>OY751553.1:6885822-8205822 GCA_963572265.1 Caenorhabditis doughertyi | reverse complement strand
TCAAAAACTCGTCCGTAATCCTTTTCGTTTTGTTTAAATGGGAGAGTCTCTGTGTACTTGTTCAGAATTTCTAGAAGTACGTCTTCTCCTGGAAGTTCCAATTTCAACACTGGCATCAGACCCATGAATCTTTGAATTATTGATTTCAAATCAATTAAATTCTCAGGTTTCATATATACATTCGAAGAAAGATTATACTTCCGTATGTTCCGTGCCATTTCATTGAGATCATCCTGAGGGTATTCCATCATTTCCCAATTATTTCCCATTTGAGATTGGAAACATTTGAGATGTAACACAATTATTTCTTCAAACAGTTTGCCTATTGTGAGCTCCTTAGGGATAGTCGAAATTGAACGAAGAACATGAAAAGCTTCACTTTTGTAGATGAAATTTTTGTTGTTCCTCAGATTCGGGTAGATGATTATTGAATTCTGAAAGTTGGATATGGTGAGCTTTGGGGAGTTAATCTATGGATTTTTGTTCATTACCGAACATTTTTTGGCTCTTTATGGCTTTCCTGGTCCCAAGGCCAAAAAGACTGGTCCCACAAAAATAAGACTGGTCCCAATAACAAAACTTTACCGAATCTTTCCTTAGAATTTATAAGAAAAATAAGTTTAGGATCTACTTTTTTGTTAAATGTTTCGTATGGATTTTCGTAGGGAACTGTCTTCTTTGGACCTCTCTTCCTTTGGGACCAGTCTTCGTCCATCCGACCAGTCTCGGAATGGTTTAGACCAGACTTGTCAAAATCCGGGCCGGCCCGCCCTGACGTTTTTTGAAGCACGTTAAAACACGGGTCCAAATCAGACATGAGCGGAAGCGAAAATATTGAACCCGGAAGACGGAAGTCGGAACAGTTTTGAACACTCGGAAGGCGGAAGATGGAAGGCAAAATAAATTTTGAGAATTTCGGAAGACGGAAGGAAGGAAACGGAAGGGACAAAAAATGCTCAAAACTGCTCTAGCTAGAAAAAAAAAACTAAAAATTGAGGCATGAAATGGAAGTTTTTGGAGCGAAAACGTAGTTTAATGGTTAAATAAGTATGTTGAAAACCTCTAAAACCGTTTTGTTTAAAATTTTGAAAAATTTTCTCCGAATTTCGGTTTTCTCGAAGCTCCTTCCTGCCCGGGAACACGGAAGACGGAATTCCGCTCATGTCTAGTCCAAATACAGTTCGGAATATTATAAAATATTGCAACTTGTTGCTGCTTAACAAAATGCTTCGGGTTTTAAAGTGGTGCTCAAAACTAATCTTTTGATTCCTACTTTATATTTTCAAACTTTTTTTTGTATTCAAAATGAAAAAAGTTTTCTGATAGAAAAAAAAAACAAGAGAATTCATTGCTCACCTTAAACAAGTCCTCATCATCAAATCCAAATAAATGATGGCTTCCTGGAAACTTCTTATACTCTGTGATAGTATTCAAAACATCATAAGCATCTCCACAAATCTTCAACAATCCATTTGATTCCGACAAAAGACTCTTCACATTATCAATTGGATTTTTGAATTTGCATGTCCAATTTGGTGGAATGAGATAATTTGGAATACAGTTGTAAATTGCTTTTTGGAATGATAATGGACTAATAGTTGATAGTACAAATTCTTTCTCGTTGTATTTTCTTCTTTGAATCGACATTTAGACGCGTTTTTATGCTCCTGAAAGTGACTTTTTTCATAATAGCTCGAAAAATTATTGAAAAATCATATTTGTCAAAAATCGGCCCGGCCCGCGTCGGCCCGGCCAGTGACAAGTATGTTAAAAAACGAGGAAAAGACACAATTAGAAAAAAAATTTCAAAATCCCGCTCAAACGCTCACAGTACAAACTGAAAGATATCTAATCAGTAGAATGCAATTTTGAGCAATTAAAAACTATAAAAAATTTCATATTTTCGTCTTTTTTCATGAAAAAATCGGGAAAAAGAAAAAAACAACGGCGATAAATTCGTCAACGCGGCGCTTTTCTTTCTGCGCTTCTCTTCTCTGAGCCGTCTCAATGGAGCGCGTTTGCTAGCACGAACAGGTGTTCCTCATTTATCAGAGGGGGTGTGCATGGTCGTTTCGCATAATGGCAGACTTTTCCCTGGTTGCGGATGCAAATGCGCTCTACTGATACGTTTGTTTTTAGGAGAGATACGAATCGTGAAAGTACCGAATTGGTGTTTTTCGTTCTACGTTTCTGATTTATTTTTTTTTTCTGAATTTTTTTTCTTTTTCCAGTTGCTAGAGGCTCGGAGAAAGAAAATAGCGCAGCACAAAAAAAGGGGATTTTTGGTTGTTCTTCTTAATTTTTTACCCAAACCAATTTATGATATTTTTCGCATGTAACCCATTTTCAGGCTCAACTCCTCCTCCTTATGGATATTTTATATAATTATGAAAGCGATGAGAAATTATACTCGATCAGTCCGTTATCGTTTTAAAAAATGATTTATCATTTTATTCCAAATCACCTTATCCCATTGAATTGGACATGTACCTCCAGAAAACCGATTGATAATTTGGAGGATCTTCTATCAAAATCGAATGGGAAGTTAAGAATCTGTGGTGATGCCAAGAAACTTTTCAACACCCTGTCGTCGTACGCATCTTTTCCGGGAAGTTCTAAACTATTTGGATTTGAAAGCGAAGACATGTTCAAGGTGAGAAAATGCTTCTTGGGAAATGGTTGAGACTACCCGCCAACGTTTCAATACTTGTTTTATCAGACGGCTTCCCGCATTGTTTCTATCAAAAATATTTGAAAAACAGGAACAATGCGCCCACTTTCCTAGGAGAATCTCTTTCTTTGGCGATATTATTCAGAGCCATAATGATAACGAATCTGAGATGAGTTTCTGCTGTGGATCCTTCCGAAAAACAAGTTGTATGACCCAGACTTTTCACAGCCCGGTCGGTCCGGGGTTCAGGGCGAAACATGTTTTCTTCAAGTATTTTTTCGAAAATTTTTTTTGCGGTTTTTATGTTTCCAGGGAGTAAATTCTGAACTATCTTTGAGTGAAAAGACTCAGGAAAAGGTTTCAAAATAGGGCTTAAAATCGGGAAAAACGTTCTTCAAAACTCAAAAATTTTCAAACCAGGGCTTTTGCGGGCCGGCCCGGACTTTTACAAGTCTGGTATGACCGAATTTTACTGAATCCGGCCAAAATCTCCGCTGTTTTTGAGACTGACAACGACCACAAATTCGGCAGCACAACTTTTTCCTGAAAATATTTCCACCACAGAAGCTGACTTCAGATTTGTTATCAGCGTAGTTTCTTTGTTCAAATGAAGTATAAAACGTATTGAAATGCTACGAGTACTTTTACCATTTGCTAGTTTGATTGAACGTTTCTTATACCAGCAAATAATCATTTAGAAACATCCACACATATACGACAACTTGAGAAACAACAAGAAATTCATCTATAAAAGTGACGTTTTTAATTTACTTCGGAGTCGATTCTTTCGGTACCCACAACTTGAAAATTTTAAATTATCTCAAGAAATCATTTTGTTCTTCCTTCAACATTTTGAAGGAAAACTCTCGAACTATTCGGAGATGATGGAATATTCAGTGGAACATCTTGACGCCGTTTCTTCACACGTTAAAAATGTATTTCTTATGGGAATCGACCCGGATGAAGAAGGCTTTACGGATGCAAGAGGATTCATTCAAAGTTTATTTGAAAAGTTGGGAGAAACGGAAACAGATGGAGTGAATGAGGACCATCTTATAGAGATTGTCAAGAAGTATATATTTCCATTTGAAGAAAATGCATGGGAATTTAACTGCATCATACATCGGCTTAGCTTCTTAATTACCATTATTCATGATTTTTATTACAATCAAATCGCACAACCAAACGACCCTGAAAATGAGATTAAACCAGTTGTTCGGCTCTTCAATGAAGGCAAACATCACTTTTTCTTGGTTTACGAGCTGATTGGAGTAACAAAAGAGAAGGGATATGATATTGCATCTTTTGAAGAATATATTGGTGATTCTCATAGATTACGAGAGATGCACTTCGCAGAATTGGCAGGACTTATTGATAAAGATGTGCTGAAAAATATAGAGGTGAGTTATGTTTTTTTTTGTTGTTGCTTAATTTAAAGAATGACTGAACTTAATTAAGTAGTTTGAGAGGACAATAGGATTTTCATAGGATTTTAATGCAGAAAAAAGGTTTATTTGAAGTGAGTTTAGCCCTCCTTTAAGAGGGCCCATTTGCAAGATTGGGATTTCAATTGGCACACAAAAACAAAAGTTATTTCGGTTCCAACCGGTGAAAAGTTCCCAAAAACATATCACCAAATCCCTGTGACGTCCTCATTCAGAGCAGAAGTAGAATTACGGTTTTTGCGGGCCGAACATAACCGAATGCGAGGCGAGACAATTGCGAGAGAAAACTTTTGAGTCAACACTAACGGCGGTTTAATCTACTTTGTCGCTGAGAAATTTCTAACGATTTCCAAAAAAGATAATGCCGAGGGCCTACTTGCTATACAGACACTTGTAATATCAAGGGCACTTCTTACAAAACGATTCCAGGAAGTCGCACAAAGACAGACTTCAAAAAGCCATTATGTTAGTTTTTTCCGCTAACCCGAACCAAAAAGAAAACACTAATGAAAGTTTTTTTCCAGTTCATCCCATTACCTCACTGCAAAAGTAACCTGCCTGTACCACTAATTCCCACAATCGACGGAAATTATTGCATCAAATTCGAAAACTTCCTTTGTCAACTATGCACAGATATGATTGTTTTCAAAAACACATTTCAAATTATCAAACCGGATCAACTTTCATTGATAGAGAAGTTTCTCAAATTCATCAATAAGAAGTGCTATGGAGTGGCATTTATCAATATGGAACAAGTCGGAATTTTGAATAGAAATTGGAATGCATTTTTTGAAGTTCATTTCAAAAAACGATCAATGGAATGCACAATAAAAGAAGTTCGAAGAGTCACCCGAAAACGAGAATTCACATTGGAAAACGTGAAAAAGGAATTGATGTATCTGAATTTGCATTTGAATTTTCCGGATATAATTGGGATTGCCGAGGACCTTTATGATAATAAAATCAATAAAAATAGGGTTCACGAGCCAGATAGTCTTTTTGAGGCTGTTGTGAAGTGTCAATTGACATGCCTACAAATAATGTGGTCAAAGGTAAGGGAATAGCTTTTTTTTCAAGTAATTCATTGCTTTTTCAGATCTGCCGCTTGGAAAATAAAAATGAATTGGAGGAAAATGATGATGCTTGCTCTGGTTCCAAAGAATCAACGGAACAACAAGAAGACGGACCTTCTGGCAATGTGGAAACTGCTTCTGAAGCAGTGAATGACGTCGCGAATTCAAAAGAATCAGTTGTTGGAGAAACCATGGAGAATGAAGAATTTACGCAGAATCCGAGTACCTCCAAAAGAATTTCGGTTTCTACTGCTTGTGAAGAAGAAGCAGCTCTGGAGGAGACAACAAAAAAGGTCTCCGATGTGGTTGTAAGTCAGAAGAGGAAAAATCAAAAGATCAAAAAGCAGAAGTCGTTGGAAAATTCAGAAGTAGAAGTCGTCAGAAATACCGAGTCTAATACATGTCCAAAATGTTTTAATTCGAGTCAATTCCGTCGAAAAACTGAGGAAAAATTGAAGATTTCAAAGATAGAAAATAAGCAATTAAAGAAGGAAATACATAAACAAAATGAAATGATAGAAATGTTGAAATTGTAAGTTTTTCAGAGATTTTTTCCGAATTTTAATTTTTTGAAATTTCAGACAACTCGAAGAAAAAGAGAAATTGATTCAAAAAATGATTGAAGAAAAAGAAGAAATTTCAAAGAAAGAAGCTCCTGCAGTGCCAAAAATCGATTTCTCCGATGATTCAAAAGATGCTCTTTTTACAATTCTCTCAATTCGAAATACAATTCAAAAGGAGAATCCACTTAAAAAAGCAGAAGAAATCACAAAGAAACTATCCACATCTTCTAAGAAACAAGAAATTCAAAAAACCGCCAGAATCGAATTTCGAGAATTTGAAAAAAAGTGTAAATACTATATAAAAACAGTTGAACAACAAGTGAATCATGTCTTATCTCAATCAAATATTCCATCAAATTGGACTCCATCACTTCCAGAATTTCCTCAATTTTCAAAAGAATTTCACGTGGCATTTTGGAAGACGTTAAGCTTAGAAGTTCCAAAAATATGTGAATCCCTATCGAAGGAAATTGAATTAGAAGATTGTTCAATATGTTTAAATGAAATTAATTTATATCATGATATTATTAATTGTGATTGTTGTCGAAAGAATTTTCATGTGAAATGTGCTAAAGATTGGTTTAAAATTCAACGAAATTGTCCACAATGTAGACGTGGAATGTTGGATCCAATTGAATTTCCAAAGCTTTAATTGTACCTCTTGTTTCGGGTTTTTTCGTTTTTTTTTTAATTTTTGAATAAATAATTTTTCCACCGTGAACTTTTTTCCTTTTTTCCACATCATTCAAATTACCGCCTATAGATTCCACGTGTTCTGTTCCACGTCCTCTCTTCCTCCAATCTTTTGGCCTTTACTTCTTCAAAAGACCGCCCGTTTTCTCAAAATGGAAACTCCTGTAAAAGAAGCTGAAAATTCTGAAAATTCTGGAAATTCCACTGAAAAATCTTCGAAAAACAAGGCGAAAAAAGAGGATATAACATTTCCATTGAGCTAGTAAGTCTCTTCTTTTTTGTAGTTTTTGTAGTCCATTTCCTTATTTTCAGCTGGAGAATTGACCCATCTTGGCAACAAATTCAAGCTGAAATTAATGAAGCTATGTGGCAAAAATTGTCCGGTTGTACCGGGTTTCTTATTTACATCTTACCGGAGAGTCATTTCTGAGTTTATAACTCAGCATCACATACAACATAGGTCGAAGAGACGCAGACTTTTGCAAACGCGCTCTAACGCACTGCGTTGGAGGCGCGCAATTAGCCATTCAAAAAGGGAATTTTTCTCTAACTTTAGTTTTTTAGTTTCAGTTGGTGTTAGCGTGCGGTGACCGCGTGTCGGTTTGCCAAAGGCATTTTGTTTTTCTTTCTCTAAATTAGTGATTTCTAGCGTTTTTTAGTTATTTCTAATTGATTGCTTTTGTGTTGTGTTGCAGGAGAAGAGATTTCCTGTTTAAAAGGTTAGTAATAAAAGTGTTATTACGCCGAAAATTGTGTTAGTGTTCAATTTGATTCACACCGCTTATCCGTTTCGTATCGTCTAATCACATTCAGAGATATCAGTTGCGTACTTGGGGGCCGAATTCATAAGTGGACGACTACTCGGTGACCTCTCTTGACTGAGAAGGAAGCCATATCGCTGGACGTTCGAAGGTAACTTGTTCTGACCTAGGCGTGTCCCGTAAGGTTAGACGAGTTATCAGTGCTGAGATTCAAAGAAGGTGAAGAGAACGATCGGAGTCGTGTGGCGTTGTGAAGAAAAGAGGCGATTTTCGTGGAAAAGTGTCGATATTACGAGCAGTGATCGACATTGATTTGTTGATTGTTGAATCGTTTCGAGAAGTCTGAACAAAAAGTATCGAGGAATAGAAAGATTAAATTGAGTTTTAATCAACTGTTTCAATTAAGGAAATCGGATTTTCCGGGGAAATCAGTGAATTTTCATCGGTGAATTGAATACACAAAGCACGAGTTTTTTGAGTAAAACTTGATATTTTTCGGGGACAGAAGAATAAGTTTTCAGACGATCTGAAAAGAATTTCTTCCATTTTCACAGAGTATCGACAAGTTTTTGAGTAAACTGGTTGCCGCTCAGAAGCAAAACTACTCCGAAGAGAAACGATTCTGACGAAACGTTCGATTGAAAGAGGAAAGAAGAACCTGGAAAGAAAAGATAGTAAAAAGAAAGCCTTTTTATTATTATTAGTCTGATATTCTGATAAGAATTTAGATATTCGGTGTTGGAGAGAGATATTGCAGGAGTTCTGTGATAAATTGTCTCTTAATACTGTGATAATTGAGTAACTATTGGAATAACGCTTGTAGTTTTCAACAAGAGGAATTTTGTTGATAAATCGAAAGCTTTCTCGGATATCGGTGGAGGCGAATAGCAAAAAGATTGCAGCGGAGCTTCGTTGCAAAAGAATTGTTGGTTTTTCGCAGAGAAACCTCGTTTACATTTCCATTTCAAAGGAATTTCTGAAAGATAATTGGGGAATTTTTGCGATTACTGAGCAAAGAATCGGCAGAGTGATTGGTTTTTTGTTGTTGGTTATTGTTATAATTTCTTGCTAGCTTTCTTGCTAGAGTTATAATTTCTTGCTAGAAACAAATTGTTTCACTTGTCTCTGATTAATTCTCATCGTGCTAATTCGTCATACGCTGAGTGAAGAAGATACTAAAGAACAATTCAAGTTTTTCAGGGAAATAAAAGTCGACGATGGCAGAAAACGAGTCGGCGAAACCTGACCGTGACGGCCTACCAATGTCGATTGATGAGAATGGAGGAACTCTTGCCGGAGAAGGTGGCCTTTTGGGAAACCAAGAGATGCTAGACGTGTCGATGGATTCACGTGAGGAAGAGCAGTTATTGAAGGAAACATTCGAAGAAGAAGAGCACAGAGAGGAAGTGGCAATGCTTATGAGAGTGAGTGAAATGAGAAGAAAAGGTGTAAACGCTGCTATCGAGGCAACAGTAAAGTCGGTGAAAGATCAAACCACTTTTTCTCAAAAGCAGATCGGTAACTTTATCGCACCGTTGGTTGAGAAAATTGAACAGTTTCGGGATGAGTTGAGCGATAAAGAAACTGAACTAGCAGCGTTGAAAACAGAAACAATGAGACAGAATAGAAAAATTGTCTCTTTGCAGAGTGCTCAACAGGAAAAGACGGCAGATATTCCACTTCTCAAGCAGTATCGCGGTGGGAAGCGTATGAGAAAGGTGTCATGAGCCCACAAGAACTGGTGAGTTTTCTGGAAACTAAAGACATCCATTCGATGGAATTGTTGGAACAAGTATTCCTCAAAAACAAAGAATTGGAAGAAGAATTAGATAAACAAGAAGCTTCTTTTCAGCGAGTATTGAAAGAGATGGAACACTTGAGGAGTAAATGCGCACAACTCTCTCAGGAGAAGCTGTCGTTAAAGCTCAAGCTTGACTCCGAAAAGGATCTTCTCGAGAAAGCAAACGCCCAACTCAAGAGCTTTGAAAACGAAGCATACTCAAATTCGTATTCAAGAAAAGGTTTGAGAGAAAACAATGGTGTGCACTTTGCAAACAATGACTCGATTCAGATACTGGGAAAGCAATCTCATTGGCTCAATGCGTCGACACCAAAAGCAGAAGGATTGTTACGTGGTGAGGCTTTCCGGGATAGTTATAAAAGGGAAAGAGCGCGTGACTACAATACATCCACAGAAGAAATTGTATCTACGTTACATGAGTCATCAGCACATGTTGACAAGTATAATAGACAACAATACAAAGAAGTTTCACATAGTAATAATGGGAATAAAGAGTATTACCAAGAACAAAACCAGTGGAGAATTGAACAGTGCTTGCCTGAACCGGCTAAGTATTCCGCGGACAAGAACTCTATAAGCATCGAGACTTTTGAAAGAGCTTTTTCCATGAAGTATGGAAGGTTTGGACATGATGCACAGGTTTTGCTATTAGAGACAAAATTTCTAACGGGAAATGCGCTCCGGGCTTTCAAGGGAATTCCAGAATCGGAAAAGACTAGTGTTGCAAGGGTGTTGTCAGCTATTCGAACTAGATTGAGGATGTCAGAAACGGACGAGTACCGTAAAGGCATTACGAGATTCAGAGCGTTGAAAATGCACAAAGGTCAGTCTGTGGAAGACTTCTGTTTGACTATGGATGAGATTGCTAGGGAAGGTTATAGGAGATTGTCGGCTGCTGAGTTTTCGACAGAGAAAACCACAAAACTTCTTGATGAGTTGAAAGAGAATAGTGCGTATGATGTTTTGTATCACTTATTGATTACACAGTTGCCACAGTTGCCAGAAGAAGACCATTATGACGTCTGCAGAGAACAGGCGACTCGATTCGATAATGACTTGAGGGAGAGAAAGAAAAAGATGGAAAGTATGGAGAAAAGGGAGAGTAGACAGCTAGGACAAAGTCAGACAAATCGAACAGGTCAAAACAGTTCTCAGCAGCAAAGCAATTGGTTGTCAAATCAAGGCTTTAGTAAGCATAATCAGAGATTTCCAAGTAATAGTCAGAATGGATTCTTCCAATCACCACAGAATGGACCTTTGAACCAGTCGCAAAACCACGGTCACTATCCTTCGGACAATAGTAATCAGGTGGACAGAACTCCGCATAACTGGAGGGACAGACGGTCTAATAATGTAGATAATAAAGGTTTACCAACTTGCTTTGAATGCAAAGAAGTGGGGTGTCACAAACCTGAATGCTCAAGAGCTCCACGGGCAGCGAATTCCAATCGTGATAAAAGTAGTGTGACGTGTTATACTTGCGGTGGGAAAGGACATTACTCAACAGAATGTACAAACTCTCGTACAAATGTGACTTCCGAAAAGGGGGATAAGAGTACAGTCTCAGCAATTAACGACAACGAATGTCTGGAGATGCCTTTGAAAAAATTATCGGAGGAACAAAACAGTCCTGCTAATGTCAGAATTGAAAAAGGTAGAATTGGTAATGCAGATGTGGAATTGATGTTGGATAGTGGAGCTTGTATTTCTGTCATGTCACACAAGACGTGGAAAGAGATAGTGCAGATAAATGGTAGTGATTGGGAAACCAAAAGCATTGTCAACAATCCGAAAATGATTGAAGTGAGTGCTGCTAACAACCAGCCAGTCAAACTTCTCTTCCAAGTAATTGTGGAAACGTCTATGCAGTCTCGAACAAGAGAAATTATGTTCCACGTGGCTGATATTGACCGTGACAATGTCATACTGGGTATCGATCAGTTTGAGAAACTAGGTGTACAAATGAGTATCGAGGAGACACCTCGAGGAATTCGTATCATCAAAGACGTTAAGTTGATGCCTGGGTGTAGGAAAGTTGTTGAAGTAGTGGTGGAAGGTGTTGTTGTCAAAGAAAAGAATCACTGTCTGTTGTCACCGAAGACGAGTTGTTTAGCTCCAGCTATCTGCAAAGTGGATGGTTCGGGAAAATCAGTTGTTCAATTGGCTAACTTTAGTCGGAAGTCAATTTTGTTGAAGGCTGGGGAGGTAATCGCTGTAGGAGAATTAGACGGGTTCGAGGTCGTTCAGAAAAAGTCGGAAGGACTGAAAGAACTTGAAGATGCTCTTTTCAAAGAGTTTCTTTCCAAAGCACAAGAACGGTGTGA
Source organism: Caenorhabditis doughertyi (assembly GCA_963572265.1). Classification (NCBI taxonomy): domain Eukaryota; kingdom Metazoa; phylum Nematoda; class Chromadorea; order Rhabditida; family Rhabditidae; genus Caenorhabditis; species Caenorhabditis doughertyi. The sequence continues at coordinate 8,194,491 of OY751553.1, read as the reverse complement.
TGGGTTGAATGAGGAGTTAGGAGAAGGAAATGTATGTACGGTGGCTCAGACGCAAAGCTCTGAGGAACGGTGGATTACTGTCAGTAAACATCTTAATAAAAATGAGAATGTTTCGAAAGAAGAAGAGGAGGTGTGGAAAGTCATCAAAGACTATCAACACATCTTTGCTACAGATGACAGTGAACTGGGAAGGACTCATGCTGTTGAATGCGAGATAGAACTGACAGAAGGAGCTGAACCAGTGAGACAAAAACCCAGACCAATTCCATTAGCTATCAGACCAGAAATCCGAAAGATGCTTCAAAAGATGCTCGCACAGGGGGTAATAAGAGAAAGTCGTTCACCTTGGGCAAGCCCTGTCGTACTAGTAAAAAAGAAAGATGGGACCGTCAGAATGTGTATCGACTATCGAAAAGTGAACAAAATGGTTCGATATAATGCTCACCCACTACCAAATATTGAATCCACATTGCAATCGTTAGCTGGAAAAGTAGTGTTCACCACGTTAGACTTGTTGGCAGGATTCTGGCAAATTCCGCTAACAGAGAGTAGCAAACAAATCACTGCGTTTGCAATAGGCTCGGAGTTATTTGAATGGGAAGTATTGCCTTTTGGATTGGTAATATCGCCAGCGATATTCCAAGCCACCATGGAAGCTGTTGTGGGAGATCTTCTTGGTCAATGTGCCTTCGTCTACATCGATGATTTGCTGATTGCGAGTGAGTCAATCGAGCAACATGTCAAAGATGTTCGGATGATAATGGAGAGAATCGAAAGGAGTGGGATGAAATTCCGTGCGAGCAAATGTCACATTGCTTGTACGGAAGTTGACTACTTAGGGCACAAGGTGACACCGAAAGGTGTAAAAACAGAAGAATCGAAAGTGGAAAAAATGAAAAGCTTCACGAGACCGACCAATGCTAAAGAGTTACATTCATTCCTTGGATTAGTTGGTTATTATCGGAAGTTCATTCTGAATTTTGCACAAATGGCGTCATCCTTGACTCCGCTTACGGCACCGAAAAGTGTATGGCTGTGGGGAGAAGAGCAAGAGACTTCTTTTCAACAGTTGATCCAGGCTGTCTGTTCTACTCCAGTCTTGATGCAACCTGATCCGGAAAGAGCTGTTGACGGTACTAGACCATTCTTGTTATACACTGATGCTAGTAGAAAGGGAGTGGGAGCTGTTCTTGCTCAGGAAGGCGAAGATGGTGAACAACATCCGATTGCGTTCGCGTCGAAATCGCTTACAAAAGCAGAAACAAACTATCACATAACTGATCTAGAAGCATTAGCTATGATGTTCGCATTGAGACGGTTTAAAGCTATCATCTATGGAACACAAGTAGTTGTGTTTACAGACCATAAGCCATTGATGTACCTTCTGAAAGGGTCACCGCTTGCTGATAGATTATTGAGATGGTCTATTGAGATCCTGGAATTCAATGTTCGCATAGTTTATGTAAAAGGGAAGCTGAATGCAGTGGCAGATGCATTGAGTAGGGGAGGATGTGCTATGTTGAAAGAAGATGAAATCGAAACCGGCGAAATGCCTAATATTATCAGTGAAATCAGGGAGACACCTGATCAGACAACTAGTATTGAGACATTCGAATGGTTTAAGATGTTGAAAGAAGAAGAAGGTTGGAAAGAGGTGATTGATAAGCTGGAGAAAGGCGAAATTTCTGGAAGAGTAAAAATCCCGGGAATCAAGTCTGAAGTCTCTCTAGAGGACTATATGCTGATTGGGAAATCACTACGGAATACAGAAAATGAAAATTGTAATCGACTAGTGGTACCGGCGGCTGCGGTCAGTCAACTTGTCAGAGAAGCTCACGAAGGATATCTAGCGGGTCATTTTGGCACAGAAAAAATGTTACGCCAGTTATCGAAGAGATTCTATTGGGCACGGATGAGAGCATCCATAGATAGCTTTGTAAAAACGTGTCAACGATGTCTGTGTACAAATGATCATCCGAAATTGGTAGCTCCGTTGACTCCGTATAAAACAGAATATCCGTTAGAAATCGTTGCATGTGATCTCATAGATGTTGGGTTATCCACACAAGGTAACAGATACATTCTTACTATTATTGATCTTTTCACCAAATTCGGAACGGCGGTACCCATACCAGATAAAAAGGCGGAGACGGTGTTGAGAGCGTTTATTGAAAGATGGGCTATCGGAGAAGGAAGAATCCCGGACACTTTGCTAACTGATCAAGGAAAAGAGTTCGTCAATGAACATTTTCAAAAGTTCACAAAATTGTTGAACATACAACATATCTGCACCAAGGGGTACAACAGCCGAGCAAATGGAGCAATTGAAAGATATAATAAAACTTTGATGCACATAATAAAGAAAAAAAATTCTGTTCCGCTGGAATGGGATGATCAAGTGCCGTTCGGAGTGTTTGCATATAATAATATTGCGCATAGTACCACTGGGGAAACTCCGATGTTTCTGATGACTGGAAGAGATTCCAAGACCGGACTTGAAAAATCCGGGGATGATGCTGCTCGCAGCAAGTACATAAACATGGACGAATATAAAAACATTTTAGTGACAGAAATGTATAATGCTTATGAATTCGTTCGTGACCATGCAAGTCGGGAACAAGAAAAGTATAAACATCTGTTTGATGCAAAATACAAAACGGATCAGAGAAATTATCCCCAACCCGGTAGTAGGGTATTAGTAGAGGTTCCAGCAGAAAAGCTAGGGGTGAAATGTCCAAAGCTTGTTAATAAATGGCAAGGGCCGTACAGAGTCATCTCGTGTTCTGAAAACTCCGCAACAGTAATTCCAGTGAATGGAGATAAAAAAGGAAAATTATTAATTCCGTTCGATAACCTACGGGTTATTCCAGCGGAAATGGATGATACACCTATCCTTACAAAGAAGAGTAGAGCGCGGGGAATCATGCAGGATAGTCAAATTAATTGTGACGATAATTTGAATACTCAGCGTGATAATATGGTCAATAATCTAACCTTTCTTTTCAGTGAACTCTATGGATGTCGATGTGAGAAGCCGTGTACATTCTTCATGGAGCACAATTCAGTGATTCGGTCATCTTCTCCTACAATCTTTGCTAGGATGTGCCTATTAAAAGGAATGAAGCCAGACATTAGTGATTGTGATTTGAGATTACTATCGCAAAGTCCAATTCCAAAGATGCCGGAGAAACTGACGGACGAATGCTGGTTGGGACTTTTACGTTGCCCTACATTCAACTTGTGGGTAAAAGAAGTGCGTGGATGGGAACAACAATTCCAATCACGTTATGCAGAAAGATTGGAGGCCACTTTTGGTTCTAATCTCTTCTCGTTGTCATCTCAAATCATCTGCTTCGGATTGCCTGGTGTTCGAAAGCATCAGGTATGGAACGAAGATGTGATTCTGATACCGGAGGTACACGCCGTGACAGAGATCATGAAAGAGAAACTGGCTGGAAAAGAATACAGTCTTGTGGTATTAGTTACCCCATTCTCCCAAGATTTTCAAGACAAAGAAGTATGGCAGAATTCAATTGACGTGGTACCCGAGTTGATGGATGTTCTGGTACTGCCGTCGAAAGCGTCTCAATATAAATTTGACGAGGTCCCAGGATATTCGAAGAATATGATGGAGCTAATTCGGTTGAAAGGAACCCTTCATGTCCTATCACCGGATACCCCAGTGCCAGAGGCTCGAAACAGCCGACTCGTGGATTTTGGAGACCGGTCCCATTCACAAGAATTCTGGAGCGCTGTCAAGAATATGCTGGAACAACGTCCAAACGGTCCGGATAGCAGTTTCTTGGAGCGAAAATCCAAGCATGGAAATGGTTGCCCGACGACGTCAACGCCATCTACCTCGTCATGGAATCCGAATTCTAATCCTGCCCCAGCGTTCAAGAATAATGGAAATGGATATTCGCGTATAGGAGCTGTGAAGACTTACCAGGATAAGCAAGAAAAGCATGCCTCCTCAAACAAAAACAGTCCGTATGCGAGAAGAAATGGTCGTTGAATGGATCGATGTACTTTGTTGTTAATAATTTTCTTTCTAATATAATTACTGTTGTGTTTTCTAATCTGCACCCTTGTTTTGTTTCTAATTTACACCCTCAAAGGTTTTTTTTAGTTTTTTCTGATTCCCCGCCCCACATTCCAACTACGATCTTCCCCCCTTTTCCCGTATCTCTCAATGATAATATCTAATTTTTTTAGTAATTTCATGTTGATATTCTCGGACAATTCCTTTTGTTTTTATTAGTGTTCCCGAATGGCCCATGTTTTCTTTCTGCTATTCTTCTAATCATGTTGTGGATGGGCTTGAAAACACCGGAGATGTCCGGTTGTACCGGGTTTCTTATTTACATCTTACCGGAGAGTCATTTCTGAGTTTATAACTCAGCATCACATACAACATAGGTCGAAGAGACGCAGACTTTTGCAAACGCGCTCTAACGCACTGCGTTGGAGGCGCGCAATTAGCCATTCAAAAAGGGAATTTTTCTCTAACTTTAGTTTTTTAGTTTCAGTTGGTGTTAGCGTGCGGTGACCGCGTGTCGGTTTGCCAAAGGCATTTTGTTTTTCTTTCTCTAAATTAGTGATTTCTAGCGTTTTTTAGTTATTTCTAATTGATTGCTTTTGTGTTGTGTTGCAGGAGAAGAGATTTCCTGTTTAAAAGGTTAGTAATAAAAGTGTTATTACGCCGAAAATTGTGTTAGTGTTCAATTTGATTCACACCGCTTATCCGTTTCGTATCGTCTAATCACATTCAGAGATATCAGTTGCGTACTAAATCCAAAGAAAAAAATCAGGAATATGAAAAAAATCGAAAATTTCGTCTGAAAGAATTGGAACACAAGAAAATGATTGAGAAAAAAGAAGAAGAAAAGAGAAATAAAAAGAAAAAAGAGGATTCTGAAGAGATAAAGAAGGCAAAATTGGAGAAGTTGAAGGCGACACGGAAGAGATTTGAAGAGAAGAGAAAGCTCAAGAAGATGGAAGAAATGGCAAAAAGAGCAAAAGAAAGAGAGGAAATGTTGGAGAAATATCGGAAAATTATTGGATCCTAATTTACTTGTTTTTATTATAATGAATTATTTATTGCCCAACCGGATACCCCGGAAGAGCTTTTCCAAAAATTAAAGTTATGTTCAACACTTTCTTTCGAAAGGTCGGAACTCCGAATTACCTTGGTAACTTGGGTTAAAACCAATGAGAAAAGTGAGAAGCAAAGAGGTCATTCAGGCAGTGTACCGACAAAAAGCGGGCTCGCGTTGAGTGACGAGAGAGTGGGGGAAGGGAGACGCAGACAGGGAGAGAGCGAACGCAAGGCGAAGAGAAGGCTGGAAATGAAAGTAGGGAGGTTTTGTCAGGATATTTAAGTTGAAAATATGTAGTTGTGAATGGAAATTATTGAGAAAATCTTATCAGTTTTCACTCAAGATATCATTCAGCATTTATGAATTACTTTAAAGTTGGAAAACCAAAACCTCTTCAAAATGGAAAAACCTGATTCTATCAGTTTTAAGACTAATTTTTCAGTTATTCATTTGTTTCTCTCTTTATCAGTTGATCAGATTTGCCCTTATCTCAACATTTCTCTCCAAATCAAACCATGCCATCCAACACTATTGCCTTTCTCCCCACAACAAGAAACCCCGTGGCGCCCCTCCTTTGTCTACTCCCTCGCCTCCTCTTACTTTCGCCGCCCGGTTAGCTCAGTCGGTAGAGCACCAGACTCTTAATCTGGTTGTCGCGGGTTCGAGCCCCGCATTGGGCTGATGTCTTTTGCTTTTTTCCTTGTTGTGTTTTGTGTTTTACAGCAACTAATCGATAATTATTTATTAATTAAAATGAAGGAATTTGCTAGTATTTATGATAAGAGTTTGTCGACATTTTATATTTGTATATAATGCTGAAAGAGAGAAGAGGTCTTTGAGTTTAGAAGGTTTAAAGTTACTTTTATCCTTTCATCGAAGGCTTTTTCATAGGAAGAAGGTCGTCCATCCAGAAGATTCCATTCGGGAGTGGAGAACAAAACGAGAACTGATCGGAGACGGGCGGGGAATTTCAAATTCCCTCCTTTTGACCTTTCAATGTGGACAAAAAATGGAATCAGGGCACTGGTTATTTCACGGGAAAGTAAATTTTTTTTTGAAAAATTGAAAAAAAAACAAAAATCACGTTTATTTACAATTTATTTGTTTTTAAGAGCTGTTTTTTTTAAAATCAAAGTTTTCAAAATACAAAGACAAAAAAAATTATGCAAAAAAAAAAGAAAGAAAAACACCGTTCAGGAATGTGTTGTGTGGGTGGGAAAGGGCTCTAAAAAGGATTACGGTAGTTTTGAAAAAAGTTTGAAAAATAAAATAATTTAAAGTCACACAATTGACTAGATCTCATTTTGGGGGAGGGAGAGGAGAAAAAGGGAAAGAAAAATTAAAGCAAGTTTTGAAAAAATTAAGATTTGAAAATGAAAAAAGTTAATCCTTTTTGTCAGTTGTAGCAGTTCCAGATTCAATTTCCGTCAGTGCGATGACATCTTTTTTCTCCGATTCTGTTATTGTGATTTCTTCATCGTTGTCCTCGACGTAGGTGTATTGCATGGCTGAAAATCGGAATAGATGGCCTAGGTTTTTCAGAAGGGGAATTCTAGGCCACCACGTGATATTTCGAGATTTTTCCCCTTACCAGAGCAAAAATGGTGCTAAAAATGACCATGGCCTAGGTTTTTTCTGATTTTTTTTCCAAATTTTTAAAATACCTTGGAACATTTTTTATTCATCGCCAAAATCTATAATCTTTTCGAGAAACTGCAAACAATTGAGCTTCTGCTTTTGGTGGCCGTGGCCTAGAATTTCCAGGAAACATCTTTTTAAATTTTCATGACTTCATCTTATGAAAATATAAAAAAAAATCAAAATTAAGATTGGATTTTTTTCGAAGAAAAGTTCCTGTTTCTACATTTCACTATATTTTTAGAGATTCTCTGATTTTTCGATGTGAAATAGGCTACTATTGAGAAAAAACATGAAAAAATATTCCTAGGCCACGGACACCAAATACTAGTCCCATTCGAAAAACTCAAAAAACTTACCTAAAAGAATGAAAACACCCATGACAATAACCATGAGAATACTGTAGAAGAAGAATTCCAATGCGGGGTGTGGAATAAGACGAGTTCCCGAAATCATCATATCAATCAAATTTCCGGCAAAAACTGTCAATAACCACATGGCAGTCAGCACTGATTTCATATTTGGAGCAGCTTGGGAATAAGCAAATTCCAGGCCAGTAACTGATAATAAAACCTCTCCAAGAGTGATGATAACATATTGTGGGAGGGACCAGAGAATGCTCACAGAGTTTGGACGGACCTGAAAATGGAATGTTTGATAAGGAAAAAAAGTAAAAAAGCTAAGCCCAATGCGGGGCTCGAACCCGCGACAACCAGATTAAGAGTCTGGTGCTCTACCGACTGAGCTAACCGGGCGACGAGAGAATAAGTCGGCAAGGGCGTAGATGAGGGCGCCCTTGCCGCTAGTTGGCTGTCATCAAGAGGTGGGAGAGTGTCGCGTGGCAATAATTTTTTCAAGTCGAAGAAAAAAGCAAACGCGCTCTATTGCTAGTCTAACTTACCAAAAGATTAAAATCGTCTTCAGTTGTAGTGGGATGAATATGAAGAACATGTACAGCTCCCATTTGGGCCTATAATTTCAAAATTTTTGAATTTCCCGCCACTTTTTAAGCTCACGTTCAAAGCTACAGCATTCGGGCAATCAGTTCCAGAGCAATTATTCTTTGGTCCCCAATATAATCGAACATTTGGATCACTGATAATTCCAGGGATCACATCGACATAAGATCCGGATTTGAGCTCACAGCTGCTCAGTATTTTTCCTCTGAAACAAAAAAGGGGCGTGGCTTAAAAGCTTAATAAACTCACTTTTTATTGATTGCATAAACCAAACTATTCTCATCGTCCTTTGCAGAAACTACAAAAACTCGGGTGGCTCCATTATCAGTTTTCTCTACTTTGTAGTCGAATTTTACCACTTTTCTGAAAAATTCAAAAAATTAAAAGTTGTAAATGTGCTCCATTGATAACTATACTTACACTCCTTGTTCCAATCTAAAAACTGCCATCACATATCCTTTATTTTGAATTGAAATATCAGTTTCTTGAGATTCATTTTTGAGGCCAGTGTTGAATGTGTAGATTCCGGCGTCGAGCTCCGTGCGGCCTCTTGGAAGCATTCCGTCTGCAAATGCGCTCTATTGAACACTTTTTAGCAGTGGGGCGTGATTGCAATTTGCGGTCGAAAAAATCCAAATTTTCAAAACGCGCTCTACCGCACTTACCTCCGATTAACCGTCCATCACTTTTATACTTGAAATCAGTGACCAAACTCTCGTTTCCAACTCTTTGCAAATAAATTCGTCCAGGTGTTGGTGGGAATTCCATGGTTTCGTTTACTTTTAGCTGGAAAAAGTGGGATTTGAAGTAATCAGCATGAAAAATAGACCGGACTTTAAAAAACCTGAATGTTACTTGCCGGGCACTTGCCGGACACTTGCTAGACAATTGCCAGACACTTGCTGGACACTTTCCGGACACTTGCCGGACACTTGCCAGACACTTGCTGGACACTTGCCAGACACTTGCCGGACACTTGCCAGACACTTGCTGGACACTTGCCAGAAACTTGCCAGACACTTGCCAGACACTTGCCAGACAATTGCCGGACACTTGCCAGACAATTTCCGGACACTTCCCAGACACTTGACGTACAATTGCCGGACACTTGCCAGACACTTGCCGGGCATTTGCCAGACACTTGCCGGACACTTGCCCGATTTTTACTTTTTGCCCTTTTTCCCATATGCTCACCATTTGCCCATTTGCCCTTACCTGCAAAACTCCAGCAATAGCAAACGAAAAAGCAGTCAACAATCCTCCAACAGCCATCTTCCGCAATGGTGTCACTTTGGTCACTTTTCTCAATGCCGGATAAACCCATCCCTCGAAAATCGGGACCAAAATCAAAACACAAACTGGATTAATCGCATGAATTTGTTCGGGAAGAATAGAGAAATGTCCAACTCTTCCATCAAGACGACGTGCCTGAAGAACCCAAGTGGATCCTTGTTGATCAAAAAGAGCCCAGAAGAAAATAAGAGGGCAGAAGATGACGGCGACGTTCAGGAGGCTACGAGTGGAATCAATCATTTTTTGAGAATGTTCTGGAGCTGCATGATCGAGCCAATGGGTTACTGGTTTGTCACGGGAAGCACTGGAAATAAAGAGTTGGAATAAATAAACTAAAAATTATGTAATTTAGTTTGGTCAAAACTCCTGGATTACTATTTTGTTTTGAAAACAAAATTTATAAAAATTTTGAAAATGTAATTTTTTTTATCTTACTACTAACAAAGAAAAAACGATTCCCTGACACCGTCACGTCAAAATGCACAGCAAGGTGTCCGCTGACCACGCCCCCTCCAACGTTTGCATCTTAAGCTATTTCAGCTGTTTTTACATGTTTTTTTTTCAGTTTTTCTTATTTCTCTTGACAAAAATATGAATGTTATCGCTAGTTATGTTGCAGAAATGCCCAAACATAGAAATAAAACCGGAAATAAAAAAGGAAAAACCTAACATAATTAGCGATAAATTGCATATTTTTGTCAAGAGAAATAAGAAAAACTGAAAAAAAAACATGAAAAAACAGCTGAAACAGCTTAAAATGCAAATGTTGGAGGAGGCGTGGTCAGCGGACCCCCTGCTGTGCATTTTGACGTGACGGTGTCAAGGAATCATTTTTTATTTTGACAGTATTAGAGACCTAAAAGGAACAAGTTGAGAATTATTTTCGCAGTGAAAGAAATAAATTTTTAAAAATTTTGAAAGAGTAAAAAATTTTGTGGCCGAAATGACGGCGCATTTTAAATTTAAGCCACGCCCCTAACTGAAAGGAAGTGCGGCTTTCAAGGCTCCGCCCAGATTGGGGTGTGGTCTAATATCGGTTCACCGCACGGTTTTTCGGGTTACTGTAGGTTACATCTCGTAGGGACTGGCACTAACTTTCACAGGGCTACAAACTAGAAATTAGACTACAAAGACTACAAAGACTACAAAGACTAGAAACTTATACTTTCAGTATGATACTTGGCATTGGATAAGGAGTTCATCAAGACAACACGAAACTTGTAAAAATTTTGAAAAAGTAATTTTTTGGAGAAAAATGGAACTTTACGGATAAAAAATTGGAGAAAAGTACACAGACTGAACCAATACAAAGATTGGTTCAAGACAATTTAAGTTATACTGAACGACTATTTCTACTATTAGGTTGGCTAAATTGAAATGCGCGTTTTTATTTTTTGCTGATTCTATTATAAAAACAGATGTTGACAAGCTTTATTCAAATGGTATTTTGCATTAGTACTGGGTCAACATGAGCAAGATTTGAGTCAAGTTTCAGTGTCTCTACTAAAGATCTGTGCGAGCTGTTGTTGGATGAAAACTAGTCGTCAAATTCGATCACTCCAAAGGTTCTTTGAGCTTTTCACGGCCTGGAAGGGCAGCACGGGTCCGAACAAATGCGCATTAGACAGCTCGAAAACTAGGCTGTGAGGCGGCAAAATTTTAACTTCTGAGCTAGCTCCTTCGTTTTTCAGCAACTCATTAAGTTAGTGCAGTAGGACTATTGAAGGCTCTAGAAATCGAGAAAATTGCGTCTCATACCGTTTTTCAGTGTCAAACGGCTTTTTCTGTCATACCAAAGTGATGCCATCCTACTTTTAATATAATTTTAACCAGTTTTAATTGGAAACTGAAATAATATCACTGTTCGTTACATCGTTTTCAGGGGCTGAAAGTGAAGTCGGAAGAAATTCTCTTGAAACCAATATAACTGTTTTCGAAAGAGCTGGAGTCGGTATCGGAAGAAACTAATGGATAGAGCAATGTACCCATTTACTAAACAATAAACATTAAAAGTTCGGAAAACCGTTTGGGCTCTTAGAAATTCTTATGATGATCAAGCTGGAAGGCGAGATATTCAACAAAATTTTTTTAGACTCTTGTTTCTCGATGAAATTAATTGTAAACATAGACACAATTGATATCAAAATGACCATCAGAAACCCCTTGTTCTAATAGAGAAATCAGATAGAAAAAATATTTAGGTCTGCGAAATTCTTATTCGAGCAAACATAGTGCGCATTTCAATTAAGCCAACCTATTAGAATTAATCGAAATTTTTTTAAGCTTTGAAACAGTAATTTTATGTATGCAAAGTGATAGCATTATTGTTCTAATGAAATATTGAAATCAATAAACTTTGAAGCTACAAAGAAACAAAAAAAGCACGGAAGCTATACAACTGCAGAGCTTGAATCAGCTATTCTAGTCAAAGTATCTCATCTTCTGAAACTCAAAAAATGTGATTTTTTTGAAACAGTGATTTTTTGAAGAAAAATGAACCTTTACGGATAAAACATTGGAGAATAGTACACAGACTGAACCAATACAAAGATTGGTTCAAGACAATGTGAATGCAACTAGCTGACTATCTCAGCTTGAATTGAGCGGATTTTTTTAAAACGTTGAAATAGTAATTTTCTGTAATCAAAATGATAACTTTCACATGAAAACTTTAAATCATTGAAACTACAAAGAAAAAAAACCACGAAAGCTATAAAACTGCAGAGCTTATTCTAAATGTTCCTGGGAAATTATCTCATCTTCTGAAAATCAAAAAATGTGCGTTTTTTGAAACAGTGTTTTTGATAACTTCGCTTCTATCAAGCTGAAATAGTCAGTTAGTAGCATTTATCTTGCCTTTAACGATTCTTGTTAAGATGTTAGTCTGTCTACTTTTTCAATTTTCACCCGTAAAATTTCATTTTTCTTCAAAAATTACAGTTTCAAAGTTCTCATAATTTTCGTGTTGTATTGTGAAATTCGTTACCCAATGCCAAGAGTCAAACAGATAGTTAACATTTTTAGTTTTCGTAAACTTTGTGATAAAGAGTAAAATAATCCACAGGATAATTTTTAGGTGACAGTTATTGAGAATTACAAACTATAATGTAGTCGGGTACTTCAAAAACCTCGAACAACAACTACCAAATTGAAGTTTATGTCGTTGGTTTACGTTGAAGAAAACGAAGCTTATGATAGCTTTGAAAAAATAATTTTATGTAAAAACTCTAAAGTGAAGTGACATAGATTACGAACTTTAAACCTTAGTTCAATATAAAAGTAATCGGCAACAAGAACGAACTTCAAAATTTCCTACCACACATGAGCATGTAATCAGAATGAAGCCTACAGAAGCTCTCGGAACTGCCGATGGCAAATTTCTACAATTTATATTCACCGAAGCACAGCGGATTTTTTCACATTGTCAGTGGAAAGTCAATAAAGCTTGTAGGCTACAATAACTACAATCAAATCAAATTTTTGAATGCTGAAACTAAGTATGAAGGATTGCTTTGAAGGGTATAGAAAAAACATTATTCGATCTCAACAAAAAATGATGTTACAGTACTTTTGAAAATGTAATTTTTTTGTTTAAAATATAAACTTTCGAAAAATAACAAACTTGCTAATACAAAGGCTAGAAAAATTAAGGAAACCATGACTAGGGAAACACCGATTCGGAACCAATATGCTATTTTTTATCGATAAATACAATAAATTTTAATAATTATAAAACTGAAAAGGATTATTATATCTTGACAAAAATGAAATTTCCAAATTTTTTGAAACAGTAACTTTTTGTTAAAAAAAAGATAACTTCGAAAAAAAAGGAGCTAAAATGGAGATTACAGCCTTCCGAAGCTAAAAGCTAACTAGGGAATGGTCTAAACGCATGGTGGAGTTTCATTTGGAATTGTGTCCCGATCGATAGTTTAGTTCAACAGAAGCTCATATAAGTTTTCAAATTTTGCTGAATGGTATTCCGAACCGAGATATTCCGGTCCAAAGTTTGGTACTTTTCCACCCTGGATTTTCACAGCTTCACCATAGGGAACAGTGGAGAACAGTCCCTTTCCGCCTCCATCATCTCAACCCTCCCAACAACAGTGAAAAATATCGTAAGATAGTAAGATACCTAATTGTAAGGTTCCTAATCTACTATCACAGTTTTTAGAAATGGAAATTCTTAAAAATAGAAGTTTGAATCGCAAAACGAAGCACAACTAGTCTACATCGACCAAAATGAAATTTACAAAACTTTTGAAAATGTAATTTTTCGAAACAAAAGTTAAGCTTTCCTTGCTTTGAAAAATCCTCTTCAGAAACTATAAACTACAAACACTACAAACTACAAAAATGAGAACATACCCTCCAATCATTTTCCTCAACGAAGTCGAAATGACAGCAATGACTTTACTTCCAACATTTTCCTTGCTTGGTGGATATTTCCGATACATGGACCATCCCATTAAGAAAAGTATTAGAGCCAAAAGCATCAAAACTCCAGGAACACCAAAAGCCAAAGGGAAACAATGTTGATTTCCAAAACATTGGACACGTCCACGAAGGATTGGAGTGATAATGATAGCGAAAAGTGAGCCTCCATTGATAGCAAAATAGAAGAATGAAAAGAATTGGGAGCGTAAGTCTTTTTGGTCCTCGGTGAACTGAAAATGTTTTTTTTTATTTTATTGGGGAAATTTTGAGTGAAATTCGGCTTTTGTGAGGTGTGGCAGAGTTAATTAAGGGCCTTGGAATGATTGGAATAGATAAAAAGAGAGAAGGCAGAGAAATAGTGTGTGCGGTAGAGAGACGCAGAGAAGAGAGAGTGCATGCGCCTCTCGAAAAGCGCACTCTTCTCTTCTGTGAACTGCATGGAAGAGAGCGCAGAGAAGCTAGAGTGTCTCGCTTCTCTGCGCTCTCTCTACGGGGCACCCGGTTGCCTTAGGCGTGTAGTTTGTAGCTTAGATGTTGTAGTTTGTAGTCTAATTATGTAGTTTGTAGTCAAAGTTTATAGTTTGTACTCCAGGATTTTTACTTTTCAGTCTAGATTTTGTAGTTTGTAATCTATTTATGTAGTTTGTCGTCTAGCTTTTGTAGTTTGTAGTCTATTCATCTAGTTTGTAGTCAAGGTTTATAGTTTGTCGTCTAGCTTTTGTAGTTTGTAGTCTATTTATCTAGTTTGTAGTCAAGGTTTATAGTTTGCAGTCTAGCTTTTGTAGTCTGTAGCCTAGTTTTGTAGTTTTTAGGCTACGCAAATGGGCGCGCTTCTCACCTGATCAGCAGCAAACGCGGAAACGCATGGCTTAATGCATCCAGTAGCAAATGCGATCACAAATAATCCAGAGAAATCCAAGGACGATCTGATGGGATACGAAAGGAATGGAACAGCACCCATGGAGAGAAGAACATGACCAATGACATAGATTGAGGAGCCGTAGAGAATTACCTGGAAGAATGATTGGTTTGAAAGATGAATCAAAAAAATGAAGGATTGAAACGTTTTTCACTGATTTTTTGTATGACGATTTTTTGAAACAGGAAGTATTATTTGAAATTTTCGCACTATTCTGAATTAGTAATTTTTCAATGCGGACTACTAATGTTCAAAAAATGCGAGTAAAATTTCTTGTAATTTTTCTGAAACAGCTTTTTTTTGTGAGTTTTTTTCCCGTTTCAAAGTTTTCTCAAATATTTTATGTGCAGTCATTTTTCACTTCTATTTAAAATCTCAGATCTGATAACGAATCATACGCACGACTAACATCCTAACCCTCTCATACTTTAGAAAAAAATGTTTTCGAAACAGAAGTTTTTTTTCCAAAATTTATAGAATTTGCTAACGAAATTGATGAGCTTAACGGAGGAATTCTGAATTAGAGGCACTCATTCCATTAGAAGGGCACTGAAAAATAACTTTTAGAAAAAGTAAAATAATTTTGAAATTTATTTGAGAGCATGCTCTTCTAACACAGGTCCCACGTAAGTTGAAAACCTAGATATTGAAAAATTACTTTTTAATTTTTTTTCAATAGTTAGCAAGAAACATGGCTGCAGATCAAAAACCATTGGAAACTGGAATCGATATCTTCTCAAAAAAATTGTTCTGTTTCAAAGCTTTCTCAATGGTTCAGACAGTAAGTTTTAGCCGATCATCTCTCGTGAATATCTGGCTTACTTATATTCTTGAAACCACACGTCTATGGCATCAAAATCAAATTGTAACTAAGTTTTTTTTCAGATGAAACTATAAAAGGAATTTTGTGAAGCCTATTTTTCTCATTTTCAGTTCAAATTTTGAGAAGGAATTCGGTAAAAAATAACGGAATCTAAAAATTAGAGCAAAAGTTTGTTAAAAAAAAAATACATGTTTCAGCTTTGGTATCTGATAATTAATGGACTAAACAAACCGATACACTTCTACTTTGGAACTTAAAAGTGGGCGAATATGAACAAATTTAGACTGTATTGGAGTTCGAAGTTTTGATTTCAAGCGAAGATTTCGGAAATGGAAATTACTGATTCACTGTTTGTTCCTAAATTTTTCAAAAATTTTCTAAAAATATTCGCATCTAAAGTTTCTCAACGGGTTTTGAAATACTTGGCAATTATGAAGCGATTTTCTAAAAAAACATATTGCATTGGAAACTAATGTTTTTAATTGAAGTGAAAATAACCTATTTCTACTACTGATAACGGTAACTCTCGAGAAATTGGACCAAAATTGAAACAGTAAACTATTAATTCTAAAATTATATTGATCTGCTGTAAATTGGCCAAAATTTTTGAAAAAAATTTCCGTTTCGAAACTAATTTTTAAGTTTTTCACTAATCATGCAAAAGTAATTCCTAGTTATTTCACTTCTTTCAGTTTTCTTGAATGATTTTGTTGTTTTTGATAGTAATTAGTTTTTGGACTGTTCACTAAAATCATACAATTGTTCCAGCTAGATTCCTATACTCAATAGAGTCAGAAAGACAAAACAAAACTGATAAAAATGCTGAAACAGTAAAAAATTTTACTTTCGTGTTAGGGAAAAGTTTCAAAATTTCCTGTTACAAGTACTTTTCAAGTCATATTTTGTGGGAATTAATCAATTCCTACTGTAATCTCTTCATAATAAACTGTTTCTATTTCCCATGAACTTCAAAAATCACGCAAGAGTTCCAACACTGACACTGTTCCAATCATTAGCTTGAATAACTTCTGTTTCAATATTATTGTTAAGAGTTTGTTCGACCTCCCAATTTTGTTAGGTGTTTTCAATGCACCCCTAGAATTATTACCGAATCTAAAACTAATTGAAGGGCCCCACTAATACAGGTTTTACGGTAAGAACTTTTTTCAACTTTCTGAAGACTCCTAAAGATGGAAAACAAGTGTCT
This sequence comes from Caenorhabditis doughertyi, assembly GCA_963572265.1. Taxonomy (NCBI): domain Eukaryota; kingdom Metazoa; phylum Nematoda; class Chromadorea; order Rhabditida; family Rhabditidae; genus Caenorhabditis; species Caenorhabditis doughertyi. The sequence continues at coordinate 8,178,116 of OY751553.1, read as the reverse complement.
GCTTCACTTTATTTTGAAAACCGATATAACTTCCAAATTATGATTCGAACGGTGAAACGGTTCTATGAAACTTCAATAGTTCAATTTCGTATTTTCGTGTTAAAATGGAAGATGCCAGAGCGTTAAAATCGTTTCGAAACCGTCATTACTAATTTATTTATTTACTGAAACTGTAAATTCGCAAAATTTCCATTCAAAAAGCTAAAAATCACCGTTTCAAAATAAATAGTTTGCCTAAAAAGTATTCAGTATTTCAATAAACCAAAAATCATACCGTCTGACTGAGAAAATGAGACCAAAATGAACTCGGAAAAATAGTTTTAAAAATTGACAAGGAAAGTGTGTTTTTTGGATTTTTCAAAAAAAAAAAATACTGTTTCAAGAAATTATATTTCAATTTGAATAGTTTTTGTTTTGGTACACATCACACTATTTTTTCAGAGTTTTGTGGTAAAAAAAACAAGTTGATATTTTCATGATGCAGTTTTTTCCAAAATTTTTCTGTTTCCCGATTCTTCAATAAATTTAGGAAAAACTTTGCAAATCAATCACATTCGGAAATCCAATTCTGGAAATTTTGAAAAATCCTCTTATGGAATTCTGTTTCAATCGATTCTAACATTTCTTTGATCAAAATGTGTTGCCAATTAGAAATTATCGATTACGAAGTTATTTGAAAACTATTCGAATCTTAACTGAATCGGAAAATAATAAAGAGATTTTAACACAAAAAGTCAAGTAAGTTAGGAGGCATAAAAGATCTCGAAAAATCACTGTTTCGCGAAATATTCTTCTTAATTTAATATTTTCAAAAAGCATTCAAGAAACGAAAAAGAATTTTTTATTCGTCGCCAAAATTTTTTTTGAATAGGCAGATAAACCATTAAACTGACAGAGTTCATGAAGAAGAAAAACAAAAAAAAAAGTCTAAAATTTTTTGAAAATTTTGTTCTTAATTAAAAAAAAATTCTGTTTCATCATATGTGTTTAGTTTTCAATCAACTGATCACATCACTTTTCTTTTGATACAAAGTTGAACTTTTTGTAGCCAAACACAAGGATATTGAAACTAGTTCTGTTTTGCAAGCCTAAAAAAAAACGCACTACTTTTTTTTCAGAATTTTGAGATGAATACAGAAAATTGATATTTTCTAGATTCCGGAGAAGTTCTGTTTCCCGATTCTTTTATAAGTTTTTGAGGAACTTGGCGGATCATTCAGTTTTGGAAAGTCTATTTTGGAAGTTTTGGAAAATTCCTTTTTGAATTTACTGTTTTTATCGGTTCTAACAGTTTTTTGACTTTTATTAAAATGCGCTGCCAATTAGAAGTTATCAATTTCAAAGTTATTTGAAAACTATTAAAATTTTAACTGAAACGGCAAATAGTGATGATGAGTTTCTAACACAAAAAGTGAAGTAATTTATGAGACATAAGAATTCAAAAAATCACTGTTTCGCGGAATAATTTTTTTCAAAAAAACTTGCAGGAAGCGTTATATCCAGTTGAACCTCCATTCGCTTTCCATTTTTATTAAAAGCTAGATACTCCAACAAATCGAGCTCAAGTCAAAAACAAGTGAAATTTGATGGAATTTTTGTCGGAAAAGTACCATAAAAAACTATTTGTTAATTATTCTTGATGGAATTCAAATATAAAAATTGAAAATAAAAAACTCTGTTTCACCATTTTTTTAAAAGTTTTTAATTGATAAATCGCATTACTGAGTGGACTAAGTATATAATCGGAAACAAATTGAATCTTTTGAATCCAAATACTAGGGAATTCAAAAAGTTTTCAACAAAAATTACTGCTTCATGATTCTCTCATAGTATTGTTGACAGATACAAAATCCGTTTGCGAAACTAATTTTTCATTAAACTCCAAGTTTTTTCCAAAAAATATCCCCCAACTACAGTAACCCCTTTCAAAGTTTTATCATCAAATTGGATGAAATTCCAATTTCAAACCATATCATCTTTGGCCTTCTTACCTTGAATCTTCCAAACACCGAGTCAGCCATAATTGATCCAATTAGTGGAGTTAGGTAGGCGATGCATGTGAACAAATGATAGATGAATGTTGCTTTGCTGGAAAAAAGGCAGGATATATAGGCTTTTCAGGTTAAGTTAGGCATAACTAAGGTACGGCTGAGGCCTGGTATAGGCCTGTAGAGGTGAGGAGGTTTCATTTAGGCCTTATCAGAGGCCGGTTCAAAGTCTACTTTTTGGTTGGTCTCAGGACTAAATTAGGCTTGTCAGTCCTGGATTTTAAAGGCTAATATAAGCTTTCTTAGCCTATCAGAGGCGTTGTATAGCCTATTTCAGGTCCAACAAGGCCTGTTTCTTTTAAAGTCTACCTAAGGGCAATATCATGCTTAAATTAGGCTTGTTTATGGTTCGACCTGAGTTTCAAGATAGATATTATGTGTGCCAATCTGAGGCCTATTTTAGGCAGGATTAAATCTTTTCTATGCTCATTTTGAGCTCACTTTGAGCCTACTTCAGCTTGAACTAATAACTAGGCAGGGCTCATCCTTCTTTAGCCCCATATGGCGATTTTAGGCCCTTTCAGGCTTTTTCAGGCCATCGAGGGTTGTCAGCTCCTCTAGGCGCTTCAGAATTTCATCAGTTGAGCACTTCTCGATGACTTTCACGGGTGCTTTTTTATTAGAGGTGTATTATTGTTTTGGAGAGTAATCGTTGGGAAGGAAACCATGGAAGAAAAATTATATTTTGCCCATTTCAAAACTTTTTCAAAATGGTATGAAACTGTAAAGAAAATAATATCATATCCTCCAGTTTCTTCTCAAACCTTCGTTCGTCTACTGTAGTTTTAATGCAAAGAAGCAAATGCGCTCTACCGCACAAATTGAAACGTAGTAAAAGTTTTCGAATTTTCAATACAAAATCCCTAGCCGATCAAAGTTCACTATACCAGATTTTTTGTTAAAAAAAAAGTTATGAAACTGGAAAAATATAATTCGACTTGTTGTTTTTTCTAGGCCCTTTTAGACCCTTTTAGATCTTTTTAGGTTTTTCTAGGCGATTTTAGGCCTTTCTAGGCCCTGTTAGGCTCTATTAGACCCTCTTAGGCCCTTTTAGGTCCTTTTAGGTCCTTTTTAGGCCCTTCTAGGCCCTTTTTCTAGGCTCCCTTCTAAACCCGTTCAGAACCTTCTAGGCCTTTTTAGGCCCTTTTAAGCCATTTTAGTCCCTTTTAGGCCCTTCTAGGCCCTGTCAGTCCCCATTTTAGCCTTTTCAGGCCCAACTTACCTGGGTGAAAATTCGTGTTCCGTAATCAAATAAATGAACAAAATCGTTTTCATTCCATAAAACGAAAATCTCTCACAAAACTCATTTCCCAGCATGAAGAATACCGCCGGTGGGTACCTAAAAATAATTTTTTTTTTTGAAAAATTTTTCAAAAAAAAAAAACTTACGATCGCAATTTTTGGAGTAAACTTTTTTCCTCCATGATGATTTTTTTGGAAATTTTCCGTTGAATTTTTTTTTGGATTTTACCCAGGCAGGAATCTGAAAGTTTTTGAGGAATAAGTTCGAGAAGAAAAATGTCCTTGGAACGGTCTCGTCTCGTAAAGAAAAACCAATTTGACCACTGATTGTATTTCAAAAGAAATAGTACGTGGAGAAGAGAGACGCAGAGAAAAAAGGAAGAAGAGGGTGGAATTAATTTTATGGTTTAGGAAAAAGGAGGGAAGGAGGGCTAATGGACAGAAATGGCATTGACTACTTTTGACCATGAAGAGATAGTAAAAAAAGAGGGAATTAAGGGGAGAGGGAGAGAGGGAATTGGATTAGAACCCTAATAGAAGGGCAGGGTTTGAAATTTTGAACATTTTGATAATAAAAAGTTAATTTATAGCTATGACAGATGCCCTTTTGTTAGAGGTTTAAGGTGAGGCAATTCATTCAAGACTTTCATAAAACTTCCGAAAGTTGAGACATGAAAATTTTGAAACCGAGAAAAAATGCTGTAAATTTTATTTTTTTACCCCAAGTTGATATCTCCCACAGATGCCCTTTTATTAGAGGAATCGTAGAATTGATTACGAATTGGTCAGTTTGCAAGTGCGCCTTACTTCACAAACTATTGAAACAGAGAAAATTTTTTAATAAATATTGCCTGTTTCAAAAATTTTTCAAGAAGTATAGAAACTGTGAGAAACAAGCAGTATGATAATCGAAACTCATTGTTTCAGATTTTGTTGATAAAAGAATTCTGAGACTGCAAAATATGTTTTTCCACTCATTGCGTCTTTTAAACTTTTCAGTTAGTTTAGACCTTAGGGTTTGGACTTTCGAACATTTTGATAGTGAAATGGTAATTAAAAGCTCTGACAGATGCCTTTCTATTAGGGGCTCAAGGTTAAAACTGATTTTGGGAATTTACGTCTGACACTGTTATGAAACTTCCATGCGTTGAGACATGAACAATTTGAAACCGAGAAAAAATGCCGTAAATTTTATTAGTTAACCCCAAGATACCTCCCATAGATGCCCTTTTATTAGAGATAATTTTGTTCGATTAATGACTCAAAGAATCACCGTTCAGGTTCTAGATGCTCTATCTTTACTAATAACAATCAAGAACTTCCGTCTGTCTGTCTGTGTGTGTGTGTGTCGCCGGCCCTAGGGAGATTTGTAGTGAACCGATTTTTTTGAAACTAAGACAGCTGGACGTGGAATTCTTTCGAGATGATGCCCGTCTATTTCAATTTCCAAAATGAAAAAGAATGAGGTCACCAGGTTCGAAAAACCACGTTTTCAGGCCTTTTTTAAAATTTCTATTGGTGAGAGAGACGCACAGGGGGCCACGTGAATATCATAAATCCCGCAAAACTTTTAACAGTTTTTTCATTTCTAAAAAAAGTGAAGCCAGGCGGTAGGAGGCGCGCCGATTACCGACTGGTACTTCATAAATGACTGGAACAGGAAAAATTTTTAAAAAATTTTGTATGTTTCGAAAATTTTTCAAAAAAAATAGAAACTTTGAGAATTGTTACAAGTCTCAATTTTTTCTCAAGATATCTTAAGTTTTTCTATTCAAAACTAGTTTAAAAGCAAATGCGCTCTATCGTAGAAATTTCAAAAAAAAATTGAGTAAAAAACTTCGATAAAACGTCAGTCATCAAAGTTTACCATTTCAAAATTTTCATATAAAAAAGTTCTGAAACCGGGAAAAATATTGTGCGAAGAGTTTTCATTATCCAAATCTTCGGGGCCTTATCAAGGCATGCTCATGGCCATTTAAACCGTTATATTATAGAGGATCAGGGGTTTGGAATTCTGTACTGTTTGATAGTAAAAAGTTAACTAATATTCATGACATGTGCCCTTTTAATAGAGGTTCCATCAGAAGCAAAGAAAAAATGAGTTGTAAATCTTTTTCTGAGAGGGAATGTAATCAGAGAGAGAGAGAGTCACGTTAAACATTGTGCCATTTTCAACATTTATTTCCGAGAATTGAGAAACTGTAAGAAATTTTCTTCAAAATTTTTTAAACAGCTTTGACTTCTCAAAGTTTTTTTTCTGCATTTTTTAGGCTATAGTAGCCCTAACGGAAACCAAGGTGGAAGCTTCTGCGTTCTATTGCAAAAATTTCAGAAAATTCAAATGAGCAAGTCTGAATAACGACCGGTGATCAAAGATTACCATTCCAAAAGTTTATCATAAAAAGTTTCTGGAACAGCGAAAAATAGTGTTTTCTTCAGAAAAAAAGGCCTCAACAAGAAAAGTTTGGGCGGAATTTTGAGCCATTATGAGGCTCAGTCCAGACCTAATCAGACTCTGTTACACAAGTTCATTTCTGAATTAGGCCATAAATAGGCTCATTACAGGCTTTTTCAGCCTAAGGACCCTCAAAGAAGTTTGCCCATCAAAGTTTCATTAGGGGCTCGTCCAGGCCTCTTTCAGGCCCGGTTAGGCCTTCAAAAGGTTAAGTTCTGACAAGCTTATTACCTATTCTCAAGCTTACGCCCCATTTTGTGGTCTTTTAGAGCTTCAAATTACAAGCTGAAGCTATCTCAAATGTTTTTAGGCCTGACTAGGCCTATAACTAGGTCCGTTTTAGGCTTTTCAATTCTAGGAGCACCCCACTAACCTCCCCCTTCCCAATCTTTTAGAAAACACCCCGGAAGCTATTGGAAGAGGGGGGCCAACCAAAAAAAAGGGGAAATTCAAAGGAAAATGAAGAAATTGAGTCGTCGGGGGGAAGGGTGGAGACTAAATAGAATTTAACTTCCTTTCTCGAAAGGTAGACAACGTTTTCTGAAGAAATAGAAGACGTGGAAAAAAGAAGAAATGGGAGTCTAGAAGACAAGAAAAGAAGGAAAGAGGGAGGAGATAAACTTCTAGAGGGTCTTTTTTATGAAATTGAATAAGATCTTTTTTATTATTTTATTTTATTTTTTATTATTGGAGATGCATATTTCCCTTGGGTAAAGTGTCGAGAAAGAGGAAAAAGGGAGCTTTTTTCAGAAAAAAATGACCAAAATAAACTGTATTGAAGAGAAAATTTTGGAAAGATTAATATATAAAATTTGAATCAGAGAAAAATTGCTAAAAATCACTGAAACAAACCTTGGCTGAAAGCGAGTAAATATTAGTGACGTGGCCTAGGATTCTTAGAAATATTAACCTCATTTCAGAATTGGAGTACTATAGTGGTAGCAAAAAAAGGTCTACAATTTATTGTATTTCTCTCAAAACTAACAATTAATGGAATAGTTCTGAAACTGTAAAGTTTTTTTTTAGAAAGTTGAAAAATTTGGAATTTCCGTCTTCAACCGAAAAATCAGGATTACTGTATTTGCGGAGTACTGTAGCTTTAGTTAGGTTACTGTGGCTATTCTTCATCTTTATGGTCACAGCTCTAAAAATTGAAAGCTAACAGTGATAATCTAGAAACAGTAATATTTTTGATGTTTGGGATTACCGTATCTGAATAGTTACTGTAGCTATAGGAACTACTGTTGTTAAAATTGGTCCTCTAGCCAGATAAACTCCCATCACATCAGAAGTAGAAAGTTTGTGAAAATGAGTTTTCCGAAACTGTAATTTTTTTTCGGAATTGTCTTCTGGAAGATGCTATTTTCAGAACAACATGGATTAATTCGGTAAACCTTCAAACGAGGTACTGTAGCTACTACAAGGTTACTGTAGTATTTGAGAGTTTCAGCTCCATTATTATTATCATAAACAACGTTATTTCAAAAGATGAAATATTCCACGAACATCAAAATCTTGAATCAAATTTGGGTTTAAAAACAAGTTATTGAAACGGATTTTTTTTTTGAGTTTTTTGAAAAGAAAACAAATACTTCGAGAAAACCTTGGATTGCTTTTAGGACACCTAATGGTTACTGAGGAGTGTATGAAGATACTATTAAAATTGATGTAACCTTTTGAAGCTCAAACCAAAATTTGAAACTGAAGTATTTTTTTTTGTGCAAATTACTGTAGATTTCCTTATCCAAAGTTACAAGATGGAACGTTTTTCGAACAGATTTTTTCTTTCTTTTAGAAAAAGCATTATGTGATTCAATGGTTTTGAAAAAAAAGAAAATTTTTAAAATGAATGCTAGAAACCGTAAGTTTTTTTAGGAAGTATTGCAATTAGAATGAAACCAAAACTGGTTTTCTTTTGAACTACTATTTTCAAAAGCTTCAGATTACTGTGACTACATGGATTACTGTAGTGGACGATGAGAAAGGTATTGGGAGACTGTAAATGATCTAAGCATTTCGAAAAGCCAATCTATTGAAATTTTGAAAGAACGCAGTTCGTAAGTATTAAATTTGAAACTGAAAAAAAAGTTGAAATCTATTCGATTTTTGGAAATTTCCGAAGCTGTGATGAACTGGGCTACTAATACTGTGCGCTTTTTGGATAGACAAAAAATGAAAAGTCTCACTGAAACCAACAAAAAATCAAACCGAAACAATAAAAAATTGAAACGGAAATTTTTTTTCCAAACTCGAATACGTTTTTACAGATGTAATTCCAGATGGTTTTAGGTTACTGTAGCTACATAATTTACAGTAGTTTACAGTAGACTGTATCAAGGGTACTGTAAATATTGTAGATGGCATGGGAAAACAGAAGACCCAGTGCAACGAGAAAAAATTTAACAAAAATTGACAAACTCCGTTAAACTGCAAATTTTTATAAAAAATATTTTTTGACACCTCAGTTTACTGTAATTACATGGGTTACTGTAGTAGACGATAGATACTGTAGAAATTATAGATAGTTGGGGGTATAGATCCATTGAATCCACGAAAATCAAGTTTACAAAAATTGAAAATGTGAAACTGAAAATATTTTTCTAATTTTCTGTTTTTTTTTAAATAGTTAAAACTATTTTTTGAGATTTCAGACTACTGTACTACATGGATTGATTACTGTAGCTGACTTTGGATAGTAAATAAGATATTTATTGGTATTTAAAAAATCGACAAATTGTAATCACGAAAAGGAAAGTGCAAAACTTTAACATTTGAAACAGAATTTTTTTAAAATCAAGTAGATCAAAACTAGAAAAAAAGGAATCTTTGTATCTACAGTAATCCCAATTTTTCGAATTCGCAAAAATAATGAACCGCTCATCAAAATCATTGAAAGAACCGATCTTTGAAAACATAACTCTGAAACTGTAAATTTTTTTTGTAAATAGCTATTTTCAGAGATTTCCGGTTACTGTAACTACATGGGTTACTGTAGTAGACGATGGGAAAGGTACTGTAGACGCTTTAGCCTTAGGACACAAAAAACCAAAAAATAAAATAGTAAAATTGAAATTTTGAAAGAGAAATATATTTTTTCTAAATCAAGTAGATCAAAACTTTAAAAAAGGAATTACTGTACCTACAGTAATTCCTTTTTTTAAATTTACATACGATTGTACAAGGCACATTCAGCAATATTATTCGTTTTTAATGTAGTGTCACCCAGTACGACACTCCGCCGGGGACCCATATTGAATAAATTTACTTCCTACTGTAATTTATTTTTTAATTGGAAACCGCGAAACTATTTTCAGGCTGTTTTCGCGGGCAAACTTTACATTTTTATGCCAAAAATCGAGTTTTTGTTCGAATATTCAGCAAAACCAACACAAATGAGCGCGAAAGCAGCCTAAAAATAGTTTCGCGGCTTACGATCAAAAAATAAATTACAGTAAGAAGTAAATTTATTCAATATGGGTCCCCGGCGGAGTGTCGTACTGGGTGACACTACATTAAAAACGAATAATATCATTGAAAGAATCCTAACTTTTAAAACAAAATTTTGAAACAGAAAATTTTTTTCTAAACCAAGTAGATCAAAACTAAAAAAAAAAAGGAATTACAGTACCTACAGTAATCCCATTTTTCAAATTTGCATACGAATGTCAAACGCACGTTCATCAAAATCATAAAAAGAACCAGACTTTAAAAACAGAGCTCTGAAGCTGGAAATTGTTTGTGAAATAGAGTTTTCATATTTTATTTTTCAGAGTTTTCAGATAACTATAGCTATGTAGATTACTGTAGTACACGATGGGAAAGGTACTGTAGATACTGTAGGCACTAGATGGGACAAAAGCGGAGAAATTGAAAGCACAAAAAAGAGTATACAGAAGTTGAAAATTTGAAACTGAACTTTTTTCTAAATCTGGTAGAGCAAAATTGTAAAATGTGGGGTTTTTGTACCTACAGTAACCCCTTTTTTTAAATTAGCAATCAGCGTCGAAAATCCATCAATATCATTGAAAGAGCCAAACTTTAAAAGAGAACTCTGGAACAGGAAATCTTTTGTGAAAAGCTATTTTCAGATGTTCCAGATTACTGTAGCTATGTAGATTACTGTAATAGACGATGGGTAAGATACTGTAGATACTGTGGCTTATAGGTAGGGAAAAGATTTGGAAAAGAACATTGTAAACAAAAAATATAATGCTGAAATCGAAAACTATATTCCAAAATCCATAGAAAACCAGCTCAAAAAATCCTCCTCTTTTTCTTCTTTTCTCAATCATTTTCCATTCCCCAATTTTTCCGTCTTTGGGATGTGCAAACATACTCATCTTCCTTCTTCTTTCTGTCTTTCTTGTTTGTTATGTCCTTTAAACATAAGAGAGAGGAATCGAAAAAGGGCAAGAAGCTCCGAAAATAAAATTGAGAAAAATCAAAAAAGGAAAAGCTTTGTTTGGAACGGTTTTTGAAGAAAAATGGGATGAGGAGAGGGGGAGATAAGGAGGCGGAAAAGCTTAGACAAATAGGCTCCGCCCACTTTTTTGTCTGGACTGACTTGGCCCAAAAGTACATAGTAGATCCTCTGAAGAAATGGAATTTAAAGGTGGCGGTACATGAGAATTTTTTTATCGTACCAAAATATTAATTGTGAAGAATGGGTCATACCGTGCCTAAGTTTGACATTCGCTACATTGTAATTAGTACAAAAACGAAACTATGGCGCTTCCAAGATTGTAGGCGCGAAGGGCAAGTTTATCATGACCCTCAGAGGGCGACCGTTTTTTTTGTCCCCATGGCTCATCCGGTAACGTGCTTGGCGCCCAATCCGCCTGGTGTGCTAGTTCGGACCCCCAGGTGGCAATGATTTTTATTTTTCTTCAAAATAACCAAAATTAAAAAAGTAGTGTATACACCACATCTTACGACAAAATGCATACTATTTCCCCAAAATTTTCCCCAAAAAACTCGTGGTCGTCCACCTTTAAAAAAAACTCCAGCTTTTTCATTGAGAATATTACGCCCCGCCCCTTTTTTCCGGCACATTATTATCTGAAGTTTTGGGTTTAGGATTAAAATTTTCTGAAAAAAGGCATTTTCCGGCCATTTTTTTTGGCTGAAAATGTCTGAAAAACCACATTTTCAAGATAGTGGAAAAAAATGATGAAGTCGTAATTGATGAATTGAAATTGATTCAAAAATTTGAAAAAATAAAAAATTTGAGAAACCGAAAAAAAATTATAATTTAGGTTTGGAAATGTTCTCTTAAAAGCATATTTGGAGGGCTTAATTTGGGCTAAAAACTCATAGTAATGATTTTTTTAATCTACTTAACAGACCTGAGGAAGTATGAAACTTGGAGATTGGAGATTTTTCAAAATTTTTTGAAACATTAAAAATTAATTGGAAAAAATGGTATCATTGCCAAATTTTTCTGATTTGTTCTTTTTGAATGTTGCAAAACAGTAATAAAAAATTTTCACCAGAATAACGCATTTTGAATCTCAAAGTTCAAATTCACAATTTCAAAGATATGCGGCTGACAACAATATCGAAAATGAAAAAAGGCGACATTTATCAAAAAATGTTGAAACATGTTTTTTCCCAGAACTTTCTGGCACTGTTCTCACTACATTCTCAAATTTTCTCAACTCTTAATGCCCTTTTATTGAAGGTGTGCTTCGATTTCTTTACAGGTACTTTACTCATGGCCTCTTTACTATTTATTTATCATAAATCATAAAAACTAAGAAAAACCAAGACTAACGTGAAAAAAGCCAGATTATTAGATTTCTTGCTCTTATATCCAAAAATATTGTGGGAAACGAAAATAAACACTTTTTTGATGAACAAAAAACTTCTCTGAAACAGAAAAATTTTGAGCTTTCTTTTGGTCGCGAATCTGACGTCTTCTTTAAGGGGACGTCTTCTAAGAGACAAAAAGAAGGAACCTTTCTATATCTTCTTCAATATCAACCAACCCACTCAATTCTGGGGTGAATAATAAGATGTGAGAATTTCATAAATAATGAATTAGGCGGAAATTGAGGCATAGAATGGAATAAAGAATAACGACGAAGAAGAGGAATGGAATGGAGTTTGATTTTCGGAATTTTTCTTTGAGAACATTTTGAAACAGTGAAGAACCGAAAAAAATATTTCGCTGTTTCAGAAAAGAAACTTCAAGTTTGTACTGGCTACAGCTTTATTGTAAACCATTTTCGACAAAATTGATAACATTGAAAAAAATTGAACTGGGCAAGAATAAAAAATGATACAAACTAGTTTAAATTAGGGTTACTGTAACGTGGTTACTGTAATTTGATTACTGTATTTTTTCTCGATTTTCTCTTTTACTGAAAGCAGAGTTAATATATTTTTGTTATATTTTGTTCTGTACGGCACAAAAAATATTTTGGTATTACTGTAGCTGAGAAACTATTCCGCTAAGAGATTGCATGTCACTATTTTGAAACTATTTTCGGAAATGTTTGAAACAGTTTACATTTGATCATACTGTTAACTATGAAGTTTCAGAAAAAATTCCAGAATTAAAACAACAAGTTGCAAGGAATTTTCGAATTAAATCCAAGTTCCAATTAAAATTTTTCTACAACAAATTGCAGCAAGAACAAATTCTTGTCTTGTTAAAACTTTTTATAAAAAAATCAAAACAGTAAATTATTTTCCCAACTTCTAACAGTCATATGAAAGAAATTTTTTTTAAAGTCACAAACCAGAGTCAAACTGCCTCATAAATCTCATAAATCGATAGGATATTTCGCTGTTTCAGAAGGAGGATGTTAAGATCGAATCGCCTAAAGTTTCAATAGGAGCTTTTGCATCAGAATTTAAAAACAATAAAATTTTTCAATTGGGCAAAAATAAGAACGAAAGAAACTAGTCTGAAAGAAGATTACTGTACCATAGCTACTGTAATTTGATTACTGTAGCTTTCGAAATTCAACTAGAATTCTAAGCAATAAAAATGTGTTTCAGTAAACTTTCAAAGCCTTCCAATTTACTTCAAGAGTCAATATTCCCAGCGGTGATATACAGGGTGGCTCCTAAGTATGGAGACTTTTGTGCTGGTGAACTTTGGTTTTGTACCAACCTGCTAGATCATAAACACAAGATCTAACAAAAACTTTTCAACGTACGGATAGTGTAGTAACTGCTAATAAGAGAAAGACTAAATATAAGATTTCAACTCGGAAGATATGGGAGCATTCTCTTTGAATAAAATCGTAAAAACACAGGTACTGCGGCGCAAGCCTTTTAACACTGAAATCTCAATAAGAAAAAGTGCCGGCGTCATAGCTAAAAAAACGGCCTTAACCTGCCTAAAAATGCCAAAAAAAACCTGGAACCTCCAAAAATTCAAAGCGGACCGCAAAAGCTGACCAAAACTTATATGGAAATTACCGTATAAACCTGAGAACCCTAAGAAAAGGCCTAAAAGCCTAAGGTCCCAGAAAAGGCCTAACCAGGCCTGGAAAGCCTAAACCAACCTAAAAAAGCTTTGAGAAGTCCAAAAATCAAAAGTATACTAAAAGGGAGTGAAGAGTTGTTTTTTCATCTTCTCGAACACTCTCTTTTCTTTTTTCCGCGCGCGTAAATTCAATTATATTATATTTATTGAAGACAGTGCCCCACGGGCATCTCTCTTCTGTAATTGTTTTTTTTTTGCCGATGAAAAATACATTTTGAGAAAAACTACTACTTTTTCAATTATTTTTTCTTCGTTTTGGGGAAAAGAACTGTACGAAAATTAAAAAAAGGGAATTTCCTGCAAATTTTGTTTTATTCTAAAAGAAAAAGAAAAGAGGAGATGGTCAATTTGGGAAGGGGAAAAAGGGAGGGAATGAAAATTGGTACGGTTGATTAGGTCCACTTTTTCCTATTTCTTGATCTTTTTCTTGTGTGTAACTGTATGTTGGCTTGTTTCGTCATTGAAAAAGAAGGGAGGGGGAGGACGGGGACAGATGAGAAATTCAGGGTCAATTTTAGGAGGAATTTAGAAAATGAGAGAAAACTAGAGATGGAAGGTTAGGGTTTAGCTAGTTCAGAAAATTCAGGTTTCAGAGTGTTCTAGACCAGCTTTGAGTTTTTAGACCTTTTTCAGGCCTTTTAGGTAGATTCAGGCCCTGAAAGAGTGGCCGACTACAAATTGATGGCCTAGGAAATCGAAAAAAGCGCGTAGGTCGTCACCTTGTCGGATTCTAGGCCACCAAGATGTACTCGGTCATGCTTTCAAACGCCGTTTTGTACCGTTCAGAAAAAAAAACAGGGATCGAAAGTTTTTTGATTTAGGCCGTATAGACGGATTTAGATCTTATCAGGCCTGATTTAGGCTTGTTGTAGACCCTTCAGACATTTTTTGTATGCCTGAGGCTGTTTAGGACTAGGCTTCTATGGCCTGAATAGCGTGAGCAAAGTGTTTTCTTTAACAAAATAGGCAACAGGACCAAATCACAACAAGACTGATACTGAGGTTTCAGGCTCAAGTATATCATGAAACAGAAAAATTTTGTATTCTTTGAAGTCAATTTTTTTGCCTCAACTTTCGGAAGAGGGATGAAATGTTTAAAAAACAAGTACTTTTAATGAGCTCTTAAATTTATATTGATGTATTAATATTTGAAAAAGAAAAGTTCGGTTTCATGAAATCTTCGAAACAGTTCATATTTGTATTTTTATTGATTGTTGCACATTTTCAATACCAAATGCATTTCGAAAAATAAATAACTTTGTTGTCTAAACTCTCCTAATTTTCCATACTATCTCTAGAATCAGAAAGTGATACAAAAAAATCTGAGCAATTTCAAACTGAACGTCTGAGAAATTGCTTGTTTTTTTGTCTGTTTCAAGTTCAAAATTTTTAGAAACAGATTTTTTTCCATTTCTTTAACAGGTATCTACTAATAGTAAGAATATGTTCACATAGTTTCTAATGCGCTCTAACGAACAAACAGGAACATTTTTTTTATTCTTGAGAAGCTAATAGTTGTCTAAACTCTCTTCATTTTTCATACTGTCTCTACTGGCGAACAAAGTTCAAATTCAAATCTTCTCATGAAGGCTATTCAGCTATAAAATGAATGTGCAATCGTTCGGACTTTTTCCGGTTTCAATTTTAGAATTTCTAGAAACTGGAATATTTTATTTATTAACTGTGTTTCATTGCGAATTTCACAATATAAGAAAGATGAAATTTGAAAATTTTTTATTTTGTAATTCACGTTTCAAATTTCTAAAATTTCTGTCATTTCACGCCTTTTTCTGCCTTTGACAGAGTTGTGCCGCGGCACAACTCTGTCAAAAAACAGAAATTTGGAGAAATTAAAACGTGAATTACAAAATAAAAAATTTTCAAATTTCATCTTTCTTATATCTCTAATGCGCTCCATCGCACTTTCTTCAAATTTTCATTTTTTTTTTACTATCAAAAATGCTTGGAATATTGAGAACAATAAAAAAAGTCAATTGCAAGACACGGAAGGAAGCGATTTTTGAATTTCTGTTTCAAACTGAATACTTTTAGAAACCGAAATTTTTTCAAATAGTTGTGACTTGTTTTAATCTAGCCCCGCCCACTTTTGGCGAAATAGTTCTGGCATCCGAAAGAGCAGCCAGACACGCCATTGTCTGCGCTTCCTCATTCCACACATTCTATCTGCAATAGTGGGCGGGGCTATATTATATTTCGTATAATCAACAATTACGGAATAGTGAAGTTTGTTTTCTTTATAGTTTTTCTAAAAATATTTGAAACAGAAAAGAAGCTTGAGACAGCCCAAAAGACATAAAAAAAGTTTTAAAAAGTTACTAATTCACTTTTTTTTCTGTTTCATGTTTCAGTTTTTATGAAACCGAAAATTTTTCAGACCGTGCTTTCTTAAATTGAAATCCCTTATAAATTCCAAACTCGAAAATTTTTGTTACAAAAAAATATGAATTGGCTCACTAAAGTGTCTATCGCGCTCTGTTGCACTTTGTCTAAACTCTCTCTACTCCACACACTATCTAACATTCTAGAATAAATGGGAAAAAAAGAGAGTTTGTGTGAAGTATAGGAATTACTCTCGCACTAAATCATATTTTATCGGTTTCAATTTCAAAATTTATTGAAGCTGATTTTTTGCTCAATATTAGGCCAAGTGAACAATACCAAGCTGCTAGCTCTGAACTCCCAATAGTATTTATTGCGATCTATTGCACTTTGTCTAAAACCCTCCCTACTCATTACACTATCCCGAACTGTATAGATCTGAATTTTAGAGATTACTGTTTCAAAACTTGTTATTAGAAACATTGAAGTATGTAATGTTAATGAGTTGATGAATATGTGGTATGAAAATCAGAGAGAATCAACAAAAATGATGACATAAACGCGGTCGGCTCATTTGTCGGATTCTAGGCCATCAAACTGAAATTAATACCGTTTTGAAACTCAATTTGTACCATCTGGAATGATTTTTGAGTAATTATTTCACGAAAAATGGAATTCTAATGAAAAATATTGAGTTTAGCCAGAAAAAAAACCCAAATATTATCAATTTTGACATGGTTTTTCATTATATTTCCGCATGACTAAGTACAGATTCAAGGCACAAAATTCGACTGTTTTTCCATTTCCTAGGCCATCAATCTGTACTCGGCTACACCTTCAAACGTCGCTTTGTAGTGTTTAGAGAGGTTTTACTGTATTAGAATACCATCCTGAGGAAGCAATGGGAAATTCGGAAGAAATGAACAAAAAATCAGATTTGAAACAGTGAAAAATGGAATTCCCGGGCTAAATTTGAGAAATTTTACTTAAAATTAAGAGAGATTGAACTAAAATTAGTCGAAAAAAATACCCTGAAATCAAAAATGCTATTTTCTTCCCCAAAAATCGAGTCAACAGTTAATCGCAGAAAAAACAATTTAATAATTTTTTCTGTTTCAAATTCAAAATTTTTTGGAAACCGTGAAACTTTAATTCGATAGAATTATGGAAGCTTTCTTAGGAAAAAATTTGACAAAAACTAAATTTGAAATTCAAAAAACGAGACCAAAAAGACAGTGTTCTTTGTACCTTCACCTTAGTGTACCTTCTAAGAATTCATTCCCTAAACTGTTTATTGGCGGATTCTAGGGCACCATTTTCTAGGTCGTCAAACATAAATCCACACTGTTCTCGAGAGCAATTTTGCACCGTTTAGAGTCGATTCCGACGCGTTTTATCTTTCATTCCAACATCAATTTTCATGATGGATTTACTTAAAATTCACTCTAAATGGCACAAGAATGGCCGAGTGCAAATTGATGGCCTAGAATCCGACAAGTGGATTCCGTACTCGGCCATGCTTTCAAACGCCATTTTGTCCCGTTTAGAGTGACTTTTGAGTGAATTGTTAATGAAAAACGCGTTTAAAATATGAAAATTGTGTTTTTGGCACAAAAATCGATTTAAAAATTGAAAAAAAGAATCAACTATTTCATATTTTTTCTGTTTCAATTCCAAAATTTTTTGAAACCGACAAATCTTAATTCGATAGCAATTTGGCAGGTTTTATAGAAAAAAATTGACAAAAACTAAATTTCAAATTCAAATAGAGACCAAAAAGACAGTGTTCTTTGATTAACCTTCTAAGAGAATTTATTCCCCAAACCGTCTATTACTCCTTCCCCCTCCACTACATCCTCCTCCTTTTCTTAGCCACCCCCTGCCGTGAATTTCGGAATTCACACTCACTTCTTTTTTTTTGTCTTTTATCCGATCAAAAGGACATCTTTATAAAGGAATAGTGAGTAGAAAAAAACACAGAATGAGTAAGATGAAAAAGGTCGGGAAAAGAAAAGGAATTCAAATGGAATGTGAGAGGAAGTATAGTTAGGGAGAAAGAGAGGATTAGAGATGGAAAGGGAACTTACGGAGTTTTGAAGAAATAACTTTATCAGAAGGGCATGTCTAAGAATACAACAAACCAATTGAGAAATCCGGAAGACTTGAGCAAAAAAAGTAAAATGTGAGACAGTGAAAATTTTGAACTCCCGCCAGAATTTTTAAAGGAACTACATTGAGATTAAGAGATAAGACGACTATGTCTGGAATATTGAATGAAACTACCTCTATTATAGTTGCAGGCTTCTGGATCTTTAAAAAAAATAGACCGGAGAACAACGAAAGAACGAAACTCAGACTTTTCAAACTAAACTTCTGAAACAGGAAAAAATTTTGAATTTCCGCCGGATTTTTCAGAGAATTTACATAGAGATTTGGAGGTTTAGAGATGAAAAACAATATTTATAAAGAGTTGAGTAATATTACCTCTATTATAGTGGCAGGCTTCTGGAATCTAAAAAAAAAGATGAATTGGAGAACAACGAATAAACGAAACTTAGAGTTTTCAAACATTTAAAACAAAACTTCTGGAACAAAAAAAAACTTTTGAATTCCCGTCAATACTTAGAACTCGAACATAACGATCAGGAGGTTTAGAGATACAGAACACTATTTTCGTAACTTTGGAAAATACCTGTATTATAACGGCAGGCTGTTCATAAAAAAGATTTCATAGAACGGAAATAAGATTCCAAGTCTTTTCAAAAGAAAATCTTGAAACTGATTTGAAAAATTTAAGTTTCAGCTAAAGCTTTGAGTAAATTCATAGAGATCAGAAGATTAGTTATAAAAAAGACTATGGTTGAAATTCTGCTTGAAATTAACTCTAATATAGTTGCACGCTTTTGAATTTGGGAGGTTTTTTTTTCCGAAAATTGACCAAAAAATGATAATCAAATTTGTCGAAAGAAAATTTTGAAACGGGGAAATTTTTTTTGAAAATTCATCACGAACTCTCTTTTTTTTTGAGTTTTTGAGACATATCGAAAGCTTAATGAAGGAATAGCAACTGAATTTTAAAAAAGATTTATAAAATCAAGCTCTGAAACAGGGAAAAGAAACATGAAAAGTGAAGTGATTTTCATTATTTTCCTATAGTTACAGAATTAAAATTTAGCGCTGATCCTAATTGTACAATTGATATACAAAACTCCATTGCAACTAAAATAATCGTGGCCTAGGAATCCCATCGTGAAGTCCGAGAGGAAAAGAAAAACTACAAACTTTTTTATAAAGAAATATTCCGCTCTTTACTGAAGTATTGTTTTGAAGGAATGTAAAAGGACCAATACACGAAAAACTGATGATTGATTCTGAAGGCACATTGGCCGAAATCCTGAAATAGTAAAAATATTCGAATTTCAGTCGAATCTGTTATTTTCTCAGAGACTTGGATTTGGATATGCTGAACAGGACGAAAATGGGCGGAGCCAAATATAGTTTTTTTTAAGGAAAGGCAAACGTATGAACAAAAATTGATTCGGTCAATTTCTGAAAATTAAAACTTGAAGCTGATTTTTTTTTCGTAGTCACTAGCTAGTTCAGTCGGATATTGAAGTTTGATTAGGTAGGAATCGTTGAAAAAACAGGTGCCGTTATATAAGAGGTCTATTTTTAAATACTGGGACACCTTGATAGATAAAAAGAGCATGCAACCCTCTTTCAGACGCCATAATACACATCATATTTTTCAGAAAATTATATACGAAAAAAAAGTATTGCGTGCCTGGAGATATGCACACATGATGATACTCGAACGAAAGGCTATAATTTGAAAAAAAAATGATAGGAAACCCCAGAAAAACCAGCTTTCAAGTGAAAATAACGGAAAAACGTATTTCAAATTTGATGAAACCTTGTCCGAACCAACGTTTTGAAAGATGGAAAGTTTTATAAAACTGACTTGAAACATGATTTTTATTTTTCCGGATCTGGAAATTATTCACAATTCGGAACTTTCCCTACCTGTGGTCTCGAGAACTACAAAGACTACAAAAACTGTTGCCAGTTCATACGAGGTGTCACCTACCTACAGTAAGTGAAAAAACCATGCGGGAAGTTGAACCACGTCTTCAATTAAGCAAGCAAGCTTGAAATCCACAATTATCACTTTCACCCTGTTAGGGGCGTGGTTTAACTCTGAAGTATGCCGCACTTGCGGAGGGTGCACCTTCTATGAATTGTCGATAGTTCTACAAACAATAATTGCTGTTTCAACGAAATTGGAAAATTTTACAATTTTCTATCCTTATAATTCTGGAATTGTTTAACAATTTTGACACAGAAAAAGACACAGAAATAGCCTAAAAGTCCAAGTACCAGACTACAAACTACAAAAACTATAAACTAGAAAAGCACATTTAATGTTCTACATTATTTTTTTGTTGATTTTGTATTAATCAGTGGAACAATATGTCTCTATAGGAATAAGCTACCTGAATAAAATTCGAAACAGAAATGTTTTTTTTTTTCTTGTCATTTTTCCTTCAGTTTCGAAAATATCTGAAAAACTTTGAAGTTAAATGAAATTCTAGTAATGAACTATTTATCTTCCTTAACTGTTAGAGAAAATTAAAAACCGAATTGCTATTTCAAAAAATTTTCATAATTTTAAATTTCGGAAGCATTCGCAGTTGCATATAACTCCACAAACAGACTTGAATCAACAGTAAAAATTCTCTCTAGAGCGCATTCTGGATTCAAAGTTTGTTCAAAAATAGACAACAAAATTCAATAGCCGTTAATATATTGAAAGTTACAGAAGTTTTTCCTTGGAACAGGCAAAGTTTTCAAAATAATTTTGGGTTTCTATAAGGAAAAATGGACCATACAGTTCCAAACCCATCTTTGAGAACAACAAATGGCCTAGAAACCTTCATGTTCGGCCACGGGATAAATTCTGGTCCTCGGTCAGCAGAAGATGGTAACGGTTTTCTTATCAATAGTGGCTGTCAGGCTGTCAGGGCCTAAAACTAAGAACACTACAAAAACTACAAACTGTACAGATTACAAACTAGGTACTGAGCCCTAACGTTTTAGTTTATGCCTTCTGATTGGCTTGATGTCATTAACAAAGAGGATTTACGAAGACCATAAAGAACACATTGGAAACAGTAAATTCGAATTACTGTACGTCATAAAGTAGCCAAAACTTTAGAGATTCTTTGAGTATTGGTTTTCATGCCCTAAGAATAGAACGGCCAAAGTTTCTCCCCGGCCCTAACAAATATCTAGTTTGCATGACTCAAAAAATAGCAAAAATCATAAACTTTAGGGTCGCAAGTGAAACTAGGAGCACTAATTGCATGGTCCATACAAATTACAAACTACGCAGCTGAAACCGTAAACTTGGATTACTGTTCTTTTTACAGTAACACCATATTTTTTAGTCATATACTCCTTCTACGGTGAAAATACTTATCTTCAAGTTCCGCCATCATGGAAAAGCTAGTCCGCAGAAAAATGGGCACCTAGTCATACAAAAATCTTACTTTTTAGGCTAGCATACAACCTTTGTTATACCGGCACCCCTAATAGAACAGCACCTTCTGAAGAACCGGCACTGAAACAGGCAATACAGAGCGACATACCGTTGAAAAAAAAAGTTTTACAGTTTCAGGTTTATCCAGTAAGCCCGAAAATCACAGTAATCCAGTGACATATACACTTCCAATTAAAAAAAAACATCTCATTCTCTCTCTCTCTCTGATTAGACTACAGTAATCCAAAAACCAAAAAAATCTTAGTCAAACTTTTGAAAAAATATCTACAGTAATCCTACAGTAACCCAAAATCTGAGGAAAAAAGTTTTAAAAAGCAGACTTGTCGCGGGCCGGGCCGGGCCGGGCCGGTGGAGGAATTTCTGCCGACCCGGCCCGGCCCGGCCCGGCCCGGCCCGCTCGGCCCGGGTTGGGGAGGACCAAAATAATTTTTACATCCCAAAAATAATTTTTTTGCTTTTTTTGATCCACTTTTTTGGTGTATGCTTTTAGAAAAAAATTTTGACAACTTTTCGAGAAAAAAACACAGAAAAAGTTCTGAAATTGAGCTAAAAATCGGGAAAAACGTGCTCCAAAATTCAAAATTTTTAAACCCGGGCCGGCAGAATTGTCCACCGGCCCTGCCCGGCCCGGCCCGCGTCGGCCCGCATCGGCCCGCCGGGCCGGCCCGCGTTTGGACAAGTCTGTTAAAAAGTTTAAAATGAACAGTGCCGAAATGACCAAAAAATACAACTAAAGATTGTAGGCGAATTTAACTCTACCTACAGTAACCCTACCGTAATCCTACAGTAACCAGAAGACTACGAAAAAAACTTGAAAAAATTTAAGGTTAACAGTACCGAAAATAACCAAAAAACTGGACGAAAAAAATGTAGGCAAGTTTAATTGTACCTACCGTAACCCTACAGTAACCCGAAATTTCCAAAACCAAAAAATCAGTTGAACTGTACCGAAAATGACCAAAAAACGGCGAAACAAATTCCGAGAGAGAAATCAAAAAACAGTAGAACTAGATCCTCCAAAATGTCTGATTGGGGAAAAAAGACATCTGATTAGATGAAGATGTTATCAGAAAGAAAAAAGGAAGAAGGCAGCTGATAGAGAGAGGGACAAAAAAGCGCATGATAAGGATATCAGTGATAAGAAGGGGGGAATTTGAGGAAAGTCTATCAGTGATAAGAGAGTTATTTTCGAACATTTTTGATTTTTTTGATTTTCTAGGGAGGATTCTTGAAATGGTTTAGAACACAGAGAGAGGGGGGGGGGGGGGGGGGAGGAGGCATGTGATGATAAGAAAAACATGATAGTTTAGTTCAGTTAACACTTATGACAATGGTTATTTTGAACACGGTTTTTGATGAGATAAAGATGGTTTCGAACTTATTTTGAACAAATTTTGGAAATATTAGAAAACAAGTTATCATAAAAAACCTGTATTAGTGGAGCATGCACCACTATTTTCACACTTGTGCTTGTTTGGATATGAAGCCTATTAGAGGGACAATATCAGCAGCACTACTAATACAGAAAGATGAGAAAGACGGAAAGATGTCACTGAATTGTTCGGTTTCATAGAGTTATTATACAAAAATTTAGAAACCCAAAAATTGATACTTCAATATTTTCTAATCCTAAGCGATTTTTCATTTTCTGAACAAAATTACCACAAAATCTGTATTAATCATTATGCTACAGTAAGCTCCAGGGTCCGCAGGCTTGCACTAATCTGACCCCGCCCGCTTTCAGCAATTAGTTCTTATATCCGAGAGAGTGATATGTCTGCGCTTCCTTGTTCCGCAAACTCTATCCACACAAGGGACGGGGCTAGATTAGAGCGAAATTGCAGACTTTTTGTGTCCACTGTATTATACTGTCACTACACCAACTTCAGCGGTATCAGAGTTTAACTATGACGAAATTTTGAAACTGAAAAAAAAAGTTCACCCATTCCTTTGGACCGAATCGTAAGATGTACTATCAAAGTAGTCAAATTTTTTTTCAAAAAGGAATCAATTAATGAATTAGTTGAAATTAATTGAGGATCACTTAAAACTGCAATGAGAAAAAAGGTATACATTGGTTTTTGGCGAGGTTGTTTCCAACTATGGAAATTGTATTGTTGTATTAATTTAGTATTCAGAAAAACCATTAAGTTCAAAAATGATATTGAATTATAATGTTTCATTGAATTATTTTGGGAAAATATTGAAACCGAAAAAACGTTGGTGTCTCGGTTCTTATTTTATGCTGTCACAGAGTCATTTTTGTTAAAGTAACAATATTTCAGAGGTGTCATCGAATTGTACGGTTCCATAGAATTTTTATTCAAAAATTTTGAAACTGGAAAAATGTTCTGCGAATTCGTTCAAAGGTCAGCCAGTGTTTCAGTGTCCGAAAACTTTTTTCCCAATTTTTTCAGTTTCACAGTTAATTCCTACTTCAGAAATGATAGCTATTTTGATTTGCGTGGTATTGGTGTTCAATAACTCATTGAGGACGATTTGTGTAACACGATAATATTCGCAGGGTGGTATTGATTTATACGGTTTTATGGAAATATTATACAAAATCTTTGAAACCGAAATTATGTTGCGGCTTAGATTTTCAATCATTCTAGATTATTTGTCGTATTATCTCAAAAAAAAATGTCCGAAAATTCTTGCAGCGCAAAAATAAGTCACTAAAAAACGGTTTCTCGAGAGACCTTTATTCTAAGTTTTTGAAGCTGGAACAATGCTTGGTATTGATCGTCTAAGGCACATTATAGAAAAACGTTGAAGCAGAAAAAACGTTGGAATCTCGGTTTTTTGATTTAGGCCAGAGTTGCACGGAAGTAAAATTTTCTTAGACGGAAGTCGGAAGTCGGAATAAAATTTTTCTAGACGGAAGTCGGAAGTTGGAGGTGGAAAATCTTCCAAAACTGTCGAAAATTGCGAAAATTTTCGAATTTTTGATAGTTTCACCTACTTTTCTCGTCTTTTTTGGCCTAATTTCACTGAATTTACTTCGAATTCCGGAAAATTTTTTCCATTCTAGAACTTCCGACTTCCGTCTAAAATTTCGTCTCAAAACGGAAGTCGGAAGTCGAAAATCGGAAATCGGAAGGGAAATTCCTTAGACGGAATTCGGAAGTCGGAAGTCGGAAGTCGGAATTCCTTAGACGTTATGATCTACTCAATTTTTTTCCCATTCAAAACAAGAAATGTCACTAAAATAACCGGTTACATGAGCTCCTCATCAAAAATTAGTGGAACAGAAAAGAAGATTTCTTTGTTATTGGGTCTCATAGACTTATTATACGAAATGTTTGAAACCGAAATAATGTTCTTGCTAAAATTTTTCAGTCAAAATTATTTCAGGTTACCTTATGTTGACACAAAGCGAGACTTTAGCCATGTTTATTGTTCGGTTACATAGAATTCTTATCGAAAATTTTTGAAACGGGAAAAATGATTCGTGGATTGTTTTTCATTTTAAACGATGTTTCAGTGCAAATAGAAACTGGGAAGTTATGTTCAACTTCATTTTTTTCCCAATTTTTTCGGTTTCACAGATAAATCTTACTTTAATGGTTATGACTACTTTGGTTTGCACGGTGTTGCCGTTTCAGAACTTATTGTGTACGAGTTTCAGAATTTGCAGCATTGTGAAAAAAAATTATTCAAAACCATTCTATTCCGAAAAATGTCGCTAAATTATATGATTTCATGAGCTCCTCATCCAAAATTAGAGTAACCGTACGAAAGGAGTCCATAAATTGAGTTATACGTTTTCATAGACATATTTTACAAAAATGTTGAAACCGTAATAATGTTTAAGATTTGACTTTCTATTTTTAACTTGGTTGCCTTGAAAAAGTAATATTACTACA
Organism: Caenorhabditis doughertyi; assembly: GCA_963572265.1. NCBI lineage: Eukaryota > Metazoa > Nematoda > Chromadorea > Rhabditida > Rhabditidae > Caenorhabditis > Caenorhabditis doughertyi. The sequence continues at coordinate 8,153,104 of OY751553.1, read as the reverse complement.
AAAAAAAATTAAAAATACTTCATTGAAGTGTTCGGTTTCATAGGATTCTTATCCAAAACATTTGAAATTAGGAAAATATTGTGTAAAATATTCCCAAGGCTAGGCGGCGTTTCAGTGTCCTAAGAACAAAAACTGAGCAATTATGTAAGGCTTTTTTTTTGATTTTTTCGGTTTCTCAGTTAACTCTTACTTTGAAAATAACGGTTCCCTTAGTTATTGACAAGAAAACGATGGTTCAGAACTTATTCTACACGAAATTTGGAAGCTGCAAAAATGTAAAAACTGTATAAACTGATACCACTGAATTGTACATTTTCATTAACTTCTTTTAGGAAATTGTTGAAACCGAAAAATACTTGATGCATTTTAAAATATTTTATATAATACTAGCTTGAAAAATAAATTCTCGATTCCATGTAAGCCGATTCTAGTTTTTATCATTTTTCAAAAAAAAGCGATTTTAGACAAAAAATGACTTAAATTTATTTGGTAAAACATGAATGCGATCGGAGAATCGGTTCAAAATTTAAAAAAATTCAAAAACAATAATCTCAAAACCGTAATTTTTATTGGAAATTCTGACATTGAAGTAAAGAATATATATTGGTTTTAGATGAGCTAGACTCTAACTGAGTGAGGAATAGTCGGACTAGCTACATATTTTTAAGTAAGTTCTAGACTTTCTGAAACAGAAATTGTTCCTCCAAAATCCAATAAATCTCCCAGGGAAATATGAAAAATTGAATACTTTTCAGTTTCAATAAATTGTAGAAGGTCAGAATGAAATTTCAAATTACTAGTTCTCTAGTATGAGGAGCCTTTACAGGTAGTTTTTTCTGCAATCAAGGAGTTTTCTGTCTAAATTCACTCTATTTTTCACACAAATACTGTTGTCTAAAATAATGTGAGAAATGAAAAGAATTTAGACAAAAAGCTTTGCATTTTTTATTGAAATTGAATAAATGCAAATGGGACTATCGTTTAGATTATGAGAGCTCGAAAAATCATTTTGATGAAATCGTAACTTTTTCTGTTTGAACACTCGTTTTGAGAAAAAAAGTGCGGTTTCATAAATCAGGTAATTTGATTTTGACTCAATCCCTTTGATATACCGATTAATTCTTTAACTGGTAACTTATGTAGAATGCAACTGAAATAATTTTTTGGAAAAAATTTAATGATGATATGGAACTTACTTTTTTGGGAAGTAAAACTCCAAAATGAATGAATTTTAACAAAAATTTCAACAGAACTTCAGATTTTCAAAAGTTGAAGTTTATGAAATTTTTTTGAAGCATTAACTATTTTCATTAGAAGATAGTGTGAGAGATAAATAGATTTTAGACGATGGAACGCAAGAAAAAAAATGTGAAAATGATTTTTCAGAAGTATGAGACACCAATTGCCCACTATTCTTTCACCAATGGATGTTTTTGATAAAATTTTGATGAAACTGCAAAAATTGGAATCATTGGAAAAGTTTTCAATGAAAACGAAATGATCTGGCGTGCCAACGGCTTCATTTACTCTGCGTTTTGATCAGAATTTTGGAAAAGCATGAAAATCGAAATTCCGAAAAAATATTTCTGTTTCAAATAAATTTTTTAATTTCTCGCTTCTAAAGCTGAAATGATGATTGACCCAGCCAAAAATTAAAATACGTTACTTTCCAAAAAAAAATCGGAAAATTCTAATGCATTATGAAAAATGCAATAAGTGAACTACATATTAAGGAATTATTCAAATAAATTCGATAAAGAAGGGATTTTTTTGACGATTCATCTGAAGCGTTTTTTTCACATTATTACAGTTTCAACGTATGTAAATTAAAAGCTTCCTGATAATGGTTCCGATCGATACATGGTTTTCTCATTACATTTTGGAATCTAACTTCTCAATAGAGCGCACTTGCATCTCTAGTAAAATTGAAAAGATTTTTCACCGTTTCATAAAAGTTCATAATAAGACAAAATATAAATCGCTCGATCCGGTGTATTCACAGAGTGCTAACTCATTTTCTTAACAGTTTTCCTATTCTAGTGGAGAAAAAGCTACAGAATAGTTGTTGAAAGCATTTTCTACTAAAAAATCTGACTGCAAAAAAGAGACTTTCCCACTAGTTCAAGAGGATTTCCAATACTGTCATACCATTTCAAAAAAATCATCAGAAACACTTCTAATATTTTAATATTAATAGTTCGAGACAGGTTCAAGCAGTGTGTGCAGACGAGAATTTTTTTCTCGAGAAACGATGTTTTTCTCGAGAAAAAATTCTCGAGAAATTCTCGAAAAATGTTTCTCGAGAATTTCTCGAGAATTCTCGAGAATTTTTCGAGAATTTCTCGAGAATTCTCGAGAATTTTCTCGAGAAATTCTCGAGAATTCTCGTTTTCTCGAGAAAAATTTCGAGAATTTTATCTTATTTCGTGAACAAGTTTGTTTTGAAAATTCTATTTCTGTCTGAATACACTCTAAAGCTCACAAGCAGCAATAATTTGCAAATTTTTGCCGGTTTTACGGTAGTTTGAAAAATAAAATTTTTTTTAAAATTCTCGAAAAATTCTCGAAAAAATTCTCGAGAAATTCTCGAGAATTCTCGAGAATTTTTATTTTTTCTCGAGAATTTCTCGAGAATTCTCGAGAAATTCTCGAGAAATTCTCGACCCCGTTCTCGAGAAATTCTCGAGAAAAATTTCTCGACTGCACACACTGGGTTCAAGAATATTGCTTCTAGAACATACATCTATGGTAACTGTAATACGATGTTCCGAACAGTTTTTCAAACGAAAATTGAAATTTGTTTTTTAATGGATGATCCAAATTTCTTATCACTGTTTCAAAAAAGTTTGAAAAAAAGTATATTTCCGAGAGTGATAATTTGTACATTGGTAAATCCTGTTCTAGTAGACGAGGTTTTTTTTACAAAATTTGAATTATTTCCCAAAAAAAACATAGATTTTCTCTGTGTTTCAAATAGTTATGAAAGCCTTTTTGAGTTTTGAAGTTCTGATCTCCAAGAACTTCAAATATACAAACATTTTCAAAAGAGTTATCATGTGTGTTGAAAGAAGGAAAAGTTCCAGAACAAATGCCACAATTTTACGCAATTAGCAACTATCTTCCCAAAGAACAGAACAACTTTTTCACTGTTCCAGGCAGATTTTTTCTCATTTTCGGTAGTTTGAAATTCTGATCATATTGGGATTCCGATCAATAATAATGGAACATGAAAAAAGTCATTATATGTTTTGGAAATTATTTTTTTAGCCAAAAAGGGTTTTTTCCCACTGTTCCATGTTGAAGCCCACCATCAGAGGACCTTTGAAAAATAGACGCCCATGGGCTTCAATTGCAGGATTTACGGCATATCCGATAATCCTCTGAAGATTCTTCTAAGTTTTTGAAAAATAAATTTTTCTACAATAGTGTTTGGTAAGGATCTAATCTGTAAAAAAATATGCCCCAAAAACAATGAGTTTTCAAGGTTATGGGAATAATTTTTAGTTTTTCTGGAACTGTAATTTTTTCGAACTTCTGATATAGGAAAAATACTTCCAAAAATATGAGACTTTCAGCCTGAAACCTACGGAAAACTCACTATAACATGCGCATTAACCGTCAAAAAAAATTAAAGATTTTTTTCTAAACCTTTTTGTTTTGTTATAGAAAGTACCGTAATTTGTAAATTTTTTTTCTTGGAAGTTTCACAATTCGGTTCTTTGAAACAAAAATTCAAGAAAAAACTAATTCAAAAATTTTAAGAAATTTTCAAATATTTTTGAAACCGTAATTTTTTCAAGTCAAATATATAAACATGGAAAAATAACTGGTCTAGGAAATCGAACAAATCGAACAAACTTGTCGGATTCTAGGCCATCAATCTGTACTCGACTATACTCTCGTTTTGTAGCGTTTATAGTAGTTTTTGAGGGGATTCTGTATGAGAAATCGAGTTATAATGAATAAGTGGAATTGATATTAAAAATAGGAGTTCAGTCACACTTTAAAAGAGCGCTCATGCTACAAAAACATTTCTAATTATGATAAAGAAAAAGCACCAAAACTGAAAATTTTGAAAAACTTTGAAATTTTTCTGAAACTGTAAATTTATAGAAAATTTCTGTATGTATAAACCAAAAAATTTCAAAAATTTCAGGCAAAATTTGAAAAAAAAACCTCTGAAACTGTATGTTATGACTGATAGTAAAGACACTGAAACCAAAAAAAAAGGGAAACAAACTGAAACTAATTTGATTACTTTTCTCTCTTTTTTCTTTTCCCGTTCCAGTATATACATTTTGTTACAGTTTCACAGTTTTGTTACAGCCAAAAAAACCAAGACCAAAACCACTAAAAATAGAAAAAAACCAGAAAATTTTTTTACGAAATTAAAAAGAAAAAAAAAGAAAAAAGGGGAATAAAATCATTGATTTTCTGAACGAAAAATGAATGTCAAGGCGAAAAAAAACTGAGATAATCAGAAAAAGAAATAGAAGAAGATGATGATGATTTATAAGAAAATAATAAGAGGGGATGGCATGCCGTTTTCTATGGTCACTTTCACTTCTTTTTCTTTCCCTAATCACTCTGATATCTCTTTTCTTATCATTGATTACATCACTTTAATAACAACTATTCAGGGATAGAATAGATAGAATGGGAGATTATTGATCAGAGATACTGTTGAAAAAATAACGTTTGGACGAGGAATTTTTAAGTTGGCACCGAGCCAACGACCGCCCCCTAAAAACGCAACTGCGGTCCGCAATTTTCTGTGTAGAATTTATTTGTGTCATAATAATATTGGAAACCTTTTCATCGAAAACAGCAAAAATCTGGAAACAAAACTGTGTGCGGGAGAATTGCGAAAACTGCGCGCCGCAGTTGCGTTTTTAGGGGGCTGTTGTTGGCTCGGTGCCAAGTTTTGAAAATTCCTTGCCTAAACTTTTTTTTTTCGACAGTAGTTTTCGAAATTCGATATCAAAACTTTATGTTTCATAGTATTTGAAATTTTTTTGAAACTGTGAAGATTCATTAGTTTTTGAATAGAGAAAATCTTTTTCTTTTTAAACTTTAGCTTTAGTCAACTTTTCGTATCGAAAAGAAAGACGTAGTACTTTATTGTAAACGTTGTTTTTTAAACAAAATTTGTGAAACCGTAAAATTTTAGGATACACATTTTTTAAACTTTGCTGATGTATTAGAACCACGTTAGAAAATACAAAACTCCTGTTCCAGATGAAGTTCAACTTTTTTCTTTATAATTAGTCTTCGATAAATTCGTAGCGTGCTCATCTTTTTTAATATTATTTTTTGATGCTACCCCGAATCAGAACTGTGCCATATCTAAACTGCCAGAAATTTAACTGTCATTATTTTGCTGCCATGGCCTGCGAGATGGGAGAAATGCCCAAAAATGAGAATTTGAAAATTTCTTATCCGGGGCAGTTCTTAAACGGTTGGTTCTTATAAGAGTCAGTTCTAATTCGTCCGGTTCTGTTTAGAAGTAGCACCCTTGTTTAGCAAGCGCTTCAAATCAGAAGTCACAGAACAGAATGAAAAGTAGTTCACGACTGAGAACAGCAAAGCTTTTCGATTTCGTAATTTTCGAAAAATTTTCGAAACAGTAAAGTGATTTTATTAAATTCCAAAAAGTAAGTAACGCAGAGACAAGTTAATATCTACGTTTATAGTGAACGCAAGCGTCTGCATACCCGCTCTACTGCAACCCCGCCCACTTCGTAAAAATAGTTTTCACTTTGGAGAGAGCGGCCAGACATGCAGACAGAAAGTGTCTGGCCGCTCTCTCCAAAAGGAGAACTATTTTTACGAGGTGGGCGGGGGTCGCAGTAGAGCGGGTATGCAGACGCTTGCGTTCACTATACCTGTGCTCTTTTCTCGGAATCAATGCAAAGTTAACTTCCCTACAAGCACAATAAACTCAATGTATTGATAAGAAATATTTTTTGTTTCAAATTATTCTGAAATCGTAAACTCGCTATGAAGTTCAATAAGCATCACACAAACAGGTTCCGAATTTAATAAAAAGGAAAACTTGATAAAGAAGCGCAGAGAAAACGTCATCTCTGCGTCTCTCTTTCGGTCGTACTCTCTCGGGACTTTGACACAATGAGTTTTGAGATTTCGAACCTATTTTGAAATTTTTACGGAATAGTAATTTTCTAAAAAAAAACATCAATTTTTTTCAGTTTCATAACCTTTGAAAAGGCTCACTATTAAATTTCAATCTGCTTTTTTTCTGTTTATGCTTGACGTTTTCTAAACTGAAAGTTTTTCGAAAACTCTAGTTTGTATGTTTTTTCCACGTTCCATCAAGAACTTTTCCATTTATATGAAAAAGAGCAAAAAGATATAATCATGTTTTAAACTCGTAAACAAACCATAATCATTTATTAGAAGTTCAAACTCTAATTGAAAGTTTTGTGAAATAGTAAGTTTTTGAAAACAAACACTTTTTTTCAGTTTAATGATTATCGGAAGTTTTATCTGTCAGATTCTCAATTACTAATTCCAAGCTTCCGAGCTATTCCAGACAGTCTCAGGTTTCCCAGGTAAACGAATAAAGTTTTTGTCTGCGTCTCTCGTCTGCCTGTGCTCTCTCGTTTCTCTGGTGTTTACGAATCAACTGTATGTGGTAACGGTTCATAAAAAATTTAATTTTTTTTCAATGTAATCTGAAACCGGAGCGTAGCTTTGAAGTACTATTAGAATACTGCTCACGGAAAATAAAAAGGTCAAGGCGAGACAGCGTGTGAGAATAAGAAACGCAGAGAAAAGTTCTCTGCGTTTCTCTTTGGCCTGTGTTCTCTCTTCGCGACGAAAGGAAAGTTACTATATTTAGAGCTGAAGAATATATAAACACGATTAAAAAAAAATTTCTGATTCAAAGTGTTTTGAAACCGAAAATCTGCAGAATAGATGCGATGACTTTCACATAGCATCCGTCTGTGTTCTCTACTCAGAATCAAAACAAAGTTAATTTCTCAACCAATACAAATGGAATACTCAGTGGATGGTTAAGAAATAATTTCCGATTCAAAGTTTTGTGAAACCGAAAACTAGCTATAAAGTGTGATAGTCTCTTTTCTTTAAAACCGTCAAATAGAGGGAGTATGTATGAATAGGAGGCGTAGAGAAAAAAGAAAAATTATCTCTGCGTCTCTTATTTGCTCATACTCTCTCTCTCTTTCTCTTTCATTTATCGGAAACTATGACATAGTCTATGAGTATGAAAATTGGACGTATTATTAAAAAGACACAAAAGGCTAAACGTTCGGCTTAAAGGCGCATCGAATTAGGCAAATGATATCTCAATGGGGCACAAAAAAAGATTGGTGGCTAAGGTGCATTTCGCGATTACAGAAGTAGCCGAAGGCGCTCTTTTCGTGTCCTAATCAGGCATGTCCGCCCCATGCAACCCCACGCAACCGAAACGCAAGGGACACCCATCGAATCGGCCTTCTCCGTTTTTCGGCTCATACTTGACAAAAACTCGAAGTTCTTTATACTATTCGATAGAGAAAAAAATAATCTATATTTCTATCGAAGAAAATTATAGAAATTCATGTCGTTTTGGATTTTAAAAGGCCGAAAACTATTCCCGAGGGCGCGTTGCGTGTCGCGTCGCGGAAGGCCTTTTCGATAGGTGTCCTCCTCGACACCCATCGAATCGACGCAATTACGGTTGCGAGCGCGGGCATGCCTGGTCCTAATGAGGTGTCGTGGGTTTAATTCGGTGTGCCTCTAAGCCGAATCTTCAGCTTTTTGATGCCTTCGTAATATGATCAAGACAACGAGTTTTCAGAGGTCAAACTATATTAGAAACTTTTTTTGAATCAGTGAAATTTCTAACAAATTTTTGAAAAATATATCAAATTTTTTACTGTTTCATAACTTTTCGAAAAGTTCGTTTTCAGATATTCAATTATTATGTATTCAGCCTGAAAACTTTTCTTTCCACAGTTTCAAAGATTTTAGCTAAATTTGACCATTTTTGAACATTTTTTATTGTATAGACAATTCTAGCCAAAAAAACGAGATAAAAAAATTTTGGAGCCAAAAATACAAAAAAAAAAGATTCCAACAAGATAAAAACAAACAAAACTCCCAGACAGTTTTCGGCCCATAAAACTCGAAAAAACTCCCCGAAATTTACAATTCCTTCGTCTCTTATATTCATGTGCTCTCTCTCTCTTTCTATCTCTCTATTTCTCTTAGTAACCAAACAAAATTATTGTAAGCTGATTGAAGACTTAACGGATATTTTAGAAATAATTTCTGATTCAAAGTTTTATTAAAACGAGAAATATCAATCGAGAACATTGAGTCAGTAATTGAGGCCCGTTGAAAAAAAGATTGTGAAGTAGTCGAAGTGACAGAGTGTGTGCGACAAAGATACGCAGAGAAAAGCGGATAGCTGCGTCTCTTGTTTACCCATTTTAGTTATCTTTTAGTTATTTGAAACTATAAAACTGCCCGTCTACTGCAGCGAAACGAAATATGAGAGATAATACCAATTTTTTTTTGATTTTGAAAAAAAAAAGATTTTTTTACAGTTTCATAACTTTTGGAAAATTTCATTTTTAGCTATGCCATTGTTACGTATCCGTTACTTAAAGCTTTTTTCCACAGTTTCAAGAATTTCCTTGAAATTTTACCATTCTTGAGTATTTTTATTGAATTAGAGAAAAAAAAGCTCGACAAAAAAATCTTAGGAGTCAAAAAACCAAAATAAAAAAAGATTCCAACAAAATGAAAACCCCAGAACTCCCAGACATTTTTCCGGCCCATAAAACTCAAAAAAAAAACTCCCGAAAATTTAAAATTCCTGCGTCTCTTATTTTCCTGTGCTCTCTCTCTCTCTCTCTCTCTATTTCTTTCTTTTAGTATCCAAATTATATTTAGAATATTCTAAAAAGGAAATAACGGACTAGAAATAATTTCTGATTCAAAGTTTTTTGAAACCGAGAAATATCAATCGAGAACATTAGGTCTTGAATTGAGGCACGTAAGAAATTTCATGGAAAAGACGAAGCAACAGAGTGGGTGCGACAAAGATACGCAGAGAAAAATGAATATCTGCGTCTCTTGTTTACCCATTTTAGTTATCTTTTAGTTATTCAAAACTATAAAACTGGCCGTCTACTGCAGCAAAACGAAACATGAGAGATAATACCAATTTTTTTTTTGATTTTGAAAAAAAAAAGATTTTTTTACAGTTTCATAACTTTTGGAAAATTTCATTTTTAGCTATGCCATTGTTACGTATCCGTTACTTAAAGCTTTTTTCCACAGTTTCAAGAATTTCCTTGAAATTTTACCATTCTTGAGTATTTTTATTGAATTAGAGAAAAAAAGCTCGACAAAAAAATTTTAGGAGTCAAAAAACCAAAATAAAAAAAAAGATTAGACAAGATGAAAACACACAAAACTCCCAGACATTTTCCGGCCCATAAAACTCAAAAAATCGCAAAACTTGAAATTCCTGCGTCTCTTATTTTTCTGTGCTCCCTCTCTCTCTCTCTATCTCTCTCTTAGTAACCAAAACAAAGTTATTGTATTCTAAAGCTGATTGGTGAATTAACGGATTTTTTTAGAAATAATTTCTGATTCAAATAATTGTGAAACCGAGAAATATCAATCGAGCGCATTTGATCATAAATTGTTGCCCGTAGAGAAAAAGCTGGTGAAAATTCGAGGCGAGAGAGTGTGTGCGACAAAGATACGCAGAGAAAAATTGAATCTCTGCGTCTCTTGTTTGCCAATACTCTCTCCTTCAGTTATCGGACACTATAAAAACTGGCTATACTGCAACGAAACGAAACATGAGAGATAAAACTATATTTGAAAAATTTTTGAATCGGTGAAATTTTTCAATAAATTTTAAACAGAATATTTTTTTACAGTTTCATAATTTTTGGAAACTGTATTTTTTTCTGATGTTTCTGATGATTGGAACTCAATTCCTGATAAAAAATAGTTCAAGCTGTAAAAAAATGTTTTCAGTTTCAAATATTTTATTTCAACTTTACCAATCTGGAAAGCTTTTGATGGATTGTCCATAAAAAAGAACTGCAAAAAAATTTCAGAGCCAAAAGCCCAAAAAAAAAAGATTCCAAAAAGATAAAAACACACAAAAGTCAGAGACATGTTCCGGCCAATAAAACTCAAAAAAACTCCCCAAAAATTTAAAATTCCTGCGTCTCTTATTAGCCTGTGCTCTCTCTCTCTTCTCTCTCTCTCTCTCTCTCTCTCTCTCTCTCTCTCTCTCTCTCTCTCTTTCTTCTAGTAAACAGATCAAAATTAAAATGTTCTAAAGCTGATGGGTGACGGATATTTTATAAATAATTTCTGATTCAAAAAATTGTGAAACGGAGAACTAACAATTGAGAACATTAGGTCTTAAATTGAGATCCGTAGGAAAACAATTGTGAAAAAGTCGAAGCGACTGAGTGTGTGCCACAAAGATACGCAGAGAAAAGTGGATAGCTGCGTCTCTTGTTTACCCATCTTAGTTATCTTTTAGTTATTTGAAACTATAAAAACTGGCCGTCTACTGCAACGAAACGAAATATGAGAGATAAAACTATATTTGAAAAATTATTGAATCGGTGAAATTTTTCAAAAAATTTTAAAACAAAAGATTTTTTCACAGTTTCATAATTTTTGAAAAAGCTCATTTTCAGAGATTCAATTATTATGTATCCGTTCCAGAAAGCTTTTTTCCACAGTTTCAAGAATTTGGTTAAATGTTACCATTCTTGAATATTTTGTTGTATATACAATTCTAGCAAAAAAAAACGAGATAAAACATTTTCAGAAGCCGAAAATCCAAAAAAAAACAAAAGATTCCCACAAGATAAAACACACAAATCTCCCAGTCATTTTCCGGCCCATAAAACTCAAAAAACCCCTAAAAATTTGAAATTCCTGCGTCTCTCATTTTCCTGTGCTCTCTCACTCTCTCTCTCTCTCTCTCTCTCTTCTTGTAATCAAATCAAAATTTTAATATTCCAAAGCTGATTGAAGAGTTAACGAATATTTTAAAAATGATTTCTGATTCAAATAATTGTGAAACAGAGAAATATCAATCGAGAACATTAAGTCAGTAATTAAGGATCGTAGAAAAAAAATTGTGGAAAAGTCGAAGCCATAGAGTGTGTGCGACAAAGATACGCAGAGAAAAGTGGATATCTGCGTCTCTTATTAGCTCATACTCACTCCTTTATTTATGCGAAGTTATAAAAACTAGCCAATGGGTCTACTGTCAAATTAATAATTGTTGTGCAAGGAATTCAAACACCCGCGAAAGTAAACATTTGATTTCAAAAATTTGAATTGCACAATTTTTATCAATTTGACAATATTGCAACGAAACGAAATGTAAGAGGTGAAACTATATTTAAAACTTTTTGAAACAGTTTACAGTTTCATAACTTTTTGAAAAGTTCTTTTCAGATTTCAAACTAATTCTGGAAGTTTGAAAGATACTCCCGATAATTGAAGTTTTTTTTTTTACATTTTCAAAAATTTTAGTTAACCATTACCTTTCTGGAAATTTTTTGACCTTTTAGATCTTCTTCTAGAAGCTTCCAGAAAAACTCAGTGAAAAAGTTTTTAAGCCAAAAAACCCAAAAAAAAAAGATTCCAACAAGATAAAAACCCCAAAAACTGCCAGACATTTTCCGGCCCATAAAACTCAAAAAAACTCCCCGAAAATTTAAAATTCCGCCATTTTCTCTCCTAATCGGATGGATCGCGTTTTCGGTCTAACCGGAAAATGCCAAAAAAAAGTCGAAATGAAGGGAAAAAAAGGGAGGATAAACCCATTTAGACAAAAATGAAGTCGTCAACGTCTTCTGAAAAAAAGAGGATTCAGAAGACAAAAAGATGGACTAGACTGGATTAAGTTACTAATGGGATAGTTTGTGGAAAGGGTCTTATCCAATTTGTTTTTTGCATTAATGAAAAAATTCAAGAAAAAAGTAGCTAAAAATAGAAAAATAGGTCAACAATTACGAATAGGGTTTAAACTACAAACTACGAAATTAGACTATAAACTACAAAACTTTTACGCTGCCCTAAATTTTGTAATTATTTACTGTTTCTGTTAAGAATCAAAAAATTGAAAAAATTTTAACCTTAATTTTTTCTCTTTTTTATTTAGACTACAAACTAAATACATAGGCTACAAACCAATTCTCCCGAAGATGCTTAACCCATCTATATTTTAGGATTTTTTACTGTTTCTACTCGAAATGAAAAAATTGATTCAATGTTCAAAAATCGTTTTATTGGTAATTGAAAATTAGAAATTTGGACCACAAAGTCTACAAACTAGGGATATGCTCAGACTACAAACTACAAAACTAGACTGCAAACTGGACTAAACTATTTGGTGCTGCTACTATCTAATGTTTGTGGTTTTTTACTGTTTCTGTTCGAAATCAAAAAAAAACAAAAATAATTGTTTTTAGTTGTAAAATGAGAACTAGACTACAGAACTCAATAAACTAGGCACCTGTTTGAACGATAAAACACACAATTAGGAGCTTCTCAGACTACAAACCACAAAACTACAAAATCTAGGCTACAAACTACAAGAACTAGGTCACAAACTACAAATCACACCGCTTGGACCTGCTTAATCCTTCTGAAAAATCTGATTTTTTCACTGTTTCTCCCAAAAACCAAAGATTCAAGAGAAAACTTATTAACGATTTTTTTAATAAAAAAACATGAAAAAGGAGAAATTTGGCTTATAAAAACGTTTCAAGGCATCAACCGGTTCACACACATTTTTAAGACACTAAATTGCTAAATTAAGACAAAAAAATTAAAAATTAAAAAATTAAAAAGCTCTATTTAAGTAATTTTCTTAAATAAGTATCTATTTCAGATGAAAAGACCAAAAGAAGACGAATCAAAGAAATGTACATGTATTGTTGAGAGAGAAAAAACGGGTTACTGTAGATATTTGTAGTTTATGTAGTCTCCATTTTATCTCCGTGAGACTACACCGTGAATTGCACCGATTTTCATGAGGCCACCGTCGGATGTTCCAGGCGAGAGAGATAGGGAGAGACTGCGATGTTGAGGAGACGCAGACGGTGAGGTGAGGAGCTGAAAATAAGGGAGAAATGAGAGAGTGTGGTGAGAGGAGAGGGTGCAGAGAAGCGAGACACTCTGGTTTCTCTGCGCTCTCTCATGGGGGTCCAGGAGGCAGATGCTTGTAGTTGTAGTCTATCTTTATAATTTGTAGTCTATCTTTGTAGTTTGTAGTCTTGGATTGTAGTTTGTTGTCTACTTTTGTAGTTTGTAGTCTAGTTTTGTAGTTTGTAGTCTTACCTCCGCCCTTGTCAGAACACCCTGTCTCAGGCCCAGTGCCAATGATTGTTCTGTTGGTTTTGGCTTCAAATTTTGAATCATCCGGACACCGTACGCCGCACTGAAATCTGTCCAATTGTCATTTGATTGGCGGCGATTCTGAAAAATTTGAATTTAAAAAAAGTTGAGAAAAAAAGAGGGCGGAGCTTGTTAGAGAACACCGGGAGCTACCGAAAGTTAGTAGGAGGGTTCTAGAGGAGATAAGGACATTCGAAGACTACAAACTACGTAAATAAACTACAAACTACATAACTAGACTACAAACTAAAAATTAGAGACTACAAACTACACAACTAGACTACAAACTACAAAATCTAGACTGCAAACTATTTAACTAGACTACAAACTACAAAATCTAGACTGCAAACTATACAACTAGACTACAAACTACAAATTCAAGACTACAAACTACAAAATTAAACTACAAACTACAAAACTAGACTACAAACTACAAAACTAGACAACAAACTAGAAAACTAAACTATAAACTACAAAACTGAACTACAAACTACAAAACTAAATTATAAACTACATTTCCATCCCTATCTCCTCCAAAACCCTCTCGGGATAGATCAAAAGAAAGAAGTCGAAATACCTGACTGGACCCAAAAAATTGTTGCTGATCGATACCTTTTCGTTGACAGAATGCATTAAACTCCTTTTGTACCTGAAACTAACATTTTCATGATTCACCCGGGTGCCCTTCTATTAGAGGGAGACTCACCTCTTCTCTAGCCTTGATTACTTTCAAGGAGATATCCAGATCACGAGTTCCAGGCATTCCCGGTTGTCCGAGTTTTGGTTCAGCGTACGTTGAAGTGTCATCTGAAGTGATGGATGACGGTGGTGGCATGTCGACGCTGTGAGCATGCGGACGATTACCTGGAAATATGAGGGGCTACTGTAGGTAAGGGTATGGTAGGTACAGTAACCAAAGAGTACTGTAGATTCTGGTTCTATTCACGGTGGATGCACCATGTTGGTTAGGTTAATGATTGGATTACGGTAGTTTATGACAGTGGAATCATAACTTCTGCCTATTATTGAGAGTTGTATTATTTTTATTTGATTATTTGTAGATACAGTAATCCAGATAAACGTTTTACAGACGGTTTTGAGTATATGGATTGCTGTAGCTTCATTTCTGGGTTACTGTAGTTACAGTATTCAACTAATGTGCCTTTAAAGTGAAAGAACTTTAGTTTCAATTCAAATAAAAAGTTACTGTTGCACAACTTCTATGATACTGTAACTGGATCTAAACTTTGGTTATATATTCCATGTTTTTATAAATGATTACTGTAGTTCTGGGATAGATGAACTCTTTTACAGTAAACCTGTTTTCTACAGTAACCTTTTTGATACTGTTTTTCAAAATCTATATCAACTAAATTTCACTGTTTCTCATTTTGATGATTACTGTAACTCACTTTCCCAATTAGTACGTAATGAATTCTTTTATTTACCTTACTAGCCACATACGTACCGTAACCCAAGAAATCTTATGGTCTTGCCACGAAAAGGGTAACTGTAGTTCTAATTTGAATAGCGCCAGATACAGTAACCTAGTTTGGCACAAACGATACAGTAACCCTACAAGCTAGATTTGTTTTCACTAGAAGATAGGAATATTGGATTACTGTATCATACCGAAATTTCACTGTTTCTCAATTTTTTGAAATTACTGTAACTGAATTTCATAACCGGTAAGTCGTTTCCATATATAACTCTATTTTTAGAGATTGCTGTTGCGCCATAAGTACCGTAAACCAACAAATCTTATGGTCCTGCCACGAAAAAGATTACTGTAGGCTACTCACCAATGTGCAATCGCTGCAATTTGCTCAAATTACTTTTGCTCGGACTACTACACGGGATGTATTTTCGTGCCACAATCGGTGTCGTGGGCACGGCTTCTTCGCTTGGGAAGCTAGAGGAGGAGGAGTTTGTCTGAAAACAGTGTAGTTTGTAGTCTATGTAGTTTGTAGTCTAGAGTACCTCTTGATTGATTCCAGAAACAGAAGGAGTGACGTCATCAGCTGTAGGCGTGGATTCTCTGAAGATGTCCGTACAGGAAGTGCTGGCATCACAGAGAGCTGCGAGTTTAGAAGACGTGGCAAAGATGGGATCAGTGATGGATGGGAGAGGGATCTGGAATAATTGTAGTTTGTAGGCTTTGTAGTTTTTGTAGTCTATAAAAAATTGCCAACCAAGATAATTACTGTTTCTTTGCATTCAGAAATGTTTGAACCACCCTGGAAACTGTAATAATGTTTTCACTTCTTCTTAGTTTGTAGTTGATGTAGTTTGTAGTTTTTATAATATGTAGTTTCTATAGTTGTTCAATTTTTTAAAAACGACATTCAAATCAAGGAATACTGTTTTGTTGCATTCAAAGTTAGCAGAATTGAAGTCTGGAAACAGTAATTAGGCATTCCATTTTCATAGGTTTTGTTATGTCTATACAATTATGTAGTCTGTAGTCTTTGTAGTTTGTAGCCTCCGTAGTTTACAGTTTTGTAGTCGTGATTTGGTGTCGACATTACTGTTTTTTTTTGCTTCAATAAATTGTCAAACCACACTTGAAACTGTGAAAATGTTTTCAATTTTTTAGCAGTTTTTGTAGTTTATATAGTTTGTAGCCTTCGTAGTTTTGGTAGTTTTTGTAAGCTATAACTAGATGATCACTGTTTTTTGTTTCCAGAAATAATTCAACTACCACGGAAACAGTAATACACACTTCTTTTTTTTTTGAAGTTTTTGTAGTCTTTGTAGTCCCCTACCTTTTCCAAATGCTCGATTTCAGCAGCCAAACTCATCGGTCCGGCGTCGATTCCACTATCATTCGCGTAACTTTCCCGTCCAGTCAAAACTGTCAGCTGAGTGGATCTTCCAGCCGGAGAGAATTCAGAATTCTCCATTTCAGAAGCCAAGGAATCGTAGAGAGAGTCGAAAGACACTGAAAGTAAGTGTAGTTTGTAGTCTAGTTTTGTAGTTTGTAGTCAAAGTTAAAAGTTTGTAGTCTAGGCTTGTTGTGTCTTTGTCTACTTTTAAAGTTTGTAGTCTGTTTGTGTGGTCTGCAACATATATTTGTACTTTGTAGTCTTGCCTTTGTAGTTTGTAGTCTATCCTTTATAGTTTTTATTCTAGTCTTTATAGTTTGTAGTCTATCTTTGTAGTTTGTAGTCTAGCTTTCGTAGTTTTTAGTCTAGCTTTTGTAGTTTGCAGCCTAGGCTTGTTGTGTCGTTCTCTAGTTTCTGTAGTTTATAGACCAGTTTCTGTAGTTTGTAGTCTATCCTGTGTAGTTTGTTTTCTATCCTTTGTAGTTTGTAGTCTTGTTTTGTAGTTTGTAGTCCTTTAAAACTCACTTCTTAGATTCCCGGAGCTCCTCAATTTCGTTAATTCTGACTCAGTCTCCGCGAAATTTGCCATTAATTCTGCATATTGATCTTGCATTTCTTTGAGTTCTGATTGCATTGTGTCATGTCTTTGAAGCATTTCGATTAACAATTGACCCATTTCGTCTTTTTCAGAGGAGATCTGGAAGAAAATTGAAACTTTTCTGTTGTATAGACAACCCATCGAATAGAGGAATTTTTCAAAATTTTTGGAAACAATTTTTTGAAACAGAAATATTTTTTCTATTTTATTCCGAATATGAAAATAAACTAATACGAAATATTTTGATTCAATTTCATAACAATTTTGGAACTGTATTTTTTTTGACTAGGTTCGAACTCTCAATTTTCGACTCCGCTTACTTTTTCCAGGCCTCACTGAAGCTACCTTTTTTAGAAACTATAAGCGGATCAATTTGTATATGAAAAAGGCATTGATTTGGAAAATAACCGTTAAAACTGTTGATAATACAGTTCATAATTGTTTGAAGACGAAGCGCCCTAATTAAAGCTGCTGAACACTTATTAGAAGAGCACTCTATGAAAAAACAGTGTTCCAAAAGCAGAATTGGTTCTATAATTGTAATTTTTCCTCTGTTTCACGGGAACAACATGTGAAAGTTGGAAAATTATGAAATGCTTAGCCAGTGTTGAAAACAATAATACACATTTTCTGGTCTTGTTTATCGATTAGGCTTTTTGAGAAAGAGTTGGTTTGACTCCGCCCACTTGGCTCCACTCATGTGAAGTTCTATTAAATATTAAAATTTTTTTCGGAAAGTTTAATTATCATCTAGTAACTGATAAGCCTATAATTCATTTTAAAATCCTTGCAGAAACAGAAAAAATATCGTGAAAAATTAGATTTTTTACAGTTTCGCGCTTGATATTTAGCTAAGTGCTAACTAAAACTACAGTGGGCATAATGCCTTCTGGTGTTTCCATATTGTATTATAACTACAATATTATAATAAGGCTACAGCTAACCCTACCTCAAAACTACAGTAATCCTTGTCTGAGCCTACAGTATCCAGGTTCTTATGACTTATCTGGCTTTAGTTTTTGGTGAAAAAATTCAAAAAATTGATTTTAATGGTTTGGAATGCCGATTAGCAAATATAAAATTTACGAGGTTCTAGATAAAATTTATCAGAAATAGGAATATTTTTAAATTTCATATATGAATCTCACTAAGGTAACGTTTTTACAAAAACTAGGTACGCTATGAAAAAGTTTTGGAACAATAAAAAATTGTCAAGAAAACAACAAGAAAAACGTGGTTTTTTGTCTTCAGCTTAATGGAAACTACCGTAAGAATGGCCTGTAGCTACCGTAATACTGACTTAAAATACAATATTCGAGACTACAGTACCCCTGAAGCTATCTGGAGAGGCATTACAGTGAAACCAAACTTGAGTTACAGTAATCCGAGAACAAGCAACCTTAGTTTCTACAATACTACGGTCGCCTTATCCCAAAACTACAGTACCTCCGAGGCAATTTCTACAGTAGCCAGTTTCATGAGCAACAGTATACCGCTGCAAAAGATACAGTAGTCACTTGGGAGAGGTACTGTATTCTCAACCTCAATTAAGGTGCTCATAAACTATGATTGGACTTATTTAGGAATTTTCAGTTTTTTCTACAGTCACCCTACTATGAGTTACGGTATACCGATGCCAAGACTACAGTAACCCCAACTACAGTAACCCTTACCATTTTTTCCTTCTTTTCCTTATCAGCCAATTCACTCATCAATCGTCCAGTATTCTCATATTGTTGCCCGAGTTCTGTCGTTTTGATTTCAATCATTTTCTGTAGACCCATTACTTTATCATTTGCATAATCTAATTGTTTTTCCAATTGATAAGTATTGTGTTTTTGAGCTGTGAATATGGCTGTTTCCTGACGGAGAAGATCGCATTCTTGACGAAGTCTGGAAATAATTTTTTTTTTCGATTTCAAATTTTTTATATATTTTTTGAGTTTTAGAGTTTCTAAGATAGACTTATGGGAATTGAAGCCAAATTTTTGTATTTATTTTTGTAAGTTTTATTACTGTCTCAAAATATCCTCTTATTTTCGATTCAAAAATTTTCATCGATCCGATTGGAATAGTGGACCCTCTATTATACCGGCACCCCTAACAAAACGTCACCTCTAATAGAAGGGCACCCAGAAAAAAACGGTGTAATGAAGATTTTTGAGGAACGGAACATTCAAAATTGTTTCTCTTTCAAAATTTTAATATAATTTTTCCATTTTTTATATTTTTCGTTAGCCTATTTCGTTTTTGATCAATCGATAGTTCAATAACTTTTCTTGAAGTTTCCACGGAATGAAGTTTTATTAGGGGTTTCACTCTATTTGAAATTCCGCTCTTTTTCAGGTGCCGATATAATTAAGGTACAGTCTTTCATTTTCTTTTTTCAAAGTTCTACTTTAAATTGATCTCATTCAAAAAAACAGTTTCGAGATAAACTCCAGATTTTTTTTACTTTTTCAAAAAACTTTTAAATTTTTTTTTGAATAACCTTTTTTTGCTTATTTTTTTCTATTTGATCGCAAAATAACTGAGTTCAGAAAAAAAGACAAGTGCTTTTCTATTAGAAGTGCAACGCAAATAGGAGTGCCGTTCTATTACAGGTGCTGCTTCAATAGAGGTTAATTTTTCCGTCAATTTACTCTTCTCAAAAACGCTATTTTTCTATTCTTTTACTGGAAAAAATTCGGGATTTTGGAAAACATTTGTTACTTTTTCAAAAAAGTTCTAAACTTTTCCCTGAAAACCTTTTTTCTGATATTCACATGATTTTCAGATTTTCATCCCTGCTTCTTGATCGCAAAACAGCTGAGTTCAGAAAAAAAGACAAGTGCCCTTCTATAAGAAGTGCAACGCAAATAGGAATGCCGTTCTATTACAGGTGCCGCTATAATAGAGGCACAGCTCATCTCAAAATGCCATTTTCCCCTCTATTCCTCCAAAAAAAAATTTCTGGACTTCGGAAAAAAACTTTTGCTATTTCAAAAAAATTCTTTCTTGTTTCAATCAGCTTTGACCAGTATTGAACCAACTTTTTTTTTCGCAGAAAACAGCTATTTTCAACATTTTTTATCAGAAAAAAAACCAAATTTTCAAAAACTGTTAGCATTTTTTTTTTGCTTTTTCAGAACTATTCTATAATTTTTCTATTAAATAATTAGTTTGCTTTCTCCATTTTTCGCAGTGATTTTTCTCAAAAAACCTCTTTAATCTTTTCCTAACCCCCTTGTTAACCCCCAACTAATATCGTTTACTTCATTTTTTTTCCATTCCCCCTACTCTTTCTCAAATATTTGACAAACCTCTCAT
The DNA here is from genome assembly GCA_963572265.1 of Caenorhabditis doughertyi. NCBI lineage: Eukaryota > Metazoa > Nematoda > Chromadorea > Rhabditida > Rhabditidae > Caenorhabditis > Caenorhabditis doughertyi. The sequence continues at coordinate 8,132,947 of OY751553.1, read as the reverse complement.
TTTCCGATTTTGTGGATTTAAGACGTTCTCTCAGTGATTCGTCGCTATTTGATCTGCAATTAGACAAAAAGGTTTTTTTTTGAAAGTTTAGAGTGCAATGGAGCGCATTTTCAGCATTTCTTGATTTATATAGGCATGAAGGCAAGCGCGCTCCACTGGACAAAACTTTTGGCGGGAATTCAGTTTCAAAAAAGGAAGAATTAAAAGGGAAAATTGCGCCGTATCAAGAAAAAGATACGGAGTTATATCTGCAAGCGCACACCGCCAGAATCACATGGTTCGGCGGGAATTTCAAACTTTCCTTTCGAAATTTAAATTCCCGCCAAGCCTCCAGGTTATCAAAAGAGCGCATTTCCTCACCTTGGTACTCCATCATCATCTAAATGTGAATAGACCCTCAATAACTCGATTCGTTGATTCAATTCATGTTTCAATTGAACAATTGTGTCCAAGTTCTTGTTGACACTTTCCTCGAGAAATTCATTTCTGAAAAAAAATGATTGGGTTACTGTAGATTACTGTAGTTTTGAAGAAAAAATGAATTGGAGTAAAAAAAAAGTTACGGTTTCCGGAAAGTTATGAAAATAAGGTCAAAAAATTTGCGTCGATTGTATACTAATTCAGTATCTAGTTCATAACTATAATGAAAATTTCTGATAAATGAATTTTTCAAAAAATTGACCATGAAATTTTTGGCCATACTGTATCCAAGTTTTTAAACCAAGTTTTTAAAAAAAGGGTTAGTGTAATTTACTGTAGTTTTTGATAATGTTGGCTCTGTGCCAAGTCATATATAGAGAGTACCGGATCGAAAACCCTGGATTAAAGGTATTCTCAATTGAAAAAAAAAAGTTACAGTTTCTAAAAAAATAATTTTCTACATTTACAAATATTTGTTTAATTCCAAAAAAACTGCCTAAACTTTAGACTTTCAAGAATTTTTAGAAGAATTCCAGAAAAAGTTTTCAATGAATATCCCAGGGTTTTTAGTCTACAGTAACTTCTCTGAGAATGTATTGCTTCACAATGTTGGCACCATGCCAGAAGATTACAGGGATACTGTTGGTGTCCAAAAATAAGTTGGATTCGTGCCAAGCTCTGCCCTCGAAACGTTTTTCTGTATTTGTTTTCATTATCTAATGATTTTTATGAAACCAGCACTCTTGGAATAAAAGTTTTGAAACAGAAATACTTTTTTGAATTTTTGAACAAATTTCATGGAAAACGGGCAGGATTATGGTTACTGTCGTAAGTGTCGTGTGTGTCATAAGTGTCGTAAGACTTCAGCATGGTACCAAAAAGTCCGGTGCGGAAGGAAAAGAGCGTTGCATCATAATTGATGTTATCAGAAACATCAATTGGAAATTTTGAAACAGGAATTCTTTTTTTTTTGAAGTTGGGGTTACTGTAGCTGTCTTGAAAATGTTGGCATGGTGCCAAGTAGTTCAGAAAAATCTTCAAAAAATTGAAAAAGAAAACTCCGTTTCATAAAAATCATAAAATTATTATAAAATCTAACTACTCTGATTGATGTACATTTTTCAAATGATATCAACTACCTGGATTAGAACAGCTCCTCTATTACAAGGGCGTTGCTCCAAATTTCATTCATTCAGGTGCCACAAATGCCCTTCTAAAAGAGTTATCAGATTCTGAAGAGAAAAGGTATTTCCCTTAATTTCAATGATCACTTTTCTCTATTTCTCTAATCCTCTCTATAATTTTTTCCAAAACCTCTTAAACAAATAATCCTCCTCGATTAATTCTGTCTCAATCTACCTACTTATCTCCCTCCTCGTTCACTTCTCATTAACGCCCTTTTGAATTCTATTACGACAGCACCTTTAATAAAAGGGCATGCTAGATTGTCTTTAAGACAAGATAGGATGGAAAATGAAGAGAGTTTAGACGAACTCACTTTGTCTGCAGGTCCTTGTTCTGTTCTAATAGTGATTGACCGATTTTGGCGGCGAGCTCCAAGTCTCTATCTTTCTGAAAAAATGAAATTTTTTGTTTGTGCAATTATTAAAAAGTTCATAATATCGAATAAATACGGATGTCGGTTATATTGAATTTGGAAACAGTGGTAAATTTTTTCAATTTTTGGGTATTTTTTTGGAAAAACTGCTTAATTCATGAAAAAAACACAAAATTAGAGATTGTTTTTCTAAAACTTAAAAAAATTTCTTTTGAAGAAAAAAAAAATCAAAAATGTATTTTTTTTCAAAAATTCCGTTAAGTTTGGAAAACAGTGATAAAACTATGAAACTTCTAGTTTTTTTTTCAAAAAAAAATGTCTAAGAAATTTCCTAGAAACTCGAAATTTCAAATTTGAAAGAAAAATATTATCAGTGTAAAAATAATTTTATTAAAAAAACTGGAAAGTTATAAATTTTTACTAATCTCTTTTTTGAGAAACAGTAAAAAAAATTGGAAAATTTCTCTCACTTTTTACTCAATTTTTCTTCTAGTTTTTTTTTTGAATGAAGTCAAATTCAAAACTCCGTAAGACCTCTATTATACCGGCATGCCGCTCTATTACTCTAAATAACTATTGGGGTACCGGCTTCTCATTAGAGGTGCCGTTCTATTAGGGCAATTTCTGTTAATATTTTCAATATGCGACGTACATCCTCGTTAGTCGTCACCCATCTCAAAATAGGGGAAAATGTGGGCGGAGCTTAGCAAATTAAATGTACGGGCATCAAGCGGAGTAATATCGGGAAGTGACGAATATGTTTATGAAATTTTCTTGAAATGGTAAAAAATGTGAAAATTTTTTTGGTGAGGTGGGACTAGTTGAGGGTTCTAGGTCGTCTTTTCTTTTAAGGTATGCCGTAAAAACTGTATTAGAAGAGCATGCACTTCTATTGTTCTAAGCATTGTCCTAAGAGCTCATATATCATAGAGTCATATATCATAGAGGGCCCTTCTAATAAAGGGACTCTCTTTTTCTTTCTGAGCACAATTATTTGGGTTTTGATGAATAAAACATGGCAACATTGACTATATAAAATGCCCAGTGCTCTTCAAATAAAAGTGTTTTTTTTTAATAGAGCGGCTCTTATATTAGAGGTGCTCTTCTAATACAGTTTTTACGGTAATTACAAGACTTTCAGGTTATTTCAGGTTATTTTTCAGTTTATTATCCACGAAAAAATTTGAAATTCACTGTTTCATTTCAACAACTTTTTTCTCTCATTTTTCGTTTTTCGATAATTTCTCTTTTTTCAGATCGAAATTTTCAAATATTTTTCGAAAAGTTGACTCACTTTGCTCTTCTAATACAGTTTTTACGTTATTTTCAATATCTCCAGGTTATTATTCTCGAAAAAAAAAATTAAAATTCACTGTTTCATTTGCACAAGTTCATAAAAAATAATTTCAACCATAGTTTACATCCAATAATTCAAAAAAATCCAAAGTTGTCTTTGTTTTCGGAAGTTTTCCATCAAAAACAACTCACTTTTTCTAGAATAACCATGAGTCCATTGCAGTCAAGCTCATCAAGAGCGTATGACGACGTGGGATTTGGAAAAGAAGAAGGCGTTGAGTTTCGAGATGGAGTTGGGCTCATTCGGGAAGCAACCCAAACATTCGAAAATCTGCAAAAATGGGATTATTAGAGGAGATTTCATAGAGAAAAAAGGAGAAAATTCGAAGAAAAAATCGGATTTTTAGTGAAAAATAGGTCAACTGCAAGAGGTTCAAGAGAAGAGAAGTTTATTTTTTCAATAAGTTTTTACTGTTTTTTCATTATCCGAAAAATAGTTTGGTAATTTTTTTGTTAATAGGTAATGGGAGTACAAAGTAAAATTATTCGTAATTTAAAAGTTCCTGAGCTTTCTTGGATTTTCATGAACTACAGTAACCTACAGTAATCCATTTTTTGTAGTTGAGTTCTTAGTACTACCTCATAATGACGTTAGAAAAAGACCGCTAAAAAAAAGAAGTTCTTGAAACTGCGAAAAAATCTCAAAAATCCAAAAACTTCTGAACAAAAAGAGAATTTTTGGCAATTATTTTGCATTCTTGAACACCTTTTTTATTGGTTTTATCGCTTTTTTTTCCAGATTTTGTAGTTTTTTGAACAATTTTTTTACTGTTTCTCCATCAGTTTTTCAAAATTAGTTCTCATAATGATGCTAATCTGTTGATCATAATTGGTACAAAAAGTAATGAAATACAAAAATGGGATACTGTAGGCCTCGAGTACTGTAGAAAATAGAGTCAAAGATGCTCAAAAGTATCAGAAAAAAACCCCAAAATTCAGGTTAAAAATGGAAAAATTTTACTGTTTTTCCAACGTTTTGAAAAAAAAAAGAGCACTTATTTTAGTGATAATTGACATAATAATCTAAAAATTCGTGAACTAAAACAATGGGTTACTGTAGTTTCGCAAAGGAAAACAGAGTCAAAAAGCGATTGAATCCTGCCAAAATATACCATTTTGTATTGAAAAATGAGAAATTTCTACTGTTTTTGCATCTTTTCAAGAATTTCATTAACGATATTTAGTTAATCCGCATGGAAAGGCTAAAACTACAAAATTGGGATACCGTACTACTGGATTACTGTAGAAAATGGATCCGAAAACAAAATTCGAAATTTAAAAAAAAATCACTGTTTTTCCATCATTTTTTATGAAAAACGTAAATTTCTTCTAAGATAATTCTGGTATATCAAATCGGTCAAAATTAAAAAAAAACTGCAGCATCGGGTTACTGTAGTACTGGAATACTGTGGTACTGTAGGAAATAGAATCAAAAACAAAACTGCTCAAAAGTATCAGAAAAAAGCCACAAATTTCAGGTGAGAAATGAAAACATTTTACTGTTTCACGATTATTTCTTCAAAGTAAACTGAATATCTTTTTGTTGCCGATAGTTTCGTACAATTATTCAAAAATCTGATTTTAAACTACAAAAATGGGTTTTTGTAGTATTATAGTACTGTAGAAAGTGGAGCCGAAAAGCCAACTCAAAACTATCAAAAAGCCCAATTTTTTAGGTAAAAAATAGGAAAAATTTACTGCTTTTACAACATTTCAAAAGTATTTCTACCAAACTTTTTGCTAATTTCTGCTAAGTTTTTTGCTAACGTATAACAGAGGAATTAACTACAAAAATGGATTACTGTAGCTGGAAAAAGCCCTGGAGCCTATCATCTGGGTAAAAAAGGCTCTTAAAGCTGCGGAATTCCAAAAAAGAAATCAGATAAAAGTGCAAATTTTTAGGTAAACTATGGGAAAAAAAGTCTATTAAAAGAAGAAATCATCGCAGAAAAAAATAGGTAAACTACGGGCGGTACTTTCCTCCCGTCTACTATCAAGTGGGGGTTTTGAGACTACGAGAGAGAGAGAGATAGAGAGACGCAGAGAAAAAGAAAATACGTTCATTGTCTTTTTCTCTGTCTATTTGTACTTTTAGTTATATAACTTTCTTTTCATTTCTTTGCCCGTTAGCAAGAAAAAGAGAAAAAGAGATAAGAAGGGAGGGAAGAGCGGAAATTAGAACATGCATTTGTGTGTTTGATTATCAATAAAAATGTCATGTTTATCGGTAGGGCTAGAATGCATTACAGGGTAATTTTGGGGTAGAGACTACAAAGACTACAAAAACTACAAAAGCTATATGTAACCCTTGGGTCAAGCTTTCATATAAACTCATAATTTTACATTGAACAAAGGGCTTAGAGAGACTACAAAAACTACAAACTACAAACTACATAGCTTAAAAAAAGATTTTCTAGAATTTGATATGCCAATTACCTTTTATTTTCCAATATATCAATCAAAAATTTTTGAAACTGAAATTTTTTTTTGGATTTTTTTGGTTTTTTTTTCCGGATCTACAATAATTAGGCCGAAAATCCAGATTCTAATAAAAGTTGGAAGTTTATGAAGACTACAAACTACAATAACTACAAACTATAACCTAAGGAATTCTCTGTTTCACAATATTGTCATCAGAAACATTATTTGGTTCCGACGTTCGAGTTGTTGAATTTGATGAACCTTTTTTTTCGAAAACTCATCGAGTTTGTATTAATTTTTATCAGAGAAAAATGAGACTTGATTATATTTCTATTTTCAAAATTGGAAAAAAAATTTTCCAGAAACAGTAATACTTTTACGCTTCCATACTAGCTTTTTTTCTGCAGTAAAAAAAGGAAAAAGAAGAAAAAAAAAGTTGCAAAGCTTGTATTCGAAAAACTCTTTTTAAAGCGATTCGAAAATGGGAAGTTTATACATTACGTAGGAGAGATTGAAATTGTTGGAAATTTCACAAATTTTCTGTTTCTGGTGAAACACAAAAGTTTTTAGTTTTGTCTGTGAAAACAATGCGGAGATGATTTGACGTGCCAATGACGCTTATAGTGAAAAAAAAGAGTCTAAAAACTTGCTCTAATCTAGCCCCGCCCACTATTGCTGATAGAGTGGGCGAAATGAGGAAACGGAGACAATGAAGTGTCTAGTCGCTTTCTCGGATTTTGCTGAAAGTGGGCGTGACCAGATTAGAGCGAGTTTGTGCACGTTTTACTTTATAGGTTTCAGAAAAAGTTTCAAAAAATTCTAATGTATGTTTATGTCTATTGTGGAATTCTCTATCGAACTCAATATGAAATTTATCTAAAACAGTAAAAAATTTTCCTTTTTTTTTTGGAAAATGTAATTATCTGAAAAAAAAATTGTTTCTATACTACCAAAACCTACTCACTAGCTGCTACCAGACAAGAAAACATGAAGAACACCTCAAAGAAGAAAAAAAATGAGAGGATTAGAAGGATTTTCCTATTGAAAGAGAAGAAGGATGAGATGTGAATCAGACAAGACGGATGATGAGACAGATGGGAGAAAAAAAAATGAGAAGAATGCGTCAGGAATAGAAGGATTTTAGAGGGAAATGAATGGACTGGAATTAATGGGAATGAAGAGTTTCTGTCACGAAATTTGTGGAAGAGCTGAGTTTCCAACTTTTGGGATTGATTTAAAATATGTGAAACTGTTGTTTTCTGGTCTTCCATGAATTATGACAGTTCATTAGAGGTTACTATATACAGTAATCGGAAAAACTGTGCGGCAACCTGGTTTTAAACCACGCCCCCAATCTGGGCCAAGCCGCAACTTGTATTTTCACCCAGTTATGGGCGTGGCTTCAATTAGAAGTGTGTCGCACTTGCGCAGGTAAAGCCCTCGTATGAGCGAACCTCATACCTGTCATATTATCAAAAACAACTCGATTTCCAGAATTAATCCAAAATCTAATCCGAAACTTAATATAAAAGTTTTGAAACAGTTCTTATTTTTTTAAAAATTTTTTTTAATTTTGATTTTTTTAAATTTATTTATTAGTCATTTGCAAATTCTATAACCGATGCAGGATTTTGGTAACTTTAGTACTGTTTCAAAGAAATTATATTCTTACATCAAGTCATTTTCCACTAATAACTTGAGCGCCTTTATTTTTTCAAACTATTTTCCGAAGATTTGGACTCCGCAGAAGTATCGTTACAAAAACCTACACCCACCTTCAAATTTTTTTTGGAAACAGTATTTTTTCTAAAATCCATTGTCAATTGAAGCAATCAAATTTTTTTTACCATTTCAAAATTGTTTCATTTCAAGAATTATTCTCAAAACTTCAATTGGCCAACGTTTACCGACAAATTGAATAATTGATTGGCTAACCGAATTTTTAAAAACGGGAGCAGAACTTTTCGAAACAAAACTTTCGGTTTCAAGCACTTTTCGTATTTGGAACAAATATAAGAGTTTTATTAAGACTCCGATGCTTTTTGCAACACTAAAACGGTTCTAGTTCTCAAAAAACTAAGAAATTGAAGTTTCAAATAAAAATTTTACGGCTTTAAAATTAGTTCATACACAAAATTTTACATAAACAAAATGAGTAAAGAAAAGGATCTGAACTTCTTTTTTTTCAAACTTGTTTTGGGAATCAATGAAGAGCAGAATTTATTGTTATGAAAGATTTCTCAAACCGAAACATTTTTTTTGAAATAGTTTTTTTTTTCTAAAATTTAGTATCAACTTTGTTAAATTTTATTAACGTTTCAAAAATTTCTCATCTCAAAAACTATTTTCAACAAGACTATTGAAAGAATAAATGTATTTTAAAAAAGCGAGAAGTCTGTTTTATATTCTCAATAAACTCCTTTTTCCTCACAAACAAAAGTCGAAAAGAAAATGAAAATTAGAAAAAAATTTAGTTTCTAATTTCATTGTTAATAGGAACCAATCGCTAAAAAAGGGAAATTTTCCAGGAAAAACCCGCCCTGAAACAGGAATTTTTAACACTAAGTTGGGTCTAAAAAATCTGAGAAAAAAGAAATTCATAAAAACTTTTTTCACTATTTCAAAGATTTCTCATCATTGACATTTTTCGGATTATTCAGTTTTTTTAATGAAAATTTTTATATTTATAGAAAACAAACCGTTTTTCTCAAAAAAAAAATCCTATAAAATCCAATTTTCTTATCGAAAAACAATATATAAGATACACAAAATGTGGGGCGATTTATCTCCCCTCGAGCCGAAAGCTAACACAAACATAAACAAAAAGAAAAGGATCTGAATTTTGCTTTTTTTCAAACTTATTTTTTGAATCTATGAATTTCAGACAAAAATTGTTACGAAAGATTTCTGGAACCTAAGAATTTGTCTTGAAACAGTTCTTTTTGTCTGGAATTTAGTATCAATTGAAAACTGAAATTTGTTCAATTTTATTACAGTTTCAAAAATATTCCACCTCAAAAACTATTTTCGGCAAAACACTTCTAGCATTAAACCAAATTCTAAACAATTGAAAAATCTATTTTTATATTGTCAATAAAATCCTTTTTCCTCACAAATAAAAATGTGATGATAAAAAATAATTATTTCGAAAAAATTTTCAGCTTCTAATTTCCATATTATACGGAACCAATCGCTGAAAATAGGAAATTTTCCAAAAAAAACCCGCCCTGAAACAGAAATTTTTAACACTAAGTTGGGTCCAAAAAATCTGAGAAAAAAGAAATTCATAAAAACTTTTTTCACTATTTCAAAGATTTCTCATCATTGACATTTTTCGATGACATTCGCTTTTTTCTTTCTCAGTTTTGAAGAAATCAAACGTTTTTTTTAAACAAAAGAAATCCAATTTTCCTCACAAAAATCTATACAAAACATACAAAAAGTGTGGTGGGGGATTTATCCCTTTCTCAAGCCGAAAGCTAACACAAACATATACAAAATGAGTAAAGAAAAGGACCTGCATTTCTTTTTTTTTTCAATATTATTCTTTGAATCTATGAATTTCAGACAAAAATTGTTACGAATGATTTCTGGAACCGAAGAATTTTTCTTGAAACAGTATTTTTTCTAAAATTTAGTATCAATTGAAAATTGAAACGACGGTTAATTTTATTACAGTTTCAAAATTTTTTCATCTCGAAAACTATGAAAACTAGCGGTAATGAGAAGGCGTCAAAACGAATTTTTCCAATACTAAAATTTCAAAAAACCTTACTTTTTGAAATCAGCTCATATTCAAAACAATTTCAGATAATAATGTTTTTATTTTTTTTCTCACTTTTTCTAAACGGGAATCAAAAAGCTACAGAAATTTTAGAATTTTTCTTGAAATAGTTTTTTTTTCTTCTAAAGTACAGTATCAATTGAAAACTATTCTCAATGAATTTCTTTTTCTTCACAAAAAATTTCGAAAAAGTTTTCAGTTTCTAATTTTATTATTATTAGGAACCAATTGCTCAAAAAGGAGAATTTTCCAATAAAAAACCAGTCCTGAAAGAAAAAATTTTTAACCGTAGGTTGAGTCTAAAAAAACTGAGAAAAAAGACATTCAAAAGAAATTTTTCACTATTTCAAAGGTTTCAAATAATTGGACTTTTTTCAGATTATTCAGTTTTTTTATTGAAGTTATTCTATTTATAAAAAACCAAAACTTTTTTTCAAAAAAAATCCATTGAAATCCATTTTTCGCATAGAAAATCTGTACACAAAGTGTGGTGGGGGATTTATCCCTTTCTCAAGCCGAAAGCTAATACAAACATAAATAAATAAATATATAATATTCAAATCAAAATGAAAGAAAGAAAAGAAGGGATAGGTGTCGTGGGTCGGAGTTCTAAGAGAAAACAAACGAAAAGGATATCTATGACATATTGACCTTTTCGTGAATATAATAATGATGATGGGGGAGGGAAAAGCTTGAGAAAAGTGGATTGAAAAAAGGTAGGTGTGAGATTTGCATGCGAAATCGTAATAAAATCGGGCTAAAGATAAGGAAAAAATACGAAACAATTTCAGTTTCTGAAAAATTCGAAAAGTTCTGTGAATCATTTTTTTGGATTAGACGACGAGTTTTATTATGAAAAACTACATAGAATATAGAAACTACAAACTACAAAAATTAAAAATACCTGTCTGTTCCGCTCTAAGCTCAGAGACATTAGTATTACGAAGACACGAAAAAGTGAAGGTTCTGTTTAAAGGCGCAGAGGCAAATATACGCGATATCTCGCCACGCTTACAGTAATTTTATTCTGTTATAGTCAACGGAAGCGTCTGCAGACCAGCTCTAATGTCAACCCCGCCCACCTTTGTCAAAATTGTTCTCACTTTGAAGAGAGCGGTCAGACTTAAAGACAGTAACGCATTAAAATTACTGTAAGCGCGGCGAGATATCGTTGACATTAGCCTCTGCGCCTTTAAACAGAACCTTCACTTTTTCGTGTCTTCGTAATAAGGAAATAGGGATCGTAACCTTCAAAAAATTACAGATTCTGAAAATTATAAAAAAAATTTTGAGAAAAAAATAACTTTGATCATGGGAATTTAGTTCGACATTAAAACACTAAAAATCCCAAAACTAAAAAAAACTAGAAATTTACCGTCATATTTTAAAATCAGTCCAGAGCAATTAGCAAAAAATAGGGACCTAAGCCGTAAAAAATTTGCAGTTCCTGAAGATTTTGAAAGTTTCATTGAAAATGTTTGTTTTGGTCCACGATTTCATAATTAGAGTGTAGAATAATGATGAATAAACAAGGAAAAAAGTGAAATATTTTCTGTTTCAGTTAATTTTTAACCACCTTTTCGGAAGTGTTTTTCTTAGTAGGCAAGTTAAGGGAGCATTTTACTACTACGAGACAACAAACTACAACTTACGGGCTGACTACAAATTTCCTTTTAAAAACACTTTTCTGCAATTCAAAGTATATTCAGATGACATGTGAAAATTATCATAAAGTCACTAACTTTCACTTCTAAGAGAAAAATAGAATGGGTATTTTGCAACAGTGGAAAAATGTTTTTACAAAACATCAAAACACTGTTTCAAAGTATTTTTGAATTCGAAACAGAATAATAAGGTTCAGTAAATAAACGATTCATGGGTTAGCATAAAATGGACAATAGAGCCTTGAATCAAGTGCAAAACTAGTGTTAATTCCGGGACTTGATTTTTAAAAATTTTTTGAAACAGGAGGTTTCAGGCACCCCGTAAGGTTCAATTTTTTTTTTTGGAATCTCATCTGAAAAATTCGTAATCAATCTCGGGCTCTTCAAGCTCCAAACATCTGAGCTCCAGGCGAAACCGTACACTTTTTGCTGGCTCTCAAGACGTGAGAAATGAATGAGAAAAGGGGATGTTAAACAAGACCTTTTCTCTCTCTCCAACTTTTAGGTAAACAAATAGAGGGAGGTTTGGTGTGTATCTTTTGTACAATATGTATGTATTTTAGGGTTTTCCTCTCTTTTTCCTCCTTCCGAAAGGAACATATGGGTGTGAAGTAGTCGGAAAAAAGAGGAACATTTCCTAACAAAAAATTACACGTAAAATTGAGTTTGGACAGGCCTAGAGGGCTCAGAATGACGTATGATCGCTTAGCGAAGTTAGAGGTTAGAAAATGTTTTGGAAAAAATGAAAAAAATGTTGGTTTTGAGTGCCAGAAACCTCTGTTACAACGGCATGCCGGTTTATTAAAGTTCATGTTTCAAAAAAATTTGAAATTCCGACTCGAAAAGTTCTCAGAGATTCTTCACCGTGGGGTAGGATTAGTAACAAAAAGTAAGCTTTAAGCACCGCCCATTTCCTAAAGTGGCCTAGAAAACTCAAATTTGGAGAAACTAGTCCTCCAATGAGAATCGAAAATTGGAAAAATATTTTGCAGTTTCAAAATTTGAGCGAATTTCCTTCAAATTAATTCAGTTATTCTCATCAAATAAATTTTTGGTAGTACTTTAAAGTCAGATGGTGCTATTAAAAAATGGGGCGGAGTCAATAGAACGTCGGCGGAGCTTATATTTTTTAGTAACTATAAATTGGTCTTTCTAACGCTCGAACCACTTTTTTAGAGTAGAAAATCATGAAAAAAAAACTTGATTTGGCGGGAATTTAAAAATCAAAAAAAATTCAAAAAAACATTTCTAGGTGAGGGTCATATGGTTTGTGTTTTTTTCTCCATCGACAACCCCAAAAAAAGCGTTCCGCCTCTCAATTTTCTCTTTTTTTGTGTAGAATTGTCTATGTTTAATCTGGTCTGATCACGTGGGAAAAAGGAGAGAAGTAATTGGAAAGAAAATGGGGGAATGAGAAACAAATTAGCAACATTTTGAAAGGAATTAGTGTAGGGGAAAAGTGACGTCATCAAAAATTGAAAAATTTTGGGAAAATTTTTTTCGGTTTCGGAAAAATTTGAAGGTTTTTTGTCTAGATTTTTTTTTGATTCTCCTGGTGATAACATCTGTAAGTCGACAAAACGAAAACGACTACAACGACTACAAAAGCTACACAGACTACAAACTACAATTTTTCTTAAAATCTAAGGTAATAACGCTGAAATTTTCACGGATTCAGAAAATTTTAAAAAATATGACCAATTTTTTTGTCCGATGATTCGAAGAATCGGTTGCAATATCTAGTCTATGCACTACAAAAACTACAAAAACTACAAACTAGAATTTCTCAAAATTAATTATCGCAACAAAGCAAACATTTTTTCTCGGTTTCTGAAAATTTTGAAACTTTATTGTTGCGGCTTCAAAGACAGTGAGAACAATCGAAAATTAGTACGATTACAAATTTGTATACTACAAAAACTATAAAAACTACAAAGACTACATAAACTACAATGTTTCCATAAGGTAAATATATTTCGGTTTCTGAAAACATCTATTATTTTAGTCGAAAATTTTTTCCAATCCTCTGAATTATGACTTCAGACTTTATGTTTTACTCCATTAAACTATTTTTAAAAAATACAAACACTACAGAAAATACAAAGACTACAAACTACAACTTTACTTGAAATCTAGAGGAAAAATCCTGCATTTTTCACGGTTTCTGGAAATTTTGAAAATTCTAAGTTCGAAATTTTTTCCGATCTCTCGAAAAAGCCTGGTTGAACTAGCAATCTATTTTTTCAAACTACAAACACTACAAGAGCTACAAACTATAATTTTTCTAAAAATCTGAACTTTAAAAAAACAGGATTTTTTCGGTTTCTGACAATTTTATAATTTTTGGGGCAAAAGGTTTTTTCCGATTCTTGGATGTGGCCCTTTTTACCTTATGTTTCAATTCATGAAACTACAATGGCTACAATGACTACATCCCACTATATTGGTGCATCCTAAAAAATTCGGTTTCTGATAATTCTGAAATTACCCTCGAAACGTTTTTTTTTTTCGGTATGAGGTTGGTTTTATATCACGGACAGTAATTCCAGAGACTACAAAGAATACAAAAACTATAAATACTACAAGTCTCTGAAGTACTTCTCACAATCCCATATCAATTTCCAAGTTAAAGTTCAAATTTTTTAGAAACTGTTTTTTTTTTCTCAAAATTGCTCCCATAAGTTCATTTTTACAATGTTAATCACCAAAAATAAATGAAAAAGAAGGTGACTAGCAACAAAAAAAAATTGGCGGAAAATCAAAAATCAAAGTGTGACCTCTATTTCTGTTTCTTTCTCACAATTTCCTTATCAGCTGTAAGATAGGTCTGTAGCCTTTGTTCTCTAATTTGATTTTTAAAGGCGCAGAGGGGTTTTTTGGAAGTTTGAGAATGGAAAAAATGTGATTTTCCTGTTGAAAATCTAGTTTGGCCTAGTTTTCCAGAGGAGGTTTCTAGGCCACCTGGTAGAAGTCCATAAAAAACTTGAAAAAGTGGAGAAGTTTCAGATCTTTAGGACCTATTCTAACACAAAAAAATGATTAAAATAGTTCATGGCCTAACTTTCTCCACTCTGAGTTTTCTAGGCCATCTATTTCGAAATGGGTAAGACTATTTGGAATTCAACTGATAATAAGAACACTCCTTCTATACACAACATAAATTGGATGATGATAATAAAAAAAAAGAAAGTGTGTCACCCAGTGTCAGTTGATGTGGAAATGTGTGTGTGATTGTCGAGCTGGAAAATGATTTGAATCTTGTGAGAAAAAAAAGAAAAAAAAGATAAGGAAATTCGAATAATAAGCATTCTGAGGGGGGAATGGGATCAAAAAACAAAGAAACAAAGGAAGAAAAAAGAGAAATGTCATGGGAAAAAATCGAACTCGGGTTGCGTGGGTGAAAAACGAGCGCACACCCGACTGCGCCACGCGGTCATCTTAACGTAAGGGTGTGCAGGGTGTATAGGTGACGCCTGTTCTTGGCGACCGGGACCAGGGACTTGGAGAATTATAAGGAAGGCAAAGGAAGAATGATTTCGAAAGATAATTGTGATGCAAAAAAAAAGAAGTGAGAAGGAAGTGATATCATGATAGCCTATCAAATGAATCAGTGACTAATCAAGTGTGAAATGGAACGTTTTGTTGGAGGGGAAACGTGAAAATGTTCAGTTTATCCAGATTATTGAAGATTTTTTTTTGATTTACTGTATTACCAGTCGGTCATCGGCGCTCCGCGTCTCCTACCGCCCGGCTTCACTTAGTTTAGAAATGAAATAACAGCGAAAAGTTTCACGGGGTTTACTATATTCACGTGGCACCCTGTGTGTCCCTCTCCTTCATTAAAATGAAAAAATGCCTGAAAACGTGGTTTTTTAAACCTGGTGACCTTATTCTTTTTCATTTCGAAAATTGAAATAGACGGGCATCATCGCGTCACAATTAATTCTCTGTCCACCTGTCTAGGTCCCATTAAAATTGGTTCAGGGAGAAGCTCGCTAGGGCCGGCGAAACACACACACAGAATCTGTACAGTAATAATAGTAAAGATTGGATAGTTCAGACTGATTGGAATATCAATATAAAACCTAAATCTAAGGTAAATTTGTAACACTTTTGAAACAGGAAATTGGTAAGTTTTTTGAAATAAAAAAAAAGGAACTCGGTAAAATCTTCAAAATGTAATATGGAAGTTGAAAAAAGTTTTAGTTTCAAAAAACTTTTAAAATTTCATTAGGAAAGACTTAAAGTTGATCTACCACAGCATGTACATTTTTGCAGCCTAAACATTTTGAAGTTGAAAAAAGTTTTCATGATTTACCCATATAGCGCTATGCATCTCAAGTTTTCTCAAAATATCTCTGTTTCAAAAAAATTTTTCAAAAACTTTCAAGCTCGCAGTACTATTGATACTTTTGTCATACTTCAAAAAACAGAAATGAAACGACAAAAAATTCAGTGATGGGCTCAATTTTCTCAAAAAAAACACTGTTTCAGAGAAATTTCGTATTTTCTTTTTTTTTTAGTGAGGTGCTCAAGTTATTAAAAAGCTATCCTGCGTTTCAAAAAAAATGCAAAAATTAAGCTCCCAAAAACATTTCTAAATTTCTGTTTCAGATTTCCATCAAATCAAATTATTCGCTTTGAAACCAATCATAATCAGAAAGTTCTAACAACTTTTCAGTTTCAAAAAACTCCGAAATTTTCACAAGATCTGAGCTCAAATTGATCTAGCACACAATGAACATCGTTGCATACATATCCTTGAGTTTAACAAATTGCTAATATTTTCTCTCTAGAGCGCTTTTGTATCCCAATATTTTCAAAAACATTTCTGTCTGTTTCATAACATTTTTTAATGGCATTTCTTATTTCAAAACACTAATGAAACGGAAAAATACAAAAAAAATTTTCCGGAAAAAAGTTTTCAGTTTCAAAGAAATTTCAAATTTTCACAAAATCTGAGTTCAAGTTGATCAGTTTTTTTCTAACCAATCATGATCAATATAAAAATATTTCGTAAAAAACTTTTCAGTTTTAAAAAGTTCTCAAAATTTGAGCAAATGAACTTAAATTGATCTTACGCAGCATATACATTCAAATTTATTAATTAATTTTCAGATTTTATCCATAGGGTGCTTTTGCATCAGAACCTTTTTCCAAATATCTCTGTTTCATTACATTTTCAAAAACTTTGAAACTAATTAGGTTTTTGATAAATCCCTTCAAGCTCTTCAACAAATAGCTAATGGATAAAAAACAAGAGGACGACTAAAAATGCATTTTTTCAACTTTTCCGGAAAAAAGTACTGTTTCAGAGAAACTTTATATTTTCGGATGGAATAAAACTTTTCGTTGATTTAAAAAAAACCTAAACAATTTTTTCTGTTTCAACTTTCCAACAAATTGAAACATTCCCTTTATAACCAATGACATGATCAAACAACAAAAATTTCTGATTTTTCACAGTTTTTCACAGTATCAATGAAATAGTCAACGATATGGATAAACTAACTAAGGATAATTTCAAAAAATTCGGTTTTGCCAGTGTCGAGAAACGGCAAATTTTCATATAATAGTCTAATTTTCAAGAAAAATTTCTGTTTCAAAAAAAATCTCTTATGATTGTCACATAGGATTCAAGTTGTTCGAGTTATAGTTGAAATGAAATTAATAAATTAGGAAAAAAGTGTTCAATAGAGCGCAATTTTACTGCATTCTCAGATTCAAAAAACGAAAGAGAGAGAGAGAGAGAGGAGAAGAGACGCAGAGAAAAATGTTCTCGCGTCTCTTACCTGTTTGTGCTCTTTTTTCAAATAAAATTTTCATGAATTTTACGGTTTCAGACTTACAAAATATTTTCAATTACTTTTTTTTCCATTGCTTCCTTCGATAAAACCCTTCACATTTCGTAAATTTTCAATTTCAAGATTCTCAATAGAGCACATTTGCATTATAACCTCCCTTTTTTCCCTTCAAAAATCGAATAAAAAAACTCACATCAATTCCAATAATTCTTGCATTTTTTTTCAAAGTAGTAATAGTTCTCGATGACTAATCACTTTTCAATTTCATTGCCCTTTTTTCAAAATAATCAATAAAAAGTGGGCGGAGCCTCAAGTATGCGTCATTCTAAACTGCTCAATGAACAACAGAAATGTATTGTGTCTGGCTCTCTCCCACGGAGCAAAAAAAATGGAAAAATGGAAAAAATAGGGGAGTGAATTGGAATTGGAGCTCCAATTCCGATAATATTTGCTTTTTATGTCTGCGTCTCTTTCCTCTCTCTCTCTCTTTTCCCGTCTAATCGTCTTTTTTTGATCTTCCTTGTTGTATTGCTTGTCCGGAAAAACACTTGTTAGGCTATGAAGAGCGTATTGTTCTATGAAATAAATGGCGGGAAGTTTGAAAATTTTGAGAAACTGTAATGATTTTATGAGTTTTTAAAGACTTTCCGCGCTAAAAGACAGAAGTACAGTGAAACCTGTATTAAAAGGGCATGCTTTTTTGTTATTCCAAATCGTCCTTGTGCTCTCCTAATAAAGAGGGAAATCGGTAAGAAAGATAATGTATTAGTTATCCATTAGTTAAGATTAATTGAGAATTTGTTTGGAAAGTATATGAAACTGAAAATAATTTAAGACCGCAAAAAATTTTTCGACCGGGGTTTTTTTGAATTTTTGAAACCTATCTTTACTATTATTACCATAAAGATTCTGTGTGTCTGTTTGTCTGTCTGTCAGGAGCCGTAGCTAAGTTTCTACTAAACCGATTTTCATAAAATTTTGACTGATCGATAGAGAATGCTGACGTGATGATGCCCGTCTTTTTTGTGTTCTGATAAGATCACTGATAAGCTCTGTGCTATCTATGCACATACTTTCGAACAAGGAATTCAAAAGTTTCGCAACCTGCGGCACGAACTTCTTGCAATATCACCGCACGGTTTTCACTTTTTTGCTTTTTCAAAAAATGAACCTAATATTTTAATATTTTAATTTTTTAGAACCGCTAAAGTTACATAAGTGATTTTTACGGTGGAAAGCTTGAACATCCGCACAATTTTACTCGATTTTTCTGGGATTCTTCTGGAAAACAGTTTTTTGAAACACTATTTCATGAGACTTTTCCCGTGCTTATCAGTCGAGATCAATTTAGGAATTAAGTATATGAAACTGTAGAAGACAGATAGATTGAAATGCCTTTAGCACGAGGGATTTAAAAGTTTTGCAACTTGCGACATGACTTTTTCGCAAGATTTGCATTCTCTTGGCACAGTGCCAACTTTCTAAGGACCATCCTAGCCTGAATATCGCTAGTCTACTTTGGTATTTCGAAAGTCAATCTCATTGAAAACGAAGAAAAAGTTCGAAAGAAGTGAAGAAAGTGAAAGTGAAAAAGTTTTCCAGAGGCAGGAAGAAAGGAAAAGTGTGTCACCTGACACACAGCTCTTTTTTCCTCTACTGATTCTGTAGAAAAAAAAAGAGGAGCGAATGTATCACAATATCAAGGGAAGAGCAGGAGCAAACTGCGAAAGTTTGTCAGTCGACATCAGAGAAATAGAAAAATGGCCTAGAAAAATCAGGAAAAAATTCTAGGCCACGAGCCGGGATTTAGATGGCAGCGATTGAAAACAGACTGATAAAAACGGATGGCCTAGAAAATATGGAATCCTAGGTCATAGAGTTGTACGTACATGCGAAGAAAGACATAATAGTCGGGAGATGAGCTGCAAGAAATTAGATATCCCAATAACAGTAAATTTGTTTAAGTCTCCAGTCTCCAATTTCAGTAGGAAAATGCATGGCCTAGAAATACAAGATTTAGAAATCTAGGCCGTGTTTTGTAGACTGATTTGAAAAACTTTGTTGTCTGAAAATGATTTTGGATTTACTGTCAGATTAACATGAAAAGAATTCCTACGTAATTCACGAAATCTTGAAACGGTAATATTTTGTAAACACGAAAGCTAGTACTTCCTCTGTATTTAGAGTTTTTAGGTTATTATTATTTCAAATTTTTAGTTTAGAAAATTTGCGTTTATAAAAATTCCAAGTCATTTTGAAATCGGACATTTGAAAAAAATTTAGAAGAGAATCTGTGAAATTTGATAAAAACTAGGAACAATATCTTTTTTGTGAAAAGTTTAGAAGTGTTATCTTTTAGAATACATGAGAAAAATTAGTTCAAAAGTTACAGTTTCAGTTTTTCGGTTTCATGAAACTTCAGTCTAGAGATCCAATGTGTACTTACCTGCGAAAATTCAATTGTAATTTTTTTGAACAATACGGAATAGAACTACTGAATTAGAAAAAAATTTAGAAACTTTAATCAAGATTTAAAACAGGAATTTGTTTCCAATAAAACCATTTGATTTGGGTGCCAAAAAATCAAACTAAGGCCACCTAAATTCTGACAAATTGAACTTTTTTTTACAGAAGTTGCCACATTTATTTCGAGTTTCTCGTAACGGATGAAATGTTGATCAAAAACAAAGAAAATCCCATTGTACGATTTTCCAACCGATGACGTTTTCAGCGGATAAAAACTAAATATAAATTAAAAGAGTAACTATTTTTTCTCAAAACTGATAATTATAATCATTCGAAATTAGAAGTTTTGAACAGAGGAATGCAGTGAAAATAGTTCAGAAATATTACCGTTTCCATGTATCGAATATGTCAATTTCAAAATCAGAGGGTAATGAGAAAGGTGGCCGCAAACTTTAATGAAAACTTTATTGAATTGACCAATGTATTATTGAACAAAAACTGTTCGAATTTTCCTCTGGACTTGAAGCTGTAATGTTTTTTCCCTTGGATATTTAAAAGCATGGCCTAGAAAAATTACTTCGAAAAAGTTAAGCCACTTTTTCATTCCAAAAGTTTTTACATATGAACACTAGTAAGTTATGAAAACGTTTTCAGACTTACAAAATATGAAACGGTAAGCTATTTTTTGAAAAATCGTTAACAGAAAAAATAGTAAGAGTTATCAAAAAATAAATGCTGAAACTGTAGTGTTTTTTTTTCGAATTTGTAAAAAAAAAGTTAATTAAGGAGCGAATTTATCACAATTTCAAAATAGAGACTTTTGAAACTCCAGAACATTAAGAGTAATGCTCTTGATACAGACATTAGAGGAAAATTAGTTCAAAATTTAGTCTTCGGTCTTCTGAAAAAAGAATCTTGCAACAGTGATTCCAACGTCATGGTTAAGAATTCTTAACAAACAACGGTTTTGAAATTATTAGCGATTGTGGACATATACTCATGAAACGACATAACTGATAACTGTAGATAACTTTGGAGTACAGGAGGAATTATAACCGGTTTGTGTCGAGAAGGTACGGAAATATATCAGAACTTGAAACAGTAAGATTGCGATCAGAAATTCTGGATTAAAAAAACGAAATGATGACCTAGAAAAAAGATTTTGGGAAAATTAGGCCAAGAGTTTTGAGTTTCAGAAGAGGGCTCTTTTGATACTTTTAACTTATTTGAAAATTAAAAATTTAGTCCATTCTTATGTTTGAAAATTTAATGCGAGGTTTTGAATAAATAAAAGTAAAAACTGTAGTTTTTTTTCGGAATTGTTTGAAATTTTATCGCACTCTTATTAGAGGAGTTGGGCTATAATCTTTTAAAAAGTTCGAAAAAAAAGTTTCATCGAAAAAGGGAAAATCGAAATTGATCTGAGCACAAAACTGGTAGCACGGGACCCAAAGAACTACAAAAACTTCAAATATTCAAGTATCTTTCTTCGCAAAATGTTTCTTGCTCTGTAACAATTTCAATTTGAAATTGCAAAATTGTATGATTTTTGAAAATGTAACTTTTATTTTTTCAAAAATTGAGATTTCTAATAAGTTTCTGGTATAATCTTTAGCCCAAAACAATCCCAGAAACAATGTGTGTGTGTTAGAGTAATCAAAGGAGTGGTAAAATGAATGGAATGAAGGGAGTGATAACCGGATTTTCGACATGTTCCTCCTCTCTCTTTTTCTCTTTTTTCCACTCTGAGAGTGAGACATTGACTCAACTCTTCTCTTCGAAGCCTCCATATCTCTAGTTTTTTTTTCAGAGTTGTTTATTTACTACTGAAAATGTTATTTAGTAGTGATGGCTTATCAGTTTTTTTCTGGAGGAGAGTTTTAAATTAAAAAGTTGGGAGAGAGGAGGAAGGAATGAGTCATTGAGAAGCAATACGGAGGGAAGATTGCAATAAGAAAAGAAGAAATTTTTAAGGGGATTTTGAGGAACAGAAATAAAATTTCAGAGTTTTCAGACTGAAAGTTTAAGAAGTTGACCTAAAACGACTAAACTGAGCTTGAAGCTGAGTTAAATGCACAAACTACAAACTACAGAGACTACAAAAACTACAAAATGCGATGAAAAATCTGATAACTTTCTGAGACAATTACCAATTTGAATCAAAAAACGGATTTTCAAGTTTAATTTGTGGAACAGAATTTTTTAAAATTTTTTTTTTCAAATTTTGAAAAGTTGAAATCAAAATGACTGATCCGGGAGTAAAAGTTGAGTTAATGCACAAACTACAAACTACACAAACTACAAACTACAAAAACTACAAAACTTCCAGTAATTTCAAATTAGGAATTTTGGAAGACAAAATGAGTAGTAATTGTCCCATCGTCATTTGCAACCCCAATAAATTTTCTAACAAAAACAAATTTTATCAAAATTTCGAGAAACAGAAAAAAAATCAGACAGAAATTAATGAAATATGTAGGGCAGAACGCAATAGGAAAAAATTGAAAATCTTAAGGGAATTTTTTGGAACAGAAATATATGATTTCAGAGTTTTCAGACTGGAAAAAATTGATTTCAGAAAAAAAAGTTTGAAAGAAATAGCGGGGAAATAATTATATCAGCCTAAAAAACGATGTAATGAAATTAGAAAAAAATTTTAATTCTTGGAAATTTCGAGAAACAGAATACATTTTATCAGAATTTTTGAACGAAACAATTTGCAAAATAGCTCAAAATGGATTAAAATGACCTTGATCAAAAAATTGAGTTAAATTATAGGCTACAAACTACAAAGACTACAAAATCCTGTTGAATATGCTCAAAGGGGGTTTTTGAGTTATCAATTTAAAAAAATTGAATAGCCAGAAGTTTTTAGCACAGACTACAAAAATTAAAAACTAGAGACTACAAACTACAAAACTTCATCGCAATACTCGGAAACCTCTCAATTGGAAAAAACATTAGAATTCGTTTTGTTATCTTTTTTCTGAAAAATTTTTGAAACTGTAGTTTTTTTTTGGAAAAAATAAGAAAACTTTTCGGTTTCAAAGAAATCGTACAATTTGTTTTTGAGAAAACTATTTTTGATTCCACTGCTCTTCCATATGGAAAAAATGATTTCATTCAGAAAAGAAAAAAAACGCATGACTCGTGAGAAAAAGTCGAACGATGCGTAGTAAGATTTCAAGTCTCTTTTTCTTCTTACGGAAGATCCCATATCGCTAAAAACATTTTCACAATTGCAGAAATCAAACCTCGGAAGCTGAAAATTTTTCAAATTTTTCTAGAAGAATTTTGCACTGTTTCAATAAAAAATTCTATAAAACGCGTCGTGAAAGTGAATATTCTCTTACTCATGGAAACCAATTTAAAAAAATAAGAAAAAAAAAGAGATAAAATCTCGAAATTCTATCCTAAGAACCACTCCGAGCTGTACGAAAAGAGAGAGAGAGAGAGAGAGAGAGAGAGAGAGAGAGAGAGAGAGAGAGAGAAACAGAAACAGAAATGAAATGAAAAACAAAACTGAAAGTCATTTATCAAAAAAAAACTGACTATGGGGGGAAGTTTGGCTCAGTTTGGCCCTTAAAACAAAAATTGAAAATTGAAAGTCTCAAAAAAAAAACAACAGCGGGAAAAAACAGAAAACTAGAGGCATCTTAACGATAATTCAAATAATTTCTCAAGAAGGAAAAATAATAATGTTTCAGACAATGTTGATTAGTTGGGCACTAGGCCTTAGTTTCTTAATGGATCGATATTTTTCAGTTTCCTGCTGAATTTTAATTTAATCATTTTTGGCTTAAATCAAATCGAGACAACAGAATGCGAACGATTTCGAAAAACTTATAAAAAGTTTGGTCAGAAACAGAAAAAAATTTATGAAAAATGGAAAAAGCGCTCAAAGTGAGCTCACCATTTCTTATAATTTGCCAAATAGTGAATTCGGAAACAATAAAAATAATGGCGAAACCACCTTCAGAAATTTCAAAATGATGGAAAATTTTGTTGAGGAACAGCAGAAAATTGGATTCTCATCAAAAATGGCACGAATGTTACTGTAGAATAAAGGTTATTCAGTTGGAATGAGTCAAAATCTAACAAAAACTGGGGGGAAGTTATAGAGAAATTAGCTCAAAATGATCGAATCCAGAGAATCAGATGCAGAAATTTCGAAACCGTGAAACGTTTGATTAGGAACAGCGAAAAATCAGAAAACTTTCTTAAAAGAATATGAAATTATTACAAAATTGAAAAAAAAATTATATAATAACTGTTGATATCAGGAAATTTCAAGAAGTTGAAAGAGGAAATGAACAGCAAATCGGCTCAAACATTTTTAATAATTATGAAAAATTTTGCTAGAAACAGGGAAAAAAGTAAGAAAAAATTCAGGTTAAAAAATGTTCAGATCGAACAATTGATTTAAAAAAACAGTTTCAAAAGGGTTTCAAGATGTTCCTCGTTTAACACAAATTATTCTTTTGAAATTCTACTAGAAAAAAATACCGAAAAAAAAAGAAATTTCTGACATAACGGCTCTAAATTTTTCAAAATTTTTTTAAATTTCGATAAGAAACAGCAAAAAATATGAAAATTGTTTAGGAAAAACGGCCTTTAGGAACGTTTATAAACTTGTTATTTCTGACGTTTTTCCTGAATTGAAATTGCAAAATTTTCATAAATTGTCTTTTATTACGAAATCCTCTCCAAAATTCTTAAAAATTACCCCTAAAAACACTCAAAACCCCATAAATTTCCCACTATTTCCATATTTTTGACCTCGAAAAAGTTCGAAAAATTCTATTAAAATTCAAAAAACTTTCCCAAAAAAAAAAGAAAAAACGTAAAGAAATGACGCAAAAGGAAGTAGGTTCCTTTTACGAAAAGGGACCAAAAAGTTGGTCGTGGAGCCCCGGGAGAAAATGAGCAATGCCTTGGAAAAAAAAGAGAAATAGTATAGGGCATAAGAGGAGACGCAGAGAAAGAAAAAAGAGAAAAAGAAGGAGAAAAGAGTCTCTCTGTTTCCTTCCCCAAAAGCAGCAGCCGCGCCCTTTTTTTCTCTCGCCACCCTCCACTTTTCCTATACTCTCTCACTTTTCTGAGCGCCGCCCGTTTGTCTTTAGGCCTGCTGCTGTTTTACATCGTGTCGACACTGACGCTCGTATCACTAGTTTAGAAGAGAAAGATGAGAGAGTATTTGAGATGAAGAGACGCAGAGAAAGAGAGAGAAGAGGAAATTGATGAGCAATGAAAAGAGGGAGACGAGGGGTTCTTAAGTGGGATGGGGTTTAATAGGATTAATGGAACAGAGGAGGAGAAGGAGTAGAGGATGGATTTTATGAGATTACTGTAGGTTTGGGGTTACTGTAGATTGTGGGTTACTGTATGTTTGGGGTTACAGTTGCTTGAAGACATTGAGAAAGACAGATCGAAAATTTCGACAACTTGAAATTTTTTCGAAAAAACTATGTAACAGAGAAATAAGAGAGGATGGATTTAACAGGATTACTGTAATTTTCAGGTTACTGAAGTTTAGGGTTACTGTAGATTTATGGTTACTGTAGTTTGAAAGCAGCATTTGGAATCCGCGTATCAAATATTTGAAAAATCGAATAATTTTCAGAAAGCTCTGGAACCGAAAATTTTTCCTGTGCATTAGAGGTTTAGAGCTCATTTTTAGAGCCTCTGGATTACTGTAGTTTTTGGCTACTGTAGATTTAGGGTTACTGTAGTTTGAAAGCTTTGGAATCCGCGTATCAAAAATTTCCAAAACCGAAAAGTCTTCAGAAAATTTTGAAACCGAAAATTTTTTCTGTGCATTAGATGTTTAAAGTTGATTTCTTGAGAGCCTTACAATGTTAGGATTACTGTAGTTGTAGGTTACTGTATTTGGAAAACAGTTTTTGGTATCAGTGTATCAAATATTTGGGAAATTGAAAAATCTTAAGGAAACTTTGAAACCGAAATTTTTTTCTACAAAATGAGAGGATGGAAGTTGATTTTGTTTTTTTGAGCGGATTACTGTAGTTCTGGATCACGGTAGTTGAGATAATGGAAGGCTTGAAATAATCAAAATACCGGCGTAACTGAAAATTTTTAGAAAAATTTTGAAACTGAAAAAAAAATTAAGAACTTTTGTTAGAAATTTCGAACCACAATTAACAAACCAGAAGGTGAAAAAAAGGTCAACCAGGATTACTGTAGATGTGGTTTACTGTAGTTTTGGAGAACTGTAGACTTTTAGTTACTGTAATTTAGAGATAAAGAAAATGTGAAGACATTGAAAATTTCTAAAACTTGAAAATTTTTGAAAAAACTTTGAAACCAAACTTTTTTAGCGAATGTGTCAACGATGTCAACGAATCCTTTATTAAAACTCATTAAAATTTGAAATTTTTGAAAAAAAGTTTTGAAACGGAAAATTCTTGAACTAATGTGATTTTACAATATCGTTTAGTGCACACCAAATGAAGAAGAAACGAAAAGCTTGCAAAACTGAATTTTTTTGGAGAATTTTTGAAACCGAAAATCGTTTTTGTTTTTTGGACGGAATCGATAAATCGCAAGAAGCTATAATTTTTTGGAGGGTTCAAGTTCGATAAGCGGATTAAAAATTTGGAATCACTTTCTGAAAAACTTTGAGTTTTTCCAAACAATTTTGAAACCGGAATTTATTTTCCCAACTTTTGAAATATCTGATACTGTAGTTCGATTCGAAGAATAACATAAGAATACAGCGAAGTTTGAAAAAATTAAGAATTTTCCCAGTTCCGTTTTTGGCGCCTAAATACTTCTGATGGGCCGGGGCGATTGAGAAAATTTTACCAGCCCGGCCCGGTCGGCTGGTCACTGTGGGGGTCAAAATTTTTTGCATTGAAAAATATGTTTTTTTCGTTTTTCGGTTTTTCGATTACTGTAGGAGTGGTTTTCTAGAAAATTTTTTAGATATTTCCTGTAGGAAAAAGTTAGAAAAATCATCGAAATCACAGAAAAAATTGAAAAAAAATTGAATTCCACCAGCCCGGCCCGGAAAATCACAGATATACCTAAAATGATTAAAATCGAAGTTTCCACCCCAAAAAAAGGGAAAAGAAAATAAAAATAAATTTCGGACTTCCTAAAACCTAAAGTCCTCTAAATCGTCTGTCAACCGATAATCATCTCCATCCATTCGCCTACAAATCGTTTTTTTTTTCACATAAATCACAACCGTTTCTTTTTATGAAATGACCCAACATTCTTTCTCTTTTCCTCTCGGAATATATATTTATTTTATTGCCTTTTTCCACATTATATCCCATCCATTTATGGAGTGAGTAGACTAATAGACTAAAGGAAACCGGTTAAGAATTGGAGAGTACTTATTTAGGGGAGATGAGTTTAGGTATGCATATGCGCTTTATTGAGAATCAGAAAAAGGGATAAAAGAGGCGAGAAGTGATAGAATAGACATGTAATTGATATGAAATAATTTTTGTGAAAAAAGTAAATTTTTACAAAAAAAAATCGAATTTTTGCTGGCTGAAAAATATGTTTTGGACGGTATGGTACAATAAAAAGGCATGCTCTTCTAATACAGGTTTTACGGTAGGTTTTCAAAAATACAGTAACCCAATATTGATGCATTTAAGAGAAATCATTTCAAATCTACTCAGAAAAACGCAAGAACCAGAAAATTAAATTGAATATTTTCGAAATGATTTATGTGGAACAGAAAAAATTTTTGTCTAATATGAAATTTTTGCAAATATTCAGATTGAAAACTTTGGAAATTTATCTCATAGTATGAAAATGCGCTCTAATTAGAACCATGAAAAAATTGTTTCGGATAGAATGGATAGAATAAGTAAGTGGATCTGATATCTTTTTTGAAATAATTTTTTTGAAAAAGTGAAAATTTTCTTTAAAATCATTGCTCATTTTATGGAATTTTGATAATTCGGAACACTTGAGACCTGCCCTACAAGCTACATGGATTACAGTAACCCTAGAAAAACCTTAGGAAAGTACAGTAACCCTAGAATTCTATGATTGCAAATGCATTCTACTAATAATCAATTAGAAAGTCCCAGTTGAAGAATACGTTAATAAACTGTGAAATTGAATATTTTTAATGAATTTTTGTGAAACAGAAAAAAAAATCTTTTCAAAAAACTCATTAAAAACACAGTGATTATGTAGTTACTACGTAAACTCATTATTAATGAAAAGTTAAAAATGTTTACAATTTCAAACATTTTTTAATTTATCGTCTAATTTCTCCGGAGATTTCAATTCTGATAGATTTCAAAACTTTTCAAAAAATTCTCAAAGATTTTCGATCGTCTACAAATTTTCGGAAAAGTTTCGTGATATAACATAAAAATTCTTTTGACATCATTATCCCCCTTTCTTTCCTAGTAACTTCCTAGTAAAAGTTCGACATCAAAAAATCGGGTTAAAAATTTTCAAAAACTTTGGAACGTATAGGTATGAAAATGCGCTTTAATTAGAATCAAGAAAAATTGTTTTGGATCGGGAATGGATGTAACAAGTAAGTTGATCTGATATCTTTTTTGGTGAAAAAGTAAAAAAATGTTCGAAAAAAGTTAATCAAGTTCTCGAGTTTTTTAAATGTACCGGCTCATTCAACCCTTAGTTCACTGATAAAACTATAGTAGTTTCAGGATTTCATGATGATTGCAAGTGCGCTCTGGTAATATTCGATTAGAAAGTACGACATAAAGAGCCGTTAGAACAAAAAGTAAATTTGAATGTTTGTTGAGTAAGTTTAGGTGAAACAGAAAAAAAATCTTTTCAAAACGTTCAAATTCTCATTAAAAACACAGTGATTCAGTAATTTTTACCTGAATTCACTATTAGTAAAAAGTTCAAAATTTTTACAATTTCAAAAATTTTTCTTATTTATCGTCTAATTTTTCCGGAGATTTCGATTCTGATAGATTTCAAAACTTTTCCAAAATTTTTCAAAGTTTTTCGATCGTCAACAAATTTTCAAAAAGTTCCGTGATATAACATGAAAATCTTTTTGAAATCATTATCCCCCTTTCTTTCCTAGTAACCCGATACCCCCTTCTCTCTTCGCTTCAAAGTTCAAAAAGAAAATCGAAAAGTAAAAAGAAGAGAAAAAAGGGGATAAAATTTCCAGAGAGAAAGAAGGAGAAGTGACAAACATAAAATCAGTGGAATTTGCAGTAAAGTAAAAAGAAAAAGGGTATCACTTTACAAAAGTTAAGTGGAGAAGCAGGATAAGATTTCGTTAAAATTCTTTTTTTTTTACGGAAAATAGATTCTAGGGAGGGTAGGAAACAAAATGAGAAAAGTATACCCTCTATTACAGGGGCACCTCTAATACAATGGCTCTCGGGCAGGTTTTTGGAACAAGAAAGCGGCATGCCGGGTTGATAAGGTGTCCAATTTAGTCCAAATTTAGTCCAAATTTAGTCCGAATTTAGACCAAATTTTGTCCAAATTTTGTCCAAATTTAGTCCAAATTCAGTCCAAATTTAGTCCGAATTTAGACCAAATTTTGTCCAAATTTAGTCCAAATTTAGTCCAAATTTAGTCCAAATTTAGTCCATTTAGACCAACAATCAAAAAGCCTTTATAAGACTGAAGCAGAAGTCTCTAATAAAACGGCACCTCTAATAAACTGGCACCCAGACAGATCTCACTTAGGAAAAATTTTGATTTAATTTTGGAACTGAAAATTATTACTTTTTTTTCAAATCAAAATTTCATCACCAAAAAATGTGTAAAATCCTCTAGACTCCAGACTCCAGCCAACTGATTCCAATCATCTCAATCGTGTCAGAAAAAGAAATGATTGATTGCTTTTTTTGATTGGTTATTTCTCTGAATTTCCACCGGAAAAGATTATAACAGACATCACATTTTGTTGGAGGATCAATATATGAAATGTTTAGACAGTTAAAAAAAAAGAGAATTGAAATGATTTTTTTTGTAGACGGTTTTGAGAAATGAATTGAGGTGAGACAGGAATTGATGAATTTTCAAAAAATTCAGATTTTTCATAGCTATTGAAACTGAAAATTTTTTGCGAAACTCGAAAAAAATATATTTAAGGTGCCACACCTAATCAGACCTGTACCTTATTAAAAATACCCAAATGAGAACTCACACAACTTTTCTGCAATGGCCTGCAGGATGTGAGAGATGCCCAAATATGAGCATTTCGAAAGTTCTTATCCGGGGCAGTTCTTATAAGTGTCAGTTCTCATTTGTCCAGTACTTAACCGACCAGTTCTGATTGAAAAATCGAGATGTTGATGCATTAAACATCTATCAACGATTTTTAACTAGAAAACTAAAAACTAAAAAAATTAGCATTTTTAGCGATTTTTGACAGAAATCATCAAATTTCAGTATGAATGGATCGAGCTAGGATTCTGATTTTCTGCAAAAAACCTTCTTATAATCCCATTAAGTGATTCCCGTTAAAATTTTGACTCTACCTCATCTAGAAAAAAAGTAAAAAATTTGACGTCTTCTGGATATTCTGAATTCAGAAAGGGTCAGAATCGATTCTAGTCTGTATTTTTGTGTCATAGAATCTTGTTACTGCCAAATTAATGAGTAAAAACCAAAAATAAAACACTTTCAAAAAGTTGTGCGGACGCTTCCTCGATCGAGTAATGGAATCGCTGTTAAAGAAAATCCAGAGTTTTAGATTTTTTTGAAACATAATTTTTTTTTTCGAAAATCTCTGAGAATCAAAAAGAAGCATTGAAAACTTTCAAACTTTAAAATTTCAAAAAAATAGGAAACTGAAATAAAGTTCGTCTAAAATCATAATTGGGAATACTTTGGGTTGATTCATTAGCGTTGGGAATCCAAAAACTAATGAAAATATGTTCTTGAAACAGAGGGTTTTTTCAGAAATGAGACGAAAGAAAAATCAGAAGACTGCTCTTTTAATGAAGGTTAAGAATCAGGCTGAAAAGTTTTCCAAAAAACAAACATATTTCAAAATATATGTGTTTAAAAATGTGAAATGTTTAAAACTTCCAGGAACTTAAAATTATCAAAGAAAAACCAAACAAAAAGCTAAGGAAGATTTCAGAAGAACCCTGAAAACCTAAAACCTAGGCGGTGCAAATCTAGGGAAAAAACATGCCCTTATAAAAGGGGGTTTTCAAAATGTAATCAATGCAAAAACCAAAATAATTCAACTTTAGAAAAGCTATCAAAAATATTTGAACCTTGACTTGTTTCTTTACTTTTTTTGGAATTTTAGGTATTTCCTCCAAAACCCATTCATCTTACCTTCAAATCTCTACAGTTAACCTTCAAAACTTGCAAAATCAAGATATACCTTCTGATTAGAGACTGTACAAAAACAAGAGAATTAGAGAAAGAAAAGAAAAACGTAAAACCTCCAAAAAAACAGAAGAATTGAGAAGAGAAAAGTGTGATTCATTTGGACAGACATTATGATGGAAAGAAGAGGAGGACGACCGAATTATGATGTCATTTAAGCGGCGATTTGAAAAAAAAGAGACTGTCTGCCTTGTTTCTGACTGTCTGCGTCTCTAAACTTCTCATACTATTTCTCTTATGTATTTTGGTAGGAAACCCCTCAAAAAGTGTTCCAAAATTTTTTCGAAATCGGATTTTGAAGAGGATTTGGAGCGTGAAAAGAAAGATTGATGTTTGTTATAAGTGAAAAGTTGGCGGTTTACCACTAATTGAAGGGCAGGAGATAAAGGGATGTTGGCACTGTGCCAACTGTGTCAAGTCTCTTGAGCTACTAGAAGTACAGTAAACTGGGTACAGTAAACTATTTTCAAAAAGGAACAGGCTCGGTTTGAAGCAGAGTTGTACGGAATGGATTTTTTGACTCTGCAATGCGGAATCCGGAATCCGGAATGACCTTCAAAACTAGGGAATCCGGAATCCGGAATTGGGAACAAACTCTTTTTTTTTCACGGAATCCGGAATTCGGAATCCGGAATGAGTGGCTTTGCGAGACTCAAAGCTGAAAAAAAAATTAGTTTCGAAAAGTAGTTTGGCTCCGTTTTTTAGTACAATTTAAGACCCGTGTCATGCTAGGCGCATTGAATACCGGAGTTCCATTTTTCTTGACTTGAAATATTTTGAGTTGTAACGGAATGAAATTTGTTTTTTTTTTGGAATCCGGAAAATGGAATCCGGAATGAAATCTAGTTTTTCGCAATCCGGATTCGGAATCCGGAATCGAAAAAACCCCGGGATCCGAAAACCGAATTCCGTGCGACTCTGGTTTGAAGGCTCCTCGATTACAGTAATCCGCAGTTAAAATTACTGCAAACGGAATACAGCAGGTACAGCACGTACGGCCTTAAAGGAGGACTGAACTTGGGTGTTTTACTTTAAATTCTGATGCAGTTTTTTATTCTGATCATTTTCTTTCACTACGAATATACTCAAAAATCACTCTAAACGGGTGAAAAAGGCGTTTGAAGACATGGCTGCGTACAGATTCACGGCCTAGGAATTTGAAAAAAAGCGCGCGCAAGGCGCACACTTGTCGGATCCTAGGCCATCAATATGTATTGCGTGCTTCTTTCAAACGCCTTTTTCACCCGTTTAGAGTGATTTTTGAGTGTAGTCGTAGTGAAAGAAAATGTTCAGAATGAAAAACTGCATCAGAATTTAAAGTAAAACACCCGAGTTCATTCCTTCTTCAAACATACGGGATGCCGTAAGTTAAAAGTTTGAGGCCCTATGTTTAGGGCATTATGTTCACCAAAATTGAAAGAAAAACTTCTGCCCATAACCGAGTTTCTGTTCTAATTTCTGTGCCATTTTAAGACAAGAGCCTACTGGCCATACAATCTGTACACGAACAAAAAAATATGTTTACGATCCTCTAATCCCATCGAATATGGTAGCCTGGAATTTGCAGGTATAGCAGGTGCCCCTTTTTACAATAGTATACTTTCAGGATACTGTACCCTTTTGGGATACTATACTGTATTTTTATGATACGTCAATTAATGGATCGTAAACGGGCTCTACTGCACACATTTACGATGATCTACACAGCGTCTTTTGATTACGATTGGCTCTTATTGCTTACTACTTCCCTCCATAACATTTGTCATCTTCATTTGTCATCATCACAACATCTTCAATCTTCATCTACATATCAACGTCTTCTCTCTGTCTTCATATCGATTTTTTGGACTATTCCTAACTCAATTTTCACTGAAATAATGTCTTCAAAAATGGCTCAAACTGAACGTTCTCTTCGTCAAAGAACCACTCAAATCAACTATAAGGAAGGAGAACAAAGAGAGGAAAAACCAGCTCCAATGGTAAGAATTTCAGCTTATTTTCATCTAAATTTGGACGAAATGTAGACTAAATTTGGACTAAATTTGGACTAAATTTGGATTAAATTTGGATTGAATTTGGACTAAATTTGGACTGAATTTGGACCAAATTTGGAATAAGTTTGGACTAAATTTGGACTAATTTTGGACTAAATTTGGACTAAATTTGGACTGAACTTGGACTAAATTTGGACTGAATTTGGACTGAATTTGGACTGAATTTGAACTGAATTTGGACTAAATTTGGACTCAATTTGGACTCAATTTGGACTCAATTTGGACTAAATTTTAACTAAATTTGGACTAAATTTGGACTAAATTTGGATTAAATTTGGACTAAATTTGGACTAAGTTTGGACTAAATTTGGACTAAATTTGGACTAAATTTTGCCTAAATTTGGACTGAATTTGGATTAAATTTGGACTAAATTTGGACTAAGTTTGGACTAAATTTGGACTAAATTTGGACTGAATTTGGACTGAATTTGGACTGAATTTGGACTGAATTGGGACTCAATTTGGACTAAAGACCAATTTGAATATAATATTTTTTTCAGATTCCAATCAAAAGAGGAGAAATTGTTGAAATGTATTCCCAACTTGGCGATTCTTTCAAAGATACCCGTAAAAATTGGCCTCATACTGCAATTTTTAATACAATTTCTTCAAATATTATTGGAAATGGATTAACAGATTCAATGAAAGAAGCAATTTCATTGGGATTAGAGGATCAAAATCATATTTGTTGTTCATGTACAGTTGATTGTGTCTCTAATAAGGACTGTCCTTGTCTCAAAATGGCACAGAAATTGAAACAACAACTCGGAAGTTCTATTATGGTATGGTTCTATTATGGGAAAAATTCTTTTATCGATTCTTTTTTTTTTCAGAGAACAGATGTGCCAATGGATGTTGAAGTGTCGGATTTTAAGGAGGAATACTGGAACAATCCGAGATTTGTTTGTGGACCAAGGTGAGGAAAACCTCTATTAGAACGGCAGGAGCTTCAAACTACAGGCTCCTTTAAGATAGTGGCATACCTGTAATAGTAGTGCATTCACCACTAGTTCCTCTTCATCCTCTACACCTGGAGGGCACTACTATTAGAGGGTCCCATTTTCCATTTTTCATCATTTTTTTTCAAAAGTTTAAATTTAAATTTATAATTGGAAAATCAAAAATTTGATGGAGGAATTATGATGAAATTGGGGCACCACTATTAGAGGGACACTTTTATTGAAGGTGCACTTCTATTAGAGGGGCCTCCTTTCAAAGCGGCACTACTAATACAGTTTCAACGGTATCTGACATTCTCTGATCGACCTGAAACAGGGCTTCTTGTCTTAGACTTCTTCTCAGGAACAATGTGTGCAAACGAGAAATGTTTTTCTCGAGAAATTCTCGAGTACTGGGTCGAGTATTTCTCGAGAATTTTTCGAAAATTTTTTTTTCTCCGGCAAAACTGTTAACATTATTGCCAATATTAAGCTCTAGAATGTATTCAGACAGAAATGGCGATTTCAAAACAAACTTTTTTACGAAATGGGACGAAATTCTGGAAATTTTTCTCGAGAAAACGAGAATTCTTTATCGGGAAAACTCTCGAGAAATTCTCAAAAAATTCTCGAGAATTCTCGAGAAGTTTTCGGGAAGCATTTCCCAGAAATTCTCGAGAAAAAGAATTCTTGCCTACACACACTGCTCATGAATCAAAATTTCAAATTCCCGCCATAATTCAAAATCTAAATTTCAGATGTGCATGCAAGACGTGCTCAATCAAAGCTCTCGATCAAATCGATAAGGACCACAGAGCAAAATTTGAAATTCGTCGAACAGATGGAAAAGGGTTTTGTCTTTTTACCAAGAAATCCATTGAAAAAGGAACTCCATTGTTCTCTTTTAATGGAGAAATTTCTGGATTTCGAGGAATTCAAAATAATATTGATGCTCTACAATATTCCATGCAATTCATCTGTAAAGATGATCCGATTTCCAAAATTTTTGTGAATTTTGAAAATTTGGACAAGGATTATGTGGGGAAGTTGAATGTAAGTTTCAGACTTTTTTGGGGGCTATGGTGAATTAGAACTGTCCCTTTTTTGAACTGATCCCCGCATCCAAATTCAGCCCAAATTTAGCCCAAATTTAGTCCAAATTTAGTCCAAATTTAGTTCAAATTTAGTTCAAATTTAGTTCAAATGCAGTCCAAATTTTGTCCAAATTTATTCCAAATTTAGTCCAGATTTGGCCTAAATTTAGCCCAAATTTAGTCAAAATTTATTTCAGATTTAGAAAATTTAGATAAGAGACAGTTCTAATTAGGACCATGGTTCTAGAACGGCATATCCATTTTTTCAAAAATTTCATTCTAATATATTTTCAGAAAGCATACCATAGTCAAGCATGGATCAACCCATTGAAAAAAGGCAATTTGGCCCGGTTTATGAGCCACAGTTGTGAGGCCAATTTGGAAATTACTAGGTAAGGCTTTTCAGGCTTTTTAGGCCTTTTTCGGGCCTTTTTTAGACCCTTCATAGGCCCCTTTTAGGCTCTTTTTGGGCCCTTTTCAGGTCCATTTTAGGATATTTTCAGGTACTTTTTACGCCCTTTTGAGGCCCTTTTTAGGTCCTTTTTAGGCCTTACTTAGGCCTGTTTAGGCCCCTTTCAGGCCCTTTTTTAAGCAAATTTTTCGATTTTCAGAGTGTTTCAAGGAGGTCTCTCGCCAGCAGACATCCGAATTGTTTTGGTTTCCACTCGAAAAATTGAAGTTGGAGAGGAACTTTTTTTCAATTATGGACCAACTTATGTGAAAGAGCATCTAGAGGATGCATGCTTGTGTAGCAAGTGTCAAAGAGAAAAAGAGAATTCGAGAGTGAGCAAAAGGACACGAAGACAATTAAAGGAGATGGAGGAGATGTCATCAGAAGCTAAGCGAATGAAGAAGGGAAAAGATTCTGATAATAAAGAGCCATAATAATAATGTTTAATAATTGTTTTCGTTGTTGTTTTTTTTTGGATAAATTTTTTAAAAAATCAAGCTTGTTTAATATAAATTCGGCGGAAATAGTGGTAATTGGATACTAGCGCTAATCGGAACTGGACGAATCAGAACCGGACGAATAAGAACTGGTCCGTTGAGAACTCGACAAACTAGACGAATCAAAACTGACCCTTATAAGAACCGGCCTTTCAAGAACTGCCCCGGATAAAAACTTTTCAAATGCACGGATTTGGGCATTTCTCACTGCTTGCAGGGTACTGCATCTTAGTGGTTAATGTCAGTTCTTATCCGGAGAGTTCTGGTAAAGTACAGTTCTGATTTATGAAGTTCCGATTCGTCCAGTTCATAACCGATCAGTTCTGATTCGTCCAGAGTTCTGATTCGGGAATGTTATAATAAGTGATAACGCCGGAAATTATTGGAAGTGGAACTTATTTAAAACTATTTTTCTGTTTCAAACTTTTTATATTATTTTTTAGCTAAATGCTATGATTGATTCGTTCTCGTCTCGATCAGCGCTGTGCGGAAATAAATGTTCGGATATTCGGATACGCGAAAAATTATCCGAAATTTTTTTGGTTGAAAAATAATATATTTCTCATCATTTTATGTCAATTTCACAAAAAGGACAATTCGAATTACGTTTTTAAGAACACATCCCACGAAAAGGTTTGCTCGAAGTAGTTTTTCGATAAATCTGATATCCGAAAAGTTATCCGATTTTGGTTCTCGGATATTCGGATATCCGAAAATTTTTCCGCACGCCCCTGGTCTCGATGACTTTTATGAGTAAATCTATTTAGAGAAAATTCATTGTTATTATTTCAGCAAGACAAAAATCGGTGATGAAAGCTCAGGTAATTGCTATCTATAAATTTTGAAACGGAAAAATATATTTATGTTTCAAGTGATAATAGAGTTTTTTTCTGAGTCTTTTTTTTTTGAGTTGATGAGTTTATATGAGCTAACATGTCTGTCTTTGTAATGAAATTTTCCGAAAATTTTGCTTTTACTTGTCTGGAATTGCAGACTGACCACTGTATTTTAAAATGGAATACACTCTTCAACATAGTCCAGTTTTAGTCCAGTTTTCTTTGAATTTTTTTGAAACTGTGAAACGTTTATTGGATTGGAAGTCTGCAATTACCATAAAAACCATCCCGAATCAAAACTCTGACCCTTATAAGAACCGACCGTTTAAGAACTGCCCCGGAAGAGAACTTTTCAAATACACGTATTTGGGTGTTTTCCACATCTTGTAGGCCATTGTAGCAAAGAAGTGTCACATTCAGGCAGTTCTGATTCGTCCAGAGTTCTGATTTGGGACAGTTCTGATAAGGGGTAGCACCAAAAATTATTGCAAGTGACTTTTATTTACAACTATTTTTCTGTTTCAAACTTTTTATAATAGTTTTTAGCAAATTTTTATCATTGATTCGCTCACGTCTCGATGTCTTTTATGAGTAAATCTATTCAAAGAAATTTTATTGTTTCCATTTCAGCAAGTCAAAAATGGGTGATAAGGACTCGGGTAATTATTATCTATAAATTTTGAAACTGGAAAATATATTTATTTTTTCAAATGGTAAAGGAATTTCAAGTAAAAATCGTTCTCTTTTGAATTTTTGTAAGGAAATTTCCTGAAAACTTCGCTCATTTTAGTCTGGAATTGCAGACCGACTGTATTTTCAAAGAGATCATGCTCGACAACATATTGCATTTTTAGTCCAGTTTTCTTCAAATTTTTCTGAAACTGCGATTAGTTTATTGGATTTGAAGTCTCCAATTACCCATAAAAACTGTATTAGAAGAGCCCCTCTATTAGAAGAGCACTCTCAATAGGAAAGTCCTGCAACATGTGTATTTTTCTGTGAATTTGATTTTCATGATCTGAGTTTTTTGAGAAAGTGGGCGTGGCCTGTAGCCCTTTAGAAACTTCTTCTCCGAATAATTTATTTTCAAAATGTACAAAATTTATTAAAAAAGATCCCGTTTTTTTTCCAATTGAGATTCATTTTTTGATAAATTACATCCTCCTTCCTCTTTTCATTTTTCGATTTCTTGATAAATCCGCATTCATTGATGCTGATGGAAATTTGGCCTGAAATTTCTTTTTTTTTCCAAATTTCCTCTGAAAAAACCCACCTTTAACTTCTTATAAACATCTGACATTCCCTCTTCATCCTTTTTGATTTTTTGAGCTTTAACCTCTTCTTTTTGTTGTTCCAACCGAGTCAAATGACCATAGAGACAGAAATAGAAGACAGCGTAGGAGGCGTAGATTGAGTAGGCCTGAGGAATTGGAATACAATATAACCGGTGCTATCTCTGATCAATTTAGTCCAAGTTTTGTCCAAATTCAGTCCAATTTTGGTCCAATATTAATTCAATTTTAGTCCAAATTTATTCCAAATGTATTGCAAATTTAGTCCAAATTCAGTCCAAATTTAGTCCAAATTTAGTTCAAATTTAGTCCAAATTTAGTCCAAGTTTGGTCCAAATTTAGTCCAAATTTAGTCCAAATTTAGTCCAAATTTAGTCCAAGTTTGGTCCTAACTTTGTCCGAATTTAGTCCAAATTTAGTTCAAATTTAGTCCAAATTTAGTCCAAGTTTGGTCCAAATTTAGTCCAAATTTAGTCCAAATTTAGTCCAAATTTAGTCCAAGTTTGGTCCTAACTTTGTCCGAATTTTGTCCAAATTTAAACTAAATTTAATCCAAATTTAGTCCGAATTCAGTCCAAATTTAATCCAAATTTAGTCCAAATTCAGTCCAAATTTAGTCCAAATTTAGTTCAAATTTAGTCCAAATTTAGTCCAAGTTTGGTCCAAATTTAGTCCAAATTTAGTCCAAATTTAGTCCAAATTTAGTCCAAGTTTGGTCCTAACTTTGTCCGAATTTTGTCCAAATTTAAACTAAATTTAATCCAAATTTAGTCCGAATTCAGTCCAAATTTAGTCCAAACTTAGTCCAAATTTAGTCCAAGTTTGGTTCGAATTCGCTGACTGGGCGAAAGCGCGGCTTTCAGAGTATTGGGGGCGTGGTTTAAAGTCGGTTGGCCGCACGGTGTTCCCGATTACTGTAGGTAATACCTCGTATGAATTGACAACAACTTGCCTGTAACCTAGTTTGTTTTTCGAGCTCAAGTGGGCGGAGCCTAATAAAAGCTAATCATAGATTCCTGACTTTTGAGGCTGTCTTACTGTGAGTTCCCTCTCTAAAGCTTCAAAAAACCAAGGCTTATCAGATTCAGCAAACGCGCTCCACTGACAACCCCCAAAATAAAAGAAAGGACTTACCAAAGAATAATAAACATTATCAGTTAACCAGTATATCAACACAACCAAAACACATTCGAATGAGATCTTTCCAAAACAATTATACCAATAAATTGCCCATTGTTCACTGCCAAATTGAGAAACACAAATGTTGGAAGTGACCTGGAATAATGGGAAACATTAAAGGTGGTGGGAAATGAAAACACTGAATTTGTAGTTATTTATCTATTATGAAGAATAGACCATTCTAAGCTCATATTTGAAGTCCGCACAATCATAACTATTAGGTCTTTCGATAAGTAATGTCGTTTTTTTTCGAGATGGTGTATCTTTGTTTTCAAAAGTGGAATCTTTCTAAAAATTTTTGCATTATATGGGCTATAACAAGTATAGTAAAACACCCAAACTTGGTGCCCTCAGCAATTTTTATATTGGATTGGCAAGCTATAGAAAATGGTCTGATTTTTGATCATTTTTTGCTTTTAGTTTTTCTCAGTGGCGGTACGGGTGATATTGGTTTTATTATGTATTTGTAACAATGAGCAACCGTCCTCACTCACAGAAACCTTCATCTTCGATTCAGCTGATTCAAGACGAAAATTAGACGTTCGGCATATTCACTGAAATATGGCTTACGGCAGCCTTCTGTAAAGTAATTTCGGCGGCTATTGCTCAGAAACCAGTTTTTTAACAGCTATAGCGTCTGGCTGAATTGTTTTTGCCCAGTTCAAAAAAGTGAAAAAAGAACTGAACTGATTTTTCGCTGCTCAGTACAAAAAATGACCAGTTGATTTTCGAGTACCTTATGAATAGGACATTATAAAAATACAGCAACATGTTCAATCGGGTTCTGGTTTTTATTTTTAGTATATGGGACCTCCCAACAATCACCCATTAATCTCCTGAAAGTTTCCCGTAATCCATCTCAGAGCACCAGGCCCTCAAAAATTGGTCCAAAAAAATTCAATTTTTCAAACAGTCATGTTTTTCGCACCCAATTTCCAATTTTTTTTCTAGTCAAAACAGGAAATTAGTATCACACTTATGGTCGTTCTAATGCTTTTTAGTCTGCCAAAAAATATTTAGTTTGAGCTGAGATATTACCCTTGCAAGATACCTTGAAAAAAACGACATTACTTATCGAAAGACCTAATAGTAAGAAACCAGCAGAAAACCGCGACGACGTCGCGGATTTTTTTCTGGCGTCTGCTGGCTCTATAGTGAAGTTCACTTTGAAAGCTGTTCTGCTATCTAAACTCTGCCTAAGCTTGAATAGAGATTAGCGGAAAGTTGAAATGTACTGCCGTGCTTACAATCTGGCAATCGCTTTCCCAAAAAAAACTCTCCCGCAGTTCCCGGTCGCGATTTTCTAACTGCGGGTTGCTACACAAAAAATACAACATTTTATTATCGAAAATGCTTGTTGCCAATTCCGGAAACTTATCGTGATGATGTTTTCTCGGAACCGAAAACAATCCTTCATCGTTCAGTTCACCCCCTTTTTGAAAATTCAATTTCCTTTTTCCAAAAAAAAAATTCGGATTCCCGAGACTTTGTTTGAACTTGGACTACTGCAACTCTAGGAGAATTTGAAATTATGCACTTTTGTAAAATTTTAATTCTCAACGATTTTTCAAGCTTCTGAACATTTTGGAAAAAGAATGTTCTAATTGTCGTTCTTTGGAATCAAATTCTAATTCCCCAGCTTTTTGAATTTTGCACTCTAGAACTTTCTGGGAAAATTTTGAATTCCCGCGCTTTTTGAATGTCGAATTCTAGAACTTTCTGGAAAGAAAATTTGAATTCCCGCGTTTTTTGAATTATGAATTCTAGAACTTTCTGTGTAAATTTTGAATTCCCGCGCTTTTTGAATGTCGAATTCTAGAACTTTCTGGAAAGAAATTTTGAATTCCCGCGCTTTTTGGATTTTGAATTCTAAAATTTTCTGGAAAAATTTTGAATTCCCGCGCTTCTTGAATTTTGAATTCTGGAACTTTCCAGAAAAAAAGGAAACTTCTCTGCGTCTCTCGCTCTCTCGTAGAATTTTCTAGAAATTTTTTTTTAATTGATAGGCCTGTTTCTATCAACCGCGGCAATTTTTGAGTACACCTCGTACTGTGTGAAGCTTAATGTTATCATATATATCCCTACAAATCCACGAAGTTTTCTGTATTTCAAGCATCTAGGACATATAAACATTTCTGTAACTACCGTAATCCTACAGTAATCCTTTTCAATTTTTGACTGTGCACTACTTGTGTCCCGCCCGTTCTTCGATATGAATTGGAAGTCATTCCGTTTGTTCTGAAGAAGTTCGAAAAATTTTGGGTTACAGTAACTACCGTAATTCTACAGTAATCCGGACCTGGTTTGGACGGTATACAAAGTGGGTTCCATGAAAGCGTCCACTAAAAAGTAGAGTCATTCAGTTCAGTCTGAACAGGGTTTTGAAATCTTCGTTTACTGTAGCTACAGTACCCCTACGGTAATCTGATTCCAGAACTTTCTGGAAATGGAGCGCTCGGGGACTTATGTTCACATACCAAGTATGGTACAGATCGTTCAGGGTGCAAAAAAGTTATTCAGGCCGAAGCACGGCACGGACACACACACACACACACAGAATTCGCCTCTTAGTATAGAGAAGTGATAAAAGTTATCACCCACTCTAGATTATAGGCGCGAGAGGCAGGTTCATAGGCGCCAAAAAAGGGCGGCCGCGTTTTGGTCCCTGTGGCTCAGCCGGTAACGCACCCGACCACCAACCGGTACGGTTGCTTAGTTCGACCCTTTAGATGGTAATAGTCTTCGATTTTCTTGAAAATGTTAAAAATTGAAAAATTAGTGCATACACCAAAGCTTTCATGTCGCCCCACCTTTAATAGCATATGCACCGACTACAAGAATTTTTGGATGATTTTGTAAAATTTTGAAACACTTTTTTTTTCGAAATTTTCCCTATTCATGCAGTTCAAAACCGAGCCTATCGCCATAATATGATTCTCGTATCAGTTGATTTTTTGTTATGTTCTCTATTGTTTCACTATGTTTTCACACAAAAATTTCACTGTTTGACTGTAAACGTTTAGTTTCGGATGAGTATCTTAACCTGATATCTAATTTTTTTTAAACTAAAAGAGTTATAGTGATTGAGAGTTTGAACCTAGCCCCTGTATGTGAATAAGAGAATGAATGATTTTAAAAGTTGGCCGTGCTAATTCTTAGCTTG
Source organism: Caenorhabditis doughertyi (assembly GCA_963572265.1). NCBI lineage: Eukaryota > Metazoa > Nematoda > Chromadorea > Rhabditida > Rhabditidae > Caenorhabditis > Caenorhabditis doughertyi. The sequence continues at coordinate 8,090,630 of OY751553.1, read as the reverse complement.
AAACTGTATATCTTTTTCTTCTTTTTTCGAAAACAATGATCACTTGACATAGATATTTTTAAAAAATTATGAATAAAAAAGTTTGTTTTGTTGTTAATTTGTGTCGAACCATATGTTTTTTCTAGAGGTTTTGAATATATTTTTGATCATCTCATAAAAATGTTCACAGTTTCATGGATATTTTTCTGGTTACGAACTTCAATTTTTATTGTGGTCTTTCATTTACTTCTATCGTAAAATGTAGTTTGAAAGTTCCATTGTGAATTTAAAAAATGTGCAGTTTCATGCAAAATTTTTGTAATTTTTATGATCTTACATTAATGATATCAACGTTGTTATATCTTCCATTGATCCAAAACAATGTGTGACTTCATTCATCAAATTTAGAAAAATTTTTAAATTTCTTCGATCATATTATTCTGGTCGATTGCATTGATCGATTACTAGATCGATTGAACATTGAATCAAGGGCAGATTTTTTTTTCAATTTTTGAAACAGTATGCTTTTTTGTGTTTGGAAAATATTGAGCCTATTTCACACAAAAAATTCCCGTTCCATGGTTACCTTTTTTGTTTTGAAATTATTCGTTTCATATTGCTCGGCCACTTTGCATAACATTACAGAATGTAGTTTGTAGTTCCCACTTACCAAAAACCCGAAAAGAATAAAAGGTGCTCCTTTCGTTACCAACTCCAGTATGGAATCTTTTTCAAAGTCGAATGTTTCGTTTTGAATAGTATCTGTTAGCCAGAAAGCAGTCATTGCTATCAGTACAACTGATGCAACACCTTCCAGTGTTCGTTGAGTGGATCTGAAAAATGTAAGAAAAGTGGAATACTCGATTTAATGGAAATATTCTCAAAATTAACTGTTTCGACAAATTCGGAAACAGTATTTTAATTTAATTTACATAATTTCTGGCATCGTTTATTACATTTTTAATACTGATTTTGTTCGAATTTCGTATGGGTGACATAAAGTTACAATTGCCAGTTCATACGAGGGGAACTTCTAACAGTAATCGGAAAAACAGTGCGACAGGCCGGATTTAAACCACGCCCCCAGAGCTATGAAAGCCCCAATTTCACCCAGTTAGGGGCGTGGCTTAAACTTAAAGTGTGCCGCAATTGCGCAGGGCACACTTTCCAGTTCGCGGGCCTACTCAATCTACCCCAAAGTGGGCCTAGCCGCAATTTCCGCTTCCCCCAGTTGAAGGCGAAACTTAGGCTGTTGTGCCCGGCAGTTGCCCGGCATCAAAATCGGCAACACATGAATCGTTCACTTGTCGGATTCTAGGCTTTCAATCTATACTCGGACATGTTTCCAAACACCGTTTTGCACCTTTTAGAGTGATTTTTGAGTGAAACAAAATTGAAAAATGAAACTAGAATTCAAAAAACAAGACGGAATTGATCTATAAAAATGTTTAGTAAAGAACGAGAGAGGAAAAAGAGAAATTTTTAACGGCTCATCCCGAGTTTGGGAGGATCAAAACATGTTTAACATTCCGAGGAAGTTTTTTTTTCCGTTTTTCGATCTACTTGTATGTTTCAAGGACAATACACAGAAAAAATTTTGAAATTGAGCTGAAAATTGAGAAAAACGTGTTAAAAAATTCAAAATTTTCGAGCCATGTGCCCGTGCAGAAGCTAATACTTCTTGGTAATCTGTGTTTGAAAAGAAGAACGGAATTAATTTTAGAAAACTTGGACTCAGCTTGAACTTTTTTGAAACAGTATTTGGTTTTTGAGCTGAAACTCATCATATTTCAAGATTTTTACAAAAAATGCTCTGTTCCACATTTTGTTTTTTAAAAAAAAGTATTCAGAAAATCTTCAATTTAATGGTGATTTTTCGAAGTTTAGAATTAATTTAAGAACTCATTCTAACGCAAAACTGTACAGAATTAATTTCAGAAAACTTAAACTTGAACTTTTTTCGAAACAGTATTTGGTTATTTGGCTGCAACTCATCATTTTTCAAGATTTTTACCAAAATATTTTCTGTTCCACAACTTGTAAAAAATAAGTATTCAGAAAACATTTTTCAGTTTTATGGTTGCTAAATCATTAAAATTAAAAAAAAAACTCACTCTAGTCCTTTCCAAACAGCATCCAAACTGGGAAGATAGTTTTTCAGCTTTTTCATTTTAATCCTGGAAAAAAACACAGATTTTGTGGAAAAAGAAGAGTACTAAAAGATAAAAGGGTATCTAAATTTGAAACTTCCGGTTGAGTGAACTGTTGGAAATGTTTACTGTCAATTAAATTATTACAACAGACATTGGAGAGTTATCATATTTTCTTTTTTTGAGAGATTTCATAAAATTTTTGAAACACAAATATTTTTGCTTTAAAAATTAGGCATGTTACTTACTGAAAGTCCCAAATGTTAAAATTTTATGTTTCAAACCAATAAAAAAGAAATTTCAACCTCTAAATGATGTTTGGAATTTTGAAAGATGCTCTTATATTAGAAAATTTCTTTCTAAATCTGAAAATTTTTCCTGACTGATTCAAGAAGTTATGCTGAAAAATTAAGAGAATTGAATTTTTGATGTGCTTACTTCTTTTTAAACTGACTGAAGTCACAACTTTTCTGATAATTAAAAGCGTTTTCTTTTTTTTAGATTCTTTCGAAACACATCTATCAATTTTTTCACACAGAAAAATTTCAATTACAGTTTCTGAAATAGGTTTTGCTGAAAATAGAGTTTTTAATCTGATACTAGGAAAACTTTCTTCGATCAAAAAAAAAGTATGTTTCATGAATAAAATATCTGGCCTACTACGTTGTTATAATTATTGATATAAAAAGCGCCTCGTTTTAAAAATTTAATGAAACAGGTGGAAAAAGTTTTGAATACTGGGAACGAAAATTAGTGAAAAAGTTCTTTGAAAATTTTTTAACGAAAAGGTTTTCCAAAAAAAAGTCGAATAGGCACTTCTAGATTATCACTACTTTTCTGGAAGTCTTGAAACTCTTTTTATGAAACCGCGATTTTTTTTCTGTTTCGGCTATTCTTGTTGTTTTTATAATCTGGATTGAAGAGCATTTTAGATGTATTTCATGGCGATTTTAAAGAATTTTGCAAAGTTTTTTTTTGGATAAATAGCAAATGTTTCATTTAAAAAAATATATAAAATGCAAACCCTCACTAAAGCCATAGTATTTTTCGGAAGAAAATAAACCATAAAACTAACTTTTGAAACATATTTTTTTCAGAATTATCCAGCTCTTTTGAATATTTTTTGATGTTTTTTTTAATAAAAAATGTAAAATTTATTTTTTTTTTTCGATGATTTTCACAATATTCTTACTAAAACCGTAAAAAACTCAAATTAATTCATAAAAATTTTGAAACTTTAAAAAATTCCAAATCCAATATTACTACTATTTTTTGCAAAGTAAAGAAAAAAGAGTGGAAATATACGAAAAGTCGAGTCTTTTCTGTGTGCAGAGGAATGAAAAAAAGAGAGAACAAGTAGAGACAGAAGAGACGCAGAGAAAGAGAGAATAGGAAGAGAGGGATAGAAGAAGGAAGAGAGGAAGGGGTAGGCAACGCCTTCTGTTGGAGATGTTATTTGAAGCAAATGTATAATTAGGATTATTAGATCATTGCTACAGTAATCCATGCATGAAATATTACGACAAATGCAGAAAATGATAGGTTAGGGGTACTGTAATTACAGTGGCTAATATAGTTTCGAAAGCAACTATTCTAGTCACTGTAGATAATCTATCATAAGTACTGTAGGGCCAAATCTACAGTAATTGTTACTTCAAATCCTATGCCAAAATGTAAAAAATCCGGTTATGGTAAGGGTTACTGTAGATAGCTTAAAGAGGCACTGTGCAATTTGTCGTAAGTTTCCACGCATCAAATCTTACGAAATTTTGCAAATAAAGATAAAAAGGTTATTGTAACTACAGTAACCACTGTTTTCTGCGATTTGTCGTCATTTTCGGTGTTTGCTATCTTTTAGGATTACTGTAGACGAAAAATGTATTGTCAAAAAAATATAGTTCCGACCCCGCGAAATTAATTAGATGTAAACAAGTGGGGTCGCTAGGCTCCTCCCATCGTGTGCAAGTTTGCCGCGCGTAGTTTCAATCCCTGTAAGGCTTTGCTTGAAACCAATGATTACAAAAACAGTGTGCGGGAACTTTGCACACGATGGGAGGAGCCTAGCGACCCCACTTGTTTACAACTAATTAAATTCGCGGGGTCGGAACAATATTTTTTTGACAATAACGAAATTTTCAGTTTTTGAAGTTTTTTTTTGAATTTTGAAATTTTCCAGTTTCCGTATTTTTCAGTATTTGTCCTCGCTTTGTCCAATCCAATTTTTCAGTTTACTGTTTCAAATAAACTTTTTGAAACTGTTTTATTTTTTCAGATGTTTCCAAAAGCTGTGCATGATTTTAAAATAACATTCTCCACAGAAAAAACTTTAAGCTTACTGTAACAAAGTTTTTAGGGTTACTGTCAAAAAATAAAGTTTGGGCTGGGAATTCAAACTTTTAATTTCGCGGGCGGTCTGCCCATTTCAACAGGAAACTGTAGAAATTCAATTTTAGCTCGCAGGCGACAATGGACGGACCGCCCGCGGAAATAAAAATTTGAATTCCTTGCCCAGATACTTTTTTTCAGATTTTTAGGACCTATTAGAATTCTAAAGCGTTAGTGGAGCGTCATACTGTAATAAAAAATACTGTAGTCCATCTGGAAATGATTACTGTAAATGAAAATCCACCGAAAAACAGAGAGAGTATCGATTCGAAATTTTTCGAAACAAATTTTTGGATTTTTTGAAACTGTAAATAATTTCAGACTTTTTCTCAAGTTATTGCATTCATCACTTTAAATTCAGCTCAAGGGATACTGTAATTTTTTGGATTATTGTAGAAAACCGAAATAGAAGAACTAATAGCACTGAAGTCACTGTTGTTCGAGTTTTTTAGGAGGTAATTTTGAAGCAGAAAGTTTTTTAGGATTTTCAGCTTTTACCAGATTGTTTCAGTACGAATGTGAGCGTGGTACAGTAATGACAGGGTTACTGTACCTTCCGGAATACGGACTACTGTAACTTTTCCGTTTCATCTTTTTTTATTATGCGTACACGAAATGGTGAAGGCCCTATTAAAGGCGCATCGAATTTCCTCAATGAGTCCCTCGCTACGACTTTAATTTATTTTCAGCGCCGCGAAAAAAAGTTTATGGTAAAAGAACTGCAAACTACGGTTTTATTACTGTAATCGTTGCGGGGAACACCTTGAGAAAATTCGATGCGCCTTTAACTGAACCTTCACCACTACGTGTACGCATAATAATATTGCTTCTTCTTTTTCAAATCATCATTGTTTTCCATTTAATCAGGACTGGTATAATTTTTCAGCTTTTCCGCTCTTTTCAGGGTAATTTGTTCCAAATTTCCCTTTTTTCATCAGAAAAGGTGTGATTTTCAGATGATCAAAGGTTTCAGCAGAGCGCTGGTTTAAATCAAAAAATTCTATGCAATTTGCGGACATTTTCCGCGCCGGAAATTCATATAAACTTCGAATGAAACGAAAAATGAATTTACAATCGAAAACGGGGAGTTAAGAGTTATGCATTGGGATGGGGGATAAATAAGAGAGCAATTAATGGGAGAGATAAGCCAAAAAAGAACTGGGACAAATAAATAATAAATAAATATTTTAGAAAACGAAATAGTAGGGCAAAACTGGAAGGGAAAAAGCATCGGGAACAAGGGAGATTTATAGTTTTTAGTCGACACGTTTATAGAGATAAATGTAGGCCAATTTCTTTGGTGGATCTTGTGATAAGGCGACTTTTTCATCGTTGAACAGAACCCATTTTCCGTCTTTGAGCATATGAGCAACATAATGACCACAGTGTGGTGAGGAGCCCATATGAGTGATCATTCCAATCAATTTGTATTTCTCGTTGCCATCTTTGAACACTTTTTGATTTGCAGACTCGGTGGCTGATGGTTCTGGAGCATCAGAGCTTTGTCCAGTGCCAGCGGACGTTTCGGCGGGAATCTGAAAAAGTTGGAGTGATTTGAAGAGAGAATAAGAAGAGTGGAAAAACAAGATCGAAGCGGTTCCTAATTTTATGAAAACGGTTGTTTCGAAACAGCAAAAAAAAATGACGCTGATCACAATTTTCCTAATTAGTTTGCTCAAAAATCGTTTCAGCCGTAGAAAAGGTTTTTAACGGCCGTGGCCTTCTGGCCTAGGATTCCCATTGTCTAGTTCGAAAGAAAAACGTGGTCTAGAGATTTCGCCAGTGATTCATTGGCCAGTAGGCCACGGTAATAAAGAAGGTTGAGATTGGTCCTTTTTAAGAAATTTTGATTTCTGTATAGCTCTCGAATAGCGCGGATTCAAAATTCCCGGTTTTGAACCACGTAATTTTAAAATGGCTCTATTTTTAAAACCCATAGTTTGAAAACCGCCAATTCCAGAATTCCCCATCCGCGTTAACTTACACTATCCATATTGCTGAAAAGCCAATCGACAGCCTCGGCAACAGTTGGCACTTGCTTCAACGCGTACTTTGCCTGATGCTCACTGAATCCCATCTCGACAATCATTGTAACAAGAGTTGGATCAATTGGTACATCGTTCTTTGCGGGTACATCAGGCATCACAAATGGATCATTGATATCCGCATCCTCCAAATGTTCCATCAACCAATTCGAGGCAACATCTGAATTTCCATTCGAATAGAATGCAGCACGATAACATGAGTTCTCGTTGAATCCCATTGCCATTAGTTGCTGAGCGATAGCACGAACATTAGCCGGAATTTCTGCTGGTTTTGGAGCGGCAGCTGGCTCTTCTGGAAGCTCTTCCTCATCATCTTTCTTTCCATGAGAACGGAATTGGCTCAAATCAAGCTCATCGCTCACTTCGAGCTCAATGTCAAGCTTCTTTTGAACTCCGGCGTCTGTGTAGGTGAATTTCTGGAAGAAAAAAACGAATTAATAGAGGAAAAGATCAGAGAAATGAGGGGAAAGAACGTACCGAGACTTGGAAGAAGAGATAATCCGGGAATGTCTTCATTGAAAGAGTGTTGGTGGCACCTTTTTCCTCTCCAGTCACTGGTGATTTGTAGCCCTGGAAAATTATGAATCTGTAGGTAAAAGGATCTAGTTTCGGATGGCTTGCGAGACCTTATTCAAAGGCGCAGTGGGTATCTAAACGAGAGCTCAAGCTACTTTTTCCATTTCTGGCTCGTTTTCTCATCCTGACTCCTTTTTTCATAAGCAAATTATTCAAAAACCGCTTTGAAGACTAGGAATCGCGTTCAAAGTTTTAGGTTAGTCTGATGATCGCGGGCGTGTGACCGAGAATCCGAAAAAGCGGGACCTTTCTCTTTTCGCCGGATTCTCGGCCACACGGCCGCGGCCACCAATCTGTAACTTTTGGACGCCATTTATGCGCTTCAGAGCGATTTTTTGCAATTTCTTTGGGTTAAACGGAATCAGAACAGCAAAATAAACCGGAGAAAATGGGTTCAGTCCTCTTTTGAAGACGCATGGGCAAACATCTCATGGGTTCTGCCACGATGACAGTAATCTTTAGCTGTGCGTTTATGTATTCGGGGCGGGACCCATTAATATTCTATCCCTGCGCCTTTAAACAGAGCTCTCAAAACTATCATGAAAGTGAGCTTACATCAACAAATTGAGCATCGAAACAAGCGTGAATCGCCGCATTCGTATCAACCGAAAAGCGGCCTTCAGTGTCCGGAATTGGTTGCATAATGGCCTGAAATTTGATGATAAAGACGTTGATTTAGGCCTAAACTACCTCTGGAATTGGCAAACGAAGAATCACTTCCTCTTGTTCCCGATATTTAACCTTATTCGATGCCATATCTTCCAATCGAGTACACGTTTGGAATCTGAACGAATCCACCGGATCAACGACCTCATTCCGCGAGTTTTGCGAGATTTTTTCGAAGAGGAATCTGCAAAAAATTGAATTAATTGAGGGGAAACGTGAAAAATAATGTCATTGGAGTAGGGCTTCCACGTGGCAAAACGTGGATTTCTTTATAAAAGGGGGAAAAATGGGCGGTTTCGATCAGTTCTAAATCAGCGACTCAATCGTTTGTGTGAACAGTTTTAGAAACAATTCTGCTAGTGGTCAAAATGACGGAACCAGGGTGAGTTTCTGAAAAGCCACGCCCCTTCAAAATTGCTCAGTTTCACAGGACAACTAAGAAAGCTACGAGCAAATCGAAGAATACAAAAGGAGCCACAACGAAGACCACCAAAAAGCCACAAAAACAACGCGGCGAACGCGAGCAAGAGCAATCCACAGCGGCTGCTTCTAAGAAGTTTACTAAAAAGTCGAAAACTAAAAAGGAAAAGGCAAATGCTCAATCGCCACATGTCAAGGATCAGGGTACGGCTCGAAAGGAGAAAAAGCTTGCGTCTCGGGAAGAGGAGGCTCCAGATGTTCCACAGGAGGCTGCCATCGGCCAATCTACGTTGAGCACTGTCACTGAGAATTCCTCGGCTGCTCCACCTGCTGTTCTGAGTGTTTCGCAGCATCCGCAGACTCCGCCCAACAAAAATCTGGGCTCGACTCGGAAGGTCAAGGGAAACCCTCCAAGCACTGCCAGTGAAGCTCCGCCTCACCCGCCACCTTCTGCAAAGCATCCGGTAACCACGCCCACTGATAAATGGCCCGGTGAGACCACAGCGAAGAATTGGCTGGATAAAGCCGATTTTGCCAAGGCCAAAAACGACTTCGAGAAGCTTCAATCGATGACGGTAAATGTGGAGAAGGAATGCAAGAAGTGGGCGGCGAACGGAAAACGGAATCAGTCGGAAGAGTATCCGGCATTGGATTCGACTCTGGTTAAGCTTGAGAATGAATATTTCAATATGAGCCAAGTCGATATCGGACTCGGACGACCGATTCTGATGGCACAGTTGCCATTGAAAGATTCGGAAGAATCATTCTGGAAAGCGGTTTTCGAGAAGAGAACAACATTCATTGACATTATTCTTGGCTCTGAAACCATTGAATTCTTTCCACAAAAAGCTGATGATTATAAGACATACGGTCAAATGTGGATCAATAATCGTCGTGTCGATCATGTCAATGAGGATATTTCTCGCTTTTGGATTGAAGTTTTGCCTCAAGGATGTTCCAATTCAATTGTTTGCATTATCAATGTTATCAAGAATTGGATGATTGATAGTGTTCATGCAAAACATTCAGTTGTTATCAAGGAGACTATCGAATTGACCACATTTTTGGGACAAGCAGTAAGTTGATTAGAGTGCCACGTGGCACACTTCTTCTTCATTTATCTTGAATTTTCAGACTCCAGACGAGACTGCTTTGGTTGTTTCTCAACACGGAGCCGGACGTGCTGGATACTTTTTGGCTCTTACGGTTGCCGTTCAGAAGTTCGAGACGAAATCGGAACCATGCATCGCCGATATTGTCAAAACGATTCGAGGGCAACGTCCAAAAGCGGTGGAGACGTTGACACAGTATGCGTCGTTGTACATCTCATTGTTCTACTTTATTAAGGTAATTGAGCTTGATTTTCGAGCAGTTTCATCAGAATTTCTCTTGCAGAAGAAGGTGGCAAAGCCAGCGGAAGGTGGTGATAAGAAGGCGGCGACAGCGGATCCGGTGTGCAAGAAGTCTGTCGAGTTGACTCAACTCTTTACAAATGCACTGATTGCTGAGGCAACTCAACCGAGCCAAATGGGAACAACGACTTCAACTCTTGGATCCACTGTTATGAGTTTGGCAACTTCTGGACCAAAATGAGGAGGAAAGGGCGAAAAAGAAGGAAAAAGAAGACAATTTAACGATTATTGGGTCAAAATAAATCATTAATTGAAATAACAAACCTAATGTATTCTTCCACGTCTTGTTGTCTGCTCGTAGAGAAATCCGGATGATTTCCCGCGGCGACACGTTTGAATTGCAATGGTTTGATGCCATTGTGTGTTGGATCCTCTTCAGAAGAGTAGTCACCACTGAGCATTGCACGAATCACTTTGGAGAATTGAGCGTTGAAATCATTATGAAGATTATCAATTGGACAATTGACAAGAGTTTGAAGGGCACCTTCGCCGTAGCGAGACCGGAAGGCGTCCACTTGGAGGAGAGCTTGAAGGACCTGAAAGAAGTGGGTTAAATTGGGAGGTTCCAATAGGGAGAGGCAAAAAGAATTGATGCGTTCGGGGGGAATCGAACCCCCGTCGAATGCTTGGAAGGCATCCATGCTGACCATTACACCACGAACGCGCACATTTTCTTTGGGGATTCTGACGGAAGAGATGATTGTGAAGATGAATACAGCGCGCCAAAACCTGTTTTTGGTCTTATACTCCGATTAATATCGAAGTGGCGCATTCATCTCTTCCGCTACTATTCCAATAGAAGACGTGCGCGTTCGTGGTGTAATGGTCAGCATGGATGCCTTCCAAGCATTCGACGGGGGTTCGATTCCCCCCGAACGCATCAATTTTTTCCCCCACTGACCGAGTTCATATAGCAACTGCTGCCAACATTGATGAGTCCAGTGTATCCAGGACCGTAGATTGGCTCCAAAACAGCCCCATCCTCTGTGCATCGTGCCCATTCCCACTTCTCATTCATATCCATCTCCATCTCCATCGTACTCTTCGCCGTCTTCTCCATTTTCGCAGGATCCAAACCGAAATGTTTCAAGTGCTGCTCAAGATTTGGATTCAAGACAGCGTCGTCCTCATCGTAACTGTAGACGTCGATAGTCTCCAAATTCGAAGAAATGGTCCCGAGTTTGACAACAAGTGGATATCCAGTCGCACTGTAATATTCTTGCATATGCCCGTTTCCATTGGTCTTCTGCCCTTCCGAAACGAATTGGCTTCGACCGCATCGGACGGCTCCGTCTGTCAGATTCACCCAAAGATTCTCCTCGAGTCCACAGCCTTCTTCTTCACACTTCCAACTGGTCAGACTCAACGTCTTTCCGTTGTTATGCTGCTCCAGATTCAAATGTTTTGTGATCAATTTGATATCTGAATCCCACGCGTTGTTCGTTGAAGATAGAAGAGCCAAACGTTCAGCACTGGTGCAATTGGCAATGGTTTGAATTGCTCTGGAACTAGAAAAGCTTAAGAGATTCCATTAATTTCCTTAGAACTTACAGTGACATCTCCTCCAAATTCTCAAAGCTGGTATATTTCTTATCGTAATCTGGATGAAGAACCAGACAATATCTATCATCAAACTCATATTTTGGATCCGCATCAATTGTGAGCTTCTTCATTTTATTCGTCGGCTCTCCGTTCGTTCTCTCCTCAACGATCACTTTCGTTGACTCGTATTGAAAAAAGACGCGATTTCCAGTGCTATTCGCGTAGAGCTCAGCGTGCTCCCGGCAGTAGGCGTGGTAGTTCGCGGAACTGATATAGAGACCATCTGAAATTGAAAAGGGGTTTTGGTCAAGTTTTTCGGGGGTTTTGGTTACCTTTGCCTAATGGATCCTTGAAACAGTATGCGCATTGATCCTTGAAGATCTTTTGATTTACAGTCGGAGCGGTGAAACCACCTTCGATGATTGCGTTGCGAATGCCATCGTCGATCTCCATTAAGCCTAGAAACAATTTCTTGGGAATCATTGAAAAAAGCTAATCGAGAAGTGGACAAGAGGAAAATAGAGGAAATTTTTGAGCACGATTTCCACATTTTGGACGGAGAACTCTGGATTTTTCAAAGAAATTGAGAAAAAAGGGCGAATTCAAAACTTTTCGACACTTTGTCAGCATTTTTCTTCATTTTTCTCTAAAATTTCCAGAAAAATTCCTATTTTCACGACTTGAAATTCGCATTTTCGAAAAATATGAAAAACTACAAAACCCGAAATTTTGAAGAAAATACCAATTTTTCCAGTTTTTCTTCATTTTCTAGTTGTTTTCTGCTAAAACACCCTCATTCCAATGTAGAAATCTGAAGGAATCGCGCGAGTTTCGCAAGAATTCGAGAAGAAATGAAAAAATTCTAAGCAACCTTTCTCATTTTTTCAACCCCGTTTTCCCGCATTTTTTGCCTTATTCTCCGCTTTTTCTCATCAAAATACCTTTTCTCGCATCTAGAAATTTATAAAAATCAATGTTTCACGCGAAAAATCCCAAAAATTGGCCAGAAAAAAGCAGAAAGCGAAAAAATGATGATATTTTTTTCAAGGGAAGCTGAAAATTCTTGCGCGTGAGATGAAACGCATTTGACGCAAACACCGAGGCTCAAAGCTGCGGACTTCAAGAGAAAATTGAAAAACATTTTGGCGCTTATTTGGATTTTGGCGGCTTTTAAATGGAAATTTCGCGGATTTTTTGCAAATTTTTGCAAAATATAAAAGAAATTCAAGTCTAAATTACAATAATTTCAGCAAAATCATGTCTGACGATGAAGATAAGCTTGTGAACACAAGTTCCGATGAGATGCTTCACGATGACTTCGAACTTGGAGCAATTTACTCTGGTCTGAATAAAGAAGTTCCGAAAATGGAACGAATTTTGTTGGGAGCGAAGAAATTCGGTGATAGTCATCGTCATATTATCAATCAATTCTGTTCGGAGCCAATTATGAGTGCAAAAAAGATGAATTTGATGTTTGCGAAACATTTTACAACTGTTAAATTGCAAAGTTTGTCGTTTTTGTGAGGAAAAAAGATAAAATAAGTGATTTCAGAGCATCCAGAAGTGGTTATGAAGATTCAGGCGACGCCAGAAGACTCAAGAGAGCTCACAAAAGCTATTGTGAGGACTATTAATAATGAAGATGGAGTTTCGGTAAGAATTGGAAAAAAGGCCGTTCTGGGAATCCCAAAATTAGAAGTCAAAAGCTCCAAAGTCCGAAAAAATCCACAATTAACACGATTTTAATCACTTTTCGAAATTTGTCTCAAAAAAGTGGCGCTAAAAAATTGAAAGAGGACAAAATTTTTTTTAAATAAAGCATTGTTTTGGCAATAAAAACCAACCCTTAACACATTTTTCATAGCAATTTCGTTAGAAATATGCTCTAAACCGGAAAAATCGAACGAAATACCAAAACCTCCAGAATGACCGCCTCCTGGCCTAGAAGTCCCATCGTTGAGTTCGAGAGGAAAAAAATGGCCTAGGAATCACAGGCGAAGTCTCTAGGCCACGTTTTCCTCTCGAATCACATGGTGGGATTTCTAGGCCAAGAGGCCACGGTCTTCAACACGGCCTCCTGCGGCATCAAATTTTCAGCGAAGAAAAGGAGGCGGCAGACAAAAACACTCTCTCACTCTCTCGCCCGTGCAGATAGAGCGCGTTTGCTTCTCAATCTTTCAGAAGGCGTCACGGGCTTCTGAAATAAAATTTCAAAAAACTGTTCCCATAGAGTTTTAGAAAATTAAAAGACGATTATTTTAAGCTTTGGTTTGAGTAAATTGGATGAAAAATGAGGGAGGAGTTTCAAAAACAAGTTTTCAGTTGAAGATTACGGTAGTTTTGAGCTTTTTCCTATTTTACAGAAAAATGGGGAATTTTTTCAAAATTTCAAGCTCATAAAAAGTTTCTAATTTATGTTGCGGAACTTTTAAGCTATTGCTCGTGAAATTTGATTGAAAATTGAAAGACTAGTTTCCATTTTTCGGAATTCGAATATATCAGATTTCGTGTTCATGTTCATATCGGCTGAGAACAGTGAGACTGTATTGTTTTTTTTGTTATAACTCATTAGTTTGAGTTTAAAGGATTGTTGAGAAAGCAAATTAAGCTCAAAAAACTAGATTATAGCTAATTTCTTCGAAGTTACATGTCTCAGTGATAGAGTCGCATTAGAAGAGCATCACAAGTCGTGACTAGACGAAGAAAAGAACCTTTCTAAACATGCTAAACATACATTTTGTAGAAGATCACTATTCAATCATTGTAAAATCAATGACTTTGAGCAGAAATTTTCATTTTCTTGAGTCAGAATTACAATGCCTTAAATTTTAGTATAGTGCAAACTTCTACCGTTTCCCTTTCTCGAGTTCATATATGTTTTGTGAATTTTTTTTTTTTGTCAACGTAGTTCGAAGATAAAACTATAATTCTGTCGATTTTTAGCCACTTTTATGTTACAGTTCTTTCAATTCAGCTACTAATAGATCGCTTTCCAGGTGCTAGCGCGGCACTGTGGCGAGAGTGAGGAGGGTGCTAGAGAACGAGAGTGCCGCGACCGAAAACTTGATGCCGCAGGAGGCCGTGCTTCAAGGGGATATTTGTATTTTCTGAGATTTTTCTACGGCTGAAAAAACTCAAATCTTTAAATTTTCTATAAAATCCACTAATTAGAGTTCCGAAATGTCCTAAAACCTATCCTGATTCAGAAAGCCCAAAATATCCAAAAAAAAATTCCAGAAAAAATCGTTCAAACCGTGGCGATTCGTGATTTCTACAGATGAAAAGACGCCAAATGAGTTTGTGACGATGACTGGATGCTCTAGAAACTCTTCGATTATAAGTGATGCCAATGATTTGACGTATGATTCTTCTAAGAACCTCTCAAAGTCAATTTTTTTCAGAAAAGCCGAGCGTGCTCTCTTCTTCGCCATAGTCGAAGAATTGATGACATTAGACGGAAGGATTCCATATGAAGTGATCACAGATCTCACAAAACACGAACCACACAAAGTGATTGGTCATAAACTCGATATTTTTATGAATAGAATGCAGAGACAAAAGTATTTTTATATAGATTCTGATAGAGAATTCATTGAAATCTCTCCGCGGACACTGGTTGAATTGGAAGTTTGGCTTCGTGCCAAGTTTGGTGATGAACTGAAATTGTGTACATTGTGTCGGAAGATTATTTCAAGACCGGTTTATACGGCTGAATGTGTCAAGTGTAAAGCACTTTGCCATTATAATTGCTTCAAAAAGTAAGTTTTTTTCAACTTTTTGGGAGGAATCCGGAGCAAAATTGAGTTGATTTGGGAAATAATCCGGTTTCAAATGAAATTGTTGGAGCCAGATGTTATTCCAAAGTCCAGAAATTTCATTATATTTTTGTTTAAGAGCCGTTGTCCCCACATCGCAACCTCATCATGTAACACATCGGCCAAACCTTGTTCATCGGTTCCTATTTTTGTATAATGGTTACCCTAGGTGGTCTGATTAAAAAACCACTATGGATGATAGGCTCCGCCCCCTTGCTCCGGGAGCATTGTCCACGTGAAGTCCAAAAATGAAAAATCTCAAAATTTGAGATAGAGTCAAAAACTGTTCAGCAATGGATTTCTGACGTCTTTTTGACCATTTTTCGTGTTGACGCCTATCCTCTAACTTTTCGGCATCATGCCGAAAAATTGATTTTTCAAAATAATTTTCAGTTTTTTGCGATTATCAAAAGTTGGAAGTACTTGGCCCCAACGTGGGATATGCTTTATTTTCATCCTTATGGGACCCTCCATCGATGTGCAAATTATTAGGAAAAAATTCGGGATCCTTCATTTTTTATTGCCCAATATGTGTGAATTTTGAGGCATTTTCAACGTACCCCCTCCATGGTGAAAATGGTCATAGTCACCGATTTCGAAAAAAATTTTGTCACAGAATGCCCTACTCGTATCTCATACACTCACAAAATTTTAGGTCATTTGGATCACTTTTGGGGGCGTGGTGCCACTTCAAAAAAATTAGTACTGAAACTGAGGGCTGAAAATCCGAATGTTCTGGAATTCGACGGAAAGACTGGAAATGGTCAGAAATGTTGTCAGCATGTTTAGTGAAGTTTGTTAAAACGAATATCCGGACTGAAACTTGCTCTTCTGTTGAATTATCATCACAAAAGAGCCACCTGGCCCTAACGTTCTGTCAGATAAACCAAAAGTGGGTCAAGCAGCTGATTTGAAGCTTTTATGAAGCTCATTTTCGTTCTAACAAATTTCACTAAACATGCTGACAACATTTCTGACCATCTCCAGTATTTCCGTCGAATTCCAGAACATTCGGATTTTCAGCCCTCAGTTTCAGTACTAATTTTTTTGAAGTGGCACCACGCCCCCAAAAGTGATCCAAATGACCTAAAATTTTGTGAGTGTATGAGATACGAGTAGGGCATTCTGTGACAAATTTTTTTTCAAAATCGGTGATTATGACCATTTTCACCATGGAGGGGGGTACGTTGAAAATGTCTCAAAATTCACACATATTGGGCAATAAAAAATGAAGGATCCCGAATTTTTTCCTAATAATTTGCACATCGATGGAGGGTCCCATAAGGATGAAAATAAAGCATATCCCACGTTGGGGCCAAGTACTTCCAACTTTTGATAATCGCAAAAAACTGAAAATTATTTTGAAAAATCAATTTTTCGGCATGATGCCGAAAAGTTAGAGGATAGGCGTCAACACGAAAAATGGTCAAAAAGACGTCAGAAATCCATTGCTGAACAGTTTTTGACTCTATCTCAAATTTTGAGATTTTTCATTTTTGGACTTCACGTGGACAATGATCCAGGAGCAAGGGGGCGGAGCCTATCATCCATAGTGGTTTTTTAATCAGACCATCTAGGGTAACCATTATACAAAAATAGGAACCGATGAACAAGGTTTGGCCGATGTGTTACACACTCCAGTGGGTCTATGGTCGCTCCTTCAAGAAAATTACTCTTAAATCCCTTGTGTTTTACAGTTTTACAAAATCGAAAATTTCCGATTTCGATGACATTTTTTCTAATTTTAATGTGAAGAGCTCTCAGTTTCTCAGCGAAAAAGAATTTTAAAGTACCTCAAATCCATGCAAAATCTCTGATCACTGTCATTTTCAAGCTGAAAACCTTGTTTGAAACTGGGAAAATTTTCAATTTGTTTTTCTCACATTGACAAAAATTTGCCGCTTCAGCTAGGTTTCTTCTAGTAGTCTACTTTAAAAATTTTGCTCCTTGATCGAAATAGCATGCGTTTTACTGGTTTCTCAATTTTCATTTTTGCATTTGTTATCTGCGAAATTTCGTCTCTAAAAAGTGTAGCTTTCAGTACCTTTGTTGCTAAATATTTTCTGTTTCACGTACTCTTTTTTAAAATTTTCAAGTAGTGAAAAGTGATTCTTGTCCGAAGCAATTTGCTACTATTTGCAGTCAAAAAACCTGCTATAAGGCTGTTACAAATACGAATTTCCGTTCCATAAACGAAATTTTCAGTCATTTCACGCTTTTCCCGCCAATTTTCCCCCTGAAGAAAGTATTCAAATTTTCACTGTTTCGGAGATATGCTTTCTATTTAACTACAAGTTAATGAAAATTCAGTTTCATAACTGCGTTCAGATTCAACACTTGTCAATATTCGATTTCATTAAAACTAGAATAATCGCTCTGAAACCATTCTGAATTTCGCAAAATTTCTCAATTAGAAACAGAATTTACCGTTTAAAAATGTCATTTTTGTGTATAGTTTCCATTTTTCATCTAATTTGAACACTGATTTCAGCGCCACAGTAATCTCTCGTCAAGAATTCATTCAATGCGGAAAATGCAACGACAAAATATTCTCTGGAGACGTTGACGATGCTCTTGAAACCCGTAAACTTGAAGCAGCGGCACGTGCAAGAACACGTATCAATACACCGAGACAAGTCAGAATTACTCCAATTCGAACATTGACTCCAGATGATGAGGCAACAGATGGTGACGTCACGAAAGAAGCTGAAGACGTGGCAACGACGGCTCCAGTTGATGTGACGAAGACCGAGCCTGAAGATGATGAGGACGAAGATAATCTCCCGAGAGCTCCATTGAAGAGAAAGAACAAAAGAAGAACTATTATCGATAGTGATAGCGATTGATTTTTCCCGTTGATTTTCATCATTTTCTGTTCGAAACGTTTTTGAAAAATACGAGAAAAACTAGTTTTTGGTGGCCTAGAATTCCATCTTATTAGAATCGAAAAAAAATACAAAAGTTCGCTGGCCTAGAAATTTTAACCGTGGCCTAGGATTTTTTCGAAAATTCATTTTTTTTGGTTTTTTTTCAAAAAAATTCAAAAAAGTCTGGAAAAATAAGAACGATAGCTTTTGCTGGCCTAGAAATAGTGGCCTAGGATTCCATTTCGACATTTGGTGGCCTAAAAATTATCATATGGTTTTTTCTCAAATTTTCTGCTTTTTTCATAGGTATATTTTCAAAAATTCCAACAAAAAAAACCAAAAAAGTGGAAAATCAACCAAAATTCCGCTGGCCTAGAAGTAACGGCAGTGGCCTAGGTTTCCATTTTCGGTCAACTTCTAATTAGAGGTTTAGTTCATTTTCTACCATTTTTCCCGCATTTTTCACAAAAACAAGCAAAAAATTGTAATCACAAAATTTCTAGGCCACCAAAAACTAGTCCCTTTCTGTTATTGCCCTTCTTTTTTTCAAATTCGATTTTTCCCCTACCAATTTCCCCCTTATTTCTACCTCAATTTCCCCTCTATTTTATTTTCTCGGTTCACTGATTTTTTACATTTCAATTTTCTCTCCCCTTTTTTTTCCAATCTCCTTACATTCCCATGATTCTCGGCATTTTTTCTCACCGGTGAAATTCTATTTTTGAAAAAAAATGATCTGAAAATTCTTCTTCTTTTTTTCTAGAAGAAAATGTTTTAATCTTCTCCGAAAGCCTCTTTTCCCTTTGCCCCTCTCGCAACAATTCTCTTATCAAATTGACTGATAAATATATTGATTTTCTTTCTTTATCACATTCCTTTTGTCTTACACTGATTTTAACGGAATTTGTTTCTTTTTTCTGTTCAATTTTTCCTTTTTTTTTCAGTTTTTTCAGCTAAATTTCGTTCCAGATGACCCTAAAAAAGTGTAATATATTTGCACTTGCCGGATGCACAAATTCTGGAAAATCAACGTTAGCCAAGGAATTTCAGAAGTATTTTGGTGTTGAAGACACCACAATTATTAATCAGGACGAATTTTATAAAACGGAAAATGAGGTAAAAAAAATTTTTAATGGAATTTTTTTCCTAAAAATTCCGAAAATCTCTGATTTATTGAAAAAAAATGGAAATTATTTTTTAAAAAACGAAATTTCCGAAACTCAAAAATTTTTTTTGAACTTTAGTTTTTTTATTGCTCTGAAAAATTAATTTTACGATTTTTTTTTAATTATAAAAAATTTTCTGAAAATCCCGGAAAATCTCTGATTTATTGCATAAAAATTGGAAATTTTGAGAAAAACGAAATTTCCAAAATCCAGAAAAAAAATCGAATTTTTAATTATTTTTTTTTCTAAAAAATTAATTTTCATAGTTTTTTGAAAAGTATTAAAAGTTTGTGCCTAAAAATTCTGAAAATAGAACAAAAATATCAAGAAAAAATTCCGATTTTTTTTTCTGAAAATCTCAAAAAATTCTGGAAAAAATCTGAAAAAAATACGAAAAAAATTTCAAATTTTTTGCAGGTCGAAAAAATTTACGATCCGGCTGCCGTAACACTAACCGAACAAGGATATTATTGGAGTTTTGATGAGAAAGAAGCGATAAACATCGATCAATTTAAAGAAAGAATTTTGGAAAAATCGAAAAATTTCAAAAATATAATTTTGGACGGAAATATGATAACAGAAATGGATGAAATCGTTGAATTATGTGATAGAATTGTGGTTTTAACACTGGATTTTGTAAGTTTTTAAGCCAAACTTAGGGGTAATATTCTTGTTTTTTTCCAGAAAACCTGTAAAAAACGACGAGAAGCTCGTACGGATTATGTCCCTCCGGACACTCCCGGATATTTCGATCACGTGGCATTTCCAGCACATTTGAGACATTTGGAAAGAGCTAGAATACGAAGTAAGGGTGATAATGGCCTAGAAGTGGTGGCCGTGGCCGAGAAAAAACCGAACATTCTTAAATTTTTAGTGCAAAACATTTGAATATTGGCCTAAAAAGCAATGGCCGTGGCCGAAGAACCGAAAAATCAAAAAAAACCGTCAAGAAAAAACCGACAAGAAACGGCCTAGAAATTGATGGCCGTGACCGAGAAAACCCCAAAAGATCTTGAAAAATTCAAAGTTTCCAGGCCGCACTGACCCAAAAATCACTTTCATCGATGTATCCGAGCCCAAATTTGCTGATAAAAACGACTCAATTATCGATTTTCGACGACAAATTCTTGATGATAATATCAAATTAACTGATACGAAATTGGATGTGAATATTGTGGATCGACTTGTTAGTCAGTGAGTTTTTGAAATGTTTTTCATTGAAATTCAATCTAAAATCGCTAAAATCGCTCCTGAAGTAGACTGGTGGCCGCGGCCTAGAATCCGACAATGGTGTTTTCTGAAATTCTATTCCACATGTTTTAAAATACGCTAGTTTGACATGTGAAATGTAAGAAAAAGGCGAAAAACGAAATTGAAAAAAGAACCCTGTCGAATTCTAGGCCACGGCCTTGGTCAAATTTTAGTTTTGGGCAAATTTTTTAGGCAATTCTCTCAATGAAAAACGCGATTAGCAGAGAAGAATCAACCAGAAATTAAGAAAAAAAAATTTGAAAATCTACTGACTATGAGAATCGTGGCCGTGGCCGAAAAAAACCCATTAGAAATTCAAAAAAAAATACCACAATGGCCTGAAATCGGTGGCAATTGTCGAGAAGAATTATGCTTTTGTCAGTTGAACCAATGTGTAACCTACAGTAATCAGAAAAACCGTGTGGCAAGCCGATTCTAAACCACGCCCCCCCCCCCCCAAATGGGCGGAGCCTTCAAAACCACACTTCTACCCAGTTAGGGGCTTGGCTTATATTTAAAGTGCGCCGCAACTGCACAGGTAAAATCCCTTATAAACAAAGCCGAAAATCTTTCTGTTTCAAAATTTTTTCAAAAATATAGGCTAATTTTCTCGATATTATTTCACATAATCATGAAAACTTCTATTGATATTTCAAAATTTTCTCAAAAATCTACAAAAAATCACATTCTTTTTTCCAGTCCATCGTGCGGTGCACTTCCACACAGAGGGGCGTGGCTTGAATAAAAAGTGTGTTGCAGTTGCCCCTATGCAGAACTGAACGGGCCTGCCCCGAATCAGAACTAACAGTTCCTTTTAAAAATTGTCTAGATAAGAACTGACAAAACTTTGCTGCAAAGACCTGCAAGATGCGTTTTGAAATTTATTATCCGGGACAGTTCTTAAAGGAGGACTAAAGTCATGTTTTTTTTATTGTTGTAATCGAATTTACAGGTTATGATCATTGTTGAACTGCATATGAAAAGTTCTAAAAATTCCTCTGACACGCGCATGAAAACAGCCAAAAACGAGATGTATATTTTCTGGCCGAGTGCCGACGGCCTAGGAGGCGCCCAGATGGCTGGGGTCGATTTACGCAGCGTCGTCACATTCATCATAGTTTTCATTCGTTTTTGCTGTTTATTCGATTTTTTCACTAAATTTGCCAAGAAATATTTTTAAGTTTGAAAAGAAAAAAAAGAAAAACGTGAAAAAATCGAATAAAAAGCAAAAACGAATGAAAACAATGATGAGTGTGACAACGCTGCGTAAATCGACCCCAGCCATCTGGGCGCCACCTAGGCCGTCGGCCCTCGGCCAGAAAATATACATCTCGTTTTTGGCTGTTTCCATGCGCGTGTCAGAGGAATTTTTAGAACTTTCCATATGCAGTTCAACAATGATCATAACCTATACATTCGATTACAACAATAAAAAAAACATGACTTTAGTCCTCCTTTAAGAGGTCGGTTCTAATACGGGTCAGTTCTGATTCGTCCGGTTTTGATTCGACCAGTTAGCGGTTGTAACGATAAAATCCTGTATGAACTGACAAAAAATTATTCTGTTTCGAATTAAAAGAAAAAAAACATTCTAATTTTTTTCGAAAGTTGATAGAAATGGCACAAGAATTTCTACAGAAATATCAAAATTTTCTAAAAATCTTTTTAAAAAAAAGTCAAAATCCTTACAACTTTTTTCCAGTCCATCATGTGGTGCAATCTCCACATTCAACGGTATCACCCGTGACAATCATGCTGGTCGTGACGTCATTCATCTTGCCTATGATTGTCACGATCTAATGGCCTACAAAAAACTACGTGGAATCTGTTCTGAAATTCGATCAGAATTCCCAGATATTTGTAAAATTGCCATATTTCATCGTCTTGGGAAAGTTGATGTTGGAGAGTCATCTGTTATTATTTCGACGTCTTCACCTCATCGAAAAACTGCAATTCAAGCAACGGGAAAATGTATTGATTTATTAAAGGATCATGCTCCAATATTTAAATATGAAGAATATTCGAATGGAGAAACGACAGAAGGTGTATGGAAATCAAATGTGGAGGATAAAGAGAAGAATTAATTAGATTGTTTCATTTTAGAATCAAATTGTGATAAATAGATTTCTATTTTTGAATAGATGATAATAAAGAGTTAGAATTTATATTTTCATATGACTAGCCTGAAAAATAGTACTAGAATCGCTGATCGAAAATCGGATAAATTGAAGAACAAGGAATGAAACAGAAAAGTTTTTGGTGACCGTGGCCTAGGATTTTTGAGGTTTTTTAAAAATAATTTTTAGAAAGACATTCTTCTAATAGTCAGAAAATGCTGACTGTACCATTCCACTTTCCGATTTTTTTTGAAAACTCCCTCTAATCTAGCTCCGCCCACTTTTAAAAACTAGGAATTCGGAAGCGCAGACAATAACATGCCTGGCCACTCTCTCGGATTTTTAAAAACTATTTTGCTGAAAGTGGGCGGGGCTATAGTAGAGCCAGTTTTCAGTATTTTGAAATAATTTTCACGAATTAACTATCAAAGTATCTTTAGGAAACTATAAGAAACCGAATGAAAACAGAAAAATTTAATTCAAAATTTGAATTTTGGACCTTTTTTCTTTTTCCTCATTTTTTTTTCAAATTTCCAAAAATTAAACTAACAATTTTTTTATTTTTTTTTTACACAAAAGAACGAAAATTTCGAAATGATTCCTCAAACTTCTGTTCACATAGATCTTCAAAAAAATTAGAGTTCTGAAAATGCAGAAAAAAACCTCTTGTTTTTATTATTGATTATTAAATTCGGAAATTGAAGCAGCTAAAATTTGAGCCGTCAATCCGTTTGTTTCAATTATTTTGAACAAAGTTATAGTCCAAATGCGCCTCCCTCCTCGCTCTCCCTCCCTTCCCTCTCTCCCCTCTCCTTTATAACCGCCCGCTCGCCTCTTCTCAAGTTGGCATGAGTAGTGTATGCGGTAGCGCGCGCGTTTTGCGTGCAGCAGGTCGGTGGTTCGATTCCACGTGACCGTCGATGACGACTAGAAGTTATCCCTGTCTGAATGCTTGTGATGTCAAAAGACTATGGTAACACTCCGAGACTATTTTTTCTCTTTTTCTTCAAATAATTGCTTTATTTTTTACCAGTTTTTAAAGACCCGTTTTTACAGAGAATAAAAAGAGAAAAATAGATCAATTCAAATCCACTTGTTGCTCATATTCTCTCTGATCCGAATTGAAGTCGAAGACGATTTCTGAAAAAATTTTTTAAATTTTTTCCCACTTTTCGAACATACCGTAAGAAAAGAAGTCCAAGATAACTTTTGTGGAGATATAAACTGATATTATCACAGCCAGGACATCGATAAATTCAGTTTTTAATGCGAGTTCCCAGACCCAGAGAAAGCTTACTGATAGTATCATTCGAGTGATTTGAAGGGTTAGATAGGTGAATTCGAATAGGAACTGAAAAAGGATTACTGTAGAGATTGGGGAAATGCGATTTTCTGATATTTTCTTGGAAAGGAAAAGGCAATTAGTGCAGAAATATACTTCCGATTTAATAAAAAAATTCTTGAAGCAGGAAAATTTCGAAAAAAGGTAGTTTTGGCAGTTTGGAATATTTCGGTTATCCGAATGACTGGAAATTGAATTTTTCAGAACTTCAAAGTTTTTTTGAGACAGTAATTTTTATCTTTAATAATTTTTTTGTCGAGCAATTTGAAAACTGGAAATTAATGATAAAATCGAGGTTTTTAGCCTGGAATTCTTTTTATAAAACTAATTTTTTTTCCAAAAAATGCAACAAATACAATCAAATAATTAAAAAAAATATAAAAAACTATGAATGTCATGAAACAGCATTTTTCGATTTTCAAGAAATTCTTAAAATTTCCATCATTGGAGAGGGTTATTACTGCCTGCCCTTCTATTACAGTCTTCACGTTATTCGAAATATTGATGGAACATTTAGTTGTGTTTTGGAAAAAAAATTCGGTTTCAAGGACATCAAATTTTGGGATTTTGGAGGTTTTATCACTTTGCAATAGACCAGCCGTATTATAATCAAAATTGAAATCTTATTTGTTTTCAAAGGCTTCTCTCAATCCAAAATTTGCAAATTTTCGAAAATCCTTGTGCCCTTCTAATAAAGGTTCCCATCATAACTCCTTACCTTGAAAACTGGAGCCATAAAAACTGCGAATGATGCTGGAATTGTGATGAAGGACAAGAAAGCAATTTGAATTGGTAGAACGATCATTCTGGAATAAAAAACATGTTTCAAGATTTTGTTTAAAAGAGACAAAGATAGAGAAAATTCAATATGATGGGAATCAAAGTAAGTCTACAGTAATCTTTTTTAAAACTACAGTAACCCTGGAATACTGCACCGATCGCACTAATTCCTTTTTTCAACCCTATAAGAAGATAGAAAGAACTCTATATGATTTGTAAGAGAAACTAAAAGATAGTTCTACAGTAATTTAGGATATCCTACAGTAACCCCAAACTTCTGTACCAAATACGAGGAATCCTCTTTTAAACCCATTTTTTGTCTAATCTGATTCTTCTCCCCTACGTGAGAGATCACGTTTTCCATGTTTCTCGATGTTACGCGAAGGAAAAGAAACATAAAAAATTTCGATTTCAAAATACCTTCATTTTAAACCAGACAACACATAAATCAATCCACCGCTTATCTGGTTGAATGAAGGTATCTGATCACAAAATGTATTGCAATCCTACAGTAATACTACAGTAACCCTCTAGAATAAAAATGCTACAGTAATCTATGAGAAATAAGAAGATACAGTAACCCTACAGTAGGCTCTGAGCTTCACAGTAATCCACTATTAAAGTAATCCACCAGTAACTCATGGATACAGTAATCCAAACAAAAACTCAAAATAGGTGAGGTGTGGTAAGTACCCTTACAGTAACCTGAAACTTTACTGGGACGACAGTTAGGCAGAGTACGGTACCAAAGAAAGTACTGTAACCCAGCGTGAATGGTAGATGATGTTCCATTCAGAACACTAGGGTAGTCATTACAGTAATCCAGAACTTTGGAGCTACAGTATACTTTGAAACTGAACCGCATTATTAGAAAAAAAAACAAATCAAAATTTCAAAAGTAAATTCTGTTTCAGAAATTTTCTATTTGGCTTCTAGTTTTTACTTGGTCGCTCTGTGAATTGGCGAGGACTTCTACCGTGATCCTGTTTAACGTATTCAGAACTGAATTCGAAAGATAGGTGTCAATTTATTAGAGGTATTTTCAGTTACTTGATTTATTTCGGCGCAAAAAACTTCTGTAGCATTTGCGAGTTGTAAATTCTCAGTTTCAAAAACTACTGAAATTGAAATTTTTTTCAAAAATCACCGGTTCTCATTTACTATGTTTTTCGCAAAATTAGAACCTCAACCTCATTTCTAACTTCCATTTTTGTAAATTTTCTACAGTAAGTTCTACAGTAATCCAGAACTAGCTATATATCAACAATAAGTTAGACAACTACAGTAACCCTATCCTTCAATTTCCAAAGTAGGTGCCCTATTAATAGAGGTCTTTCTATACGAGCGCGGAAACTGATTTTCTTAGAGTAAAAGGCAAAATCAAGCAAACATTTCCATACAAAAAAATTCAGTTTCCAAAAATTTTGAAATCGAATGCTTCTCAAAAAATCCGGTTCATCTACGTTGAATTTTTTCCAAAAAACGAATATTCAAACGAAAAGGTCTACAGTAACCCAGAAATAACTGCAGATCTACAGTAACCCAAAAACCAAAAGGTTCAAAAACTAATTCCCTTCCTACAAACTACTCCACACGTGACTCACTGATAAAACAGGGTTGAAATCAAATAGGAAAAAGAGTAAAAAACACTCATTCCGGCCTCCTTTTAAATACTACGGAGAGTTGTTTGCAGAAGAGAAAAAGGAGGGAAGAAAACAACAAAAAACTTAATTGCACAAGTCAGAAATGCACATGTGTAGTATGTAGACGATCTCAGTTTGTTGTTTAGGTCAAAAATCTTTTAGGAAAAAACGTGTACCTCTAATAGAAGGGCACATATTTTATTAACAGTTCCGGCGTATTTTCTTTGCAATTCAACTTTTTTTTTGAACTCAATCTCCAAAAATATTGACCTCACGGAACTGGATGAAAAATTGAATATTTTACCCTGGTTACGTCTGAAACCGAGTTTATAATTTCTTTTGGATTTCATTTCGACAGGTTGGTTAGAGAGTGTGTGCGACTAGAAGACGCAGAGAAAAGTTTTGTGACTTGAACTTAGTCTCACAAGTCAGAAATAAACATGTGTATTATGTAGGAGAGACTTAATTGAAAGGACCTTATCAGTTTATTTAGGACAACAGTATTTCTACTGATTGGAAAGAAAACAAACCTCTAATAGAAGGGCACAATTTTTAACTCTAGAACTTCAGTCAAATATGATTAGGAAGTAGATCTCGAAATGTCTCTCAACATTGTGAAAATTCAGAGATAATGAGGGAGAAAGAGACGCAGAGAAACTTTTTTCTCTGCGTCTCTCGCTTCTGCATACACTTTCCTAACGAGCTTTTAATATCAAGTCATTCAAAATAAACATCGGGATATTGGAAAAAGGGAAAACATTTTGAATTAATTTTGAAACAGAATATCAAACTTTTGAAAAATATAAGTTTCAGTTTCACTGAAAAGTTGTACGAAAATTATTTTTAAAAACAATCAATAATGAATCTGAACTGTTTATTCTAATAGAGCTACACCCCTTGATACCTTCAAAAGGATCAAACAAACATGAGGTGGCCTAGGTTTTGCATAAGAAGTTTCTAGGCCAGGTACATCAAATCTGCAATAACTGTCTTACTTATTTTTCTACCTGAATATCAAATTTGGATGAAACCGAAAAAAAGTTAGTTTTTTCCTTCGATATTTCATAAAATATTTCTGCTACAAGCTTTTCATTTCACTTAGAATGATTGACTTAGATTGATTAATTCTTTATCAGCACAATATACTTTACTGATACAAAAGCCACTAACTTACAGTAATCCAGTTCCACTTATTTTACAGACATACAACCCGGAAGGAATACTGTTTTAGGAAATTTCGAACCTAGTTTTCAATTTTCAGTGAAATAAGGAAAAGTTTCAACTATTACAGTAACCCTGTATTTTTCTTTAATGAATTTCATTAAAAATTTGCTAAACTACAGTATTTGTATTCTTTCGCACGGTCTATCCAAGCTAAACCACAAGTTTTGAATATAAAAATCAACTGAAACAGAATAACTTTTCAAAAATTGAAAAAAATCACAGTTACAAAACTTCTATCTCAAGACCGAAATTTTTCGTTTTTTTGTTATGCAGGAGAAATTTGTAAAAAAAAATTTAAACTATAGTAATCTGACTCATTTTTGGTATTTAAAAACCAACTTTTGGACGAATTGGAAACGAATTTTCCAAAAAAAAACTTTGAAAAAAAAAACGTGTTTTAATTTACGAACTTCATAATTTTATTCCCAATTTTTTGCTGTGTTGTCTATTCGGTTTGGATATTTTAAACTCTTTTTCAGCCTTGTCTTGGAGAAAAATTCTGTTTCAAACCTAAATCGAAACGAGATGATCTCCTAGTAAAATCCAGTTTATTATTCTACACATCAAAATTTAGAAAAACAGAAAATTTTCGTTTTTCAAGGGAATTTCGGTTACAAAACTTCCATACAGTGGCTCATAGCTTCCACTACAGTTCTCCAGTTGATCTAATCTAGCCGGCGATTACGTAACACTTTCGGATCAGAGGTTTGGAATTTCAAAATTTCTTGAAATAGAAATTTTTTCAAAAAACTTGGGAGAAGAGCCGTTTGTGGGTCACAATAACAGGCTCTAAACTACAGTAATCCTTACAGTAACCTAAAGGCAACAAAAAAAAACAACAAATTAAAACTGAAATTTTTCAGTTTCAAAAAACTTCGAAATTGAGAAATTTTTGGAATTTTTTGATGCGAGTAGCTTTGCAAAAATTCAATTCAAAATAGATTTTTTGGACAAAATTTTCAGAAACTCTATAAAAAGCTTGTAACAAAAACTACAAAAATGACGAATCTTCTATAGTTATTTTCTTCAAATATATAAAAGTATTTGAATATAAAAGTCAACCAAAACAGAATAATTTTTCAAAATTTGAAAAAATCACAGTTTTAAAACTTCTATCTTAAGACCGAAGTTTGTTGTTTTTTCGTTATGCAGGAGATAAATAAACACTTTAGAAAACTTGAAATTACAGTAATCTGACTCATTTCTGGTACTTAAAAACCGACTTTGGGTGACATTGTCAACGAAATTTCCGTTTCAATTTTCGAATTTCATAATTTTCTTCCCAATTTTTCGCTTTGTTTTCTGTTCGGTTTGGATATTTTAATCTAGGTAAACGTCTTCAAACTAATTTTCAGAATTGGTACTAATCAAGTATAGATGACGTAAAGAAAGATCGAAAAACTTTTGGAGTAAAGTTTTGTAGTCCGAAAATCTTTTGAAACCGATTTGTTTTGCTTTTTTTTTCGAATTGTCCAAAGAAAAGAAGAGAACTTTCTTACAATTCTTAGTAAAAAGTCATTTTCAACCTTTTCTTGGAGAAAAATTATGTTTCAACCCTGAATTGAAATTGGATGATCTCCTAATGAATTCCAGTTTATTATTCTACACATCAAAATTCAGAAAAACAGAAAATTTTCTATTTGTTTTCCGAGAAAATTTCGGTTACAAAACTTTTATAAAGTGGCTCATGGCTTCTACTACAGTGATCCAGTTGATCTAATCTAGTCGGCGATTACTGTGAGCCACAAAGGAGTAACATTTTCGGATCAGGGGTTTGGAATTTCAAAATTACTTGAGACCAAATATTTTTTAATCTGAGTAAGAGGGCGGGGATCAAAAGAACAGTTTTTCAAAGTACAGTAATACCTACAGTAACCTAGAGTCAACAAAAGAAGATCACCAAACTAACAAATTTAAAATGAAAACTTTTCTGTTGCAAAAAATTTTGAAATGGAGAAATTTTTGGAATTTTTTCGATAAATTTTACATGGTTTTAATTTAATTTAATTTAATTTATTTTACGCCCGCAAGGGTGCGTGGAAAAAAAAAAGAGATTGAAGTCAATAGTTCCATTCAAGCATTTGCAGAATCCGTGACTATTTTATCGTAAATTTAAGTGAAACTTAGCAAAAGTGACCTTTCTGAACAATATTTTTGAAGTAATTTAAAAATTCTATAAAAAGCTTGTAACAAAAACTACAAAAATGACAAATCTTTTATAGTTTTTTCTTCAAAAAACAAAACAAACAAACTATTATTTATTACCCTTTTTCCTCCCTAACCAAAGACCATTTCTCTTCTTTTTTTTTGCGAAAATGGAAACAAACAAAAAAAAAGAAAGAGGAAACTGTAGACCTAGAATTGATAAGAAGTTCCACGGAAATTAAACATGTGGTTGTAGAAAAGAAAAGGGAGGAAATCAAAGAAATTGTTTTGGAATTGTCACGTGGTGATAATGGAATTAGGGAGAAAAAGGGAGTGATAAGGATAATCAAATGAAGATATGGATCAAAGAGATCTTAGATCATGTTTCGGAAAAAAAAACAAAATATCGTAAAACCTCTATTAGAAGGGCACCCTCAGGATATTGATGATAAAGTAGGAGGGCAGCCTCTAATTGAAGGACATCTTTTTCTTTTTCTTTTGCTTAAAAATTTTGAAAAAATCATTCGATTTGGCAAAAATTGCAATAAAAAGAGGTTTTTTTTTAATGAAAAACTCAAAGCAAATCAACGTTATTTGTTCAAAAACCTGTAAAATTTTTAGTCTGACAGAGCTTCGAAAAATGTATCTACCGAATCTAATAAAAGCACACCTGTAATAGAAGGGCATCAAAAAAGAGGGATTCAGAACAGAAGGACATGCCCCTCTATTACAGGCATTATGGTAATTTCAAAAAAAAAAAGCCAATGAAATTTAGACATGTACTAAAGCAAGCAGGAAAATGCCGGTGGTTATGTAAAACTTGAAACCGATAAAAATGGATTAAAAAATGGGAAAAATTACGGTTTCCCAAAAATCTCATACGCCGTATAACCTCTATTACGATGGCATGCTGTTTTTTTTTGTTTTTTTTTTTTGGAAAAAAAACGTTTTCAAAATCGTATGGGTCAAACTGGAGGAGGATCCGACACTGCTTCATTTTTTCCAGTCTATTTCACATTTTTTTATTGCAAAACTCCAGTTTTCTCATAGCTTACCAAGTCAAATGTAGGAAAAAGACGGAAAATATGGAAGAAAAAAAAAGACGAGCGCTGTCGGTTTCTCGGCCGCGGCCACCAGTCTGAAACTTGCGATTTTGATGGAACTTTTTACAGAATATCTTCATCTAAAAGAATTGAAGAACTGTAAAAGTACTCCAGAAAAATTTGAAACAGGAAAAAAAGGAGAAACAAAACAATAAAAATCACTATTTTATTTAAACCAGAACTAGAAATGAACTATCTTCCCAACGTTCATCCAACGTTCATATATCGTGAAAAAAATCCTAAATGTTGAAAATGCCCAAGTTCCAATTTTGTAAACCAAAAAAAACACTTTTTTGCAAACCAATTTCTTTTTTTTTCAAAAAAAAATGAAATCATTGGACAGAATGCCCTTTCTTATCTTTCCATTTTGTAAAGAGTGTGAACAAAAAGAAACAAGTTTCAAACGAACTTTCCTCTTTTAAAAAAGGGCATTTTATGTGTCTTTTTTGGTTTTTAACTTCCAAGAGCCCCTCGGTCAGATATACTTTCAGGGTGTAACCTAGAAGATGATCCTCTATTATACAGGCACTAAATTCTCTGAAAATTTCCCAGAATGTCACTTGAAAACGATCAAAATGAAAGGAAAGTTGTTTCTATAGTGGAAAACTTTTTTCCAATAGAACTAATCAGTTCAATTTAGTATCTAAAAAATTCCACATGTACCCTGTAAGGTCACAAAACACACAGAATACACTTTCGATTCAATTATTTGAGGATGAATGCACTTTGATTTTAACTTTTCGAGAAATCAAGTCTTTTACATTTTCATGGGGGTTATTTATAGATATATACCGTAAAAACTGTACTTGAAGCGCACCTGTGTGCCTAAAAGGTGCTTAAAAGCAGGGTTGGGAATCGGGCGGCCCAGGCTGTTGCGGGCCGGGACATAACTTTGTTCAGAATCGACAGTTTTCTTTGATTGAGATCTTGAATCATAGATCTCTGGTTGTATAACATCAATGTAAAAAAACCCAAGTCCTTTTTCAGAAGTTCACGATAAACTCGAAAAAAGGCTCCGTGCCGAGATTTCGGCCCGGAGTGTCTAAATGTCTGAAATACAACTTGGGTTTTTTTTACATTGATGTTATAGTACAACCAGAGATCTATGACTCAAGATCTCAATCAAAGAAAACTGTCGATTCTGAACAAAGTTATGTCCCGGCCCGCAAAAGCCCGGGCCGCCCGATTCCCAACCCTGCTTAAAAGGTGCTTAAAAGGATAAAGGTTGGATGGACGTTGAAAAAAAATGGTAAAAAAGTCGGTCAAAGGTGGGTGAACAGTACAGCAAGAGATTATGGGCAAGTGGGAGACGCAGGAGTAAAAAAATTAATTTCTCTGGGTACTTACAATTTTTCTCTCCCGCCACGTAATGAACTTCACGTGAGATTTAGTCCAAGAAAAATTAACTAAACTAGAAAAAATAAATTTCTCTCCCATTTCACAATCATTTCTGTTTTGTCACTCTGACAAATAAAACTCTCATTGAAAAGTTGACGAAAGCAAGCGAACAAGTGAGGAATGACGTCAGTCAACAAGAAGAGAATTCCAAGAAAAAATCAACCCAGGGAGAGTAAGTGCCGCAATACTGCAAAAAGTGGGCGGAGCCTGAAATTCAGCGTTGTCGGAAATTCTTGGAGGGATGAGGGAAAAGCACGCCGCGAAGTTGCAAAAAAGTAGGCGGAGCCTATTTTCCGTAATTTTTCTAGTGGTTCAATTCTCCATGAAAAATTGGTTTTCGCGATTTTCGAATGCCTTTTTCATGAACATAATTGCGTCTACCAGTTTCAAAGAAAATTAAAAATCGCGCCGCAAAGTTGCGAAAAGGGGCGGAGCCTATATTTCGAATTTCCTATTGCCATGAAATGGGATTTTCCGATGGTAGGTCCCAACGATGATAACTTCTGCCCGTTTCGAAGTATCGGAAAAAAAACCGTGCCGCAAACTTGCTATAAGTGGGCGGAGCCAATTTTGAAACAATTTCAAAATTGATCCGATCTATTTGAAAATTGATTTCCCGGGTTTTCCCATACGTAGATTACGGATGTCATTTCGAAAAAACTTTTTGAAAAAAAAGTGCGCAGAATAGAACAAAGGGGGCGGAGCCTGATCACCAAGAAAATAGATTACCCGGGGGTTTTCAAACACGTAGAACACGATTAAAAAACTCTCAAACTCCGCCCATTTAATATTTGCAGTGACCTGTGACACAGAAGACGGAACCCAAGCGGATCGTCCAAAGAAGCGTGATAAGAAGAAGAGAAGTGCAGTGATAAGACGGGCGGCACAATATGGAGATGCAAATGAGGCGATGCTTAAAGACTTTATGAAAACAACAATTGAAACTGGAGTCAAACAATTGAGCAACGAATTTATTCAATTGAAAATAGATACGCAGACGTGTAATAAGCCGAAAACTGGACATGAAACTCATCCGGAAAAGAATCGTTATAAAGGTGAGCAAGTGCGCTCTAATGATACTGTGAAACCTGCATTAGAAGAGCATGCTCTTCTATTGTTCCGTGTTTTGAGGGCTCTTGTATTAAAGGGGCTCTCATAATACAGTGATTCGAATGCTAATAACAGATTAATTTTATGGAAAATGATTTTTCGACTTGAAAAAAAATTTTGAAACTATAAAAATATTTTTCAATTATCAAAATTTTTTTTCATTTTATTTCAAACAATTCGCCTCAAAACGGCTCCATCGAAATTGGAAACCCCCAAAAACCTGTAATAGAAGGGCATGCCCCTCTAGTGTTCTGAGAAGAGCCATGTGCCCTTCTATTAGAGAAGGAAATTTTTCCGGAGCTCTTCTAATACAGGTTCCACAGTGAAAAAATGTTCAAATTCGAAATTCCGCAAGAAAATGAAAAATTTCAAACTTAAAAAGAAAATTTTTCGGTTTCAATTTTTCTAACCAACTGATAACTAACATTTATATTTTTAAATCAAAAAAAAAACATCGTTCTAAAATAATCTAAGCTCCGCCCCTTTTTTTCAGACGTCTACTGTATCGATGAAACTCGTGTCATCCTCAAGTGGCCTGAAGACAATCCGAATGATTATATCCATGCGAATTGGGTCAAAATCAATGGAGTCAATAAATTTATTTGTACTCAAGGACCAACTGAAAAAACGATCGACGATTTCTATCGAATGATTTGGCAAGAGAAAGCTCCTTGTGTCGTTATGCTTTGCAATATAATGGAGTTGGGAAAAAAGAAATGTGAGCAATATTGGCCAGAGGAAGGATCAATGATTCTGATGGATGGGAAATTGACAGTGAAGATTGTGGAGCAGGCGAAGGAAGTGGAGCAGAATATTCTGCTGATGAAGATATCGATTACGGATGATAAAGGGGTAAGGAAAATAAAAGAAAAAAGAGAAATGTCTCGCGTGGGGTTTCGAACTCGCGGGTGCGCGGCTGGAAAACGAGAGCGCTGCCAACTGCGCCAGGCTGCCAGAGAAGGATAGGGGTGCAGCTGCCCCATATATGCCGGCAGCTTTCCATGTTCTGGAACTGCGGCGCGTATTTTTTTTCCAAGCGAGATAAAAGGTAATCTGTTTTCAGACTGTGCACAACTTTGAGCACTGGCAATGGAAGGCGTGGCCTGATCGTGGCGTTCCGGAGATTCCTATGGCTGTCTTCAGACTTCTTATTCGTGTAATAATCTTCAGAAGTCTTCTGAATCCCTAATATTCTGAAATTTTCAGCTTAAAACCGCCAGCCCAATCATTGTCCATTGCTCGGCAGGCATTGGACGTACGGGCTCTATCGTCGGTCTCGAGATTGCTCTCGTCAAATTTTGTGCCGGAGAAAAAGTGATTTTGAAGGATATTGTCAAAGAGATTCGTAATCAACGTCATGGTTCAGTTCAAACGGATGCTCAATATCTGTTTATGCATCGTGTCTTGTTGGCATTGGCTGAGAATAAAAAGGTGGGAGAAAGTGCGCTCTAATGATAAGAAACATTCGAAATTTTCAGATCACGAGCCCCGAAATGAGTGCATTTGTCACTGAGTATGAGAAGCTTATTGCGATGAAAAACGGATGAGGAACTCTTTTTTGTATGGAAAATAAATGAATTTTAGTGATAACTTTTTTGATTTTTTTTTTCTAGTTTGCAGCCCATTTTCTATAGTCAACGCATGCGTCTGCATACCCGCTCTATTGCAACCCCGCCCACCTCGTAAAAATAGTTCTCCTTTCGGAGAGAGCGGCACGGTGTTCAAAACTTCCAATTCGGTTTTCCCAAACTGTTACTGACGCTTTTCTCGATATGCCCTGGTTGACGTGTCGGTCACGAAAGATATGAAAAACTGAGAATTTTTTGATTTTTTCTCACGTCAACTTTGAAAAACTACCATAAGATTGGGTTAATGCGTAATCACCCTGACTGCGAATTCGAGTCTGCTCATTATTGAAAACAAATTCCAAACCATTTTAATGAGGGACTAGAACTTTTTTGAAGTATTCAAAATATTTTTTTTTATAGCGAGTTAGGGAAAAAAAATGTTTTTCCAAAGGAGAGGAGCCTTGTTAGTTGTAGTGGAATCACTTTCCAGAACAGGATTAGCTTACTGAATCCCCAGAACGTTTCTGAGGTTTGAGACAGCTCATTTTCTTCCTCTGATTCTGTCTTTCGAAACTTCCAAGAGCTATTTCTCGTGACCCAATTGACCAAAAAAGTTGTGTTATGACTCAAAATATCCGCACTGAGCGAACGTTTCAACTTTATGTTCCACTATTTTAATATTCAGTTTATGAAAGCCACAAATTCGAAAAGACCTAGTTTTCAGGCCAAATACAAAAAGAGCTGTTTCTGAATTTGCAGAATACAAAAATTCTTGGTTCGCGGTTCAAAAGATGACTCTCGGCATGCCTCACTAACTTTATGTTCAGATTTTTTGAAAAAAGTTCTTTGAAGAGAGCAATCCGTCAAAAAGTCAATTTCCAGTTCAAAAAGTTAATTAATTTTTTAAAATTCCACGTGATGAAAGCATTTTCGCTCTATCGAACCTTTCCACGTGAAAGGAACCAATTGGAAATATTGAACACCGTGAGCGGCAGACATGCAGACAGTAACGTGTCTGCCGCTCTCTTCGAAAGGAGAACTATTTTTACGAGGTGGGCGGGGTTGCAATAGAGCGGGTATGCAGACGCTTGCGTGGACTATATTTGATTCGAATTTTTGTTCTTATTTTACAGCTTTTTTTAAAACATAATTTTTAAAGTTTTGGGGAGAATAATCTCGAATTTTCAGCGTTTTTATCAATTTTTTAGGTCTTTAGAGCATTTTTCTGCAGCTTGCAGCTTTTTTTTTGTTTCAAAACATCAATTTTGACCTGAAAACGATTTCGAAATTGACTGAAACTTCCCAATGAATAAACCCGGAAAACTTGGGAAAAGCGTGCCAGAGTTGCGAAACTGTATGCCAGAGCTTGCGGTGGGCGTGGCTTGCGCGCTATCGAACTTATTTTTTCTTCGAATTTTCAGATTTCAAGCAGGCATGTCCGCCCCATGCAACCCCACGCAACCGAAACGCAAGGGACACCCATCGAATCGGCCTTCTCCGTTTTTCGGCTTATACTTGACAAAAACTCAAAGTTCTTTATATTATTCGATAGAGAAAAAAATAATCTACATTTCTATCGAAGAAAATTATAGAAATTCATGTCGTTTCGGATTTTAAAAAGTCGAAGACTGTTCTCAACGGAGCGTGTAAGAACGTTGAGTTTTTGTCAAATTTGACAAAAAACTCAACGTTCTTTATATCATTCGATAGAGAATATAATAATCTATATTTTTATCGAAAAAAATTATTGAAATTTACGTCGTTTCGAATTTTAAAAGGCCGAAAACTATTCCCGAGGGCGCGTTGCGTGTCGCGTCGCGGAAGGCCTTTTCGTTGGGTGTCCTCGTCGACACCCATCGAATCGACGCAATTACGGTTGCGAGCGCGGGCATGCCTGATTTCAAGCTCATTTTCGTCGGTTTCTCGTGGTTTTTTTGGTTTTTAGTTAGAAAATTCATGAAGAAGCGTATAATAAACAATAAAAGCAGGCTTTATTCGTTGGAAAAAGCTGAAATTATACAAAAAACAGTCGTAACGAAAAAAAAGTTGAAATTTTTCGAAAATCGAATGAAAACTCAATAAAACTGAGTTTTTTTTCATTGTTTATTAGCGGAATTGGCAAAAAATACAGAAAGAAAACCGAAGTTTCGACAGAAAATGATTTTTTCACAGTTTAATTTATTTTCTTTGTCCCTCTCTGCTTCCTCATTAATTTCAACTTGCGCACTGGCCATTTGTCTTGTCGAACACGATTTTCGCCTTCAAATTTCGAATTGTCTTAATTTTTTCTCAAATTTCCCCTGAATTTCAGCTCAATTCCCTCAAATCCCTACTTTTCCAGATCCTTCACACAATGAGCTTCAGCCGAACAACAAACAGTTCGAGACTAAACGACAGTGTCTTATCAGGTCAAAAAGAGGCACAAAACTATTGGGGTTTTGCGAATTTTCCGAATCAAGTTTTTCGAAGAGCTGTCAAGAATGGATTCGACTTCACGTTGATGGTCGTTGGTGGGTTTTTAGGCCACAGAATCCCTCGAGTTTCAGCATGAATTGTGCTTTTTCCAGGACGAAGTGGTCTCGGAAAGTCAACATTTATCAACACACTTTTTCTTTCGGAAATCAATAATTTGAATGAGAAAGAGATGATTCCAATGCATCATCCAACCACAGTTCGAGTTGAGGAAAAGCTTGTAAAATTAGTGGAGAATAGTGTACAACTTCAATTGACACTCGTTGATACACCCGGTTTCGGTGATGCTGTGGATAATTCGAGATGGTACGGGAGGAGTTTTTTTTGTGCAAAAACTCGAAAAAATGAACACAATAAGTATTGCCGCAAAGGCCGAAAGGTCTCAAAACAGGGATATTAAATGATTCACCTTGAAAACTATATTAGAAGAGCTAAGAAACACATCGAAACGACTGGAAAAAGAGCGCAAAAGCCCAGAATCGTGGCGTTTTCGATGCGAGAGGCTCACAGATGTTTTTCTGTTAAAAATTGACGTAACAGACTCAAAACCTGAAGAGAAAACGGCTTTTTTGCAGACTTATCAAAATCCGGGCCGGGCCGGGCCGATGAAAAATTCTCCGGCCCGGTCGGCCCGGGTTTG
This sequence comes from Caenorhabditis doughertyi, assembly GCA_963572265.1. Taxonomy (NCBI): domain Eukaryota; kingdom Metazoa; phylum Nematoda; class Chromadorea; order Rhabditida; family Rhabditidae; genus Caenorhabditis; species Caenorhabditis doughertyi. The sequence continues at coordinate 8,052,814 of OY751553.1, read as the reverse complement.
AATATTTTTGAATTTTGAAGCACGTTTTTCCTGATTCTCAGCCCTATTTCGAAACTTTTCCTGGGTCTTTTTACTCAAAAATAGATCAGAATTTCCTCCCTGAAAACATAGGCCAAAAAACTAGGAAAAAAACCGCGAAAAATTTTTTCAAAAAAAAACCTGAAAAAAACATGTTTTGCCCTGACCCCCGGGCCGGTGAAAGTTCTGAAAAAAGCCCGGCCCGGCCTGGCCCGTGACAAGTCTGCTTTTTTGATAGTGATGGCCTAGAATTCTCCATGACCGTAAAAAAGAAAGCCCCCGGTGTACTGCTCTCGGACAAGCGATGTTCTGTAAAACTCAGTTTTCGCCGGTTTTGTGCAGAATTTTAATCGTTTTCCAGTCGGAAAATACCGGGGGTTTTTACAAAACTAATGCCTCGACAATCTCGATCGTCCGAGAGTAGTACACATTTTTTTCTGTTTTAAAGTCATTATACCACCTAGGCCCACGAGTTCCCATCGAGGGTAGGAAAGCGCGCTCTAATGATAAATTGATAATTTCGCTGCGTACCTCGAATTTTTTCAACTGGATTTTTGGGAAAATGAGGCGAAACTGAGTATTAAACGTTTTTACCATTAGAGCGCGCATTCCTACCCTCGCTGGGAACTCGTGTGCCTAGGTCATCGGAGTCAAAACAGTGATTTTCCAAATCTATTGTGTGCCGTTGTCACCGATTTTCGGTTTTTAGAGTGAATATATTTGAATTCTTCATCGCGTAATCATCCGAAAAGTCTTCACTTAAAGAGAGCAAACAGAATTCCAGTAGCTTCTCTTTGAATCTGAAAAGATTCACAAGAAAACCGATCAAGTTCTCATTGAAATCACATAGAAAATAATAGCAAACTCGGGATTTTTGAGGGGTTTCCCGTTAACAAATTAAACAGCCTTGATAAAAGTCCGAAAATGCTAATTTTCTGTCATTTTTCTGTTTCAAAATGCCCCTAAACCCTATATTTTATCCTCAAAATCAGTCGTTTTCATCAAAAAAACATTAAATTTTCAGCTGGGAGCCAATAGTGAACTACGTGGAAAGCAAGTTCTCCGATCAATTCTGCGAAGAGACTCGAATCGATCGAAAAGAGAAAATTGTTGATAAATGTGTTCATTTGTGTCTTTATTTCATTGAACCATCTGGGCATGGACTCAAACCAATTGATATTGAATTGATGAAACATCTTCATGGTCGAGTGAATTTGGTCCCTGTTATTGCTAAAGCTGATTGTTTGACACGTGAAGAGCTTCAAAGATTCAAGAAACAAATTGTGAAGGACGCAGAGGCAGCTGAAATCAAGCTCTATAAATTTCCAGAACTTGAAGACCCCAATGCAGATGAAGAAGCTGCTGAAAAGCTGCGAAATGTGCTACCTTTCGCAATTATTGGGTCGAATTCTCTGAAAGAAGTGAATGGAAAACGTATTCGATATCGAGAATATCCATGGGGAACTGTTGAAGTTGAAAATATGGATCATAATGATTTCTTAACACTCCGTGATATGATTATCAGAACCAATTTGATTGATATGATTGATGTGACTCGCAATGTGCATTATGAGAATTTCCGATTCCGACAGATGGAAGTGTTGCCGAAAAATGAGAAGAATCGGTTGGTTTTCTGTTTATTTGTGATTTTGTGGCCGTGCCGATTTGGAAAAAAAATTCGAAATAATTTGACGAAATTTCTAACTTTTTCCTACAAGAAAGTTCCAACACGTTCTCTAGAGTTTTTGCCCCCTTAAGAGACCGGGCCCGTAAAATTTCATCCATTGGACCGGCACTCGGTTTTGGGGGCGGGGCTTGGCTGGGGTACTGTAATTGGGGGCGGGCCTCTAAATCCTGCTCACTGATTGAGTTGGTATTTTGAAATCCGGCTCGGTTTTGTTTTGGAATAGATCTAAACCGGAACAGCCTGAGCTATAGGCCATTTTTAAACCGTATTGACACAAATTGAATGACTCTATTAGCCAGGCTCTAAGCTAGAGTGGTTCCGGTCCGATGAAGGTCTGGATCGATTCTGTAGAAACTGCGTAAGCTCAAGAGTTCTAATCGGGGGTTTTTTCTTTCCAGAACTGCGGCCGAACCAGAACTCCCAGAAGAACTATCAGAAACACTTGAAATAATAGTTCTGATTCGGGGCACCGTTCTGATTAGGGAAAGTTCTGGCTCGACATACCCCCTTCTAATCGGGCCAGTCAGCTGTTCAGCTACGGCAAACCCCGGATCACAGTCCCTTTTAGAACTATCTTGCGATTCAAAAATAGTTCTACACCAGCCGAGTTGTGAGCCGGCATACCTCTAAAAGCCTCTCCAAAATCCGTTAATTCCATTGTGAGCTCCAATTTGGAACCGTTCTAAACTAGAAATCTGAATGCACCAAACAGCCCTTTTCAGAACTGATTCCCAAATCAAAACTAGTTCTAATCCGGTCCTCTGAAACACCACACCCCCTAAAAACTCCTCAAAAATCCACTAATTCCCCATTTTTTAAGCGATCCATTCACATATCTGGAAGAAGAACGTCGTCAAAAAGAGAACGAGCTATCGGAAAAACGTTCAACACTGGAGAAAGTGTTCAAAGAGAAGGCGTTTGCACGAAAGATGAGAAACAACCAAAGAATGACAATTCTAGAAGAAGAAGCAATTGAAAATAAGAAAGAAATCGAGGCGAAAAAAGCTGAAATTCATCGTCTTCGTCATGAAATTGCTGATCTTCGAAGTGGAAATCTCTCGTCATCGCAAACGTCGTTATCAATGTACAGTGAGAATTCACACAATTCGACGACGACTTCTGGAAGAATGAGTCCACCACATCATAATGCGACGACGACTTCATGTGGTCCTGTTAGAAAACGATTGGGTATTTTCAATCGGAATTAAATTGAATTATTATTATTGTTTTATCTTTTTCTTTATTCTGTAATTGTACTGCATATAACCATCCCATGATTGATTGCTACTCACTATGAAATTTTGTGAAAATTTTAAACCATTTTTCTTTTTTTCTTCACCATTTTTCAACTATCTGCATTCAGGACTTCTTCTGAAACTGAAAAATCAATCTTATATTTCAAAAAATTTGACCTTCTGAAATTCTTAGCGCCGAGGAGAGCAAGTGATGCCCTTGTATTAGGGGAAAACTCCCAACTAACTTTTTCCTATTCGACCTCTTGCGCAATACAACTTTAGAAAAATTCTGCTGTTTCAAAATATTTTGAAACATTGAATTTCTCTCAAAATTTCGGTCCGGTAGCGATCTGAAAAACGGAATCAGAGCTTTATCTTTGTTCTGCGTCTCTCACTCACCCTCACTCTCTACCCAGTGGGCGACATACACTTTTGAAGGTATTATCTGAAAGCTTGAAGCCTAAAAAAGACCGAAAACCCCAGATTTTCGAATTAAACTGTACAGGATTTTTACAACTGGATTATTACAGGTCATTGGGTTTCATTATCTTGCTCACTATTCACAATTTTTCTGAAACCGAAAATTTATTTCATACAATTTTCAAAAAGTACACCTCATGAAGATTACTGTATCAAGAATAAAATAAAAATAAGGGTTCGAGAGGATTTATGCTAAAAAGTTCATATAAAATAAACCTGTCTTCTGAAACCGAAAGTTCTGGAATTTCGAAGAAAAGTTTTCCGAATTACAGTGACACCACAGTAACCTTTCACTACTGTAGATCAGGCACTAAATTTCCGGTGAAGAAATGGAAAATATATCGAATGGAATACCGAAATGGAGAAACTTCGCAGTTTCAAATTTTTTTGAAAAATTCATTTTTTTCAATATCGTTCATTCTTTCGATCTCCTTATGAAAATCAATCAGGTTGGCATAGAGAGAGTGTGTGATAAGAAGAAACGCAGAGAAACAAAGATATATCTCTGAATTTTATTATTTTACTGTTCATATGAAAAATCAGTTCTTTTCTTCGTTTTTTTCTTGGTTTGAAGGTTTGAGTCGTAATTTCGTGAGCGATCCGAAGAATCTTTTGTGATTCTCCGTTGTCTTCTTCAGCCCGTCACGCTATTGGGTGTTTTTCTATCAGAGGTTATACATATAACAACAAAAAAGGCATGTGAACGTTTAAAAAATTATGAGTGGTTCAATGAATAAAAAACTGTCTCATTTGCGTCTTGAAACATAAAAAATTTCAAATACTGCTTCAAATCTTTTATGAATTTTAGATCGAACGTTCGCTATAGTGGAACTATTCTTATTCGAAATTTACTCAATTATACAAACCCTCGGAAACAGTAAAAATTTTAGATGTAAACTTCCTGGGAAGTCTAATCAATTTTCTCTCAAACAAAAGCTCTAAGTTTCTCAAGTTCCTCATCGATCTGAAACTTATAGGGCAATAGATCGAAAGATTATCACGGAAACTGGAAATAAACGTACAGTCTTTAAATAAATACTCCTTTGTTGCTCTCTTAAAAGCTCCAGAGAAGATTTGACCTAGTTTCAAGCCTAATTGAAGCCTAAGCCTTGTATTCAGTTATAAATCAACCTTGGCCCAGATATCCGGATCCTCTTTCCTTTTCCCCCTAATTGCTTTTTGATTTATTATAAAATTTCCTAAACCCCCATTAGAGGAAAAGGTTGCCTAGCAAAATCAATTCACAGACAAGATTTATCGGTTTCTTCTTTTTGAAAAAAAAAGGGGCGTGGCCTATTGTCTTGATCTCTTGGTCCTTAGAAAAGATTCATTCAGTGCTTTCTTCGCTTTCCGAAGAAACAATAGGATTAAAGGCTTTCGCGTGTTAGAATGGCCTTAAAATTGGGATTTTTTCGAGTATTTTGTTTTCTTGGTATCACTACTATTTCTGTTCAAAATGAATGCTAAATAAGGATTGAGTCATGCGATGACGACACTGAGTCAGAGAATAAATTTGCAATCAGTAAGTTTTACTTGAAACAGTGATCATTTTTGAAATTTCAGAAAAAATTTTATTTTTATATTCTAATTTGGTTTAAAATCACTAACACATGATATTGGGTTCAAGAAACATATTCGTTCAAAACTTCAGATCCATCCTGATCAGACTCCACAACGATAATAACTGATTTGGTGTTGAAATCAGTAGGTTTTCCTAAAACCTTCAATAGAAGAGCACCCTGGCTGAAGATGTGTTTCCCATGGTGCTACCCCTAATCGGAACTGGACGATTCAGAACTAGACGAATCAGAATGGATCTTTATTAGAACCGACCGTTTTAAGGAGGACTAAACTCACTTAAAATAAACATTGTTTCTGCTTTAAAATTCTATGCCGATCACGATTTTTATAGTGATTTTGCTCAAAAATCGCTCTAAACCGGCAAAATTGTTCTGAAAAATCGTACAAAATACATATACCCCTTTAATGACCGTGGCCTCCTGGCCTAGAAATCCCACCGTGTAGTCCGAGAGGACAACGCGGCCTAGATATTTCATCTGTGATTTCTAGGCCTTCTTGTCATCTCGAACCAGACGCTGGGATTTCTAGGCCAGGAAGCCACGGTCATTAAAGGGGTATCTGAATTTCGTTCAATTTTTCAGAACAATTTTCGCGGTTTAGAGCGATTTTTGAGCAAAATCACTATAAAAATCGTGATCAGCGTAGAATTTTAAAGCAGAAACAATGTTTATTTTAAGTGAGTTCAGTCCTCCTTTAAGAACTGTCCTGGATAAGAACTTTTCAAATGCGCGTATTTGAGCGTTTCTCACAACTTCCAAGCCATTGCAGCAAAGTTGTGTCAGTTTTCATCTGGGCAGTTCTGATAAGGTTCAGTTCTGATTCGCCCAGCTCTTAGCCGACCAGTTCCTATTCGTCCGGTTCTGATTCTTCCAGAGTTCTGAATAGGGGTAGCACTTACCCCAGTCTAAAACTGGAAATTCATAAAGTTCTCAGGTAAAAACTTCGCTGTTAAAGAAACTTTCGGTCATTATACAGTTTCGAATGAAATATTCTAAGGTAAACGTCCGAAAGGAAATAATAATTCATCAAGGGGAAACACATTATTACTGTCCTTTCTAGCAAAACTCAATATTCCAGACGTACATTCAATCTGAGTACCATGTTTATCCGAGTCTCTAATTGGATATAAGAACGATGGAGCCCCTACATCCAATAGCCGGTCAAATTGTATGGTGAGTAGTAGAAATCGGTTCGCGAGGTAAAACAAAAAGTTTTAAGAATTGTGAGACGCACCACAACTGAAGGATCTACCGAAACTGATGGAAGGGATGATAATCACTTCAGAGTCGATGTGGACAATGAAAGACATGATGATGATGATGAAATTCACACTGACAATGACCAAAAATAGAGGAAGCAGAAGATACAATCAGTACTTTCAATTGGCCAACAGGCGGTGAGTTCTTCTTTTTGATTTTTCTTTTTATTTTGGAATAGTTATACACTTTGTAAACCACGTTTTTCATTTTCCAAAACCTTTCCGAAACCGATTGAAAAGATTGTAATTTCCATTTGTTACCAGCATTTTGAAACGGTGAACTTTCAGTTCAAAAACATTTTTTTGCAAAAAAAGATACTGTTTCAAAGATCTAACTTGTAGAAATTAGTCCGAAAATGTTGAAAGCATTTGCAATTTTCAGGAACCAAAAAAAATTCAATTTCAATGTTTTGCCTCCAAGTAATGTTCCCAAAAACAATGGTGAGTTGAGATTTATTCAAGATGCGTAAATGTCTTCCAAATATCACAACAATTTATCGATTTGTTAAGGTGAAGAAGGAATGGATGGTACTTCTGAAACAATGTGGACCTTAAAGGACCTGATGATGACAATGAAATTCAGACTGACAATGACCGAAAGTAGGAGAAGTGGAAGGGTACCAATGCATTCAATTGGCCAACGGGCGGTGAGTTCTTCTTATTGGTTTCTCATAACTTAAAAAAGGTATAAGTTTTAGTGAAAAGCCTTCCTTTTTCATTAATGTTTCCGAAACCACTGAAGAGATTGCAACTTCCATTTGTTACCAGCGTATTGAAACGGTATATTTTCGATTCAAAATTGTTTTTTTTTCAAAAAAGATACCGTTTCAAAGGAGTAACTTTCAGAAATTATTTCAGAATTATCCATCAAACTCGAAACTTTTAGGGACCAAAGAAACTACAACCTCGATATCCTACCACCGAAAAGTTAAAGTAGTTATCAGTTTTTTGCAAAGTCGACTATTGGAAACATAATTTTAAACTTCCCTCTGACAAGGACCAAAAGTGGAAACAGTGAAAAGCTACTAGTGCCTTCAACTGGCCATCAAGTGGTAAGAATCTTTTTTTGATATCTTGAGGAAGTTTGATCCTCAGCGTGATTTGGCTGCTTAACCACTTCTAGATCCTAAAAACCTATGAGAGTTCCTAAGCAGGAAGCGATTCCCTAAAGGTCCGATTGGTTTAGTTGTAGAAATCAGGCAAAAAGTGAAACATAAAACAAATTTCTCGGCCACGGCCACTCGTTTTGCACGTCGTGGTTTTCCTTAACATCAGACAGATGATTGAAGAAAACGTTACTTATTCAAATTGTTACAATCATACTGAAACGGCAAATTTTCGTTCCAAAAACGTGATTTTTTCGTTAACTAATTTAGAATTTGTCTAAAATTGTTTAAAAATAATTTCCTTTACATCTGATCGTTGATTGGAGAAAACATTATTTATCCAAATTATTTGCATACTGAAACGGTATATTTTTGTTTTAAGTTCCAAAAAAAATTAGTAAGACGTTTCTGAACCGTGTCCTTAACAAAACAAGCTGCACCCAGTCAGAACTGTCCCAAGCAAAACTTCTCTCACTATTTGTTACCAGTTTGATGAGCTGACGTTCTGGAATCTTCTAGAACACTCACCCTCCACTTTATTTTGTTTCCCAAACATGTAACACGGTCTTGTGATTATTATGAGATTATTTATTAAGGGAAAGATTAACTAATAAGGACAATGATCACATATAAAGAGGGAACTTAATTACAATAAATATATGAGAATAAAACAATCATAAAAAGGAACTTAGTTAAATATAAGAGAGAGTGTATACACACGCCCCTTGCGGGAAAGTGTGTTCCGCTCTGTGACACCAGCCTGAATATCCGCGCTGCGAACATCCTGACAAACGCACAGATAAACCCCACAAACGGTTTTATATATATAAGGAAACAGTTTTCTGAAAGACTCAGTAGGTCCTGATGTGTTAGGTTGATACCGAAATATTGAAACAGTGTATTTTTCACCCAAAAATTTGACTGTTTCAAATTTGTTGTTCCTAGAAATTTGTTCTCAAGTTTTCATTATGAAGTTTTTTCAGGAACCTTTGAATAGGATTGCAGTTGGTTGAAAGATTCTTTCTGGGAGTATTTGTAAATGACCTTTATCACTAAGTTGATTAACTGATTTCGATTCAGGAAAATGTATGCTGTGCTCATCATCGTTATCTACATTAGTCATCGACACCAGCAACTTGTAGCGTGGAAGTTTTCTGTGGGGAAAACCAGGATGATGATGGGTACGACATTAAACACGTTTTGAAAAAAATATCATCTTTAACCTTCACAAATCAAAGTTTCATTTCAGGAAAAAAACAACAACAACATGTTCCGAATCTTTGTAAATGGCAACAATGTCCAGCAACACAAACAGCAAAGCTGTCAGTAAATCTCCCAATTCATGTGATTATGATTATGAAATTTCAGGTTGAATCAATCACCAAATCCTTTGGAAAGTTCTTCTTCCCTGTCTGCTGACTTTCTGGGACAACCACTCAAAATTTACAACTCGATGTAAGAAACAATTCTCACTTCCGGCGGGGATTACCGTTTTATAATGGTTTCAGGCTGACACATCGTCGACCGCTTCAATGAGAATCTCCATGATCACAACGACCAAAAGAGGAAAAAAAGAGTTGGAAAGTGAGTAATATTACGTTAAATCTGTAATAATGAATCAACAGGAAAACCGTCAAAAAAAGTCTTATCCAAAAGTTTTTGAAAAGTGAGATCTTGGGAAAAACTTCGGTTTCAAACATCTAATTTCTTCCTAAAATCAAAGTATACTATGTTTTTAGCACAATTGGGATGCTTACGTTTCCTATGATTAGTAATGCCGTGTTCAAAGTAGCAAAAAAAGAGAAAAATAAAGAAAAATACGTGTTCAAAGTACGCAAAATTTGCGTCTTTTTTGCGAATTTTTGCGATCATTTTCAACAGGAAGTTCGAAAATTTAGAGCAAATTTTTTGTGATCACGTAAACTGTACAATTTACTTTCATTTTCAATTAAAAATTCAGTTGAAAATGGCTTGCAAAAAAGAAGCAAATTTTGCGTACTTTGAACACGTATTTTTCTTTATTTTTCTCTTTTTTTGCTACTTTGAACACCACATAAGAAAACAACAAATTTTTGAATTTTTCTAGTCAGCAAATTTCAAAAAATCCATCTTTGTAAATTATTTTTTTCCAAAAATTTCTTCCAAAAAATTACCATCTGAATTTTCTGTGTTTATTCAAAAAACATTGAGTTCGTCATTGAGTTTCTTCACACTGAATTTCATTTTTATAAAGTTGTGAAACTGAAAAATTTCCTAAAAATTTAACATGAAAATATCACAAATTCGTTCTAAAAACCTATTTCTCTGCATTTTCAAAAATCGAAACTCGAAAGAAAGAAGCGGAATTTGAGCGGAAAATTATCGAATTTTTAAGATCTAAAAACCTGAAAATTTATGACAAATCCGAATAAAAATTGAATTCCCGCGCTAAAATCAAAATGGGCGGAGCCTAATTTTTCATTTTCAGATCTCATCGCCTATAACGACTGCACGACAAAGGAAAAATTGGTAAATAAGTATTTTTTTTTTGAATTTTCAATAAATTTTTTGTATTTTTTTTTTCGACTTCCTTCAGTTTCGATCGATGTTCCGACATTTGAATCCGTGTGCGACGAAATCTGAAAATTTGGAATTTTCCGTTTGAAGAGCTAAAAACTGATTGTATTTTTATAGATTTTATTCATTTCTCCAAATGCTGGCGCGTACGGCAAAATAAGATGGGAAGAGGGTTTTCGAGAATAGTATATGGAACAGAGAGAGAGGGAAAAGAAAAAGAGAGAATTCCTCAGAAAAAAGAGCAAAAAATGGATCACTTAAATCTCAATGTATTGTGTGGGATGGGTGTGGAAAAGAAAAAGGAATGAGGGGATCTGAGGGCAAAAAGAATTATGGAATTATAACAATTTGTACACTAGAAACGGAAACACACTCATAGGACGATTTTTGGATGGTTTTAGAACAAAGAGATATCAGTGATAAAAAGAAGGGGAGGAAATTCTTCTTAAAAAGACGATTTTAAAGTACATTTCGAGTGAGAAATAGATAGAGAAAAGAGGGGGAAAAAGCAAAGCGACGAAAAAGCGATAAAATGAGAAGAGAAAGGCGGTGAGAATGGCTCCCAGATGAAGGTGATTCAGATGACGTTGCATTTAGACCTTGTAGCTCATGATGAAGTACTTGTCAGATGGAAGACACTCTGGATGCTCATCAATTGCGTATGGACGGAAACCAACGTAGCGAAGAGTTCTCGGGAATCCCTCAGTTGGATTGATACGGGATTTGTCGAAAACAGCCAAGACACGTTCCATTTCTGTAAATGAAAGTATGGTTTATTTGGAACGGAATATTGAAAAAAGGGTGTTTAGCGCAGTTTTGAATGGGAAATCTACTAGTACCGAAGCATTGTCGAAATGTGATGAAAAATTGACGATTTTGTAGCAGCTGGTCTTAAAACTATCTGAGAAAAAAAAAATCTTCAAACCCTGTTTTCAGCTAGGTTTTTCGCTCCTAAATGGCCAACAATACTATCAGAAAAAACCCGGACTTTCGAGGTTTATATCCCTTTCCCAAGCTTTCCTGAGTGCTTGCTACAGTAACATTCAAACTACCATAAGCTTTCCTCAAACATATGCTCCTTTAAGCACCGCGGCGGGACCTGGCTGCTTTTCTACATGCCCTTTTGGCATGGACCGAACCATCTTCTAGAACCATGCGCGTAGATGAGCAGCAAGGCTCTCTGAAAGGACCGTGACCTTTTAGAGACACACAGCTGCGAAGCACCTGTAGACTGTGTAGCCTTCTCAAATATTTTTGAGATCAGGAGCTTGTACTTTTAGGTATATAAGGCTCGACCACGTGGCAGCCTGAACTAGTAATTTTTAGCAGCTCCCTTAATGTAGCTGCGGCTCAAAGCTGTCTAACTACGCGATTCCGATGAGAATCGTCCAATTTCCGTTCTGAAATTCTCCTACAAATCAAACATACCGAGCTTATCCTCAGCGAATTCCAACAAGTCAACAAAGTTCTTCTTAGAAATGCCGAGCACCGGTTGATCGTGTGGAACCATCAACGCCAATGTCTTCTCGTTTATCGCGCCGACTTGCCAGTTTGGAGAAACGGCCGAAACGATAGCGCGCGTCTCGTTCGGCATTTTACAAAGTGATGCACCATGGGGGGCGTCAAAAACACCATCCAACGTCTCCAGGCTTGGTCGATGATTGAGAGATGGTGGTCAACGAGCTGAAAATGGAGGGGAATATAATAGATTGAATGTTCTGTGGCCAGCTAGATGGAATGAAATGCGGTTGGCAGGTGTAATTCAATCAACTTTTAATCAAAATTGGCAGCTGAAAACAGGTAGTTTCTGAGAAGTTTCTAGGCTTATAGGAGCGAATTACGGCAAAAGTTGAGCTTTTCTAGGCGTGTTTTCCGGCGACTCTCAACGATAACAGCGCCTTCTAATCAAAAATGGTAGCTCGAAAATTGGTTTTCAGAATCAGAAATCGTTAATTAAATAGGCTTCTCGGAACGAAATCTAGGTGATCAGAGGAAAAAATTGAGCACATTGTTCAATTTTTAAGGCGCTCTTCGATAGGAAAAGTTGATGTTTCGCGTGAAAACTGCCTAAATTGAGCAGTGTCCGTTCAGAAGCACGGGAAGGAGCTATAATCGCGCAATGGCTTGCCAGGGCTCCAGGAACGTTCTTGGGAGCTTTTAGGCCGAAAACCCGTAGATCGCGTTGAAAAAAAAGCGCATAGACTTCATTGGCTCTTCTGAAAGCGCGTTTCTGATCGGAAAAGCACAATTTGGACTATTTTCCACGCTTTAGATCCTTTTTGAGCTCTTTGGAACGTGCATGAAGCCAGCTTAGTCCTTATCGCTTCTCGCCGATTCGAGGCTCATTCTACCCTCAAAAAGCACCCAAGCCTCTCTGAAATCCCTTCTGAAACCGGTGCATTCTACTCTTACCTGTCGACGGCAGCGTCGTTGACCAATGGCATTGGTTGCTGTTTATTGATACTACTAAACGATTTACTCAACATTGTTGCACGCTTTGAAAGTGGTGTCGGGCGGGTGGGGGAAAAGCTGAAAATGGAATAGAATGAATGAAATGATTGAGATGAAGAAGGAGAAGGAAAAAGGGGGCGGAGCTTCAAATCATAAAAGTATAGCTAGAGAGGAGAAAAGAATAATAAAAAGATCATGTGGCTAAAAGAGAGAGATGGGGAACACTCTCTCAAATGGAAAAAGAGCATGTGACCGCAGAGGCAAGGCAAAACGACCAATGAAGAGCGCTCTCTCTGTTGATGACGCGAAAATATAGAAAATGTGAAGAGACGCAGAGAAATGGGCTCTCTCTGTTGGCTGGCTGCAATTCAGGGGCGCCAAGTGTAGGGCGAGCGAATCGATATGGAATGAATGAATGACGTGGAATAATGAGTTGAATGGGAAGAAAAGAGAGGTCAGGCGCCAGATGGGAAGAAGAAAAAGAATGTACGATTTCATCATTTCGTATCAGAACGAACAATGATGTTATTGTACCCCTTTTCAATTGTCTGAATTGTTATCAGATTCAATATGATACAATGACACGTCATTTTGAATGAGGGAGGCATTTCATATGAATCGCCTACGAATTACCTTTAGAATGCGAACTTTTTGCTTCGAAAGAGCCTAGAAGAATCGTTCCACACGTCTAAACCGTCATCCGTTTCAATAACAATCATCCGTTTCGAAAGACCCAGCGGAAAGAAACATTTTGCAGCACGATTCAATGCAAAAACCCCGAAAAAAACAGAAGCTTTCCTCTTGGAGTAAAGCCTGAATATGGCTCTGAAGCTGCGAATCGGCTCTTAAAATGCGCAATTCCGCCGAACAGAAAGGGCCATTTTACATCTCTTTTTGGAGGGATTTGGCTAAAAGCGGACAATTTGCATGTGAAATCCTGAGAAAAACAAAAGATTTCCTCTTTGGTGAGAGCCTCAATTTGGCTCTCAAGACAAATTGAGGCTCTCAAAGCGCCCGATTTTACGGCGCTTTTCCAGTAGAAACGAAGGAGAAACTATACTTTTCTCGATCTTTCTGATCTTCCCACGTCATGAGTCCATTGTTCTTTCCCCCACGCTTCCTTTCAGAATCAATCTTTCATCATCTAGTACGAACAATGATGTTTTTGTACCCACCGATTGCCTGAATTGATCAGAATCAATCTTTCGGTACTGCTGGTGTTTTTGTACCCATTGATGTTAAGATGACGTGGCAGAGATTGATTTGGACATTGTGGTCATGCCACGTCACAGGGGGCTCGCGCCCACATTTTATCAGTTAGCAAATTAGCAAGTAAATGAAGAAGAAGAGAAAAACATGTATCAGTCTCGTGATGATTGCCTTATTAGCTAATAAAAATGGAAATGATAAACAGACAGGGTCAGGTGAACTTTGACCTCTGTATCATAGATGGGGTGATAATACCACTGATACAGGTCCTGCTACAATACAGTAGGAAACAATGGAATCAAGGGAGAAACCTTTAGATTCAAACAGTTTTCGAGATGAAAAAAAAGGGAAAAAAGAGGGGAAACCCTTTCAAGACAGTCACACCACCACCCCGAATCACATGACCTTTCACGTGGGGGTTGCGCAGAGAACTGGAACAATCGATGTTATTACTACGAAGAGAGAAAGGAAAGGGGTGTAAACAATGACTTTCGAATGTCTTCTTATATGAAGACAATGCCTTATCTATCATTTCCCCCCGGAACGATAACGATGTCATACGACACGCAGCTCTCCGCCTCCAAGTGTTGCGAAATTATCGATAATTGCGATCAATTTCTTCATATTTGAACTGAAAGTTCTGCAGAACAAGTAGCAACGACTCAGAGAACAAAAAGAACTAGAAGAGAAGAGAATAACCCAGAATGGCGTTATCAAAGGGGACTAGTGGCGCCTTTGGATGCTTTTATAAGCTATGCGAAGCGCCAGAGAAACAGAGGCTTTCTCTGCACTCTCCATTTTTCCCATGTTATTTCCCTGCTTCTCATTGATTGGGAAGAGATGCATGGGTGGCCAGAGACGCAGTCTGTGTGACCGGGGAGAAATGAAGAGAGAGAAAAACATCTTCCGACGTTGTTCTCCTTCGTGTCGTCGTCGTTTTGGACATAATAACAGCTGTTTAGAACGGAATTTCTTCGCTTTTTTCTCTGAAAAAAAAGGGAAGTAAGAGCAAAGATTTTGGGATGGACATGTGATTTGAGGAAGGAACTTCTTCCTGTTTTTCTCAGTTGGAACGGAAGACAGATGATCCCCCGAGGGCGCCTTTAGAGAAGAAGATGATATCTGACCAAATCAGAGAGTATTCAACGAAGAAAAAGGGGTATTTCGGAGATCACTTTTAGGCTGAAAATGAAATGAGGAGATGTCTGGGGAAATTTGACTAAAATTGGATGGGAAAACATCCGAAAATTGAATATTCGGGAGATGAGTCAGTGTGACGAAGCCACTCGATTTGGCGATGATCACATGTAGAAGGAGAAACCATTTTTCCTTCGCGAAATGGTTTTTTGAGGGGTTAAAGCCCAGTTTTCGCCGTAGAAATGACAAATTCTTCGGAAATCTACTGATCAAAATTTGGCTTCTTCTGGGCGATCGAACTAGCTTCAAAATAGTTTCTAAGGCACCAAATTTAGGGAAGCCACACAAAATTTTCAAACTAAAATGCAAATATTGACACGAAAAAAGGAAATTCGGCTGAGATTTTGGAGTGTAAACGCTGAAAATTCAATTTTTGAAATTTGGATCGATTGGAAGGAGCTACTTGATTCTGCTGTCTTTGGGAATGAAAATTCTTCCAGTATCTTCTGGAACGCACTGAGAATGTGACGTAAACCCCACTGCCCCTCTTTTTTTTCGTCAAGAAACCGCTGGAATTTTCCAGAAGTCGTGGGAAAACGTGGCAAATTTACAAGATTTTTGCCCCGAAATTTTCCTAATCGCTACTTATTTTTGGCGAACGGAGAAGCCGCAAGGCTGAAAGACTTTCAAAATGAGCTTCCTGACAAGAAATCTGCCGTTTTTCAACTCAAATGTGTATTTTAACTCGTCGAAATCTTCATTTCCAAAAAGCCTGGGAATAAATGACAAATTGCTCGAAAAATCTCGTAATTGATCACTTTCCGGCTTCTGTTTACATTTCAATCTCCTTTTTGTTCTTTAAAAGACTTCGAAAATAGTTTTTTTTCTTCGAAAATCCGAGAAGCCTGACAAAAAATCTGATCATGAATAATCCTGCAATTTTCGTCCCAGACATAATAATCCGTCGATATATTCTGAGAACATAAGATTCTGATAAATAATTAAAAGCTTTTTCATCAAAAATTCCGACAAACAACTCACTTTTGACGTCCTAACGCACGCAAACACGACAACTGCACTCAAAATGCGCCGAAAAACGACAAATTTCGATGGAAAAGTGGGAAAAGATTATCAAATCGACAGACATTAAAATTATCTTGTGACTGATAATAAAAAGTTGGCAAATAATTTCGAAAATCGACGGAAAATGCACAGAAATCAATCAGAAAAGCATGTGATTTTAGCGGAAATCGAGAAATGCGCCAGCAAGAACGGAAAGTGCGCAAAGGAATTGCTTGCGCTCTTTTAGATTTTCGAAACATTTTACGTGGACTCAGCAAATTGTCGTGAGGGGACAGTGAGGAGAAAGGGCGTTTGAGGGTACACTGAGTATTCCGCGATAAAACCACTAAAACATGCGCAACAGTGGAATTCCGGATGGTCGTTGAGATATTTGAAAATTAAAAAAAAATTGAAAATTCAAAAAACAACATTAAAAAAATTTTTAAAAAGTCAAATTTAGAAAACAGAAACAGAAAAAAAATGCCGAATAGAAGACGAGATAGAAATCACTATGGTTTGTTTAGTAGTTGTGAAAGACACTGAAAATGTTTTCAGATGAGATCCTCAGCAAAATTCGAATTCCGTTGGATTCAAATGGAATTGAAGAATCACATGAGCACGAACCAGCAACACAAATGTCAAGAATTTCTAATGAAACGATTGATGATATGAATTTGATTGATTCGGAGGATTTGCAAACGTTTGATGATTGTTATGGTGATAAGAAAGACGAAATAATACTTAATTAATAAACGTTCGTTCAGATATTGCTGATAATGCAAAGGATTCTTTTTGTGATGAACCACAGAGCTATAAAGAAGCATTGGAACATGTTACCAAAATTCTCGTGCCACTGAATTTGTCACAGAAACAAATGGAGTCTGTTTTTTCTGTCGCCTCTTCAATTAGCCGATTCAACATAACTGTGAGTTTCGATCAAGTGTTCAATTCAGAATGACACCAACTTCATTCAGATGACTGATCTAAAAGAATATTCTAATGAAAGATTCGTAGATTCATGTTCACCTGTAACGAATCGTTACTGTTCCATGTGTTTTGCCAGTTTAAGATCTGTAACGCATCGTTGTCCAAACGTGGAATGTGATTTTTACAGGTAAATCAAGAAAATTGACTTTTTGATAAATAAACTATTCAGTAAGCAATGCTCGAAAGGTACAAAATGGCAGCAAACCGTGGTCACGACGTATTCCGTTAAGGATCAACTAAGACGTATCATGAGAAACCAAATACGCGAGATTATAAACACACACCACTATCATCATGCGGTAGAAGTCAGTTTCAGGAAAATAATCCGACTTGAAAACCCACTATTTCAGGCTGGAATTGAAGAAAACAATGATTTATCATCATTTTGCCTTTCAAAAAGATATGCAGCATCTATCGAAAAAGAAGCAGAATTCCGATCGAAAAAGCTGAAAATTCCTGTGTCGATTGCGTTTGATGGTTTCGTTCCACGCAACGCTTCAAGAGACGAGCTGACACCACTTTACCTTCGCATCGAAGGTGTACCAAGAAGAATGAAGGAGAAAGAAGAATCCGTCGTTTTGTGTTCGCTGCACATTGGGCCTGGTGGTGTTACCCATGAAAATGCAGACATTTTTGTTAATAGGTATGAAGAAAGGTGAAAATGTTTCGAAATTTCTTAGTTTTAAGGTTAACAAATGAGCTGCACGAGATGCGGATGAAAAATTTGGAAATTGTGTTCGAAGATGAAGTTTGGTTCGTGGAGTTTTTCGTAATTTGCTCCCACATAGATATGAAAGTGAGTACGAATGATATATGCGTGTTTTAAACCGAAATTTTGAGGCCAGCAGGCAAGTGAGTAGTCTTCCTAATTGGAACTGTCGAGAAGGCTGCACTTACTGCACTATCGTTGGAGAGAAATGTGGAACTTCTGCTGTGTCTTTCTTGAAGAACGAAGGTGATCAGTCGAGGAGTCAGTCCGAAGTAGAATTCATCATTAAGAGCAACAGAAAGTGGAGTAAGATAAACTGAGGCATAATAAAATCTCAATTTCTAATTTCAGATGCTCTTTCCAAGTTGTGCAGCCCTCTTGCTCAGCCGATGGACGAGCTTCATGTATTGGGTGAAGGTGTGCTGAAACGGTTGCTGAATGATGTTATCGGCAAAACTTCTCATCTGACAGAGTTTCGAATCAGTGCTAGAACAATTAAACTTTTGGATGAAGCTATTTCGACAATTATGTGTCCTCCTGGATCAAATTCTTTATTTGTGTCTCTGTCGAAGCTTGGACGTTTAACGGGTTCCCAGTTGAAAAACGTACGATTGCACACACAAGTGAATTGACATGAACTCATTGGTAATTATTTCAGACTGCCAAAGTGGTCCTGCTCTGTAGTTCTCTTACAAGGATCTATGGAGATATTCACTCGAGAGTCTTCCTGTTCTGTATAATCGTGTCTATTGATACAGGAATGAGTATTAAAAAAAGATCGGAATTGCCATTTTTATCTCAGCTATGTTCATACATGCGCTCATATATGCACACTCGGCATCCAAACTCTATGACGTACAAAACACACGTAATCTATTCATACCAATTTTGTATATGCCGTAAACTTTTTCAGGTTTTCGTGGACCATATGTGCGAACTTATTGATGAATGGGGAAATTTGGCAGAAACGTCTACATCATTCTTTGAGAAATGTCACAGACTTCTTTCTGTTTCTTTTAATCAGTATTGTACAAGTCCTGAAGCTATGGGTAGAACGTTTCTGTTGAATCAGATAGTTAAAAATGAAGGCAAACCGTAAGTTCGTGAGCCCAAGTAACAACATATTCCAATCAATATAATTCAGGAAGGAGGATAATTTGATTCAATTGAACAATCAAGTTCAGTTAAGGCCGAGTTTTCAAGTTACTGACCCGTCTACAATCTCTACGTTGAACGCCCAAATGCCGCAGAACTTCGATAGATGCACTTACTGGTGAATTCCATTGCTTAGAAAATTTTGAACCAAGGCTTCCTTTTAGGAAAAGAATGATTCGCGGAGACGTTCTGTTTTCATCGGCAAGTTGGAATCGAAAAAAAAGAAGAGGAGAATCAGCAGTAGTTTCGGTTTTAGACGGGAACAACTTTTCCGTCGGTGAAGTCGTAACATATGTTCGATTAGAAGACCAACTCTTCATGCTTTTTGCTCCCTTTGTCATCCAAAACCCGTTTGACGCTCTTTATGAAGAAGGGCGTAGAAACAACATTGATGACAACACGCTAGATGTTGTTTGGAAATTGAAAGCTGAAAATGTTTGGTTTCATTTCGTGAACGGCCGTCTTCCGCCAATTTTGATCGATGTGGATAAGATACATAACAAAAGTATCATCATCAGTTTCCACGGCCATTCTATTGTTTACGATTGCTGTAATTGATAAAAATCCTCCAAAATAATAAAACACGATACTCCATATCTTTCCATTTCATTACTTTTGATCCCATTTCACTGTATGATAATCAGTTTTTATCTTTCTGTTGGATGAACCAGCTATACTAAATGTTCAGAAATTGCATAGACAGGATATTTCATCGATCTAAATGGAAAAGCACATTATCAAGCAAACAGGTTTGAAACACAGTCTCGGTCCTAAATACTTCTAGTTTTACAGTCGCTCCATCGACACCATGTCTTCCGATTCGACATGCTCCGTATATCAATCGGCGTGTTGCTCTGCCGCCACACAGAATCAATCCACTTGCGACACCAGTAATGGCCAACTCCCATCATATTCCAATGGTCACGACAAGAAATGGAATCCGTGTTGGAAGAAGTAAGAGATTCACCGAACAACAAGTTTTCAATAATGCTTTTGTCAGATCAACTTAGTCTATCCGAAGAAGAACTCGAATTCTACGAGTCTGTTGATTCCACTTTGTCATTGACTGGTATTTAAAACAGAGGCAAATACTGACCGAAGCTAGACAATTCCAGAAAACCTCCATTTGTGCTTCAAGGAACACAGATTAGATTTGGGACGATGTGGTTGTACGCTGTTGAAGTACAAAAATAGCGGTCGACTCGACGATGTGTCATATGATGTGAGTCACTCTTACATTAATTCTTATTAAAACTCATTTTCAGGAGTCTGTGCAATGGTATAACTCCTACAGTTTCACCATTTCTCCGTCAGTCAGCGATTTTGGAGTCATAAGTCCAGCAGTTCTTCAAATAAGTCAGGCATTTGTGGTGGGATTACGATGAGGTCGCATGTGTAAAGCGTATTTCGTTTTCAGATGAATGTGAAGACTTATGAGAAGCCGAAACCGCCAAAAAATGCTTCAAAAAGTGCTGTTTTTACGTGGAAGCCATCATTCGGATATGTGGATGCCAAATTTCAAGGATCATATCCATTTAAAGTTTATATTATCAGTGTTTCTTCTTGTAGTTTTTGTACTTTCCAGACAGAACATGTGGTGTCGATGAAACTTCTTGGTATTGTACCACAAGACACACAAAGAGCCATCTCTTGGATTATCAAAAATGTTCTTGCTCAGGTACGCCTATGAGTATTAATAAAAACCTACGCTTTCTAACTTTAGATTTTGTCAACGCCGGATTCCCATCAACAGTTTGCAGTAAGATCGGTTTACGCGAAAAACGCTAAGACAAATAGGAAGGATTTGCCGTTGCCCGTTTCCCAATTCATTGAAGGTTTCTCCTTTACTAATTCTTTTATTTAACATACAACTGTTATTAGATTACTGTATGCGATCTTTCGGATACCCGGCTGAGATCAGATTGCCAGCTTTTTCTTTCGATTCACTTGCTTCGGACTATCCAGCGTAAGTCATACTCCATATATTTGAACACAAGAGTACTTTAAGATTGACGGCTAAACTCGGAGCGACTCGAGAAGAATGTCTGAAAAAGTTCCCCATCCTTGTTGCCGATGCACATCATCTCCATTCTGTCATCTTCGCCCAGCTTCAAAGAGCTTTGTAAGTTTTCGAATGTAGAGAAAGGGAAAAACGGCTACTGTATTTTAGCAAAACAGTATGTTTCTAACGGCTTTACTTTCAGCTCCGATCTTCGTAACAGCATCGTGAAGCAGTCCGTCCGTACAATTAGTGGAGTCGAAATCGTCGTCAATGAGTTTGTTAGAATGACTCAACAACCGCTTGTGAGCATATGGCTTTATGAGGAAAACTCTCAATTGATAACTTATTTCAGCAGCAATTTCATCCGGAAGAAGCAGAGGATTTCGACGTTGGTGATGAGCACCTTGAAAGCCGCTACATTCGCAACTCATCAACTCCAGAAGCATTCGAAGAAGGCTCAACGTCATAATTTGTACAAGTGTTTGTTTTGTTTTTCGTTTTTTATTTCTTGGTCGTTCCTCGTACTCTGTTAGTGTTGTTATTTATTAATTGTTTCATTTTTTTCTATTTGTTTTTTATTCATTAATTGTTTCATTTTTTTTCTATATAAATTGCAAATTTTATTCGGTTGTTTTCTATACCAACGGTTTTAGGGGTGGAGCTAGAAATATTCTAAGCCTGCTAAACATCGCACGCAACGACACTCCACTTGCGTGTTCGTTGAGGGTACACTGAGCAGTGGTTGAGAGTTCTGTGTAACATATAGGTTCTCGCAAGTTTATTCCTCACTGTCCCCTCACGACAATTTGCTGAGGACTTTTTCAGATTTTTCAGGAATTTTCGAGAAAAGTAAGGGAAAACGGGATTTTTCTGCAGTTTTCTGAATCTTTCCAGAAGTGGCTCAAAGAATAGCTATAAAAATTTCCTTTTTGACACATTTTGACCCTAAAAATCCCGAAAAATTAGACAGAAACGAGCTTGAAAAAATAATTTTTATTTAATTTAACTTTCCAAAAAGAGGAAAAAGAAAAAAGCAAGTAGATAGACATGATGATGCCGGGAAGCACGTCAGAAAAAGTTGGCGAGAAGAGCGGCGACGATGGCTCCTGAAAAATTGGTTTCATGGAAAAATCTCGTTTTTTTTGATTTTCAAGGTAATAATTCAAAAATCTTTACAGAATCTTCTTACCAAAAGCAGAATACGTGGCAACTCCTTTTTCAGTGGTGGTGGTCGTGTTGGCAGCATCGGCAGCATTGGCCATTTCGAAGACGACGGCGAAAAGGCAGAAAACGAAGAGAAGGGCACTCGTCTGGTGGATCATTGTTTCGAATCAGTGATCGATAACTGATTTTCTTCTGGGAGCTTGCTCCTTTTATAGGGATAAAGCGCTCCGGCACCCTGGAAACCCAGGAAGCTTCCAGAAGGTTGACCTGACCTCAGGGCCGGGGTCAGAGGGGTGCCGGCGCTTTTCCTGGCTATAAAAGAAGCCGGAAGCGGGGAAGAAATCAGTTATCGATCGCTGATCCTCTCTCTCTCTGAGTGCAAACGATGAACCGCCAGTCAACTGCTCTCCTCTTCGTCTTCTGTCTTCTCGCCGTCTTCGAGATGGTTTATTCTGAGGATAACGTGAAGCCAACAATCCCCACCACCACCACTGAAAAAGGAGTCGCCACGTATTCTGCACTTGGTAAGTCAAAAATTCACTAAAAAGTCGACTCAATTTTGAGAAAAAAATTTCAGAAAAACCCAAATTTCTGGGCTTTTCCGCAATTTTCGCGCTAAAGTTCCTCAAAATTTGGTTGAAATCGCCTATTTTCGAATCCAAAAACCCCTCTTTTCAGTCATTTTTGCCTTTAAATTCACCAATTATTTTCCAGGAGCCATCGTCACCGCCGTGCTCGCCAACTTCTTCTGAGGTGTGCTCCACGTCATCGTCGCCGCTCGCTGCTGCTGTCACGTCTACTTGCTGTTGTCTTCGTCCTCCTTTTTTAGTGAAAATTAATAAATTTTTGTGAATTTATGGCGGTTTTCTGAAGGAAAATCACGGAAACGAGGGAGAAAAGAGCGGAGTCGTGGCTTTTCTGTTCTCAACTTTCGAGGAATCTGTGTTGAATCGAAAAATGCGAAAATGCAGCTGCTATTCGACAAAAAATCGGCATTATTTTGAGAAAAAGAATTTTTTTCTGAAATTTTTCGAGATTCTCGAGAAAACTTGAATTTTATAGCTGAAAATAGTGTCCAAGAAGAAAGCTTCCACGTGGCAAAAACTGTTTTTCCAGAATTTTCTTTTTTTTCGAAAATTCCACAGGCTTTTCCAGAAGAAAAATGTGGAAAATATGTGGCAACGTGGCAAAAACGTTTCTCGAAAATTCTGGAAAAAAGGCAATTTTTTGGAACAGAGAAATTGAAAAACTAGCAGATTCCAAAGGAAATTTCCCGGAAAAAAAAGCACCCTTTTTGAACAAAAGCGGATTCGGAGGCTTCTTCTGGCTGGAAACTTTCCAGAATGTTCCAAAAAAAATTTGAATAAAAAACCTCCAACTCTGCAGAAAAACCGAACTATTTTCTCGAAAATTCCGGAGAAAAAGACTGAAAAGTCTGTTTTCTCGATAGAAAACGTGGAAGAAAAAGCGAGAACGTGGCGAATTTCAAAGGGATTCTCCAGAAAAAGACAAAATTTTCATGAAATTCTGAATTCTAAAATATCTGAAAAAAAAAGAAAGAAATTTGCAATAAAATGTTCATTGAGAAGGAAAAGCATAGGCAGATCTCAGAGGGGGTGCGGACTTTTGGGTTGTTGCTCAAAACAAGTTGACGATCACGGCGCCGGCGATGGCTCCTGGAAAACGGAAAGGACTTGTTTATCGAGGTTTTTGAACAAAAAAAAGCGGTTTTGTTTAAAGGCGCATAGGGTTAACGCTCGGGATATCTTGCCACGACTACAGTAACCGCGGGAAGATATGGTGAAGGTTTGTCCATGCGCCTTTAAACCAAACCATTTTACGAATGAAGAAACTTACCAAGGGAGGAGTAATCAGCGGCAGAACCGGTCTTGTCGGTTGTGTTCTTACCCGGAACCTCAACTTTTGCCTCATCTTTTGCATGAACGACGACTTGGAAGATGGCGAGAAGACAGATGACGAAGATGAGGGCAATGGTCGTACGGCTCATCGTTTCTTTCTTGAACAGAGTGTAAACTGTGCAATTCTCACTGGGAGAGAGCCCCTTTTATACTGGGCCTTTATCAGTATCCTAGATCTCACGTCGTGTTGGCGGACTCATTTTTTCTTTGCATTTTTTTTTTCATTTTCAAGGGAAGTTGGAGAAAAAAATGAAGGGGCTTGGGGAGAACACGTCGAAAACTAAATTTTTTTGGAAATTTTCGGTTTCAAAGGTTTTTGAAAATTCTTTCGATTTTCAGGGTGATGTTTTTTATTCCAGATGAGTGGTTGTCAGTTAGGTTTAGAAAATTTCAATTTCAAAAGTTTCAGTATTTCAAGTATACGTCTCGGAGAAACACGTCATGCAAATGCGCTCTAATCAGAACATTGGGAAAGTTCAAAATAACTTGTTTATAGTTCTTATAGATTCAATCGCTATCTTTTAGGGAAGTTTCAGAAGCTTCCGACTTCGAAGCAATATGGGTAATAATCCGTATTAGAATATTAGAAAATATTTGCTCTTAAAGGCGCAGTGACAAATTTCTATTGGGTCCCGCCACGATTACAGTTATTTTCAACTGATAACTGTAATCGTTGTGGGACCAAAAAAAAGTTGTCGGTTTAAACCGAGGTGTCAGGCTTTCGCAAATAAGTAATATCTTTTTGAAAATCTTGACTAGACCTGAAAAAAGTGAAGGTAACCCCAGTCAAAAATTCTAAAAAATTTCGGTTTCATTAACATCTTGAATCTTTATGAAGTTCTCGGTTTTCAATACATCAACCATTTCAAACTGTCCGAAAAATCCCTCAAAAGTGTTGCAGAAGATTCTCACATTCCCCTAACAAAAACTTTGAAATTAGAATAGATTTATAAAAATAAGAATGGTCCAATTCCAAAAAAGAAACTTCCCAATTATTCTTGAAACACTTCGAGCAAATGCGCTCTGTTATGAATCCTGCCAAATTTTTTGTCAGTCCCCAATTTCTCGTCGTATAGAGCTTTTTCTCAGAAAATTTTTTTGGAGCCGGATCAAAAATGCATCTGAATTAGGCACTCGAAGTTTTCAGGAATCTGAGAAATAGTATGGGTGAAAAACGAAGAGAAAGTTAATAAAATTCAAATGGACCGATAAAAAATAATAGTTTCAAATCTAATAAACCCGTGAATTTTCTCTTCCACCGAAAAAATTTTGCTCTAGATTCAAAAATATAAATAAGCCAATTTAAAAACTGAAAAATCAGTTCAGTTTATCTTTCAGTGTGAAACAATGAACCGTCCATCGATTCTTCTTCTCTTCGTCTTTTGCCTCTTCTTGGCTTTCCAATACACCAATGGCCAAGACTACGATGATCGAGGCGGGGCTTCAGAAGATATGGCCAGGCCTCAATTAGGCGAGGAAGAGTCGAACACTCCACCTGGAAGCTTTAGGATGCGTAAAGCTTCCGAATCTCTGAGAAAAAAGAACACTACAACCACCACTACCACTACCACAACTACCACTGAAGCTCCGACTCCTGAAGCTTCCACAACTGGATCATCTGAAGTCTTTTCTACTCTTGGTATGAAAATTCGCTCTATTGATAAATTACGTTTTTATTCCAGGAGCCATCACCACTGTCATCGTCGCCAACATGTTCTGATAAAAAGAGAACTTTTCTTTTCATGAAAATAAATATTTTGCATTCTGGAAGCTAGACGTTTTTTCAGAGAGAGGGAGAGAGTATAGTTGGCATAGAGACGCAGAGAAATCTATGTGTCTGCGTCTCTCATTAGCTTGCGCTCCATCATTTTTTCGTGTTTGAAAGTCGTAATGGCTAGTGCTTATCCCGACGTCCGAAAGTTGATAGAATTTCCCATATGACAGAGAGCGTGGGTGACATGGAGACGCAGAGGAAATTTTGTGTCTGCGTCTCGCACTGGTGCGCACTCTCTTTCTCCCTTTTGCGAATACCAGTAATCTACGAGCCAACAAATTCTGTTCCACTAGTTCTTGAAAAGTTTTCCTTTTGCTCCCAGACTAATGTTTTTGATACCGTTTTCAAATTTCAAACTTCAAACCCCAAAATTCTCAATAGAGCACACTTTCAATACAAAACCCATTTATTCTACAGAAATAATCAGTCTAGAGTTCACGCTTTATTGTCAATGACGTCGTCGTTGTTTCGTTGCTCTTTTCCCCCACGGGACTTTCTAAGAAGTGGGCGGAGCCTGTTGTGGCACAATCTTCTCATCCTCCTGAAGATCATGAGCCTGCGATAAGTGCTTTTTGTCGGACCAATAATCCAAACGGAACGATTGTCCATACATGTCAGTGACCTTGGCTGCAAGAATTTGAAATTTTTCAGTAAGAAAGTGCGCTCCATTGCTAAACTTACAAAGAGTGCACTGGCCAACATATTTCCAGTGTCCTTTGAGAAAAGCGTGAATGTTGGCCAAAGGAACTCCATGGGAAACAATGATAATATTTCCGGATGGGAATTTCTTGGCAATCTCTTGGAATGTCTTCACAACACGATCACCGCATCCGAGATCTCCTTTTGGTTCGGCTGGAAGCTTCTCGAAGACCGGTTTGTAGGACTCGTCGATTTGGGTGGAGTATTCTCTGGAAATTTTGATGATACTTGTTTTTGTATTCGCTGGATGGGAAATTGAAAGAGCTTTTATTTGAGACCTTTTTGGTCCCTTTTGGATGATTTTGAAGAAAGTTATGGACCAAGCTTTCAGGCTTGCTCCCAGGAGCTCAGCACCCACGAAGCATCCCGTTTATGAACGCTCTCTCCACCCTTGCGTTTCAGGTGTGCCGGGGGCGCAGTGGCTAACGCTGCCGCCCATTGATCTTTTCCCTTCCGCAGGTTCGACCCCACCCTGCACCAATTCCCTTTTACTAACTTAATCTTTTCCATAGTCGGTACACTGGGTGGATCCATCGACATATAAAGTGGCTCCTGAAGTCCCGGCTCAACACAAATCTTCGTCGACTTGTTCTCCATCATCGCAGCGATTTGGGCTGATGTTTCAATGCAACGAGTGTACGGTGAGGTGATGATCGCCTCGATATTCATGTTGGCAAAGTGTTTTCCGACCTCATGAGCTTGTTGTTTTCCACGGATTCTGAAGGAGAAAAAGGGGTGGAGTCAGAAAGTATTCAGAAGACTCACGTCAATTCGGGATCATCCCACTTGGTCGGATTGTTTGCCTTCCACTTTTTATCGACATTGTCAACGCGTTGACCGTGGCGGACCAACCAAATTGTGCGGCTCATCTTTTTGCTCTCTTTATTTTCGATACTGATTTTGCGATTTTGATTTGGGGGGGGGGGGGGGGGGGGAGGGGGAGGGGAGATAAGGGACACGTAGTGAAATGTGGCAACACGTGGAAATTAGGGGGAAGAAAAGAAGATGGGCATGGAGATAAGAAAAAACGGTCACGCGGGAAAATCAATTTTTTGAGTTTTCAAAGTTTTTACCACGAGAATTTAAGAATCTGCTGAAATGCTTTTGTGGGATTTTTCGGACAGTGAAGTATTCGACGTATTGAAAAACAGGAATTTCAAAAAGCTACAAAATTTTCTTGCAACCGAAGTTTTTTTTTTGGATTTTGCTGTTCCAGGCTGTTCCAGCTGTTCCAGGCTATTAAGCCAACTCATTTGGATTTTTGCCTTCAAAGTTGAAATTGGTTCACGCTTAATCGAGTTTTCAAAGACCTGGCCGATTCAATTTTCACTTTCTGTGCAAGTTTTTCAGACATTCGAAATCTGTTTGGAACTGTTAATTCATACAACAAATTTTCTTGACTTGATGCTAAAATACTTTTGTTTTTATTGGTTCTTATTGGTCCCAAACCGCTTTCTTCATCGGAATTTTTTCGGGGATTTTTTGTTAATTTTTGTTTCTAACCAAGCTGCCAGAACTGCCAAATGCATCATTCGCAGCAACCTGGTAATTTTTGTGAAACAGAAAAATTTATGAAAAAACTGAAATTCTATCTCATTTTGAGGTTTAAAATACATAAACGAGTGAATTCTTGGTCCATTCCGTGACATTGGTTCTAATTTATCAGCGCTAATTTTGAAATCAACTCGAAACAGAAATTTTCCTTTCAGTTTATGGAATTCAGAATATTTCGGAAAATGTATCAACCTCATAAAAACTAATAGTAAGCCAATGGAGATTACCAGTTTTAGATTTGAACCAGTTTGAAACTAGATAACAATTTTTGGGTTGTCTCGGACAGTTTGAATCATTCGATTGAAAAACAGAAATTTCGAAAATTTTCAAAATGTTTATGAAACCGAAGTCTTTGAGAATTTTGACTGCGGTTGGCTTTACCTTTTTTTAGGTCTGGTGAAGCTTCTCATGAAGTTAGCCGTTCATTTTTTTCAAATGTTTTCCAGAAAAAAAAACTCTGTGAAAATTTTTCTGGTATTTATGAAAAATCTATTATCAGATCATCGACAAGTTATTTTTAGAATCAACTAAATCTTTTGTTTGAAACGGTATTCTTTTTTAAAAATGTTTTTTGTGATTGATTTTTTGTTTTTTTTTGTGTTTGCCAATACTTCAAAAACTGCCAAACTCAACGTTCCTATCAAACTTGTAATGCTCTCGAAACAGAAAAAGTTTTTGAGAAAAATTTGAAATTTTCTCCATTTTTTGCGGTATAAATTGAAATGATGGGTGATTCATGGTTCATACGGAGGACTATACGGAGAAAGAATCCTATTAGTTTGTCTTTGAAATTTTTAATTAGTCTAATTCTGAGAGTATTTTTTTAATTTAGAACCACTCATAAGAAGTCAGACACAAATAGAATTGTATTGTTACGGAGCAGCCAAATTAAGTGTTCTCTTTGGAAGCGTAAACTTTTAATTTTCGTACATAGAAGAGTATGCTCTTTTAATACAGTTTTTACGGTGATTGTGAATTCATAGGATGTTATTTGGAATATGGATCCTTTTCTAAGAAACCTAGCCCACGAAGGATTGCATTACCATGGATCACATGAACTATGACTCCTCTTTGAAATTGTACTTTTTTCAACTTTTTTTTTGAAATAAAGTTATTCAATTCAAGCTTTCTGGGCTTTTGCGATATTTTTACCTGGTGGATCATATTTATTTAGTGTAACAATTTAAGTTTAGACAATTTCTTTCAGAATCAACACTGTCCGAAGTATCATTTCGACGGATTTTGTTTCGTGTTCGAAACAGAAATATTGTGAAAACCGATTCTACAGTAAAACCTGCGGAGCACGGTTTACTGCTTATGAAATAAGCTCGCTTTTAGTGGTTTCTTGTTCTTACGTGGTGTCACATACAGTAATCTGAGAAACCGTGCGGCAAAAAGGTTTCAAACCATTACCCCAGAGCTTTGAAAGTCGCAATTTCACCCAGTTAGAGGCGAGGCTAAAAATAAAAATGTGCCGAAATTGCGGAAGTGACAGCTTGTATCAACTGACTAAAGCATTTTCTAGAGAGGCACTTCTATAAAACCGTGTATGAACTGATTGAATTTTGGAACAGATGCAAGAAATGATTAGTTCTAAGATATTCGAACGAAACTTGTATTATTATCGAAACGGAGCAAATTATTTTCAGAATCAAAGTATTCTACAAAATAGTTGAACAAGATTTCGTTAGAATTTGAAAGGCAAGAAGGAACCGTTTCACAAATTTTATGAAAGCTTTTGAGACTACGATAAATTTGATAACCCCATACTTGTGATTTTCCGGGCCGGCCCGCTTCGGCCCGTCGGCCGGCCCGGCCGGCCCGGATTCAAAAAATTTTGAAAAACTGGGGTCATTTTTTCAGTTTTTTTCGGTGATTTTGATGAAATTTCTGACTTTTTCTAACTGGAGATATCAAAAATTTTCTCTAGAAAACCACTCCTACAGTTATCAAAAAAAAGACGAAAAAAAAATTTTTTTCAGTGCAAAAAATTTTGACCCCCCTCAGAGCCGGGCCGACCGGGCCGGGCCGGGCCGGTAGAAATTCCTCAGTCGGCCCGGCCCGGCCCGGCCCATCACAAGTATGGATAACCCCATGTCCCATCGTTCTTTTTTTCATTCGAATCCCTACTATACATCAGAGAGGAAACTATCAGAGGAAATTTTCACTGAAATTGTAATGTGTTCGAAACAGAAAAGTAGTTCAGGGGTTTTTTTTAGAGAAGAGGACAGGAAAAAACAGGATTTTGAGGGAATAGTTTGCATTCTGATCGATTTTGAGGCGGTGAAGTAGGTTTATTCAGTCAATTTTTATTGTTTCATGTCCCTATTGAAATATTTTCAGATTTATTAACAGTACAAGTTGGGTGGTTATCCTGTGGATTTTGTTCAACTTTTTCAAAACTTGTTTCATTTTGCTTGCTTCTAGAGTCAACAATATCATTTCATAACGTGTATACTGTCAGTGTTGCCACACCCACGAATCTTGTGCATGGTTTGAAACATTAAGAAAATAATATCTGTAATAAAGGAGGCTAATAAGAACTATCAAGAATTCATCGTTTCATTGATTTTTGCAACAGAATCATGGCACAGATGGGTTCCAAGCCTTTTGAATAAGTTTCACAATACTCTTGAAACTGAAAAAAACTTTTCAGAAATCAAATTATTTTTTTAAAGATAGCAAAACATCCGAACAAATCATTTTACTCACTTCAGAAAAGGCATATCTTCTGAACGTATGTTGAGCATTGAAACTGAAAATAATAAGAAATCTTTATAATAATTTCAGAAAGGCACTATAGCTCGCAATCCTTAGCAATTCTTACTATTAGTTCCGGTGCGAAAACCGTGCATGTAAAAGCTGGCATAGATTGGCTTGAAAATATATGAACTTACTTTTGTTTAATCTTTGAAACAGAAAAAAAAATAAGTTCACAGTTCAATTTTTTTTAAAAGGAATATACTGTCAGTGTTGCTACCCTCTGAAACCTTGTATTAGGATTGGAACAAAACTATGCATTATAGAATATCGACCAAAAATGCATAAGATGCGGAGGTTCTTAAGAATCAGGATGAACTTAATAATATTTTATGATTTTGGTAGCCGAAGGAACACATCGATTGGCCTCAAGCTATTCGAATAAGATTTGCAATTTTCTTGAAACTGAAAACTTTTTAAAAAATCATTATTTTTATTGAATATTTTTGAAACGATGGCATAATATTAGAAGATGATGAAAGACTTCAGGAATGCATTTCTCATTTTTCCCTTGTGTTCTCGGTAAACGTCTACAACTTCTGCCCGCAATACCCACAACTTTCGCGCGGAGGCCTCACAACCGGCAAAAAACCACGTAGTTTCAGTTGTGGCAGAGTAAGGCGGAGGTTGTGAGTTGGGCGAGGAATAGTTGCGCAAAGGGTATGCGAAAGTTAGGGGAATTTGTCTCATTAGTTGCCGTTCATTGCTTTTCGTTACTCGAGTACTCGATATTCGAACTTTATTAGTGAAACAACAAGTGAAACATAACCAACAAGAAATAAAACAACAAAAAGAAAAAGTGAAATGAAGTAAGTAACAACGAGGACACGTAATTATTGGGGTGAATTCAGTTCATTGCTCGTTCCCGGCATACTCTCCATCATTGGCCTGGTCCGATAGATGCTGTAAAAAAAAAGCTGTTCTCACAAATAAGGGGTGAAGTAAACTCACAAGTTGTTGAGTTCATCAATCGAGTATATATCCGGGCTGCGGCCAAGAGCTGTGAGGGAATCTCTGAATGATTTCATGTCGCTCCACATGAAGTGGACTTTGCAATTCTTCTGAAATGAAGGTTGTTATTTTTTTAGTGCTATGGTAGACTTACTGAGCAAGATATCAGTTGGTTTAATTCCCAAGAGTAGTGATAGCCTCGGATAGCTTTCCTATAAACGATGAATTAATTGGAGTGAATGATTAGTGAAACCTACAAAGCTGATACAATTGACATATTCGATGTCTGCAAAACAGTGTGACGCAACGTCCTTCTTCTTTCGACTTCTTCAATCTCAGTAGTAAGGTAGAAGAATCCCGCCCTTGTGCGAGATGTCCGCCCTGAGGGGCAACATCTCGATCAGAGGCGGAGCTTCAAAAAACGACTGTAAACTGATCATCAATCAAATATAATGATCCTTTAATCTCAAAAATAAAATTTATTACTGTAATTAATTACCATTTTTCCGTTTTTTTATTAAAAGAAAAAATTCAAAAAATTCAAAAAAACAATTTATTTGAACAATCAATTCAAATTATTACAAGATAATCGTAAAGAAAGCCTTTAAATCATTCTCAAAAATTAAATTTATGAAAAAACCTTTGGAAAAGGGGTAGCACAAAATTTTGCTTAGAGAGACGCAGAGAAAATAAAAACGAAAAACCCACCCCATTGAAAAGGGGGCCCAGTGTTCCGCGAAAAATTTCGAAAAGGGGTTTAGAGAAATCCTAAAGAGAGACTAGACGAAAAAGGGATAAATGAAAATGGGGGACGACCCAAGAAACTGAATGCGGGAAAATTTCTGGGTTTATTCCTAAAGAAAAAAAAAAAAGAAATATTATACCAAATTTACAGCTTTAGTTTGGCAAAAGTCTTCTTCTTCTTCTTTGCTTCTGGTTCCCCTTCAGTAACAGGTCCAGCCTCCATCTTTCTCTTTCCAAAATTGTAGATATCAAAATTGAAAAACTTGTTGGTCAATGCAGACTTTTGAGCAAAAGCGCAAACATTGCACAAAACTAGAACTGAAAAAATACCATTATTTTTTAAAAAATTCAATTTTTAAAAAATACCTAGCTCTTGAAAATCTTCAGAAGCATTTTGAATATTCTTCCATTTTGAAGAATTGCGACAGTCTGCACACATGTGAATGATAAATGCCGAATCTCCAAACATGAAGCGTGGATCAAGTTTGGCCTTTTGAGCATCTGGACGTGTAGCCTCGGCTCGCTTTTGCTCCATATAGAGCTGAAATTAAAAAAAATCACCAAGTTATACATTTGAAAAAAATACCTTTCGCTTTTCAAAATAGGTCATCGATTCAGCTGGTGGTGGTGGTGGAACCACAGGAGCACTCGAATTTGCAGCCGCCATAGTCGAGAACAAACGCAAAGAATGAAATGAAATTCCAAAAATGGTGGGCGGAGCTTTACAGTTAGAGTTTCAAACTCTGAGAAAGAAACAAAATTAGAGATTTGATAGAGAAACAAAGAAATCTTCAAACAGCACTATCAATCATTGGGTTACGCATAAAATCAAGTCCAAGTAGCATATCAAATTCAGCTAAAACTACACAGTACAATCCTCCTTCTGGAGTTTTGTCTTTGAAAGTGAGCCTTATACTAGTATTAGTCTGCTTGACAAGCTCAAAAAGAGAGTTATCTTGAGCGATGGGACTCAATTCAAAACCAAAAATTGTAAAACCCTTTTCTTTGAACATTTCAGCACTAATAGAGTTGCAACTGTTATTGTTCCGAGCATAACCCAGAGCCTCTTGCATTTGAATGTATGCCTCGATAAATTTGTTGTTTGCAAAATCCATATCCATTGGTCTTCCCGGAATCGTCTGTCCACAATAATCAATTTGAACATCTGTCACCCCATAGGGTTTGAAATTGAAAGGTGACGTTTTCAAAGAACCATTGTAAGATTCCGCAGATACCAAACCCAAAAAAATTCTCCTAGCCATTTTTGAAGTAAATAGTGTAGTTGCAGGAGATTCTAGTCGATTTGGTCCAATGTAAAATGCACGAACTTGCGATGAAATCATTGGATACTGAACTAGCTTGTGTTCAATAATTGCAGCCTCGAGTTCATTTGATATACCATCAGTCAACTCGTACTCGTGAACTAGCGCATGAACATCTCGCACATTAAATTTTAGCCTATCTTCACCCAAATTAAATCCTTCAATCAAAAATTCGCTGCTGTTCGGATAAGCAGTCAAACGGACATTGCAAGAGTTCATCAAAACACGCTGCTGATTCATCAAATCAATAGAAACATTTGCAGCTACCTGAACTGTCGCTCCAGCCTTGTTTACCATTTGAGCTCGTTTCAAATAACCTGGGCTAGAAGCGCTACCAACTTCATCTTCATGGAAAAAGCCTGCTGCAGTCAGTGTAGAATTTTTAATGTCCTGGCTATAGTTTAGCAAGTTTTCAAAGTAGCTCTTGTAAGCATGATTGGTTGGGTTGTTGTATACCAACTGAGAGTTGATATGCAAAGTAAATGTTTTCACAATAGAGCTTGCAATATTGTTGATTGGGGCATAATGTTTATCGTTAGTCATTGGCAAAAAACTACCATCCTGCTTTGTTATATCAAAAGTGAAAACAAGATAGGTGCGCTTCAAGTCCAAATAATTTCGTGAATGATTAGTCAGCACAAATTCCCAAGGTCCCTCGGGTTGAAAAGCATTCCGAAGTGGCACTTTCACATACTTTGCGGCAAGCAAAGCAGTGTTAGTTCCAGGCATGGTACTAAAGTCCAATTCATCAACCACCACATCTTTAGATTTTTGATCCATACGACTCAGCATTTTGAACAAGTGATAAATTTACAATGATAGCTTTCCTTTTATAGTTTTTCAGAGCTCAAAGATAATTGTTACGGCTGGAGCCCTTCACTTTATGAGGTTTCAAAACAAGAACAGAATGAGCTTTCCTTTTTCGCCCAGATCCTCTAATCTCTTCAAGCTTTTTTTTCGCTACTGACTTCAAACTATGCTTCAAATCTTGTCCTTGAGACAACTCTGTTGCCAGCTGTTTTCCTGCACTAATAATATGCTGTCCAGCAAAAGAGTTTAGAAATGCAGGCAATAGGCCAATAGCCGTAGTAAGAATACCTCCAAGACCTCTACCCATCTGATTTACTCCACGTTGATACCTCATTCCATGGTAATAACCATTTCCTGGAACGTCTCTACGTAGCAAACGCTTGTAATCAATTTTTGTGAGATCAACAGGTACAGGAGCCATTATAAAAGTGTTGTAAACTAGAAAAATTTACGCTATTTATAGGCAAATGTTTTCCAGTCAAATTTACGAAATTTTGACAAACGACAAGTTTTGCAATAAAACTTTTCTTGGAGTCTACAGCTGCGATGAATTACCAAAAACAAGAAAGAAGAAATTTGGTCTGATAGTTAATACTGACAAGAGGGGTGAACCCGGTACACACTGGCAATCAATATTTGTGGATGAAAAGAGAAACTGCTACTTCTTTTGTTCTTTGGGATTGAAACCAAACGCGTACGTTTCAAAGTACATGAGCCAATTTACTAAAGTGTTTTGTAACCGCCGAAAACAGCAATCTGTAAAAGAAGTCACTTGTGGTGCATATTCTATATTCATGCAGTCAATGATGGCACGAGGCTATTCCTTCAAAAGTCTATGTGATCTCTTTGACAAGATTACAAACGATGATGAGTTTATGAGAGAGTATTTAGAACAAACGTATGGAGAAAATCTTCTTTGACTCACAAATATCAAACTTGTTCTGGAAAGATGGTTGAAACACGAGAGTTGGAGAAATTAGGGGTGCTATAGAAAAATAAAGCTCCACCCCCAAAATTAAAATTTTGAAAATTCATTTCGAACAATATTCGACCTACTAGCATGTCGTTCCGTGAATTTCTCGAGCATTTGGAAGCAGAGCTTGACGCTCACGAGGCACTAAGAATGTGGATGTATCAGGGAGATCCGATAGGTATCGTGAACCCAATCCCCAACGAAATGTCGGCAGAAGAAGTCTTATTGAATGTTTCTACCCCAACTGAAGCAACACCACCATTCAATCAAAAGCTGGTATGTTTTTTTCATCTTTCCCTCTAAATAAGCAAGTGCTGATATGTTGACTATTCAGTTTGGGGAAAATTAAAAAATTTAAAGAGAATATTTGGAAGCAAAAAATCAGTGGTTGTTGGTGATGGATATCGTCTTCCGAAGGCTCTAGCATTGGGTAAAATTCATAGTGATTGGAAACGTGCAAAAGCAGGTTCTGTTGAAAACATAGAATTGGGGAAATTGTGGAGACGCTGGGAACGCAAAGAGGTTTTTTATAATTGAAAAATTATGCTGACTTTTTATTTTTCCAGAGTTTACCCCATCGTTCAGATTTGAGGGCTAAGAAACAGGAAAAATTGGCTAAACAACTCCTAATTGAAATGAAATTGAACACTGGACAAAGTGAGCACTCTCTGACCGACTTGAACAGCATGGCGCTTTATTTATCAAACTACCAGATTGTGGTTTGGACAGTTGACGGATCAAACGTACCAGCTATTCAAAAACACTTTAATGAAGATGCAAACGGTTTTATTGGACTAATTTATCATGAAGGCCACTGGGAATTTTTTGTACCTCGATTTGAGCAAATTCAAATTAGGTGGGGGTGGAATTTTTTTCTTTTTTTCTAGTGACTCGCTCCAGATTTTGCTTCAACTGTTCAAAACTTGTCGATGAGGTTGATCACAGGAATTGTACTGCAAAATGTGAGAGATGTGGGATAATTGATTGTGAAAAGGATTATCGAAACCTTGTTCATTGCTCCCACTGTAACATTGAGTTTGCTGGTGACAAATGCTATGCTCAACACTTGCAAAAACCATCTTCATCATCCCTCCCGTTCTGTTCAAAATGGCAACGGCAAGCCTTGTTTGTTTACTCTGAAAACGCGTAGTTTCAGATGTCAAAGTTGCTTCAAAATACACAAGAGGCTCCAGTATTGTCAAGTTCAGCATGTATGCAAAAAAGGAAAAAAGGCAAACGACTAAAACATGTTTTCTTTGTAAAATCATTCATTTAAAATCTTACAAAAATTAGGATTGAACTTTCAAATAAATTATTCATTGCAAGTTTCTCTTTTGACAAGATTTACAAATTTTCATTGAAAGATGACCATTTTCAATGGTTAGAGAAGGAGCACAGCAACTTTTGTAGATAAAACAATGAAATCCAGGCTCTGATTTTTTGCTGCGCTCTTTCTTTGGTGGATGCATATTAATCATTTGCTTTCCATTTTGCAACTTTTTTGGGCGTACCATTTTCATTTCGTTTTTCGATTCAATTGGTGGTGATGGAGTCAGGCTGAATCGAAGAGGATCCATAGATGCTTGAAAGCTTGGCCAAACAGCTGCAATAAAACTTTTTTTCAAATCAATTGTGTATTTTCCTTACCTGGTGCAATGGGATCCACAGGTGCTTGAGAAAAGGCATTCATGGCGTGATCTGAAAAAAAAGCAAGTAATGAGCAAGGATCGTGAAAAGAATTACGAGACCACAAATTTTCCGAGCTTCATGAAAAAAGATCATTTTGTTTGAGGGGAGACGCAGAGAAAATGTAAACGGGGGACCAACCGTATGGAAAAGAAGGCTAGTGTTCCGCGAAAATTTAGCGGAGGAGATAAAATCTTTAGGGAAACCAAATGAGAGAGGCTAGACGAAAAAGGGATAGAAGAAAACCGACCAAGGAATAGAAACTAAATGCGGGAAAATTTGGGGGACGAGGATAGTGTTTTGAAAAAAGGTTCATATGAAAGAATAGGAGAGCAAATTACTAGTCACCAATCACGACAACGTCATACAAACAAAATGACTGTTTCAAAAAAGGAACGTCACTCTCTGCGTCTCTGCAGTTTTCCAAAATTTTCAAAATTCCAAAACTGAAGAGACAGAGGGGTACCACAGAAGAACGAGCTCCGCCCACAAGCTCTTCCAAAGAATTTCATTTCGAACAAAATTCGACTTGGGAGCATGTCGTTTCAGGAGCTGCTAGCATACTTTAACCGCTGTCGCGAAGAAGAGGGCGAGGACCAGTGTAAGATCAAGTCTTTTAATTAAAAAATTTACAATTCTTTTTATTTATAGATGGCGGGGGGCCTCAAGATGATTCAGATGATGATGATGATACTCTGCGTGCCCCGAGATTTGTAAAAAGAAAAACTTTTCCATCTAATGAAGAAATGGATCATTTTGAAAAGTTTGCGCAACTTTCAAATTCTGTCAACCTTCATCGCCTATCGGGTGGGGTAATGGAGACTGGTTGCGTTCGCCTATCATTCAAAAATCTTGATAGTCTACCCACTAACAAAACAACGGATCAACATTTTGGAGAATTGTTTGATATTTTTATAAGAAAAGCGATTCAACAGGCTGGTGGTTCTCTTAAAAACAGCAAGTATTGGCTTTGGTAAGTTTTTTTTTTTGCATTTTCTAGGAAATTTTATGTTTTCAGTCTTCGTCATCCAGATTGGGTGGATAATGAAATTTGGATAAATCACAGGACACATGCCATTGCAGATGGTCATACGTTAGTGAACTCGATTGCTAATGTAATGCAATCAAACAAGGAGCTTGTAATTGACAATGGAATAGAGCTCCACATGAAAATCTTTTCTACAATGAGTGGAAGAGGAGGACCATTGTCTGATCAAGTTTTGGTATGTTGATTGATTTGAAAAAAAGCTAGTCTACTCTTGCTCAGCAATTGTTTGGAAACACCCAGGCTGTTGTGGTTGGTGACGGGTACTGTTTGCCAAAGGCTCTTGCCCTAGGTAAGATTTGGAGTGACTTGAAGAGCTCAAAACAAGACAGCGATGCATATAAAGATTTGGAAAAAATGTGGAGACGTTACACTCGTCAGGAGGTATTTTCTTTCATTGAAAACACTGTATTTATTATTCACTTAGCGCGATCCAAGGCGTGTTGCTCAAAAAATTGCCCATCAGGAAACACTTGCAGTCCAGCTGTTGGTTGAAATGAAAATGAACCCAAAGCAACAGAAACATGGCCTTTCCGACTTGATTTGTTTTGCGCGTCACTTTTCAAATTACCAAATAAAAATTTGGACAATTGACGGTTCAAATGTTCCCGCTATACAACATTCGTTCAATGAAAATGCATCTGGATTTATAGGCCTTATTTATCATGATGAACATTACGAGTTTTTTGTCCCAAAAATTGAAAGAATACAAACTAGGTGAGTATTCAGTAACGTTTTTTCCTATTCGAGTTTTATAGATTTTGCTTCAACTGTTGCAAGCTCGTCAGGTTTGAACACCGAACATGCAGCGCAAGGTGTAAGAGATGTGGAATGCTAAATTGTGAAAAAGATTATCGAAATCTTGTTCACTGCCCTACATGTAACATTGAATTTGCTGGTGACAAATGCTATGCTCAACATTTGGAGAAAAAATCTGCATCAGCTTTTCCATTCTGTTCAATATGGCAAAAGTCTGATGAATTTGACCGAAAAAATCACTTTTATTCAATTACAGGTGCGTAGATTGCTCAAAAATTCACAAGAGGTTTGAATATTCCCAAGTAGAGCACGTTTGTAATGCAAAAGAGTTTTGTCAAATTTGTCAGCGAAATGTTTTACAAAATCATGAATGTTTTCACACACTTACAACGGCAACAGGTCGTGAAAAGTTGATAAAGAAGCAAGAAAAGTGGACTATGCTCATTTATGATTTTGAGTGCATTGTTCAAGATCCGGAAAAGGGTAATTCTTGTAACCTTTTTTCTATGATTGAATATAAAGAATTTAGATGGCCCACAAAAGCATGAAGTGAACCTGGTCACTTGGCGACTAATCTGTCAAAGATGTTTGGGTGGTTTCTGCATGCATTGCGGACCCATTCAATACTTTTCTTATAAACTACGTGCAGGAGAGCAGCAAACAAGCGTTCTCGATCGGTTCTGTGACTTTTTGACTACCGATGGCAGACTCGATAACGTTTATATTATCGCACACAATGGTGGAAGGTTTTCGATAATGACCTAGAAAAAGACACGTATTTTTTTTTTGTAGATATGATCATGTTTTCCTACTGGCTGAGTTGGCTGTAAGAACAAATGTTGCACCAGATGTAATTGTCTCTGGTTCGAGATTTATTTCTGCAACGTTAAAACTAGAAGATCGTACCCTGACATTCCGTGATTCTTCACAATACATACCCATGAAATCGTCTGCAATGCCTAGCGCCTTTGGTCTTGACGTTGACTCGAAAGGCAATTTTCCCTACTTGCTCAATTTTCCGAAAAGCTACGGACCGCGATGGGAAACGAAACCCCCAATAAAGTACTATCAACCCGACTACAAGAGTGAAAAGGAGGCTGCAGAGCTTGAGAAATGGCATGCAGAAACATACAATGAACCATTTGTTTTTGATGACGAAATTTTAAATTATGGACTCAATGATACAGAGATTTTGACTCTAGGAATATGCAAATATATCAAGGTAAGTTTTTTTAAAACCACTAGCTCTTTTACAAGTGTATTTTTTTAGATTTGTCAAAAAACTTTTGTAAACTGGAACCCCATCATTCAGTCACCCACTTTGGCTGGTTTCGTAATGTTTGTAATGTCCAATCAGTATTTTCAAAAAGAGGACGTTGCCTATATTCCGGAGAATGGATTTCCTGTCCGAAACAATTCAGTTTTTGCTTTAAAATATTTGCGTTGGTTAGAGCATTCGGAACCCACCTTGTCATCTATACAGCACGCACTCAATGGAGGAGAATTCCAGATTGCAAATTACCTTGTTGATGGATATGATGCTGCAACAAAGACTGTTTTTGAGGTGATTGATAAAAGCATAAAAATTCACTATTCTTTTCAAGGTTTACGGTTGTATGTGGCATGGTTGCCCAAAATGCTATCATAATCGTGAGGCAAAATGTCCTCGAAGAAAAGAGTCGACATTTCGACAGCTCTATGACGAAACAATGTCTCGAGAAGCAAAAATTCGTCAGCAAGGTTACAAAATTGAACCAGTTTGGGAGTGTGAATTACGTGAGCATTTGGAAAAGGACAAGGAAATGAACACATTTTTCAAAAATGTAAGCATTAAAACTAGTAAATTTAAAAGTTTTGTAACTTTTCAGTGCCGAAATTCTACAAAATTGTTACCTCGTGAAGCAATGTATGGAGGTAGAACACAGCCGTTTAAAACTTTTGCTGTACAAGACGATGACTATACCATTGAATATTATGATTTTTGCTCACTATATCCATATATCAACATGAAGGATAAGTTGAAAAAGCAGCTCATTTTTGACAACAATCGGGTTTTTTTAGGTGCTGCCTATCCCAGAGGTCAGCCACGAGTCATTACAAACAACTTTTTACCAATAACATCAACGACAAAACTTCCATACCGTGGATTAATTTTTTGCACCGTTTTACCTCCAACCAAACTGGCAATTCCAGTTTTACCCTATCGTCATGATGGAAAACTATTGTTCCCACTCTGTAGGTCCTGTGTGGAAAATTCCAAAAAGGCGAAAAAATGCAAGCATGCAAGTGCTTCGGAACGACAATTCACTGGAACTTGGACCTCTGACGAATTGGAACTGGCAATGGAAAAGGGCTACAAAGTGTTGGAATTTTTTGAAGTTTGGGACTGGCCCGATGATAAATGGATTGTCGGAGGATTCTTTGAAAAGTATCTGGGACCTTTGCTAGTCATTAAACACCAGGCTAGCGGCTGGCCACGAGAAAACATGACGGATGAGGAAAAGGCTGCTCATGTTGAAATGATTCGAAAAAATGATGGCGTAATTATCAATCCAGCACTGGTCGAAAAGAATCCAGCACTGCGAAGTTTGGCCAAGCTATTTTTAAATTCAGCCTGGGGTAAGTGTTTTTTCTCGCAATCTATAAAAAACTTTTATTCAGGAAAGTTTGCTCAAAATCCTTGCAAAACTGAGACAAAACTTGTCAAACTTGATGACTATGTAAAAATTTGCGAGTTTTTCGAAGAGCCTGGATACGAACCAAAAATGTTCAAAACTTGGGGAACTGACATGGCATTCATTGCAAGGCAACAAGTAAAAGAAGCCTTGGAAACTAGGCGATATTCAAATATAATGTATGGAATCGTGACGACATCTGCCGCTAGAATACGTCTCTATAAAGCAATGGACCGAGTTGGAGCGGAAAACTTGATTTATTGCGGTAGGCTTTGAAACTAAACAAACAATACGTATTGTTTTCAGACACTGACAGTGTAATGTTCCTTCAAAAACGAGGACAAGACTTGCTTGATGATTTAAAAGGAGACGGCCTAGGCATGCTCACAAATGAAGTTCCCAAAGGAAAACGGATTGCGGAAGTTGTGACAGTTGCACCAAAAGTGTATGGACTCAAGTTTATTGATGACGCTGGATTAGTGAGCTATTCAATCAAGGCAAAGGGAATTACTTTGAATAGGAAAAGTGCTGAGAACGTTACGTTTGATTCAATGAAAAAAATGGTGAGAATTTGAAAATGTAAAAGATTCTCCAATTTTTTCTTGACAGATGCAAGACTGGGTCGATAAACAATCTGCCACCCCACTCGTCGCGTCTCGGTTTGCATTCAAACGAGGTCATAACCATCTGGACGGCATTGAAACTGTCTACTGTCAAAAAAATAAAGTTTGGGCAAGGATTTCAAATTTTTATTTTCGCGGGCGGTCCGCCCACTTCAATTGGAAACTGTAAAAATTCAAATTTAGCTTGCAGGCGACAATGGGCGGACCGCCCGCGAAAATAAAAATTTGAATTCCTTGCCCAAACTTTATTTTTTCAACAGTACACTGAGAAAATGCTTCGTCCAGTTTCGGACAAGGGACAATTGACAAGTACTGGGGAAATGTTACCATTTGGGTTTTTGGAATAACACGTTTTTTTAATAAAAAATTTTTATAAGTTTAATAAATCATTAGCATCAATCCAACTATTATGTTCGTCTCCATATCCATCCCACTTGACAAAGTGTTGTAGTTTACCTCTGACTCGACGTGATTTCAAAATCTTTTCGACTCTAAATACAGAACCAACATCATATGTGCATTTTGTCATTTCGCGTGTGTAAAATACACCGACAATATCTTCTCCATTGGTATCCACCAGTCGATAGGTAACTGGTCGACCTTTGAAAACTTGCTTGACAACATATACTTCAGTGGTCCACCCCTGCTCATAACCCTTGTCAAAGTGTGCCTTTTTTGCTGCTATTCGCACATGGTCACCAACTTTGAACTTTGGTCTACCTGCTGTCCTATCTGGAATCGGTATTGGAAAATCGCCTTGTTTGACCTCGTTCGGAACAGCTCCTATTCCTCGATTGAATGAATTGTTTATCCCTGTCACTACTTTTTGCAACACATCAATATATCGATGATTATATTTATACGTCATGTATTTCGCAAGACGGGTTTTCAATGTCCGATTTGCCCGTTCAACCACAGCGCACTTTATTTCACTTTTCGGAGAGGCT
Organism: Caenorhabditis doughertyi; assembly: GCA_963572265.1. Lineage (NCBI taxonomy): Eukaryota > Metazoa > Nematoda > Chromadorea > Rhabditida > Rhabditidae > Caenorhabditis > Caenorhabditis doughertyi. Next base: position 8,009,776 of record OY751553.1, on the reverse strand, counting down.
AGTTTAATTTTCAATTTTTCAAACAATTTTTCGACTTGAGGGTTATAAAATTCTCGGCCATTATCAGTATAAACAGTGAGAGGAGAAACTTTCATTTCATTGAATACTTGCTCCAATGCTTCAGCAACCACAGCACCATGTTTTGATTTTAGAGGTTGAACAAAAAGACGTCTAGTGTAAATGTCAATAACTGTCAAAAGAAATTTGATATCATCATTCTTTTTACTATATTTTGACATGTCAACCAAGTCTGCCTGAAGGTCACAATACACTCCAACACCCACCGTTTTCAATCGGGGAAATTTTGACACATTTGGTCGATGTAGGGTAAAAGATTCTTCGCCTTCAAGAGTCTTTTCAACAATCTCCAGCGTAATGTCGGGGAATTTTGGTTTCAAAAATTTGAAAACAGAAGCAACAGAAGTAAAAGCACAAGCATGTTTTTCATTTGTCCAAGCATCTTTGATTGCAGATTCCATTTGAAATGAAAAGAACAAACTCCTTTTATACACTTAAAACTTCCAAAGGCGACAGTAGATTCTAGAGCCAGCGCTAGCCGTTACCCCAGCTCCACTAAATGTCCGTCTCTTTTTTCTTCCCTCTCCTTCTTGTTTAATTTCCTTTTTCACAGTGTCAAATTCTTCAAATTTTATTGGTTTAAAATCTTGTTCTTCTTTCACCTCCTGCTTAATTTCACTTTTTAGCGGTTTCAAATCTTTTAGTGGCTTGGCTTTTCTCGGCGTCTCTTCTTTTGCGTCTTCCGTCTCTTCTTCTTCCTCTCCATCTTTAGTCCTCTTTGCTTTGGATACCATCGTGTCGTCCGTCTTTCGCTTTCGCCATCGTATCATCTTTTGTTCTGCCATCTTCCGACCCATCTTGTAACGAAGCAAGTCTTGATGACGCGGAATCACAATCTGTTCTTTGCGTACATATTTTGGTTGCACATGTTTTCGTATTGGTTCAACATCAGACCTTGTTCTCTCCGGTTTAGTGATGTGATGAATAGGAATTGTTGGTTTCTCTTCTTCTTCTTCTTCTTTCAGAAATCGTTTTTCAAAAGCAGACTCGTTTGTTGGATTTTTGCGTTTGGTCTTTCTTTTCAAAGGTTTTACCTCTGGCTGATTGAAAAATTCATTTTTAGCGGTTCTAGTCTTTTTTGGATTCTCGTTTGCTAAACGTGCTAGTTTTCTCTTCATAGAGCTTTTATCCACATCCATTAATTCAAAGGATTCGGTTTTTGGGGACACGACGTCCGTCGGTTCTTCTTTTTTGACAATTGTTTGCTCTATATTTTCTTTCAAAATGTCAAGAATTTCTTCATTGGCAATTGGAAGCTCTTTGTGATTACGAATTCGATACAAAACATCTTGATAAAAACGACATTTTTCAGTTTCATTTAGCTTTGGATCATTCAAAATTTTTTCCAGGAACCGTTTAGCAGACTCGAGTGCATACCCTTCGACAAACGGGATGACGTGATACTTTTTAATGGACCTCATTGAGAAGCTTTGTGGCAATAAATGCAGGAATAATGAGTGATTTTAGTTGTGTTTTCGAGAGCTTATATAGAATTTTTCGAGCCGTCTCTACGTTTTTTTCTTTTGATAGTCGAACCAATTGTGGATGAATGGGTTTCAAAATTGAAACTTCCGTTTTTGACAGTGGAATGTTTTTTGAATTTAGCAAATTGTAAACAATTTCAACAAGAATATTAATTTGCCTTGTAGATGCATTGGCAATTGAACTACGATTTCTTTTCATCACATTATTAAGGAAATCAGTATGAATTATCAGATTTGCAGCCATGACGAAAATTTGAAAATATGAAAACAATTTCACGACTTATATAGGGGTATACGAGATTGGATATTCGTCAAGCAAGTTTGTCAAGATTCGCATATTTGGATCAGAGAGTGGATCGTTATTAATCATCATTGCACTATACGGTTGCTTCATCACTTCTTGGTATGCTTCATATGCACCACGCCACTTGTCACCAAACTGCTGCTGTAGCAAATGCTTAATCTGAGCTGCATCTGACAAACTTTTCATCAAAATTATATATGTGCTATTGTTCCGAGTAACTGGTGGAAGGGCAAAAGCCGATTGAACCAGGTTGAAGACTGCACAATTCAAATGATGAGCGTAAACTGTGAACAGTGTATTTAGCAAATTTAGCGAATCTTTAGATTTTTGAAACTCTGTCATTAAATCATCACATACGTTAACGTTTCGTTGGTTTCGATGCTCCTTCAATAGATTCAAATCTGGTAAACCTTCAAACACTTGCAGCTTTGGCAAGTGTGTGGGAATGCTAGCAGTTTTGATACCGCAAAACCAAAAAATGTTATCAATCGATTCAGCAAACGGATCAGGGTTGGACAAAATATTTCGCAATAGTGTCGTTTTCACGGTATGCGGAAGTGTGGGCTATGCAAATGCGCTCCCTTGAAACGGGGCGTGGCCTAAAATTAGGAAGCGAAATTGAATGCATTTAGGATTTTTTTAATGAAAATCCAGATTTTTTGTAAGAGAATCGCACGAGATTTAGCAGAAAAGTTGAAAAAAATTAAAAAATATATTACACTTGAACTCAAAATAATTATTTTAGGATTTCAAAACATGTTTTATCAACATAGCGCGTTTACACACCCCACACTACAGCATACCGTGCGTTTTGCCACTTTGTGTGGCGCCAATAATTGTAGTTTGAGAAGGGAAACGAAATTGAAAACCAAAATTCATTTTGAAAAGTGTGAAATGAAAGAAAAAACAAAGTGATTATATAGTTTTTTTCTAGACGGGTAGTTTTGCACGAACACGTGCAAGTATACGGGCAAACATTTCAATAATAAAAACAATTATAGAGACGATTCCTGCCACAGTGAGAGCACTGACATTTGTTTTTTGACAACCAAATACGTACTTTATAGGGTCAGTGGTGGCAAAAATTGGAAGACGACTATAAATTGCAGGGTCTACTTGACCCAGCATGGTGCCATTAATTGTGATTGATCCGTTTGTATGTAAAACTGTCAATACACCATTCGCAACATTGAAATCTCTAACGTTTGCTACTTGACAATAATCACGAGGCCTAGTTGAGGTCAAAACTGAAATATTTCCATCCTTGTACACGTAAAAACGTCGTTGAACATGATCAAATGAAAATGCATCGGAAAACTGATGCAACACTTGAACAGAACGATTCCTATAGCGATACAATCGACCACGGCAATGCATTAGCAAATCTTCTGGACCAATCACGTCAAAAGTGCAATCTTGATTTACAATGTGCAATTTTTTATTGTCATCAATCAACGTTTCTTCCACCTTGTAAAAAGTCTTCATTACGGGTTTCCCATCGGCATCATACCCTTGAAAGTTTAAATAAAAATTGGTCTCTGTCGGGATATTGCGCAAATCATATCGCATAGGGGGGTTTGTTTTTGTATAGATTACGATTGAATCTACTTGGAGAAATGTAGATGCAAAGAAAATGTAAAGGAACATGTTGAATTAGAATGAACCTTTTCCGATCGCCTTTTATAGATTTTCAGCTATAAAAGGAGATTTATTTTTACTTTTCAACCTTAATCATGGAGAATTTCTATGTGACTCTTCCTAGTAGTGTCAAAGACCCTCAAACCACAAACACGTCATCCCAATATGTGACAAGGTTACCCCAGGTTTTGAACCTGGAACGTGACAAATGGGTGGTTGCTCTTTCTGATATTATTTATCCGTACAGTTTTGAAAATGTTGGACAAGCGCTCTCTTTTTGGATTCATTTCAAAGAAGCTGCCCCTATTCATGTAACTTTCCCTGCGGCACAATATGGTTCTATTGAAGATGTTGTTGATCAATTGAATAGTCAAAGGTCAACACGTTTAAAAAGAAGTGCTGTAGATGCATTGTTGTTTGATAAAGAACCTAAACGTTCAAAGAGAGCCGAGAAGAGTGCGGCTGAATTACGGATAGCTGAGGCCGAGGCGTTGGCCGCACAGAGAGAGGCGGAAGCAAAGGCTAGAATTGACGAAGCTGAAAATTTACGTGGGCTGAAAGAGAAGCAAGAAAAGGGGGCTGAGGATAGAATTGATGACAATGAAGAGATTCGAAATCTTGCAGAAAAAGAGGCAAGGGAAAAACGTAAACGAATTGATGAACACGCATTCCTTGGTGAATTGGTGATTGCATATGGACGAGCTGTACTTGATCGAATGAACGATGCTGAAAAATTGAAAAAACAAAAAGAAGAAGAAGAAGTAGCTTCTTTAGCACGTATAAATGATGCTGAAAATTTGAAAAAAGAAGAAGAAAATGCTGCTTTAGCACGTATAAAGGAGAATGATGAGATTCATAGACTAGCCGAGGAGAAAACACGTCAAGATGAATTAAAATTTATTTGGGAATTGGCTATTGCATATGGAAGGGCTGTAAATCAACAAGTTGATGAAAAAAAGAAGAAGAAGACAAGTTCTTCAGGTGTAAGTACATCCGCCAACACGCCAGCTGGACAGCAGGGTAATACGTCCGCTGTACAGAGAGGAGCCAGTTCTTCAGCTACAAGTTCTTCAGCTAGAGGAGCCAGTGCTTCAGCGAGAGGATCTAGTTCTTCAGCTAGAGGAGCCAGTGCTGCACAGAGAGGAGCCAGTTCTTCAGCGAGAGGAGCCAGTGTTTCAGCACAGCCAAAACCGGCAAATCAGCAAGGTAATCAACCTGGAAATCAACCAGCCACAAATCAATCGCCACAACCAGGTAGTCAACAAGCTCCACAACAAGCTCCACAGCCAGGAAATCAAGCACCACCACATCCAGGTCATCATCCAGCAGCACCACAACCAGGTAATCAACCAGCAGGTCACCCAGCCAACAACCAAGCAGATGAGCAGAGAAATCCACAGCCAGGTAATCAACCAAATCTGGGTAATGAGCCAATTGGTCAGCAGGTTGATAAACCAGCTCAGCAAGTTGCTCAACAAGCTGAACAGCATGTTAATCCAGAAGATGTTGCTGCACAAGAACGTATCAATGAAAATGAAAGAATTAGAGAGCTTGCTGCTAGGGAAAGTATGAATCGAATTGAAGAAAATGAAAATTTGAAAAATGCCGCAGCCAAAGAGCGTATTGATGATGCCGAGTCGGCAAAGAAAGCTAAACTCGATCGAATTGAAGAGAATGAGAATTTGAAAAGTGCAGCAGCTAAAGAGCGTATTGATGAAGCGGAAACTGTTAAAGAAAAAGTGCGGCAACGTGTTGAATCAGTTATTGAGGATTTTGATTCCCTGCAAGAAATGAAGGAGAATAGTGAAAAAGACTGGCTAAATTATAGGAATCTAAGGAATCGTATCATTAATCACTTGGACAAAGATACAGAATATGAAGAAATGAAGAATGAATTGGTCAAGTATCGAAATATGCATTACGTCAGAACAATGTCAAATGTTCAAGAATATCTATCATTTTCGAATAACAAGAATCAAATTTCTATATTGTTCAAAAAAACAGATGAAATTGCTTTTGTGGAATTTGACAAACCATGTGCCTATTTTCTCGGATTTACAGATACCATTGTTAGAAAATCTGGTCAAGCTGCGAAAAATGTAGACTTTTTCGGAAATGTCTCGGCTCTCTATCTTTATTGTGATTGTGTGGAGCCAAATTTCATTGGTAACGAGTTGGCATCTCTCTTGTCAATTATCCCATGTAGTGGTAATTATGGCGATATGATTCGTCATACAATTACTCATCCGCGATATTACCCGATTATGAATTCCAGTATTGACAGCATCAAAATCCAGCTGCTCAGTGAATTTGCTGAACCTATTGATTTCCATTGGGGAACCACCATTGTCGTGCTACATTTTAAAAAAGTAATCTAACTTGTCTGGACTCTCTCACTATTTCTCGGATACCCATTTTGGAAAATTTTATTCATTTTGACTTTTTTTTCATGCCGAGGATGGTCGTCGAAGCAGAGCTCCGGCTGGTCAATGCTGAGAAGATTGCACGTCTCGGTCATTTGTTTCGTATTTTCCCTGAGCATGTTGGAGAGGCTGTGGATTGGGATTTGTGGTTGAAGGCTGCACGACTTTTGATGGATTTTGAATATCGACGTGTTGCTCCACCAAACACTGTTCCGCTTGATTTGATTGAACTGCAGCGATTTTTTGACGAGTTGCCAGACAATAAAGCTGTGCTTCATAGTAGAGGTTGTCGTGTGTTGGAAAATGTTCGAGTTTTACGATTCAAACCCTCTGATATAAAGTGTGATACTCATGGTACGTTTCTTCAATGCTATCAATCAATCTGGGACTATAAAATTTCCAATGATCAATATGTTGTGCAAGCTAACAATGGACACTATTATCCGGTTTCAGAGTTGTACATTGCAACGATACCAACGTGAGTTTTATTTTTTTCAATTTTGACTAGTATTTTTTTATTTTTTAGAAACCAAACTGTTGAAGAAGATGAATTTTACAACGAACTGGAAGAGTTGTGCGATTATTTTGATTCGTTTTGCAGCAATGATTAAATTTTGATTACAGTGTAATCTAGTGTAGGTTTTTTCAATTTCAAAAATAATAAAAACTCGCTTGGTCGAGAGTTTTTCTTCTTTTTGAAAATAAAAAAATGTGGTCTTTTTTGCATCACTGAGATGGGAAATTTTCATTCATCCCTTTTTCGTCTAGTCTCTCTTTAGGATTTCTCTAAACCCCTTTTCGAAATTTTTCGCGGAACACTGGGCCCCCTTTTCAATGGGGTGGGTTTTTCGTTTTTATTTTCTCTGCGTCTCTCTAAGCAAAATTTTGCGCACCCCCCTTTTCCAAAGTTTTTTTCATAAATTTAATTTTTGAGAATGATTTAGAGGCTCTCTTTACGATTATCTTGTAATAATTTAAATTAATTGTTCAAATAAATTTTTTTTTTGAATCTTTTAAAAATTTTTCTTTCAATAAAAAACGGAAAAATGGTAATTAATTACAGTAATAAATTTTATTTTTGAGATTAAAGGATCATTATATTTGATTGATGATCAGTTTACAGTCGTTTTTTGAAGCTCCGCCTCTGATCGAGATGTTGCCCCTCAGGGCGGACATCTCGCACAAGGGCGGGATTCTTCTACCTTACTACTAGCGCTAATTTTGGAATTACCATGAAACAGAAATTTTTCTTTTTGCTTATGAAGTTCAGAAGTTTTCAGAAAATGTATGTCTTATAAAAACTAAGTCGATATTTACTTGTTTAATATTTGAACCAGTTTGAAACTGAACAACATTTTTTTGAATTTTCTCGGACGGTTTGAAGCATTCTACCTATTGAAGACCAAAAATTTCGAAATGCCTCAAAATATTCATGAAACCGAAGTTTTTGAGAATTTTGACTGCGGTTGGCTTTACCTTGTCTTAGATCTGGTGGAACTTTTCAGGAAGTTAGAAACCGAGTTAAATAAGTGAATCTTCAGTTTTTCAAAGGTTCTCCAAAAAAAGTTTTCCAACAATATTTTGTGAAAATTTTTCTGGTATTTATGGAAATTAGGAAATCTATTGTCAGATCATCGACAAGTTATTTCTAGAATCAACTAAATCTTTTTTTTGAAACGGTATTCTTTGGTTTTTTGTGTTTTTTTTTTTCGTTTTCTGTTTCTGCAAATACTTCGAAAACTGCCAAACTCATCGTTAACACCTAACTTGTAATGCTCTCGAAACACAAAAAGTTTGTGAGAAAAATCTGGAATTTTCTCCATTTTTTGCGGTATAAATTGAAATAATGAGTTAATTATAGGTTTTTTACGGAGAATTATGCGAAGAAACAATCCTATTAGTTTGTCTTTAAGATTTTGAATCAGCCTAATTCTAAAAGTATTTCTTTAATTTAGAACCACTCATAAGAAGTCATACACAGGTAGAATTGCATTACGGAACAGCCAAATTAAGCATTTTCTTTGGAAGCGTAAATTTTTTAATTTTCGTAAAATAGAAGAGCTTAAATTTAAAATGTGCTGCATTTGCGAAAGTGACAGCTTGTATCAACTGACTAAAGCATTTTCTAGAGAGGCACTTTTATTAAACCGTGTATGAACTGATTGAATTTTGGAACGGATGCAAGAAATGATTAGTTCTAAGATATTCGAACGAAACTTGTATTATTTTCGAAACGGAGCAAATTATTTTCAGAATCAAAGTATTCTACAAAATATTCAAACAAGGCTTCGTAAAAGTTTGAAAGACAAGAAACAAATTCAGGATAAAGAAAATCAAAAACCGTTTCAGAAATTTCATGACGGCTTTTGTGACTGTGATAAATTTGATAAATCGATAACGTTTTTTTCATAAATGCGAATCCAGAAAATGCCAGAGGAAATAAGTATTGAAAGTTTAATGTGTTCGAAACAGAAAAGTATTTAGTTCAGGGTATTTTTAAAGAAGAGGACAGGGAAGAATTGGATTTCGGAGGAAATAGTTTGCATTCTGATCTATTCTAAGGCAGTCAAGTAGGCTTATTCAGATAACTTCCACTGTTTCATGCCTCCATTATTGAAACGATTTCAGATTTACTAACAATGTGAGATTGTTTCGTGATCATGTGAATTTTGTTTCACTTTTTCAAAATTCATGCCCGTCTTGCTTTTAGATCAATACTATCAATAATACTATCAATGAAGTATACTGTCAGTGTTGCCACACCCACAATACTCGTGCATGGTTTGAAACATTGAAAAAACAATCTCTATTATGCGTACACGACGAGGTGAAGACTCGGTTGAAGGCGCATCGAATTTTTTCAACGAGTCCCTCGCCACGACTTTAATTCATTTTCAGCGCCGCGAAAAAAAGTTTATGGGAAAGGAAGTGCAAACTACTGTTTTTTACTGTAATCGTTGCGGGGAACACATTGAAAAAATTCGATGCGCCTTTAACCGAACCTTCACCACTTCGTGTACGCATAATAATACACTGCGTTCAGAAAGTTTAGGACCCCCCTCGATTTTGAGCCTCCAGCCAAAACTAAAACAGTTATGAAAAATCTGTGAATGCCATTCGATTTGAAATGTAAAATAACCCCCAGGCGCAATTTTACATGATCCTACCACTTTCCGTACTCCCACAGCACAAAAATGTCACTTTTTTGACCGTTCAAAAAGTTTAGGACCCCTTATAATTTTATGTGATATCAAGATTTTTTCGAGGTTACAATAGTCCAAAATGATTTATTTTTACTTTTTAGGACGTTTTATGGTGTTTCGGGACACTTCCGACTACTTCTGACAAATATCTCAACTCGTCAAAATTCACTATTTTCACCAAAATACACTAAAACTGACTAAAGTCGATGAATCTTATTCTAAAATGGATTGTATCCTTCGGCGGGCAATTCAAATGTTCAGGCATAATGAAAAACTGACAAAGACTTCAATTCTGAAGCTACAGGGGTCGTACTCATCTTGGAAAATCAACTGCTCTTTAGATTCATCGACTTTAGTCAGTTTTAGTGTATTTTGGTGAAAATAGCGAATTTTGAAAAATTGCGATATTTGTCAGAAATGGTCGGAAGTGCCCCGAAACACCATAAAACGTCCTAAAAAGTAAAAATAAATCATTTTGGACTATTGTAACCTCGAAAAAATCTTGATATCACATAAAATTATAAGGGGTCCTAAACTTTTTGAACGGTTGAAAAAGTGACATTTTTGTGCTGTGGGAGTACGGAAAGTGGTAGGATCATGTAAAATTGCGCCTGGGGGTTATTTTACATTCCAAATCGAAAGGCATTCACAGATTTTTCATAACTGTTTTAGTTTTGGCTGGAGGCTCAAAATCGAGGGGGGTCCTAAACTTTCTGAACGCAGTGTATAAGGAGGCTCATAAGAACTATCAAGAATTCATCGTTTCATTGAATTTTGCAACAGAATCATGGCACAGATTGGTTCCAAGCCATTTGAATAAGTTTCACAATATCCTTGAAACTGAACAAAAAAACTTTTCGGAAATCAAATTTTTTTAAAAGATAGCAAAAGATCAAAAGACTCAAACTACTCACTTCAGAAAAGGCATATCTTCTGAACGTATTTTGAGTTTGAAACAGAAAATAATAATATAAAAAATCTATGTAATATAGGAGGTTCATAAGGATTTTCGAGAAATTCAACATTTTATTGATTTTGGTAGTTGGGTGTGAATCCTGGCATTCATTGGTCTCAAGTAATTCAAAAAAGATTTGCACTATTTTTGAAGCTGAATTTTTTTTTAGAAAATCAACTTATTTTAATCAAATATTTTTTTGAAAGATGGCAAAATATTAAAAAATGACATGTTCAAAGACTTCAGAAAGGCATTTCTCATTTAATTTTTCTTGTTTTCGAAACAGAAAACTACTCATTCGTCAATAATAACTTACTAGGGACTTCCTTGAACACTCCGTTCGATAATGAGCTGAAAATTGGTATGCATACTATATCGACCATGCTGAATCCATTTCTGAAGTCAAAATCTGCAAAAGGCCTATTTCATTTCCTCTAATTTTTCGGGCTTTCGCAGGCTTTCGTAGCCTCACGTTCAGCCGCATTCTTATTCGCCCTCCCACCTCAACGAAAAATGTGGTTTGATGGCACAGGTAAAACGGGGCATACGAAAAACTCATGACTGACATACGAGTAACATGTGAAGGGAGAACCAACGACTCATGAGTTTGCGTTCGGTTTTAGAGATGTTTCTCATGTTTCGGTGGGATGTCATTGAGATGTCTTTGGAATGTTTGCGTTCAAATTGATTCTAGTAATAATAGCAAGATCATTTGTCGCTCAGATTGAAAGACGAAAGTCAGTCAAAAGATACTTCACGTGATTGCAATATTCTAGTGCAGTTTCAAGTAAAATATCTGTCGACTATCTTTCGTCTCCCAATCGGAACGATGAATTTTTGTGTCTTCCTTCGTATTTTGTCTGTTAATTTTTCTGTCTCCATTTTCTCATTAACTCCATTTCCGTTTTCAATGCTCTCTAATCCTCAATCTGCTTCTAAGATACTCTAGTGCCTTTTTTATTTCGGAGTTCGACTAACTTACCGACTCACCTTTTTCATCCACCTGAAATACAGAATTAGAGTCTTTCCGAAACAAAAAAAAACGCATGAAGTTCTGAACATCAAGAGGTAACTGTTTCAGCCATAGTTTTTGCAGAAGCGTTCACTTATTTTCACTAAAAAAGTTTTCGAAGCGAAAAAAAGCATTGAAAACGGAAGGAAGTTACTGAAAACAGGAACTCTCTGTATGAAAAGAGAAATAATCTTCGCGTCAGAGTTATTGAAAAATCAATAATTAAAGGTGCATAGGTGTTTTTCATATGCTTTTGAGATTTTCCGTTTTTCACTTGGGAACTGAGAAAATGAAGATACGTCAATGGAGTTTCGGTGGCATGCCCGCGTTTTCTGGTATTTCAGTGAACTGTCACTGGCATTTTTGCGTTCGTTCGTGTGTCATTCATGAGTTTTTGAGACTCCCCGTTTTACCTGTGGGCGCAGCAGGGGAGGCGTTGGAGTGGCACGGGGAAGGCTGTGGGTTCGTTCCCCAGTCGGCGCAATTTTTTTTTGCAATATTTTGTTCGTCGAATTCAGTAGCCGTCATCACCCAAGGTGATGTGAAAGTATTTGCCAGATCCATAAAATAGTCTCTGATGACTTCGGGAACATATTTCAAAAAAAAAATTTTTTTCTTGAAATTTTCTTCAAATTGCCTATGGGACACTTGGGAAATTTTTTGAGCTCCAAAATTTTTTTTGCCAAAAAATTCTAAAAGTGTCAGGAAGTGATTGGCCATATTCGAGTTAGTGTTTCAACTCCATTTTGCGACCCCCAGACCATTGTAAATGCGCGAGAGCGTGAGATTTTCAAAATATGCTCTAGTAAACCATGAGATAGAGACGCCTTTAGCAGATTTTGACTTCAGAAATGGAATCAGCGTGGTAGATAAGGTATATAAACCAACTTTCAGCCCAATATCGAACGGAGTGTCCGAGGAAGTCCCTAGTTAGAACGCTACTGACAACATAAAACAGGTCATAAGAATTCTCACATTTTGCCGTTAATTCTGGGGCGGAATCCTGGCACGCATTGGTTTAAAAGTATTTAAACTTACACTTGTTTAATCTTTGAAACAGAAACCAAAAATAAGTTTACAGTTCAATTTATTTTCAACAAACTAGTCAAAATCTATTGCGGTTTCAGGGCTTCAAGTTATTCCAAAAACGAAAATCTTTGCAATCAATTTCGTTTTTCAGCTAGAAATCCATTGTCAAACCAGACTAATTGAGTTTATATTAGCTTTGGAAACAATTGAAACAGAAAGAAAAAAAAATTGAAAATACCATCAGAATAACGATCACAAGAATCATAACAAACCCATTTAGTCTACAAGTCCTACTGGCATGAATTGGTTTGGATATCTTCAAACTCCACTTTGTTTTCTGTTTGAAACAGAAAGAAAAATTACTTTATCAGTTTATTTTATTCTTAAGAAACTACGCAAAATCAATTACGGTTTCAGAAAGTTGAGTTATTCCAAGACATCAGGCCTTAGCATTCCCAACGCAATTCATACTAACGTTCTCAAAAAATCAGTTTCTTAGGTGTTACTCCTCTAATCAGAACTCTGGACGAATCAGAATTGCCCGGATGAGAACTGACACCACTTTGCTGAAATGACCTGCAAGCAGTGAAAAGTGTTCAAATACGAGGATTCGAAAAGTTCTTATCCGGGGCAGTTCTTAAACGGTCGGTTATGAAAAGGGTCTGTACTGATTCTTCCAGTTCTTATCCGTTCTGATTTGTCTGGTTCTGAATCGTCCAGAGTTCTGATTCGGGACAGTTCTAATTCGTCCATTCCTGATTACGGGGAGCACCGTGCCCGGCAATTAGGAAAGTATTGATACAGTAAGATTGCTTGTAAGGATAACAAACCCATTTGTTCGAATCGTACCTGGCTGTGAAGCACAAATTGATATAGAATTATTCAAACTGAAAATTGAATCATGCATGAAACTGAATAATTTTAAACCTAAAAATGTTGTGACTAAAATTATTAGTGCAGTTTCAGAGCATTAACTTACTCCAGATCTATCCATATTTGTGTTCCAGTTTTCTTTTGTATTCTAATTTAAACACTACCAGTTTACCAATTGCTTCGGTATTTGGTTTTTGCAGACTTGTCACGGGCCGGGCCGGGCCGCTGGAGGAATTTCTACCGGCCCGGCCCGGCCCGGCCCGGTCGGCCCGGGGTTCAAGGCAAAACAAGTTTTTTTTTGAAAAATTTTTTTTCGCGGTTTTTTTTCTAGTTTTTTGGCCTATGTTTTCAGGGAAGAAATTCTGATTTCATTTTGAGTAAAAAACCTAGGACAAGTTTCGAAATAGTGCTGAAAATCGCGAAAAACGTGCTTCAAAATTCAAAAATTTTCAAACCCGGGCCGACCGGGCCGGGCCGGGCCGGAGAATTTTTCATCGGCCCGGCCCGGCCCGGCCCGTCCCGGCCCGCCGGGCTTTTGCGGGCCGGCCCGGATTTCGACAAGTCTGGGTTTTTGGTGTTGTTAGAGTAAATTTAGAAAATAATAATAATAATATTGATTTATTAAAAAATCATATCGTTTACAAACATCCTAACAAAATAATTGGGTATTTTAATTTTTTCAGCGGAGAATTGGCATTCATTGGTTCGAAAATATTATTATTAAAATTTGAATTATTCTTGAAACAGAAAAAATCCATTTTTCGGACCAATTTATCCATGTTGAATTACAAAAATCTAATGCAGTTTCAGAGGATTAAGTAATTACAGTGCTATATAACTTGACGTTCCTACTATTTCATTATTTATCTCCTAATTCTTATTCAAACTTGGTTCGGGAGCTACGAAATTTTTCAGAATGAATATGAATCTGAAAGGTGATCGATACTGTAAAGTGGCAGTTTCCGAACCACCGCACATCAAGATTTTTGACTTCTTAAACTTATTCTTGGGTGAATTCATTCGGAAAACTTGAGTCAGTTTGTTAAAAATTTGAAACACCCACTGTTTTCAGTTGATTTTCATCAGATGTGAAATTTCCGAGAAACAGGAAAAAACATTAATTTATGAAAATACGGAACATGAAATCATCACAGTATTTTTGTGTTATTCGCACAAAATTTGAAGTGATTTTTAAACAGTATAAACTATTATTGGTTTCAAATGAACTGACACCTCGTGACGTCACTCTCATTGGGACCCAAGTTGGAAAACTTTCATGATAGCTATTTATTTTTTAATCAAAATTTTTTTCAGGCAGTTTCCGACCGCACATTCAATTCTTCTACTCAAAATAAAATTTTTTCCCTGCGAAACCGGCCTGAAAAAAATCAAAATAAAACTACAATGAAAGTTTTCCAAAGTGGGTCCCGGGCAGTGTGACGTCACGAGGTGAAAATTCATTTGAAACCTATAATAGCATTCAATATCAGTTCATCAGCAAAGAATGTAACGAAAAAGTGGACTCCGTTCAAGACCTAATAATGCCGCCCGAAACAGAACCAAATTATTTACTGTACAAGTCAAGTAGATTTCATTCTACTACTGAAAATTTATTGCAGTTTCAGAGCAACACGTTATTTCAAGAACAGAAAAAATTCACATTATGGATTCGACCAAAATTACAAAAATGCAACAATTTTCTGCTTTTTTTGTTGTTTTGCTTCTTAACAATTTGATAAACCGTTATGAAATGTTTGTTTTATTCGAAACGTATAGAAGAAACTCCTAAAAGTTTGCAAACTGCTGAAACATTTCACTAACTTAAAGTCTAAATGTTGGAGTGGGCGAACCTTCTGTGCAATTGCGCGTGATGGTGTCAAAGAATCGTTTTTTTTTACTGCAGTAGTACAGAAGTACAAATCAGGAAGCTGACTAAATGGTGTAAGTTTGACATGCTTTTGAAACGGAAAAATATCAACCGTTATCAGCGGATCAGGGGCACTTTTGCAGAGGAAAAACCATGAAAATGCCATTGAGAAACTCGCATTTTAAGCGAAACTTAGTATTACATTTGGAACAGAACAAATTGTTTACCTTACAAATCAAAACATCAAATCCATTACGAGAAAAAAATCAAACTTCTCTTTGGTTCTGTATTCCAAAACTCATTCTCAACGGAAAATTGTACTGGAATAATTAAAAGTCTCAAAACCAGCGCTTGAAAATTATTTGAAACGAAATCAACATACCAATCGAGTTTCTCCCATCATCGTCATAAGCTTTTATTCCATTTGAAACAGAAAAAAAACAACATTTTACAAATCCATTTATTCTTATTATACTACTAAAATAAAAGTGCATTACGGAGAGGAGAGAGCTTTTACGAGATGAGAAGACGTGGGCGGAGCCGGAGCACGATGAGTGAAAAGGGAACGATTCGAGAAGAGGAGGAGTCATCAGAAGAGGGTGACAACAGCTGCAGTGGCGATGGTTCCTGGAAAAATAAGGGTTGGATTAGAAGAAAGAGGGGGGGGGGGGGGGGGGGGGGGGGGGGCTTACCAAAGGTCGAGAGCATTGCGGCCCCGTTTTTGTCTTTTTTCTCTTCTTTCAGCTCATAACTTCTTGGTGTTATGCTCTCATCATACTCCGCTTTGGCAGTTATCATTGAGAAGCAGACAATCAAAATGCACAAAACGAAGAGTACGGTAGTCGTCTTACGGTTCATTTTTGAAGTCTTTGAAGTCCGATGGATATCAAAATGAGAGAAATCGTATTATTTTTTTTTAAATCAATGCTCCAAATTTGAAGGAAATTGGATTTCCACGTGACGGAATTTTCGGATTAGTTTTGGTTGAAAATTATTGATTTTTCGAAGGGATCCAGAACCATACCTAACTTTGCTCCTGCTCTTGAAAAGTTCGGACCGAATTGAAGTTTTTTAATAAAAAAAAATTAGGTAAATCATTGTGTTTACTGAGTGCCAAATAAAAGTCCCAATACTTCTGGGAATTTGGAGCAACTGAAATTTTTGTTTGGAATTTTCAATTTTTCACTGTTTCCAAAAAATTTCATCGAGAAATATCCGAATTACAAACTGATTCATCATCAACCGTGCCTGATTACAAATCGTTTCAAAAGATTTTGAACATTTTTAGACGATTATTTAATCGACTGGTTACAAAAATATGTTTGAATGCTTTGGAATTAACTGAATTCAGATAAACTGAAATTTCAATTCGAAACTTTCGAAGTTTTGACTGTTTCCATAACATTTTTTGATGAGACGTAAGAATTAAAGACTGGTTTCAGAGAGTGTCGAATACATCATTACTATTTTTTCTGAACCAACTCGTGGCGTGGCGGAATGTTAAAATTATCTTGGCTGAAATTTATCGACTATAAGCAGATGGTTTTAGAACCTTTACGAACTTCCTTCTTATATTTTTCAGTTTTTATTGGAAATTAATGACTTTTGTTTGTAGGAACTGACTTCAAAATCAGTTGCAATACTTTTGTGAGTTTAGAGAAACTGCATTTTTTGTTTGGAATGTTCGAATTTTTCACTGTTTCCAAAAAATTTCATTGAAAAACATTAGAATTATAAACTGGTTCTTCGTCAGTAATGCCCCTTTACCAATCGTTAAAGAAAGTTGAACATTTTTAGACGATTTTTTAATCGATTGATTACTGAAAATATGTCTGAATGCTTTTCGAAATTAGGAAAAACTGAAATTTGTGTTTGAAGTTCTCGAAGTTTTCACTGTTTCCATAACATTTTATGATGAAACCTAAGTTTCTCATTCGTTTGACCAGTTATGCTCATTATCTCCCATTCGTTTTGTTCATAACCTCCCAATATCTCTCATAATACCGGGAAATATAGAGGTACCCCCCCCCCCCTCTCGATTTTTTGAAGTGATTATGATTCAGAACCGTACCTAATTTTGGTCCCGTTGTTGACAAGTTTGGACCTTATTGCAGTTATTTAATGAAAGAATAAATTAAATTATTGTGTTTACATAGTGCCAAATAAAAACTTCGATACTTTTTCTGAACTTGAAGAAACTGAAATTTTTGTTTGGAATTTTCGAAATTTTCACTGTTTCCAAAAAGTTTCATCGACAAAAATTCGAATTACAAACTGATTCATCACTAGTCGTAAGTATTGTCTCTTTATAAATCGTTTTGAAAGAATTTGAAAATTTTTAGACGATTGCTTAAAGGGGTAGTAAACCTTTTTTCGATTTATGTCTAAATGGGTTCGAAAGCACCCCAATAACATGAATTTTCCATTAAAAACAATTGAAATCCGCTCAAAAATTCGAAAAATGCAAGTGGAAATAAAACTGGTCAGCAGGAGGGACTAGAAAAATCTGTTATGGCCTAGGAATCCAATGGTGGGAATTCAAAATTTTTTTCAAAAGGAATTCAAAAGGTTTTTTGTTCCATTTTTATGCTGGTTCATAGCTGAACTATTTGCACCAAAAACAAACCAGAAATCTACTCAAAAACAGGAAATAGATAGAACTTTCTCGAAAAAGTTATATACTTCACCGAAATAACCGGATTTTTTTGTGGATCTCATGTTTTCGGGCAGATTTCTGGTTCGTCTTTGGTGCAAATAGTTCAGCTATGAGCCAGCATAAAAATTGAACAAATAACTTAGAAAATTTTGAATTCCCGCCATTGGATTCCTAGGCCATAACAGATTTTTCTAGGCTCTCCTGCTGACCAGTCTTATTTTCACTTGCATTTTTTGAATTTTTGGGCGGATTTCAAAACTTCTTAATGTGAAATTCATGTTATTGGGCTGTTTTCGAACCCATTTTGGCATATATCGAAAAAAAGGTTTACTACCCCTTTAAAGGAGGACTGAAGTCAGTATTTTTCTCTTTTTTATTCAATTCCTTTGATATTTTTATTCATATTTCTCTCTTGCGAAACCCCTCGAAATGCGCTGTGAAACGCACAAGAATCGACGGCCGTACTCAAATTAAATTTTTTCGGAAGAGCGAAAATGGAAGAGAAAACCCCAAGAGACGCGGCCGGGGGTCGCGGATTATTTACGCGCAGCGGCGAATTTTTCTTTCAATGCTTTGATGTTTCTTTGTTTCCGAGTTTCTCCGTTATTTTTTCTCAATTTTTCTTATTCTTTTTCGAAAATTGAAATTCTATTTGTCAAAATTGCATATTTTGTTCATAATTTTTGTCTTTTTCTCCGATTATCGCGAGTTTTTCGTAACTTTTACATACAGCTCATTTTTTTCGGTGTTTCTCGAAAATTTCAAAATTTTCATCTAATATTTTCTGCCTAAAAAACATTTTCTTCTCGCTCATATTTTTCCCGTAATTCGCTGATTTGACAAACAATTTTTTAAAAATTTATTTCAGTTCCTGTTGGAAGAATCGAGGTGGGCGAGGAGAAGTCTGCGAAGGAAGTGGAAGGATAGACGAATCAAAGGGATTTTTGCGGTTAGTTGATGAAAAACAGAATTATACTTCTCCGCCATAATTTTTTTCCAGTTCCCGACAAAACAACCAGAACGAATTTCCAGTGCCCAAGCGACGTGGAATGACAACATCAATTCCTTAGTAATGATTTTAAACAGGTTTTTGGTATTGCTGTTTTTTCATGTTTGTTCCTACTTCATATCAAAAATAAAAATTAAAAATGTTGTTTTTGAGGGCCAGCAAGATTTTAAAAAACATCAAAGAATTTTTTAAAAATTAGGAGGCGGCATTCGATTTCTTCAGTTTCGTCGTCCAAATCAGCCTAATCGATCGTCCATTAGTTTTGTCGGGAACTGAAAAAAATTATGGCGGAGAAGTATAATTCTGTTTTTCATCAACTAACCGCAAAAATCCCTTTGATTCGTCTATCCTTCCACTTCCTTCGCAGACTTCTCCTCGCCCACCTCGATTCTTCCAACAGGAACTGAAATAAATTTTTTAAAAATTGTTTGTCAAATCAGCGAATTACGGGAAAAATATGAGCGAGAAGAAAATGTTTTTTAGGCAGAAAATATTAGATGAAAATTTTGAAATTTTCGAGAAACACCGAAAAAAATGAGCTGTATGTAAAAGTTACGAAAAACTCGCGATAATCGGAGAAAAAGACAAAAATTATGAACAAAATATGCAATTTTGACAAATAGAATTTCAATTTTCGAAAAAGAATAAGAAAAATTGAGAAAAAATAACGGAGAAACTCGGAAACAAAGAAACATCAAAGCATTGAAAGAAAAATTCGCCGCTGCGCGTAAATAATCCGCGACCCCGGGCCGCGTCTCTTGGGGTTTTCTCTTCCATTTTCGCTCTTCCGAAAAAATTTAATTTAAGTACGGCCGTCGATTCTTGTGCGTTTCACAGCGCATTTCGAGGGGTTTCGCAAGAGAGAAATATGAATAAAAATATCAAAGGAATTGAATAAAAAAGAGAAAAACACTGACTTCAGTCCTCCTTTAATCCACTGATTACAGAAAATATGTCTGAATGCATTTGCAAATTTGGAGAAACTGAAATTTTTGTTTGCAATTTTCGAATTTTTCACTGTTTCCACAAAGTTTTATGATGAAACTTAAGAATTAAAGACTGGTACCGACAGCATCGAATGTTAACATGGACTTTGTCGACTATTATTCGAAGCAGGTGGTTTAAGAACATTTACGATATTTGTTCTTATATTTTCCAGTTTTTATTGGAAATTAATGACTTTTGTTTGTAGGAACTAAAGGAACTGTCTTCAAAATCAGTTGCAATACTTTTCTAAATTTGGAGAAACTGAATTTTTTGTTCGGAATTTTCGAATTTTTTACTGTTTCCACTAACTTTTTTCATGAAATCTTGGAATTACAAATTTGTTGACCAATCGTAACTATTTTCCCTTTTTCCCTTCGTTTAGAAAGAATTTGAAAAATTTTATGGTGATTTTTTAATGGACTGATTACAGAAAATATGCCTGAATGCTTTTCAAAATATGGAGAAACTGAAATTTTTATTTGAAGTTCTCGAAGTTTTCACTGTTTCCACGAAATTCTATGATGAAACCTACGAATTAAATCCTGGTTTCAGAGAGTGTCGAATACATCATTACTATTTTTTTCCAAATCAACTCGTGGCGTGGCGGAATGTTAAAATTATCTTGGCTGAAATTTATCGACTATAAGCAGATGGTTTTAGAACCTTTACGAACTTTCTTCTTATATTTTTCAGTTTTTATTGGAAATTATATACTATTGTTTGAAAGAACTGTCTTCAAAATCAGTTGCAATACTTTTCTGAACTTGAAGAAACTGAAATTTTTGTTTGGAATTTTTCCCCGTTTCCAAAAAATTTAATCAAGTAAAATTTGAATTACAAACTGATTCTCCAAAACTTGCCCCCTTTTACCAATCGTTTTGAAATAACTTAAACACTTTTCAATAATTTTTTTTATCGACTGATTACAGAAAATATGTCTGAATACTTTTCGAAACTTGGAGAAACTGAAATTTTTATTCGAAGATTTCACTGTTTCCACAAATTTTTATGATGAGACCTAAGAATTAAAGACCGGTTGAATCAAAAATGAAAAAACATCATTACTATTTTTTCCGAATCAATTCGTGGCGTGGCGGAATGTTAACGTTTACTTTGATTGAAGCAACTGGTTTCAGAACCATTACGAACTTTATTCTGTAATAATTAACATTTTTCCAACAGCAATCTTCATCTCATTACAGAAAATATGTTTGAATACTTTTCTGGACTCGGAGAAACTGAAATATTCATGCAAAGTTTCCGATATTTTCACTGTTTCCAAGAATTTTTATGACGAAGCCTTGGAATAAAAATGCTGGTATTTCCGCAACTCTAGGGGAGTTTTAAAAAGATAACATTTCTTATAAATGTCAGTTATGATACAAACGGGTCTTAACTTGTTACTTGTTAGTTCAAAACGTACTACAAAAGAGTGCAATATTACTGTTTCAAACAACGTTTAAACAAAATTATTTCGTATTTCTTAAAATGAAACCTAAGAATTAGAAACTGGTTCACTATTCCAAAAAGATTCCTTCTTTACAAATCCTTTTCACAGAACTTGAACATTTTCCAGACATATTATATTTACTGACATTAGAAAATGTGCCTGAATACTCTTCAAAGTTTGGGGAAACTGAAATTTTTACTTGAAATTTTCGAATTATTCACTGTTCCCGCGAACTTTTATGATGGGAGCTAGGAATCACACACTAGTGCTTTCATTTCGAACATCGTTAAAATCCTTTTTATAAATGCTAGGAAATTTTTAACCGTTTCGAAATTTTTTTTCCAAGATTTCATATTCTTCAAGCAATAGTAAAAATAGACTTGTCACGGGCCGGGCGGGCCGCTGGAGGAATTTCTACCGGCCCGGCCCGGCCCGGCCGGCCCGGTCGGCCCAGGGTTCAAGGCAAAACATGTTTTTTTCAAGTTATTGTTTTGAAAAAATTTTTTTTCGTGGTTTTTTGGCCTATGTTTTCAGGGAGGAAATTTTGATCTATTTTTGAGTAAAAAGACCCAGGAAAAGTTTCGAAATAGGGCTGAAAATCGCGAAAAACGTGCTTCAAAATTCAAAAATTTTAAAACCCGGGCCGGAGAATTTTTCATCGGCCCGGCCCGGCCGTTGTTAGTTAAACTCCAGGAGTGTTTTAAAAAGAAAATTTCTTATAAACTCAGTTTTGATATTAATGGTTCTCTTGGTACTAAAATGTGTTATATTTCTGTTTCAAAGAAAATTCAAACAAAATTGAGCTGAACTGAAAACTATTATGAGAAATTCGTTCGATGCGAGAAAAAGTGAATAGTTTTGAAATTTTTATTGAAGTTTAAAAAAAAAAGTTTTCGACCCACTAAAAAACAAAAGTTTGAGTTGTTTTCCGAGTATAAAGAAACTGAAGATTTTTGGTTGAAAAATTTAAATTTTTACTGTTTCTACAAACTTTTATGATGAGAATTCGGGATTGAGAGCTGGTGAGTTGAGGGAATCCTTTTCAAAAATTAGTTCGCAAAAAAACAAAAAGTTTGCTTTTTTAGTCCTTTTTAAGACTTTGGGCTTCCTCAATGATGCTAATGTTCAATTATTCTGTTATTTTTATTCAGTTATGTTAAATTAATTTCGCAAGCGCTAAGTTCTGAAGAACGGAGCATTGCCCTTCAATTGAAACTGACATGTATTACTTCCGAAGTGACCCCCGAGGATTCAATCGGTGTTATGACCAATTTTCAGACCTTTCGAAGGGTAGTTTACCCCCGAATTATTTTTTTGCAAAATTCGGTATTTATCGATTTATTGATCGTTTAAATTTTTCCGGTTTTCTGCGGTTTTTTAATCATAACTCGGTCAATTTTAAAGATTTTCAGAAGTTCAAAATAAGAAAATGTAGGTTCGACCCGGATACAACTTTTGAAAATAATTTCAAAGAAATGTTGTGTGGAGCATCATACCGAAAAATTGCTCCAAAGTGAAATCGAAAAAATGAGCTGCCGAAAACGTATGTTTTTTATTGTCTCATTAGATTCTACGTTAAAAATGAGGCAGAAAATCAAATTTTGAGGGTAGATAGTCCGACTAAATTTTGAGCTGAAACTCGATTTATACCAAAAAATTACAATTTTCGGCCGTTAGCCTTTGGTTTGCACGGAATAAAGTGATTTCGGCGAGGTATTTTGCCGGGAAAGGTTGATTATTTCTTACCACATAATTTAGTGATAACAACTGATATGCTCACATTGTTTCAGAATCTCTTTTGTAGCCGTGATGACAATTTTCAAAACCGACGTGAAATTCTGGAGGCCGAAAATTCAAACAATCTGAAATTCCTTGAAACTGTCGGAAATGGTCTACAATGGTGTCAAAACAGTTAGTAAGGCTGTTTTGAGAGAAAATAATTAATAATTTTAGAACGCTAGGTCCATTCAACGGAACCTGGGGGCCTGGTGATACACTTGGTTGCTATACTTCAAAATAAGACCAAGTTTAGGTTCAGATTTTAATCAGAATAATCATATTAACTGTTTTGACACCATTGTGGACCATTTCCAACAGTTTCAAGGAGTTTCAGATTGTTTGAATTTTCGGCCTCCAGAATTTCACGTCGGTTTTGAAAATTGTCATCACGGCTACAAAAGAGATTCTGAAACAATGTGAGCATATCAGTTGTTATCACTAAATTATGTGGTAAGAAATAATCAACCTTTCCCGGCAAAATACCTCGCCGAAATCACTTTATTCCGTGCAAACCAAAGGCTAACGGCCGAAAATTGTAATTTTTTGGTATAAATCGAGTTTCAGCTCAAAATTTAGTCGGACTATCTACCCTCAAAATTTGAGTTTCTGCCTCATTTTTAACGTAAAATCTAATGAGACAATAAAAAACATACGTTTTCGGCAGCTCATTTTTTCGATTTCACTTTGGAGCAATTTTTCGGTATGATGCTCCACACAACATTTCTTTGAAATTATTTTCAAAAGTTGTATCCGGGTCGGACCTACATTCTCTTATTTTGAACTTCTAAAAATCTTTAAAATTGACCGAGTTATGATTAAAAAACCGCAGAAAACCGGAAAAATTTAAACGATCAATAAATCGATAAATACCGAATTTTGCAAAAAAATAATTCGGGGGTAAACTACCCTTCGAAAGGTCTGAAAATTGGTCATAACACCGATTGAATCCTCGGGGGTCACTTCGGAAGTAATACATGTGAGAAATTAGGACTGAACTGATTTTGCTCGAAAATCGTTCTGAACTGTAGAAAAAACATATGGAAAAACAGTAAGCGACCGTGGCCTCCTGGCTTCGGAATCCAACCGTGTAGTTCGAGAAGATAAGATGGCCTAGGAATCCCTGATGAAGTTTCTAGGCCATTTCTAAAAAAAAACACGATTTCAATTATTCAATTCATTTATTTTCATTCCAATTACTACAAAAAAAAGTGTTCAATTCAATGCGATTTAATGTGAAGTTTGTCACCAAGTCCAGCCCAAATCGAAGCACCACGGAAGAAACGAGATGCTCCTTCACTCTTAATTTTATCAGTTTCCGTCTTCAACCATTCCCCGAGATCTTTCAATTGTTTTTGTTGTTCCGGTGTCAATTTATCCGACAATTCGAGAACTTTCTTCTCCAATTCTTCTGGACTGGTGATGGTTTCATCTGCTTCCAAAGCCTTCAACTTCTCCACAATTTCCGCTGGCCATGTCTTCTGAAGTTCAGCCAATTTCTCTCCGTGCTCCTTCATCACTGCTTGAATCTTTTTCATTTGCTCCGGTGTATAATCGGATGGGCTCCGACGTTCGACTGGAGCCGAAAGGACCATGGCGATGAGGACTGTGAAGATGGTGATTGAGACGTTCATCTTGATTGATGATGTGTACTGATTTGATTTTTGATTTTTATCACTATTTATGCGAATTTCTTATCAGTGCCCCAGATCTAGGAGAAATAGATTTTGACGGGAATTAACGTGGAAAGGTGGAGGATCTTTACTATTAACAATCACCAAATTCTGTGTGTGTGTATGTGAATCGGGGATCTCACAGCCCTTCCTACTGAACCAATTTTTATGAGAAAAAGACAGATCAATACAGGATTTGACCGCGATGATGCCCGTCTAATTTGTTTTTCGATTGGAGCTCTGTGAAGCTCTGTGCTCTCTAAGCACAAAACCTAAGCCCCGCCCACCTGCACGCAAAGTATAGTGGTCATCGCGCGCCTGGATTGGTGTCGGCTGCGCGCATTGGTGAGATTGCCTCGTGGCGCCCACTGCCCGGTTTAATTACCCCAGTTTGAGGTAAGGGGGTCGATTGAATCAGCCGATTTTTGTGCTTGATAGCTCATTTTGTTCGTCTCGGTTTCGAGAGACAAAAAAGCTCTTCAGAAAGGAAATCGGTCTTGCAGTTTATGAGAAAAACTCAGTTGAAGTTTGAGTATGGAAGCAGTGTGGTGTAGTGGTGGACACAAATGTCCGGTAAATGCACGTCCAGGGTTCGATTCCATGATGGGGTTAATTTTTTTACTTTTTTTTGAGCCATAAAAAACTTGAGAAATGTGGTCTTGGTGAACATTTCGATATTTTTCAAAATTGTGATAGAACTTCTTTATGTATGCTTTGATAAAGGATACTGTATTTTTTCTGTAAGGTTGTCAGCTCGCAAGCAGTTTCGTGAAACAAATAACCAATTTTGAGAAGATCTGATAGATCAAAAATATGGTTGCCAGGTTGGGATTATATCTAAAACGTGATAAATTTTCTTTTTCACTTTATAGGAAACTCGGCCAAAACTGTACAAATGTCTAGGCCCGGCGAAAATGAGTGCTGAGAGACAGTGTTTCCAAGTTTTCTTTTTGAATGGGATAAAATGTTTCAACATTTCTTACGTGTGAATTGTTTCCTATGTTTACGAAAAATAAATAAATAAAATAAATAAATAAATAAAATAAATAAATAAATAAAATAAATAAATAAACAATAAACAATAAATAATAAATAACGTACAATAAATAAATAAATAAATAAAATAAAAAATCATGTATTTTTCAAAACTAAGAAAAAATTTAAAAGAAAAAGAATTGAAGACACCGCTCATTAAAAATATGTGTGAATAGTTTTTAAAACAGTTCGGGAGTGCTGTTGTATGCCTTTAAAACATTTTTAACCTGGGAAAATTGATTTCAGGAAAAAATCGGGCATATTTCGAATGATTCAGTGCTTATTTTGATTCATTTCGACGCAAAATAGGGGCTTTTCCAAGACAGGAAGAGTTACAGAGCAGGCCGGTTCTTCTCGGTATACTTCTACAACTTCTGTTTGCCTCCCTTACAACCGGAAAAAAACCATATTGTCGACAGTCGTGCGTATATCGTGCGAAATTTGTGAAAAGTGCTGGAGAAGTTATGGTTCGGTTACACCAGTTATGGTTCGGTTACATCTACATCACCTGCCACAACTATTGCACGACTCTCTCACAACTGCCGGTTGTGAGGGCGGCAGGCGGAAGTTGCAGAAGTTAACCGAGTTTACAAAAAAAGAAAATAGAGTGGCAAAAAAAGAAGAGCGAAACAAATTCTTTAAAACCTGTCAATAACCTTATGGATTTTCTCAATGGTGCTTTTTTATAAAAATCGGGGAGACACACCAACCCAGGCTCCACAGAAAATGGAGTCGCCGGAGGCGACGTAGTTTTCTGGTTTTTTGAAGATTGAAACGTGGAAAATTATTGATTTTTTTTCAAAATTTTGAAAAACGGAGGAAAGTGTGCTCCACTGAGCCTATTGCCAATTCAGGTCACCTACAGTAAAACCGTGCGGCAAGCCGATTTGAAGCCACGCCCCCTGGACCGCGCCGCAATTTGCCCTTCCAACCATTTAGAGGCGTGGCTTAAACTGAAAATGCGCCGCACTTGCGGAGATGACACCTCCGTATAAACTGACAGCTCATTTCGCTCCAAAAAGTTATGGAATGCAAATGCGCTCTATTGACAATTGCTTTTTTGATATTTTATACACTGTTTCAGCGGTAAGTGTAACTCCTTTTCCAGTTTTGGAGTGAATCCTTCGAGAGATCTAACATTCAAAAGATTGAAAAATTCATTAGACAAGACACCCTCCCCTCTGGAATTTTTTTTAGGTATCCGAAAAATTTACTGTCAGTAGAGCGCGCTTACACACCTTCGTTCTACCATCACTGTGAATAAAAAGCGAGTCTGAAAGCCAAAAAAGGAGCCAAAAAAGCTCATAATTTTCGATATTTTTGCTGACAACGTTGAAATCTCCACTGACCGATGCCGGCCTATTAGGGGGGCCGGTGTAATAGAGGCTCTGCTGTATTTATCAATTGTGGAGGTTTCGCCAGTTTTAAAGACTCTACCATTTCGGAAGATGGAAGTTAATGAATAACGCATTTTCAAACTAATATACGGTATGAAAGGAACAATGAAATGGTAATATTTTATAACGAAAAAGAAGAATCATGTAATGCTATCCCGAGACAAAAGATCAATTCAAATCATTCATTTTCAATAATCTACAATAAAGATTTCAAGAGACTCAGGAAGACAAAGCACGATGATTGGGAAAAACGAGTTGAGAGTTTCCATGGAGAAGAATGAACATTAGAAGACAGTCAGAGCAGCGACGATGGCAATGGATCCTGAAAATGAAAATGTATCGTTAGAGCACATTTGCATCTGGAAACCAACCAAAAGTAGTGATCATTTTGGCTCCTTTCTTTTCGTCCATTCTCTCCATTTCTTTTCTGATCGCATCCAGTGTTGGCTTGTAGTATTTTCTCACTTCAGGATCCATGCCACTTTCAAACAAATCAATTTCTTCCATGACCTTCTTCCGTTGTTCGGGAGTCTTCTTTTTGAGAAATTCGAGAGCTTTTTGAATCAATTGCTCCTGTTTATCTCCGAGACGCCCAAGCTCTGCTATTTCTTCACGAGTAAACGTCCCTTGCACCTTCTCGATAAATTTTTTCACGAGCTCTTGAACTTCCTTTTGCTGCTTATCACTCAATTTAGCTTCTTGAGCAGTTGTCATTGAGAAGCAGAAGGCGATGAGGACGACAAGAAGAGTGACAGACGTTTGACGATTCATTTTTGATAGACCGGTTGCAGAGAAGCACGACGAGAGAGTTGAAACACAGAATTAATCTGTTTCTGAGTTCTTGCTTCTTACGAAATTCTTTTATGTGGTTTTCTTATCAGTGTCTCAAATCTCTAAACAACTAGATTTCAACGAAAAATTACGTGATTTCATCGATTTGTTTTTGAAAAAGTTCGGTCTCTGGACGGTTTTTGTCTTCAGATTTTTTGGAAAAGGACAGATTTTAGAAATCAATTTATTTTCAATAATCTACAGAAAAGAGTTCCAGAGACTCGGAAAGACGAAGCACGATGACAGGGAGAAACGAGTTGAGAGTTTCCATGGAGGAGAATGCACATTAGAAGACAGTCAGAGCAGCGACGATGGCAATGGATCCTGAAAATAAAAAAAGTGTTCATTAGAGCACATTTACATCTGGAAACCAACCAAAAGTAGTGATCATCTCGGCTCCTTTTCCTTCATCTCCTTCTTTGTTCCCGGCTCCTGGTGCTCCACCCTTTCCTCCCGAAGAGGCCTTTTCAAACTCAGCACTTAGTTTCTCCAATTCCTGCAGGTACTTTTTCGAAATTTTCTCCGTTTGTTTTCGTTGTTCATCGGTCAGCAGACGGTCGAGTTTTCCGATTTCTTCAAAGATCTGCTCAAAACTCATCTGCTCCTTTTTAACTTTTTCCGACAATTGGTGCACTGCTGTTCGCAGGTCAACAGATTCATCGTTGATGACTTTAGTCAACTCGTCTCCAAACATCTCAACAGTAATAACGAATTTCTTCACAATTGCTCGTTGTTCTTCATTCATCTGTGGGGGACCTTGAGCAGTTGTCATTGAGAAGCAAAAGGCGATGAGGACGACGAGAAGAGTGACAGTCGTTTGACGGTTCATTGTAGTTGAATCCGTTGTTGGCAGGCACAAGGAGAGAGAGTGATTGTGTACAGAAACAGTCTGTATTGATTTTTTTTTCATTTTTGAACCCCTATTTATGATTATCAATGCCCCAGATCTAATAAACTAGATTTTTACGGGAAAGGACGTGATAAAGAAAGTGAGGAAAGTCGATTTTATTTTGAAGCAAATTCGCTCTCTGGAGGAATTGTTTTAGTTGTTTGAATTGAAACAGACTTTCCAAATAATTCATTTTCAATAATCTACAAGAAAGAGTTCAATGGACTCGGAAAGACGAAGCACGATGATTGGGAGAAACGAGTTGAGAGTTTCCATGAAGGAGAATGCACATTAGAAGACATTGAGAGCAGCGACGATGGCAATGACTCCTGAAAGAAAAATATTGTCATTAGAGCACATTTGCATTATAAACCAACCAAAAGTAGAAAAAACCTCGGCTCCATTTTTCTCATCATCTTTCTTGTCACCTTCCTTCTTCTCTTCTTCTTTTTTCTCAGTGTCTTTCGTCTCCTCTCCTTTCTTTTCATCCATTTTCTCCATTTCTTTTCTGAAGCCATCAAGCGTTGGCTTATAATATTTTCGTATATCAGCATGCATTCGATTCTCGAACCAATCAACTTCTTCCATGAACTTTTTGCGTTGTTCAGGAGTCTTCTTTTTGAAAAAATCGGCAACAATTCGAACTAAAACATCTTCAGTATTTGCGAGCTCCTCAATCTCGTTTATTTCTTCGGGAGTGAACGTTCCTTTCACCTTTTCCAGAAATTTCCTCACCAGCACGTCAAAATCGCGTTGCAGCTTGTTTGGGAATCTTTTAAAATCTTGAGCAGTTGTCATTGAGAAGCAGAAGGCGACCAGAACGATGAGAAGAGTGATACTCGCTTGACGGTTCATTGCTACTGGACCGGCAGAGAAGCACGACGAGAGATTTGAAATACAGAATGAAACTGTTTTTGATTCTTATCCTTTTTCAGCTTCTATTTATGGAATTTGCTTATCAGAGCTCTAGATCTTTTAGACAAAATTTTGAAAAAAAAAAGACGTGGTAAAAGAATGGAGTAAAACTTTTCTTGTGATTGGTCCGAACTCGAGGTGAGTTTCACGAATCTAAAATCCGTTTTTGCCGCAAACCCTCCGAAAAAAAACTTGTGGTCCTGGCTGGTTTCCTGAAAATCACTGTTTTAGAGAGGATTTTGAGCCTGATATAGGGTTAGTAGAGTCTCAAACTCGAGAGAAAAGGCAGAACTGCCGACGGTAGGACCTTCCCTTGTCTCTTACCGCATCTTACCGCATTACTGTACCGCATCAGAACTGAAAATTTTAATTTCGCGTAGGAATTTTGCTGTTCTGATACGGGACAGTTCTGTGGAGAAACAGTTCTAAAAAGAGCAGTTCTGATACAGTATAGTTCTGATATGGTCACAGTTCTCATATGGGACAGTGCTGAGAAGGGACAGTCCTTGCAAGGGAAAGTTCTGAAAAGGCACACCGCCGAAACGACTATCTTTCAACACCTCATAAAGTTGGGAATGAATGTTTGTGGAAAACAAATTTTATACTTTTTTCAAGCTAAGGAAAGCTCAAAGCCCATTCTGAAGTAGTGATTTTGACAGAATTCGACATAATTGAAGACACATTTTTTCTGAGGGTTTTTCTGAAGAGCGTTATCAGCTTTTGAAGACTCCAATAACATTTCTTACTAGTTCGGAAACGCAAAAGTTTTTGTTTTATTTTGGAAGCAAGTTCGCTCTATGAAGAAATTGTGTATCGATTCTTTTTGACTTTACAAATCGATTTATTTTCAATAATCCACAAGAAAGAGTTCAAGAGACTAGGAAAGACGAATCACGATGATTGGGAGAAACGAGTTGAGAGTTTCCATGGAGAAGAATGCACATTAGAAGACAGTCAGAGCAGCGACGATGGCAATGGACCCTGGAAATAAAATATTGTAATTAGAGCACATTTGCATTTGAAACAAACCATAAATAGTGATCGATGAGCTGTGACTGGATTTCAGTTCCTGAAGGGTCTCGTCAATCTGGGGCTGCAATAATTTTCGCTCTTCAGATTTCATGCCATTCACCAATTCCTCGAATTTCGGCAAAATTTTTTTCTTCTGATCGTCAGTCAAAGTTTTCGCGAGTTCATCAATTTTTTTCTGCGCCTTTTTTAGATCTTGATCATATCCTGACTTCTCCAATAATTTTGTTTGCTCCGGAGTCAGAATTCCATCCAATTTTTGGAGAAAATCCAAATATTTATCAACGAACCTTCCTTTTAACGTTGCTTCGTCGAAATGATCATTTTCAATAGAAGAACAGAAGGCGAAGAGGACACACATGGCGAAGAGTGGGACAGTCGTTTGACGGTTCATTGTAGTTGAATCCGTTGTTGGCAGGCACAAGGAGAGAGAGTGATTGTGTACAGAATTAGTCTGTATTGATTTTTTTTTTCATTTTTGATCCCCTATTTATGCAAACTTTTTTATCAGTGCCCCAGATCTAATAAACTAGATTTTTACGTAAAACGAAGTAATAAAAAAAGGAAAGTCCAACCGAATTATCGAATTTTTTTTCCGAAGCAAATACGCTCTCTGTAGGTATTGTTTTAGTTGTTTGAATCAAAACAAATTTTACAAATCAATTTATTTTCAATAATCTACAAGAAAGAGTTCAAGAGATTCAGGAAGACGAAGCACGATGATTGGGAGAAACGAGTTGAGAGTTTCCATGGAGGAGAATGCACATTAGAAGACAGTCAGAGCAGCGACGATGGCAATGGATCCTGAAAATGAAAGTATTATCATTAGTGCACATTTGAATTTAAAGCTAACCAAGAGTGTTGATGCTGCTGCCACTGTTCATTTTCTCCATTTCTTTTCTAAAAGTATCAAATTCTTGTTGATGTGTTTTTCGCACAGCAGGATCCGTTTGACTCTCATACAAATCGAACTCTTGCATGAACTTCTTGCGCTGTTCAGGAGTCTTCTTTTTCAAAATGTCGACAACTTTTTGAATCCATTGCTCTCTGGTACCGCCAAAGTTCCCTAGCAGCTCTTTTTTTTCTTCAGGTGTGAACAAAACTTCCACCTTCATGACAAAACTCTTATAAAGCTTGATGTGGTCCTCGTGTTGCTTTATTCTCAACTGGAGCTCATCTTGAGCAGTTGCCATGGAGAAGCAGAAGACGATGAGGACGACGAGAAGAGTGACAGTCGTTTGACGGTTCATTGTAGTTGAACCCGTTGTAGGCAGGCACAAGGAGAGAGAGAGTGATTGTGTACAGAATTTGTCTGTATTGATTTTGGTCCATTTTGGAACCCCTATTTATGCAAATTTCTTATCAGTGCTCCAAATCTAAATGACTAGATTTTGACGGAAACTTTTAAACGGAAGACGGAAGCTTTTTGAACGTGCATATTGATTGCCGATTTCGAATTCTGTGGAAAAATATACACGATTTTGCACAGGTGGTGGGCGATGAACTCGATAGGGAATCAATGTGTACCGGATATGTTGACACATGCAACACATTCAATACAACTTGTGTGGACAGTTTGCACTAAGAACACGCGCGTCTTCATATAGCGGAAAAAATGCGTTCACGTGTGTTCGAGCTGTTTTGTGTGTCAAATGTGTGTCTGGAATGCGATCGGTCCACATAAGTAGTACTGAATGTGTTGCATGTGTCCACATATCCGGTACACATTGATTCCCTATCGAGTTCATCGCCCCACCTGTGTGTGTATTACTTTTCATTCTTCTCTTACTTAATAATCCATACTTTACCCTTTCCTTCACACCCTCAGTCCGTGCCTATGATTCGTTTCTTATATCGAAGGAGAACAACGATTTTACAAATCAATTTATTTCAATACTAATCTACAAGAGTTCCAGAGACTTCAGAAGAGGATGACGACAACTGCAGTGACGATGGCTCCTGAAATGAAAACGTTGGCAATGGAGCGGGATTGAAACATACCAAAAGTTGAGAATACTGAGGCAGAAGAGGCGGTGTCAGTGGAACTTTGTTTCGATAGGGTAGCAGTGCTCGCCTCAACTCTATTTTTCTCTTCAACTTTTGCTTCCATTATCTTATACTTTGCTTCGAGTGCGTGTAGCTTCTTTTCAATATTCTCCTTTTCTTTTCGAATATCTTCAGGCGACGGTGGAAACTCTGTCACAGCCATCTCCTCCATTTTCATCGCTTTTTCATACTCCTCCACTAACGTATTGTACATTTCGTTTTGGAATATTTCTCGCTGATCTGGAGGCATATTTTCCAGATTCCTTAAGATATCCTGGAAATACTGTTGCTCTTGGGGACTCAATTTTTCCAGCTCTTGTTCCAACCACGCCTCAAAACTCAATCGATGAGCAATTGTCATGGAGAAGCAGAAGACGAGAATGCACATGGCGAAGAATGTTGTTTGACGGTTCATTTCCACTGGACCGGTTGCAGAGAAGCACGACGAGAGAAGGTTGGAATACAGAATGAGTCTGTTTCTAGTTTTTTTGCCATACCCGGAAGCTATTTATGGAATTTTCTTATCAGTGCCCTAAATCTGTAAAAACAGTTTTTGACGGATATTTGCGTGTCTTTTTTTAAAGAAATTGGTTTGGCATTTATTATTGATTTTTTTTTCGCACGCTGAAAATTCAACTTTGCGAAAGTGCTCGTTTTGAGAGCTCTTATAATAAAGGGGCTCTTTTATTATAAAGTCATTTCTGATACAGTTTTTATGGAATGTCTATCCAAAGACAAAACATCAATTTAAATCATTTATTTTCAATAATCTACAGAAAAGAGCTCAAGAGACTCAGGAAGACGAAGCACGATGATTGGGAGAAACGAGTTGAGAGTTTCCATGGAGAAGAATGCACATTAGAAGACAGTGAGAGCAGCGACGATGGCAATGGATCCTGAAAATAAAATATTATCGATAAAGCACATTTGCATTATAAACCTACCAAAAGTGGTGAGCGTTTCAGCTCCTTTCCCTTTATCTCCTCCCGATGAGAAGCTTTTTATTTGCTCCACCAATTTCTCCACTTTAGGTTTGTATTTATTCCCAATGCTCTCCACTCTTTTAAGCTGTTCCGGAGTCAGCAAATGTTCGAATTTTTGAATTTCTTGCATGATCTGCTCAGGAGTCATGTGATCAGCATTTCTCATCAAATCTTCAATTCCTTTCTTCAGTTCAGGAGAGGCATCCCTGATGAGAGCTCCGTGCATCTCATCTAACATCTTCATAACAGTTCGAGCAAATTCGTTCACAAGTGCTTTTTGTTCTTCAGTCAACTGTGGTTGATCTTGAGCAGTTGTCATGGAGACACAAAAGGCGACAAGGACGACGAGAAGAGTGACAGTCGTTTGACGGTTCATCGTAGTTGAATCCGTTGTTGGCAGGCACAAGGAGAGAGAGTGATTGTCTACAGAATTAGTCTGTATTGATTTTTTCATTTTTGAACCCCTATTTATGCGAAATTCTTATCAATGCCCCAAATCTAAGTAACTAGACTTTCACGCAAAATGAAGTGATAATGAAAGTGAGGAAAGTCCAACCAAATTATTGATTTTTTTTTAATGATTTCGCTCTCTGGAGAAATTTTCAGATCTTTGAATCAAAACAAATTTTACAAATCAATTTATTTCATTAATAATCTACAAGAAGATCAAGAGACTCAGGAAGACGAAGCACGATGATTGGGCGAAACGAGTTGAGAGTTTCCATGGAGAAGAATGCACATTAGAAGACAGTTAGAGCAGCGACGATGGCCATGACTCCTAAAAATGAAATAATATGAATATAGAGAGGAGCTTCATCAACAAACCGAAAGTAATGAGCAAGCTGCTGCTGCCATTGCTTCCACTTTTCAAGTGTTTTTTAAATTCTTCCATCTTAGGCTTCACTTCTTTTTGAATTTCAGGGGCCAGAGCATTGACGAAAGAATCGAACTCGTCGAGAATTTTCTTTTTCTGATCCGAACTGAGCGTCTTCTCGACCTCATCGATTTTTCGTGCCGCCTCTTCTTCAGATTGAGCATAAATTGCTTCGCCAAAAAGTTTAAGTTGCTCAGGATTCAAATGTGCTGCCACTTTTTTGAGAAGCTTCTGAAGTTCTTCAAGCCCTCTTTGCTGTTCAGGACTCATTTTGTTGAACTCTTTCATGAACTCCTGTTGCTCTGCAGGAGGCAAATTTGACACGTCTATAGCAGTTGTCATGGAGAAGCGGAAGGCGATGAGGACGACGAGAAGAGTGACAGTCGTTTGACGGTTCATTGTAGTTGAATCCGTTGTTGGCAGGCACAAGGAGAGAGAGAGAGAGTGATTGTGTACAGAATTTGTCTGTATTGATTTTTTTCATTTTTGAACCCCTATTTATGCAAATTTTTTATCGATGCCCCAGATCTAATAAACTAGATTTCAACGGAAAAGGACGTGATATAGTTACGGAATCATTTCTAGTTTGAAATTGTGAAGTCATGTTTCAATAGTGCTGATTTGGCAAGACACACAATTCCAAACCAATTCATTTTTAATAATCTACAGAAAAGAGTTCAAGGGACTCAGGAAGACGAAGCACGATGACTGGGAGAAACGAGTTGAGAGTTTCCATGGAGGAGAATGCACATTAGAAGACAGTGAGAGCAGCGACGATGGCAATGGACCCTGGAAATAAAATATTTTCATTAGGACCCATTTGCATTTAAAAAACCAACCAAAAGCAGTGAATGTTTTGGCTCCTTGCTTTTCATCTTGTTTTTCTTCTTTGGCTTCGTCTTTCTTCTCTTCTCTCTTCTCTTCTTCTTCTTTTTTCACATGGGGCTTATCCTTCACTCTCACACTATCTTTGTGCTCCACTTTTTTGTCAACTTCTTTTTTACTTTCTTTGCCCAGATTCTCCACATCTTTTTTGAACTCTTCCACTGCTGCTTGTCCTTGTTCTTGCTGTCCAGGAGTCATGCTACTTTGAAGAGTTTGGTACAATTCCTGAGCTTGCTCAATAGTCAAATCGGGATTTCCCATGAACTCATCCATCATTGCCAGTTGGTCACGACTCAAGAATGAGGCCATTCTGTTTCTCAGCTTTTCCACTAGTGGACGCAACTGTCTCATAATCTCTTGTTTTTGCTCTTCAGTCATTTCTTGAGCATTTGTCATCGAGACACAAAAGGCGACAAGAACGACGAGAAGAGTGACAGTCGCTTGACGGTTCATTGTTACTGAACTTGTTCCGAGGACGGACAATGAGAGAGTTGAAATACAGAATGTATCTGTTTCTGATCACCATTGCTCAGATCCGCTATTTATGGGATTGGCTTATCAGAGCTCTAGATCTTCCAGACTAGATTTAGTGATGATAAGATTTGGCAGAGATAAGAGATCATTTCTAGTTGGAAACGTTTATGAAATCAGTTTCGAAAAGGTCGATAGAAATTGGTCCTTTTGGTTTTTTTCGTACACTCTGTAGTGTCCTATATCCCATCCCTTACATATTAGAAACCAGCCTGATTGTCGCGCCTGCGGCGCACATTTTCGTCGCTTCGCTCCTCAAAATCCTTAAAACTTGTAGGCGTACAAGCTTTTCAGTTACTGTCGTCTGATGGCGCAGTAGGTTTTGCGCGCGGCTGTCGCCTGCAAGGACTGGGGTTCGAACCAGAGTTGAGCGGAATTCCGCCTTCCGCCGTCCGCTTTCCGCCCAAAATTGTTTCTTTCCGCTTTCCGCCCAAAATTGTTTCTTTCCGCTTTCCGCCCAAAATTGTTTCTTTCCGCTTTCCGCTTTCCGCCATCCGTTTTTTCAAAAACTCGTTTCCGCTCAACGCTGGTTCGAACCCTTTTGTGGCAAAATTTTTTCTTCTTGCCTAAAAAGTGGACTTCCAAGTCCTGAACTCCGGCAAGTATAATTTTTGTCTAATAGTTGAAGGAAAACGTTGGAAAGCTATCCGGAGATACCAACCAACTGTTGTTACTTTTTCCAACTAACTTTCGGTTATTTTAAAGTTCGGCGAAGAGTTCAAGGCAGTCAACAAAAAAAACAAACATCAATTTAAATCATTCATTTTCAATCATTTACAAGAAAGAGAGTTCAAGGGACTCAGGAAAACAAAGCACGATGACTGGGAGAAACGAGTTGAGAGTTTCCATGGAGGAGAATGCACATTAGAAGACAGTGAGAGCAGCGACGATGGCAATGGATCCTGAAAATAAAAGTATTATCATTAGAGCACATTTGCATATGAAACCCACCAAGAGAAGTGATCATCTCGGCTCCTTTTCCTTCATCTCCTTTTTTGTCAATATCTTCTTTTTTCTCGGCTTCTTTTCCTTCATCTCCTTCTTTTTTGCCATTGTCTTCTTTTTTCTCGGCTCCTGGTGCTCCTCCACTTCCTCCCAATGAGAAGCCTTCTATTTGAGACGCCAATTTCTCCACATCAGGTCTGTACTTTTCCGAAATCGTCTCCAGTTCTTTTCGCTGTTCCGGAGTCAGCAAGTGTTCGAGATTTTGAATTTCTTGCATGGTTTGCTCAGGAGTCATGTGTTTAACATTTTCCAACACATTTTCAATCCCTTGCTTTAGTTCAGGAGAGGGATCTCTGAGAGCTCCGTGCATCTCATCTAACATCCTCCCAACAGCTTCAAAAAATTTCTTCACAGTTTCTTGTTGTTCAGGAGTCATTTTGTCCCAAGCTTCCTGGAACTTCTGTTTCTGTTCAGATGTCAACTGAACACCACCTTGAGCAGTTGTCATGGAGACACAAAAGGCGACAAGGACGACGAGAAGAGTGACAGTCGTTTGACGGTTCATTGTAGTTGAATCCGTTGTTGGCAGGCACGAAGAGAGAGAGAGTGATTGTGTACAGAATTTGTCTGTATTGATTTTTTTCATTTTTGAACCCCTATTTATGCAAATTTTTATCAGCGCCCCAGATCTGAAAAACTAGATTTCAACGAAAAAGGACGTGATATAAAAAGTCAAGTCATTTCTAGTTGGAAATGGTTTGAAACAGCGACTTTTTGACAACCAATTTGGGAAACTCCGTTTGCTGGGAAAGTTAATTCAAGATGTTCAGAATCCGAAGTTTAGATGCAGTTCAAGAGACACACAATTTCAAATAATTCATTTTCAATAAGCTACAGAAAAGAGTTCAAGAGACTCAGGAAGACGAAGCACGATGATTGGGAGAAACGAGTTGAGAGTTTCCATGGAGAAGAATGCACATTAGAAGACAGTCAGAGCAGCGATGATGGCAATGGATCCTGAAAATAAAATATTATGTCTTGAGTTGCAGGATTAAAAAACAAACCAAAGTTAGAGAGCATGCTGGCTCCGGATGATCCTCCAGACCCACCGCCTGACTTGCCCAGATTCTCCACATCTCTTTTGAACTCTTCCACTGCTGCTTGTCCTTGTTCTTGCTGTCCAGGAGTCATGCTACTTTGAAGAGTTGTGTACAATGCCTGAGCTTGCTCAATAGTCAAATTGGGATTTCCCATGAACTCATCCATCATTGCCAGTTGGTCACGACTCAAGAATGAGGCCATTCTGTTTCTCAGCTTTTCCACTAGTGGACGCAACTGTCTCATAATTTCTTGTTTTTGCTCTTCAGTCATTTCTTGAGCATTTGTCATCGAGACACAAAAGGCGATGAGGATGCACATGGCGAAGAGTGTGACAGTCGTTTGACGGTTCATCGTAGTTGAATCCGTTGTAGGCAGGCACGAGGAGAGAGTGATCGTTTACAGGAATGGTCTGTATTGGATTTCTGTCCATTCTGAACCCCTATTTATGGGATTGGCTTATCAGAGCTCTAGATCTTCCAGGCCAGATTTTGCTCGGATAAGATTTCATAGAGATAAGAGATCATTTCTAGATTGAAGTTACTATAAGTGTAAATGTTTTTTCTAAAATGTATTGTTCGAGAGGAGTACACGACTCTTGGTTTTCTCTTCCAAAAATTTAATTCACCGATTTATTGATGTTCTTCAATGACTTTTTTTCAGTTCCATTCAAAAAACGAACTGAATCCAATGAAAATTTGTGAAAGTCTGTAGAGATAGTTACGAAACACAAACAAAGATTTTTTGTCCGAGAGGAGTACACTGGTGTTGGCTTTCTCTTCCATTAGAACCTTCCGAAAATCGGCCAGCACTACTGAAATCGCCCTTGAAATACTTATTGGCCTTGAAAGCTATTTCTGGCATTTTTGGATTATTTTTGCAGACAGAACTAAGATCGGAATGGAAATCAATCGAAAGTATCGACTTATTGATTTTTTTTGAGTTTTTCTTTTCGGGCAGCTCAAAGGGGGTTCAGTTTCAACGGAAAGCTAACTTCCGAAAAGAAGAAAGTGCTCAAATCGTTGTCGCTCTTTTGGAACTCCATGGGAAGTTTCGGCGCCAAAAATTAGCG
Source organism: Caenorhabditis doughertyi (assembly GCA_963572265.1). NCBI lineage: Eukaryota > Metazoa > Nematoda > Chromadorea > Rhabditida > Rhabditidae > Caenorhabditis > Caenorhabditis doughertyi. Next base: position 7,970,829 of record OY751553.1, on the reverse strand, counting down.
GTGGAGCGCGTTTGCTGAGTGGAACGTCGAATAGACGAAGTGAGCCAATCTTTTGGAAACCTTGAAATGCATTTGAAACAGAAAAAAGACTTTACAAATCACTTTATTCTTATTATACTATTAAAATAAAAGTGCATTACGGAGAGAGAGCTTTTACGAGATGAGAAGACGTGGGCGGAGCCGGAGCACGATGAGTGAAAAGGGAACGATTCGAAGAGGAGGAGGAGGAGTCATCAGAAGAGGGTGACAACAGCTGCAGTGGCGATGGTTCCTGGAAAAAAAGGTTGGGATAGAAGAAAAAAGGGGAGGGGCTTACCAAAGGTAGAGAAGGCCGTGGAGCCAGTGTTGTTGGCTTTTGGAGCTTCATCTGGGTTAGAAGCAGCTTCAGAGTTCTTCTTAGCGTCTGCTTCGTCTTTTGCTCTTTGTGCAGCAGCATCGGCGGCTTCCTTTTCGGCTGCAGCTTCCTTTGCGGCATTCGCTGCTGCCTCATCGGCTTTTCTCTTCGCCTCCATCTCTGCTTCTTTAACGGCTTCTTTTTGTTCAGCAGTCATCGTTCCATTCGTTTCAGCTGCTGACGTCATCGAGACACAGAAGGCGACGAGAATGCACAGTGCGAAGAGGGTGACAGTTGTCTGACGGTTCATCGTTGAAGAGATTCCGACGGCGGACAGCGTTGGTGGGCGGCAAGAAATTTGAGTTTTTTCTTGATTTTTTCTGTTTTTCCCTCTCCTTTTATACCATTCCCCTTATCAGTGCCCCCGATCTATGGGGCTGGAATTGTGGAAAAGGGGGAGGGGATGTCACGTTTTTTTTTTATTTGAAAAAAGTTTTTTTTTGAAAATTATTGATTTTTTTTCGCGGAAAATTACCATCGGTGGCATTGAAATCATACAGAGCGCGTGCTAGTGAGAGACGCAGGCATTGCTTTCTCTGCGTCTCCTCCTCACCTACACTCTTTGCCATCTACCGTCACCTCATTCTCGATCACCCTCGCCACCATCGCTGCCCTCTGGAAGCAGAAGTTTCCTATACGCCCTCTCCCTCGTGCGGGCGTCGAGCTGACTTTTGGCGCAACCGGTAGCGCTTTTGACTTCCAGGCAGCTGGCGTGGGTTCGATTCCACACTGGGTGAAAATCTTTTTGTTTTTACGGTCTTGAAATTTTTGAGTGTATCCAAATTTGCGATGGAGCGCATTTTCCACAATTAGAAATGCATGCTCTTTAGCCAGCAGTGATTCTAGTCTGGAGCGGCATTTCAAAGTTTTTAGTAACTCATTTTTGGACTTTTTTTCAGAAGCTTTAGGAAGAGTTCCGCCTGAAACCTATACCGTCTCAAGATCTGAAATCATTGATTTACACAATTTTCGAAACGGAAAATCCAGCTTGTCGATTTTCCAAAAATTTTTGCTGGTTTTTTCTTTTGATTCCCCAGAATTCCAATGTGATTTTCAAAAAAAAAAAGCCGCTCGCAGTACAGAATATTCATTTTCATCGGGTAATTCTTATCAGAACATGTTGGCGACGATGACAGTGGTGATGGCTCCTGGAATAGAATATTTATTTTATCAATAGAGCGCATTTTCCTACCAAGAATGGAATAGACTTCAGATGATCCAGTGGTGGTGGCTTGCGGCTCGTCTCCTGTTGTGGTATTTGTCACTGGAAGGAAAAGAATTCGGAATTATGGAAATATTTTGATGTTACCTTTAACAGAAGTTTCATTTTCGGGATTAGCACTGCCGGCTCCTTTCATTTGTGCTTCGGTGTATTGGAAAACCAAGAAGAGGCAAAGGACGAAAAGAAGAAGAATTGATGGACGGTTCATTGTTCCACACGGAAATACTGAGCAAAACAAAATTATGATAGTACTTTTTATAGATTTTCTTATCATTGTTCTGGATCTGAAACAGTTTTTTTGAAAGAAAAAGATCACAAAAATTTTACTTCATATCCCTTGTTTCATATTGATTAGCCGAGCCTCTGTTTTCACAAAAAGACAATGCTATTGTTCATTCACGAGGGACTGACCGCTCTCATTGAATTCGGCCATCGCTACAGTCAGGTTTCCGCACGGAAGGGACAAAATATTTGGCTTGCGTGTGGATTTACGCGGTTCGTAAATCTACACGCAAGCCAAATTTTTGTCTCTTCCGTGCGGAAACCTGACTGTAGCGATGGCCGAATTTATTGAGAGCGGTCAGTCCCTCGTGAATGAACAATACGTATTAGTAATCAAAAACTACTAATTTTTTCAGTTCGGCATGTTTTTCGTTTTGAATTTGAAACAGTTTTTTCTTCAAATTTTCAAAAAATAATTCACAGTTTCGTCAGTGTGCCTCATATTCTGAAAAACTTTTTCAGATTAATTCTTCAGACACTTCAGACGAAAAAAATTTTCTTATCATGAAATCAACTTTGATGATTATCAATTCAGTTTCTCTAGTTTTTGAATTCTCAATTTGTCTTGAGCCCATTTCCCACAAATAAAACTCAAAAAAATACAAAATATTTATTTTGATGAAAAGAAAAGTTCCCTTCTTATCAGAACATGTTGGCGACGATGACAGTGGTGATGGCTCCTGAAACAAAAACTTAAAGGTGGCGGGACATGAAAAAATTGAATTCGAAGTTATTTGCCTATTATGAATAATGGACCATTCTAAACTCATATTTGAAGTCCGGATAATCATAACTATAAAGAAGAGAAAGTTATCAGGCACTCTAGATAGTAGTTAGTAGTTTAGAGGCGCCAAAAAAGGGCGGCCGCGTTTCGGTCCCTGTGGCTCAGCCGGTAATGCGCCCGACCACCAATCGGTACAGTAGCTTACATTTAGTTCAACCCCTTACAATTAATTGTTAGATGGTAATGGTTTTTGCTTTTCTTCAAAATGGTCAAAAACAAAGAATTAGTGTATACACCACATCCCACGACAAAATGCATACAAAGTCTACAAAAAGTCTACAAAGCTTTCAGGTCCCCCCCCCCCTTTAATTTATCAATAGAGCACATATCCTTACCAAGAATGGAATAGACTTCAGATGATCCAGTGGTAGTGGCTTCAGTGATAGTTGTGGGGATTTTGGGTACGTCAGGTGGTGGGAGATCTTCCACTAAAAGAAAGAAAATGTGGATATTTTAGATACTATCAGTCCAGTCTTACAATTGCCCTCGTCTCCTTTCAATGTCGCCGAGGCATTTCCTTAAAAAAAAACTTTTTGTAAGACAATGGTGATAAGAGAGACGCAGAGAAAATTGTTAGGTCTTTGCGGCGCACTTTAAATTTAAGCCATGCCCCTAACTGGGTGAAAGTGCGGTTTCGCCCAGTTTGGGGGCGTGGCTTAAAATCGGCTTTTCGCGATTACGGTAGGTGGCACTTCAAATTAGCAAAAGAGAGCGTTTGCTATTACCTGAACCTTCATTTTTGGCGCTATCAAGCACTACCGGCTCCTCCATCCTGGCCATTGGTGTATTGGAAAGCCAGGAAGAGGCAAAGGACGAAAAGAAGAAGAATCGATGGACTTCTCATTGTTCCACACTGAAAGAGAAACTGAAGTCTGGTAGCACTTTTTATACATTTTCCTTATCTTGATTTTCAATCTGAAACAGTTTTTTTCCCGGGATGAAGTTCACGAATTTTGCGGAATGATTAAAGTTCCCTGTATCAAAAGAGGGTTTGACTCAATGTCCCATTCGACGAAAAAACATTTTTCACCAATTCAAACATCTTTTTGTGTTGTATCTGAAACAGTTTTTTTTTCAATTTTGGAAAAAAATTTACAGTTTCGACAGCATAAAAAGATTTCTGCCGGGATCTTTACAGAATTGATTCATAATTTGCAGTTTCATCAGTATGTCTTATATCCTGATAAGCTTTGTTGTACTAATTCTCCAAAGACTAAAGACGTTTCAAAATTTTCTCATCACAAAATCAATTTTGATAATGACAATTTACCTGGAGAAACTCGAAATTTTCTAGTTTTGAATGCTCGATTTACAATGAGATTCATTTCGGTCTCGACAAAAAAACTCAGCAAAAAATAAAATATTCATTTTGATGAAAAGAAAAGTTCTCTTATTATCAGAACACCAGCCTGTTTGTCGCGCCTCCGGCGCTTCAACAGGCTTCTTTAAACTGTTCGTCGCTGCGCTCCTCACTTTTTTCACTGGTTTTTTCACTTTATTATAAGCTTTCATCAAAAATTTTATTTAGAATAGGTTCGAAAATACCGAAGGATGAATCGTTTTCCACCATTTTGGCTCATTCTTTGTTTTGAATTTGAAACTGTTTTTTTTCCAGAAAACGGAAAAAATTACGGTTACGGCGGCATAAGAAATATTTCGGCAGATATTTTATCTGATCGATATTACTTCCTTTTTCAAAAGCGTTTGATTTGAAAATAAAGTTTGATCCAATCGGTGAGTACAATTATCGTATAATTAGTTTTGTTTTCTTAGTTTTTTCATTCCGAAGTCTTTAATTTAAAGCAGACTCTTTACAACAACACCGTATTGTAATATCAGTTTTTAGTTTAAAAAAATTGCAGTTTCATCAGAATAAAAAGTAGTTCTAACCAATTTTATCAGAATTAATTTAAAGCTCGACTCATTCCGTATCCCAATCAGCACCCAATCAGTGTCGCTATCCATTTTTTGAGCAAAATTTTGTCAGAATATTCAGAATATTCTGTTCTTCATTTGTATCGCTCAGCGCTTTTCATAAACTTAGCTTATTCTTTGTTTTGAATCTGAAAAACTTTTTGCATTTTTTTTTGGTAAAAAGATTACAGCTTCAGCAGTTTAGAAAACATTTCGACAATTTTTTCAGAGATAGTTAATTCATAAACAGAGTTAAATAAACCGATTCTATTAGATATCTAGTTTTCACTGAAAATGCCTTATTTTTGGCAAAAACAAACAGTATTTGAGCCAAATGAGATCTCCTTTTTAACTATTCATAATAAAAAAAGTTTAGTTTTCTGTTTCAAAAAACTTCAAAAATTGCACCCAAAAATGAATCAAACGCTTTTTTTCGAACCCTTTTCTTTACAAGTAACATAGCTTCTTGCGAAGTTTGGAATATCCCAAAAAGCAGAATCTCACTAAAATTCTGTAAAAATAGAAAAGAAAAGTACTTTTACCATAAGGTGGAATCGAACCAGCGACAGTGGTCTAGGAGTCGGGCGCCCTACCAGTTGCGCCAAAAGTGAGTCAGGTTGCGAGGGTGGGGAGGGCGTATAGGAAACCGATGTTGATGCGGGAAGCGAGAGGGAGATGAAGATAGGATCAGAAGCCACGTTTTCATATTTGGATTTTTGAAAAAAAAAGGGTGACGTGGAAGAAAAGAGGAAAAAAGAGAAAAATAAGTGGGGGATTAGCCACGTGGAGCCAAAAATCGATAATTTGAAAAATGGTTCAGAAAACGTCAATGCATTCAGAAGTCCGTGGAGAATGCAAGAGCTAACTTCCAGAAGGCCCCAGAAGACGAACAGATTCAGAATCTGGAATGAAGGAGCCATTAAGAGCCATTATAGAACCCGTAAAGTCCAAAAAGAACAGAAGGCCAGAGCTGGAAAGACCAGAAGTCCAAAAGCACCAGGAGCCGGAGCCAGAGCCAACTAGCCACCAGAAGCCGAAGGGTTTCCAGAAAGTTCTCGAAGATTAGAAGACATCAAGTTGAAGCCAGAGGCTCCTACAAGATGAGAAGCCCCCGGGAAGCTTACAGGCTCCAAAGGCTCCAGAAAAATTTCCAGGAGCCAGAGAGATCAGAAGACACCAGAAGACCAGAAGGACCAGAGAACCAAGATTCGGAGCCGAGAGCCAAGGGTGCACCAGAAGGAAAAAAGAAGCCGAAAGCCAAAAAGATAAAACACGATTTTTCACTACTAAAAAATTTTATTTTTCAATTCAATCACACACGCCGAGACACAAAAAAAAGAGGGAATGATGATGATGTGGCCATTGGGGGGCGGTGTTGGTGGGACTGGAAAGCCTTTGTTGTTGGAGAGAGAGAGACGTCTTCTAGAAGAAGTTGGCGAGTAGAGCAGTGGCGAAGGCTCCTGAAAGATTGGAAGAGTTGGTTGGGCGGGAATTTCAAAATTTTGGCGGGTTAGAGGGCAGAGGTCATAGGTGCGCAAGGTTTGGCGGCAATTCAAAAGCTAAGGGGATTGGTGAAAAAGCGCGGATCAAGCGGGAGTTTGAATTCCCGCCAGACCATTTTTGGAGGTTCTCAATGGAGCAGGATTGGGTCCCCGAGAGCCCGTACTTACCGAACACAGAGTAGGCGAAGCATCCGCTGACTGTAGTGTCTTCCTGAGGAGTTCCAGTGTCTCCCGCTGGAGCTGTTTCTGGAGTTGGCGCCGGTGCCGCCGGTGGCTCTGGGGTAGCCTTTTGAACTTGTCCACCAGCTGGTCCTGGATCAACTGTCGTCTCATCCACGGCCATCGTGTTGGTGACGAAGACGGCGAGAAGAGAGAGAATGAAGATGAGAGCAGTCGTCTGGCGGTTCATCCTTTCCACAGAGTTCTTAGATCTCGATGAGAATTCGAATCTGAGCTTTTCCTCTTGACGACGAGCTCCTTTTATACCGCCCATTTTATCTTTGTCCTCGATCTTGGGTGATGTGGCGACACGTGGAAACCAATATTGGTAAATGGAGGAGGGAGGGGGTCACGGTTTTATTATTTTTTTGAATTATTTTTTTTCGGTGGAATATTCTGGGGGACACGTGGAAGGGGGGAGAGAATTTTCTCGAAAATTTAAAGAGAGGTCACGGTTTTATTTTTGGAAATTATCGATTTTTTTTTTGATTTTGGCTTAGAATTTTCTGGAAGACGACACGTGGAACTCAGTAATCAGAAAGAAAAAGGCATTGGAATTTAGGGATTTTTCTGAAATTAAAAAAAATTTTGAATCAGTAAGTTTTTTTTTTGCAAGGAGCTTTTGAAAAATGCTTTTTTTTTGGTCCCAAGACCATGCCATTATAATAGAGGTTAGTTTTGGGAGTAGACAAAAGATTAGTTTTGGAAATTGGAAGTTTTGAAAATAAATCCTTAACCATACAGCTTCCAAATTATGTCATTATAACATGGTTAGCTTTGAGAGATGATTACATATTAAGTTTGAAGATTGGAAGTTTCGAAAATAAACTTTGTGAAACTGAAAAAAAAGTCAGGTTTTCTACACAAAAAGAGCTCACTTTTTCTGAAGTTCGATGGTTTTCTAGGTCTAGGAAAACAATGAGCTTCAAACAAAATTTTCCATGCCATTATAATAGAGGTTCATCATAAGTGATAGAAGCAATTTTCTATATTGAAAGGTTCTCAAACAATTAATGTGAAACTAAAAAATCGACATTTTTACGGAATAAATCATCATTTCTCGGAAATTTAGATGGGTTTTCAGGTTTTTCAGAATCGAGAATCCAAACAGGTGGATTACTGAAAGCCCTATTTTTTGTTTTGGATTTTGAAATTTTTTGAATCGGGGAATTTTTTTTGATGAAACAGATTGTATTTTCAATTTTTTATGCGTTTTTTTCAGATAAAATCAGGAAAAATAAAAAATTTTAAGACAAAACCGTACAGCTTCCAAATCATGTCATTATAATACAGGTTAGCTTTGAGAGACGATTATATATTAGTTTTGGAAATTTGAAGTTTCGAAAATAAATACTGTGAAACTGAAAAAAATTTAGAATTTCTACAGAAGAATAGCCTTTTTTCCAGCATAACAAAGGTTTTCCAGGTCCAGGAAACAGTGAGCTTTATACAAAATTTTCAAGACCATGCCATTGTAAAAGAGGTATTTCATGGAACAGTTCAGAAAATTGAAAGGTTCTCAAACAATAAATATGACACTGAAAAACTTAACATTTATGCCAATAAAACCCTTTTTTCTGAAATTTAGGTGGGTTTTCAGGTTTTTCAGAATCAAGAATCCAGAAAGATGAATTACTGAAGGCCCTATTTCTTTGCTTTGGATTTTGAAATTTCTTGAATCGGGGAATTTTTTTAGACGAAACAGATGGTATTTGTAATGTGTTATACGATTTTTTCCAGGTAAAAGCTGGAACAATAGAAAACTTTAAGACAAAACCGTACTGCTTCGAAGCCATGCCATTATGGTAGAGGATTTTTTTGAAAACGAAGTAAATAAACACACTATTAGTTCCTGAAAGCGAGTGCTCTTGAAACAAATTCCATGAAACATTAAGAAAAATTAAATTTTCTACACAAAAAGAGCTACTTTTTTCCGAAATTTGGGTGATATTTTTTTTTGCTTTTCACTCAATTTTCTCAATTTTTCAGCTTTTTTACTGTTTGGAAATTACTGAATTTTTAGGAAAATTCATGGTTTTTTTGAAAGAAAAACATTGAGTGTTGTTTGAAAACTTTAGAAGTGAATGACATGAAACTGAAAAAAAGGAGATAAAATAATGGGATCATGAAAATAGAAAAATGGTTATGCCTTTATAATAGAGGTATCTGTAATAAAGAGAAAAATTACTCAGAGAATTTTCGGCATCCTTGCCGCCAAAAATTGGCAAGTTGCGTTGCAGAAAAAACTCCTTGCCGCTGACAATCGGCAAGCACTTTTTTTTGCATCGCAACTTGCCAATTTTGACGGCAACTTGCCGATTTGTAACGCAAGCTTGCTCATTCCCACCTGGCAATTTGCCGTTTGCATGCTGTACACTTTATTAGTTCGAAATAAAACTTAGAAATTTTTATTATATTTATTGTTAAAAAAAATAAGAACATGATTTTAATTGATCATCTTGAGTTGTATCAGCTTGGCATGGTTTCCTTGTTTGATGGCGGAAGTTCCGTCTATGACATCTTCACTTTTTGTGCCTTTGGTCCTGAAAAGCATAAAATTAAGAAATTTTGAACAAAGTATAAGGTATGCTTTACCTGATCAACTACCCATCAAAGCCAATTTTGCTTCTTTTTCGAAGACACCGTGAACTTTTGACCTGAAAATGAAACGTTCACCATAGCCTGTGATGCAACCAGAAACTTACATCATACTTTGCCTCATTAGCCCGAAACTTCATGAATCCATGCTGATATTAAAGAAACAAATAAACTTGAAAACAGAAAAAAAGAAAAAACAAGTAGTCTGAAAATGCGCCTTCACATTTGAGGGGTCAATAATGGGCGGCAAGTGAACGGCAACATGCTATTTGACAAGCAAGCAGACGGCAAGTTGCTATTAGAGTAGCAAGTAATTGGCAACTTGCCTACCAGACGGCAAGTTGCCGGTGACTGAAAGCCGAAAATCGTGGCGGCAAGCAGCGGCATCCTGCCGTATTACCTAGCAACTTGCCAATTTCGCTCGCAAGTTGCCGAATTGCACGGCATCTTGCCAAAGACCCAGCAACTTGCTGTTCGCTTGCCGAAAATTCTCTGAGTAGCTTTGGAAAGGATACACTTCTTGATACATGCTGCGAAACCGAAATTGTTTTTTTTTGGAACTCATGTCATTCTAGAATTTCTTCCCAGTTTTTGCAAGCTAATTTTGGAAGCTGGAAAATGTTTTTTGCAAACAGGAATACCACCCACAAAAGCATGAATTTCAAATTTTTTTTCAGAAAAATGTTACTTTTTTTTCACAATATCGCCAATTAACTAATAGGTAAGAGTGGTGAAGATATTAAGAGTGAAGAGTAAGAGTGAAGATATTAAAAATTTTAAATAAGAATCATGAAACTGAAAAAAATTTTTATCATTTGACCAAAAAAAACCAGCAGCTTCTAGAGAAAACTTGTCATTTTCGAGTCTTCTAAAGCCAGTATTTTAGAATCAGAACAATACTAAAATCATTTTTTTATAAAATGCGGAATTTCGGTTAAGTTTCAATGAAATAAATAATGAATTTTTTGTGAAAAAAACTAGAATTTTCTAACAAAAAGGTGCAAAACTGACAAAATTTCAGAAATTCATCAATAAATTTTTATCGATTTCATACAATTTCGTAAAATTATTCACTGAAACAACTGAAAACATTCATATTCATATTTATATTTCTGTTTCGGGAAGCACCTGAAAATCATTTTTTTTTGAAAAGCGATGTTTTTTCCAGTGATCCGATTCGTTCAAATTTCCGCATTACTTTTCTAGGAAACTTCAAAACTTCATCTCAAAGTGGGTGTGGCTTTCTGGAAAAATGGGCGTGGCCATAGCTCGAAAATTTTCAGCAGCATTCAGAAACTACAATTAAAACAAATAAATTCATAGAACAGAAAGTGTAGACGAAAAATTTATTCAAAAAAGTTCCAGTTTCTCGAATCATGGATTAATTAACTTTATTTCTTTCAGTGATTTTGTCCTCTTGTCATTAAAAAAATAATTCAATGAATAACAACATCTCCAGCAGTGGGCAATAGCATTCCTTCAGTGGCTTTGGCGTATTCCCAAAGACGATTGACAAGAACATATTTCAGGAGTTGGGCTGAAAAAAAAGAGGTTTCGGGGGGAGTTACAGTACACTAGAGTAATCTCAAAGGTGCAAAAAAAGAGAAATACGAAAGGAAAAACTACGGTTTCAGTGAAAATAATTAATTCTGACTTTCGTTTCAGATACTATTTTATATGTGGATTACAGTAGTTGAGATTTTTCAGTATTAGCGATAATTTCAGATTTCAAAAAAAAATTTCCGTATCAGAATACGGTGATAGAAATTCTCCAAACATATAAGGCTGATGAATAAACATTTTCCGATTTTCGTATATTTTGAAAAGTCAAAATCCCTTCCAACTGGTTATTCTTGCTTGCGAAAAATGACTTTTTGATATAATTTCAGCACATCTACAGTATCCTACTGTAGTCCAAACGACGTGAAAACAGAGAAATATGAAAGAAGAAAATACAGTTTCAATGATTACGGTTTATCTTTAACGCTTTCAGAATGATAGTGCGAGTTGCATTTTATGGGTTTCGTTTTGATGGATTAACTTTATAGGGGGTATGCTGAATCAGAACAATGGCCCTATTTAGAACTGTTAGAACTGTCCCGTATCAGAACTACTTCACGTGAAACAATAGTTCTGATTCGACATACCCCCACTTTATATGTAGAGCCCTGTAGTTATTATTTGGAATTTCTCACTATTTTTTAGATAAATTTTTTTTGTTTTTCCGAAAATAATTACCGTATCAGACTACTGTAATTACAACTCCCCACATATCAGGGACTAGTAATTGTGTAATTTGATTCTCATGTCTGTTAGGAATTTTTCTAGAATTTCTATTTCGTCATACATATCAATTTCAGAGATCGAAATTTTTTAAAACGGATATCGCGAAACAGAGAAAAATGGAGAAACACACTTCTGAAATTGTTTTTTGAAAAACTAATTTTTATAAACGGTTACCGTTTCAACCTTTCGTTTTAATATAAACTTACCCCAAAAACATATTGCTTCATCAATATTTGTAATTTTTGTAAATATCATCCTTTAACGAGAAGCCACGCCCACTTTAAGATGGAAGTATTTTAGGACCGAAAAAAATTCCCGTATCGGACTATGATGATAATATCAACTCTATGCAGACCCAGGGCTAGTCATATTTTGTTTTTTTCGTCTGAATTTTCTATGTTTTTGCTCACAAATTGCAGTTAAATCGTTGAGAAAAAATTTCCGGATATCGCGAAAACAGAGAAAAATTCAACACACTCCTGAAATGTTTTTTTTCGAAAAATTAATTTTTATGAACGGTTACCGTTTCAACCTTTCGTTTTAATATAAATTTACCCCAAAAACACAGTATCTGACCAAATTCCAATTTTTCTTAAATACTACCCTTTTTACGAGAAGCCACGCCCACTTTAAAATAAAAGAACTTTAGGACCAAAAAAAATTTCCCGTATCAGACTACAGTAATAGCAACTCTCAATGTATTCAGCGATAGTGCGTCAAATAACTTCTTTCAGAATTTCCAAAGTTTTCGTTCACTAGTAACAGTTTTATTAATGATAAAAACGTTTTCGGATATCACGAAACAGCAAAAAAATGTTTCAAAATATCTGTTAGAATGCTCTTTTTTGCGTATTTTAGATTCGGAAACATTTTTTGGAAAATAAACTTTCACAATAAATTACTGTTTCAACTTTCAGTCATAGTCATAACGGTTTTTGAAATTGCTAGTTAGTCGATCGTCTTTTTAAACAGTTAAACAAATAAAAGTAAATAGAAAACGGAGGATTTCCGCACAACTTCTGAAATCAGCCACATTTTAACAAGATTTCACTGTATCAAACGGCAGTATCAACGATTATCTATGTTTTCTAAACTGGACGTCATAGAATTTTTCCAGAGTTTACCGTTTCAGCCTACAATTATAACCAGACGCTTATCTTGGGCTCATAGTAAACAAGTGGAACTGTTATTAAATTATCAAAAAAAAATGCTTTGAAGTTTTAGAAAAAACTACCGTTTTTACATTTTGAATAAGTCGGAATTATATTTTTTGTTGAATTAAGGCATAACTTGATGAACTACAGTATTTCTACAGTAATAAAGTGGACATTTTTTGAAATGTTACCGTTTCCTTTAGTGGTAATAAGTTCTGACTTTTTTTCATTATTTTGATAACTGACATTTATCTTCCTCGACGCTTCATATTTCCTGAAAATCCCAAAAAAAGCAATACTATCCTCGAAAAATGAGAGTTACAGTAATCCCAAGCCTACGGTTTCAGCGTACACGTATAAGCATCCAACTGTTCATGGACACGTAATAGACATTTCTATTGCTTTCATTTAACGTCTAGTGTTTCTGCAGTACCTTTACAGTAATCTAGAATTTTCCCTAAATAGTCTCCGTTTCAACCAGGAACTATAGTTTCCTACTTTCTTAAGCTGGTGATAAAAACACGAGTCATGAAAAAATAAAAACGAAAACTTAGAAATTCTATAAGGGATTACATTTTTAAATTGGTATTAGATGGGATTTTTTGCTCAGAAAAGTGAAAGATATTTGAAATCAACAAATGATTGCCTAGATCGTTTAAAATGTATTGTGAAACTTTTTTTCGTTGCCAGATTTCTTTTTTTTTGAAGTTCCCATTCCAGAATTCACCATTTCAGTCTACAGTCATAACCAACAGTTTATCCCGGGCTGATAGTACACAATACAGAAACTACAGTATTTTTACAGTGTATCGAGACCAAGTATTTGGAGAATTCTAAACTATCCTGGACTTTTATTCCACAAAATTACAGTTCCAACCAGCAGGTATAGTTTCCTATTTTTTCTTAAGCTGATAGCATGAAAATATTTATTCAAATAAGAAAAAAAAACGCGAAAACCTAGAAATCTCAAAAGAAAATTACTGTTTTTCCCGATCATGATAATTCTGAACTTTCTCTGATTGGCTAGTGAAGTGGATCTTTGATTTGTAAGAAAATTTTAATCGAAATCAAAAATTTTTTGCCAAAATCGTTTGAACTTTTCTTGAAAACAGTTTTTCAAAATTGTTTCCGTTTCGACCAGAATAATCATAAACATCAGTTTGAGTAAGGTATTTTCATGATTTTTTTCCGCTGTTCCAAGAATAAAATATTTTTACATAACGAAAACTTACTGTATCAAGAAGCAGTTATCCCAATTCTAAACGTTCTCTTGTTTGGTAGCAGTTTTTCTCAAAAAGACAACTTTTCCGGAATTTACCATTTCAGCCTTTAGGTATAACCACAAGTTCATCTTGGAATGATAGTGTGCAAGTGCATCTTTCATTGAATTACCAAAAAATTGATTATTTTTAATTTTGAAAAAAAAAACTGTCGTTTCTACAGAAGGTATTGAGAAAGTCGGAATTATGATTTCTATTAAATCTAAACTGAACTTGCAGAATTACAGTATTTCTAAAGTACTTTTAAAAGCGGAAAATTGTATAAAATGTTACCGTTTCATTTAGTGGTAATAACTTGTAAACTTTTTCGTTATGTTGATAACGAATAAAATGTTACTGGTTCAGACTAAAAGTGTAAAATTTCAGCACTGCTTGGCGTATTGTTCCTGTGTGTACAATACGCCTACAGTAACCTAGACGCTTTTTCCTACGAAATAATTTTTTCAATTCACAATCATAACTCCCTATTTGTCTCAACCTGATAGTAATAAGAAGCTCATTGAAAAGAAGACGGTATTCTGAAAGTTTTTTATAAAACATTTGCTGTTTCTGTCTACGCTGATAATCTTCGACCTCCTTTTGTTCTGATAACAATTGTATGTTAAAATTAAATATTAATAGAAAATCGGAACATTTTTTGGAAAAAAAAATTAAAATTGTCACTAGATTATGGGCGTGGCTTAAATTCAAAGTGTGCCGCATTTGCGCAGGTAACACCCCGTTTCAACTAGCTTCTTACAATTTTTTACAATAATTTACTGTACCAGAGCGGAATGATACTTGAACTTCAAATGAGTTAGAGTAATTTTATTATGGCAAAATATTTTTTGCAAATATATAATTATAATTTTTTCCGAAAATTCACCCTTTCAAACAAAAGACACAATCTCCAATAGAAAAAAGTTAGTGCTTTGTTCATGTTAGTATAACGAAAAGAATTTCGATTTTGAAGTAAAAATTACTGTTTTAATCAAAAAAGATAATCCTGAATTTAGTTGGAGGTGTGATCAGTATGGCCGTTTTGAATACTTCGAACTATTAGGAATATGAATTTTTGCTCTTTTCTTTCAATTTGAGTCTTTAGTCATTATCATTATTTCCTAGACTTGCATTAACGGGATGTTGATTTCTTCGAAAAATTGACTTTTTTTCCGAAAATTTGTCGTTTCAACCAGAAATAATAATTTTAAACTGATTAGTTTATACTTGATCAGTGACAAAAAATTTGCGAAAAACTGAGGAATCTTTTAAAAATTTACCGTTTCTGCATTCAGTTTTGTCCTGATTACTAATGATGTCGATGTTATATATCAACTTTTTAAAAATTCAAACTTCTCCAAAAAAAAAAATATGCATTCCGTGATAACCATCAGATAATGTCTTTCATAGATGGAAAATAAAAATTATTGTGAAAAATTTCACCCGAACATCACTGCTGGGGGTACGCCTATTATATATAAGTGTTAGTCAGTAATCAAATGGCTACCGTTCGTGTCGAAATTCTCGGTCTTGTCGAGACACGAATCCCACGGGACCACACTTTACCCCACAAATATCTGGCTGCTAGTGGATAACTACTCGATTTTCACTGATTTTTTTTAACCGTTTCTGTCTTCTGTAGTATTCCGTTTGTAATGCAGGATGTTAGTTCCTCAGCTTTTCATAATGGAATTTTCAAAAATTTGATTTATTTTTTATCCTGAACTTATTATCTTGTTAAAAGCAAGCAAACTGTTTTCATTAAAAAATCATTATTTTCTCAAAATTAACCGCATTTTGAAATAGTATAATTCTTGGAAAACTATGACACTTTCCAAATAAACTTCATAACAAACTCACCTCCAATGACAAGAGTGACCATGGTTTCAACAATATATCCAGCTGCAATTCCCTCCATAAACATTTGTTTCTGTTGATCACTTCCCTCGAAAACCTTCCCAATTAAATGAAAGACTATTGTATCATTATATTTTGGAATGACTCCAGAAGCAGCAGCACTTGCAGCAATTACAGGAAAAATGAGCAATTGAATTCCAGATAAAACCAAAGAAATTAAAACAACTCTCAAAGACCAATGAAGATATTTCTCATTGTTTTGAGCGGCTCCAATGAATAGAAGAACATCCAAGAAAATGGAAATAACTCCAAAGATTCCAGTTGATTGAGAGGGACTCCGAGCGATGGAAAAGATTCCTCCAATGATTCCTAGGCCAGCAAGAACACAGATGAGGGGCCGAGCTGGGATGCAACAAAGTTTAGGAGGATCAGGGAGACCTCCAATTGGACCAATGTGGTAATCCATTTTGAAGGTTCTGTAAAAACAAAAAGAGTTTGCAAAAGCAATTTTCACATCGAAAAAACTAAAAATGGAAGTGGAGAAACACGAAAGTTTGGGAAAAGGGGTGTATTTTGTCGTAAGATGTGGGGTATTCACAAATTTGTCAATTTCAAATTCTGATGCAGTTTTTTATTCTGATCATTTTCTTTCACTACGACTATACTCAAAAATCACTCTAAACGATAGAAAACGGCGTTTGAAGGCATGGCCGCGTACAGGTTCACGGCCTAGGAATTTGAAAAAAAGCGCGCGCAATGCGCAAACTTGTCGGATCCTAGACCATCAATCTGTTTTGTGTGCTTCTTTCAAACGCCTTTTTCTACCGTTTAGAGTGATTTTTGAGTGTAGTCGTAGTGAAAGAAAATGATCAGAATAAAAAACTGCATCAGAATTTAAAACAAAAAAACCCGAGTGCAGTCCTCCTTTTTAAAGAGAAAATTGAAAACTATTGCCCAACGAGCCCAAACTAGCCTACCGGACCGATTGGGTTCCAAGCACGTCATTATCTGAGCCGTAATGATCCTATTGTAATAGCTGCTTGAATCCGTACTAATTTATCTGTTCCGAACTTCATGTAAATTTCCATTTTTCACAACTGATTCATTCATTTTTCTGTACTCGCTTCAACACTTTTCAAACTTAAAAAGAAAGTTATAATATTTTCGCGAAATTGTAAAAATTTGGTTACTGTTTCAAAGCTTCAATGTTTGAAACCAACATGTGTGATCTTCATTATCTAAGACAAAACTGGGTTGTTCAGAGTAAGATTTCGGTTTGCTAAACTACATGATTCGTTTCAGGCTAGGTTATGAAAAATCAAACAGATTCTGAGAAAATTGGAAGAATTGAAGTAGAAACAGAAGGCTGGACTATATATGAACATCTAATTGCCTTTCCAAAACCAACCAAAACAATGCTTGCAAGTTTTAGAAATCAGTCGGCAGGATACAGGTATAAACAGTGATGTACAGTGAATATATTTCCCATATAGTCGTTTTTATCAATGGCTTAATAGAGAGAATTAAACAACGTTATTGATTGAGATGTTTCGAAACAGCAATCATTCCAACTTTTGCGGGGACTAACTCTATCATCGTGACCGAGCTCTGGGAATCCTAGGCCATTAGTCGGAACTCTATTTGACCGTTCATTCCGATTAGAAACGTCTAGTCTCTCGTCTTTATTATTTATTCTTGCTTACTGTTCCGAGATTCTCTCTTATCAACTTAACATTTGTGATCTTTAATTATGAGAGTTTGGTCATTAACAAAAAATGAAACATGGAAAGATTTCTTCCGCTTTTTAGCACGATCTGTTTCAGATTCAAAAAGTGGTTAGAAACCATATGAAACATAAGCGAAACTTAGTGTTTGTCAGTATTCAGATCTCACCTAAAGAGCGTAACAATATTGCCGATTTCGAGAAGATTATGATCATTTCGTGAAATTGTAAAAGTTTTGGTGAAAATTGGGCGAAATATATGAATTTGAGAAATTGTGATGGCTCAAAATGGGCTCAAAATGGTTCGATTCAAGTGGTGAGGTCATGAGAAAATTATTACCGATTTCAAAAAAAAAATTTTAAAAAAAGTGTCGTTTCAACAACGAAAAATAATGCCAGTAATCCGTAGGAATTGATTTTACAACTGCTCAAATTTTCAGCTAACTAATTTTCTCTTATGCTATCGTGGCCGAGCTTTGCGAATTCTAGGCCATTATAAGGGACCGTGTAGTGGCCTAGAACTCTCTAGACTAGACTCGGCCATGTGAAAAAACTAGTCCACCGTTTCACAGTTTTGGTATAGACCCATATTTCGAAAAAACTACTAATAACAAATTTGAACCTATTATATCAGAAGTGCAATGAAAATTCGAAACTGTACTGAAGTATTGGTTGAAGTTTCCCCAATATCTACCATAATTTGGAAAACTAGTCCTCGTATCAGTTTTTTGTTGGTTACTGTTTCAAGATTCCTACATATTAAAGTGGCGAACGTTATCATCAATCATCCTGGGTTGTCAAAAACTAATTCACAGAAAATTGATATTTTTTATCTTTATATGTAAAAGAAAAGTCACAAAATGTATTTTGAAAAAAAGGGCGGAGCTTATTTCTTGCTATCTCTAAAGCGGGGAAGAAAGGGGTTCTCGGTGACTAAATGCCGCCGAAAGAAGGTTAGTCATTGCAATGTCAAGAAGGGTATCTGGGAAATAGACGGTGTCATTCGACAAGAGAAGTGGGCGAACAAACATTGAAATTACTTTTTTTTTCAAATTTCGAGGTCTCTACCAAAATAAACATCAAAAATCAATTGCCTGAAGAAAACTATATTTAAGAAGAGAAATATGTAAGAACGAGACTTTCTTCACTAGGCCTTGGCACAAAAACAAAAAGTAGTCCCTATACGTATTGTTTCTCGATCGTACCTACCCATAGGCCTAACTGTTTCCAAAAAACCTACCACGAGGTCACTATGACGTCATCACCCTGAGATGTAGCTGAAATCTGGATTTCTAGTCTGGAAAGTGATAATTTTTTCAACTTTGAGATTTTTTTTCCAAACTTTTGGTGGGTCATTGGGAATCATTGAAGCATGTTTCAGCAAATTTTCAGTTTTCTAGAACTTCTGGAAATAGCTTTTTCAAAAAAATTTTGTCGTTTTTTCAATTTTTCTCAAAAAATTTCAACACTTGGTTACATTTTAAAAAATGTTTTCAGATTCCCCATCCGATTTGCTACAAAAAAGCTTCTTGGGTCAACCCTCTACCACCGGACCCTTTTTTGCTATACGCGATTTTCTCTAAATCACATAAGGGTCCCCCCCTTATGAAAATTTTTTTTCAAGAAATTTTGAAATTTTTTTTTCTTCAGAAGTTTTATTGTTTTGAAGCTCATTTTAAAAATAGTTGTTTGGTACATGAAAGAGATCAAGAAATCGATTTTGAGTTGACTTATAGCCAATTGTTCGAAATGGTGTGGAAAAACCAACATGTTTGAATAAATCAACTGTAGCTCGGCTTAAATCCAATTTTGCGATCTCTTACAGGTACCAAACAACTATTTTCAAAATTAGCTTCAAAAAAATAAAACTTCTGAAGAAAAAAAAATTTTCAAAATTTCTTGAAAAAAAATTTTCATAAGGGGGGACCCTTATGTGATTTAGAGAAAATCGCGTATAGCAAAAAAGGGTCCGGTGGCAGAGGGTTGACCCAAGAGGCTTTTTTGTAGCAAATCGGATGGGGAATCTGGGGTAAAATTTTTAGACCGGACATAAGTATAAAAAATTTGAGATAAATCAAAAAAACGTGGAAATTTTTTTGAAAAAGTTGTTTCCTGATTATCTAGAGAGCTGAAAATTGGCTCAAACATGCTCCCAGACATCCTAATGACCCACCAAAATTTTCAGAAAAAAACCTCA
Organism: Caenorhabditis doughertyi; assembly: GCA_963572265.1. Taxonomy (NCBI): domain Eukaryota; kingdom Metazoa; phylum Nematoda; class Chromadorea; order Rhabditida; family Rhabditidae; genus Caenorhabditis; species Caenorhabditis doughertyi. The sequence continues at coordinate 7,951,438 of OY751553.1, read as the reverse complement.
AAGTTGAAAAAATTATCACTTTCCAGACTAGGAATCCAGATTTCAGCTATATCTCAGGGTGATGACGTCATAGTCACTTGGTGGTAGGTTTTTTGGAAACAGTTAAGCATATGGGTATATACGACCACAAAATAGTTTGCATCGGAACAACTTTTTGTTTTTGTGCCAAGGGAAGTCTCGATCGTAGAGAAAGCTCTTCTTAAAACAGCTTATGCACGGAAAAAATCAAAGCTTTCGAAATCGATTCATTGAAATGAGAACTTTGGAACCGAAAGTGAAGTTTCGAAAAATTTTCTTGAACAACGAAAGAGTTTCTTTTTTCGGTTGCCGAATAATTGTGTTCTGCTAAGCAAGAGAGCTCCCTCTATTAGAAGGGCTCTAATGGCCCCATCTGAAGAGCATGCACTTCTAATACAGGTTTTACGGTATTGTTTTATAAAAAACGAAGAATTTTCTTTTAATAAACTGAAATCCACCTGTTGGAAAGTAAACGTGTCTCTATGATGAAATTTGGCAATATTTCGTAATTTTCCCGTTGTTTTTTGTCATTATTTGCCATCAAAAAAGCATCTAAATTAGCTGGAAATTCGGAAAAAAACTTTCCAAAATAGTCCGACGACCCCTAATAGAACGGCACCCGGGAATAAAATCTGCAGACATGCCATTATAATAGAGGTTTTTCTTATTCAAAATCAAAAACTTGAAAATACCTAGACCACACTATTTAGAGCGCCTTAAAAAGATCTTAAATTTAAGAATGAGCAAGATATTTCATATATTTTTTAATGCTTTGCTGATGAATGAAAAAAATAAGGGGCGCTGAACAAATAGGAAGGAAAAGAGAGATAGAGAACACTAAGAGAGAGTTAGAGAAAAAGAGAAATAACAAAAAAGAATAAACCAACACTTTTTTGTGATATCAAATGAGTCATATTTGTTATTGCTGCTTCGGACGCAAAAAAATCATAAAAATACAAATAAAACATGGGTTTGGGAACATTAAAAGTTTGAGAATTTTTGATTTTAAACTTCCGTTTCAACAGTTTTCGAATTTCTGGGAATAAAAAATGATTTTAATAGAACTGGATTTCATTCCCATTCAAATACAACGCTTTCAAAAAGAGTATACTCTGAAATAGTGAAGTTTAAAAGGACAAAAAATGACTCTATTATAGTGGCACTACACTGAAAGCTCTGGTCCGCCTATTTTTTCAAATTCGATTTTTTAAGAACTTTCAGTTAAGGGTGGTTTTATTCGAAGAAAGTAATGAGAAGTAAAGAAAAGTGATGAAACTGTTGAAAATCATTAAAATACAAATAAAACATGGGTTTGGGAACAGTAAAAATTTGGTAAATTTTTAGTTTTAAACTTCGGTTTCACAATTTTTTGAATTTCTTGAAAAAAAATAAATCTTTCGATGAGATTGGGTCTTTCTCATATTCAAATACAACACTTTTCAAACCAAGAAAATTCTGAAACAATTAAATTTATCAGTGCCCAAAATACCTCTATTAAAGCTCCACTAGTCTGAAAATTGGCTCTGGCCCGTCCACTTTCAGCGAAATAGTTCTCACATCCGAGAGAGTGGCGAGACATGCGCTTCCTCATTTTCCACAATCTTCCTGCAAAAGTGGGCGGGGCTAGCTTAGAGCAAAATTTCCTGGCTCCGGAAGCAAGCAGATAGATAATCATAGAAAAAATGATAGATAAGAAACGAAAAATTAAGAATTCGACAATTAAGTTCAGATAAACTATCCCAAATCAACCAACCTTGAAACAGATGAATTTCAAACTGCCGTAAAACCTTTATTAGAATCTAACATAAAAACCCCTCTGTTAGAAAAGAAGAGCCTTTTATATTTTTTATAAAAATTGATGATTTTTGCGAAGTTTCATTTTATAATTACAGGACAATTGTGCTCAAATGAACAGGAGAGTTTTCTTTATTAGGAAGGGCCCCTAATACAAGATCCCTCAGGACATTGCTCTGAACAATAAAAGAACGTGCTCTTCTAACACGGTTTCCATGGAATTGTTATTCTTAACCGTGATTTGCCTCGATGGTTACTAGAGAAAGTGTTATAAAACTAAATCTGTAAGTTTTTGGAAACAGTGAATTTTTGAAAATTTTGGGGAAATTTCCAGGAAATAATGTTTCAGATATCAATTGAACTAAATGATGATTTTGATACTTCAGTAATTCTTTTGTCTCCGAGAGTCAACTTTTTTATATCAGTATGAAATAATTTTTCATAGAGAATAAAAAAGACATACCAGTGAAAGTAAGGGCGACACCCAATAATTTTTAAATTTTCAAAGTTTAAAAACAAAGAACTTTTGAAACAGTTTTGAATTTTTTGAAAAAAAAATTATTCTGAATCGAATTTTTATCGTTCAGTTAAGGGTGGTTTTTATTAAAGAAAGTATCAAGCAAACAAATTCCAAAAAAACATGAAAGAAATATATTTTTATCGAAACAGAAAGTCGCAATTGTTCAAAATTTTTTTTTTAAATTTACATTGTGAAATTTTCACAACAATTTCTGTTCTAACAGAATTTCTTGTGAGAACAGAATTCAATTGGAGACGATGGAAAAACATTAATGTATCCTCAGTTTTCAAAACAATATTATTGGCAGTTCATACGTCCTGTGCAATTGCGGCACACAACTGGGTGAAAGTGCGGCTTTCAAGGCTCCGCCCAGTTTGGGGGCGTAGTTTAAAATCGGCTCGCCGCACGGTTTTTTTCGATTACTGTAGATGAAATGAACTGAAAATAGAAGGACTCACTAGGATGCTGATGATAGTAAGGGAAACAACCGACAAGATAAAAGAACAGTTTTTGAAACAGTTTTGAAATTTTTTGTTTGAAACATTTTATTCGGAAGAAATCTCGGTCTTTCCTTTTGCCTCAAATTTTTTTAGGAATATATTTATATACATCTGAATCTTACCAGTCTCTAAAAAAAGTAGCGACGCATGAAGTTTTACTGTAACAGAAAACAATTTTCAAAATATCTGAAGTGAATCTTCGGATTTTCTACATTCGAGTCTGACTTTTGTGCTTTTTTTTTACATAGGGACTTAGAACAGATCATCAGTATTTTAAAAAGTGTAAAATAAATATATTTATTGAAACAGCAACAAAAAATTTCATGATTCATAATAAATCCGTTTTAATTCTCGATGATTACCATTATTAAAATAAAAAGAGATCACACTGTATTATATCGACTTTCGGCCACTGTCACAGTTGTCTTTGCGTATTCCCATAGACGATTCACAAGAATGTATTTCAGGATTTGGGCTGAAAAATGACAGTAGATTAGGTGAAGAACATAAAGAAGAAGTGATGTTATGTAGTTCATAAATTTTTTAATTTCCAGGAGAAACAGAATATTTTTTGATGATTTTTGATAAGAGTAAGATACGACCAGTCGGTCATCGGCGCTTCGCGCCTCCTACCGTCTGGTTTCACTTTTTTTTAGAAATGAAACAACTGTGAAAAGTTCTACGGGGTATATAATATTCACGTGGCCCCCTGTGCGTCCCTCTCCCCAATGGAAATTTTTAAAAAGGCCTGAAAACGTGGTTTTGTGAACCTGGTGACCTCATTTCTTTCAATTTCAAAATTAAAAATAGACGGGCATCATCGCGTCGCAATTCTGGACCGACCTGTCTAGGTCCCATTAAAATCGGTTCAGTAGGAATCTCGCTAGAGCCGGCGAAACACACACACACACACAGAATCTGTACAGTAATAATAGTAAAGATAATAAACGTTGTCTTGAGTTTTAGAAATCATTTCACTTTTTCAATGAAACTGCAAAAAAAACTCTGATGGTCGAAGTTCCAAGAGAAAAATAACTAGTGTTATTATCAATTTGTGATAGCGTGGCATCTCGAATTTCAACGTATTTTTTCTTCTTATTTCCACTTTTCATTACGTATTTACTCAAGAGCAATCAAACTGATATTTAGGTCAAGCCCTGAATGAATTAATGTCAAAATCTGTTTCAAAGTTTTAATACTTATTTGATGGAACAGTGAAAAAAATAATATCAAAGCTTTCCATATACATTTTCAAAGAAATTTTTAGAAAGGATGATTTTGTTTTTTTCAGTTGAATTTCTGAAAATCAAAATTATTATAATTGGCTTTAAATCTTCAAAAATAGTTTAGTTTTTTTGAATAATGAAACTGAAACAGATACTGAATTTCGGTTTGAATCAAAATTGAATCAATATCCATTATTCATGTAACCCATAAACTATTGAGCGTAGGAATTCTTACTCCGGAATATTTTATTTTTAAGTGAAACTGAAATTTTTCCTGGTTTTGAAAGGAATTCAACCCGCGTTTTTAGAGCTGAAAAACTAGCTTAGTAAAATAGGTACTGAATATCACCAACCGAACAAACTACAAACTATCTGATCTCGATTCCATAAAAATTTGAAATCGTAATTTTCAGAATTTTTTCGAAATTTGATTTTTTGAAAAACAAAGTTTAGCTGCAGAAGATTTGGAATAAATGTTCAAGGAATGATTGTTTCTAGATACCACTGTATTTTGAATTTACTAGGTGAAACCGAGAAAAAATCGACCTTTATGACATTAGAAATCGATTTTCAGTAATTTAGATTTTCCCATACTTGTGATGGGCCGGGCCGACTGAGGAATTTCTACCGGCCCGGCCCGGCTCTGAGGGGGGTCAAAATTTTTTTGCACTGAAAAAAAAATTTTTTTCGTCTTTTTTTCGATAACTGTAGGAGTGGTTTTCTAGAGAAAATTTTGGATATTTCCAATAAGAAAAAGTCAGAAATTTCATCAAAATCACCGAAAAAACTGAAAAAATGACCCCAATTTTTCAAAAATTTTTGAATCCGGGCCGGCAGAATTTTCCATCGACCCGGCCCGGCCCGGCCGGCCCGGAAAATCACAGGTATGGATTTTCCCAAGATTTCTATTCTAGTTCAGTTCAAAACTTTCTTCGGATAAATCTTAGAAACCAGTTCAGCTCAGATTGAATGATGAAGCTGAAACAGAAACTGAATTCCTGTTAAAATTGTCTTTTCAGCCGTTTATAAAAATTAAAATAGCAAAATAGGGAATCTATTCCAAACATTTTATATTCTAGTGGAACCGAAGTTATTTCTGGTTTCGAAACTATTTCAGACAACATTTTCCAAAAAAATTGGCGGAATTGGGCATATTGAGAAGCAAAGAACTCGACCTCAAATTCATAAGCATAGGAAACCGTATTTTTCAATTTTTGATTTTTGATTTTGATTATTTGTGAAACAAAATTTAGCTGCAGAATATGTAGTTTGTGATGATTCACTGGTGAACTGGTGAGTATAGAAGAATCAACGATAGAATTTATTTCACAGAGTTTTATATTTACCAGTTGAAACCGAGAAAAAAACTCGAGCTTCATGACTCCTGAAATAAGTTTTTAGTGAGCTCTGCTCCCAGGATTCCTATTCTAATACAAATCGATCCGTCTAATTTTCGAAAATAGATGGGCTCAGCTCGAATAATAATAGCAACGTGTGTAGTCTTTGGAGTCTATCTAAATATTTCCAAAAATTTTCTGTTTCAGTTGCGTATGACGAAGGAAGACAGAATACCAAAAAAATAATTGTGTGCAGTTTTCGGTTCTACATGAAACAGCAGTTTCCAAAAATAGTTAACACGGATTTTAGTCGGAAGATTTTCTTTTTGAACCCAAGGAGATATACAGTTCAAAAAACTATTCCTATCAGTTCAAGTGGCTTTAAAGTTCACAAATATTAGGTTGGCCTGAAAGAAATGCACGTTAAATTTGTTTTTCAAATCCGTGTATCTCGGCCGGAATCAAAGATACAAAGAATTGATCAACTGGTAAAATGTGCAGAATTTTATGGTCAACATTTTGTTAGTTGATTACTTTTCGATAGCTCTAACTTCAGCTGAGATATGCGGACTCCCGTAAATGTTTAGCGCGCATTTCTTTCCGGTCAACCTAATAGATAGTTGAAGTGAACTAGAATCTTTCAGGATCCCTTTTTCCAGTTGAAAGTAGGCGGAACTTCTTTCGTTTTTGAAGCCAGGAAGCCATGAAACTTCTTATGGCGAAACCTGGAATGAAAAATGGGAAAAACTCTCTGCATACTCCCAACTTGAAACAGGAAAAAAACTGTTTTTTGTAATAAAGTTTCATCAGTTTCCGGTTTCTAGAGATGAGCTTGACGCGGAAGTTTTTTGAGTTAACCATTATTTTTCGCGGACTTTCACTTCTCTATACTAAGAGGCGAATTCTGTGTGTCTGTCTCGCGTTGTTCCCTGAATAACTTTTTTCCCATGTGACCATAAGTCCCCGAGCGCTTCATTTCCAGAAAGTTCGGAGCTGGGATTACTGTAGTGGTACGGTAGCTACAGTAACCCAATATTTCGAAACAATGTTCAGACTGAACGGAATGACTCTAATTCTTAGTGGATGCTTGCATGGGACTCATTTTGCACAATGTCTAAACCAGGCCCGGATTACTGTAGGATTACGGTAGCTACAGTAATCCAATATTTCAAAACAAGTAAATGGAAGCAGCAGACAACTACGACTAGGTCGCGGGTTTCCTTCTGGTTATTTTCTATTCGCGTTTTACACATACAAGTCATAAATTGAGCCCAAAATCAACACTTTGTTCAAAATCTGAGTATTGTCTACGTTAAATGTTAGAATCAGAACTCTTCGCAAAAACCAAAAAGTTAAAAAATGCATTTCTAAATTTGTCAAAGTTGAAACCGAACTTTCTGTTTCAAGAAAAAAGTTTCAGCGGCAAAAATCTTCAAAACTATTCAAAATCACCTATCATAAGCCTAAAAGTCTTTCTCCGAACAATTTCTTAAGACTTTCGGAATTCACAAATTTCGTTATGTGTTTCAAGTTTTTCAGTTTTCAACGAGAGTAAACTACGCGCAATTCGAACTCGGAACAAGAAAAAAGTGAATATTCATATTCAAATTGAAACATAATTTCATGTTTCAAAAACAACACTTTTCCAGGTTGGAATCGTCGAAACTGATAATGATTCACATACTGTAAGAAAAAAAAGTCAAAAACAGACTGAAGTGAAAGTCGGAAATTGTCAACAACTCTGAAATTTTTTATAATTCATTTTGTTTTAAAATTGAAACTGTAAATATTTGTACTTTTCGAGTTCACAAAGAGATTTAGACTCTTCCATGATTCCATTTAAAAGTGGTAAAACATGAATAAAATTTCAAATCGAATCGTATTAAAAACTTAAAAAATTGTGTAGATTCATTCTAAAGTTGAAACAGCAGAAAAATTGAAATTCTCTTGTGATAAGTTCCATCAGTTTCCGGTGTCTGGAGGTAAGTTTAATTATGAAATTGTTTGGTAGACTATTCGTCCTTCGAAATTGAATGATTCTCTTCGCCTCTAACACATTTCACTACGAAACAATTTTCCAACCAATCCCCGAAAATTTGTATCGAATTTTGGTGCATTTTGACGAAATTAATGAAACTGGAGCAGAGTAAACAGTCACTGGTAAAGCATATATTGAGAAGTAGAGCATATATTCTTTGTCAAATTGAAATGGAATTTTACTGTTTCAAGAACTGTGCTTGTCCAAGTTAATATTGTCAGAACTGATATCATCGGGAATACACATAAACAAAGAAAAAAAACTGACCAAGTTGTAAAGAATAGTTGTGAGCATGTTGGAATATTTTAGAATTCATTTGAACTCAAGAGCGAAACTGTGTTTGGACTTCTCAAGTTCAAAGGTTTACTTTTGCGATTTGAATCAAATCGAAGCTCATATTAAAGCATAATTGAAGCTCGTTCAAAAGAGCCCGCGGCCGGCCACTCCAACGGTGGGAGGATGAGTTCAAGAGCAGAATCGAAGACAAGGGAGAAAATGGCGTAACCTGGATGCGGAAGGCGAGGTGTTCAAGAAAAGAGTGGATCGACCTAATGACTCCAGCGAAAAACGGGATATAAGTGATCACTGTATTGCCATTCTCAGAATACTGGTTAATGAATAGAAATAGAAATAGAAGCTCATAAGACGGAAAAATGTACAAAAGTAACTATAGATACTTTCTAATTGAAACAGGAAAAATATTACTCTCTTGAGAAAAAAATCCATAAGCTTTCCGTTTCTGGAGATAAGTTTCATGACAAATCGTTTTAAAGATACATTGAACATGAAATATTGAAAATGTAGTGAATTGTTAAACGGAGAACGGATGTAACTGTCTAGATATATTCTCCAGAGGGAACAGAAAGAAAATCTCAAAGTCTCTTGAAAAAAGTGTCAGGAATTTTTGGTTTCTAGAGGTAAGTTTAACTTGAAAATTGATTGCGTAGACCATTAGTCCTTCAAAATTCAATTCTCTTCGTGTCTAACACATTTCACTACAAAACGATTTTCTAACCACAATCCGGAAACTTATTTCGCGTTTTGGTGCGTTTTGACGAAATTAATAAGAATTGAACAGGGCCCACTATCAGAAGTAGTGAATCTTATACTCATTCGCAAATTGAAACGGAATTTTCCTGTTTCAAGAACTATGCTTGTCCAAGTTGATATTGTCAGAACTGATATCATATCAAATACATCAAAAAAGTAAAAAAAAACTGACTGAGTTATAAAGAATGGTGCAGCAATGTTGAAATGTTTTAGAATTCGCTTGAGAGTGAAAGTATTTCTCAATCTCAAAGATTTGCTTTGGTTACTAGAAGCTTATAGGGCTCGTATTTCAGTCAAAGATTTTGAAGCACGAGTGAATTTTATTCTCGAATCAGGAATGGACAAAACTAATTGGATATACTTTCTAATAGAAACAGGAAAAAATTTAATTTCTTGAGAAAAAAAATCCATAAACTTCCGGTTTCTGGAGATAAGTTGCATGGCAAATTGTTTTAAAAATACATTGAACATAAAAGATTGTATATATAGAGAATTGTTAAACGGAGATCGGATGTAACTCTCTAGATATATTCTACAGTAGAAACAGAAAAAAAATCTCAAAGAATCTTGAAAAAAGTGTCAAGAATTTTCGGTTTCCAGAGGTAAGTTTAATTTGTAAGATTAATTAGGAAATTGCTAGGTAGACTATCGGTCCTTCGTTATTAAATGATTCATTTAGCGTCTAACACATTTCATTACGAAACGTTTTTTGAACCATACCCCGAAAATTTGGTTCGAGCATCGGTGCGTTTTGTCGAAATTAATAAAACAAGAGCAGAGTACCCACTATCAGAAGTAGTGAATATTATACTCATTCGCAAATTGAAACGGAATTTTTCTGTTTCAAGAACTATACTTACCCAGGAGATATTGTCAAAACTGATGTCTTCATAACTTACCAAAAAAAACAAAAACTAACTTTTGTAAATGTAATTAAGGAGGAGACTTGTGAAAGTTTTTTTAATTGAAAAGTGAAACTGTAAATATTTTCATTTTGATAAGTTTAAATAGTGACTTTGGTGGAAGCTTTCCGGGATCGTATTACAGTGTAAAAACGAGAAGAAATTGGAAAATAAAATATGGTGCGTAGTCAAGCGTTCAATGAAGAATAGGCAATACTCTGAAGACAAATTTTCTAGATAAATCAGAAAAAAAGTTACAACATTTCTTGAAAGAAGCATTCTAAATTGTCGGTTTCAAGAAATAAATTTGAAGTGAATTTAATTTGAAGTAATCATTACGCTAGGGGGATTTGAAGAATTATCTTCAAGTTTAACAAATCTCACTACAAAACAATGTTCTTACCAAATTAACAAAACCCGAGTAATTCACTATCAGAAGAAGAAAAGCCTGAATGTTCATTGTCAAATTGAAACAGAGTTTTCTGTTTCAAGGCAGCAACTTCAGCGAGTTAAATCTATCGAAGCTGATATCATTGACCATCCATCTAAAAAAAAAAGGCCTGTTTTGCGTCCAACTTCTCAATATATCAAAATTGGAAAAAAAAACCATATCAATTGGAAAAATAAATGGTATAAACTGAATTAGGAGAGCTCCTTTCGCACTCACATGAGGAATACTTGCAATTTTCCGGGCCGGGCCGGGCCAGAGATTTTTCCGGCCCGGCCCGATCGGCCCGGATTCAAAACATTTTGAAATTTTGAGGTTGTTTTTTCGCATTTTTCATATGATTTTTACGAAATATTCGACTTTTCACCACTAAAAATAGTCAAAAATGTTATGCAAAAAGATATATCCCCAATTACTGAAAAAAAACAGAAAACAACTTCTTTCACTGCAAAAAACTTTGACCCGGGCCGAAACGGGCCGAACCGGGCCGGGCCGAGCCGGGCCGGAGGAGATTTTCAAGTCGGCCCGGCCCGTTGCAAGTATGAGATGAGGTACTCTCAAGTTCCAACACGAAAAAATTTCAGTGCTTCTCGGAACAAATTTCGAAAATGTTCTGTTTCTTCAGGGGATCTTAGCGTCGAAACTGCACAATTCAATCATTACTGCTCTATGTTACTGAAGTATATATATAGTTTACTACATCAGGGATGTTGAACCAAAATGAGAAAAAAAAACTGTGACAATTCTGAAATTTTAAAGAAATTTTTCTTACTTTTGAATAGGAATTTGAATTGACATAAAATGGACAGAGCTCAGAACAAGAAAAAAATCAATGTTAATTTAATAGTTGAAACGGAACTTCCTGTTTCAAAAAAATCGTTTCAATGGGTGGAGATGGTCCACCCTGATTTCATTCGCATCATCCGTTTTCATCAAGAAAAACAAACGGAAAGCCAAATTTTTAGCTGTTTTTTCAGAATTTACAGAATTCACAGTTTTCGGAATGCGTCTTTTTTCACCTTTCAGAGCTTGGAACTCAACATTTTCACAACCGCAACTCGAAAAAAGAAAATAATTGATGTTCATGGGCAAGTTAAAACGGAAATTTCAGTTTCAAGAATTACGCTTGTCCAAGTTTAAAATGTCAGAACTGATATCTTAACCTGTGGTGAAAAAATAGCCCAAACTTCTTTTAAGACGGATTTTTGGACTATTCCGAATTCGTAGTTTTCGGAATGTTTCTCAAATTTTCTTGATGTTTACCGAGAACTTTAAATTCAATATTTTTCGCAGTCATAATGCGAAAGCAAAAAAGTGAATGTTCATGAACGAGCTGAAACGGAATTTTTTGTTTCAAAAACTTTACTTCTCCGAGTTGAAACTGTAAAACTGATTAAAAATAGCCCAAAACTACTTTTTTAAACACTTATTTTCAAAGTGTCCAATTTTCGGAAAGCGCCCCGATGATTCATATTTTTTAGCAAGATATTTAAATAAAACATATTACGCAATATGAACTAGGAAACAGAATATAGTTAATGTTTATGTTCAAGTTGAAACGGGATTTTTCTGTTTCAAGGATAATACTTTTGCCAGTTGAAAATGGCAAAACTGATCGCATAACAAACAAATATAAATGAAAAAAAATGAAAATGAGCAGAGTCGCACAGAATTCCAGCTTCCGTTTTGAGACCAAACTTTAGACGGAATTTGGAAGTTTAGAGGGAAAACATTTTTCGGAATTAGACCTGAACTCAGCAAAAAATTTAAGCTTAGAAACACGTGAAAAGTAGATAAAACTGTCAAAAATTCGAAAATTTTCCTAAATTTCGATAGTTTTGTGAGATTTTCCAGAGATTTTCCTGCTTCCGACTTCCGTCTATGAAATTTTCACTTCCGTGCAACTCATAAAATAGTTCAAACTTTCTGTTTCAAGAACATTATTTCAGCGCGGTCAAAAATCTTCGTAACTGGTTCCCTATTCCATACGAAATTAAGAAGAGGAATAAAAGTGGATTTTTTCGAACATTAGTTTTCAGAATAAGTACATTCGTATACTTTGAAAAACAGCATATAGCACCTTTTCTTTAAAAAAAAAAGAGAGGCATAATATCACTTTGATAACCTACCGACTTACAGTTCGAACCAGAAACACTAATAATTTTGAAATACCAAAACTTGTTTACGGTTCCAAACTTTTCAAAAAAACTAGAAACAATATCATTCGTTGATTTGGAGTCTCTATTATGCGTACACGAAAAGGCGAAGGCTCGGTTGAAGGCGCATCGAATTTTCTCAATGAGTCCCTCGCCACGACTTTAATCCATTTTCAGCGCCGCGAAAATAAATTAAAGGTAAAAGAACTGCAAACTACGATTTTATTACGGTTATTGACTGTAGTCGCTGCGGGAAACACATTGAAAATATTCGATGCGCCTTTGATCGAACCTTCACCTCGACGTGTACGTATAACACGTCGCACTGTTTTTTCGGTTACTATAGCCTATAGTCTACGGTTACACTTTGTATGAACTTCAGTAAGGTGAAAAATGAAATAGGAGAAATTGATAGAATGACATACTGACTTTTTCATAATCGTAAAATCTTTTGAATTTTGAAGAAACAGGAAAATTTGTATTGAAAAATACGGTTTCTACAACAAGGTTTATTCAGTTCAAACGCCATCTGGGTGCTATGTTCTTCTTTAACAGGACTATTTTAACGGTTCGCAATTTTCAAAACTCATTTCATAGCAAACCCTCCAAAAAAAAATCAAAGCTGCAAAAACATTCTTTGGATTTTAAGTTTTCTGTTTCATGAACATCTTTTAGCGCAGGAATAAAACTCCTAAACTAATCTTAATGCGAATCTATCTGTAAAAAATAAGCCAAAAAGTACATTTCAAAAATGATTTTCATAATAAGGAAATCAAAGTTTTGAAGACAGCATTCCATTTCCCCAAAAAAAAAACATATCACTCACCTCCAATCAGCACAACTGCAAACATTTCAAAGCAATATCCCACGATCAATCCCTTCACAAAATCATTCTTCTTTTCATCATTTTCTTTGAATGCAGAAGACGTCGGAATTTCTAATCCAGAAGCAAAAAAGCTTGAAATTAAAACTGGAAATACCATAAGATACATTCCAGTTAAGACCATACAAGAGATGACAACTCTTAAAGACCATTTAAGAGCCGGCTCATTATTGAAAAATGCTCCAAAAAGGAGAAGAATATTGAGAAGAATCCACGTGATACAGAATGGAATAATCAGTTGATATCGGAATTCCAAGAGGGTTGAAGAAAAAATAATTGAAATTATATTATGCGAAATTCCAAAAATCGATAGAATACAGACTAGAAGACGTGCTGGAAAACAGCACAATCGAGGGGTTTGGGTGCCAGCTGGTTCGTGGTGATATTCCATTAAAAAGGAATTGATAAGGAAGTCTTTTGGGATGTTAGAATCCAAAAAAAAATTGGAAGTTTTATTATGAAAATTAATGTGAGGAATCCCAAAAAAAACCAGTTTTTATTTGTTGATAAGGAAGAAAAATGAGTCATCTTTACTCAAATATTAGGTCAAAAACCGAAAAAAAAAACTAGAGAAATCATTCCATTTTTCAGAAAAAAACCATTCCATTTTCTCGAAATTCCAAAAATTGCATACCCAAACTACAAAAATCGCATACCCAAGCTACAAAAATCGCATACCCAAACAGCAAAAATCGCATACCCAATCTACAAAAATCGCATACCCAAATTTCCGAAAATCGCATACCCAAATTATGAAAATCGCATACCGTAACTACAAACTACAAAAGTTGCATACCCAAAATTCAATTTCTTTCAATTTCTTCAAAATAGGTCATTTTTTCTCAATTTTTTTGTAAAAAAATAACAAAAAATCCGGCAATAATTCATATTTAAATGAAATCAATCAAATAATAATAAACATAAAATAATAATAATGAATCCGTACATTCTAAACATGAAAAGGCGGGTGGGTGAGGGGTGAGGAGGATTGGAAAATCTACACCATATCATAGAAATTTAGGCGAAGATAGAGAGAGAAAAAATACACATAATAGTTTGAAAAAAAGGGGTGAGAGACATAATAAGAAACAGGGAGACGCAGACACAAGTAATGGAAAACAGGGAGAAGAAGGAAAAAAACGCAGTTGAACTGGTCAAAACGAAAGAAAAAAAAAGAAAAAATCTACAAAACAATCATTCGGGAAAAGAAAAGAAAATATGTGTTAAGAGAGGGGAGCAGAGATGATGATGGCGACGAATCGGGATTTTTGAAAAAAAAAAAGAAAAAAAAGGTGGATATCATGAAAAAAAAAAGAGAAATAGGACTACTCGTTGAATTGCCAAAGATCTTGATCAGATCCTTCGGCACAATGATCCAGAAGAATCTTACGACGATGCTCCACGTAACGATACTTGTCTTGCACCTGAAAATATGAGAAAATTAGAATTTGGGTATGCTTTTAACTTTTTTTACAAAACATTTGAGCAAAAACGGTCAATTTTGAGAAAATTTAAAATTTGGGTATGCGATTTCGTAGTTTGTAGTTTGGGTATGCGATTTTAGATGTTTGGGTATGCAATCAAAAAACTTGGGTATTGGGAAAATGGGAATTCCGCCAAGTTCGCCCCAATGCAAATTCTCTCGAGAGGGCTCGTTTAGCTGAGAAAGCTCGGCAGCGGCCACCATCACTCCGTTATGAGACATGGCCGCGGCCGAGCTTTCTCAGCTAAACGAGCCCTCTCGAGAGAATTTGCATTGGGGCGAACTTGGCGGAATTCCCATTTTCCCAATATACGACCTGTAGTTTTGGTATGCGATTACTGTACTTAAGGTATGCAATTTTTGTAGTTTGTAGCTTCGGTAGGCGCTTTTCGAAGTTTGGGTATAAGATTACTGTAGTTTTGGCATGCGATTTTTGTATTTTGGGTATGCGATTTTTGTAGTTTGTAGCTTCGGTAGGCGCTTTTCGAAGTTTGGGTATAAGATTACTGTAGTTTTGGCATGCGATTTTTGTATTTTGGGTATGCGATTTTTGTAGTTTGAGTATGCAATTTTCGTCGCTTGTGTGCGCGATTTTCGAAGATTTGGTATGCGTTTCTGTAGTTTGTAGCTTGGATATGCTTTTTTCAAAATAGGCAGATTTTCGCTTAAAAAACATCGTTTCCCTCTTATTTTTCTGCATTTTCTCCCAGAATTCTTACCTTCTGCTTGAGTGTCACAAGATTCTCATTATCCAAATCTCGTTCCAAGAATCCCGACAATTGCTCAGTCTCCATTTCGAGATCTTTTTGATTCGTTTCAAAAATAATCGAGTTATTGTCACGTTTCAAATAGAAAGCAAATGCATAAGTGAACATGAGAGTACGACGACATTCCGAAAGAATATCGACAGCTTTACGAAGGAATTGTACTTCAATCCATGACATTGAAAGTGTCTGCATTTGCTCCATTTTTGATTTTACTGTTGCGTAGAGCTGAAAACAAATGGTTTTTAATGGAAAAATTGGTCTTTACCAGCATTTTTGAGCGGTTTTATGTCAGAAATTGGAATTTTGGTTGAAATAGGCAGGTTTTTCCAATCTTTAGGGCCAGAAAAAACGGTTTTTCTTTCAAAAATTCAAATTTCCCGCCGCTTACCTTTGCCTCCAATCGCAAACTCTGTTGATGTCCCATAAATCGATTATAGTAGAAGAGATATCGTTGAAGATTGGCACGAGACACTTCTTGAGCATCACGAGCTGTTTTGGCAACTGTATCATCGAATCTGAAAAAATGAGGGGTTTTTAGTAGGAGAGGGAGATTTTTGGAAACCGAATGATCAGTCACGAAGGAAATTTGAGGTTTGAGGTGAAAAATGAGACGATTTTCAGATTTCCCTTTGAAATGTTTTCAAAAGAATGAGAAAAAGTTGCTATTTCACTGAAATCTCATAAAAGCTCCGAGTTTATTCAGCTCGATAGTCCAAAATTATTACTTTGAGAAAAAATATATTCTACATGAACTGTGCCAACAAGTATTGCGTTTCAGACAGCAAAATGAACAAAAAAGACAGTGATTTTCCGGTTGAAATTTTGAAAAAAAATTATGTTTCTCTGAAACCACGTAAAAATTTTGGAATCCTTCTACTCGATATTCCAACACCAATTATCGTAAGAAAAAAGCTATGAAAAAAAAACATTTTGGCACACGTTACTGGCAATGATTGTGCCTAATAGGCACTGCCTATAAAACTTCAGAAGGAAAACGACTAAACATCGAGGAACACATTTTTATTCATATTTCCTACGGTAAAGCTGCCAGGAAGGCGTGAGAAAATTTAATATTTCAGCAAAATCTTATAGAAACTCCGATTTTTAAATGGGTAATCATCCATAATCAATTAATAAATGATTTTTCATTGAGCGCTTGCCTTTCTTTCAACAAAAACTGCGAAATTTTTCGTTTTTTTTTTGATGAGAATGTCGCTAGACAAAGGTAGAAAAAATTACCGTTTTGTTAAACTGTCTAAAAACTTTGATTTTTTCATTCGGTATTAAACTCATTTCCCGCGTACTACTTCCTCAATACTCTCTGTTTTTCTTCGCAACTTTTCAATTTCCAAATACTCACCTATTACAATTATACCACGATGATCCATGTGGTTCCCATGGTCCAAGACACATCCAACAAAATTCGAAACGGCAAGCAGTGTTTTTGCATGTCATATGATTACATCCACCGTCTTTCTCAATTGTAATCATACATTTTGGACATTCTTTCGTATTTGCATTAATCCAATTCGATGTTTCACTATCATCACTACATTTCTTCATCCATAGTTTCAAAAGGCGACAATTCACTGGCTCGTGCCAATCATGACCACATGCGAAACAGAATCGAGAGCCACATGAACAGACGACAAGACGTGGTTCACAGTGGGATACCTGCAAGAAAATGGAGTTTTTGAGGGATTTTTTTTAGCAAAAAGCTGGTGATTCAGAGCGCCTGAGCTCTTCCGTATCAGAAAACATGGAGGTCCGATTACTGTAAGATTACTGTAGGTTCAGTAACCTAAATCTTCATAATTTATAGAATTACTCTTGAGGCACTAGGTATGCAAAAAAAAACCAGGACCGGTGTAGAAGTACGATAGTTACCAGTTTTGATTTGGCTACGATCACCTGAGCGCTTCACTTCTAAAGAATTCAAAGCTCAGATAACAGTACTACTGTAGAATTACGGTAGCAACAGTAATCCGGAATTTCAAAATTCTGTGCAAAACGAGCCGAATGCCTCCAACGTTGATATTATACGAAATCATTAATGAGACCCACTCAGTACACAATAGAAACCATAACTGGATTACTATAATCTTATGGTATTTTCAGCAGCCGGGGGAAACGGGGTAAATGCAAGTGGATCCTATGAATTTCTCTGATAAAATTGTGTGGTTAATCATTAATGTGTGGGCTTGAAGATTTTTGACTGAAAAACATCAGAATTGACAATTTTGACTGATTTTTTGTTTGAAAAAAGACAGAAACAGTGGAAAAATTGATAGGGAAATATGAAAAATTCAGCGCTTTCTCTGAAAACTCAAAATCTGATATTTCGAATTCATTTAGTTGGATGTAGTCTAAAAATTTTCATTTCTTACCCTAACAGCCTTTCCACAATCAACACCGGGACACCATTTCAATAGTCGATTCGTTTCCACATAACTTGCCACAATCAGACGACGATACGATGCAATCACAACTGGATCCGTAATGTAGTTCATCACCTGAAACAAGAAAATTGGTCTCTTTGGTCTTTTCAGCGTCAAATTCTGTCAGAGCTAGTTGGAGCAGTCCTTCCAGTGCTATTGGATAGCAAATGCCTTCTGTGAAACAGAAATGAAAACTAACCGGAGTTTTAAATGCACTTTCTAGGTATGTCTGTATTATTATTAAAATGGGTCAGCATGAATTCAAAAACAAAATTTGAAACGGAATTAAAATTTTTTCCATTATTTTTATGAATTAAAAAGAGTCAGATCGGTAAAAAAAAGCGGAATACGGCCAAAAAATTTAGCATTTCCTAGTTTCCTAGCGGAAAAAGAAACGATTTTTTAAAACAAAATATTGCAGTTTCAAAAAGTTCATTCAATTTGGAAATGGTAAAGACGATTCGTTCCGCCTCTTATTTTCCTACATAACCGAAACTTTTTTGATACTTTTCGATAGGTAATGAGTAAAAAAAGGAGCGGTATGAGTGCAGTATAAGCTCCGCCCACTTTCTTCGGGTCCCTTTTCCAGAAAAAAAAACTACAGAAAATTGGGAACTTCCTGAGAAAAAAATTGCAGTTTCAAAACCAGCATTTAATGTGAAATCCCCAAGAACATTCGTTCAATTCTTCTTTTGTGTTTCATCTGATAGCAAATGAATACAAGCAGTGTTATAAAAGAGAACTTCAACTCAAACAAAAAAAGCGCTGGAAAATTAACATTTCCCTCTGAAAATCGTCAATTTTCGTGGAAAACTAAAAGATTTTCGCTATTTTTTCCATAATTTTCTCGATCTTGCTTACCTATCTCGCTCTTTTTCCCTATATTTACCTTTTCATCCTCAATCAACAATTTACAATTCGCTGCCATACACTCAATTTCACTCTGTCCACCCTCAACAATCTTATTAGTCAAATAAGATTTCCAACACGGAGTACACGCTCGATGATTGCACGAGAGACCAGATAACTCAGCAACAAGACAACATATATCACATTCAGCATCACCAGATGGAAGTGTCTCTGTATGACGTGGAATTACTTGAGCATCAATTAAGAAGGCTGTCGTATCAGGATGTTCATAGAATCTTTCCAAACATGATTCCTTATTCCATTTATATTTATGAAGAAGAATACGACAAGTGCCTGGTTTTACTTGAAGTACTGCCTGAACATCTGCTATCGTTTTTCTCATTTCCGCTTCAAGTTGCTCGTGTGTCAGGACCTGTAAAATATGTGGATTTGTGGGAGAAATGACGAGAAATTGTTTGCGAAAACTGTGAAAACTAGTCTATTCCAGCTTTTTGACTGAAAATTCGGAATTTTTTGTATTTTCGAGCGAGAAAATCAATGAAAACCGCTGAGAAAATGCTGATTACCCGTTACTTTTTGAGATAAAGCTTGATTTTTTTTCGTATTCAACATTATTGCGCTGGTTGACCACTAGTCGAATTTCGAGTTTTTGTGATAAGTCATATATGAAACAGCGATTTTTTGGAGATTTACAATGTTTTCCCAGACTTTTTTGTCGGGTTTTGAGCTACAAAAACGAAATATTCTCTGATTTTTGGGATCGTTCCCGGCTGGACAATCTGCAAAAATGAAGAATTTCCAGGCCGAACAATGGGAAAGTATCAGTCTTGTGGTATAGGTTCCAATTAATTTTGGCTAGTTTTTCGATGCGAATTTCTGAAAACCTGGACGAAAAAAGCATTTTTTAGTTGAGTACTGAAAAATTGGCGGTTTTTTCTGTTTGTTGTCGTCTGAATATTTCATTACAATTCTACCAGAAAAATCGCTGAAATTCTATAAAAATTTGCTTTTTTTCACGTGAACTTTCTTTTAAATTACTCAGTTTTTATTCGAAACGATACGTGGAATAAAATTTTAACGCAATTTTCGCTTTTTTTTCCTTATGTTCAGACAGGATTTTTTTTCTCAAGAATCTTCTGGAAATTCTCGGAGGTTTCTGTCTCTGTTTCTTTGAAACCTTCTCCGGAAAATCTTTTTTGGCACATTTTTTACTGTCTATAAGAAATCTCTAGCTTTTTTGGCGGAACATTTGTGAGAAACGCTCGAAATTTCCACTTTTATGTGTCCGTTTCTATGGAAACGCTCTTTAGGGCATTTTTTCCGTTAACTTCCGGCATTTTTTTGTGCAATATTTCACGTATTTCAACAGGAAAATAATTGAAAAATCGTCGAAATTCCTCGTAAAAGGTAGTTTTCTCGCGTTTTTTCAGAATTTCCTCCTGGTTTCTCGATTTTCGCGAAAAACCAACCTCATTATCAGGTGGAGCATCTCGGTCATTCGTTGTATTCTGATCGGGACCCTCGAGAGCTATTCCGTCGTCGTCCGAGAGACACTGAAAAATACAAAAAATGCAGTTTTTGACAGATTTTTCTGGAATTTTCCCTGGGAAAACTAAAGAAAATTAGGATTTTCAGCGATTTTTTGGGGTTTTTCTGGAAAGCTTCTTACCGACATGGACATGACAGACATTTTGCTCGTATTACAAGTATTCGTCATCGTCGCTTCTTCGTCCGTTTCTGTGGACGGATAGAAGCAACAAGAAAACATAGAAATCTTTATTTTCGGGAGTTTGGCTCCACGTGGAGCGAAAATTTTTTCAGAGCAAAAACAAAAAAAAAATCAGGGGGTCACGTGAAAATTCTTCTTTTTTTTCATTTTTCACGTGAAAAAACTCACCGCTTCGTCCTGATCGTCTTCAGACTCCGTATCATCTATGCGTATATCTTCATCGGACATCTCTTAAAACAGAAATTTTCTATCGAAAAATAAAAATTTTATTGAGAAAAAATCACAAAAATCGATACTCGCGCACCTTTACTGAAAAAATCTAGTGAAAAAACACACTGAAAACGAAAAAAAAGATTGAACGGGAGTGAAGAGGGAGCAGACAAGCAAAGAAATATTATTTGAAATCGAGAGAAATTAGAGAAAATGAGATGTTTAGAGAAAAAAAAAGAGCGTTGGCGCACATTTCTTCCCTCCCCGCCGGTCTCTCATAGTGATCATCATGTGATCACTCGCTCTTTTTTGTTTCTAATTTCGAGGTTTTTGGTGGGAAAAAAAGTTTCGAAAAAAAAAACAAAATTCAAAAAATAACCGGGTGATTACTGTTGACAAGAAGGTGATTGCGTACAGAGGTAACAGAGTGACGCAATTTTACACACTGAATTTTTAGACGATTTTTTTTGGAAATTTTGCGAAAACGAGGGTTCCTGGGTGAAAATTTCCGGGTTTTGAGCAAAAAAGCGCTCTAAATTTGAAAAGAGTCGGTAAAAAATTAAAAATTTGTTCAGAAAAAAAAATTAAGAGAAAAAACCCGAGGTAACTTGAAAAATGGGCCTAAATTTTTTATTCTGATTTTTAAAAGCTTTTTTTTAGTTTTTTGTGCTTTCCAACTGATAATGCGATAAAAGAAAATCAGAAAATTTCAAAAAACCTTAGAAAAAAATTTTTCTAAAAAATAAAACTTTCTTTTTCAAATTTTGAAAAAAAGGAAATAAAATTGTCAAAAATTGGGCCTGAAAAAGGTAAAATCCTAAAATTTTTTGCTTGAAATTTATAAAAAATACGAGAAAAATTTTCTCGTTGATTTTCATCGACATATTTTGAAATCCAAAGCAAACAAGAAAAAGGTTACGAAATACGGCATCAATAATTTATTATCACAATTCAAGCAAAAAAAAGAAAAGCACCAAAAAAGATCAGAAATATGTCAAGTAAATGCAATTTTTTTGAAAACAAAAAACAAATAAATTATTGAATTTTCTCTCTTCTTTCTTCCCGTTTTCCACTAACAAATTGTCTATAAATCGACAAAAAATTAGCGACAAGAATGAAAGAAATAGTGAGAATACATTCAAAAATGAATTTTGGTGCAAAGATTTTCCAAACCATCAAATGACGTCGATGAATTGAGGCAACGAGACAACTGAATGATGCTCGTATTGTCATCAGAATTAGTGTTTCTGTCAATGTCCATGACGTTGAGGGAACAGGGAAAGTCGGCTGAAAAATTGGAATTATTTTTTTATTTTTCGGGGGAGACAAGTTTGATGAAAAAAGAATAAATATCCAATTTTTTTTGAAAACTTTGAGCTCAACCTGAAACTGAAAAAAAAATTTCGAAATTTTTGAAAATTTTATTCTAGAACCCAGAACCGAGTCGTTCAAGGCACATTCTGATATTAATGGCCTAGGAAAATCCGCTGGCCGAGTTTTTTCAAGTTGATTCCGCCTTTCATAGAAATTTAACTCAAAAACAGCTACGAAGGCCAAATACGCAATTTACAGTCTGATGGCCGCGGCCTAGAATCTCGAATCAGTTCGAGTTCAAAACATGTTCCACTATTGGTGGCCTAGAAAGTATCGGTGGCCGAACTCTTTTCTTGCTGAGTTTTTTTCAGTTTCTGAACTTACTCGGCAGTTTCTTGTCTTTTTTCTCACAGAAATAAGCGAAAACTCGAAATTTCCAAACTTCGGCCAACGGAGTTTTCTAGGCCAAGAATAGTAAACTATGTTTCAACTTTTGACGCGGGTTTGTGTGTTTGAACAGGTTTTTTGAAGTATTTTTCGGTGAAAACTTGTCTGAAAGATGTACACAGCTGGTTTTTTCTCATCCACGGCCATCAAAATACCTAGGCCACCATCAAAATCGTGACCCGTTTTTGTCCCGTTTGGACCGTTTTTTGTAATTTGAAAATACTCACTTGTTGACTAGAATCTCCATTAGCCTCAGAAGAAGAAGAAGAAGAAGAGATCACAAAAATCGAAGAGATCGCAGAGAAATTGAGATGAAAAAGGACGAAAATGGCCGGAAGAATACGAAGAGCCACGCCTCCGGGAATTCCAATAAAAGCGGCATTCCATGGGATTGAAGAGATAACAGGAGAATGACCGAGGTGATAAAATCCAAAGGGGATTAGAAGAGCGATGATAGATGGGAGGGAATCTGAAAATATGGGAAATTTCGGCTGAAAAATGAATTTTCAAGTAAAAAATTTCAAAAATTCCGAAACGCAACGAACATTTTTGGAGGAAAAACTCACGTTTCGGCACAAAATTCGAAATCAACACAGATAAGGCTATGAAAGTGATAAGAGCTGGAGTGATACCATCACCGAAGAGCAAGTAGACAGGCATTAACAAGAAGTGGGCGGAGATTGCAGGATTCCTGAAAGAAAAACATGAGGATTTGATGGCCGAGGAAAAGTTTCTATAGTTACTGGAGACGAGAAAAAAAAATTTCAGTTTTAGAAAAATTTCGAAAATCTGGCGGTTTTCTTCCGGTTGATTTATGTCCGCTTAATTCCAGAAAAGAAAAAAAAGAAATCAGCGGTAGAGTGCGATCTCATCTTACAGTGTTTTTGAATATTTCGGTTTCAAAAAATTTGGAAAAAATCCAATTTTTCGTCTGAAACAATTCCTGTAGAGATAGTGGAAGTATAGAAATTTTTGAAAATTCGTTATCAGGAGAGCGCATGTTCCATCATTAGACTGGCTCTATGGAAAAATGATTTTACGTTCTTTCTTTTGTCTAATTTCAAATATTTGAATGCTTTTTCGAAAAAATTCTCAAGATTAGCAAAAGAGCGCAATTTCTCCTTCAGTTTTTTTTTTCGAAAAATTTTTTCAGTTTCAAATGTTTGTAATAAAAAACAGGTTTTTTTTCCAAAGTGATTGTACGAACTTGTTCTCCAATTAAAAAAAAACGTTTTTTCTCCGAAAATAATATACGCTCTTCGCCACAGGGTCGCCAGAGCGCCGGTTCGTTGAGCCCGCGAAAAATCTTTTTTGAACAAAAGCGTTGCGTGTCGCGTCTACTGGACTCCAGTTGATTTTGAAGTTGGCACAGTGCCAATAATTAAAAATGCGATGAAGCGAGCTTGCACTAATTGGCTTTCGGCTACCCCGTGTTCGCTATGTTTTGCAACATTTGCACCTCTTAATTGAAATTGTAAATTAGCAATAGAGCGCATTTTTCTCTTCCGAATTATTCAAAAAAGTTTTTCTATTTCAAAACTATTTCATACCAAATTTTTTTTGTCAGAATGATTCCCTCTGTTGTCTAATTTCAAAAATTTGAATGCTTTTTTAAAAAAATTCTCAAGATTAGCAATAGAGCGCGATTTCTCTTACAGTTTTTTCAAAAAAAAATCTTCAGTTTCAAAATTTTGCAATAAAAAACCGGGTTTTTTTCGAAAATGATTCAATTTTCTTGTCATTGCCCTAATTCAAAAATTTTTTGCAAAAAAAAATTATCACTAGAGCGCATTTTCTTTACCTCTCCCTCCAAGCCACAACTGCACAAATCACTGATGCAATCAGTATAAATTGAGCAGTAAAATTGGCTCTGATGACGTCATTAACAAGAGAAGTGAAGACGGAATGAAGGAGAATAGCAGGGATGAAAAGCCATGAAATAGCATGGAGAATTCGATTGGATTCTGGAAAAAAAAGGAATTTTCTGAAAACCCAGAAGACGTCACTCACCTGAATTCTGCTTCTGGATATTCTGATTCCCTTGATTTCCATAAAATTTGAATACGGTGAAATTTGCAGTGATAAGAGAAATCAAGGCGAAAATGAGACGAAGGGCTTGGGCATCTCCTGAAAAAAGCGGTTACTGTAGTTTTGGCTCCGCCCATTTCTAGCGAAATAGTTCTGAAATTCGAGAGAGTGGCCAGACATGTCTGCGTTTCCTTATTCTCCATACTCTAGCTGGAATAGTGGGCGGGGCTAGATTAGAGCAAGTTTTCAGATTTTTTGTGTTCACTGTTTCAAAACTCCTCAGTAACGAATTTCTGTTGCGAACTATCGGTGTAGTTGGCATATGACGAACACGAAACTCTTTCGAAAAATGGGCGGAGCCTAATTTTTGAAACATGAGCTGTGCTCTATAAATAACCTAACCAAAAAAATTATTTCCGATTTTCGAGTTTGTCTGAAACTGTAATAAAAAAAATAGGCATCTTCTAATACCAATTTGAACTGATTTCTGGGCTTAAGCTCCGCTTTTTTCCTTGAAAAAATTGAACAGAAAAGCCCCAATGAATACTATTTTGGTGAGCAGAATTTTTGAATTTTCTGAAACAGTTTTGAAATTTTGGATTACTGTAGATCTAAAAAAAGTCCTGTTTCTTTTTTTCACTGTTTCCAAACTTCTCAATAACAAATGTTCGAAAGTGGATTATCAATAAGAATCCGCCTAATGGTCCACAAAGTTCCTTCAAAAAAGAGAGGCCTAATTTCTGAAAAAAGAAATTATGGCTCGAGAAAATATGTGCTCATAGGAACAATAACTTCTGAAAAGTTCTTTCCGTTTTTGCAGTTTTTTGAAACTGTAAAAAACTTTCAGGATTCTGGTTTTTTGGAACATTTTCAAAAACAAAAGATGTTGGAAAATATTGAAAGTTTGAAAAAAAAAATTTTTCCGTTTCAAAATTTTTATAAATTTTACTCGTTAAAAACGTTCTCAATAGCTCTTTAATCTAGCCCCGTCCACTATTGCAGAGATTGTGTGCGGGATGAGGAAGAGCAGACAATGAAATGTCTGGCCGCTCTCTCCGATGTGTGAACTATTTCGCTAAAAGTGGGCGGGGCCAGATTAGAGCCGATTTGAAGAATCTTACAATCAATATAGTGGATTCTAAATCTTCAAGTTTCAATTTCTTTCTTGTTTTCTACGGTTTCAGAAATTTTGTAAAACTAACTTCTGGGAAGACATTTTACTAATTAGAGAGGATTCATACTTAAAATATGGGCGGAGCTCAATTTTATCGTCGGAAATTATCATAAAATTTCAAAAGAAACAATTTTTACAGTTTCAAAAAATGTTTCACAAGGGACGTTACTTTAGATAGTCTTTGAGAATTTTCTATAAATTTTACCATAGACTAATTTGACTCGGGTGAGGACAAAAATCATAGTGCGAAGGGCCACAAATCCCGTTTAAGCCCGTTATTCTGAATTTCAGACGTCGTCCAGTACAAAATTTCGCTAAAAACATGAATTTTTGAAGCTTCTAGGACGTTTCAGGAGGTTTCAGAGAAACCACGGGCATTTCAGACATGGAGAAACAGATTCTGATACTTTTTAGAAAAAAAAATTTTTTGAAAAAATTTGCATAATGGGACCCACCCTTTTGGTAAGTTCCAAAATTGAAATTTCGGAAAATTTTTCAGAATTGTCTCAAAATTTTTGGGTGTTATCAGGGGATTCAGAAATGTTTTCTCACAAATTTTCTCGCACCACAAACCACTTTCAGAGGAGATATTATGATTTTTCTGATAATCAGCTATTTTTCGACATCTGCGAATTTCTGAAAAAGAGCCTTCAAAATCAAAAAACTATCGAAAATTGTTTATGATGTGTTTCGGACACTTACTGGGAGTCCCAAAATCATGTTTCCGGGGCAAAATCTGGGTTCTAATTTTTCGTCTGAAAATTTTCAGACAAAAAAATGAAAATTTTTTAACGGGATTTGTGGCGATTCTAATGTCGATTTTTGTTCTCAGGGGGTCAAAATTAGTCTCTCTGCAAATTTTCAGAAAATTCCCAAAGACTATCTAAAGTAACATCCCTTGTCAGATAACTTTCAGGACTTTTTTGATAGTCAGTGAATTTGGGGAAAAGATCTGTTTCACATTGAATATAACCGATTGGTCGAAATTTAAGGATAATTTTGATTTAAAAGTGTTTCCTAGCTTACTGGAGCTACAACGCTTCACGAAAATTTAAAAAAGCTTCAGAATCTTTTCTACTGTTTCAGAAATTCTTTTAAAAAATAACTATTTGGGAGTAATGTTCATTAAATGAACAGATCTTTGTTCTTTAGTTCATAACGAAATGGGCGGAACTCAAGTTAATTCGAATCCCTTTCACAACAAGTTTCATAGTTTTAAAAGACATTTATTTTTGCAGTTTTCTAAAAATGAGGAAAATCCGGATGTTTTTCAAAAGATAATGCACGACGGAAACTGATTGATGGTCCAGGACGAAAGTTTTTTTTTAAACTTGAACCTTACAAAATTGAGAATCAAACTTTTTTGCAGTTTCAAGGTTTTCTCGAATTCAGTTTTGTGCTAAGTGTTTCCAATGATTTTTGGAGTTTTCTAATCAAATGCGAGAGAAAAATGGGTGGAGCCAATTGTAGACCTGTTCATTGAACCACTATGGTTATACTTTTTCACTTGTAGATATAAAGCGAAAAATTGGAGATAGACGTGTCTGGCCGCACTCTCAGATGTTACAACTGTTTCTCTAAAAGTGGGCGGGGCATTTCCAGTTTAAAAAACTTACTACTCAAACTAGCTGCTTGCCTTGGCGGATAATACATTTCACATTCAATTTCTTCTTCTCGACATCTATGAAACAATGGTTCACTTCTCAAAATCATCGAAATCACCGCGAAAATCAAAAAATTCGAATCTTGATTCAAAAATTTCCAAAGTGAACTCATTCGATACGGTTTTCGGGGGCGTGGCAAAGATCTGGAAATTTCAGAATTTTTCAGATTTTCAGAGGGATGAGCAACCTACCGTAATCTTTCCAGGTAAACCAGAAAGATGAGAAATTGAAGGAAATATCGAATTAATTTCGCTTCATAAACCACAAAACTGTTGGAAACTAGGCAGATCGAGTGGATTAGGATGAAGATTGGTCCTGAAAAAATGGGTTTTGAAAAGAAAATTGAAAAAATGCTTTACGAAACCTAAACTTTCCGAATTTTCAGCTTTTTTTTAAGTCAAAGTACTCAAATTTTGAACTTTTTCTACAAAAAGAAAGATTTTTCATTCGAAAGACGTCTGATATTGTGTAGTTTGTGGCCTATTTTTGGAAGTTTTGGCTATTTTGACAGAATTTTTCGGTATTGTTCAATTTTTTCTCTTTTTTTTTGCTTTTTCTCGGATTTGTCAATTTTCAGAAAATTATTTTTTCAAGTTTTTCTAGAATTTTCGGGTATTTCTTGTCAACTTTCCAAGTTTCTTATGTTGAAAATTTCCGTTTTTTTTTTCTATTTTTCTCTATTTTTTTTATTTTTTTTATTTTTTCTTCCATTTCCAGCATTTTTATTCTAACTTTAAGTTTTTGAATTTTTAATCCTTACTTTTTTATTGTGTTTTTTCCCCAATTTTCAATTTCTCAAAAATTTTTTTTCAAAGATGCTAACCAAATTCTTTTTTTTCAATTCTGAATTTTTTCCAAACCACTTTTTCTAGTCTTTTCTCCCATTTCGACCCTTTTCCTCTCTTTTTCCCCCTCCCCTGGCCCAATTTCCCTTGACAACCACTGTCCTCAGCAAGTGCGCTCCACCGAACAAATGATGACGTCGGTAGCCCAATGAGTGTTCCCTTCCTCCCTCTTTTTCCCTTCCTTCTCCCCCTTTTCCGTCCAACTCGTTCAATTAAAAAGCCGTGTTCTCCCACCCTCCGCTCACTTCGTTTATCGATTTTTCATAAAATTTCGGGGTTTTATCGTGGGAATCAGACTGTTTTAAAAAGGGAAATTAGGTTTTTATTACATTTTTAGGGTAAAAAATTGTGATTTTTGTTTGGAATTTGTTAGAAAAGCGGGATTTTAAGTTTTCCGGTGTTTTTGTTTGAAAAAATTGAGTTTTTGGTAGAGTTTTTACTGGAAATTCGTGGATTTTGAGCAAAAATGTGATAAAATTGACTATTTTTCAGGGGAAAATTGCCTGCGAATTAGAACAATTTTCGCTCTATTCAAACGCATTTTTTCAACGTGAGTTCTGAGTTTTTGACAGAAAATGTGCATTTTATTAAAAATCACTATACTTTCCGCGTTTTCGAGCATATTCAGCTCCGGAATTCGGGAACTTTTTGACCAAAACTGAGGAAAAACCATGTTTTCATGACTAATATCTAAAAGATTTCCGCGAAAATCGAATTTTCCCGATTGAAAAATTTCTGTTTCACGCTGGAGTTTTCTAGAAGTTGAAAATGTAAATTGCCGATACCGAGGTTGAACATGAGGAAATTCAACAAACATCAAAAAAAAGAGGATCATTCTTTCACCATCATTTTTATTTCATTAACGATGTTTTTTGGGTCAGAAGCTACTATTCATCAAAATTTAAAAAACGCCGAAAATTTGAATACTTTTGGCGTTCAATTTTCTTTCCGATTTCGAATTTTCGAAAACAAAAGTCTGTTTCATCAACAAAACATTTCCGTGAAGCTATTATCATATGCAATGTTTTCAACATTGGCATTCCACTAAGTAAACTCAAGAAACCTAAGATTTTCCTGATAAAAAATGATAGAAATTCCAGGTGTTCATTCAAAATTTCCACGTTGTTTGAACTTCCCAACAAAAAATGTCTGTTTCAAGTGACTATTTCATTTTCCTAATATCCTGATTTTCTCACTGAAGACTTTATTTGTAGTTCAAAAAGCTCAAACATTGTTTTGTTTTTCATAGGATTTCAGTCTCAAAACATCAGATTCTCGCCAAAATCTCAAAACAAAAATTGGTTTTACAATTTCAAAAAAAAAAGAGTCTGTTTCACACCGACCACATTTCAACTAGAATAATAACTTTTCCATTAGAGTATGTTGTTATTTTGAAAAAATAATTTTTCCAGTCGTTTTATTGCTATGTTGAAAATTATTTTTCAACAAAGTTTTGCAGCCCGCGAAATTTGATTTTTCGACTTTAAAATTTCAAAAGTTTAACTATGCATTTCTTAACTATGCAATTCTGTGAAGCTATTAACACATACAATGCTTTCGTTTTTCGTGATTCGAAAAACATTTCAACTCAGGAAAATCGAGATTCTTGAAACTTGATAATACAAAACGAGAAAATAAAACGGTTTTCCGATTTTTTGTTCAAAATTTTGATGAAAATCCATGTTTCCAAACAAAAAAACACTGTTTTTAGTTACTTTTTTATTTTCTCAATATCATATTTTTCATTGCAGTAAGCAATTCAACACTCCAATACTCTTCTATTTTTCTTTCATTTTTAGCCTCGAAAATCCCGGATTTTGGTCAAAATTTCAAACTAAAAATGAATTTTCAAAAAAAAAAAACTCCGTTTCGAGTTGACTGGTTATGAAGTTGAAATAAAGTTTCTCGATTGGGAGTAGATTAAAATAAAACTCAATATTTATTTTCGCTTTTGCTATTCTCAAAACCATTTTCAAGCCAATTTGGCAGCGCGCGAAATTTGATACAGTTCATACGGTGCCTGCTCCATATGCGCCCTACTGCACTCAGTACTTCGAGATTTTCCACTTTCGTCGCCAAATTGCATTTTTCAAAATTGTTAAAAGGATGTTTTTCGAAGTGATAAGAATTGTTATGACATTTTCGGCGAAAATTGAAAAAAAAATTTGGTGACCAAAATCAGAATTTCAGAGAGCCATTTTTCAACTGAGTGCAGTAGAGCGCATATGGAGCGGGCACCGTATCAACTGTATTCGGATTTAATAATTTCGAGAATTTTCTGTTTCATTAACTATGCATTTCTGTGAAGCAATTAATGCAAACAGTGCGTCGTTTTTTCATAGTTTGAGAACATTTTAACTCAGGAAAGTTGAAATTCTCAAGAAAGTGGGGAAAAATAAAGTTTTTTTTTTTCAATTTTCGTCCGAAATTTGATCAAAATCCTTGCTTCCAAACAAAAAACAACAATGTTTCCGTCATTTTTCATGCGAATTTAGCAGCCCGCGAAATTTGATTTTTCGACTTTAAAATTTCGAGAATTTTCTGTTTCATCAACTATACATATCCATGAGCAGAATTGAGGATTTATTGATTCATTTTTTACTGGTTTGAAAATTTCGTTTGCGCGGGAAATCCAAGACTTTACAGATCAAAAAGTGAGGCAAAAAAGATGCTTCCTAAATAAAATAATCGCTGTTTAAATTTACTTTTTTACTGTTGAAAAAATAAAGTTTGGGCAAGGAATTTTCAACTTGGCACCGTGCCAACGACCTCCCCCTGCAAACGCAAGTTGCGGCGCGCCTTTTTGCAACGCCCCCGCACGAAGTTTTGTTTCTAGATTTTTGCTTTTCTCGGTGGGAAGGAGTACTAATTTCAGCTTTTTTGCTGACACAGATGAATCCTACACTTATACACAACGTGATATGTCAGCAAAAAAGCTGAACTTTGTACTCCTTTCCACCGAAAAAAAGCAAAAATCTAGAAACAGAACTTCGTGCGGGGGCGTTGCAAAAAGGCGCGCCGCAACTTGCGTTTGCAGGGGGAGGTCGTTGGCACGGTGCCAAGTTGACAATTCCTTGCCCAAACTTTATTTTTTCAACAGTATCATTCTACATCATCATTATCTTACTTCATGCTCCGTTTCCTGACCAAAAAATCAAAAAATCTTACAATTCCGTAAGCAAAATTCTGAACCAAAAGTTCCAAATTTTAAGGAATTAAAAAACAGTTTTTAGCTCGGAAAATTCAAAATGCTCTAGGTTTTCTGACCTAAATTCAGAAAAAATGTGTTTTTCAATTGAAAAATCTCTGTTTCACCTTATTTTTTTATTTTCCTACCGCCATGATTTTCTCACTTCTTACTTCTTACTCCTTCTCCAAAACCTCTAATTTTCCTTATTTTTCAGCCTCTCTCTCTCCCTTCAAAAAATGGCAAAAGCAGATGCACTATTCCGTCAACGTCGTCCAGGACGACCAGTGAAAGCTCGAGTCGTCGAAAAAGATATAAAAACAGGATTCGATGGAAATTGGGATTTAGTTGTGAGAAAGTGTCCAACGACATTTGCACAACCTGTTTCAGAAGTGACAACATCACAAGTCGAATCGAGGGTACGGTTCATTTTTAAAAAGGCGGACCAAATAATATAGAATTTCTTCCGAAAATTTTTAAATTTTGGGACTATTTTCAGTCGAATTAGTTTAATTTTGGGCTATTTTAAATGAAAATTCTGAAGTTTCTGCCCAAAAATTACTGCCTATTTTGATTTTCGATTTCTTTTTCGATTGAAAACTGATATTATTAATTTCAAATGAACTGATACCTCGTAACGTCACTCTCATTGGGACCCAAGTTGGAAAAATTTCATGGTAGTTTTATTTTGATTTTTTTCAGGCCGGTTTCGCACTCAAAAATATTTTTTTTTGCTCAAAAATTTTATTTTGAGTAGAAGAATTGAATGTGCGGTCGAAAACTGCCTGAAAAAAATCCCGAAAAAAAAATAAATAGCTACCATGAAAGTTTTCCAACTTGGGTCCCGGGCAGTGTGACGTCACGAGGTGTCAGTTCATTTGAAACCAATAATACACCGACGACAAAATCACTTGCTTGTAATGCTTCCGAAATGCCTCCCGGGGTTTTAAATGAGTGTAGTGCCAAAAGTTAGACCCCTCCTAGGTAAGAACTTTCCGCTAGTCAAAAGTTTGCCAAAACACCTATCCACGGATTTATCGATCGATATTGATTTTGACGAAAAATGTCAGTTATTTGACCGTATCTCACTCAATTTTCAAGATTTTTTGATGGTTAAAAATTAAAATTGTAGAACAAAATGTGATACAACTTTTTGTTCACAAAGTCAAACTGATTGATTGACTTTTTATATATGAAAATAAGGACCAAAGTGGACCATGAAAAAAAAAATACCGCAAATTTTTGTTTTCTTTATCTCATTGGATTCTACGTCAAAAATAAGGCATCTATGCAAATTTTCAATTTTTTCAGTAGGTTGTCTGATTTTTGACGGAGCTACGAGCTAAAATATAAGCGCGCACTGAAGATTTCACTGGGCTTACTGTGGGCTATGGTCATTTAACACCTTCTTTGATGGATTCAAGGCGTTATTTTGCCACCAACTAGTTTTTCATAACTTAAAATGAAGTTTCCGTTCAGTTCTAATCGAAATTTCCAAATTCCAAAATTTTCAAAAAATTAATGAAAAAATTTTCATGAAAAAACTCAAAATTTCCAAACTCAAATTTTTGACCTGGAATTGATCAGAAACTTCATTTTAAGTTATAAAAAGCTATTTGGTGGCAAAATAAAACCTTGGATCCATCAAAAAAGGTGTTAAATGACCATAGCCCACAGTAAGCCCAGTGAAATCTTCAGTGCGCGCTTGTATTTTAGCTCGTAGCTCCGTCAAAAATCAGACAACCTACTGAAAAAATTGAAAATTTGCATAGATGCCTTATTTTTGACGTAGAATCCAATGAGATAAAGAAAACAAAAATTTGCGGTATTTTTTTTTTCATGGTCCACTTTGGTCCTTATTTTCATATATAAAAAGTCAATCAATCAGTTTGACTTTGTGAACAAAAAGTTGTATCACATTTTGTTCTACAATTTTAATTTTTAACCATCAAAAAATCTTGAAAATTGAGTGAGATACGGTCAAATAACTGACATTTTTCGTCAAAATCAATATCGATCGATAAATCCGTGGATAGGTGTTTTGGCAAACTTTTGACTAGCGGAAAGTTTTTACCTAGGAGGGGTCTAACTTTTTACACTATAGCCGTTTGAAATCTCGGGGGTCATTTCGGAAGCATTACAAGTTGGTTTGCACAATTATTTACAGTCGAAACGCTGATTTTTTCGGATTTTTCGGTTATTTCTTGCTGCTGAAACACACGACTATCGGTGATGGGATGGGAAAATGCGCCCTAATGTGCTTTCGCTGAGTATTCAACGCTTCCACACTAACGTTGACTGAGTATTCAACTTTTCTGTGTTACGGTAAGCAGCGAAATGCGTTTTTCATTAGAGCGCACTTTCCCATCCCATGCCCGATAGTCGTGTGCTGAAAGTCAAAAATCGTTTTTTTTTAATGAAAAATTTAAAAAAAAGGCATAAAAATGCTCGCTTTTTTTGGAGGAAATAACTTCGAATTAGCCTATTTCGACTGCAAAAAGTGCCAACGATTCCAAAATTTACCTCTTTTTGACTCAAAAATCTTCTAATTGTTCGAAAAAGGTTATATTTAAAACATTTCTGTGTCAATCAAAAACACAGAGACATTTTTTACCTAAAGTGTTTACTAGAAGTTGAAGAAACCGAAAAAAAATCTTAAAATTCTATATTTTTGGTCTAAAAATTACCCAAAAACCCCCAATTTTCCCCTCTAATCCCTCCAAAACCCTTCAATAGTTTCAGGTTCAAAACGACGAATTACTGAAGCGAAAATCGCGTCGAAAGACTGATATGCGTCCATTTCAAGCAATGTGGGAGAAGAGTCTCAGCGGTCTTCAAGTCGCAATTCCATTCGAAAAACCAGATAGAGTAAGTGAGGGTAAAAAGAGACTACAAACTACATACTAAAGATGATTGTAGAGGAGAAATAACTGATTTTAGGTGGAAAAAAGCTCAAAAATTGAGTTTTTGACATAGAGAATGGATTTACAAAATCTGAAAATTGGTGAAAAAATTCACTGTTCCACAGAATTTTCATTCAAAGTTTAAAAATTATACTTCTGTTAACGCATCGTTACTATAGTCCACGCAAGCTTTTGCATACCCGCTCCATTGCAACCCATTGCATCGTAAAAATAGTTCTCCTTTTGGAGAGAGCGGCCAGACACGCAGACAGTAAGTGTCTGGCCGCTCTCTCCAAAAGGAGAACTATTTTTACGAGGTGGGCGGGGTTGCAATGGAGCGGGTATGCAGATGCTTGCGTGGACTATACACAAATAAAAATCGCAAGGTACAAACTGATGGCCGTGGCCGAGAATCCGACCGGTTGTTTTTTTTCAACATTTTCCGTTCATTTCCCATGTTTTTGTTACGAAATTCCAAGAAGTTTTGCATGTGAAATGAACAAAAAACGGAAAAAGTTGAAGAAAGGCTCTGCCCTGTCGGATCGTCGGCCGCGGCCACCAATATTGAAACTTGCGATTTTAGAGGATATTCGCTCATTTAAAAGCGATTTTTCAGTGATTTTTTCATAAAAAATCAATAGGAAAGATGAGCCGAATTTTACTATTGCTCGCCTAGAAATCTCCGGTGGCCGAACTTTAAAAAATTTGGGTTTTCTGATGTTTTTGACCGTAAAATGCCTATTTTTAGAAAAAAATAGTTCCAAAATGCGGAATTTGATTTAAAAAATTCACTGTTTTACCAAAATTTGTATCAATATTTCGATGTTTTTTGGTTGATAAAGAAATGAATAACATCCACCACAAAAAATCCCCCAATTTTTTGCAGATTTCCGACATAAAACGTGCTGATTATACGTATGAATCGATAAAAGGAATCAAACTCATCAAACCAGCAGCATCAATTTTGACACCAGAAGAGACATTGACGACGTTAATTCAACAAATAAACAATGGTGGTATGAATAATGGAACATTTGGACAACCAGCAAATAAAGATAAATTGGATCAAAATTATATGGCTTTCGCTCATCATGATCAACCTATTTGTGAGGTAAGTACTATCGGGAGTACTGTACTTAATGGAAACTAAAGTAAGCCAGATTTTTGGCTTTGGATATTTGAAAAAGCTTTTTTTACAGTAACCTAAAAGGTTCTGTCCCGTTATCTAACTATTAGGTAGCCCACCGGGATAGTAGACAGTTACTGTAATACAGGGAGTACTGTAGCTGGATACTGAATTTCTAATATAACTATTATCAAATAAATAATAGTTGTGCAAGGAATTCAAATATTGTTTTTCGCGGGTTGTCCGCCCACTTTCATTTCACACTGGGTACTGTTGAAAAAATAAAGTTTGGGCAAGGAATTTTCAACTTGGCACCGCGCCAACGACCTCCCCGCGGCGCGCCTTTTTGCAAAGCCCCCGCACGAAGTTTTGTTTCTAGGTTTTTGCTGTTTTCAATGAAAACCAGTACAAACTTCAGCATTTTTGCTGACATATCACGTTGTTTATAAGCGTAGAATTCAACTGTGTCAGCAAAAAAGCTGAAATTAGTACTCCTTTCCACCGAAAAAAGCAAAAATCTAGAAACAGAACTTCGTGCGGGGGCGTTGCAAAAAGGCGCGCCGCAACTTGCGTTTGCAGGGGGAGGTCGTTGGCTCTATGCCAAGTTGAAAATTCCTAGCCCAAACTTTATTTTTTCAACAGTACCGGGAGTACTGTAGCTCAAAACTCCGAAATTTGAATTCCTAGTTAGACTAATATAAAAGCTATTCAAAGCGATATACAGTAACATTGGGCAACTATAGTAATCTAGAAAGCATCTACAGTAATCTTGAGAGTACTGTAGGTCAGATTGTAGTAAAACCTGCAGTTTTTCGAGAGGAAAAAGCCCAAAAATTGAATTTTTGAATGAAAGGCTTTTCTTCAATTTTGGACTGAAAAAGCTGAATCTTTATCTAATTTCAGACGAATTTCTTTAATAATTTTTTTTAAAAATTTGTCTGAAAATGTGCTCAAATTCGGTTTTTTTTTTTGCAAAAATGCCAGATTTTGTTCAATTTCAGCCAAAAATTTAAGAGAAAAAAAGAAAAAAATGTAGGAAATCTGAAAATCCGCCTAGATCGAATATTGGCAAAAATTTTCAAGTTTCCATTCCCCATGAAACTGAATTTTTTTTTTCAAATTCCTAAAATTTTCAGCGCGTCCCATTCGCGATGGTCGGCGACGAAATTGCAGCTCAAGAGAAACGTGTTCTGGATGCTCGTAAACGTCTTCAAGAGGTGATGAAGTATTTCGGTTGAAGCTCCGCCCCCTTTTTGTCTACAGTAATCTCCAAATTCGATCTTTCTTTTTTCCCCTATTTTATCCTGTCAATTTATGCCAAATTTTACCTTGTATTCATGTAACCTTTCTCACAACTGATGACTACTTTTTGCAATTATTTTTGAATTTTTTCAAATTCCCAAAAAAAAGTTTTACCTATAACTCGTGCTGAAATTATTGAATCCAGTGACATTCTGATTTGAAGAGACTTATGAGCGAGAGATATGATTGATGAGAGAATCGAGACGGCGAGAGTCATCTGAAAAATAGGAATGGTGAAAGTGCGCTCCATTGAGAAAAACTACCAAAAGAAGGGTCCGAGCACTTCCATCTGAATCAGTCTTATCAGTGAGAAGAGCCGCTTGCAGGAACAGGCATCCGGTACGGTAGATGATCCATTCAAGGGACATTATCTGGAATAAAAGAAGATACAGTAATCTAGAGGAAGTTACAGTAATGAGATACATACAGTAATAGCGGGAGCATCTATTCAAAGAGTACTGTACCTAGGTAAACCTCGCAGAATCTAGCCTAACTACAGTAATCCATGTACAGTAATTCTGGTACATGAGGGAGGGCTGTCCCGATGTTACAGTAACCCCCAGTACCAATGTACATGGTGCAACAATCTATTTTCAGATGTTTTCAAATTCAGTACAGTAACCTGGAAAAAAGACTACAGTAGTCGTTATAACTGACGTGAAACAGTAATTACAGTAATCCCTGATAACCTACAGTACCCCCAAATCTTCTACAGTATCCCTACCGTACCTCATTTGTCATCAAAAACAGCACCGCTTCCATCAGAGAAAATAATCCAACATTGATATAAGCATCATCAAATTGTGTCCATGCGACGCGGAGAAGTGTCTGGATTCGGGACATTGTACTGAAAAAAGAGAACCTCTATTATAAGGGCATGTTCTGGAGAGGTTCTTACTCTAATTGCTCTTCCATTGTATTCGAATCACGGGCCGTGTATGAATGAAGCTCTCCAAAGTTCTTCTGAGTGGCGTAGGTTTCGGCGAATCTGGAAATGAAAAAAGGTTGATAAGGGGTACTGTAGTTTTAAGGATTACTGTAACAAGATCAGGTTTACTGTAGCAAATGCTGGAACACTGTAGTTTGAGAATTTCAAAACTACAATATTTTGCGTAAAGCTAACTAGTGAATACTGTAGTCTCTCTTGATTGCGGTAGCCCTATTAGGATTACTGTAGCTTTTCTGGAATCACAGTACACCTACAGAGCCTACTGTGCTTGCACTGTATCAAGCTTGAGGGGAAGACTACTGTTGTTTTTATTGGACAATTGTATGTGACCTAGGGATACTGTAGTCACTGTGGATGTACTGAGGTTACTGTAACGAGTTTTTGAAAAATTGATTTTGAAAATAAAAAAGCTTGAAAATTTTCAAAAATTCGCTGTTTTCAGTGAGTTACAGTAATATTATAGTATCTTTTCTTCACTTCGGAGCATATTGAATTTCTATCAATTTCTACAGTATCCTTCGGATAGCTACAGTAATCTAATTCAGTCAGAAACACTATGATTGTATTAAACTACTGTGTATGTATGAAGAATGCATGAAGATATCAACTCATATTAATTCAACAGTAAAGTTCAAAAAACTTTGAAACTGAAGAAATTTATGAAAGAATTTTGAAATTTTCACTATTTCATCTCACTGATAGATGATGAACAGAATCCCATTATTCCGATTTCACTAGCATTGATATTCCTATTATTATCTACAGTATTCCTAGGATGAAAAGGGTTACCGTGTAGTTTAATTCTGGGATATACCACCGCCACCAATTAATGAATCAAAGATAATGTTTGTGTTTTGAGAGAATAAACTTTTTGAAACCGCCATTTTTTTTGTCTACAGTACTCCGAGAATAGATACAGCAGCCTACAGTAACCCTAATAAGCAAAAAGTAAGGTTCCGGATTACTGTAATCATTTCAGGGAACGTTTTTCATCAGATACTGGATTAAATTCAACAAACTCGAGAAAGCGAACAAAAATTTTTTGAAACATTGATCTTTTTTAGTTGCAAAAACTCATTTTTTACCGTGATGGGTACTGTACCTACAGTATGTGAGCGTAGTTACCGTACTCCTTATCTATCGATATTTAGTAGTACGCATATTGAAACCATACATCATTAAGTCTCAAAGTCAAAGGAAAACAGAAGAATCATTTTTGAAACCGCAAATTTTTGTCTACAGTACCCCGCAGAATAGGTTCAGTGACCCACAGTAACCCATCGAGCTTAATTTATCATCCAGGATTACTGTATCCTCCCTAACGACCCCATAGGATTACTGTAAACCTTGAAAAAAGTAGAGCCGTTGCTTAGTGCGTACTAAATCAAATTTCGCAGAGTCATGGAGGTATTCAGAAAATGTTGAAACATACATTTTTACCAGTTAGCTTTTCTGTTATAAGCTACAGTATTCCAAGAATCAGGTGGATTAATGTAGGTAATATGTGAAATACTGTTGCCAGTTCCAGTCAAAGATACACTACCAACAAACGATCAATGAATTGAGATCTGAAGAAGAAAGAAGAAGGAAGCTTTTTGAAACCGCATTTTTTTGCCTACAGTACCCCCATGGTAGGTACGGTAAATTACAGTAATCCAATGAAAGAAAAGTTCAAATTAGGAATGCAGAGGCAATGCACAGGTACATATCAAGTTCCGCAAGGTTTAGAAGTTATTGGAAAAATTATGAAACATGGAATTTTCTGAAAAAAACTTCCAAGTTCTTTTGGTTTTTACGGATTACTGTACTTACAGTAGAGGATAACGAACAGAATACATATTTAAGGACAAGTTATTAGCTTCATTAAAGAAAGAACAAAATGACAGAAAGAAAGGTAACAATTGAAACAGGAAAAATTAAATGAACAGGTAACATATTATTAAAAACAAAAAATGATTCAAAACTTCAAAAGTTGTCTAGTATCAGCAATGCTCAATCCTCGAGTTCTCTTAGCCAAGATCTTGATGAGAACAAGCATCAATTCGATAATTCCATAATCACTGACAACACAAAGAAGATCCATTAGTTCCAGTGAGGGGTTGTTGTGGAAGAAATCATGATCCCATTGAGTTGCTTCATGAACAGGGGGACGACGTGTCTCACACCAATTGACGATGAGTCTGAGTTGTTTTGATGGGAGGTCAATGGAAACCAAAAGCGTATCCGGGGTGGTTGGGATTAGAGAAGTGAGCTTTGGAGATAGATGAATAGTTGACATGGAGGTACGGTAGAGTTTGTCGTCAGTGGAACGGAGGATAAGGAAGTCCGTGGTAGAAGACATTATTGATTGTTGGGAGACCAAAAGGGACCAGAAGACGTGTTCGATGTGAGAACAGAATGAAGTGGTTCTGTGCGCGGTGTCTTACGTCAAAGAGTACGCTGGTCTGGTGTACGAATGACGCTGGAAGTGTACACTTCCTTACTCTTTAAGGCCGCACAGACTCATTCATTCTGTTCTCACATCGAACACGTCTTCTGGTCCCTTTTGGTCCTTCCAACGATCAATAATGTCTTCTACCACGGATTTCCTTATCCTCCGTTCCACTGACGACAAACTCTACCGTACCTCCATGTCAACTATCTACCTATCTCCAAAGCTCGCTTCCTTAATCCCAACCACCCCGGACACCCTTCTAGTTTCCATTGATCTTCCATCAAAACAACTCGGACTCATTGTCAATTGGTGTGAGACACGTCGTCCTCCAATCCATGAAGCAACTCAATGGGATCATGATTTCTTCCACAACAACCCCTCACTGGAACTAATGGATCTTCTTTGTGTTGTCAGTGATTATGGAATTATCGAATTGATGCTTGTTCTTATTAAGATTCTCGCAAAGAGAACTCGAGGATTGAGCATTGCTGATACTAGACAACTTTTGAAGTTTTGAATCACTTTTCTCGTTTTTTTGATAATTTGTAACCTGTTCATTTAATTATCCTGTTTCAATTGTTACCTTTCTTTCTGTCATTTTGTTCGTTCTCTAATCTATCCTTCTTCAAATATCGTGAATGAAAATTTGTATTCTTAATTTGTGGTCTCTATACTTTGGATACGGGAAACCATTACCCTGCACTCTGGCGATTATGGTTGTTGCTTTATGGGTACTGTTAAAGTCTTGTGAAAAAATTGACCAAAGCAATCAGTAACTACAAAATAGATACACTCGTAAAGGTTTTCAGAAACTGTAACTGTTTTTCAAGATCTTCGAAGAATTGTTTCCGTTTCGAGTTGTTTTCAGAAGTTTCTATTAAGAATTCGTACTCATTCCTCTCTCATTCCTCTCGAAATAGTTACAGTAATCCCAAAAGTTGATTAGTGTACAGGGTGGTCCAAAATTATTGCAACAACCAACCTCAGCACTTGGCTATAATAAAAACTTGTTATATAATTTCAAAAGGTCTGCAACTGAATTTTTTCAAAGATTGTGATATAATTAATCACTTTACCAATTTTCGGCCCAGTCGGAACCGTTTTGACAAAACTGGGATATTGAGTAATCCTCTTGGTTTTTCTGCATTATGACAAAACGGCACGCGTTATCGCCTATTTTCATTGCTGGTCATATTTCACCAAAATGAACGATCTTTTCAGTCTAAGAATTGTTGTTAACTGTTTGTTAACTTTCACAAAACGTGTGGAAAAAGGAAAATTGGTCCACTCTACCCTCATTTCTAATTTAGAGGCATTTGTTCAAGTGAATGTTGTCATTGAGGTGTTTGAGCTAGGAATGCTATCATATCGAACAAAATGTCTCAGAGACATGAATTGAACAATTATTCAGTTTCAATTGACTAGAATCTTTAATTATTAGGTTGGTCCAAAAGTCTTTGGTCATTTTGACTGAAACTTCCAAAGTGTTATAGCAAGGCAACTGATTGAGTTAAACCCTAACCTATTTGTGGGTTTAATGCTTAGTTATGTCACTGTATTCCATCCATTTCCAGAAGAGTTAGGGTCAAGATGAGGCAAGCTAGAACGGAGTGTAGTCGCATACCCCGATTTTGATGTGTGTTATGAAAAGGAACTTATTTTCATGACTGGGCATTTTTCGATCCTGAATTTTTGTGAGTATTTAGTGGGAGGTTAACAAAGCTAAAATAACAAAAAAGAATAATTCGATCACTTCCGCCTTCATAGGTATAATCGGTTTTATTATCACATTCAATGGCGGTTACAGATGATGAGTTCATTTCAACTATATTCTTCAGTTTCTAAAGCTTTTCAGACAGTTTCTTCTTTAGTTTTAGAGAGCTTGGATGGCTTAATGTTACCGTCAAACCACTCAACTGAATCTGTTCAAATAAATAATTTATAGGATCTAGTAAGCCACTTCCTCACATTTTTTGGATTATGAGCTCTAATGCAAGTGTTCTCACACGAATTCAATCCAGATTGAACTAACTTTTACAACAGTTAATTAACTCTAATTACCCACTAAATATTTAAAATTATTCGTTCTACGAAGATGGCTACAATGGAAAACTTTCGGAAAAGTCACCGTCTCAGTTAGCGAAGTAGATGTGGAATTATGGGACCAGTGCTTTTTTGATTTTTCGAGCTGTTTGAAGTCTCTAAATTTTTATTAGTGGTTCCTGTTACGGCCAATAACAGTGGCTAAAAAATAAACAACGTTCCAACCAGATCACGCATAAACAGACCCCGTACTGTGCTCGAGATTTGAGGTTCTTCCGAAATGTAGTGTCAATTTAGTTTCAATGTTATTCCACAGTTGAGGTAAATTGGAACTAGGTCAATACAGTTTTGTAATGCCTAGGTCATTTGTATATTATTGCCACAGAATTAAAACTTTAGATCCCCTCTTTAGTGTTTCCACGAATGATAATATGAAACCACTCAAAAAAGCAAACAATGTAAGTTTGCAAAATGCGATGTACTTCTCAGGAGAGAGGCTGGATATTGCCTTCCAATTCTGTTTTTAGAAGGAGTATAATGACTCTCAATATTGATAAAAACCCGAACATTAACACTCTCCAGGAACAGAAGTACAGTCATTTGAAAATGGCTGACAAAAATGACCAGGGACTTATGGACCAACCTAATATTTCAAGAATAGAAAGCCAATCAACTTGAAATCTTGGCTCAATCCGCCGAGGTCTTTCAAAAGGGCGTTGACCATCATTTTATTCTGATTTGCTACTCGCATCGAGTACCTTGCTGTGCAACCAAAAATTATCCCAAAAGCTTCTCCGTTTGCAACCTTGTTGAACAATGTTATGGCTTGATTTCAGTCAATTTTGGAAAGCCTGAATCAATAACTGACCGAGTTAAGGATTGAAGTTTGGCATCAAACACTGCGTGTCTGAGCCAATGCTTCCTGATGACGTCATCGTGCAGCCAACGGGCTCAAAATTATCAGAGGCTTATGAAAATTTTTCCACCATGTCTCTAGACATTATCGAACAATTTTGCCAAATCTCAGCCTATTCGCTCTTTTGGATTTGAAGCTATAGTCTCTCAAACATGTTGCAATAATTTTGGACCACCCTGTAATTTCTTTAGGACTACTGTACCCGTACCCTATTAGACTTGCGGATTCATCATGTGACATAGCTACTGTAGCAACTGTTAGGGTACTGTAGACTCCGGAATTACTGTACGTATATTTAAAAATTTCGATCGAAAACGGATTTTTTTCAGTTTCAAGACAAGTACAAATTTAGGAATGTGACTCGATTTATATTGGAGAATTGTTATTGGAGAACACCTACATGGAATACTGTAGCTACGCCAGGATTACTGTACTTTCACTATTATTTGAGGGTCACTGTATTCAGAAAAAAAAAAATTTTCTGTTTCAAGTCATTTGGAAGAGGGAATTCATTTTTGCTTTACAATAGCTCGTAGTTATAGGGTACATGGATTACTGTAGCTAGGTTAAGGTTACTGTAATTACAGTACGCTACCGTAATTTTCACAGTTTCAAAATTGTTTTGCTTTTGGAGAAGCGCCTTCTTTTACATTACCATAACCGGAGGGTAAAATTTTGTATACATGGATCACTGTGGCTATTTTGGGATTACTGTAGCTTTTAAGGGTTACTGTACCCTTTCTAGGCCAGTCTGACCACTTAAAAGGCCAAGATTACTGTATTTTTCTAGGACAGTATCACCAACTAACAAGCCAGCATCCAGGGTCACTGTACCTACTACTATAGAACCATTACTGTACTTTTTTTAAAAGGGAAAGCTGACTATCTAGAAGTACCGTAGTTCCCCCTAAGGATTACTGTAACTCTGTCTCACCTCTTAACTTGTTCATAATTCA
Source organism: Caenorhabditis doughertyi (assembly GCA_963572265.1). Lineage (NCBI taxonomy): Eukaryota > Metazoa > Nematoda > Chromadorea > Rhabditida > Rhabditidae > Caenorhabditis > Caenorhabditis doughertyi. The sequence continues at coordinate 7,907,781 of OY751553.1, read as the reverse complement.
TTCCAACTGCCATTTCCCATAAATCTCTCTTGAACATCTCTCGGATTACTGTACCCAAATTCGAAAATGGAATCGGTAAGCCCATTAAAAGGGATACGGTAGGAACAATATCAATTTGATGGATCGGACGATTGGGTAGTTCGATTTGGCGGGTTTTTGAGTGAACCAGAATTCCAGCTCGAATTTCATTATCAGATTCTCCTCCATGGTCTCCGGATGACGTCATTCCATGATCACCGATAACGATTAGAAGATCATCAGAACGCATTGAATCGATACTGGAGGAGATTATACGGTCCATCTGAAACAAAGTGGAATTTGGGGAAGAAAAAATTGCAGTTTAAGAAAAACTTTTAAACTTTTTTGAAATTTAACATTTTGTTTGGACTTGATTTTGATTTGATTATTTTGAAAATCTACAGCAATCCTACTACAGTACCTTTGAGGTACCATAGAAAACCACTGAAATCTAGCTGAACTACAGTAACCTAAGACCAGATACAGTAATAATTGTATAGCTACAGTAAACCTTACAGCACCCGAAATGAGGAGTAAAAGTTACAGTTTCTGAAAATTTGTGAAATTTGTTTGTAGCTTTCTCTTCCCATTGCCTTACTCTACAGTTATTTTCAACAGACTGGAGTAATCCAAAATTGGTTACAGTAATCACGTAAAAATTACTCCTACAGTAGCTACAGTAACCTTACATTTTAGATGAACCGGCTTAAAAAAGTAACTACATTACTCAAATGTCATAATATGGAAACCTGACGAAACTGAAGTAAAGTATAGCTTGATACAGTAATAATTTACTTGCTACAGTAACCTCACAGTACCCGCCTGGACCAGAACAGAGTCCCAACTGATAAAGATTTCTGTTTCACAAAATGTTTGAAATTTTTCATCATTTGAAACTTCAGTGCATTCACTAGGGCTCATACAACCATCAAGAAAAGCTACAGTAATCTAATCTTGGAAAATCGTCTAACTACAGTATCGCTGAAGGATCCATGTTTCAGTTACAGTAGCCTCTGTTCGCTATTCATACTTAATATGGTACAGTAATCCTTGGAAAAACCCCAGTAATTACTACATTTGCAATTACAGTATCCCCTCTTGATGTTTGCTTCGACTAGGTACAGTAAGATACAGTAATTCGAAAACAGTAGGCTTCTAGAAAACTTCTCCGACTTTGAACTTTTAGAAAAAAACGTTTCCATTTCTAAATTTTCCAAAAGAAATCGGTATTTTGAAATTGAGGATCCCCGCAAAGCTTGGTTCCCATCACACCTTCCTAACAATCTACAGTAATCTCAGGAATGGTACAGTAATCAAAAACAGTGTAATTAATGCTAGATCTATTACCGCACTACTGGTTAAGCTAAATGGGTACAATAATAATACTAAACCAGCTACAGTAACTTAACAAATGGAAGAACTAGCCCTAATGAACCTTTAACTATTGTTCACTGCCCACCCAGCGATTATAATACTGTAGATACAGTAATTTTAGTTGTGCTAAAGTACGCTAATACAGTAATCCGTAACAGAACCTTGGCAGCAATAATACAGTATTTTTGATAGTGAACTATAAACTTTTGCAGGTACAGTAATCTAACCTAGGATACTGTACTTTTGAACATGCCTAGCTACAGTAGCCTAGATCAGTTACAGTAAGCCTTTTGAAGTTATCTTACGTTTTTCTGAAGTTTTCAATTTGAATTTTTCGATCTTCTGTTTCAATTTTTTCCAAAAATTTTCCAAGATTTTTGTTCTCAATTCAGCTTTCTTCGTTGTCTTCCATACCTTCCTCAAAGTATCAGCCATAACCGGATGAGACGGTCCAAATTTATGTCCACAATGATCGACACCCAAAAAATGAGCAATAATGATTGAAGAGGATTCAGATGACGTGATTTCTTCGTGAAGTTTGGCTGAAATTATGAGGTGGGTTACTGTAGCTTCGGAGAAAAATGGGGCGTGGCTTACGTGCAATTTTATCATCGACACTATTCAAGTCATTGATATCAAATGAGTCATAGGCAGCTGATTTGGAGAATTTGTTCGGGAACAGGGAGAGCCTGCAACATTAAAATTGAAAAAAAATTAGTTTTGAAAATTAAATGAAAAGTTGGCAACAGTAAAACTTTCAGGTTGACTGTAGTTACCGTATATCATCTAGATACCGTAATCCTACAGTATCCAAAAATACAGTACCCCGTACAGTACAGTAATCCTATTAGTAGTTTGCCGGCCAGTGTTCAGAACCCAATGCAGCCTTTTGATATCAGAAAGATCTAGATTGGTGATTGGAACCGTAATTTTCATCAAGCTCAAATACAGTATCCCTATTTTATGGTACTTCTATGATAACCCAAACTACAGTAGTCCACCCAGCTAATTTAGGTCCGCAGTAAACCCTACGGTACAGTAATCCTAATCGATGAAACTCCTACAGTATATCAAACTACAGCAAGTACGGAATTCTGTAGGCAAATATAGCTAAAGTACTCGGACTTACAGTAAACCTACATACAGTAAGACTACAGTATCCATCAAATTACGGTGGAAAATTCGGAATTGAAATCTTCATAGATTCGAAAACAATCGAAGATAAGAACTGCTTTCATGTGGAAATATTGAAACAGCGAGAAAACCCGTAAAATTATTTTTCAAGTCCTACAGTAACCCACTAAGGTACAGTAAGGACTGTGGTCTACAGTATCATTAAGTTATTTATACAGTATTTCTACAGTACTTTGGTTTTTATAATCCAGAAAATAAGAAACTGAGAGTGACAGAGAATAAAGAGGCTCCTCAATGCATTAGAAGTGAAGCAGAAAAAAAGCTTAGCTACCGTAGTACTACAGTAACCCAATCTACAATATTCCAAAGTACAGTACACCTACAGTATTCTTCAAACACTTCGAATGAATAACCAGACGTCGAGGTATCAGTAAGACTACCGAAAATTGGTCCAAGTGAAATAGTTGAAACAGCGAAAGATATGCAGATCATAAAAATAGAGTGATCTTACAGTAGCCCGATGAACAGTAACCTTCTACCTTCTACTCTTTTTTTGGATTACTGTAGAATTACGATTGATTTCCAAAGAATTAGAAGTCGACGAATCGAAATGGGAAAGAGAAGGCTTTCTATATGAAAATTTGGAAACAGAAAAAATTCGAACTGATGACAGATACAGTGACCTTCTGAAGGTACAGTACCTTACTACAGTATCACCAGATTCATTTGGATTACTGTAGATCTAGGATAGAGGTTTGAACAGTGAGGCAGCATTGAGAAAATACAAGAAAAGTTTGTCTCTATCAAGATGTCGAAACAGAAAAAGTTTCAGTGACATATCAGGACTCCACAGTAATCCTACAGTAAGCTCAGCTACCGTAATCCTGATGACCTACAATAACAGTAGAACTCAACTACAGTACTCCTACAGTATTCTCATAGTATCTCAGAGGGAGAAGATGAAGAAGCATTGAAATAATAAGCCGTTCAGTTTTTGAAATAAATGATTTGAAACGGAAAGAAGCAACAGATCGAATTTAACTAATTTAAGCTACCGTAACCTTACAGTATCTTAAGGTATAGTAACTAATACTGTGGATAACTGTGGAGCTAAGCGCATGGGAACTACTGTGGCCTCTATATGAAAATCTGGAAACAGCAAATTATCGAAACTAATGACAGGTACCGTAACCACACACCAAGCCTACAGTAACCCAAGGCACAGTACAGTAATTTTACAAGTGAAGCTACAGTACTAACATACTCCCTTGGATTACTGTAGGGATACGGTAACAATTTTAAAGGAGTTTGTCGAAAATTGAGATCGACAAGAGAATTTCCCTATACAAAAACTTAGAAACAGTGAAAATTTCAGTGAGATATCAGAGTTCCACAGTAATCCTACAGTAAGCTCAGCTACAGTCATCCTGACTATCTACAGTACCAATGAAGCACAACTACAGTACTCCTACAGTATTTTTGTGGTATCTCAAAACTACCGTGCAAAAAAAGAAAAGAATTGAAATTATAAGTCTTTGAGATTTTGAAATGAATGCCTTGAAACGGAAAAAAATTCTGATTACCTAGTTTAAGCTACCGTAATCCTACAGTGATCTAAAGATACAGTTTATATATTTAAATTAGATTACTGTGGAGCTAAGCACATGAGGATTACTGTAGAATTACTGTAGTGTTGTTTTCAATTTAAAAAATCTTTTCACTGTTCCAAATACTTGTTTTCAAATTTTCAAATTTCACTTATCTAATCCATTTGATCGATCGTTGATGAAGTTTTCTTTTTTTAGCTACAGTATCCCTACAGTACCCTCTACAGTACCCCCTGAGATTACTGTAGATTACAAAAACTAACCATGTATCATCTCCTAAAAGTGTGACATTCTTTCCCAATTGAGCTGCTTGATATATGAAACTGTCCTCATTCACAGCGGCATCCGGTGAGAAATTGTCGCCGGCATCAATGAAAGTGGGAAGAGTTCCAGTTGTTAGAGCCTGTAGTTTTTGTAGTTTGTAGTCTTTGTAGTTTGTAGTCTTTGTAGTTTGTGGTTACTGTCGTTTTTCTAACCATTTTATAACCAAAGCCCAGAAAAAATTTTACTGTTTCAGAATTTTTTCAAATTTTTGAGAAATTTCAGGTTTTTGATTTGTATCGGTTTCTTACCATTAGTTTTACATGCTATAGTTTGTAGTTTTTGTAGTCTTTCGAACCAAAATTCCACTATTCTAAAATTTTTCAAAAACAATGAACACTTTTTTTTTTAGAATTTATTATTTTTTATTCATCTTTTTGTTTTTGAGAACTTTGTAGTTTGTAGTGTTTATAGCCCAGAGTTTGTGGTCAAAGTGGATACTGTAGTTTTTTCTTTTTTCGGAGTAAAATACCGAAAAAATTGGTGTTCCAAAAATTTTTCGAAAGTGTGAGAGTTTCAAAAATTCTGTTTGACTAATAGTTTTGTTTCGGCACATCTAACTTGTAGTTTGTAGTTACTGTATTTTCCGTAGGTACCTTAGCTTCTCTATTAAAGACAGTGATATTTCAAGTCAAAATTTCACTGCTTCGAAAATCTCTCAAATTTTCAAAGTTTTCCAGAAAAACAATTCGTCTTCATCCGACTCTTCATAGTCTTATAACTGTATTGAATGTAGTTTATAGTCATTGTAGTCTTTGTAGTTCGTAGTTTTGATAGTTTTTGTAGTTACTCTAGCTACTCTATCAGAGCCAGGGAGATTTCATGAAAAAAATTCTCTATTCCAAAATGTTTTCAATAATTTGACTTTTTCCTACAAGTTTAATTTTTCAGCATCAATTTTCTCATACTTAATCATCACTGTGTATATAGCAGAGCTGGGCGGAAGTGAAAATTTTTAAAACGGAAGTCGGAAGTGAAAAAAAGAGCGGAAGGCGGAAGACGGAATCCGAGAGCAAAAAATTGGTCTAATTTGTCGAAAATGAGCGAAAATTCAAAAAATGTATCGATTTCACATGTTTTTGACTACTTCCAACGAATTTCAGAGCTTCATTTCACCCGAAATCTTGCGAATTTTCTCAATATTTTCCCTATTCCACACTTCCGACTTCCGTCTAAATTTCGATTTCAAAAACGGAAGTCGGAAGTAAAATTTCTTAGGCGGAAGTCGGAAGTCGGAAGACGGAAGTCGGAATTCCTCCCAGCTCTGGTATATAGTTTATAATTGTAGTTCTATTTTTCATTAGCAAGATCGAAAATTTTCTATTTCAGCAGATTTTTAAAATCTCGAAAAATTCAAATTTTCCTGTTATGATTTCATGAGACTTTTCGAATTTTTTGAATAAGTTTTCATTGGATTTTGCATACTTTTTTCACATGGTTTTTTTTCGTAATTTTTCAAAATTAAATTTTCGATTCTTGTAGTTTGCAGTATGTGCAATTTCTCTATAAGACCATGTCAACCGAAAATTTTACTATTTCACAAATTTCTCAAAATTCCTAATTTTTCTTAAACATGATTCTCTCTCTCTCGATTCCAATTTCCTTCATCTTCTCTTCGTGTTTTTTTTTGCTTTTCTTTTCAGAAAAAGTTTGGGTTTGTGGTAAAAGGAGTTTATAGTGTTTGAAGTCTTCGTGCTTTGAAAATGTTTTCTCAGTTCTTACGTAACACAGATCCATTTCTAACCCAAATTTTTTTCTGTTTCAAAAAATTTTCAAAAACTTCGAAATTTTTTCAAAACCCGGTTTCCTTTTCTTTTCCTACTCTCACGCCTACCTTCAATCTCTGCAAAGTAGTCGTTGGCGGATCGGCTAGAAGTGTTCCAATCGATGCTTTTCCCGATTTTATCAGTTTTCCAATGTTCTGAAAAATCAATTTTTGATTGAAATTGGGCAAATTTCCAGTTCATTCGGGGCTTTTCACTTTCGCAATTGCGGCACACTTCAAATTCAAGCCACCCACCTTAAAGGAAGACTAAACTCACTTAAATCAAACATTGTTTCTGTGTTTGATTTAAGTGTAATGACCGTGGCCTCCTGGCCTAGGAATCCCACCGTTTAGTTCGAGAGGACAAGAAGGCCTAGGAATCACAGATGAAATCTCTAGGCCGCGTTTGTTTAATGTTTAATTTATATGAGTTTAGTCCTTCTTTAACTGGGTGAAAATGCGGTCTTCAAGGCTCCGCCCAGTTTGGGGCGTGGTTTAAAATTGGCTTCCGAAATTGAAATATTGGAGGTTGTTATAATTTTTTAAACAATTGTTTTCGATATGAAGGCTAATCCGGTATCAAGGAGAATTGAACAATTGACCAAAAATTTTTCTTGAGAAACGGTGAAAAAATTCGAACTTTTTGACAAAAAAAGTAGGAAACTGTTTCGGACATCATTTATCAGTGATAATTTTATCATTATTCGGTTAGCCAAAAAACATTTTGTTTTTTCTATTTTTCATAAATAATAGTAACTTTTTAAAATTGTTTGATAGTTTTTGCCAAACAGGAGTAATTGAAAATAAAATTTGAAGAAGATTAGATTAAACTTTTGAGAAACCGTAAAAATAGCATTTTTAAGGTATAAATTATCAAAATTATGGCGAAAAAAGTGTTTCAAAGCCCGAAAGTATCAGTGATAGGCTTTATCCATTTTCTGATGGATTTGAAAACTCTTTTTCTCACAAAAAGTAAAACTCACTTTCATTTGTCCTTTATAAAACCATTCGGGATCATCTGGAGACGACGGCTTCTGATTATTTGATGGTGGAGGAATGAGAAAATCATAGCGAAGAGCATCGACAAGGATTAGGATTATCTGAAAAATAGATTTATATAGTCTATCGTCGTCTCTTAACATTATTGATTCAATTTTCAATTTGAAGTTGGAAAAATGGCTCAAAATTCACAGAATTTCTAATGTTTCAAAGAATATATTTTTTGCTGGAAACCAAATGTTTCCTATTGAAAATGCAATTAATTTACCAACTTATGAAAGGTGCCGTAATAGGAGAAGCCGAGCGGCAAGCCAATTTTAAGCCACGCCTCAAACTGAGCGAAGCCTTAGCAACCGCACTTTCACTCAGTTAGGGGTGTAGCTTAAATTTAAAGTGTGCCACACTTGCGCAAGTGACACCCCGTATGAACGGACAATAAGCCTTTCTCTCGAATTCCAAATTTTTATGAAAAAGTCCAAGTTCCCACCAACATTCCTCTCTCAAATTTTTCGATAGAGCGCACTTTCTCCGAAACACAATTCGAACTATTCAAAACGCATAAAACTGGCCAAAAATTAGCAAATAGCTAGAAATTTTATACTGGTTCAATGATAATTTTTATTTCAAATTAAAAATTTTCTACTAATACTCACTTTTGTCCACCGAAACTTTTCTGACATTTTTCTCTTTGAATTTTCAAAAATTCAAATTCCCGCCAACCCTCCTCTCTTCCATTTTAAAAATAGAGCGTACTTACTCGTTTATATTGTTGTGTCATCCAACATGGTTGTCCTCTCTGTGCATGAGCATCCGAACAACTCGATTTCGATGAGATTTCTTGTCGTTTTAGAAGAAATCCATTTTGAAAAATGAAAAGAGCAAGGAGAATATTTGCAGATACTAGTACTATTCGTAGTACTGATGTACCCATAGTGGTCTGGAAGTATTTAATTTTTTTTACTGAAAAAATAGGCTGACTTTTGGTTAAAACTGAGAAAAATAGATTTTAAAAAACCGAGATTACTAATTTTTCGAATGGAAAAATTAAAAAAAAACGTTTGAAACTGAAAACATTCGAATCAGGTGCCGTCATAATAGAGGTTCTTGAATTTGTATAAGAGAATAGGCTCCGCCCACTTTTACGTAAATTGAGGAAATACAGGGTGGCTGATAAGTATACAACGTTTTGAAAATCTAATATTTCTAAAAGTAGATCAGTTTTCTGGAAGAAACTTTACCAGATAATCGAAAATGGTCTCAATTTTATTTTTTTAAGAAGTTTTCAGCAGAATGTCTTTTTGGCTCCGGTACATGCTCTGCGGAGCACGGGAAAAATAATGGAGGTGCGCCGCGGGTAGTTCAAGCCAGAAGTATAGTCTAGGCTTTTTGAAACCAATTCAAAAATAGTCTACAGGGCAGTTTAATGTGTGTACATACTTGTTTTTTAAGAATCCCTCCTATACAGTGTCATAAGAATCAAAATTAGACAATTCAACAACCACAAATCCATATGTTAAAATCAGGCATAATTGACATTAGCTGATAATTTTTGCTTTTTTGACACTTGAGTCGGAACAGAGATTGAGAAAGTGTTTGAATGAATTGAATCTAGTCTAAGGCAGTGAGCTGTACCAAAAAAACCATTTTTCAAGTGTTATCTGACCTGATTGCCAGAATGTCCGGTGAAATTCAACGGTGGGGTTTTTCACCCAATCAGACGATAATTTCTATTAGAACAAGACTCACAAAAGCTGAAGTACTTTTTATGAGACATTTTTATTCATACAAAGTCATTATCATAGGCTTTGATATTTATGAAGCAGCTCTAAACTGTAAAGAAAGTAGTTTCTTTCAAAACCAGTTGAAACGCGGCGCACCTCAACTGCTTGCTATAGTCAGGCAACTCGTGGTGAATGCCGTTTTTCTATAAACCTGGCAAGTGTTGTTTTTTACTTGTACTGATACCCTTTCATACCAAAATAATTTCGAAGTCATTCCGATTTATAGTTCGGCTGATATCACTGTCAGAAAATCACATAAATGGCCTGAAATGTGATTTTGGTGGGTTAAGGACAGGATGTGACCCCCATTTCTGAAAAATTAGTAAAGACAGGACTTTGTAATTTCGATGGAAGCTTGTTTTAGTAGTTTTCTTTCAAAAAGTTATCTGGGTTCCAAAAAATATCACATGGCACAGCGCCAAGAAGCCGAAACAAAAACGTTGTATACTTATCAGCCACCCTGTAGTAAAGAATTACGTCGAATTCAATGACTTCTGTTTAAAAAAAATTTCGAGAATAAAAAATTTCTGAAACTGAAAATTTTATATTACGGGGCCGCTGTAATAGAGGTTCTACGGGTTTCACAAGGATTGGTCTCGCCCATTTAGAAAAAGAAAATTCTGAATCACCACCAGACATAGCATACCAAGAAAAATGAACTCAAAAATAAACATTTTTCGAAACCGGAAATTTTTTTGAAATTTCGAAAAAATTATGCTGTAAAACCTGTATTTCAAAGGCATAACGCTCTATTCGGAGTGCCGCTATAATAGAGGTTGTACAGTTTCTACTAGAAAAGACTCCGCCCACTTTTTGTTCAGTATGGAAAAATGGTTGAAGACAATAAAGAACTAGATTTTCGATGTGAGCTTTCAAATACCAAAAAAGTTTGCAACTGAGAAAAATTCTGTGGAAATTTTGGAAAAAAGGCTTCGCTCACTACGGATACTGGGAAATAGTTGACGGGGCTTAATAAAACTGTTGGAAAAAATGGGGTTGTAATTATTTTTTCAATACCAAGTGCCAAAATTTGCAACACTTGAAACAGAAATTTTTTATTTTTAAATTTTCAAATGTTTAGCTGCAAATGTGATAAGTTTCGAAAAAGTTGATATTACGTTTTGACTAAAAAAAAATAAATAAACCGACAAAAAGTGGGCGGAGCCAGTATGAATATTGATGAAGGAATGAAAAACGCAACAAAAACACAACAAGGAAGCTTCAAAATGGGAATTCTTTGAAACCGGAAAGTTTTATAGAAAACGTTTGCAAAATCCCCATGGTTGAGGAAACTCTAAATTGAACACAGGCTCCGCCCAATTTTTTGTGAAAGTTGGGGTTTAAAAAGTGGGCGGAGCTTTGAGAATAAAGTTTTAAAGCAAAGGATATCGAGGATCCATTATTTTACCGAAAACGTATTTTGAATAGTAAAGAAAGACGAAACAGTAATTTTCAGTAAATTGTTGAATTATGGCCTAGATATTCAATTCTGAAAGAAGAGTAAGCTCCGCCCACTTCTTCCAAAAAAAAAATATTAAGTTGATAAAGTTTAAAAACAAATGTTTTACCATCTTTTTGAGTTCGGATTTCAAAGATGTAAAATATTTGAAACCGATTCTTTTTTTCAAATTCTTTGTTGATGATCAAAAAAACGACGACGGCATAGGTAAAACCAAAAATATGCCGTTTTTAATGTTTTTTCAAGCCAGCTTTGCGAAAAATGGGCGGAGCTCATTTTTCAAAGTAAACATAACTTTCTAAGAAAAATCGCAATTTCGACACGAAAAACAAAAAATCGAAAATTTTTTTTTTTCTTTTTCCAAGCTATTTTCGCTTTTTCAATAACACCATGCCAGGATTTGCGAAAAAATGAGCGGAGCCTATCTTTTTAAACTTTGAATTTTCATAACATCCGATACGTTTCTAAAAACCAGCAGGTAAACCGTGAAAAAAATCTGAAAATAGTGGGGGAAAAACTATAAATTTTTGGGGATAAAACACATTTATTCAGTTGTAATTATTTCAAATTTTCAATTTTCAATTTTTAGAGGGTAAAAAGTACGAAAAAAATGGTTAAAAAAAAACAGATATTTGCATAGTAGCGCAAGGAGGAGGTATATCCATAAAACATTGAAAAAGAAGAGAGGCACAATCATTACAGTAAGAATTTCGATTTTTTGGAGGATAAAAAATACAAAAAATAATGGATAAAACAAGGCCGAAAATAATCGATTGATACAATGAGATAGCATGGAACATGAGAGAGACAGAGAGAAAAAAAGAAGGAAATTTTTTTAAATGCAAATTTTTGGGTCCTTTTAAGGCGGTGAATTTCAGATTATTTTCAGTCAGAAAAAGCAAAAAATCATGATCTATAATTGTGGAACAGTTGCCTTGGCACATGCCATCAAACGCATTTGTTTCTCATTTTCCAAATATTGTTTCGTTGGTTTTGAGGAGAGTTTTTGTTGTCCAACGGCAGGCTTCTTCTTCTTTTTTGGAGCTGATTCAGATGAGGATGATGGAGAGGAGGCAGAGTTATTGGCAGCGGCGGGGGCTTTCTTGGCGATCTTCTGAAAATTAGAGATGGGTATGAAAATGCGCTCTATTGATAACTTGATTCCAGGGACTCAGGGAATCGTCTCGGCGAAACGGCGGCTAAAGAGTTTTGGTGGAACGCTGTGTCTCTGCGTCTATTATTAAGAAACTCCACTCGGAATACAAAAGCTGAAAGTTACAGTGGTCCCGAAGCGATCGGGTTTCGTGAAACGCAGTGTAAACGGGTCGACGCCGTTAAAACTCTTTGGCCGCCGTTTCGCCGAGAGGATTCGCTGAGGAACGTGCATGAGAAAATGCGCTCTGTAGAAAACAAAAAAATCAGTATTTTCAAGGTTTGAAATGCGCTCCAATGGGACTTTATGTATATTTTGCCCAATGGACTTAAAGATGGCCTAGAAACCAAGACTAGGCCAAGAAATTCGTTAACTGCGATTCAATGGAGGTAGATACGCTTTTTCTATACCATCAAGGATTTTAGAATTTCGATAAAATTACTGTTCCAAAAACGGGTCTATTTCTAGATTTTGAATCAAAAACTGATTGTGGATTGATCCGACTTCTAGGATATCATAAGTTGCTTCCAATTTTTGTGGCTTAACTTTTCACTGTCGATAGGGCACGAAGGTGATAAGAAGGTCTAAAATTGATAATTTTTCTGTTTCAAACTTTTCAAGTTTTTGAGTTCAAATAACATGAAACTTGTTCCATTCTTGTTCCCTTTTTCCAAGCTCCGCCCATTTTTCCGGAATCAATCAGAAAAGGAGTGGGCGGAGCCTATTCACAACTTTTGGATTATGAATATTTCAAGAACGTGGCCTAGTAGAAGATTTTCTAGGCCACGAAGGTGAAAAACACGAACGGAAAACGAAAAAATTTTCAGTTTCAAACTTTTCTAATTTTTGAGTTTCAATTTTTCAAAGCTAATTCGACGTTCGTAATTTGCAGATTTCAAGCTTCGCCCACTATTTTTCAGTTTTTATGGGAAAAGTGGGCGGGGCTTGTTCTCAACTTTTGGATTGAATAAAGTTATATGAAGGTGGTCTAGTTAGAGGGTTTTCTAGGCCAAGGGTTTCACGGTCACGAAATTTATTCAACTTCGAGTAAATTTTTGCCGTTTCAAAAACAACCCATCTTTGAGTTTCACGTGAAGAAACTGATCACAATGGTGAAGATATTTCTAGGCCATCAAAAGATCAACGCGAAATCTCTATCAGAGTAGAGTATTGGTAGAGGTGCCTTTTTAATAGAGGCCCATTTTTACCATTCTGATGAAAAACTAGGCGGGGTCTAATTTTCAAAATTTGGCCCAGCTTTTTCTAGGCCATGTTTTTCCCGGTCAAATAATTTTCAAATTTGAGCGGGTTACGGTTTCGAAAATCGCTCATTTTTTATCCATTTTTGTTGAAAAATGATGCATGACCTTGGCTTTGTCAATTCAAAAGGCTGAAAATTAGCTAAAATTTGACCCCGCCCACTATTTTACTAGGGAAGTGTTTGACGAGACCCACTTAGAATCGGCTGAAAAATTGTGGACAGACTATATCGACCCTCCTGAATCCATTTCTGAAGTCAGTTTGGTCCGTTCGGCCTTTTCATTTTTTCGGTTTTTTCCGGCTTTCTCAGGCCTTCGCAGTCTCACGTTGCATTGAGTTTATATACGCCCTCTGGTAGCGTGGAAAAAAGTGGTCATTCGGCGCAGTGGCAACAGCCTTGCTTATTGAAACTAGAGATGTGGGTTCGATCCCACCCTATCCAAAACTTTTTTATTATTTTTCACACGATTTTTCAGAAGATGTAACGTCTTCAGAAGTGTCAATTTTTGGTTTCCAACCCTATCAGTAGCATAGTGTCGAACAAAAACTCAACTTTCTAATAAAAAGTTTTGTTCCGAAAATAGTTGATTGTTTGGCCTTGTGGACTATTCTGGACTTATAAAAAAATTTTTGACCCGAAAAAAATTTTTCGAATAAAGTTTCCAAACTTGTCGGGAAGGATAGAGGATGATCAAAATAGTGTTTTAACTTTGTTTCGAAGCTCACTGGATGCAGAATAACTTTCAAAAATGGACTTAAAGTCGTGGGAAGCTGACAGGTGCCTAGAAAAGTGTGCTTTAAAACACCGAACGGACCAAACTGACTTCAGAAATGAAATCAGGAGGGTCGATATACCCCACAGGCAACATTTCAGCCGATTCTAAGTGGGTCTCGTCAAACACTTCCCTAGTTAGATTTTGGCCTAAAAACGTTTCCTAGGCCACCAATTTCTCTTCCACATTTTTTCTTACCTTCTTCGCCACCTTCTTCACCGGTTGAGCTTCAGCCTTTGTCTCTTTGGCAACTGAAGCCGTTGGAGCAGCAGAAGAAGCAGAAGTCGTTGCCACATTATTATTATTACTTGGAGCTGGCGGGGCCGGGACACCATCAACTCCTAATTCTGGAGATGATTCATGAGCCGATGAAGACGTCGCTTCAGCTGGCTCAGAAGGCGTTTTAATCGTCACTTTTTTCGGTTTCGCAGCTGCTGGAGCCTTCTTTTTCGGGGTTTCCTGGGTGGAAGTGGGCGTGGCCTTCGATGATTTAACTGGCGTTTTCTTGATCGACGTCAACGTGGCAGCTGCGGCGGCGGCGTCAGCGAGAGCCATCTTCTCGGCGTCACGTTCTTTTTTGGAGGCAAGACTCTTTTTGGTTTCTGCTGGAGCTGTTGCAGGGGCGGCCTTCTTTTTGATTGGAGCTGATGCGGCCTTCTTGACTTCTTTTTTGGCTGCTGGAGCCGAGGAAGCAGAAGAAGAGGTTGGAGCCGACGAGGAGGATTTGGGGCTTTGAGCATCGTTGAGTGAAGCACGAAGAGCCAATTCGAGCTCGTGGCGGTCGAATCTGAAAAGAGAAAATAGATTGTTATAGGGTCGAAATGGTTGATTTTTGGCTTGAAAATGGCTTTTTTCACCTGGAAATTAAGGTTTCTAGAATGAAACTCGCCAGTAAAAAATTAAAAGATTTTACAATTAAATTCGAGAAATTTCGTGAAGAAAACGATGAGTTAGGATCAGTGGTATTGTATAACTTTTGGCATCAGAATTTAAAATTTTTGATTGAAACAGTTTTTTTTCTTTCGGAATCGTAGTGAAAAATGGCGAATTTAGGTAGAAATTTTAGAATTATGAAACAAAATGTAATTTTTTTCAAATTTTTAAAATTAAAGACAAAGATTTACCGGAATTTTTACCGTATAGTCAACGCAAGCGTCTGCATACCCGCTCTATTGCAACCCCGCCCACCTCGTAAAAATAGTTCTCCTTTTGGAGAGAGCGGCCAGACACTTACTGTCTGCGTGTCTGGTCGCTCTCTCCGGAGTGAGAACTATTTTAACGAAGGTGGGCGGGGTTTGCATTAGAGCGGGTATGCAGATGATTGCGTTGACTATATTTCCGAATAAAGTTTTTTTTGCTAAATGAAAAGTTTTAAAGCTGTTTCAGAAAAAATGGATTTTCGGATCGAAAAAGGATATTTTGATCGACGTGTTTTTAATGGCGAATCTAATCTAGAAAATTTCTACAAAAATCATGAATTTCAGATTGAAAACCTCAATAATTAGGGAAATCAATGGAGATTTTCTGCTCAAAAAACGGATGATTGTAAAACAAAACGAGTATCAAATACCGTTTCCATCGTTAACAATGATAGTGAAACTAGAAAATTTTTAATAGCGAAAATTCGAAAAATAAGTGGCAGTTCCGTTGAAAGAAGCAACGCCAGTTGTTCTTTTATGTAGGGTTACTGTAATCGTGGCGAGATATGAGTAGAAAAAATTGCTGTTGCACCTTTAAATGAAAATGCCACTTGTTTTGTGAAAAATAATTGGTCCACGTTTTCACACGCGTTTCCATCGAGGGTAGGAAAGCGCGCTCTAATGGGGAAAACGTTTAATACTCAGTTTCGCCCCATTTTCCCAAAAATTCAGTTGAAAAAATTCGAGATACGCAGCGAAATTATCAATTTATCATTATGCCTACCCTCGATGGGTGTGAGTTTTTAATTCGATGTACAAAACAAATAGTTTCAGATTCAAAAATTATGATTTTTAGATGAAAATGTTTGATTTTCATGGGAAAAAATGAAAAAAAAGTTATTTCGGCATGAAAAACGCAGTTTGTTTTCACTGTTTTTATGAAGTTTTCAGTCATTTTTTCAACAGGAAATCTAATTTTTTCATCGTTTTCAGCGCGAAATTTCAGCTTTTCCCCCATAACTAACCCCTCCTCATATTTTCCAATTTCAATCCTTTGACGTCCGGATCGTCGAACTGGCTCATCGACAGGCGATGGCGATTTTTCCACTTTTTTGACGAGTTTTGGCGGCGCTTTTCCTTTTGGAGCCATCTGAAAATAAGGGGAATTTGGAAGAAAAATCTGAAATTTACAGAAGAAAAAGTCCAAATTTTCAGAAAAATTTTGAAAAAAGGCAAAAACAGATAGGAAAATGGCAATAAAACCATTCAAAGAAGAAAAAAAGAGGCGGGAAATTCGAAAAATTCTTGAATAAAAAATGAGTTTATTCTTAAAATATTGAATGACATATCGGGATAAAAAAAAAGAGATAATTGAGTGGGCGGGGTTAAAACTGAGGTCTGGCGGGAATTCAAATTTTTGAGAAAGATTTTATGAAAAAAAAAGAAGGAAAGATCATTGGAGAGTTCATGAGGAGAAGACACATTTGATATAGGAAAATATAAATTACAAAAAATATAAAAATTTTCAAAACAAAAATTCGAAAAAAAAAACAAATAAAACAGGATAATAAATAGTACATGAGATGGGTGGGCGGAGTTTCAAGTGAATCGGGGGGATCGGCGGGAATTCAAATTTTCTCACTCATTCGTCAGCTTCAGATTCGAATCCATTATTATCATATTCTTCAGATTCAGGCTCCACAACTTCTGATTTTATTTCAGCTTTCAGCGATTTTCTCGGGGACGGCTTCTTTCTTGGTGACGTCATCATTTTTGCACTCGATCTTCGCTGTTTTTTTGCTGGTGGTGGTCCAGAAGTAGAAGCTGAAGAAGAAGACGTACAGGGTTCAGATGAAGAAGCCTGAGCAGCAGAAGAAGCCGAGAGACGAGCTGCTCTTCTTTTGAGTGGAGATGTCTTTGATTTGATATATTCTTGCTTGAGGGATTCCATGAATTCTTCTGGTTTTTGACGTAGAGATGGCATACTACTACTGGTGCTCGGTTGCTGAAAAAAGGGATTCAGGAACGAGTCTTGGGGTTTTGTTGGGGATTTTAAGTAATTTTAGCTGGTTTATGGTCAATTTTACACAGCTTAGGCTTGCTTTTTTGAGCAGAATCCACAGATTTTAAAGCGATGTTCAGCTAATTTTGCCTCCATTCGACTGATTTTCAGACATTTTCAGGCTGAAGACTTCAGCTATTTGTCAACCTTTTCCAGCGATCAATGACCTATTTTTAGTCAGTTTGAAGCCAGAGTTTGGGTAATTTTTACCCTATCTCGGCCAGTTTCCTGACAGGTTTAGCCAATTTTTTCCTTATTTTTGCTGTTTCCAAACAATGAGATGGTGCATTCAGCAATTTTTTGTCTGCTTTTGAGAAGTTTCATCCAAAGCCCAGAACTTTGAAAAACCTGTTTTAAAGCCTTTCTCTTATTGATTTTAGTCAATTTTTTTGTTTTTTGAGCCAGTTTTTTTCATAGATTTAGCCTATTCTTAGGTTGTTTTTTCCAATTTCAGAACTAAATCTCAGTTTTAGTTATTTTGAAAAAGATTGAAGGCTGAAAGTGGAAAAAAGGTTATATTTTTGGCTGTCTACTGTTTTCATGTAGTGCTTAGTCACTTTCCGTCATTTTCAGCCTGACTTTTATCAGATTTCAATAATTTTTTTCCCTGTTTCTGAAACGTTTTAGCTAAATTCCAGAAGAATACAAAGCCAATTGCCAAACATCTACATCATTTTCCCCATGACTTACATCAGCCAAATCATCAAATTTGACTTTATTCCAATTGAAACTCGTATCCGGATTTGAATCATTGAGCAATGTATGACAAATCATTGTCTTTTGACTTTTTCGACAAATTCCAAAAAGTTTCGTTCCATCTTCACTGGCGCCAGCTCCTTTGACACGTCCCGCACGATTCACTTGAGCACTTTCCCAATTAATCTGAGACTTTCGAGAAGGCTTTATTATAAGGGCATAGAGAAAGGGGGAGGGGCTTACTTTTTCATTTTTATTCTGGTTTCTTTCACCCGTTGTCAGCATCGCGTCACGATATCTGGAAAAAAAGATGTGATGAATTGGAGGGTGAGAAATAGAATGAAAGGCGTGGCAAAATTTTTTTGACTGGAAAATAGTTGTCGCGAAACCTCTAATAGAAGAGCTACCATTAATAAAAGAGCAGGTTTATTTCTCAGAAGGATTCCCTTTATTATAAGAGCCTTAAGACACATGCTCTTATGTTACAGGTTCTACCATCTATCCGGACTGTCCAAAGCTATTCTTTTTTCAAAAAATTCAAGATTTTGATTTCCCGCCGATAATTCTAGTCCACATCTTTGTATTTCTAGACCATCTGGTAGCTCATTTCAGCCCATTTTTCATGTGTTTCACCTCTATTAGGAGAGCTCCCTCTAATAGAAGGGCCCTTCTATTGGAATGTCGTAAAATCATCAGAAACTTTTGCTCTCCTAATACAGGTTTCAGACCTTTTTTTCCAAAAATCCCAAAAAAAAATTTGCCACGCCCCTTTTTTCCCATTAAAAAACACGCATCATTCACACAAATACACCTCCGAATACACACACATACGTCACTGGACGACTCGTCATTTCATTTTTCTCACTTTTTTTTTCAGTAGAATTTTGACATGGCGCCAAATTCAAAAAAAAAGTAGGGCAACGTACAGATAATGATTTGGAATGCATTAATTGAGTAATTGAGTGAGGAGGAGAAGGAGGCGAACGAAGGAAGGAATAAAGAGGACTGGGACTGGGACTCGCCGCTTCTCTGTCTGTTTCTTTCTCTCACGCGTACCTATTGAGGTCTTCACGCGTCAATCCCAACTGACGTTTCAGTTTTCGATCAGTCCATTTTGAAGAGGAGGCTTTTGGAGTTGTTGCCGCTGATGACGATGTTGAGGGGGCGGAGCGTGTAGCGGCGGAGCTTTGCTCGATCTCATCGAATTCAGTGTCCTCGGGTTCGGGCTTCACTTTGATCGAGGCTGTCTGAAATTCGAAGATTCAGGGAGGGTTTTCAGAGAACTTCGGATGTTCCGAACTCGGAGAATGTCGGATCAGAACCGTCCCGTTTCAGAACTGCATCTAATTTTTAAAGTTTTTTATTGGAATCAATTTCAAATAGAAATGACCCTGGCAAGTATGTGATGCCGATCACTTTCCCCATCTAGGTATCTGATTCCAGCGATTAGCGGCCCTAAAATGTCCAGTTTCAAGACATCCCTAAATTGACAAAATCAAAGCTATCCCGATTGATAATGTCCGGTTTTTGGACTAAAATTTCCAGAACTTTGAAGATTCTCAAAGCTTCTTTTTTCTGCAGCCCTAATATAATAGTCTAATTTTTTGGTCAATTCTGGTACGTCCAGTGTTTCAAATCGTTTTCCCAGGAGACCGAAAAAAATTTGCTCAATATTAAAGTTGCGGACGCTTCTGTTATCAAAAGGTTCCAGCATCTAAACATATAACTTCAAAAAATCACGGTTTCGAAAGGTGTGTCTCGTTGTTTCGAAATGGGTCCGGTTCCCAAATAACCCAGTTCCAAAGAGTCAAAAATTTAGAATTGATTTTGCTCTAGATCTAGTACTAGTACTTATTGGTGGTTTTAAACGAGGCTCCTAATCTAATTCTCCGTTTTTTGTAGTTCCTATATAGTCCGATTCGGGAACTCCGCGATTCGTAAGCATCAAGTTCTTATTTATCCTTTTTTTTTGAAGGTATAAACGTTTCTAAAGGGCCAATTATAGCAGTTCCAGAACGTTTTATTCTTAATCGAATTTCCCGTTTCTCATAGTTCCCAAATGTACCCCGTTTTTAAAAAGTCCCTATTACTGGCCTTGATCGGTTGAAATATGCCATTTTTCTCATCATTGGACCTTTCTAGACCCCCGTTTTTGGAGCTTTGAAGCATCTACTTTCTGAATATCCCAGTTCCTAAACTTTCTAGTTCTAAAAGTGTCATTTTTCTAGCTTTGGAGCCAATTTCAACAATTGGTTCCCAAATTTTCCCGTTCTCAAGTGCCTACCCCAGTTCCCAAAACGTCTCCTTACCCTTGTCTCCGTAAAGCTATTTCCACGATATCTTGCCGGACGTCTTCTCTTCGATTTCTCTCTCAAAGTCGGTGTCGATGTTTCAGTTGACGATGTCGTCGGAATATCATGTCCATCAGAAGTATCAACTTGAAGCTCATCACTCGGTGACGTCTTCTTCTCATCATCATCATCATCTTCTGTTTGTTGTTCTCTACCTCCTGAAAATCGTCCGAGAAGTGATGAACGAGCACTCTTTTTCGAAGAAGATCCACCCATTATTGCTGGAGAAGAAGTTGGAGTTGGACCGAAAAGGACACTTTTGCGTGTTCGACGAGTATTTGTACGAATTGGAGTCTTGGCTTTCTGAAAGAATAAATGGTCTGGAAGGTTAAAATGGGGAAAGTTGGAGGGGAGAGAAAAATTTTTTGACTGAAATCTCCTGTTTCAAAAATTACAAGTTAGCAAGGAAAGAAAGACGCTAATTGATAGCTAATCGAAAAAGATACTATATAAAATCAACAAAACCAGGCGATTTTCCTGAAAAATGTGAAATTCGGCAGCAAAAATTTTCGAGAGAAAAATGGCGGCAACTTGTGTTTTTCCGGGGAATCAAAATTCAAAATCCGCCACAACTCTAAGGTAGACCAAATTTTGGAATTGTGTAGATCAAAATGAATAGACCAGGAATTTCAAAAATTTCGATCTACTTTTGGTATCGGTAAACTTTAGGTCAACTTTTTCCTGTTCTTAACTGGCTTAGAGCAATTTTCAGCGATTTTTCAGGCAGGTTTTTGGTGCAAAAGCTAATTGAATGGCTCCCAGTTCTAGTGGAATAAAGGCTAGTTTCAGGGCCAAGTTAAGGTCTTTCTAGGTGAATTTCAGCGAAGTTTTTAGATTTTCAGGTGTTTCTAACTGATTTTCAGTCAAATTTCAGCCAATTTCGACCAAATTTATATGCAGCTTCAAGTTATATTCAAACAAATTTTAGTTGTTTCGACTGAGTTTGAGTTCTAATTCGAATTAATTCTCAGCTAGATTCTAGATGGCTTTTAACACAATTTTGAGCTATTTCTTTTTACCAGACTTGTCAAAATGCGGCCGGGAAATTTCTCCAGCGGCCCGGCCCGGCCCGTGACAAGTCTGCTTTTTACCTTTCTGGCGTAAGTATTGTTTCGTTTTTTTCTAATTGGAAAAGAGGTTTAGCCGATTTCCTGCCATTTTTTGGCAATTCAAGCTAGTTTACACCAAAATTCAGCCAATTTTTTAGTCCATTTTCAACAATTTGAAGCATTCAGCAGATGTTTTCTGCTGTTTCAAGCTGTTTTCTTTAACAAATGCTACGTATGTTTGCTAGTCCGATTGTCAGTTCCCGAAGCAGTACCCACCTCCAAAATGCGATTCAAATTCTCCCTTGCCTTCTTCGGAATTTGCGATCGTTCCTCACTCAATTTCACCAGATCTGATAACCTCTTTGAGCATCTCTTCCCATTACGAGTAGCCGCTGCTCTGAGTTTGGCCACTGGTGTCTGCTTAACCTCCTCATCAATTTCCTCTTTTATCGTGATCTTTTTTTGTGTTTTCTTTCGATGATAAACCACTTTAACTTCTTCTCCATCTGCCTCTTCAACGACTTCTTCCTCCTCTTCTTCTTCTTCAACATCTTCCACTATTAGGGTCTTTTTTGTTGTCTTCGCCTTATAATACTTCTCATCTGGTGTGTCTTCGACGAAGAATTGTTTGTAGTCGGAACGACCGGCGCCACGTGTTGGACGAGTTGGGGAGAGCAGTTCTGGAAAAAAGGAAAGGTTCTGGTGTTATTTTTATAGGAAATAGAGCTAAAAAAAGCGGAATTTCTGATCAATTTTAGTGTAATTTCATGTAATTACATTATTCCTAGCCAATTCGAAATAGAATAGTGAGCTCAAGAATCTCAAACTAGGGTTTTAAGGTATACAAAGAAGGGAATAGTTTGTCATCGAACCATGTCGAGTGAAACGGATAGCATGAAACGGTGAACGATTACTGTAGCGGAAGTGATACTGCAGTATTACTGTACCTTGTCTTAAACTGCTCTAGGTCTAGGGTAGCAAGATTTACGTTTGCTAAACCGTTTTTGAGTTACGACTGTCATTTCTGGAGGAGTAAGAGCATATTGAGAGCTTATTTCGGGCAGACTGCAAGGCAGTAATGCAGTATTACTGTAGAATACTCGATATATGTTTCGGCACATCAAATATGCATTATTTTTTCATCGGAACGTCGCAAGTGAAATGAATAACATGAAACGGTAAAAAGTTTCTGTCGAAAAAAAGAATTTGTAGGGTCACTGTACCTTGTTTTTGACTACCTTAGGGGGTACGGTAGCGAGATTCACATGTACAGGATCTAAAGTTCGTCATTTCTGGAGAATTTTCAGCAGTTTCAGACCTTCTTTTAACTGAGCTCGCAGAACAATGAAAATGTTTACCGACGAACTTTCAGTAGTTTTTCACTATTTCTAGAGAAATTCCACCGTTTCTGGAGGGTGATTTTAGGCATTTCTGTTCATTATTTTGCTGGTGCTGAAACAGTATGAGCTACATTTATGGTCATGTTTTCGCCTTTCGTGTCCGACTTTTCAGTCAATTTCAGGCAGTTTTCGGGGGCTTAATCACTGGAAAAAAGATGGAAAAATATTAGGATTTTCAGCCAATTTCAGCATTTTCAGCCCGAAAAAAGAAGGAGAAACAAGCTGAAAATAGACGCAAAAATCAGTTCGAGTCACTTTTCTCTAAACATTTTCATTTTCAGCTCTTTTTATCCAAGAGGAACCTTTGGAAAAGCTGAAACATCAGCTAAAAACGCGGCTTTATCAGTTATAACATCAGGAACTTTGGCTTTTATCACGTGGTGTGGCTTGACTATAGAGAGGAGCTTTCCCTTAAATTTTCCAGATTTTGCTCCCAAACAAAATCCTCAAAAAAGGTTAAGAAACCAAATCTAAAAAATAGTGATGTGACTCTCGGAGCACAAAAAAAATGAAGCAACAAATAGAGAGAAATAGTATGGGAAATCGAAGAGAGTCAGTGTTTCTGAACAGAGAAAAAGGGGAAGAAAAGGAGATGCTCAGGGGAGAAAAGTGAGCAAAAAAAGAAGAAAAGGAGGAGAAGGAGAAGCCATTTGGACTCTTCTCTTTTGTGTATTTCTCTGCGTATTCTCTCCCGGGTGGTCACATGGAGTGGAAAGGATTCGGAAGAGGAGGAGGGAGAAAAGAGGATTAGAGAGATGGATTGAAAGAGATAGATAGATCATGATCCTTTTGGCTGTTTGCCAAGTGAGAAAGAGGAGGAGATAAAGATGAGAGAAGGGGAGGAGGAGGAGAAAACAACAACCACAAACACATTACAATGGAAATGATGATATGATCTCTGGGAGAGATTAGTATTAAACTATGGGCTTTCAGCAGCTATTATCAGTTCACACAAGGTGTCACCTACATTTATCGGGAAAACCATGCGGCAAGCTGATTTTAAAACACGCCCCCAAACTAGGCAAAGCCTTGAAGGTTGCAGTTTGCCCTTTCACCCAGTTAGGAGGCGTGGCCTGAATTTTAAAAAATGCGCCGAATTTGCTCAGGGGACACCACTATGAGCTTACAGAAAGAAGTCCTAAATTGGCTCTGTGAAGTTTGGGAAACTGAGCCAGAAACTCAGAAATATGGAATTTTCAAAGAGAAAACATGGGATTCCAAAAGACACGCCAGATCAAAAACTACGAAATAAGCTTAGAACCTAAAAAGCTCCGAAGATTTAGAGATACCCCGAGAATAGTAGAGAAATGTCAAACATTGCAAAAATATGTATTTTTCCAGAATAGTGGGAGAGATTGAAATTAAGGACAGAAAGCCCGGAAATAGAGATAAAGTATTTCAAAAACCGTAGATTTTTGAAACAAGAAAATCATAAATAAGGAACAGAGCTTTTGAAGGAGGCCTGAAACTTACAAAACAGACCCCCCCAAAAACGTCGAGATTTAGAATCTGGCTTATAATAGCTATTTTCGGATTCTGCTTTTCAAAGAAAAACTCCTTTTGGACACAACTTTTCAATCGAAAGTTCAAATGAACATGTTTCACTTCTACTGTGAATTGGAAAAATTTTCCTGTTTTCAAAATTTTTTGAAACATGATTTTTACTTTTTCTACTATTGTACACTATCTTCGATAAACCTTATTTTCCCCGCAACAAACCTTTCGGAATCTCCTCATTCTTTCTCTTCAAACTTCTTCTTCTTCCTCCTGCAGTCGGAGCTTCTTCTTCCTTGGCTCTTGTCGTGGCTCCACTGCTTCTAGTACTTCTCTCAACACCTCCAATTCCCAAGTTATCCGACGTCTCCAGAAGCATTTGCTCCAAACGATTCGCCGCTCCATTTCGTCGTTTAATGACAAAAGTATCATCGGATTCAGTCATTTTGAAGAGATTACTGTTGTATTGAAGAAGGTCGGCGGGAAGGTTGATACAGAGTTCATCGTAGATCGTGGCGAGACCATCACCGATTAGTTCGAGGAAACTGAAAATGGTTCAATGATAAAGAGAATGTTGCGAAAACGTATTTTGTGTGTGTTCTAAAGTTTATGTTTTAGGTCGGAAACAGTGAAAATTTCAGTTATTTTGACTAGTTGTATAACTAAAAGATCTGTTTCAAAACTACTTTATCATGCTGTGCCTTAAAAAAGAGCCGTTTTTTGAATGGATAAAATGGAAGAATGAATTGTGAAACATATTTTAAATGTACCCCAAAGCACTAGTTTTGGATGGAAAACAGTGAAATTTTTATTAATTTATGAATTAAAAATAGCGGTTTCAAAACTACTTCAACACTATGTGACTTTGAAAGAGTATCGTTTTTTAATAATTTTCTATTTTTGAAGATTGAAAACTAAAGTTTCAAACAACTTTTCTTGTTCCAAATTGGCTGAAAATTTAGTCATATGTTACGAAGTTTTGGTGCATACAGATTAAAGTTTGCTCAGAAGTCAACCGATTTTAAGGCAAAAAAAAAAGAGTTTTCCGGGTGATTTTTATTTTCGAGAAAGCAATGTTTCAAAAATTGACTGTTTATTATGGCAGCCCAAAATTCTAGTCACTCTATAACGTTTTAAAACTGAAAATAGTTTTGTGGTTTTTTTTTGAAGCCGCTTTCGAGCATCGATTTTTTTTAAACATTCGTTATTTTTATTTTAAGTAGAAACAGTGAATTTTGGTAGTTTTTCGGCTTATAAAATCTAATTTTCATAAGTTTTTTCCTTAAAAATAAGTCAGCCGATTTTAAGCTTATTTCCAGCCAAATTTCCTCCTCTCTAACTCACCAATCAGTAACAGGTTCCTCGACAAACGTTCTCAACTTCTCGGCACCGACAGAAATGAATATCATTCGCATTTTGTTGATCGATTCGTCCAACCATTTCTTTTCATCAGTGACAACGAACACGTGAAGTGTTAGGAGGACCTGAAAGGTGATAAGAGAATTGATTGTGTTATCAGTGACTTGGCACAGTGCCAAAATCAACAATTTCAAATTTTTTTTCAAACAAAAGGAAGTGGTTTTCAGTGGGGAAAACCTCTAGAAGGAAAAAAAGAACAAAATGATATCAATGATCGATTTCCGAGTGATTGATTGATATCGATATCACGAGAAGAGATCATCAAACTGATTGATTTATGAGTGTTCCTTCTCTTTCTTTCTCTCTCACCTGAATCTGAATTTCGCGGGCTTTCCATTCATCGGAAGCGTTGCTTTTGTCGTGTAGTTCATTCAGTTCTTGGCATGTTTTCAGAATGTTTTCGCAAAGGAATTCGCATAGGAGTTTCTGGAAAAGGCCGTTTTTATTGATAAATTAGTACTTTTTATGGATTTTGGAATCTTTTGGAACCGGGTTTTTTTACTTTTTTGAGATTTTTGAAAGACGTGGGTGGTTTTGAAAAATTGCCGTTTCAGAGTGTCATAGTTTTTAAGTGTGATTTGTTAAGTTATTGGGTTGAGAGAACTAGCTGGAGAAAGCGACATACATGACTAAAAGAAGGAGGAGCTTAAAAAGCCAAGAATCCCCTTCGAGGTGTTACATTGCTCGGGTTTCAAGTTTTTTTTCGAAAAGTTCAGTTCTTAAAAGTCATCTTTCCTATGGAGACCGGTTTCGAAATAGCCAGTTTCCTGACTTTCAAGTTACCTAATTTCATTTTTCTGGATAATCTGATTTCCAAACTTTCGCTGTTTCTGAATCCCATAACAACCCGAGAGGTCGAATAAGTCATTAGTGTGTTCTTGAACGGAAAAGCGAAAAAGTGGTAGGGTTCCTAAAAATCTAGTTTCGAGTTGTTAAAGTTTCCAAACGTCTCGAGATTCATAAGGATCGGTGCCGATATCATTGAGGTTGTTAAATGTGATAGTGGTCCAAAATATGTTACGGTTTCTGAGTTCCATAATCTCACAAGGGGGAATATGATATCATTCGATTGTTCAGAGATGGTACTGTTCAAAAAATCTACTTTCAAGCTGACAGCGTTTTCAGTTTTTGCAGTTTAAAAACCGTACGGTTACCAAAAGTGCTAGTTTTATAATGGCTAATGTTTAGTTTTGGAAGTTACTAGACATTATGGCTTCGAAACGAAATAGCTTCAAATTTTTTCTGTTTTTGAATGCTCTAGACTCTCGAGGCGAAGTGCCGTATTATTTCTAAAGCTGCTTTATTCATTTCTGAATGGCAATGTTCAAGCTGGTAAAATTCCTAATCGCTTACACGGTGCTGAAATGTTTAGTTTTTCAAAAGGTCTTTGAATCTCAGTTTGTTCAAAATTTCGCGGTTTCTAGAATGACAGATTTTCTAAATGTCAGATTTCGAGTTATTAAGTGTATTGAACTAAACGGTTTCGGGCCTTCCAAAACTTTCTTTTTTTACAGTTTCCGTATTTCATTATTTGTGAATCAGTTCAAAACTGATTTAGTGAGCACCGCGATTTCTATCTGGTTCGTTTCCAATGATTTTCCGGTTTCAAAATGTCCCAATTCTCATTTTCCCTCCAAAAACTCACCGGACAATTACTCTCCCAAGTTTTGGCTCTGAAAAAGAAGTCCAACGATTCGACAATTCGATAATATACATTTGCCGGAGCAGAATCATCAGCCAAAAGTTCTTCGTAGAATTTGAGAAACGCTTCTTTCAGACCACTTTCTTCACATTCTGAAACAAAATTTCAGTTATTTTTCTTGTTTCAAAACCGGGTACGCCCCCCCCCCCCCCCCCCCCCCTCCCCCAAAAAACTCACTGAATTCCACAATTTCCACATTTTCCCGATACTTTTTCATTCGTGCCCCACGAATTTCCGCAAGTCGTTTTTCTCGATAATTCAACGGCTTCTTCTTCTGATTAGTAGCAGTGGTGATAGTATCATCATGTGATCCTGAAGGCGTCGCAGATGACGTTGACGTCGTCGACGAACGGGTGTTTTCTCCATAAAGACGAGCAGCTATTGGACGTGGGGTTCCCATTGTTTCAATTCCATCGTCAGTCATCGTTCCACGCTCCAGAATTGATGACGATGATTCGCCGGGATGACTTGAAGAGTTGGATGAGCTTGGCGCTTCGTCGAATTCTTCCATGTCTGGAAATTGGGATTTTTTAGTTATTTTCGGACTGTTTCGTGGTCCCTTTTTAACTTTTGATTTTTTTTCAAAAAATAGCTAATCAACTTGAAAAAAAAATCTATTTTTGTTTCAAAAAAAAATCGAAAAAAGTCACAAATTGGGTAAGAAGAAAGACAAGAGAAAGGAGTGGCGACCCGTCGATACACACCGCTGATATTATAACTGATAAGCGGCACGTTGACGACCAATCGGAAGACGAAAGAAAGATCATTGATAAATGAGAGGGTCGGGTAGAGAAATAGAGAAACCCCTGCGACGGGAGAGAATGGAGAAAGTTGAGTAGTATTGATAGAGAGAGGGAGAGAGATTGGCGTCGTGCCAAGATAGACAAAGAGAGAGGGAGGGAAGGCTGTTCGTTGTTTTTTTTTGCAGAAGATTGTAGATCAAAATGGGAACATGTTGTTGAAGTGATATCAGAAACTTTGAGAAAGTGCAAAACGACAGAATTGGAAACATCGACTTCAGAATTGACTGTCATTCATGAGCTTCAGAAAGATGGGCTGTTAAAACAGCGCTAAATGTGCCTCTTTATAAGAGGTTATCTGTAGTTTTCTTCGACTCCAGATTACCGAATGTCGCTATTCTGAACATAGCTTCTAGGGTTTTTGAAGATTCACTGATTTCTATCGAGGAACATTATTGTGTGGATTCAGAAACGCAAATAGAGAATCTGAACTTCTGAAGACTTCTGATGCTCTATCCCTTGACTTCAGTTGGAGAAGTCAGAATCTGGAATTTTACTGATCCGCTTCTCAACGTCAGAAACACAAAATTTCACAGTTTCAAAGTCAACATACTAGAAAAACGGAATGCTCAGATTCTGTTACAATTAGACGAGTTTCTAGAAAACTATACAGTTTCAGAATCTTTATAATAGGAAGGTTAAAAGAACCATTTCTAATGGTCGATTCACAGGCTATTAAATCTACGGAATCTCGAACTTCAAAGCTTGGAAGTCTAGGGCTCGAGTACATTACTTTAAGAAGACCTTTCTGTAAGAACGAGACTTTCTCCACTAGGCCTTGGCACAAAAACCAAAAGTGTTTCAGATCCAAATGAGTTTCCGATGTTGGCAACCCATATGGGTAGATGTTCTCAAAAAACATACCCCCAAGTCCATGTGACGTCATCACCTGGAGTTAAAGCTCAGAGCTCCAATTGCACATCTGAAAACTTAATTTTTTTCAACTTTGATATTTTTTTCGAAATTTTTGGTGGGTCATTAGGGCTGCTTAGAGCATATTTGAGTCAATTTTCAGATCTCTGCTATGTCTGAAAACAAAATTTTTCAAAAAATTTTGAGGTTTTTTTGGTTTTGCTCAAAAATTTTCCACACTTGTCGGGTATAATATTTCATTCCCAGATTCCCCATCCGATTTGCTACAAAAAAGTCTCTTGGACCCCCCTCGAAATCGTGGACCATTTTGAGATAATCGACTTTTTCTGAAAAACCGGTAAGGGTCCCCCCTTATGTGATTTTTTTCGAAGCCAAAAAAAATTTTTTTGTCCGGTCTAAAAAATTTTTCCCAGATTCCCCATCAAATTTGAAGCAAAAAAGTCTCTTGGATCACCCCGAAAATCGTGGACCATTTTGAGATATACCCGTTCTTCTGATTCAGCTCTTCGGCATGGCATGTAAAGGGATGATTTCAGAAGAACGGTTATATCTCAAAATGGTCCACGATTTTCGGGGTACTCCAAGAGACTTTTTTGCTTCAAATTTGATGGGGAATCTGGGAAAAATTTTTTAGACCCGACAAAAAAATTTTTTTTGGCTTCGAAAAAAATCACATAAGGGGGGACCCTTACCGGTTTTTCAGAAAAAGTCGATTATCTCAAAATGGTCCACGATTTCGAAGGGGGTCCAAGAGACTTTTTTGTAGCAAATCGGATGGGGAATCTGGGAATGAAATATTATACCCGACAAGTGTGGAAAATTTTTGAGCAAAACCAAAAAAACCTCAAAATTTTTTGAAAAATTTTGTTTTCAGAC
This sequence comes from Caenorhabditis doughertyi, assembly GCA_963572265.1. Lineage (NCBI taxonomy): Eukaryota > Metazoa > Nematoda > Chromadorea > Rhabditida > Rhabditidae > Caenorhabditis > Caenorhabditis doughertyi. The sequence goes on along the minus strand of OY751553.1, from coordinate 7,878,276 downwards.
ATAGCAGAGATCTGAAAATTGACTCAAATATGCTCTAAGCAGCCCTAATGACCCACCAAAAATTTCGAAAAAAAATATCAAAGTTGAAAAAAATTAAGTTTTCAGATGTGCAATTCGAGCTCCTAGCTTTAACTCTAGGTGATGACGTCACCTGGACTTGGGGGTATGTTTTTTGAGAACATCTACCCATATGGGTTGCCAACATCGGAAACTCATTTGGATCTGAAACACTTTTGGTTTTTGTGCCAGTGCAATTCTCGATCTTACAGAAAGGTCTTCTTAATGCTTCGTTCAGATTCTGATAAGCCACGTTTTCAGATGACGTGAGCTCTAGAAGTCAGTATCTATGAGTTCAAAAACTTATACAGAATCTTGCTTAGAAAAGCTAAATATTACAGCTTCAAAGTCTCTATGTCATGAAGACTAAGTGATTATTTTCTGATCGTATCGTGCTTTAGGGTGGTGTCAGTTCTAAGAATCACTGAATCTGAAACTTCAGGATTCAAATGACTCGGTCTCATACTCTAGAAGACCAGCTTCCAATTGCTTTATCTTCTGAAGCACAGAACTTGGAGAAAATCTGAACATTCAAAGGTACACGATTCATAGATTTCTAGCTTAAATAACTAAAAAATTAGGAACTTTCGGTATTCAGAACACTGTTTCCAGAAATCTACTAAATCTCGAACTATGAAAACTCGGTACTTTGTTTGGGAACCCAAAATCCGATACTTCCAGAACTTTCAAAAACAACTCATTCTTTCCAAAAATAACATTCTCATCACCATAGTTCATCTTCTCCTGATACCATCACAAACGAAGAAAAATAAGAACGTTTTTTTTTTCTTCCCCATTATTACAACAGGTCAGAGAGAGAAATTCGGTTTCTATTTTCTAAACGTCTCTCTTATCACATGCAATAATGATGATCACAGTAGTTTTTATCAGTCATTCAAATGGTCAATTTGAAAGACAGAGAAGAGAGGAGAATGAGAGGAAGAGAGAAGGAGGAGGTGGAGATGGTGGACACAAATTTCATGAAGCCTTTTGAACTTCCTATGATAACGTTTTTGTTCGGAAAAAAAAGGAAAATTGTTTGAATTTTCTGTTCCGGATGTTGGGCAGAGAACTTAGGAAGCTGGACTGGCTTATGAGATTTGGGATTACTGTAGAAGCTACAGTATCCTAGGATTTGCTTAGCATTTCATAGGGTACTGTAGTTTAGTGGCCCTCTTTAGAATGATGAGTACACTCGCGGCGAGACCCATATATAGAATTGTTAGAGGTTCATGTACAGAACTTTCACAATACTACAAAATTGGGAGGATCGAGTCGTTTTTCAGTTAGATTACGGTTGGCACAGTAATCCACAGTAACCCACACTTTTTAGTGTACGGTAGGTATAGGAAACAACACTGAGAGATGACCAGAGCACCACTGGATCGCATGATTACTATTTACAAAATGTATTTTCCAGCGGGAACATGACGAACATCGCCGTTTCTGCAGAAGTATTTTCATGGATTATGGCGGAAACGGTAATAATAGCTTACTACAGGTAGATACAGTAATCCAAAAGTAGAATTTGACCGTAGGTCTGCGAGTCAAGTTTCTACCAGATTACGGTAGGTACAGTAGTCCAGACTCGAGTCGTACCCTCAGAACTTGCGAGAGCGGAACAGAGGAAACAATGAAGCTGTTGTGGGGATCGAACAATTTCTGGAAGCTTCTATTAACAAGAAATGGAGTTACAGTAATTCAGTAAAGCAAGATTCCAGTAGGTACAGTAACCCAGGCACGGAATTTAAATGAGATGGGGTGAAGCCGATTCGATGCCAAACGACGGTCCATTTGGAGTCAAAAGACATCAAGTGGAATAGGCGAAGTTAGGGCTTCCCAAAAAGGAAAAAAATCGATCGATTTTTTCAGATTTTCCAGGTCAAAAACTTGAAGGCTTACCTCTTCAAATTCATCCATTCTCTGGATTTTCAGGCTGTGAAAAGCTGCCAAAAAGGGAATACGTGCCTTCAAAGAATAAGGGACGGAGTGCTAGTAGAACGTCTCTCTGGTCGTCGCCTCCTATATGCTATATGAGTGTTGGTGTATGCAACCTATGCAACCTGTCTACACTATGCCGTAGAGAGGAGAAGGAGAAGGAAAAGAGAAGACGAGTGATGATCGAAGAACTGTGAAAACGGACAGACTATTAGAGATCATGGAAAAGCTGGAGGGCGTAGAGAAGACAAGGAAATAGGAGAGAATGTCAATAGAAGGTAAAGAAAGAGAACCAATTCAAACATTGCGAACTCTTCTATCCTTCTCCGTCTCTCTCTCCGTAGTTTACCCATTGTACAGTATCAATGGAGAATACATTTGGACCAAGAATAAACAGAGAATTAGAGAAATGGAGAAATCGATGGTGAACTTTTGAATTGAAAAAGTGGTCAAATGGCTGGATTTTCAGATTCTAGAGATACAGGCCTTTGAGAAATGACCAGATATTCAAGGTTTCGACGATGAAACTGAAAGAGTTTGGCTAGAAACAGTATTTCAATGTTCACGTCTTCAGAAGTCTCATAGAATCCCCTTTGAAGGGAGGATATCTCAAGGAGAAGGCACAGACCAGTACAAGGTCATCTTCAGTTCTAAATTTGAAAAAATTCAGATTCTGAAGTTTCACGTCTTCATGTGAGAAGCCTTTTCAGGACAAGATGTCCATCTGTAGAGCTTCATCATTGACTGTGAACTTCAGGATTCTGAAGTTTGACGTCTTCAGGTGAACGACGACTTCAGGGAACTTTCTAAACCTATTGAGAGCTGGAGCATCATCGGAAGAGATCTTCGTATAAAGAAATATTCAGAAACAGAAAACATTTCCATGCAGTGTTTCAATATAATTTTTATACTGTAATTCCAAATTCTGGAAAAGCCACGACTTCAGATGAGGAGCTAATATAGAATAAAAATCAAATCAAAATCTATGCGTCATCTAAATTCGAAGAAGCTCCTGCCAAAAGGGAAAATCCAGAAATATCTTTTTTTTAGAATCTTGTGGATTTTAAATTCTTGAACCCGAGATTCAGAAGGCTTCACGTTTCAGAAAACACCGTGAAATCGATACATTTTGCTTGAAGATTCTAGAAGAGCACCAGATCAAAAAATCTAGGTTCAGGCGACTTCACGTCTTCAGAATATTTTTTTTGAAAACTCGGAATTTCCCATGAAAGCCATGCTTGAACTCTGATGGAACGACAGCTTTATAGAATGATTGGAACTTCTTTGAAAAGCTCCAGATTAGGGAGTTTCGGATTCTCACGTCTTCACAATACAAACGACTTAAGAAAAAAACTGCGAAAAAAAAACCCAAAACCTTCCTATTCGAGATGAAGTGTGAAAAGAAAAGAGACTGAACTGTTAAAAAATAAAGAGAAAAGGGCAGAAAACGAAAACGGAAAGGAAATTAATTGATTCGAACTATTGAATGAAGGTCGTTAATGGAGAGAAAAGTGGAAGTGGACTGATTTAAGCGATTAGAAATTTCAATTGAAACGAGAAAAAGTAAACTCACTTCCTCTGCCGTTCATCGATGGTCTGTTGGTGGCGGTGGGTCGTTGCCTTTGTCTGACGATCTGAAAATTGAAATTTTTAGAAAATTTTCTTGACTTTACAGAGGCTTTTTGTATTTTTGGCGAAAATTTCAGGTAAAAACTGGAAAATTCCCGATTTTTTGCTAAATTTTTTATCAAAACCGAGAAAATTTATCCGTTCTCAAACACTCCTTTCACAGAAATAATCGAATATTTAAAAAAAAAAATTCGGTTTCAAAGGCTCAGTTTACTTGTTTTCCGAGTGCAGATTCTAATCATCCAGTCGGTAAAAAATAGTCAAAAACGGGAGGTTTGCGGTTTTTTGATGAAAAATCGTGCATCTTCAAGCCTTATTCAGCGGTGTAAAAATATATTGTTCTATTCGGAGTTCATCGAGTTTTCGATCAAAAACCCAGACAAATTGTAAAATTTTTCGAGTTTTTTTTCGCCCAAAAACTCGATTTTTACAGGTTTTTCACTTTTTCCTTAGAAAACGCATATTTGACTGATGAAAGTTTATCAATTATCAATCGAAAAAATATCAAACTTTCAGCATTTTTTTAACTGCTGAAACAGAAAAAACAAGATTTTTAGTTCAAAACTCTTTTTTTTTCGGTGCGTTTCCAAGTTTTTCCTGTCAAAAAAACTGGAGACCGAATAATGAATTTTTCAGAGTTTTTTCGTTCGGAAAAGTCTAAAACATCCATCACAAACCGAAAAAAAATATATGACTTCCAGCATTTTTTGGACTGTTGCAACAGTAAAAAACAGTTTTTTCCATTCAAAATTAATTTATTCATTTTTGGCTCATTTTTGCGTTTTTCATGTCAAAAACCTGAAAAATATACTATTTTTTCGAAATTCTGCCACTCGAAAAAACTTAATTTTTATCAGCATCGATAATCGAAAAACGATTAAAAAAAACAATATTTCGGCACTTTTTCAAAAATTTGAAACTGTAAAATTTTCCAAATTTTTCAGTCAAAATTACGTCGACTGTATCTCTTTTTTTGAGGTTTTCACTCAGAAAACTCCGTTTTTTTTTCGAATTTTCGCATTTTTTCTTTCCAAAAAATCAAAAACTCTCACCTCATCGAGTACAATTTGTCGAACCGAATCGAATGGAATATCCTCACGTGGCAATTTGACAGGGCTCACTTTTGTGAGCATTTCAAAAGCGGCATCTTCGAATGTTTTTGTTGATTCCGATGGAAGAACTGGCGGTTGTTTTGGATGATCTCTCATCGTTTCTTCTTCTTTCCCTTTTTGATGGTAAATGGTTAGAATTTAGATGATGATGATGGTTGGTTATTGATTTGAATAATTGAGAAGAGTATTCATTCGTTGATTTCTGAAAAAGAAGGTAATGGAATTGAGGAAAAAGGGTTTTCGAAGTAACGATGACGGTTAGAAACGGTAATTTTTTCAAGGAAAAATGGAGAAAAACAGTGATAAAAATCGAATTTTACGGGATTTTTGAGGATAAGATTGAGAAGAAACTGTTTTCAAAAGAAACGAGGAATTTTTGAAACCGAATTTTTCTGATTTTTATGAAAAAAAATGGTAAAAATCACGTTGAAAGCGGAATTTTCGCGGAAAATTGGCGGCTCTGACAGCTGAAAATTCCTACGATAACTCGCCACGATTACAGTAATTCTCTGTGCAGCATTACTGATTTTGTGGAATGAAACCTTTAAAATTCACTGTTTCGCCTCGAATTGAAATTGTCACTTATTCACAAATTATTGAAAAGTGTACTGAATTTTCAAGATTTTCGGGCTAAAAATCGTGAAAAAAAACATGACGAAAGAGAAATTTTGAGGATTTTTTCCCCACATCAGACAGGCTTGGTACGAAAACTTTTCGTTTTGGTCCAAAATTCAGCGGTTATTTATAACAGTTTTAGAAATTTTTGTTGGATTTTTAGCTGTTTCAGCGACATTCTTCATTAGTTTGAAAAACTATAAAAATGTTAACAATTTGCAACTCTATGTACCGAAATTCGGAAAGTTTTCGCTAATTTTCATGAAGTTTCGCAGAAATTTCTATTTGAAAAACTAAAAGCTTTGATATCCCTGATTTTCCGTCAGTAATCACCGATTTTAGTCGAAATTCATTACTTTCGGATAAAAATTGTCAAAAACCTCAGGATTAGCGAATATACCCGAGAAATGAAACATAGAGAACTCGAAACAGAAAATTTTTAAAGAAAAATCTGGCAATTTTTCAAAATAATACGCGAAAGTTTGAAAGCACCGCAAGAAATATTGGGCGATTCCGCGCCAAAGTTAAAGTTATTTTGAGTTGAAAAACTACTGATATCGCGGTAAGATATCATGAAAATTTGGTGTTGCGCCTTCAAACAAATAGTTGAAAAAGATCGCTTACTATCCATTTGCGTAAAAATTGAATTTTTGAAATAAGTGTGTAACGGAAAATGTTCACACGAAATCTCACGACAATTTGAACTGAAAGTTACTGTATTCGTGGCGAGATACTGCGGAAAATTGTGGTTGCGCCTTTAAACTGAATCTTCGCAATTTTTCAAAATTTTCATTCAAGAAACTGAATTTTGCGGGAGGAATTCGAATTTTTAAATGATTTTCGGGGACAAACTTTGATTATTTGACATAAAATTCCCTATTTCTTCAGTTTTAAGCTGGGGATCGAAATTTTTGAGTTAGAAAAGGCGTTCCCTTCTCGAAAATTCCCGACAAAAAGCCTAAAAATATACGAAAAGTTATATATTTCGTAAAGCTCGAGGAGAGGGTGGCGAATAACATGCGTCTCCCGACTATATATATATCCAATGGAGACGTCGGGCGGTGGGTGCCATGGGAAACGCCGTGCCCCTCTCGTGAATTCAGAATACTCTCAAAAACAAACTAATTAGTAAGGAGAGTAAGAGGAAAAGGGGAGGAGAGGTCATTTCCATTCAGTTATTTCTTTTTCTTATTCTTGTCAAGATATTTTAAATAGATAAGAGACAAAATAAAGTGGGAGGAGATTGACAAATTGGTGTATTTTTTCCTCCTTCTGATGACTGATTGGGGTGAAGAAAGAGTGATTTTTCGCGGAGAAGGAGAGATAAGAAGAGATAAGAGAGGGGAGGATGTTAATTAATTTTTGGTGGAAGATTAATCTAGATCGTGAAAAAAGATAAAATTTGTTGAGTGATTGAGAGCTTTACGGTCATTTTTACCGGAATTAGCGACTGATTTCGAGATTTTTGGACCATTTTCAGAGGGAAATCCGCCAGGAACGCCAGTTTTTTTTTAACTTGGTGATTTGAGAACAAAAAACCAAAATTTACTGAAAATAAGGTTACTAGTGGGAAAATTGCCAGTTTGTGGCCCAATTTTCAGCGCTTTATAACCATTTTTCTAACAAAATCAGCCCCAAAAACGCGATTTTTGAGCAATTTCAGATGTGAAAGGTCGTCAAACAATATTGAAAACTAAAGAAATACTGATTCAAATATGGTAGAAACGGAAACATTTTGTCGATTAACCTGTTCTGAATAGTGAAAAAAAACAATGAAATTAGCGTGGGAATCAGGACGAAATTCTGTATAGATGACTTTTCTGTGGAATTTCGGTTGTTTTGTGCATGAAAATAGGAAATGCGTTTCAATTTTGGCACAGAGAACAAGCGATGAACTGATAAAAAAAATGAGATTGGAATAAAATGTGAACTAAGAAACGGAGAACTTTTTCAAAAAAATTTGAAAAAAGAAGCAATTTCCGTCAGCTTCAAATGCGAAAAAAATGGAAGTTTTTGCGAAATTATGACGAAATTTTGGGAAAATGAGCTTAAAAACACGAAAAACTAAAAAAAAGGCAAAGGCAAATCGAAATGACATTAGTTATCATCGGCCAGAGCATAATATTTGGAAGAGATTTGAAACCGAAAAAATTAAAATTCCAGACGAATTTCGGGGAAAAAAAGCTCCAAAAAGACAGAAATCGAGAGAATTGAGCAAAAACGGGGGGGGGGGGGAGGTCCGATCAAAATCATCCGGAACAAAAGAGAATTTCGAAAGAAATTTGAAACCGAGAAAAATTTCAAATTCCAGGTGAGCTTGAGCAAAATAAGCATAAAAATAGCGGAAGTCAGGAAATTGAGTAAAAAAATAGTCCATAAAAATCTAGGAAATTGGGCAAAGCGGGAAAAAAAAATCCATTAAAACCATCAATTAAAAATGAGAATTTCGAAAGAGATTTGAAACCGTGAAAGAATTGAAATTGCAGGTAAGTTTAGTGAAATAAGTATTGAATTAGCGGAAAACCCCGGGAAATAGAAGAAAAACACAAAAATACCTGCGAAAAAACAATGAAAATCTCGCTAAATCCGGTCAGAAAAAGCTCAAACTTTCGTTGAAAATAAAGCTATTTTCAAAGTAAATTATAGCTTTCTAAGCGATAATTATAGGTTGAAAAACATTGCTTATATCCCAAAATTATCAGAAAAAAGCAATAAATAGAATCCAGACAGATCAAAAAAGAAGAGCATAAAAACTACAAATATGAAATCAGAATAAAACGATGGACGACGACGAGGAATTCATGAATATACGTAATATATTGGCGTCGTCCTCTCTCTTCTCTCCTGCCTTCAGCTGAAGAATGAAAAAGAAGAGAGAAAAGAGAGAGAAGCGTTGAAGTAGAGGAGAAGAGAGAAGGGTGAAGGGTGTCGCAGAGACGCAGAGAAAAACGCAGCGGAAGAGAGAGTGGTCATCACTGAAGAGACGCGTGAGAGACGCAGAGAAAAAAGGCCAGCCCGCACCCAGTTGGTGGTGCCGGTCACCTCAGAAGAGAGAAGGGGAAGAAGAGACGACACAACAGCATGCAGAAATGAAAATAGGACCCCGCCGTGTTGTTTGGAGGAGGAGTAAACGAAGAGTAGAGGGGAGAGGAGGGGAACTGAATGAAATGGAGTAAACGGGACAGGAGGTCGACGACAAGACCCCCTGGTGTCACAACAACGGGAGGAGCAGGAAGAGCATCAAATGTGGATGCTCCAAAGTGGAATAGGAAGTTGTTTTCTGGCGGCGGGGATTCTGAATTTGTAGGGATAATCGGTCTTTATGGACTTCTTTCCCTGCCAAAAATTGGGTGCAGATGAACCCAAATCAGGCATTTTGACTTGAAAAATCACTTCCCAGCGGGTAGATCTTATGAACCTCATCGGAGGAAATGGACCTCGGCCCAAGCCCCTGAGTTCTCGAATTTTCAACACCTTGAAGAAATTCCGAATCGCAAGGCCTGGGCTGAGAAATCTATCATTTTTCCGCGGATTTTCAGATAAGGTCTTTGTGTCAGAATTCGTTTTCCGCCAAATGATAATGATACTTAACAGAATCACCCTGATGGAGAATAAGCTTGTAGGGCTTAATCGCGAAATTCTCTGGACCAAACATCGGATTTTCATAATTTCAAGGTTTTGAATCCAGTTTTTGAAACGGAATTTTTTTCCCGTTTTCACTGGGGAAAATCATGGAATTTCAGTCAGTTTCTAAGATTTTCGGCTCAGTCATTTTCTGGCCAAAAATGGAGTTTTTCCGCGGATTCAGAAACTTTTAGGACGAAGATGGCACCTTTCGGTTTAGAGAGTAATTCTGCCCTCAATGGAAATTGCTACATCTGCACTGGAAAATTCAACGGTTTTCCGCAGATTTTCATCTTTTCCGTCACAATTTTGTACCGGAAGTCATTTCCTCGCGATACTCAATGTGATTATGATCAAATCTGACGGATCATTCGGAGGATTGAGCCTTTATCTTGAGCGTATAGCCGCTTTGGCTGGAAGTCACATAATGCATGTCAGGCTAGAATTGAAGACTGCCAATTGTGAATCTAGGCGGGATTTTCAGTCCTTTTTCTCTGCCACAATGTTCTGACCAACTGGAGGCTCAAATTCACGTTTTCAGACTTGAATTGGAGTTCTGATCTCTTATGGAAATAAGAATTCATTAGTCATCCAAGGAGAGAAGGGCACAAAAAGATCTGTTGAAACCGAAAAGTTTTCAAAATTTTTGGTCATTTTCAGTTCATTTTCCAGCCTTTGGGATTTTAAAATTCCTAATCTTCAAAAAATTGAGTTCATTGACTTATCACTTTCTAATGTTCTAGTTCAAAATTTTCACTGAACATTAAAACAGAAAAATTTTCTGCATAAAAATCAAAAACTTTCTAATTCATTAAATCAGTTTTGAGAATATATTGTCTAAAAATAGAACAATAAAACACTTCAAATAAAACACACCAAAAGGTATGAATTACGGAGCGACGCGACCAATATATGATTACTCAAGCCCTCTAGAGAGGGGAAAGCATAGACCAGATTATTCTATATGCTAAATATACACATAGAGGGGAGACACATTGGAGGCAGATGGCTGGAAGCACATATAAGCCAGCCAGCTGTCCCATTTATGGACCGAAAAACCGAAAGGAAATTGACTTTTTTCGGCAGGGGGAATAGATAGATCGGATAGGCTGAAGCTCCATGGATTTGAGGGGATTCAAAGGAAATTCAAAAACGCTCTACGGCGTTAGGGGCATGAATCACATTTGATGGCCTAGAAAGCACTGCTGGCCGAGTTCGCGAAAATGGTTCATTTTCAAAAAAATTTCGAGTTTAGAGTTGATCGGATTGAGTTATTGAGCAAATTTTTTAGTTCGGTCTTCCTTCGATGAAGGACTGAAACCGAAGATTTTAATCACTTTTGATTGATTAATTTGCAGTGCTGAGCCCAACTATTTTCTTGTTAATCGGCTGTATTTTCCTCTTCCACGGCCATCGGTATGACTAGGGCATCAGAATCAAAATTGTGGTCTTCGGACGGTTTTAGCCGATTTTCTAACAGCGGAAATTCTCATTGACTTCAATCTCTTCAAACTCGGCTCCAAATCGATAGATTTAGCCAAATGAAAGATCAACTGATAGCTTTCAAGATATTCTATAATTCAGAACCGAATTTCGAGTAGTTTTCATTGGAAGCGCTCTCAAAAATGGTTGAAAATTGTGAAATATCGCGAGAAAAATAATTTCGGATACCGGCTTTCGCCAGTTCGTTGGTAAAAAGCCGAGAAAACCAAGAATTGATGACGAAAAAAAAACTTCGAACCACAAAAATTCATTGAAAAAATGCATTTTTTTGAGAAGGTTCTTACCTGATTTAACGACGGAAATTATGAAAAAAACTTTCTTATCAAGAACTTGAAACAGTGATTTTTTTTACAGAAAAAGCAGAATTGAACCACAAAAAAAACTCCGAAACTCTTCTATGATAAAAAGTTTGTCTATACAGGAGAAAAGTAGTCGTCGTCGCCAGTTCTATCGGGAAAAGAGAGGCAAAGGAAAGAAGAAACCAACAGACGTATAACTATATGTACAACCAATTCGTGTCCTTCTTCCCCTCTCTCTTCCTTTCTTTCTCTCTTATTTTCTCCGTTCCCTCGTTCACTTCCATTCAACTGGTCACCTCTTTTACTCTCTCTCTCTCTTCCATTTGCCGGACAAAAAGGAGGTGGTGGTGGACGACCTCGATTTAAATTTCCTTTTGATGGCTGGGACCTCTTCAGACGGCCTTTATCTATCAGTAAACGACCTGAAGAGAAGAGGCGATTCAAATCGAACAAAAACTGCTGATTTGTACTCAATTTCGAGGCCCTTATTTGGGCTCGTTTCAGGTAGAAATTGAGGATTTTGAGGAAGAAAATCTAGGAAGATAGTCATTCTTCATAGAATGGGCCTTTTTGGGCTGATTTTCCTTCGTTTTTCTTCAAAATAGAGGAATTTTGAGTAGTAAAATCGAGGGAATCCCAGATAATAGGCTTTCTTTATAAAATAGACCCTTTACACTCGATTCTGAGTCCTTTTCAGGTCTCTTTCTTTTTGAAAATGGACCAAATTCCGGCTTGGTGCTCACTAGCTTACTAGCTTACTACCACTCGCTACAAAACAGGCCATTTGGAATTAAAATTTTAGGAAATTTTTAATTTCAAATTTCCTTCTTTCTTCATTTCCACCAGCTGTCTCTATCTGTGTGAGAACAGCCGTCTGCCTTTAGACGCAGAGAGAAAACGGAGAGACTTGGCACTGGGCCAAGTCTCTCTCTCTTCTTCCTTCTCTTCTTTCTCTGATTGGCATTGTTGACCCGCACTAATTACGGAAATGAACAAATATACGCGAAGAAAGGTGAAAAGTCAAGGTTACCCATGGGAACCACGTGAGGAGAAGAAGAAGGGGGATTATGACACTACTTTGAGGACCTTCTAGCCCGGTTGGAGAATGGCAAATATTACACACAAAAGAATTACGAAAAGGTTTTGGGGCGAACATTTAAAAATTTCCGAAAACGGTAATTTTTTCTCGAAAGGATTATGGGAAGAGAATCATGGGTAGGAATTGATTTCGAACTTCGAGATTTTTCAGTAGCAGGAATTTTTTTTCGAAAATTTATAATTTTGAACAATTGAGAAGTACGAAGTCACTTTGAGAAGGAAGTGACTTCGAACTTTTAAATTTCTGAGAAACTCTAATTTTTTTTCTAAAATCTCAAAACTTGAAAATGGACGGAAAACAGAAAGAAAACCTGTCAGAGTTGGTGCGGAATGCAGCAATAAATGATCGCGAAAGCCAAGAAAGTCTAGATTAAATTTGAGTTTTTTTTTTGAAAATTATTTGAAACAGAAATTATTTTCAGAAGAATTTTCAAAAAAAAAACGGACAAAAATTCGATGAAAATTCGTAAAAAATTTAAAACTGGAAAAATTTCAAAGTTTTATGAAATTTTTTGATAGAAAACAATTTTTTACTATTCAATTACCGCATTTTTTAACGAAAAATCCCGAAATCCGGAAGAAAATCTTGACAAAACCGACAAATCCCGGAGAACAAGAGCAACTTCGATTTTTCAATTTTTCCACCGAAAAACGTATCATTTCAGCGCACTTTTCACTTTTTATATTTTCAACCAGCCTGATTTTCGCGCCTACGGCGCTCCAACAGGCTTCTTTATACTGATCGTCGTAGCGCTCCTTACTTTTTCACGGGTCGCGGCTACGCCGCTCCATAACTATGAAAACCACCGACACCTATAGGCAAACAGGCTGCCAAGGTTTCGTGGTCCGGTGGCGCAGTCGGGTGCGCGGTCGGCCAACGCACGCAAGGCGGCAGGTTCGACTTTTGTTGTGGCCAATTCTCTTTACCCTTCCTCAAAAAACTGCGCACATCCCGACAAAGCAACGGACATACCCCTCTGGCTTTTTATATATAAGAATGATTAGACTTATTAAATTTTAAAAACACTTTTTCCACGAAAAAATCTCGAAACCCCGATGAGAAAGCGTAAAAAAACAAGGAAAAACAAATCCGAAAAATATGGATGCTTATCCGAGAGGAGTACACGGTAGCTGTCTGCGTGCACCAGATTTGACGAGCAATGTGGACTACAGTAATCCGAAAAAGAGGGAATTGTTTTGAATCGTGCTGAAAAGACGTCTGGAAATTGCTGGAAAAGACAGAAAATTGCCGGAAAAATAAAAAAACAATTGAAATATCCAAAAATTGAACGTTTGAAAAAAATTTATCGCAGAAGATACTATAAAAAATTGGAAAATTTAGAAAAAAAAGGAAAATATCTGAAATCCTGCTGCAAATATAGGTTCAAAAGTCTGAAAATAGCTGAAAACATGGAAAATTTGCCAAATTCGATTCCAGAACTCGATGGAAATCTGAAAAAAATTACTAAATTCTGCATTTTCAACTTTTTTTTCCAACCAGTCCATTCAGATCACATCTGAAAAAAATTCGACGAAAAAAAGTGGTGTTTGGCCAAATTTAATTTGAAAATCTCTTGCAGATTACAAGAAAAACCCATCAAAAAATTTAAAATAAACTTCTGAAACTGCAAAAAAATCTGAAAACAAACACCAAAATATTCCTCCACAATTCAAAGTTCTTTTCCCTTCAATTTCGCCCCTCTTCCAGATAGTTTGCAACACAAATTTTGAGATGTTTGACAAGCGGCGCGGCGCCTAATCAGTGATTATTTGGGTTGGTGAAATCGAGTCCCCTTATCAGGAGTAAATTGGAGAAAGAGAAGAAAGAGCACTCTCTGCCATTCTCTCTTTTCAAATAATCACTGATAACAATCACTACCAAAGTGGACAAATTTTCAATTTTCTACTAACTTTTCCTCACCCCACTAATTCGACTTTTTGATTTTTGAATTTTTGAATTAATTAGGATTTCAATTGCGCTTTTTAGTCTCCACAAAATTCTGCAAACGCGCTCCAATGACAACTTGAAAAATAGTGTGTTAAATCAAGAGACGAAGAAATTTTTCGTCTGCGCATCTCGGTTCTAAACACTATTTTTTTGCTGTTACCATTGGAGCGCATTTGCATAGTCTTGCGATTACTATACCGGTAGCCCACACGAGTTCCCAGTGAGGGTAGGAAAGCGCGCCCTAATGCAAAAAGTTTAATACTCAGTTTCGCCCCATTTCCCTAAAAATTCGGCTAAAAAAATTCGCCTGAAATTGAGATACGCAGCGAAATCATCAATTTAGCATTAGGGCGCGCTTTCCTACCTCATCTGGGAACCCGTGTGCTAGCCCTGGTAGATCAAAAAAGGTTCTCAATAGAGCGCATTTTCCAGAAGACAATGACATCTTCTCTGTACACGGGTGGCCTGGCACTATTCATTTGCCTGGCCTTCGTTGGCTTGGATGTCCTTGTCAACGTCTTCGGATTGGCTTGGAATGGAAAAGTTTGCTTTTTTTTCGAAAGTTTTTCAATTAAACTCGAATTTTAGTACTTCACATTTGCCAATATTGCTCATTGGTTCGATTTGGCGAATTATAGTTTTTTGAAGAATCCCGTGGATTTTTTGGTAAGTTTTAGGGGAAGAAATTGCGGTTTCAGGGGGATTTTTCGAAATTTGGGAAAGTATGAAAAATTAATACACTGGTAATCACGGTGTGCTTTATTGAACGTGGCTTTGAATTCTTTTTCCCGCGTTCTATTTTTGTAGTGAACGGAAAGTTTTTATTTCGCTGAGTAGCGACTCAATTTATCATGCAAATCGACGCTACGTATCATCTTGAGCACGTAAAGCTGGGTGGCTACGCAGTGAGCTTGCGTTCATTTCAAGAAAAACGCACGAAATAAATTCAAATAACGTTCAAAAAATTGCCATTCGAAAGTAGGTAGTTGGCACAGAGCCAACATTCGGATCGTTTTATCAACTTTAGCTCCCAAATGTGCACGTTTTGATCTCCAATTTTCGCGGGCTTTCTGATAAAATTCCTCATTTTTGGTGTAACCACCATCACGATATAACAGAAACTAATGAAAATTCCAAAGTATGAGCAAAGTCCATTGATAATCCAAGTTGTTTACTTGTAAAATAACACTCACGAAACTGTACTTTTTTGTCTGAAAATTCAAAATTTAGGACCACAATATGAGCTACATAACTGTTCCTAACGGGTAGGGTAAGAAAATTGAAATTTCAAAGCATTCCTTTCAGAACTAATCATCACTGAAACAGTACTTTTTCTCTTAAATACTCAAAATTCACTGTTTCCCATTTTCTTAAAAATCGAGTAAGTTATAATTAATTTCATTACCGCTACTAGTCCTGTCAAAACTGAAAGTCTGATTCTATCAGCAGCAAGTTGTTCTTTACCTGTTTTGAGTAAACACCATCAAGACAAATCACAAAGTATTCTGGAAGCTCTAAAGTACAGTATACTCTAAACCGACTTTTCCGCAAGATTAACGTAGGCAGAATTTATTAGTATTTCAAATTATTCATTTGAAAACTAAAAACCACTGAAACTGTATTTTTCGTTTCGAAATTCGAAATTTACTGTTTCCCAGATTCGTAAATCCACAGGAAGTTACAAGTAAAGTCATTATATGCTTGGTTTATCGGGCTTTCTGGTCGAATTCCTCATTTTTGGTGTAACCACCATCACGATAAAACAGAAAATAATGAAAATTCCAAAGTATAAGCAAAGTCACGCCGTCGTCCATTGATAATCCAAATGATTTACTTGTAAACTAACTTTTACGAAACTGTACTTTTTTGTCTGAAAATTCAAAATTTACAGTTTCCCAGTAAGTTACATTTACCGTCATTATCTCTACGAGTCTTGATAGAACTAAAGTCCTGATTGTATCACCAGCAAGTTTTTCTCTGTGCACGTTTAGTGTTAGCGAAAATTCTCGAAGATCCAAAGTACAGTATACTCTCAATCGACTGCATAACATAACTTTTGGGAAATAATTTGCGGTTTCAGGGGGATTTTTTGAAAATTGGAAAAGTACGAGAAAGTAATATACCGGACATTGCAATTGCAAAAGTTGACATATGAAATTGAGATGTTGGCCCCATTACGATAAAATACAGAAAATTATGAAAGTTTCAAAGTATAAGCACAGCTCCGCCGTCGTCGATTGATAATCCAAATAGTTTATTTGTGAACTAACATTGACGAAACTGTACTTTTTTGTCTAAAAATTCAAAATTTACGCCCAAAATATACTTTCTATGGGCTACATAACTCTTCGGAAATGATAAACTGCAATGATTGAAATTTCAAAGTATTCATTTGAAAACCAAAAACTACTGAAACTGTAATTTTTGTCTGAAGCTTTAAGTTTACCGTTGCCCAGGTTTTTAAAACTTTGGGAAGTTGCAATTAACGTTATTACCTTTTATTAGAACTAAAGACCTGATTTTATCCCCAGCAAGTTTTTATGTGCCCGTTTTGTGTAAACACCATCACGACAAGATACAGAAGACCCTTGAATTTCAAGGTACAGTATAGGCTAAATGAGCTACATAACTGATCCAAATTGAAAAAAGGTATTGATAATTCAAATCATTCGTTTGAAAACTAAACACTTTGGAAACGGTAACTTTTTGTTTGAAAATTCAAAATTTACTGTTTTTAAACTTTGATGAGTTACATAGTCATTATTTGAGGAAGTCTCATATTCATATATGCCTGAATTTTTGGACAGCAAGATTTTTGCGCCTATTACGCTTGAAAGCAGAAAAACAACATACATGAAGCTCTGAGAGTTCGAAACTACAGTATACTATTAAAAAGCTGTAGGAACATTATTGATAATGCAAAGCATTCATTCGTAAACTAAACAATGCTGAAACTGTAATTTTTCCGTCCGAAAATTCAAAATTCACTGTTTCTCAAGATAGCAAATATTCGGGAATTCTCAAGTAAAGCCATTATTTTCTTTGATTAAGTTGTCCCCAGCAATTTATTTTTGAGTGTATTCGGTGTGATCGGCATTTGGACACAGAAATTCCTGAAAGTTCCAAGATAGAGTACGTAATGGGCAATGAAGCTGCAAAACGTCTGCCTATTGGAAATTCAAAGTATTAATTTGCGAACTAAACTTTGCTGAAACATTAATTTTTTAGTTTGGAAGTTCAAAAATTACCGTTTCCCGAACTTCCAAAACTTTCGAATGCTTGAACGGTCATTCATTGTTTGGGTATGATGGAAGTTCCAAAACTTTTTGAAGTTTTTATAATGGAACCTACTCCTAGAAGAATGCTTTCAAGCTCGAAATTGATATTGACTATTTTTCCTAAATTTCCCTGTTTCATTATAATCCCAAAGCTTGAAATGTTCGCGAACAGACATTGGGAAGATCTATTTGGCTTAGACACCATCACGACAAAATAAAAAAACTTCTAGAGTTCGAAAGAACAATACACTCATAACCGACTACAAAACTGTTCTGAAGGAATAAATGGGCTCATCTAATTGGAATTTCAAAGTATTCATTCGAAAACTAAACACCACCGTAACAGTAACTTTTTGTTTGAAAATTCTCTTCTCTGTCTGGAAATTGAAAATTTACTGTTTCTCAAGATAGGAAATATTCGGGAATTCTCAAGTAAAGTCATTATTTCTTTTGATTAGGCCTTCAGCTATCAGTCACCAATTTGAGACTTGTCTGAAAGTTGCAGAAACTTTTTAGCATTCATATAATAGCTTCTACTCCTAAAAAAATTCTTTCGAACGACAAATCGATATTGACTATTTTTCCTAAATTTCCCTGTTTCATTATAATCTCACAGCTTGACATTTTTACGAACAGACATTAGGTGGACAATGTTGCTAACTAACACTACTAAATGTTCACCAAAATCCACAAAACCTTCGCTACTTATTGAGATTTCCAAGTGTTGACTTGAATCTTATAAATTGCTGAGGCAGTGTTTTTTTCTGAATAGTCAATATTTACTGTTTCTCGAGTTCCGAAAACTTTGGAGGTTGACAAGTCGAACCACTCACTATTTGTAGTTTATTAACATGCTTGAAAGTACTCGAAAGTGCCTTCGAATTAGATATTGGAACACCAGATTTTCTACTTAAAAAAATTCGTGTTTCAATTAAATTTCAAAACTTGAAACGTTCACAATTAAAATGATTGGTCGAAAACTTGTTGCCCAAATATTATTCTGCTCCTTCTGAAAGAATAAAAAGAAATTCACAAAAAAACCACAGAGTTTTCTCGTAATCCTCTCTCAAATTTGATGTGATTACCGTTAAGAAAAGAACCGACAGTTGAAAAAAGAAACATTGAGTTTGTCAAAAAAATCTCTTTTATTTGCCACAATGTTGAAACAGTTATTTTTTGTCTTGGAACTCTAAATTTACTGTTTCACAAAATTCCAAAAAGTTTGTTAACTCATAATTAAAGCGATATTTCGTGAAATAGTAGCGATTTTTTTGAAGTTCTAGAACTTTTCTAAACAAGTATGATACTTCCATCGATATTAATATAAGAATTGGAATTTTTCTTCAAATAGTTCTGTTTCATTGTAATTTCAAAACTTTTGAAGCACACGAGAGGATGATCACAAAGATGACCAAAGGTCGTTAACCACTAGAAAATAACACCATCTTGACCAAACGGTGTTCTCTTTGTTTGAAGAGAACACCAAGAAACTTCTAGACTACAGAGTCATCAACGGCTTCAGGTTTCCAGATTTTCATCATTTGGTGCATTTGGACATTCATTGAGTTTTCGAAATTCCTCATTTGTATCCTATTTTTTCCTCATTTGCATTCTGAAACAGTAACATTTTTGAGCGAAAGTTCAAAATCTACTGTTTCACCAAACCCATAATTATACATAAAGTTAGAATTAAAGTGATTTTTTAATAACTTCCAACAAGATTGAATTTGAGATTGGAATGGTCTTTTTTTCAAAAAGAAAATTTCTGTTTCCCTAATATTTCAAAACTTGGAACATTTACGAACATAACGATTCTCGAACATGAAATTGATTGAGAAACCGCGATTAAACTTTTAAAAAATTTCGGAAACATTATTTTCCTGCTCATAAATTCATAAAATTATCGATCAAGGATCGCAAAGATAGCATTCTGAAAGCTTCAGCTTTCGTTTTGAAATTTTCTGTTTCTTGAAGGTTCAAAAACTTTTGGAATTAAAATATTTTTTATTACGTGCGTGTTGAAAAAATACTATCAAATAGTGGATATTTTTTGAAATTCATCACATGAAACACAGTTTCGTTGTTTTTCAAATCGTATGCCTTGACCTTGTTGACCGAACTGATATTTCTAATCAAATCATAGTGTTGAGGGATGCTCTTAGATTAGAGAGTTTCCTAAATTTATCGCTTCGAATAATTCTGTTTCTGGAATTTCGGAAAAGTTTCAAAATTCTCCTAATTCTGATGTATTGTTTCTTTCATCAGAACGGAATTGTATACAATGTTCGAAAAAAATTACAGTTTTCTTGAAACCCAAAGCTCTGTGGGCGCTCAATGAATCCTATTGATTTATTGTCTGTAGGAACATCCCTTCGCTAAATTATTCACAGTTTCTCTTGTCTTTTAACCTTTCAACTGATATTTGCCGAAATACTTTGCTCATTTTTATCACTGGCTTGATTTGTGTAATCAGATGTATACCAGAGTTGTACGGAATTCCGTATTCCGGATTCCGAATTCCGCAAAATGAAATTTCATTCCGTTACAACTCAAAATTGTCAAGTCAAGAAAAATAGCAGAATTCTGAAGAATATTTGAGAGATATTTGGGTTTTCACTGCGTCTAGCATGAAATGACTCCTAAAATGAACTGAAAAACGGATCCAAACTACTTTTCGAACTCAATAACTCTTAACAGCTTCAAATTTCGCAAATCCAATCATTCCGGATTCCGAATTCCGTATTCCGAGAAAAAAAAATTATTCCGAATTCCGGAATCGAGAATATCCATTCCATACATCTCTGATGTATACAACAGATTCACAGATGATTGTGGGGTTGCAACAAAATTCTCGGATCAATTGGTATCAATCGAAAATACCAATCCAACTACCAGTGGTTCAACTGATTGCATTCCAATTTTTTGGAACTTTTATTAAACAGTAATCTCTGAAATTTCAGAGAGAAAAAGAACAGTCAAAGTGAGATCGACTTATTGCTTTAATGCAATGCAATCAATAATGCAATGCAATGCAATGTAATGCAATCAGTTGAACCACTGGTAGTTGGATTGGTGGGAAAGTTGTATAATTTTTGTGAAGTTTTGGAAATTGCCAAT
Organism: Caenorhabditis doughertyi; assembly: GCA_963572265.1. Taxonomy (NCBI): domain Eukaryota; kingdom Metazoa; phylum Nematoda; class Chromadorea; order Rhabditida; family Rhabditidae; genus Caenorhabditis; species Caenorhabditis doughertyi. Next base: position 7,858,058 of record OY751553.1, on the reverse strand, counting down.
TTTCAGTGAACTTTTCAAAATTCACAGTTTCACAAAACTTCCAATGTTTCAATTGAAATTCCTTCATTAGTGACGAAAATATGTCCTTCACTTGATTTTATCACAATCACGATTTTCTAGTGGTTGTAACAAATATCACTTGATTCTAGGAAATCTTAAAGGAGGACTAAACTCACTTAAATTAAACATTGTTTATGCTTTAAAATTCTACGCTGATTACGATTTTTATAGTGATTTTGCTCAAAAATCGCTCTAAACCGCCAAAATTGTTCTGAAAAATCGTACAAAATACAGATACCCCTTTAAAGACCGTGGACTCCTGGCCTATGAATCCCACCGTGTAGTTCGAGAGTACAAGAAGGCCTAGGAATCACATATGAAATCTCTAGGCCTTCTTGTCCTCTCGAACTACACGGTGGGATTCCTAGGCCAGGAGGCCACGGTCATTAAAGGGGTATCTGTATTTTGTACGATTTTTCAGAACAATTTTCGCGGTTTAGAGCGATTTTTGAGCAAAATCACTATAAAAATCGTAATCAGCGTAGAATTTTAAAGCATAAACAATGTTTAATTTAAGTGAGTTTAGTCCTCATTTAAGACTGTAATGTTATTTCTACCCGGGTACGGAGATCGAACAAGAATTCAAGATTCCATTTTTAGTCGAAACATTGTTGAAACAATACTTATTTCCGCCTGAAAACTGAAATTTTACTGTTTGAAGAGAATCCCAAGATGTTTGGCAGTCCACATGGAAAACCATTGCACATTTCGATTTAATTTCCAGACTTCTTGCCCGCTTTTATTTTCTAAAAGTGTCTGATTCTAGGGCGAGCATACCCTTAACTTGGAAAATGTGCTATAAAAATTTCAAAAATTCATACTAATCAGTTGAACTTATTCATAAATTGATTTGATATTTGCTGGAAGCAGCAATTTTTGTACTCATTCTACAGTTTCACTAAGATCTTATTTTTAAATGTACGGTTTTTTTTTTAAATATAGTTGCGACAAACTTCCGTTCATCATGGCTTTCATTTACATGAGAAATGCTCTTAAATCAGAGAAGTAGTTCAATTTTTTTATCCCAAGAATTACTGTTTTCCTGAAAATCTATCGGTTTCCCTTTTCAAAGATTTTGCAATCGTTCCGACTCTAAATGTTCGGAAACTCTTTAGTTCTTAATCATGATTCACTGTTTCACAGAATTTCCAATTTTGGAATATTCCCAAGTGAAACAGTAAACTGTTTAAGGAAACTTTTTTACTATTTTTGCCTTTCCAAGGGTTCCGGATTCTGCCCGAGGATGGTCTTCAATTAGAGAATGTGATACTGAATGTTTTCAGAGCTCAAGTGGTGGTTGAACTTATTCATAAAATGGGACTTGTTCGAAACAGTAAAATGATAAAGCTAAAAACCATTCGAAAATTGCTGTTTCTCTCAAATCTTTTAACTTTCAATGTTCACAGGTCTCGTTATTTTCCTGATGATCAAAAAAAAGCTCAGATCAAAAACTAAGAGTAGTTTCATCAAAAAACGGTCTTTAATATCTTTTTTCCCAAAATTTCGAAAAAAAAATTACAGTTTCTCAAAACTGCAAAGTTTTGAAGAGCTACAAGTAAACCGATAGGTTGTGTACGTAGAAATCCTTTAGGTTTGTAGAAATTAATTAATAGAGATTCACTGTTTCTCGGAATTTGCAATTTTGAAACATTCCAAAGTGGAACTGTTTCTTCGCTTCTGGAACTTACACAACCAATAATTATCATAAAAGTTTTCACGTGCACTGTTCTTCTGGTCATTTAGGTACCATCCATTGAGATAAAAGAACACGCTTCACCATTTACCAAAAAATGAAACAGGCATAAATTTTACTCTATTTATATAGAAAATTGCAAGTTCACTGTTTATGAAAAATGGCAAAAGTTTGGTAGTTTGTATGAAATTCAATTGGCCTTTTAATTTCCGGACTTCTTGACTTTTTTTTTACCTTTTCAAGGGTTTCTGACTTTGAGAGGGGATGCCCTTAAGTTAGAGAACTTGTTATTGAATGTTTCCTTAGCTTAGCATTTACCTATTGTTCTAACTTATTCATAAAATGACATGATTCCTGCTTGAAACGGTACAATAATATGGCTAATGAAATTTCCAATGAATTCCACAAAATTGCAGTTTCAACAAGCTATTTTTTGAAACTTTCACTAATTGAAAGTCAATTAGAGAAGTGTTCTGAGCTCGGCCTTATATAAAGTTTTCAGCCAAATTCTGTTTTTTCATGAGGTTCCGCTCCTTAATGCTCTTAAATTAGAGAACTTTCTTCTGTTTTTCATTTGAAAGTTTTCGTGTCTCTCAAATTTCATTGTATTCCATATTTAGAGAAATGCAATGTTTTGTACTAAGGTCAAACATCAAAAATAGGCTAACCGGTTTTTGAACAAGATGAAATTTTTGAAAAATTTACAGTTTCTCTGAAAGCTTAAGGCTACTACAAGTGAATCAATTTATGGAAAAAATCTAATCCTAATTTGTAGAGATTTACTGTTTCACAGAATGTTCAATTTGGGAAAATTCATAGGTGAAACAGTTAACCTTCTTTATTTGTACGAATTCCTTTGGAATCGATTAGTCTATATCATTAGAAAAATCCCCGTTCACTGATGTGACAACCAATAAAAATTGTTTCTTTGAGACAAAATTCACTACTTCAACAGTTAATAAAAAAAGGAAAAATAGTAAACTTGATAGTGAATTTAATAAAAAACTATGAATTTACATAAAGAAACTTCTTCAGTCCAAAGAAGCACTATTTCTTCTTTAAAGGAGGACCGAACTCGGGTTTTTTTATTTCAAATTCTGATGCAGTTTTTCATTCCGATCATTTTCTTTCACTACGACTACACTTAAAAATCACTCTAAACGGGTGAAAAAGGCGTTTGAAAGAAGCACGCTATACATGTTGATAGCCTAGGATCCGACAAGTTTGCGCCTTGCGCCCGCTTTTTTTTCAAATTTCTAGGCCGTGAACCTGTACGCGGCCATGCTTTCAAACGCGTTTTTCTACCGTTTAGAGTGATTTTTGAGTGTAGTAGTAGTGAAAGAAAATGATCGGAATGAAAAACTGCATCAGAATTTGAAATAAAAAACCCCGAGTTTATTCCTCTTTTAAATCGGCACTAGATAGATATTTTGCACGGATATTTTGCCATAAAAACTTGCCGAAAATTCCGGTTTCTTTCAAAAAAAAAAAAACGTTTCGGGGTGGTACAAGATAACCGAATTATGAGGATATCAGTTCGTTCCAATTTTTTAATACTCACTGTTTCACAGATTTCTAATTTCGAGACGCTCACATGCGAATAAGTGATTCACGTTTGGCCTTTTTAACCGAATCTTCTGGAACCTCTATCCTTATCACTAGAATTTTTTACCCGAACCGTTCTCACTATCAATTAGAAGACCATTGTGCACGGAGTGAAAAACAGTCCATTGAGATTAAAAAAACATGTTTCTGAAAGTGTTCAGTATAGCGTGCTTGCTTTGGCTGTGCAGCAGCGACTTATATCATTAGTTTCGATACGTAGTTTAATCGAAAATCGCTAGTTCTCGGGAAAGAAAAAAACGAAAACAATTTTTTTGCATTGAAATAGGATTGATCAAAATCAAAAAGATCTTTGAAAATAATTTCAAAAATTTTAGAAAATATTTTCAAAAAATGTTCAAACGCGCACTTTTCGCGCCAAATAATTTAGCAAGTGCGCTCTAGCTTATATGGACTGTTTTTCACTCTGTGATTGTGCCGAATTTACTGCTTCCACCATCCACTTCAAATTGAGACAAGAATTTAATGTTTTCAAATTTGAACACTAACTTATTGCTTGAACTTATTATGAAAATACGATAATTCATGCTCGAAACGGTAAAATGATAAAGCTAACAAAATTTCGTATGAATTCCACAAAATTGCAGTTTCAACAAGCTCTTTTTTTTTTAACTTTCACAAATTGAAAATTAATAAGAGGCAGGCGTTTGTAAAAATTCTTTAACCAATCTTTGTTTTTTCATGAGGTTCTGTTCCCTTTTGCTCTTAAATTGAAGAATTTTCTTCTGTTTTTTGTTTGGAATTTTCACTGTTCCTGTCAAGTTTTATGACATTTCATAGTTACAGAATTCGCAATCTCATTCCCAAAATCTTGGAGGAAAAACTAAAAATAGTCTAACCACAGAACGGTTTTTGATATCTTTTCTCGCAAATTTTCAAAAAAAAAAAGTTACGGTTTCTCTGAAAGCTCAAAGCTATGGAGATATACAGGTAAACCAAATTTATAGAAAATCACTGTTTCACAGAATGTTCAATTTCAAAACTCTATGAAGTGCACCAATATCTTCTTTTCTCGTTGTTGAAACTGAACTATCCGGATGTTTCGAATCCAAACCTAGTAGACCAATATTAATCACTAGAAATTTTCGCGTGCATTGATCTCACTATCAATTAGGCTTCACAAAAACAACAAAAAATGAAACAAAATTATTTTGACATTAATTTTATGGTATTCCTTGAAATTTATTGATCCCACTTTCTACAGAGTTTAACTATTTCTGTTTCTTAAAAACTTCTAAACTTTCAATATTCACCACCAAAAATCGCTGTTTCACCATTTACTGAAAAATGAAACATGCTTCAAATTTATACTGATTGAGTTCCTATTCCAACTTTTTTCAAAGAAACAAAATTTTTCTCAAGTTTTTATGGCAAAATATCAATTTTGAATAATCTGCTCTTTTTTTGGTGCAGTTTTTGGACAACAAGTAATAGTAGACCCATAAACATTGTAAAACTTGGAAATTTCCAGAAACAGAGAAATTCTTTGTAAAAACTGAAAAAATTTGCAAACACAGTGTAAAATTTGTGTCTGTTTCACTTTTTGGTATTGAGTGAAGCAGTGATTTTAATCTCGATCGGAGACATGAAATTCATTGATAGGTCGTTTTTATCAATGAAGTTTATGTCTCCGATCGAGACAAAAATCACTGCTCACTCAATACCAAAAAGTGAAACAGACACAAATTTTACACTGTGTTGATCCATTGTCTCTTATAAATCCTCACTTTTGATAATGTTGAGGGATAGCCTTCATGGTTTCTCATAGCGTCTCAAAATTAAAAGAAAAAACGAAGCTCCGCCCATTTCAGCATTAATTTTTCAGCCGCCGTTTGTAAACTTTCCAAGTTTTCAGAAAGAATTTCTCTGTTTCTGGAAAACTCCAAGCTTTCAATGTCGGTCTTACTATTATTTGCTGTCCCAAAACTGCACCAAAAAAGTGTAGATATAAATTTTCAAAATTTATATTTTCCTATAAAAATTTGAGAAAAATTTAGGTTTCTTTGAAAAAAATTGGTTTGGGAAGGAATAAGGAAAAAATAAATTTATGAATCTGAGGTGATATTCATGAACATTTTCTTTTTGGAAAACCAGTACAAATTCATTTTCCGGAAAATGAATTTGTACTGGTTTTCCAAAAAGAAAATGTTCATGAATATCGCCTCTGTACCCAATTGTGCAAGACTCACTGTTTCACAGGAAGATCAACTTTGAAAAATTCTGAAGTGAAGCAGTACATTTTTACATTTTTAAAAACTGAACCATCTAGAACTTCTATCTGGATGTTTTTATCCTCACCGCTCTCAAAATAAATTTGAAGATTTTTATCGAAACAAAAACCACTGCTTCACTCAATTCCAAAAAATGAAACAGACGCAAATTTTACACTGTGTTGATGTCATTGTCTCTTATGAATCCCAATTTTCATAAAGTTTAAGGATAGCTTTCATGGTTTCTCACGGTGACTCAAAGTTATTATTCGGAAACATGTAAGAAACCAAGCTCCGCCCATTTTTGCAATGATTTTACTGCCGCAGTTCGCAAACTTTCCAAGTTTTCAAAAGAAAATTTCTCTGTTTCTCAAAAACTTCAACCTTTTGAATTTTCACGGATCTATCAATACAGTAGTGTTCAAAATTTCAAAAAATTGCAGTTTCTCTCAAAACTCAACCTCAGGAGAGGTACAAGTATACCTATTAGTTATAAGCATACCCAAAAATCCTTCAACGTTCCCTGTTTCAAAAAAATGCTAATATTGGAGAGGTCACAATTAAATCAATCAGCTTTCGTCTTTTTTTTCAGAAAATTTTATTTCATCACTTTGGATTCTTTAGATTCCCGGTATTTCATTAAAGGTTTTTTTTTCATTAGAAACTAACACTGGATAAATATGAAATTGATATTTTCCCATAAAAATTTGAGAAAAAAACACAGTTTCTCTGAAAACCCAAGCTTAGGAGAGGCAAAGGTAAACTAATCTCTATGGGTTTCAAAGTTCATGGGTATAACAATAGTTCGGTCTTTTCTGTTGCTGTCCAAAAACCACACGGAATACTTCAAAAATTGATTTTGTTTCATACAAACTTGAACAATACTACGGTTTTAACGAAAAATCAAAGATTCGACAATGCGCCAATTAAGTCAGTAGATGTGTAAATTCACGAAATCTTAAGGACAGATTATGAATAACTGGAGCCATGACTAATATTGACTCATAATATTAAAAAACGAAACTTCCGGAACTTCCTAGACTAGATTATATTCTTACTGGCTCACAGCTTTCCATTAGATAGTTTCCAAAACGACCATTGAAGATGTACTTTACAACAGAATGAAAAATATAAAGTATTTCTGTTTCTCAAAAGATTCGACTTTTCGTTTATGCACGGGTCTAGCAATAATCCATTTATATAAACTTGAAACAAATTACAATTTTTTTCTGAAAACCAAATCTGCGGAAACGTGCAAATCAACCCACTTGTTGTGTGAAATCTACATTTGCCCGAAGCTTTTGAAGGTTTACAGCTTCACCAAAATCTAAAGTCAAATCATAAATAAATGATAGTCAATAATGAAACGTAATTTGAATGAAACTTCCGGAACATTCTTGACCACATTTTATCACTATCGGTTCACAGCTTTCCATTAGGGAGTTTCAATATTCTTAAACTTTTTCAGCATGCAATATTTTCCAGTTATTACAAGGAATATCTCTGTTTCTCGAAAACTTTGACTTTTCGTATTTTCACGGGTTTAGCAATGATTCATCTATACAAATTAAAAAAAATACGGTTTTTACGGGAAGCCAAATCCTCTAGAATTCGCCAATTGAACCATTGCGAGTTTGGAAGAATATTCGTCCTAAGTTTTTGAAGATGTTCACTGTTTCACCAAATCTTAAATTTGAATGATGAACTACAGACGCAATGACAAACGCTTGAGAAATTTTCGGAAAATTCAAGACCAAATTTTATGGCTAGAATGTTTTCCAGAAAGAGACGCAGAAAAAAATATTACAAAAATATTATGTACATAAATTCACAGCAAATAGGATAATGCTATGGATTTTTCGGTTGATATGAATTTTTTCATACAATACTGTGGAACCAAAGCCTTGAACTGGAAATTCCACGGGCAAAAAATGAAATTAAGGAGTCAAAATTTGAATCGAGTTATTGATCTGTCATATTGTCAGTTGATACGGTGTGTTACTTGCGCAATTGCGGCGCACTTTTAATTTAAGCCACGCCCCTAACTGGATAAATTACGGCTTTCAAGGTCTGCTGTTTTGAATTAGAGTGGTTTGAAACCCATTTGCCTAACGGTTTTTCCGATTACTGTAGGTGAAAACTCGTAGGAACTGATCATTAATATTACAGTTTTACCAAATAGGTAACATAAAATATCATTGCAAGTAGGATAATAGAATCACTTGGTTGGATTTTACTTTTATGAATTTTTTCATCCAATACTGTGGAATCAGAGCGTTAAACTGGAAATCTTACGAGACCAATTCTGAAGATCCGAACTTTGAATTGATTGTTTTAATACGTTTCACAGTTCCCGGAACGATTTCAATTGGAAGAGGTTACAGTTTCATGGAAACTTGAAACATGAAATATTCATAGACAGAACACTGAGTCTTTTCTTTTATTTGACTGATATCTTCATAAAAAATTTTGAATAATCGAGTTTTTGAATAAACTTTCGTATGAAAAGTTCCAGTTTTTTAAAGTTTCGAACTTCGAAAACGAGCCAATGAGCTGAGAAATCTTTGCGAAATACAGTAAAATACCGATACAGTAAAATTAAAGCTTTTAACTGGAAGTCTTAGGGGCTAGAACGAGGTCAATTAAGAAGATCCAAACTTTGAATTGATTAATTTCAGAACATTCGACAAGATTTCCAAACGATTTTATTTGAAAGAGGTTACAGTTTCATGGAAACTTGAAACATGAAATATTCATAGACAAAACAGTCCATTTCATCTTGTCTGAAGACTTTATAAAAGTATTTCGAATATTCAGGTTCTTGAATAAAATTGCATAGAAAAATGTCAGTTTCCCTAAAATATCAGATTTCTCTAAACTTCGAAATTGAGCCAATGATAAATCTTCGTAAAATTTTGTTCCGAATTCATAAAGACAAAAGGGTTCCAGCCTGCCTGAATTGCTTAATTTTTCAAAAAAATTTACAGTTTCGAAAAAACTTCAAACGTTTAGGAATTATAATTGTCAATAATACAATTCTTGAGTTTCTAAGAACTGTATTAGTAGTGCATGCACCACTATTTTTCAACCTCTTCATCTGGAGGGCACTACTATTAGAGGGGCACTACTAATACAGTTTCTACGGTATTTTAGATTGACTAAAACGTTTTAGAATCCCTTTGAAGAATTTTTGTCAGTTTCAGAAATTTTTAAAGTTTAACATTTTTCGCTAGAAAAGTGATTACCAAAAGGCGTATTCTTCTGGAAATCGCAGTTTCAACAAAACTTTATACTCACCAAAATAACAAATAGAATGTTTAGCTTGAATCCATAGCATTTCTTTTAACAGACTTGTCACGGGCCGGGCCGGGCCGGGCCGCTGGAGGAATTTCTACCTTCAGGGAGGAAATTCTGATATATTTTTGAGTGAAAAGACCCAGGAAAAGTTTTGAAATAGGGCTGAAAATCGCGAAAAACGTGCTTCAAAATTCAAAAATTGTTTTTTGACAAGTCCCGAATTTTGACAAGTCTGTCTTTTAAAGATTTCTTCGAATTTTCAGTACTGAAAGAAGACCATACCCAAAATTTAAAGAAAAAACTTTAAGGTTTCACAGAAATATGAGAACTTCCAGTCTTCGATAATAAGCCAATGAGTCGGTAACTACAGCTGTAGACATGTGATATTTATTTCGAATTTTTCGAAATCGTCCAGAAAAGAGTTTATGTTCATGTTTTCCAGGAAAAAGATACCCGATAAAAACTTTTTTCAAGAAGTTTTTACAGTTTCAATAAAACTTCAAATGGGCAGTAATTATAATTTATTTGATACCAATAGTCTTCTATTTTTAAATTTATTAATCATTTTAGAATCATTTCAATATATTTTTGTCAGTTTCAGTAAATTTTTGGGCTGAATGATTGAAAAAAGATACCACTGCTACATATACCAATCAGGGTTTTTTAATGGAAATTGCAGTTTCAATAAAAAGTTATATTCTAATTTTAACTCACTAGTACAGTTCTTAGTTCCTGCTAGTTCCTGTTAATTCCTGCAGCTTTTCAAAGATAACTGTAGGATTACAGTAGAACTTTCCAAACTTTTTGAAAATATTCCATCAAAGTCCATTTATCATACAATTAACTGGTTCTTTTGAAATCATTTCGAAATTTTGAGCTGAGAAATCTTCGTGAAAATGTGTTCCAAACTTATAAAGACAAAAGAGTAACAGCCGACAGTTTTTTGTTGGAACTGCTTACTTTTTCGAAGAATTTTACAATTTCGAAAAAACTTCAAACGTGTAGGAATTATAATTGCCAATAATAAAATTCTTGATCGTCTAAGAACTGAATTAGTAGTGCATGCACCACTATTTTTCAACCTCTTCATCCGGAGGGCACTACTAATACAGTTTCTACGGTATTCTAGATTGACTAAACATTTTAGAATCCCTTTGAAGAATTTTTGTCAGTTTCAGGAAATTTCAAAGGTCAAGACATTCACAAGAAAAATGATTACCAACAGGTATATTCTTCAGAAAGGTTGAATAAAATTTTATACTCATCAAATCCACAAATATTGGGAAAATGGGAATTCCGTCAAGTTCGCCTCAATGCAAATTCTATCGAGAGGGCTCGTTTAGCTGAGAAAGCTCGGCCGCGGCCACGTCCCATAACGGACTGGGGGTGGCCGCGGCCGAGCTTTCTCAGCTAAACGAGCCCTCTCGATAGAATTCGCATTGGGGCGAACTTGACGGAATTCCCATTTTCCCAATACAATGTTTTAGCTTGAATTCATAACTTCTTTTTTAAAGATTTCCAGTACTGATAGAAGACCTAACCCAAAATTTGAAAAAACTTCAAGGTTTCACAGAAATATGAGAACTTCCAGTCTTCGAGAATAAGCTAATGAGTCGGTAACTTCAGCTGTAGAAATGTGATCTTTATTTCGAATTTGTCGAAATCGTTCAGAAAAGAGTCAACAATTTTCAGAAAATTGATACCAGGAAATGACTTATTTTTCAAGAATTTTTACGATTTCAATAGAACTTCAAACGTGCAGTAATTATAATTTATTTGATACCACTTCTAAAAACTTTTTTAGATTGACTAGACATGTTAAAATAATTTTTTGTCTGTTTCAGTAAATATTCAACTTGGAAACATTGAAAAAATAGTGATTCCTTCAGTTTCTGAGAGAGATTTCTTCGAATTTTAATGGTAGAACCGGAAACAGTTTCTGCTCAACCTGACCCAAAAAATGCCCTTTAAAAAAGTTCAGTTTCCCATAATTTACAAAATATCCGAAATTCGAGAATAAACCAATAAATCCGAAGCTTCTACAGTAGAATCGTTCAAATTTTTTTCAAAATTTTCACTAACGTCTTTCTATCATTGAATCGACTAGTTCGTTTAGAATCATTCGAAAAATTTTCTTTCTGTTTCAGAACATCTTGAAGCTGAAAACATTCAAGAATGAGTAATTTCTTAGCAATGACCATGCCACTAAACTCGTATGTTTCCAAAAACCGTTTTGAGAAAATTTCCGTTTCAGCAAAACCCCGAACATGGAGAACTTATAATTGAGGCAATAGCTGATGAATGTGGCCTCATCCTTTAAAAAAAAACTAGTACTCATAGAATTCCATGTACAGTGTTTATCAGACATGAGCGGAAGAGAAAATTTTGAATCCGGAAGACGGAAGTCGGAACAGTTTTCAAAAACTCGGAAGACGGAAGACGGAAGGCGGAAGAAATTATAAAAACCCGGAAGACGGAAGGAAAAACAATTTTTCTAAACTGCCAAAGCTAGAAAAAAACTAAGTTTTTTGGCATGAAGTTGAACTTTTTTGAACAAAAACGTAGTTCGATGATTAACCAAGCATGTTGAAAAGCGCTAAAACCGACTTGAAGAGTTGAAAAATTTGAAAATTTTCGCCCGAGTTTCCATTTTCTCAGTGCTTCAAATCGTCCGGAAACTCGGAAGACGGAAGCCGGAAGACGGAACGATTTTTGAAAATCCGGAAGTCGGAAGACGGAAGACGCAAGAGAAAAAAGCCCGGTAGACGGAAGGCGGAAGACGGAAGACGGAATTCCGCTCATGTCTGGTGTTTAGGTGCTCGAATTTCCCATGAACTCTGTATTAGTGATGCCTCTTCAATAGAAGTACCTCTTAAATAGTGTTTCCCCATTATCAAGATGATTTTTCCTTCAAATTTGAGACTTGCTGACAGTGAAACCAGAGTGAGAGATCTCAAAAATACCAAGAAAGTGTGACCCTTTAATAGTACTGCCTCCTGGGAGAAGAGGCCGTAAAATAGTTCTGCATGCATCACTAATACAGGTTATAGCGTATAAAAAAATTAAAGTTTCGGCGAAACGCCAAATATGAAATTCTTAGAATTCACGCAATTAGCAAATGTGAATTTTTCTTTTTAAAAAATTTTAAATAGTCAAAATGAACTGTTTCTTTTGCGAAGATTTTGTTTTTCAAGGCTTCATGAAACTGTATCATCTAAAAAAAGAATTTAAATTGAAGCCACACCCCTAACTGTTTGAAATTGCAGCGTGGTTGAGCTTACCGCACGGTCTTCCCGATTACTGTAGGTGACACTTTGTATGAACTGAAAATCTTTGCGAACCCTTGTGAAATACTCGTATATTATTGATATGATTGGGGAATATTCTCTCTAAATTTACAGTTTCAATAAAAAATTAGAACTCACAAGAACCCAAAATTACGATTGACATAGTAGTCTCTTTGTAATTTACCATAAAGATCGTAAAAGAAATGAGTCCCTTTAATAAAAGAATCCCTCTAATACAAGAGCCCGCAGGAGCATGTTTTCAAACAATGAAGAGGGCCCCTCTATTAGAAGAGCCCTCAAAGAGCATGCTCTTCTAATGCAGTTTTTTCGGTATGTTAATTCTATGAGAGTTTCGATAAAATTTCTTTTAACTTCTATGACATTATGGCAGCGCAAGAGAAAAAATTACAGTTTCATCAAAGTTTCAAAAAATGTACCTTACAAAATTAAACTATTACACATCTTTTATTCCTTTCAGGCTGTGGCTCTCATCCGTGACAGTATTCTTCTCGGTGGAGCAGTTTCAGCATGGGCATCACCATCTGGATTCGCTCAAGTGGCGGAGAATGTCAAGTGAGTTCGAATTTTCTGATTTTCAAAAGAAGGACTCAACATTTTTACTAGCGGACTTTTCAGTTCCAATTTCTTTTATTCTAGAAAAAAGAATCAAAAATTGTTTATACAAAAAAGTGGGTAAAAGTTTTTGGGTGCCCTATTTCGAACTATTTTGTCACTTGTTCCAAAATACAAATTGACTTTTAACTAAAAAATACTTCGGTTTCACCGGGAAAATGAAATAACTTGCTTTTTTAGGACGTATTAATTGTAAACTGATCATATCAGCAAAAAAAAACTTCTTACTGATAAAATAGGTTTTCTCACCGTGTATTGGGAAAATAGAAATCCCGCCAAGTTCGCTCCAATGCAAATGTTGTCGAGAGGGCTCGTCCAGCTGAGGAAGCTCGGCTGCGGCCACCTCCATTCCCTTATGGGGCATGGCCGCGGTGGAGCATTGAGCCCTCTCGACAGCATTTGCATTAGAGCGGGACTTGGAGGGATTTCTATTTTCCCAATAGTTGGAGAGGGCCTAAAGATATCCCCACTGAAAACTAGGCCATCTGGTCCTCTCAGACTAAGAAATTAGAATTCCATGCTAAGCCTTGCTGCAAACAAAACAGAACCGAGTCAGAAAGACGAAAATGCGATAATTTGTATACAGTATGCAAGATTATAACCGAGCTCTTCGTGAAAAATTGTTTAGAAAAATTGGCTTCAATCTTTATTTTTTGAAATATGAAAAAAATCGGTTTCAACAAAAAACTAACTGAATTGATCATCAATCCTTTTTCAATCCTCTTGTTTGAGAAAAGTTTGATTTCAGTTCAATAACTCTTAAATAGCAATCAAAAAGGTTCCTCCTGATAAAAAAAACCAGACGGTTTCCGGCGCTTCGCGCCTCAACCGTCTGGCTTCCTCTTAAATTATGTAAATAAGTAAGGGTTATAGACCCATTTTCTTAGACAAAAAGAGGGACGACCACCCCTATCTTGCCTCCCGGGAAAACGCTAGGGAACGCGATTTTGACTAAGTGCATAGATAGCACAGAACTTATCAGTGATCCAATCAGAAAACTAAAAAGACGGGCATCATCACGTCAGCATTCTCTATCGATCAGTCAAAATTTTATGAAAATCGGTTCAGTAGAAGCTTAGCTATGGCTCTGGACACACAGACAAACACACACACAGAATCTTTGTGGTAATAATAGTAAAGATCCGGTTTCAGCAAAAAATCATTAGACTTGAACATTAATCTTTTTTCGATTTCTTCTTATCCTTCGTGAGCCATAAAAAAGAGTCGTTATCACTATTTTTCTGATAAAAAATGAATCAGTTTTAACAAAAAATTTAAAACATTGGGCATAAATCTTCATTCAATGAGATAGTATTTGTCGATTCATACGAGATGTTACCTGAAGTAATTGGAAAAACCGTGCGGCAAGCCGATTTTGAATCACGCCTCCAAACTGGGCGGAGCCCGAATTTGATCTTTCATCCAGTGAGGGGCGTGGCTGAATTAAAAAAAGTGCCGCACTTGCGCACACCCCGAATGAACGGAAAATAACAGTAGTAAAAATGCTTCTTTCAGAAATGTTGTCTTCGCCGTAATGCTCCTAATCGTCGCTTTTGCTCCATCGAAGCTTCTTGCCTTCTACGAAGACGATAACATGCGTCTAGCAGTTGGAGACTGGATTCTCATGATTTGGTGTATTTTTGCTTCTCTAATTCTTCAAGGAATCTGGACATCTGTCCTCTGCCACGTCACTGAAGTTGCCGCCGGAACAGGGGATTCTCTTTTGTTTGGAGATGCTGAGGAAGAGGAACGTCTTCGTCAGGAAGAAGCTGAAAAAGCTGCAGAGCAAAGAGAAACCTTCCAATTGTTGTATAGACTTTTGGGATATATGGGACGGCAATGGAAATATTATGGAATGGCTTTTGGATTCTTGTTTTGCTATTCCTTGAGTAAGTTTTTCCTAGTTTATTGTAACTCGACTGATAAATTATCAATTGCGCAGCAATATTAACAGATTATGAATCCGAAATAATTTGCGAAAAAAAAACGAAAAATTGAAATTGAGAACCAAAGTCATCTCTAACACCAATTTTTTTTCAAAATCTTTAGAAACAGTGGTCATTTTATTGAATTCACATTTTTAAAAATTAATATTCCCGGCATATTTTTCCCATTTAAAAGACATTTTTTATTATAAATTCACTCAAAAATCACTCTAAACGGTACAAAACGGCATTAGAAAGCATGACCGAGTACAGATTGAAAGCCTAGGAAATTGAAAAAAGCGCGCGCAAATCGCTTCTAGGCCACCAATCTGTTCTCGGTCCGTTTATACCATTTAGAGTCGTTTTTTAGTGAATTCACAATGAAAAACAGGATCAAAATACTTTGATTGATAATTAAAAGAAAACAAAAAAGAGTTAGTAGCCATCATACTTTCTTGTCATCATGAGAAGTAATCAAGAGTAGCAAATAAACCTAAATCACTTGGCGGGGTTCGAACCCGCGAGTCGGCGACGGCGGCTGACTGACAGTCTGCCACACAACCACTGCGCCACGGGTGTAACAGTAGCAAGAGGGGAAAGAGGGTCAATATGAATGCGGCGCGTCTCGGGGGAGGTTGTCGGCGGCGGGGGAGGAGAAGAAGATAGCGTTTGCATTGGAAATTTCGGCTGAAAATAGGAATTTTAGGCTGAAATTAAAGATTTTTTCTAATGATTTTTGAATTTTCAGGTCGTGTTTTCATTCCGTATTACACTGGAGAAGTTGTCACTGCAGTGTTTGGAGAGAGTGCTTCTTATGAGAAGCTGCACAGAACTGTCTTGATTATGGGTCTTCTTTCGCTGGCTTCGTAAGTTTTTTGAGAACCAAATTACAGGAACAATAATGGAAGGACAAAGATAAACCTAGAAATATAGGAAATGAAACACTAAAAAATTTGGAAATTATTGTGTTTTTGCGACGCATTTCAAATTTTTTGAACTGCGGCACGACTTTATTTGCAAAAAATGGGCGGAGCTCAATTCTATGGTTTCATTTATGGAATGACGGCTTTTTTTGTTGGAAAAGTTTATAAACTGCGGCACTGATTGCACTACAAAAGTGGCCGGAGCCTAATTTTTCAACTCTTTCAGATGCAATAACATTTTGAACACCATGAGAGTCCACAAAAATTAAAGTTGAAACTGTAAATATTTTGAACTATGGCACGGTTTTACTTGCAAAAGTGGGCGGAGCTTATGTTTTGGGATGGATGAACATTTCAAACACCGTAAGAGTCCAGAGATACTGACAACGAAACTAAAAATATTTTGTAAATAGTGCAGTTCTTCTCACTAAATTTTCTGAAGTTCGGCTGGGGTTTTTTCTTGCAAAAGTGGGCGGAGCACGAAATAGAAAAGCAGCATGGAATAACATAAAATTATACAAAAAGTGAAAATGAAACTGTTAATTTTTTGTGGAAAAAGTTGTTTTTAGAAAATGATCTGAACAGATTTTCCTGGAAAAGTGCACGGAGCTTAATTTTTCAGTACTATTAGATGGAATAACATTTCGAGCACAATGAGAGTCCAGAAATATTAAAGTTGAAACTGTAAACTTTTTTGAACTATGACACGGTTTTATTTGCAAAAGTGGGCGGAGCTTAATTTTAAATGTTTTGGGTAATATATAACATTCTAAACACCATAAGAGTCTAGAGATACTGAAAACGAAACTGAAAATATTTTGGAAATGATGTAGTTTTTCTCACAAATTTTTCTGAATGTCGGCTAGGTTTTTTTTTTGCAAAAGTGGGCGGAGCTTATTATGAAAAAAAGAATAAAACAAATAACATGAAACTATAGAAAAAGTGAAATTGAAACTGTAAATTTTTTGTGAAAAAAGTTGTTTTTAGAATAATTTTTAAACGGATTTTACTGGAAATAGTGAGCGCAGCTTAATTCAATTTTAGATTAAAAAATTTTTCGTTTGAAATGAGTAATTCCGAAAACCTAGAAAGTCCAAAAATACGGAAGGTGAAACTGAAAAGTTTTTCGAACTGCGGCATGGGTTCATTGAAAAAGTGGGCGGAGCTTAGATTGTTTGAATTTTCGCCGGTGAAAATATTTCAAACACGATGAGAGTCCAGAGATAGTCAAGGCGAAACCGTACATTTTCGAAAATATTGTAAGTTTTGTTAACGAAATTTTCTGAATTTTGGCATAACCAGTCGGTCATCGGCGCTTCGCGCCTCCTACCGCCTGGCTTCACTTTTTTTTAGAAATGAAAATGTTGTAAAAAATTTCACGGAGTTTATTATATTCACATGGCCCCCTGCGTGTCCCTCTCCCCGATGGAATTTTTAAAAGAGGCTTGAAAACGTGGTTTTTTAAGCCTGGCGACCTCATTTTTCTTATTTCCAAAATTTGAAATAGACGGGCATCATCACGAAAGAATTTCACGTCCAACTGTCTAAATTTCAGAAGAATCGGCTCAGTGAGAAATTCGCTAGGGTCACACACACACACACACACAGAAGTTCTTGATTGTTATTAGTAAAGATGCGGATGTTGAATTAACTGTAAATACCATGAAATTATATAAATACTGAAGATGAAACACAATTTTTTTTTGAAAATTTTTTTAAATCTACATTGTTGTATACTGGATTATATTGGAAGCGGAGAAAACCACCGAAACCCCACAAAAACTAAGAGTGAAGCAGCAGAAATTCTGAAAATTCTGTGAATTTTCAAAAAAAAGTTTTGAAATTGCAATAGAATCCGCGGCACGGTTTCTATTGCAAAAGTATGCGGAGCATAATTTTATTTTCTCCTAATATAACATTCAAGACACAAGGAAAACCTTCAAAAGTTGATGATGAAACTGTAAATATTGTAATTTTTCCTGCTAAATTTTTAAAATTTTGGCACGACTTTCGTCAGGATTTCCAAAAAGTGGGCAAAGCCTAAATTTGAAAACCTAGCCAGTACATTTTAAAAAAGTCGCATACTTCCCAAGTTCCCCCAAGGTAAACTGCGCCGCAAAATTGCAAAAAGTGGGCGGAGCCTTACCAAATTTTCCTTTTCAGAACTGTCTTTGGAGGTCTTCGTGGAGGCTCTTTCACCTATGCCCATGCTACAATTGATCGTCAAATTCGTAATGATTTATTCCGTTCTGTAGTGAAACAAGAAATTGGATTCTTCGATATGAATAAGACTGGTGAGTCATACGAAGGAAACGCGCTCTATTGAGAATTAGGAGATTCTCAATGGAGCGCGTTTGCTTTAAAGAAAAATTCAAAATTCTGGTTTTCAGGAGAAATCTGTTCCCGTTTGTCTGCCGATTGTCAGACAATGTCGAATACCTTGTCACTTTACATGAATGTTCTCACCAGGTAAGTCAGAAGTTGTTTATTGATTTAGGAAGAATTTCAAAAATACTAGTTGAGTACCTGAAACAGAAAGATATATCTGAAAGTTACTGAACTTCTCTAGAACTGAATCTCACCTACTTAACATCTAAAAATGCTGAATCTCTCCTGAAAAAGTGAAAAAAATGTTTGCTTTTTCACAAAAAATTTGAAGAAAAAATTCGAAAAATATAAATAATTCTGCAAACGTCATCTGCATCTATGAATTTTCACACGGCGTTTTTTTTCGAACGGGATTTACCGTTAAAACTGTATTAGAAGAGCATGCTCTCCTATTGTTCCCAGCAGCATCTTGAAGGGGCTCTTCTAATAAAGGGGATCTTCCATTAAGCAAATCAAGGCTTCGTATCGCATTGAGCACATGAAGCTGAGTCGCTACTCAGCGAATCTCAAAAACTAAACGCGGGAGAAAACGGCTCTAATAATCAAGTAACTATCAAAAACTTACTTTATCAAGAGTGTGACGAAAAACTCGTGTAAAGATCGAAACAGTAAATTAAATATGAAAAATTCGAAATCTTTTCGAACCTTTATTTTATTTCTGGAGAATTGTATTAAGTGAATATCTAGCAAAAACTAGTCCCGACAAGTTATCTTTCTGAAACAGTTGGGAAAATTCTTGATATTTCACAGAATTTTATTAATACATGTATTACGCAGACACAAAAAAGTGAAGGTTCTGTTTAAAGGAGCAGAGGCAAATGTACACGATATCTCGCCACGTTTACCGTAATTTTTGTGTGTTACTTTCTGCGTGTCTGGCCGATCTCTTCAGAGTGAGAACTATTTTGACAAAGGTGGGCGGGGTTGACATTAGAGCGGGTATGCAGACGCTTTCGTTGACTATAACGAATTAAAATTACGGTAAGCGTGGCGAGATATCGCGTACATTTGCCTCTGCGCCTTTAAACAGAACCCACGGTATACTGTTTGTGGAGGGGTGCAAACGCGCTCCATTGATTGGGGGCGTGGCCTAATTTAGGAAGCGAAATTTAATGCGTTTAGGAATTTTATTTAAAGAGAACCCAAATTTTCTGTCAGAGAATCAGCCGAGATTTGTCAGAAAAGTCCACAAAAATGAAAAAATGTGTTACATTTCACCTCAAAATAATTATTTTAGGATTTCAAAACAAATTTTGTCAACAAAGCGCGTTTGCATTACTTCACAAACAGCATACCGTGAGAACCTTCATTTTTTTGTGCCTTCGTAATATAGCAACTGAATCAAAAAGTATCATAATGTCAAAAAAAAAATTAACTTTCACAAAACTTTTTTCGCGGTTTCAAAAAGTTTCCTAGATCGAACATACTTTTTATTAGATATTACGTCTCTGAAGAAAATTCCAGATTCTCACTGTTTCAGCCAATTTTTGAATTTTTATATATTCAAAAATTTCCTATTATTCTCTTTATTGGTCCGTTAATTTTCAGCATGTAATTAATGGTTGTTATTGGGCATTGTGAAAAATATTTGTTTTTTAGTACCTTGTGAAAAAGCAAAACTTTTTCTCGCTGTTTCATAAAGAATTTATTAACGAACATTGACTTTCGCGTGCCAATAAGCTTGATGAGTTGTAGAAATGGAAAGAAAAAAATTTACTGTTCCATCGGATTTTCAGAAGGTAAAACATTTTCTCCTGATGGTATCTCTGAATACAGAAATAGAATCTGCAGTACGAAAAGCTGTTTTGAGCCTAGTTATTTGAAAAAAAAATAGGAAAATCAAGCTGTTTGAGGTGATTATAAACCAGAAGCGACTTTTGATTATTTTGATATTCTCTTCAAAATGTCTTCTCACTGTTTCGTGAAAAAATCTTGACGGATCTTGACTTCTCTGGATATTAACATTCGGGTTCTGTCCTAGTTTAGAGGTCCTATGAAAAAAAAAGGTCCCAAGACGTATTAGGACCTTTTTTTCTCATGGGACCTCCAAACTAGGGCAGAACCAACTTTCGTGCACCAATATGCAAGATCTTCTGATATCAACCTAGGAAAATCATTGAATGAGTAAGGAAAATTTACTGTTTCATCGAATTTTCAGAAGTAAATTCTTTGGTAACATTTCGATAAACTAGTACTAGTTTCGATAACCAAATATTCTAAAACAAAAATAGTACACTGTATAACCTGAATCAGTAGTGCCGTTTTAATAGAAGCGACCCTCTAATAGTAGTGCACAATTTTCACATTCCTTTTTTTGAATTGCCGACTTAACTTGACTGAAAACGGTTCTAAACTAAAAAAAAAGGTGATGAAAATTGGAAGTGCCCCTCTAATAGTAGTGCTCACCGGATTCAAAATAGTGGTGCATGCACTACTAATACAGGTTTTACGGTATATATTCACATTTTTCCTCATGTTGCTTTACAGCATATATTCGACGAATTGTGGTTTGTGGAAAAACTTTCATTTCTGAAAACCATGTGAAGTAGAGAATTTTTTTTTCACTGTTTCAAAAAGAATTTTTGACAGATATTGTCTATATTGAATAGTATTGTTCATGTACGAACGAGTAAGCGCGATGACTTTTAGAAACGGAAAGAAAAATTTACTGTTCCATCAGATTTTCAGAAGCAAAAACTTTTTTCTTGGCGTTGTTTCTAGATTCAGCGATATGACGTATCACAAATATAGTTTTTACAATATAATTTCGCAAGCAAAGGTAGAAGTCAAATCTAAACAGAAATAACGGAGTTTTTTATTATCAAGATACCGATCGAAATAGTATTACTTTTTTTCATGGAAATATTTGAAGATTGTGTCTTCGGTACCTCGAATCAGAAAAAAAAACCTGTATTAAAAGTAGTTTTTTTGGGAACTGTAGGAAAAAATCATGCTGTTTCAGATGTTTACAAACAATCACTGATTTTTTATTCCGTTGATGTTTACGCTTTTCTTGGTGACTACTGTAGGATTAAAGTTGATAAGATTTTTATATCATAGACGAAATATCTGATAAAATTTTAATCATTCTTTGTGATTTTTGGAAACAGCAAAAAAGTTTTGAACTGTTTCAAATTAAATTGAAAATCGGAAACTTCGAAAAACCAATTATTTCAATTGATTTGTATAATTTAGCATTAACAAAGTACTGATTGGAACGGATAGTTATCATTTAAAACAGTCAATTTTATTTTCAGAAATCTAACAATGCTTTTTGGATCACTTATCTTCATGTTCACCCTATCATGGAAGCTATCAATGATCACTCTTATCAATATCCCTATCATTTTCCTGGTTAATAAGATTTTTGGAGTTTGGTATGATGTAAGTTTTTGGTTTTGGAATAAGGAACGACGGACCGATGTGTCAAATCAAAATTTTCTTTTTGGTTCTCTAATATTTCAATGACGCTCAGAAACAGTAAATTTTAAATTTATGACTTAAATTTGGTCCACCTTTAAACAAAACTGCTACTGTTTCATGAATTAGTAATTTTTCGTCTAATTTTCAAAACGAAAAATCTCAAAAATCAGAAATTTTTTTCGCAGTTTCAAAAATATTTATCAAAAACTTTCAAAGAATTTCAATTTAGTGAGTATTTGACTTATTCACCACGACGAATTATTTCAGATGCTATCCGAAGAGACTCAAAATTCTGTTGCCAAGGCAAATGATGTGGCAGAAGAGGTCCTCTCATCAATCAGAACAGTCAAGTCATTCGCTTGTGAAAATTATGAGTCGAGCAGGTGAGAAAGGGGATTTAGAGGATGTATTGCACTGAAAAAACAGCGGGATATTCGAAATTATTTTGAAACAGTGAAGTTTTAGGGGGGGGGGGGGGGGGGGTTCTGGCTATGTCTGAAAGTGAAGAGAGAGAGAGAGATACTGGGGGAACTGAAGAGAGTTTAGAGAAAGTGCAGTGGAGCGTACTTTCTGACTCCCAAAACGATTTTCAAACTCATTAATTCATAGATCTGTGATTGGGAACAAATATATGGGTGAATTAGTTGAGAAAAGTTTGAAACAGTGCAAGTTTGGTAGTGATCATGCCAGTCACGGAAAAACCCCTTTTTGTGTCCTAGAAACACCCTCTAGGTGAATCATAGTTCCCGAAAAATTAAAAAACGACAAAAAATATTTATTTTTTCTTGAAGATTACTGTTTCATTAAAGCCAAATGACAGCCATCGAGCATATCAAGTAATGATTCGACGACCGTGACGAATGTATTAGTTAGAAAATGAGTCCATCAAAATATGCTTTACCTTTTGTGGGTCTACAACAGGATGAAGTAAAATGACCAAACTTGTCGGGCAGTTTGGAAACTTTTCGACTGCCCGGCCTGGCTCAGCTCGCTCGGTCTGAGTTTCTACAGAGTCGCTGGTGTTTTTTGGAATATTCATGTTTTTTTTTTGGAAAGGATTGATACATTTTTTTCCGCTTTTAGAGCTCTTTACAGCAACCTAGGAAATTTTCAGTAGATTTTATCCACATATTAAGCAGGTCCAGCTCGAAAAAAGCCACGAAAATGTCTGAAATTTTCAAAAATTTTTTAAACTCATGCACGCGGTCTGGACCAGGCCGAGAATCTACAAGTTTGAATATGGCAGATGTCAGATTCAAAATAATATGGCGAATCGACTTTAGAATTCGAAAGGCATTCTCAGTTCCAAATTGCTGTTTCAAAAAAATTTCGAAAATGCATTTTTGGATTCATAATTAATAATCCGAATGAAGATATTAAACCTACCGAGTAAGATCAGACTACACCCAAGTAACCTCGTGGCCTAGAGGAACATCCAGTGTAGAAAAACTAGTCCTTCATGATTCTAGTCCTAAAATGTGGGAGCACTAAAGTTCAAAAACTGTTGGAAATATACATTTTCTCCTTGAAACCGTTCTTTCTTTGTTGAGAATTCTGTTTCAGAATGGTGCAAAAAGCAACAAGGGGCCTAGAAAGACAATAGAGAAAATCGACCTTGAGTTTAACAAAGAAGTTCACACAGACTTCAAGATATCTAAATTTGATCTTTTATCCAAATGAATATGCTAGAATCATTAATTTTTTCAAAATTCTAAGCTCAATAAACTTCCGCTTGAAACGGGATCTTTTTTTATTCGCGCTCAGTATTCAGGGGCCTACAAAACCGTTGTTAGATGAGAAACTTTATTAGAAGAGCATGCTGTTCTATTATTCCAAGCAGTGTTTTGAGGGCTCTTATATTAGAGAGCTCTCCTAATGGAGAGAATCTTCTTTTGCTACCAGTACTTTCGATTGTTTCATATAGGCATGTTGTTGGTCGCCAAAACCTTTTATTAAAACCAATGTTTTTCACGTCAAAGGTTTTTCAAAACCAATCATTTTTTGTAGATTGATTTTTGAAAACCAATGAAATTTCTAAATTGGTAGTTTTTACGCCAATATTTCATCACAAAATTTTCGAAAAATTAATTTTTTAAAAGTTTTTTCAACGCATTTGACCTTTGATAAATTGGTTTTTCCAAACCTACACGTAGGTATTGGCGACCAACGCCAATTTACAAAAAGGCATTGGTCGCCAATACCTTTTTGAATATTGGCGTAGGTTACCAATACCAATTTTTAAATTGGTATTGGTCGTCGTAAAATACCTTTTTAACAAGCCTAGTTTCATATGAAAAAAAAGATGATCAACATTGGTTTAAATTTATGACTATTATCTATAATTAAGACGAAACCGATTTTTCGTTTAGAATATTGTGGTCTAGGAAACTCAATTTTTGGGAAATTCGGCTTCCAGCCCACTAAAATAGTAGAAAATAAGATTGTTCGAAAAGATATGAACAAAGTTATTTCGTCAAAAGATGGCAGAAATATCAGTAATTGTAAAATTTCCAAGTTATTTTTTCTTTGTTTTGAAACTGTAATTTCTTGGAAAAATCACCATATTCTGGTGGCGTAGAAAAACTATGATGAAACTAGTCCCCGATTTCTTTTTACGAGCTCAGTTTATACTCTAAGAGCGAAATATCAAAGTTTTTCAAACTTAGCAAAATATAAGTTTACTTTGAAACGGAACTTTTTTTTTTTGGAAAAAAAAGTGAACTTTCTAATAAGATGGCCTAGAAATACAGAAAGTGGGGAAAACTAGTCCATCGGAAATTTGAAAAAACAATCGACGATGAGAAATGAATTTAGAATTGTAAAACTTTTGAAACCGTGTTTTTTTTTCAGAAAATATTAAATTGTTTCAGCTATTGGTAGAGACATCGGTGATTGAAAACTTCGAATTGTTATGCTCAAGTTTTGAAACTTTTAATTTTTTAAGAGTATCACCAGAAAAGATGTCTAGTAAGTCCAAAGTATGGATTTCATTCTGGTGGCCTAGAAAAACAGACTATGAAAAAATTAGTCCCTTGAAATTTTTTGATATTGTAAAAAAACGTAATCAAATTTTGAAAACATAGCAGGAAATACATTTTTTTAGAAACGGACATTTTTTTGAAAATAAGTAAAATGGCCTAGAAATACATAACGTGTGGAAACTAGTCTGTTGGAAGTTTTTCAAAAAAGCATCTGATAAGGAACTATGTTAACATATAAAATCGATAATGGGAAATAAGTTTGGAATTGTACAATTTTTGAAATCGTTTTTTTTTGGGAAATTTTTTTGTTGACCTCAGTTTTTTTTTCAAATTTCTCGGTTTTTAAAAGGGATTTTTTGTGATATTAACCTAAAACCTGCAATAGAGCGGCAGCGCGCACTATTTTTCACTAATTCCTTAAGAAAGCCGCTCTATTAGAGGTTTTACGGTATTTGATTTTGATGCGACCCCTAATCAGAACTGGACGAATCAGAACTGACACAACTTCGCTGCAATGGCCTACAAACAGTGAAAAGTGTCCAAATACGAGCATTTGAAAAGTTCTTATACGGGCCAGTTCTGTTTCGTCCAGTTCTAATACGTCCAGAATTCTGATTTGGGGTAGCACTCTGATTTTCATCAAAAAACCCTTTTTCAGATTCATGACATTCCTCAATGTCACTTTGAAAATTGCCACTCGTAAAGTGTTCGTCGTCATTGGATTAATTTGGTCGAATGAAGTAAGTACAGTAATCCCTGGATAAACTACAGTAACCCTAATTTCAGCTTCTTCAAATGGGAATTCTTACAATTGTTTTATGGTATGGAGGACATTTGGTTATTGAGAATAAAGTCGAATCCGGACTATTGGTCTCATTTTTGTTGTATCAATTCCAGTTGGGAGAGAATTTGAGAGTGAGTTTTCCTTTTTTTGGGAGTTTCTGGCAGATTAAAATTGGAAACAGAAGTGATATCAATCGTTAAAGAAATTATAAAATTGAAGAAAAATATCTGAAACTGAACAAAATTTGAAAAAATGTCGGAATTTTTTTGAAAGCAGAGCCAGGAATTGAACTAGGAAATCAAGAAAATTGATCAAAAACAGTAAAGATGTTAGAAAAATTAGTAAAAATATGAATTATTGTCAGCTCTGGAACTACAGTAACCGGAAAAAACCGTGAGGCAAACCGATTTTAGGCGACGCCCCAAACTTGGCCAAGCCGCAATTTGCACTTTCACCCAGTTGTGGGCGTGGCTTAAATTTAAAGTGTGCCGCACTTGCGCAGGTAACGCCCCGTCTGAACAGACAATACGTTCCTATAGTCAACGCAAGCGTCTGCATACCCGCTCTACTGCAGCCCCGCCCAGCGCAAGCCTGCGGCGCAGTTTTTCTGCTATTTATTGTCT
The DNA here is from genome assembly GCA_963572265.1 of Caenorhabditis doughertyi. Lineage (NCBI taxonomy): Eukaryota > Metazoa > Nematoda > Chromadorea > Rhabditida > Rhabditidae > Caenorhabditis > Caenorhabditis doughertyi. Next base: position 7,832,208 of record OY751553.1, on the reverse strand, counting down.
CGAAGATTCTTGCGTAATAAATTGGTTTACTCTTGTTTTCTCTTGCGTATTTTTGTTTTTTTTCTTTTCATTTTTACGGTTGTTTTAAACGTGTCCTGCTTTCGTTATCTGTAAATTGTTATTTTTTGCCAACTTTTCATAGTTTAACTGAAAATTATTGTGTTTCAGTGACGAAGTGACGAAGTACGAACGGAACACAGGAGGAGTGCGACAGCGATACGAAATGGGTAGGATTTTAAAGATTTTTTATTAAAAATGCAATTAAAAAACAAAAAATTGATGTTTCGCCAATATTAATTGATTCACTCCCACAAAGTTTCCTCTCCTCCTTCTTCATATCTCTCATCGCTCATTCTCTGTGACCATTCCTGCATTAACTCTTGCTCTATCTCCTCATTCATCGCACGATCGTTATCATCTTCGATCTCTTCCTCGTATTGCTCAAAATCTCCCGACCATTCACCATCATCTTCTAGAAACCAGTAGTGATCTCTGAAAAGATGTGCGTCTTCCATCGCTAGATCCTGCTCAATATCTCTGTCGTCCCTGAAACCTCTTCTTTCATCTTCTTCTGCTTCTTCTGTCTCTAATGCAATTAATGCTTCATCTGCTTTTCGAGCGGCGACACGTTCTCTAATGATTTGAATTCGTTCGTCATGCCACTCCTTAAGCTTTTGACGCATTTCATTTTCTTTTTTCTCAACATGAGAGAGAAGTTTCTCAGCTTTCTGAGCAGGGAAATTGCGCATGAGTGTGAGACAAGTCTGGCGCACCTGAAAAAGAGAGAGTAGCATCTAAAGTAGTTTCCTAATCTGTAATTACTTCTTCCAGTTTGCTGTCAATATTCCCAGCTTTCCTGATTTCTCTTTTGATTTCCGCCCACAATAATTCAATTGCGTTGAGCTCACAATGATAAGGAGGCAGACGTAAGATTCTGACTCCTTTGCTCTTGGCGTATTCGTCGACCACATATTTCTTAAAATACCAACGACCACCTTTGGATGTGATCAAATTTTGGACCTTCTGATACAGTTGTTTTTTCAGATCTCTTTGATTGTATCGAATGCCGTGAACTGTCAAAAAGTCACGCATTTGTTGTTTGCTAGAAGTCGTGGTAGGTGCTCCTTCAATGGCTCTATTGTGATAGCTAGCATTATCGATAATGAGCACTGGAGTTCTGTTGGGACCAGCGGCATTTACGAGTTCAGGAATGATTTCATTAATCATTAGGTTCTCGTAAACAGTGGACGTCATTTCCGTATGGTAGTCTTCTCGACGATCCGCCGCTTTTACATTAGATACAAAGACTTTTTCTGATCCTTTAAGAACGCCATCTGAAGTCAGCACTCCTGCCACGATACCCCTTTGCCCTCTTTTAGCTCCTTTTGGTGGTCCTGGGCACTTTGCGGTCGAATCGACCTCCCGAACACGACTATAAACATCTGGAAGTTGCATCTGCCAGGCCTTTTCCGAAACCATCCCCGCAAACACCCATGTCTCATCGAAATATGCAAAATAAGCTCCTTCATCTCTCATTTTCTTCATCCTTTCTAAGAACTTTACTCGCATTGCTTTCAGGTCTTCTCGCTCTTCAATGAGAGGGTTGTGAACTTTTTTCTTGAAGCAGACACCCATACCTCCGAGGGCATATGTGAGGGTTCTCCTGCTCCAATTGAAATCAATGTTTTCCTTAGACCACTCTAGAAGATCAGTCATGTGCACATCTTTCTTTTGGCCCCATACTTCGTGCAAATGATTCATAAGTGCTTTCTTGTTATCAGGAGAGATTTTTGAGGAAGCTGCTTCTCTTAGCTCTTTTCTTGTCGGCCGGCGGTATCCCTTTCTTGCTTCCTGGGGATCTAAAAGTCTATTTGATCGTAGATTGGAAGAATAGCGTGAAACTCCTAATAGACTAGCAGTCACAGCATCAACATGAGAGAAGACTGTGTAGGCGGCTTTATCTCCAAGAATCTCATTGATCTTTTTGACAGCGTCACGAACATTGGAGGCTAAGTCTTCACCTCTGTGCGCGATTTTCGAATCGACTCTTTTAGTTTTGAAGTCCGATAGCTTGAGAGACATCAATCTGCTTCCTATTTCTTGAGCAATGACGAGATTCTGAAAGAAAATGAGCCCGGTGCAGGGTGCAAACATGCGAATAGTGACTAATTATCAACATATCTATGATCATGCAACTCTAATGATATTTTGTTTTACAGAATCAACAGCCGGCTTCGAAGGATCTAATTTATTTCTTTTTTTCTTTTACTTTTCTTCTTTTTATGTTTCTTCATGTCATTCTTTTAATTTTTCTGTATTTATTCTTCTTCTTTTTCATTTGTCTCTATTCCTTTTCTGTATTTTTCCACTTTTCTCTCTCTCTCTCTCTTTCTCTTTTACTCTGTAATTCAACAATTTCTTGTGATCTGTATTTATTTGCTCTTTTCCTCTTCTGTATAATGATACACTGCCTTCTTGTTTCATGTCTTTTCCCAGTTCTACATTTTAAAAAAGTTTCTCAATAAATCTATGCTTAATCCGGTTACAAATCTAATAGTTAATAATATTTTTAAAAACAAATAAAATTTCAGTTTACTTTTTTCTCAGTTTCTTCAGCTTTTTTCTTTTTCCGCTCAGCTTCTTCCGCCATCGCTTTTCTTCTTTTCGCTTCTTGATCTTCTGGGGTGGTGGATAAGATCACTCGTCTTTTTTCTTGATGATTCATATGACTCCATGGGCGTTTTGGAGTGTTCTGCATATTACCTTAAAAAGCGAGCTTCAATTTTTTCGCAAATTGCAATTCTAATAAAAATTGAAGCTGAACTAAGTTTTTATCGAATTGGAAGGTAAAAACTACAAAACACATGAATTAAAACACTTCATTTCATTAAAAAAGGAATTGAGAAATTTAATTTGAGTTTCCGCCATTTTTTGCAGCTGCGGCATGCTTTTGTGGGCGGGGCTGCAGTAGAGCGGGTATGAAGACGCTTGCGTTGACTATATGAGTTTTCTAAGCTGGAATGTTATTTAATTTTTGTGAAAAATATAAAAGAAACAAATTACTTATTTTTGAAGCCACATACTTTCACAAAGTTTCTGAAATAGGAATTTTTTCGACATTTTTTTCAAATTTCCTACCAGGATTTTGAAAATTTGCGCCAGCAAATAATTTCATAGTGATAGCAAAAGTCTGAAATTCGCTCTAATCTGGTACCTTGGTTTGAAATACGTCAATTTAATATTTTTCTTTCCGTTTCTACATTTCAGTTTTGTAAGTCTGATTGTCTTACAAATAGTGCTGTCCGCGAAAGAATTGACTACTGGAACAAAAGCATGAAACACTAAATTTTTGGAAAATATCTCAATTTGAAAACTGTTTCAAAATTTTTTGAAATTCTAGGGAAAAATTTCGGAAGTCAATTTTTTTTTGTTATAATCAAATCTATTCAAAGGAAAAAACTCGGATTTTTTCAATGTTAAACTCCGACATTTTTTTAAATTCTGATTGTTTTTCACGATGACTCCACCAAAAAATAGCTTTAAACGATAGCAAACGGCGTTTGAAGGCATGGACGCGTACAGATTGATGGCCAGGAAATTGAAAAAAAAAGTCTCCCATTTGTCGGATTCTAGGCCATCAATCTGTATTTGGCCATGATTTCAAACGTCGTTCTCGACCGTATAGATTTATTTTTGAGTGTAGCCATAGTGAAAAAAGGATCAAATGAAAAAAAATTGAAACTTGAAAAAACAGGTTCAGTTCTCCTTTAACAGAATTATTGTCAAGTGTATGCAAGTTGCTGGATTATGGAATTTTTTAAATTTCTGGATTTTTCGAAACGGAAATTGTTTTAAAAGTAATTAATATTATCGAAAGGTTTCCATTGCATTTTCAAAAATATTTGATTTGAAACACACTGAATTCCTAGAAATTTCCAATTTGGCTCCTGTTTCACAAATATCAAAAAGTCAATTTTGAATTCCCTATCACACTAACAATTGTATAAAGCTAAAACGTTTTGAATAGGAAAAAATTTTTTTTTTAACTGGAAGCGAAGAAATGTGTGACCAATACAACAGCTACTGATTTTTAGAAACTTCTAATTCTGGCGTTTTCTGAAATAAAACTGCTTACGATTGATGTATGAAAAAAAAACTTGAGATTTAGTGAGATTTTGAAACACAAAAAGTTTTGTTAACATTTTACAAGAAAACTGTTTCAAAATTCTTTGAAAACTTTTGAAATGTTTTGAAAAAACCAATGGGTGCCTTTTAAGGATTTGAGGATTTAAAGATTTAAAGATTTAAAAATTTTTTATCGCCAAATTACTATGTGTCGAGCTTTTAGTAGGATGGAGAATCATAATCTTAAAATATGATAAGGTTTGAAACCTGTGGTTTTTCGAATTGCGGAAATTTTTGAAGTTTGACATATACACTTGTCGATTACTCTTCCAGTGAAGTATGCATAAAATTACAAACAAAAACCAGATTTCGAAATCAGAAGTTCTTTGAAACTGGAGATTATTAAAAGTTGAAAATAATTTTTGAATATTTGATGGCGCATGCACGTTAAAACGTCTAATTATTAACATTAGGAATAACTGAAAGACAAAGTTATGAAAATATAAGAAAGAAAAGTGAATCCGTGTTCAGGAGAATGTGAATTATTTCTTTTGAACAGATATTTAAATCTGCCGTTTTTTGAAACTGCGATAGTTCGGAAAGTTGAACATGTCAATGTTTTTTTTTAAATATGAATGGGTTTTCCAGCTTATCAGTCAGTGTTGTATGCAAAATAATTTCTAGTTTCCACAGAGCTTGTAACACAAAAAATTCGGAAACATTTCTAAGAAAAATTAGATTTTCTTTCAAAACTAGAAAATTTCTGGAAAAACCAACGGGTAAATTAAATAAGTCTTCGAAATGAAAGATAACCGCCAGAGTAATCTGTTTCAAAATTCTACAAGGACTTAGAAGCAGAATTGTATATAAAATAAGGAAAAAATGATAGTACACCGTGAATTGCAAATTTCTGGCAGAACTTCAAATTTGTTAGTTTATGAAACTGTAAATTTTTATAACATGGGTATAAGTATGAGAAAACTTTTGAATAATATAGTGATTTTTGCAAAAAAAACCTAGGATTCAGAAAAATTTTGAAACTCTAATTCAATTGATGAAATTTTGAGGTATTATAATACGAGGACACGAAAAGCTGACTGTTCAAAAAAATTAGCCTAGAAATCACAGATGAAATCTCTAGGCCGCGTTGTCCTCTCGGACTACACGGTGGGATCCTAGGCCAGGAGGCCACGGTCATTATAGGGGTATCTGTATTTCTTACGATTTTTCAGAACAATTTTCGCGGTTTAGAGCGATTTTTGAGCAAAATCACTATAAAAATGGTAATCAGCGTAGAATTTTAAAGCAGAAACGATGTTTAAGAAGCCCTTTCTGTAAGATCGAGAATTGCAGTGGCACAAAAACCAAAAGTGTTTCAGATCCGAATGAGTTTTCGATGTTGGGTATCCATATGGGTAAGTGTTCCCAAAAAACATACCCCCAAGTTCATGTGACGTCATCACCTGGAGTTGAAGCTCCGAGCTCCAATTGTACATCTGAAAACTTAATTTTTTTCAACTTTGATATTTTTTTCCAAAATTTTTGGTGGGTCATTGGGCATGCTGAAATTCGTAAAATCACATGCCTGTTGAAGAGCTGAATCAGAAAAACGGGTATATCTCAAAATGGTCCACGATTTTCGGGGTGATCCAAGAGACTTTTTTGCTCCAAATTCAATGGGGAATCTGGAAAAAATTTTTTGGACCCGACAAAAAAAAATTTTTTGGCTTCGAAAAAAATCACGTAAGGGGGGACCCTTACCTGTTTTTCAGAAAAAGTCGATTATCTCAAAATGGTCCACGATTTCGAAGGGGGTCCAAGAGACTTTTTTGTAGCAAATCAGGTGGGAAATATGGGAACAAAATATCATACCCGACAAGTGTAGAAAATTTTGGAGAAAAATCGAAAAAACCTCAAAATTTTTCTGAAAATCTTGTTTTCAGACATTGCAGCGATCTGAAAATTGCTTCAAATATGCTCTAAGCATGCCCAATGACCCACCAAAAATTTTGGAAAAAAATATCAAAGTTGAAAAAAATTAAGTTTTCAGATGTGCAATTGGAGCTCGGAGCTTTAACTCCAGGTGATGACGTCACATGAGCTTGGGGGTATGTTTTTTGGGAACACTTATCCATATGGATACCCAACATCGAAAACTCATTTGGATCTAAAACACTTTTGGTTTTTGTGCCAAGGCCTAGTGGAGAAAGTCTCGTTCTTAGAGATATCTCTTCTTAATTTAAGTGATTTTATTCCTCCTTTAAGCCGAACCGTCAGCTTTTCGTGTCCTCGAAATAAAAACTCTAAAATTCCACTAATATTTTCTTCTTGGTGTGGGAAATATTTGGACTTTGGGTGAAACAGTTAGAAAAATTAAATTTCAAAAAATAATGTTACATCGAGACTATTTCCTATAAAATTAGTCCCACAAATCAATATGTTTTTCAATTTCAGTTTTAAAAAGTCTCTAAATTTTTTTTGCAGGAGCTGGGAGAAGTGTGGAATGGTTTAATGCAAGCCGTCGGAGCATCTCGTAAAGTATTTGAATTCATTGATCGTCCACCACGAGTTGAGAATACAGGAACATATGCACCAGATGGAATGACAGGAAAGATTGAATTCCGTCATGTTGCATTCTCATATCCAATACGTCCAGATCTTCCAATTATGGAAGATTTAACATTTACTGTTGAACCAGGAGAGGTTGTTGCATTAGTTGGTCCATCTGGAGGTGGAAAATCATCATGTATTGCAATGTTGGAACACTTTTATGAACCAACTAGTGGAGAAGTATTGATTGATGGAGTTCCTGTTAGGTGAGTAGACCTTTTATCGGTTTTTTAAAAGTTTTTTTCGAGTTTTAAAGGTTATTTCATAAACTCAAATTAACTGTTTCTAAAAACTTTGATCATATTTTCTATTCAACTGTATATTAATCTACTTCGTGAAGAAATCACTCTTGTCAAGAAATCTGCGCACCGCACTTACGCTCTCATGCGGAGGTCGTTGACTCGGTGCCACCTTTGAAAAACCTTGCCCACATTTTGTTTTTTTAATAGTTATGTTACATTTTGCGGTATATTTAGTTTTCAAATTTTCTGTAGTTTGTATTCTTTGCAGTCGATTTAGTGTTGAGAGATTTCGTAGCCTTCGTTTTTGTATATTTCGTAAACCTATTTTCCCAGAATCTTCGTAAAAATTACTATTTCAAAAAATTTTGATCATAACTTTTTTAAAGTTATAAAGTAATGGATTCGAAGTTTGTTTGGATCATTCAGTTTTCAGTATTTGTGTGTTTGTAGTTTTGAAGTCGACTCTCAAACTCTGGGGTATTCTGATATTTGTGAGGCATGCAACAATACTTTTCAATACACTTTAGCTGTATCTTTGTTTAAGAGCACCTTTGTTGCTCTGAATGTCTGAAAATGATTTTTACCCGATTACTTCATGGACAGAAAAAACTTTGGAACTACAGAAAAAATTACGATAACTGGGAACCTGAAAACCCTTGGAGAATCTCATTATGGATTCCATCGCAGTTAAACTTTTTGTGATTCAAAAAAAATTTCTGGTTTCAAAAGACAAGAAGCAATTAATCAACCTCACATCATTCGAAACGTATTCCTAAATGTTTTGAAACAGTCAGAATTTTTGAAAAATAACAAAGAAAATATTAAAATCGAAGTGATTGTGACTTTTTAGTTGATTACTGTTACAGAAATTCTAAAACTTTAAATAAAATGTAGATAAAATTGATTGATTGGAATCATTTTGTCTCATTAATCAAATGATGTGGTAATTAGATTATCCTGAAGTACTGTAGATCAATTTCAGATGGACTTGAGCTTTTCAAAAAAGCTGTTTTTAGAAATAGAAGGCAACCACGAAGGGTGCTACCCCTAATATGAACTGTACAAATCAGAAAAGACTCTTATAAAACTGACCGTTTAAGAACTGCCCTGGATAAGAACTTTTAAAATGCACGTATTTAGGCATTACTCATATTTTGTAGGCCATCGCAGTAAAATATTGTCAGTTCTCAAATGGGCAGTTCTGATTCGTCCGGTTCTGATTAGGGGTAGCACCATCATGAAGGAATGGTCTCCTTTTTTGTGTTCCTGTAAAAAGAAATCTGTTTCTTACAAAAACTAAAAATTTTTACAAAAATATATAAGTTGATCATTGGTTGGTTCGCGCTTGCATTTTCTGTTCCTGCAACTTTTCAAGTTATCCTTTTTTTAAATTTTCGATTGGCGTCTGCCTGTCTATTAGAGGGTGCCCGTCAATTAGGATCTGCCAGTTCTTCTAAGACTACTGAAATATTTTACAAAGGACAGCGGGCTAAGCCCTGTATTTAGAACAATAGGGAACTGGAACCAAAATTGATCATTGGTATTTGGAAACATTAGTTATTAACATTGCCTCTCTGTAATTACTCAACAATCTCTGAAGTACTAATTCACCGGCGCCCAAATGTTTTCTGATTTGGCTAGTTTTTGCTGCAGTGTGTTACCCAGGACCCATATAGTCAGAAAACTCTAGTTTTGAGTTCATCACTGTCTTGCTCCAGGAGCTGTAGGACCAAAGAGGACCCAAAATAAAAATTGTCCAATCGCTCTGAAAAAATATTTCTAGACGTATTTCAGCACGCTGAACACGAATTTTTAATAAAAATGCTTGAAATCAATTTTAAAGAGTACCTGTAGTGCTAAATTTTCGATTTTTGGACGTTTTTTTTTGTTCCTGAAAAATTAAGTACGGGACGTGCACGAACGGACTTCAGATTCGGATTCAGAACCCAAAAATACTTCGATCTCCTTTTAAAAATCAAAAATCGAGGTATACACCTTTTGAAATAATTACACGCTTTCTGAAACCGAAAATTTTTTAAAATGTACTGTCAGTTCATAGGGGTTTTCACTTGGGCAAATGCGGCACACTTTAAATTCAAGCCACGCCCCCAATTCAAAGTTCCGCCAGCTTTTGGGGCGTGGTTCGAAATCGCCTTGCCGCACGGTTTCTCCGATTACTGTAGGTTACACATCGTACGAGCTGTCTTTAACTACACACAGTACACCTTTACTATCAATTTTATATTTTTCAAAAACTCTTATGATAATTTTTTGAAAAAGTGAAAATTTTCGACTAAAAAATGACAATTTACAGAGAATACGATCACAAATTCCTTCACACAAAAGTGGCATTGGTCGGACAAGAACCAGTACTTTATGCACGTTCAGTTACGGAAAATATTGGATATGGATTGGATAAATATGATGATGATATGGTACAAAAGGTAATGGATTTTGTAGAGGAAATATTGAATTTTTGGTTGGGAAGTAGTTTTAGAAAAAAATTGAGAAACAGAAAATAATTTCAGTTTCAATTAAATTTGAAAAAATTTTGGTTCTACTAGATTAGTGGTATTGGTAAAACAAAAAAACTTGACGAAACAAGGAGAAATTTCAATTTTTTGCTGACTTGGAAGTCAGCAAAAAAAGACTTGGTGAAATTGCGAAAAACAATCATAATTTGGTTTTTTAGATGTTTTATAAAAAAAATAGCAAAAATCATGGTGATTTTTCTCAAAATCCTTATCAGAATCAAAAATAATTTCAGTTTCATGAGAATTATTTAGTAAGTTTGAGAAAATTATCAATGTTTTCAACTTTGAATGATCGACCAAGTTTGACCAAATTTATAATTGTTTTGAATTTTTATAGAAAACTATAGAATTTTTGAAAATTCTCAATTTTTTTTCGACAATTTTCAGCTCACAATATTTTCATTGAAATTGACCAAAAAGATACTAGAAAATGAGAAAAATTGCAGTTTCAGTGAAGTTTTATAAAAACTTTTGGTTGTTTTTCAGTAATATAGACGTAAAACCCATGAAAAGTAGATAGAAATTGCCCAAAATCACCAGTTTCTTTGAAATTTCTTTAAATTCATATCAAAGCCAGCATTAATCACTTTTCGTAGGAGTAAAAAGTTTAGGAACTTTAGAAACGGAAGTTTTTTGGAGGTGGTTTTCCTTTATTTTCAATAATTTTGGAATTTCGGCGTTTTCAACCTTTCAAGAACATCAAACCTCTTTTATAATGGCATACCGCCTTTCTATTCAGAGTACCAATTTGTGTGCTTCTCTATTGGAAGAGCCGTTTTAATAGAGGTTCACCCTCTTTTATTGTAAGAACTGGTTTGAGTGCTTGTATATTAGGGGTGCTGATATATAGGAGGTTTTAGACTAAACGTAAACTTCGAAAAAAAAATGATATTAATTACAGTTTCATTGAGAAATCTTGAATTTTTTTCGATAAATTTAAAAATAATTCGTGCGCTTCACAACACACTTTTTTAAAAATTAAAGTTGATTTTCTCATCTCTTCACTGAAAAATCAAACCACAAAAAAGCCATAAGAATTTTGAGAAACTGCAAATTTTTGTTCCTAAATGTTTCGATTTTCCATAGAAATTTTCAGTTTCAACTTCCATTTTCCTCAAATTCAATTTCCAAACTTTGTTCTTCCTTCTTGACTCTATACGTTTTCAGTCCTCAAAATTGGCCAATGCTCACACATTCATTATGAATGACACTACTGATGGATATAATACAAATGTTGGAGAGAAAGGAAGTCAAATGTCAGGTACAGTAATCCCAAGGGGAAGGGTACCTCTTATGAAGGGGCACCAGAGGTACCTCTAATAGAAGGGCAGAGAATGTTTAGGTGTTTGAGTTGCCTTGTCAAACTTGGAAAAAAGTGAAATTTCAGATTTTAAGCCCAAATATTTGAATTTTCCCATTTTTTGTTTTATGGAAACTATGGAAAATTGTAGAAAATTTTGTGTTTCAGGCCAATATTAATTTGAGAAAAAAAAAAGGAAAAAAATCGGTTTCTCAATAAATATTCTTTTGAAAGTTTTAGATTGAATTTGATAGTTTTCGTGTGTGATTTAGGTGAAAACTAGCCAAAATGTACAGTTTCTAAAAGGAAAGAAAACAATTTCCTCCACCCTCAGTGTTGATATACCGTTTCCAACAAAAAAAAACTGGGAAAATATTAATTTAAAACTGGAATTTTTTCAATTTTTTCTTGCTATTTTCAAAAAAAGTTGACAGAAAATTTACGCGGAAAAGACCACAGTTCGGTCGGTAAAAAAGTCAAAAAAAGTGTTTTGAACAGGAATTTCATCTTAACCTTTCTTAAAATTTTCGAAGTAAGAAACATCGGAGATCGAACTAGCACACTTGGCTGATTGGGTGATAAACAAAAAGTAGCCGAAACAGAAATTTTGAAAATGTTTTCGATGATATTTTGCCAAACTTGCGTAGTTTTTAGTGTTGAAAACTGGTCCTTGTTGGTTTTCCGATGGTTTTTCAATTTTTCAATACATGCAGAAGGCTCAAAGTTTTCACATCATCAAAAAGAAAAATTGAAAATTCAAATACCCATATATCCAGAATGATTTTTCAAGAAGGAAACTTTCCAATCGAAATAGTATTAGGGTAGAAAGTTCAGGAAATCTTATGAAACGGGAAATTTAGTTTACAAGTGTGCAAATTCAAATGTTCAGTGAAAAAATTAGGTTACAGTAGTACGTGTTTTGTCGTAAAATTACGTGTATACACTACTCGGTAAATTTTCCTAGAAGTAAAGAGAAGAAGACTGGAAGTAAATTAGCACACTAGGCGGATTAGGTGTCCAAAAGAATTAGCTGAAACAGAAAAGTTTCGAAAATTTTTCGATCAAACTAATGGCTAGAGTTGGGTCATCTGAAAATCCAGAATCAGTAATAAACCTTTATTATAGTGGCATGCAACTCTGTTCTAGAAAACTCCCGCCTGTGTAAAAACAGGCACAGTGCCATTCTATTAGGGGTATTGTTATATCAGGAATGCCATTTTAATAAAAGTTATCCTCCTAATTCTCTCTTATTTTCCAGGAGGTCAAAAACAACGTATTGCGATTGCCCGTGCCTTGGTCCGTCAACCAGTTGTTCTCCTTTTGGATGAAGCCACTTCAGCACTTGATGCTGAATCTGAACATACTGTAATTATAATTCTGAATTCTGAATTCTAAATCCTTTGATGACGTCATCTCTTTTTCCAGGTCCAAGAAGCAATTTCAAAGAATTTGAAGGGAAAAACTGTCATTTTGATTGCTCATCGTTTGTCGACTGTCGAGAATGCGGATAAGATTGTCGTTATTAATAAGGTGAGTGAGAGAGTGATGGGAGGGGAGAGACGCAGAGAAAATTTGTCTGCGTCTCCAAGGCAAATGAATTTTCTGGGAAGTATTGGTTTTTTTTTCTGTTTCCAGAAAATTTAAAAATTCACCTTCAAAACGAAAAAAGGTACTGTACATGGTATTTGAATGGAAAAGAAGAAAGTGAGGGAGATAGTATGTATGATAAAGAGGCGCAGAGAAAAGTTTCCCTGCGTCTCCTAGAAGCACACAGTCTCTTTGAAAAAATCAAGAATCGTATATATAATTTGAAACTTTTTCACTGTTTCCAGAAATTTTTGAACTTCCAAATGGAATCAATTCGACGATTAAACGATCTTAGTATTTGGCGAATTTCAAACTGAATCAAAAATTGATTTGAAACCAATTTTGTTAAAGTTTCTTTTACCAGAGACTCAAAAAATTTTAACAAAACCAGAAAAACCTTTAAAAACCTAGAAATCATTCCAAAATGGCCCAAAAACAAATGATTTATTTCATTGAAAAATGAGCAAAACCAGAGAGAAAGCGCGTGCGAAATGGAGGCACGGAGAAAAATTTTCTGTGTCTCCTAGATGCACACATTCTCTGAAAATTCAAAAATCTTCGAGAGTCTATCAGGGACAGTTTCAGAGGACTTTTTTAGAACTTCGGAATCAATTATTTACAGTTACTTGAATAATTAAAAAATCTTATCAAAATCCCGGAAATAATTATTTTTTAAGATTATTTCCAAAAAGATTCGAATTTCCAAATGGGACAATAAATAAAGACTAATACCCTCTAAAAATTCAAAAAATAGTAAATTTGGAAGCAATTTTGAAAAAATTTTCTGTTTCAAAAGAATTACATTTACTCACAGAAAGATTTTTTTTGCTTCTGTACTTCAGGTCTTTTTTGAAGGTTAAAAAACTTTAATGATATTTTGAGATTTTTTCACTGTTTTTAGAATGATTTGAATAGTCTAATGAAATCCGATTGACAATGGGCCAATTATTTTGACTATAAAAAAAAATTTAAAATTTTGAATTGATTATTTCATTTTTTCTGCCATATTCCGAAATGTAAGGTTAAATTAGTTTATTCAATAATTTCATAATCCGAATTCATGGGACCGACACCTGGACCTACTTATATTCTTTCTCAAAGCTTTCTGTTTCCAGAAATCTGAAAAATAAAATTTTGAAAAGTGAAATCCACTGAAGCTATCGTAAATGTTAGGAATCATTTGTAAAGGTGTTAAGCTGGTTTGTCAGAGAAATTTCTTAAATTTTTTTTTCGGAAGTTCCTTTTTTTTACTGTTTCATCAATTTTCAAAAAGTAATGTGAAATGAATATACCAGCCAAGTTTTGCCGTGCATACGTACCAAATTCTTCAAAAATTTCAGAATTTTGAATAACGAACTTTTATCAAAAATCTCATGTTTCAAAAAATTCGGAGAGTTTACTTGAAAAAAAGAGTCATGCTGAGGTAGTAGATCAAATAAGGAGTTGTATTCTGAAAATAAATAGAGAATATACGAGACTGTGCCTGCGGCAGAGAGACGCAGAGTTATATAATTTTCTGTATCTCCACATTACACATATTCTCTGTGCATTTGAGGGTTTTTTCAGAGATCTCGAGAAGGATATTTTTATTGATATTTTTAAAATTTAAAAAGTCGGCTAAAACAAAGACCGAACGATACAAACTTTAAAAAAAAACATGTTCCTCCAAAATTTCAAAAAGTATAATCAGTTTTTCAAAAATTAGGGTGAAATGAATATACCAATAAAATCTAGCCTCTTTATCCTCTATTCAAAAAAAAACTCTGTTTCACTGAAATTGCAAAACTTGCAGTTTATTATGAATTTGATTCCGCAACTCTGGGGTCAACTTTATAAGGAGTTAGTGAGGAAGTATGTACAAATGAGAGACGCAGAGACTACTATGTTTCTCTGCGTCTCTTCGAAGAATACAGTCTTAAAATGACAGAAAGTTTCGAAAAATTTGTCTAATTAGGACTTCAAATTCTGTTAAAAAGCTTTTTTTCAAATGATTTTAGGATAAAATTTTTTAAACATTTATTCAAAAAAAAGGAACAGTTTCACGAAACTTCCAATATTTTTGCAAATATTCAAAGCATAATCTGCAATCTGGACAGAATGCTCTAACTTTCCCGTAGAAACTGTATTAGAAGAGCATGCCCTTCCATTTTTACAATCAGTGTTTTTGAGGGCTCTTATATTGGAGGAGCCCTTCTAATAAAGTACCTTCCATATATCTAATTCAAGTTTTTCGATAATCGATCAACAAAATTGATCATTTATCAATAAAAAATATACAGGTTGTAGGGCTCTTCTAATACAGTTTTAACGGTTATTTGGGCATATTTTCGTTTTGATTATTGTCAAAACTCTAATACACCGGCACTGGAACAGATATTTTGAGGAATAGAATGGCTTGCCTGTATAAAAGAGGTTTTAACAAAAAAAATCAAACTTTGAAAGTTCTTGGTCCCATTGAGTTGAAAAAGTGCTATTTGAAAATTCGAATTTCAAATGCCCTTCTAATAAAACTATCTCGGCTTCTGAAAATTTGAAAAAATAGTTTTGAAAATTGAATTACGATGAATCCAAAAAATAACAGCGCCCTTTTGAGTAACAGAGTGGCATGCATGTATAAAAGGGGTTCAAAAATAACAACTATTCAATTCCCATAAGTTTGCAGGGAAAAGTGGAACAAATGGGAAATCACAAGCAATTAATGGAACAAGAAGGTCTCTACAAACAATTAGTTCAACGTCAAATGATGTCAGGAGAAGATGGTTTAGATGATGAAATTGAGACAATTGAAGAGCCAACAGAGCCATCGATTAGTGGAAGAAGTGGAAGAACAACTGGTGGAAGAAGAATTCGTAGTCCATCACAATCTGTTAGCCAATCATTCCTGGGTACATCTTTTGCCAGTAGTTATTTGTAGATCCCTTTTTTTCTATGGAAAAGGAGTTTTTGGATTTGGAAAAAGTAGTATTTTTTCGAGTTTTTTTGATCTATTTTTTGACATCTGTTGAGTATTTTTCGGATTGTTTTTTTTATTGAAATAAATGGTTTTTCTTGCAAGGGGTACAAAGACTACAAACTACAATGACTACACAGACTACAAAGACTACAGAAACTAAAAAGATCAGAAACATAACAAAGACTGTAGAAACTACATAGACTGTAGAAACTACATAGACTACAGAAACTACATAGACTACAACAAATACAAAGACTACAAAACTACAGAAACTACAAAAACTACAGACTACCAACTACAAAAACAGCTTCGCGGTATATAGAAATTAAAGGCTCCAAACTAAAAAAGCGTCATACTTATCAGTTTGAAGTTTCCCCAAAACCATCTTGTCATTTCTCAGAAACAGTGAAATTTTTCAAAATTTTCAATAATTTATCTGTTTCACAACTTTTTCAAATATAGACAAACATTTTGATAAATGATTCTTCTCTTATCCATTCACTTGACAGCACAATTTTTTTTCGGGTTTTCAAAACTTTTAAAATTTGTCTGTGAGAAAATATTCTGCTTCTTTCACTTCCCAAAAATTCATCAAACTCATAGCCAGGCATCTACCATATTATTTTTGTTTCTATCGATAATCTTGATTATTATTTTTAGAAACAGAGAAATGATGAACGAATGTTTCACTTTTTTGAACATTTTGAGTTTTCTTACGTATAGCTCAAGAATAACGAGAAGCGGAACAATGATAACTTCGAATAAAAGTACTGTTTTGAATAATAAATGAAACCGTAGGTACTTTTTTCAAACTTTTCCTGTTTCTTATAATTTCGAAAAACAATCTCACACAAAACCAGCAATCCAGACAATCTGAAGTCGTCGTACTTTTGAAAGTTCTTAACCACAATTTCAAAACAAGTTTAAAGGATTTTTTAAAAGTTTTTTTTCTCGTCCTTTTCAAATATTTTTGTGGCATCTTCTACTAATTTTGCAAAAATCCGATTTTTCACATAAATTCCGGAAACAAGAACTTTGAGTTTTTACTACCTTAAAATTGAAATCGAAAATCGGCAGAGCAGAGTAGTAAGGCAAGTTAATATCTTAACAACTGATAAAATTATTATTAATCAATGTGATAATTCACACGAGTTTCCAGCGAGGGTAGGAAAGCGCGCTCTAATGATAAAAACTTTGAATACTCAGTTTCACCCCATTTCCCCAAAAACTCGGTTGAAAAAATTTGTCAGAAATTGATGTACGCAGCGAAATTATCAATTTATCGCTAGAGCGCGATTTCCTACCCTCGCTGGGAACTCGTGTTATAACTGGAAATAGTAGGAAAACATGTGCAGAAAAATCCCAAAACAAAACAGAGAGAGTGTCTGATAAAATCATTGTCAATCTAGTTGATTTTTTGAAACATTAATGAAAAATGTACTGTTTGACAAGGGATGCTGAAACAAAGAATAAAACAAAACATCTGTAACATCTCGAAGGGAAAGATAAAACACAAAATTGGTGCCAAACTTTTTCATACCGGCATTCTGAAATAGTGAAAAATGTATTCAAGATCAGTTTCGTCTCTTGAAAAAAAAATACTTACTGTTTCACTTGCCTCTAGTATCATTATTTGAATACCATTAAATATTCTTCTCAATTGAATGCCAAAACTGAAAAAAAAAATGTTTCACAAATATTCCAAAAAAACATCTTGTTCTGATCCGGTACTGTCAACACTCATATAAGTGTTATACAAAGTTATCAATTTCGTTTCCAGGCATCTGACAATGCTGATTTCTTGTTTTCATGTTCACAATATCCTGGAAGTTATCAGGTATCATTCTGATCAATATTCTTATTATTTTCTTGGTTGCATGATTTTAAAGATATCGTGTTCGTACTTAACATCAAAATTTTTGAAAAAAAGTGGTTAAGTGGAAAACTTGATGAAACAGAATATAAAATAAGAGAGAAATGGCTTCACGGCAAAACTATGCAGAATTTTGTAAAGATATTGTTTTCGGAAAAAAAATTAGATTTCTAATTTAGACTTCTCGCTATGGAAACGGCTTCAATAATCATTTCATACGCTTTCAGTGGCTCCGGGACATTTCGCACCCGGACATTTCGAACCCAGACGTTTCGCACCCAAAAAACGCGTTTTTAGCGTAAACAAGTCATTTTTCGAGCTTTTTTTTGATAAATTTTACAATTTTTGTAAGAATCAGAATATTCCATTAGTTAATTGATAATTTATCGCTATCGCCACAATAACAGTGATTTACAACACGATTGCCTGCCACCTCAAAAATCGACGATTTTCCGTGGCGATAGCGATAAAATATCAATAAACTAATGAAATATTCTGATTCTTACAAAAATAATATCATTTATCAAAAAAAAAGCTCGAAAAATGACTTTTTTCCGCTAAAAACGCGTTTTTTGGGTGCGAAACGTCTGGGTGCGAAATGTCTTGGGTTCGAAATGTCCGGGTGCGAAATGTCCCGGAGCCCTTTCAGTGACTAAAATAGTCGGGAACAGTAATTTTTTCTGTTTCATAAAACTTTAATTATTCTCAATTTTTGTAAAAGTTCAGTCAGTCATTTGTGCAATGATTCTGCATAATATAAACTTCGATCCCTTCCCTATTAAGTCTATCCCATTTTCCATTAATCAAACAATCAATTTCAAACCTATTATCTTTTCTTCCTAAACTTTCAAACCTAAACGTTATTTGTAGATCCCTTTTTTCTACTTGGAAAAGAGTTTTTGGATTTGAAAAAAGTAGTATTTTTTCGAGTTTTTTGATCTATTTTTTGACATCTTTTGAGTATTTTTCGGATTATTTTTTTATTGAAATAAATAAATTTTTTGCAAAGGATACAAAGACTACAAACTACAAGAACAAGGCTAAAAAGACTACAACAGCTACAAACTACAAAAACAGCTCCAAAATATATGGAAAAGAAGGGAATACCTCATGTATCAGATTAAAGCTTTCCAAACCCCGTGTTGTGAATTCTCCGAAACTGTAATTTTCACGGTTAGGAAAAAAATGTTTCTCAATTTTCTCAAATTCAGACGATAATAACTAATAACTGATTCTCGGAAAAAAAATTATTTTTCACTGTTGTTGATTTTTTATTATCTATAGTTTTAAGTTTTCGAAAATTTGCTAATTCAAAGGAAAAAATGTAAAACCGGAGAAAACTTTTGCTGTTCCTAATCCACTTCAATTTTCCACAATTTGTACATCATTTTCATTATTTGGCTCTTTTCGAGATTCGGATTTTCAAAACTCCAAATTTCGATCCCTAACTCAATGCAAACATTAGAAATTGTAATTTTGTTCAAGATTGATTATCTGGTTAATTAATTTTTTCGTTCGTTGGAATGAATAGATCAAAATAGTCGGCAACAGTAATTTTTTCCAATTCAAGAGTAAAATTTTCCTGTTCCATCAAAATGTTAATTTTATTGAAACTTTTGTTAAAATTCAGTCGGTTGAGCGGTAGCGTTCCAAATCAGAACTCTGGACGAATCAAAACGAGCATGTATTAAAAAAAAAAAGAACTGCCCTGGATAAGCACTATTCAAATGCTCGTAATTGGGCACTTTTCACTGCTTGCAGGCCATTGCAGCAAATTTGTGTCAGTTTTTATCCGCGCAGTTCTAATAAGGTATAGTTCTGATTCAGCAAGTGTTGGTTCGACCAGTCCTTATAAGATCAGTTCTGATTGGGTAGCATCAAATTTTTTTTGCGTTTTCTCAAAATTCTGAGAACCATCATGGTTTCCACCAGTATTTTCATTTGAATTTTTGGAAACAGTAAAAAAATGAGCAACATTTATATATTTTTGAACATTTTCTATTTCTGAAAACCTTGGAAATGCATCAAAGTTTTTTGTTGTGTGCAAGTCGTTGACTCTTGTTTTTTGACAAAAAAACAAAAAATATGCTATGGTCAGTTTTATTTCACAACACTTAAAGTTCAGTGGTTCACTTGCAAATCCATCCAAATTCAAAAATTTTAAAATTTCAAATTTTCAATCCCTCTCCTTTCAAATCTATTTTGTTTTCTCTTGATTAAGCAATCAATTCTTTTCCAAACTTTCTTTTTTCCTTTTTCTTTCTGTAATAAAAAAAAGAGAGAAATGGTTAATTACGAAACGGTACGCGACTAATTCCATTTGAATATGTGTTCTCTCTTTCCCTCTTTGAATGTTTCGAAATGTATAATTAACGGAAAAAAAGAAGAGGAGGATACTAATCGAATTCACATTCTTTGTGGATTTTAACGAAGAAAAAAGGAAGAGAAGAGAAGTAGAGAAAAAAGAGGGATAAAAAGTGATTGGATTTGACCCGGAACGAATTGTTAATTAATGAATGATACAGGTTTGGGAGGTAACCTGTATTAGAATGGCATCATTTTTTGTCCTAATTCCATTTTTTAAATTATAAATTCAATCAAAAACCACTCTAAACAGTTTAAAACGGCATTTGAAAGCTTGACAGATTGATGGCCTAGAATCCGACAAACGCGCTTTTTTCCGGATTCTAGGCCATCAATCTCGATTACTCGACCATGCTTTCAAAGACCGTTTTGCACAATTTAGAGGGATTTTTGAGTGAATTCATAATGGAAAATTGAATTAGGATGAGAAAATACGAAAAACTTTACAATTTAAAAAATGTGAGTTCAATTCGTTTTTATATTTGAATTGAAGAACTTCAGAAGCATCGACCCATCACACATCAAAAAATAAAATAACTTTACAGAGTTCAATAAAACAGTAATATTCGCTTTAGAAGAATGAAAAAGCTATCGTGAAAGTTATTTCTGTTTTTCACATTATTCAAAAATGAAACACGATGGGCGGGGCCTGGCGACTAAGCCTTCCATGGAGGCATTGAAATTTGAGGGCCCTTTCGCCCGCCTCACGCCCGCCCGCCCTTCGCCCGCCTTCTCGCCCTGCCACGTAGATTTCATCGCCCGAAGGCCACGAAAATTTTGAAAATAGCTTCACGGAAGTTCAAATATTATTTTTGAAAAACTTTTTTAATGATAAACTGGAATTATTTTATCACGGGAAAAATTAAAAAACGAGAACAGGGCGAAAAGACGGGCGAGGCGTAGGGCGGGCGTGGGGTAGGGCGAGGCGGAGGGGCCTTTTTCACGCCCAAATGGAAGGCTTACTGGCGACCCCACTTGTTTACATCAGATCGAATTCGCGGGGTCGGAACTATATTTTTGTGACATGAACTGAATGAAAAGACGATTAATTTACCACTAAGTCAAAACAAGTTTATTTTCAGTATTACAGATTAGTGAAATTATTGAAGTTTGGTAACACTATTTTCTATTCGTGTTGAAAATGATATAACTTTCCGAGAAACAGTAGAAAAATATTTTACGATTGTCTATGATGAATAAGATTACTGTTTTATTTTTGAATAATGTGAAAAACAGAAATAACTTTCACGATAGCTTTTTCATTCTTCTAAAGCGAATATTACAGTTTCATTGAACTCTATAATGTTATTTAATTTTTTGAAGTGTGATGGGTTGATGCTTCTAAAGTTCTTCAATTCAAATATAAAGACGAACTGTTTTTGTTTATTCTCGAACTGTTTATTTTTGACACGATTGCTCTTAGCCTCACCAAAGTGAATGCTTTTGTCAAGTTAGCCTCACCAAAAAAAAAGATTGCGTAGCAAGTGCGCTCCATCTGCACGCACGAGAGAGTGAGAGACGCCAGACATTTGCAACGATGCTCCGAATTAACGCGTGTTTCAAGCCTATTTTTTATCGTTTTTTATCGAGTTTTGCTCCAGAGTTTGCAGTTCTCCTTGGTTTTTAGTGGGTTTTTTCCACAATAAAATCAATTTTCAAAAGTTTTTTGCGCTGAAATTGCATTTTCCGGCACGGAAAACCTCTCGATTTGAAGATTTTTTGATAGAAATAATTTTCAAGTAATAGAAATAGAAAACGAGATTTTCTCACATTTACGAGTGCGGTTATTGGTGAAAAAAACGCCATTTTAAGCCCAGAAGTTGTCAATTTCCCCATCAAAAAACACTTTAAAAATAATTTATTCTTCCTTTCAGAACATGGGTTATCGATCGTGATCGCAAAAAAAGATCGGAAGAAGAAGGACCGATCGCGAGAACGTGATCGACGTTCCTGATCACGTGCACGTGACCGGAATCGGGAGTCTCGTCGTCGTAGTCGTAGTGGAGAGCGTCGATCAGAACGTCGCAGGGAGAGATCACCCCCTTTGATGATACCAAATAATCCACAAAGAGTCAAAGAGCCAGTTATCAATCCATTGGTACGTGAAGATTTGGCAGCGGCTGTGGAAAATGGAATAGTTGCCGGGGAAGCGGTACAAGTGGGCTCCGTCATACCACTGAAAATCCAGCTAAAAAGTGAGGAAATAAGTTAGTAGACCAGACTTAAACTTGTCAAATTTGCAGAGAGCGAAAAAAGTCGCTGGTCAACAATGAAAAGCTTCGTACCTCGTATGCCAACTATTCTTCCAGCAGTCTTTTATTATGGCGATGTTAAAAAAGTTTTTAACAAGCATTGGTAAGGCATTTAAAGAAGGACTAAACTCACATAAATTAAACATTGTTTCTGCTTTGAAATTCTACGCTGATCACGATTTTTATAGTGATTTTGCTCAAAAATCGCTCTAAACCGCGAAAATTGTTCTGAAAAATCGTATAAAATACAGATACCCCTATAATGACCGTGGCCTTCTGGCCTAGGAATCCCACCGTGTAGTCCGAGAGGACAACGCGGCATAGGGATATCATCTGTGATTCCTAGGCCTTCTTGTCCTCTCGAACTACACGGTGGGATTCCTAGGCCAGGTGGCCACGGTCAGTGAAGGGGTATCTGTATTTTGTACGATTTTTCAGAACAATTTTCGCGGTTTAGAGCGTTTTTTGAGCAAAATCACTATAAAAATCGGGATCAGCGTAGAATTTTAAAGCAGAAACAATGTTTAATTTATGTGAGTTTAGTCCTCCTTTAAGTATGTTAGCCTTCCGAAATGATGAGCAAGCACGCCCCACTGGACTTAATTCATTTATTTAAAAAATTTCATTTTCAGCAAAGAACTTTTGGAGATTTTTCCACGTTTCGGTGCTTCAGAATTGACATTTTTTATTACGAAAACCAAAAAAAACGCCCTAAAAGTTCGATAAAATAAAAAAAAAAGAATTAGTCTAGTAGGGCGCGATTGCTCCTCATTCCAAAAGGCTAATAAATCCAAATTTTCAGGAGACTCACTATTATCAAAAGGATCGATTTCTTATCAATTTATGTTCAAAGTCTTCGGTTTGCCATGATTTTAGTCCATTTTATGGATACAAATATCGAGCTAAGGGTTGTCGATGAAGCTGGAAATCTACATAATATTCCGAGAAAAACAAATTATATTTTCGGAATCCAAACATTTCGAATAATTCAAATATATCGATGCGGCGGATATTCAAAGTCTTCTAATCGACGGAAATTTGACAGTGGAGTGCCACGTGGCAATTAATAATGCCACAAGAGTTCGAGTCGATGTTTTGAGACGTTTTGATGAGTCGGCAAAAGAGTCCTCAGATGCTGTGCTGGCTATCAGTGATAAGAAGTTCTATGTGAACAAAATGTGTTTGGCACCACATTCCACTTCGGTGCTATAGTAGTTGGGGGGGGCCACCCGATTTTTGGGTGGTGGAGCACTGCTGGTACACTGTTGTTTTTCTGACGGGTACATGCTATTTTGTGAATCGAAAATGGTTTTTCCACAAACCTAAGCCTGCAATTCAGAAAATACTAGCTTTTTTCATCGATTTTTCGAAAAAATGCCCAATTTTAGGTGATTTTTGGCTAATTTTCAAAATTTTTTTTTGATTCTCAGCATTTTTCTAAGCCTTTTCTGGAGGCTTAGGCATAATTTGCAGCACGATTTACACCTCTAGACAGCTTTCCTAGCCCGCTAAAATCCGAAAATCGGGTGCCCCCCCCCCCCCCCCCCCAACTACTATAGCCCCTCCACTTCTTTCAAAACGCTTTTTCTTGGAAATTCGAGTGAATTCGAGGTGGATTTGAAGAATATCGATCCATGGGTTTTTCAGTGTTTTTTGGAAGTTCTTCATGGCGAGCCGGCTATCGAAGGTTTGAAAAAACGATCAGCAGCAAAGGCGCTCCACTGAACTTATATTTTTTTTTGGTATTTCCGGTTTTCAAACTAGAAAATCAGAAAAAATTTCTATTCAAAAAAAATTCCAAAATTCAAAAAATCAAAAATTTTGGGTTGAAAATATTCTGGTTTCCTGGATTTGGAAATTGAAGTCATCTTCAAAAAACTTTTTAAATCAAAAAATAAAAAATTTTTTTCAAAAAACTTTTTTCTGTCAAGCTGAATCTGGAAAATCAGAAAAATTTTCCATTCAAAGTTTCAGTTTTTTTTCTCCAGTTTTCACATATACCTTTTCTAGTGCGAAAATCGGAAAATTCAACGAAAAAAGTCCAGTGGGGCGCGGATGCTGCTAATTGCGGAAGACGGAAAACCGAACCGGTCCACACTGGTTCCCTGCGAGGGTAGGAAAGCGCGCTCTAATGCTAAAAAAAGTTTAATACTCAGATTAGCCCTATTTCCATAAAAATTCGGTCCAAAAAATTCAGCCAAAATTGAGGTATCATCAATTTAGCATCAATTTAGCATTAGGGCGCACTTTCGTTCCCTGGCAGTAATCCTGTGTCCAAACCCATGAAAAAATCTTCAAAAAATTTTTTTTCCAGACCATACCTACGAAGAAATCATAAAATTGGCTGAGATGTACGACTCAAAAACTGCAAACAGAAGATTTTTTTTCGGAAATCAAAACAAAAGCTGATAAGAGATCAATTCTTCCAACTGATACCAGCCAATTGAGTACTGAAATTTGGAATGAATTGCTTCAAATGTCTCTTTCTCACTGGAAATACTTGTTCTTTTTTTCTTTGAATTTTTTAACGAATATTTTTATTTTTTTTTATTCGAAATAAAGTTTTATCCGTTTTTGTTTTCGAATTTTGTTTTTTTTTTGTGAAATTTTTTGAACTGTTAATGCGGATAACTCTATTTTTGGTGCAATAAGGAGCAACCGCGCTCCGCTGGACTCAGTTGATTTTTAAATTTTTTTTTGCATTTTCAGCGATTTTTCTTACTATAATCAATTGAAAAATGCATTTTCAATTGAAAATAACAGATTCAACTCTCTTTTCGACAGAGAATAAATTTTTTGAGAAAAAAAGTTTGAATTTCTGAAAAAAAAAACGCCATTTTTCGACCTAAATCTGAAATCAACAAAAATTCAAAATTTTTATCTTAAAAAACCTTTTTTTTTGCCGACTTTCTGTGAAAAATTTCTTAGAAAGGGCAATTTAGTTGCAAAAAAACCTGTAAATTCGCCGAAGAGTTCGTTCGAATACTGAGTCCAGTGGGGCGCGCTTGCTCGTATTTTTATTTTTTTCGTATTTCAGAGTCTAGTATTTTTAGTTCTGGCCTTTTTTTTTGTTCTTCTCTTTTCTGTATTGGTTGTGTTTTTTAAATTTTATTTAGAGGAGCTAGCTAGTTCGCTTATTTTCTCTTGTGTGAGAAGAGCACCACGAATGCGAGTTGACAACGATTTGTCTCGTAGATACAGTATTCGTTGTGCTCCAATTCACCAAAATACTTCTCATCTTCGACTAGACGTCCCTCCGGAAGAGAGAACTCCGGTTCGTTATGCCAACCTTCTGGACGAGCCCGGCCTTTTCCGAACACAGAGTTGTATTGGCCGATGGTGTCCAAGGCAGAGCTTTCCTCGGGATACGTCGTTTCCTTCATCTTTCCGCGATTGACTTTGAAGAGAAGCAGCACTTTGACGGGACTGTCTTTCGGCGCCTCGCAATAATCAAGCGATTTTTCGGTTGCGTCGGCAAAGTATATGCCTGACCCGAAATAACCACCTCCATTAGACAAGCGAAGACCGGTCTTGATGATGCTTCCGAGGTACTTGACATTGGTTCCGTGCCACAATAATGCGAGCTCTTCCGGGTTGATGTTGCCCAAGTTCTCTTTTCCGGGGGTGATAGCGTAGATGGCTTTCAAGCGGCAGTCGTGTTTGGTTTTCTTGTTAAAGCCATTTTGGAAATATGTTGAGATTAATTCGAAATTGGAGTTTGAAGAGGTTAGGAGCTTAGCTTTGCAATTTAAGCCTTGGAACATCTCGTTGAATGGATCTTTGATGATTGATCCTTTCTGTTTCACTTGTTCCATAACCTGCTCAATTGTCTCCAATTTCTTCATTAACTCATCCACATTCACCTTCTTGGGAGCATCGAGGTTTTGAAGTTGTGGTAGGAGAGAATGTACTCGATCCCACCTTCCTTCTGTCTCCTCTTCTACGCACTTCTTTCCCGCAAGCTTCTCCAGATGTTCTTTCACTCTTTTAATCATTCCGGCACCGACAAATCCACGTGGAAATAGTTCCCGGCACTGGTGATAAATCACACGTGCCTCCGGAACCCGATCCTTCACTTCTTCATCTTCCGCCACAACCAACATAAGATCCTCCAGCTCCCCCGGTAACGGCTCCTGCAATACATGGGATTTATATGTAACAATTTGTGTTTTTTTTTTCAAATTTTTTTCGAATTTCAACCCTTTTTTCTTCCTTTTTTCTCTGAGTCGAAAGTGATATTCTGTTATTGTTTATTTGTGTTCATGAGAAAGCGCGCCCCACTAGACTCTGTTGATTTTTGGAAATTTTTTTTTCATTTTCGGCGAATGAGCTTTTTGAAGATATTTTATTTAAAAATGCATTTTCTAAAATTAAAATGGCTGTTTCAGCTCTTTATTTGACCTAAATCTGGTTAAAAACCTGAAAACATCCTGAAAACCAGGAAATTTTCTCACTCAAAAATTTGCTTTTTTTTCGATTTTTGTTGCAAAAACACTTTAGAACAGAAATTTTCCAAAAAAAAACCAAATTCGCCGAAAGCAGACTTGTCAAAATCCGAGCCGGCCCGCAAAAGCCCGGCCCGGTCGGCCCGGGTTTGAAAATTTTTGAATTTTGAAGCACGTTTTTCGCGATTTTCAGCACTATTTCGAAACTTTTCCTGGGTATTTTTACTCAAAAATAGATCAGAATTTCCTCCCTGAAAACATAGGCCAAAAAACAAGAAAAAAAAACCGCGAAAAAAAATTTTTCAAAAAAAAAACTTGCAAAAAACATGTTTTGCCTTGAACCCCGGGCCGGGCCGGGCCGGGCCGGTAGAAATTCCTCCAGCGGCCCGGCCCGGCCCGTGACAAGTCTGGCCGAAAGTAAAAGGAATCAAAATACTGAGTCTAGTGGGGCGCGCTTGCTCACTTATTTGCCTTCCCAATAATCTAAACGAGTTTCTAAACAGACATCCCCGATATGCAAAAACTAGTTTTTTTTTAAATTTTGAAAACTTGAATGTTCTTACCTCTATCACCACATCCCTGTCGAGTTGTTCGAAGAAACCTGGTCGACTGATGAACTTTGACCTGTCCTTCCACTCATTGCCAGTAAGTAGATGGTAGGTCTCTTCGAACTTCTCGACTCCCTTTCCTTTCTGCACCTTCTCGTACTCCACCGTTTCCAGAACTCCGAAACGTCCTCTCATTACAGCCAAATACTCCTCCTCTCCTTCTTTGAGCAACATGAGGTTGCAACTGCTGTTGATGTTGAGTGCAGCACTTGCAAAATGGAGGTAGGCGTTGTAGGAGACTCCATTCTTGTCTGTGTGGACCGCATATTTTCCGCTGAGCTCCCAACTTCCATCCACCCATTTCTTCTGCTCATTCAGTTCTCTTCTCACACTTTTCGCTGCTTCCAAACGGCTTTCCACTTTTTCCTTCACCGTCTCAAACCCATTGACATTCTTGACCCATTTCGAGTTTTTGTGGAAAAGCCTTGTTCTTGTTGCAGTTGGTAGTGTGATTCCTTTTGAACGAATGACATATCGAAGCTTCTTGTCCATTTTGATGATTGACAAGTTTGGATTGGCGTTGGTCTTCGGGCACTTTGTGAAGTCGGGTAAGTACCCAGTGCAGACATATGTCCTTCGCGCCATATCCAAAACTTGAATTCCACCACATGGACAGTTCTCGGGGACACCAAAACAGAAGAGGTCCGCGAGTCGCTCTTCTGTGTTTTGGTTCTTGGCTTCGAATCCCCTCACCAATTGGTCGTTGCTCAATAGAAGAGCCTTGACTTCTGATGACGTAGTTTTCGAGAAAAAATGTCTCGCTGCGTTCCATTTTTTGGATTGCTTGATGAGTTGGAGTTTCACGAAGAGCCTTCGAAAGAAGTTTTTTTCCGATCGCCCTTCGTCTTCCTCCAAAACTTTTCTCATCTTGACCTGGTCCTTATATAGCAGTTGTTCGAATCCATCGAAGGATTCCGACCGGACTGGTGATTCTCGAATCAACTGATCGACGAGGCACTTCCAATGGAATGGTACACTGATAGGAACATCAGTTACCGGCGGCTGAATCACAACGAAGGGCTCCTTCTGAAATCATAAGTATAACTAACAGGCGTTTCGGAAACTCTTCTATTTTCTATTCTATCTCTAATATTTAATGCTTCCATACTTTGCCTCTCCGATTCTTTTTTTCTTTTATTTTCTAGTTTTTTGACCGTATCTCACTCAATTTTATAGACAAAAATGTGCCGAAACTTTAAAATCTGTCAAATTTCTTTAATTTTTTGAAGCTAAATTTCGTATCAAAAATAATGCATTTTCCCAAATAAAAAAAATTTTGTTGCGAAAAAACTGAGAAAATCGAGTTCAAAATTTATTTTTAGATTTTTGGATAGAGAGTTCAAACTTGAAATTTCAAAAAAGCATTTTTGTGATTTTCCGGGCCGGCCCGGTCGGCCCGGATTCAAAAAATTTTGAAAAATTGGGGTCATTTTTTCAGTTTTTTTCGGTGATTTTGATGAAATTTCTGACTTCTTCTTACTGGAAATATTCAAAATTTTCTCTAGAAATCCAATCCTACAGTTATCGAAAAAAATCCCAAAAAATTTTTTTTCAGAGCAAAAAATTTTGACCCCCCCCCCCTCAGGGCCGGGCCGGGCCGGTAGAAATTTCACAGTCGGCCCGGACCGGCCCGGCCCATCATAAGTATGCAAAAAGTGATATTTGTAAATCTTGTAGCCCGTAAAAAGATGCATCTTTTCGTTTCTTAACCATGCCAAAATATTAAGTTTGAACAGAGTTATGATCGATTGAAAACCTGACCAAAACCAGATCTGACAGACAGACAGAAAAATTTTTAAAACCCTAAAAGCGGATTTGTAGACAAAACTGATCCGAAAATTTTTAATCTGTTAAATTTCTTTAATTTTTTGAAGTTAGATTTTGTTCCCGAGAAGTAAGTTCCCGGGAAATTCCCGGGAATTCCCGTTTCCAGTTACCGGAAATCCCGGGACCGGGAGTAGGGATTCCCGGGATTCCCGGGAATACCAGCACAGAAATCAATTTGCGAAAGTTATGTAGGGCTCAGAATATATGTGAACATTCACAGATTTTCTTAAATTTTTTCAATCTTTCAATTTTTCAATTTTTTCAGGCAACACGCCAATGAGGGTACATGAATCGAGCATAATAACTCGGCCGAAAATATTCTGAAAGGGCTGAACATTTTGGAAAAGATCACTTTTGGAATTCAGAAAAAAAATTCTATGGACAGTCTTGAGTTTAGAAATTTTTTTTTACTTTTCAGTTGATTTTCGAAAATGTTCAAAATTAGTATAAAAGCCAAAAAATAATTTTTTTTCTAATCTCAAGTCGATCCGGAATTTGTTTGGGGGCTCAAAAGCCATCTGTTTTGAAATTTGTGAAATCGTCTAGAATACTTTTAGGCTAGTTATTATGTCTGATTTCAGTACCCTTATTGGCATGTTGAATGAAAAAGACAGGGGCGGTTTTGACCATAATAGAAATTTCTGTCAGATCGGGTTTGGGTCAGGTTTTCAAACATACTTAAAGGAGGACTAAACCCACTTAAATTAAACATTTTTTCTGCTTTAAAATTCCACGCTGATCACAATTTTTGTAGTGATTTTGCTTGAAAATCACTCTAAACCGCGAAAATTGTTCTGAAAAATCGTACAAAATACCGATACCCCTTCACTGACCGTGGCCTAGGAATCCCACCGTGTAGTTCGAGAGGACAAGAAGGCCTAGGAATCACAGATGATATCCCTATGCCGCGTTGTCCTCTCGAACTACACGGTGGGATTCCTAGGCCAGGAGGCCACGGTCATTAAAGGGGTATCTGTATTTTGTACGATTTTTCAGAACAATTTTCGCGGATTAGAGTGATTTTCAAGCAAAATCACTACAAAAGTTGTGATCAGCGTGGAATTTTAAAGCAGAAAAAATGTTTAATTTAAGTGAGTTTAGTCCTCCTTTAACTCAGTTCAAACTCAATATTTTGGGATGATTGAAAAACAAAAAAAAATGCGTCTTTTTACGGGCTACATGATTTACTGATACAATTTTTTTGAAATTTTGAGTATGAGAACTCAAAAAATACAAAATTTAATTTTAAACTCGAATTTCTCGAAAAATAAGCGAAGAAATTTTTCAAAAATTTGATAATAGGCGTCATTTTTGATATAAAATTTAATTTGAAAATTTCAGAAAAAAAAATAACATTTTTGAATTTTTCGACTTCACTTCGGAGCAAAATTTGTGCTCTTCAGTGTGCTCTAAATTTTTTAGGTTTTTTTCCCACAAAGACTGCTAAAAAAAGCGGAGATGTTTCCTTGAATCCCGCGGGATTCCCGGGAGTTCCCGGGAAATTATTTTTCCCTTCCCGGGATTCCCGGGAAATGGGATTCCGGATGCGCTACGCTTAGAAAGCACAAAGTTTATCAGTGATCTTATCACAAAACGGAAATCATCACGTCAGAATTCCCTATCTATCAGTCAAAATTTTGGGATAATCGGTTCAGTAGAAGCTTAACTATGGCACTGGACAGACAGACAAACAGACACACGGAATTCTTATGGTAATAATAGTAAAGATAACTTACCAAAGTGTAATCTCGTTGATTACAATGCCCGCATTTCTCCAGTTCTTCTCCTTGCTTGAGGTACTTCACAGTAAGTTTTGAGTGTTTAAAATCAACAGGCATCATATTCAACAAGTGTTTTATTGATTATTCAATTATTAAATATTGAAAATGAAACGTTTCTAATGAAAAAAGAAAACATCGTTACTATTTTCGTGAACCTTTGCGTAACTTCATTATAATTGAATTACTATTCATTGCGTTTCAATAGAAATTATATATTTTTGCTGCTCATTTCTTAGTTCGAACGTATATTATTGGTTTCGAATGAATTGACACCTCGTGACGTCACTCTCATTGGGACCCAAGTTGGAAAACTTTCATGGTAGCTATTTATTTTTTTCCGGGATTTTTTTCAGGCAGTTTTCGCCTGCACATTCAATTCTTCTACCCAAAATAAAATTTTTGAACAAAAAAAAATAATTTTTGCGTGCGGAACCTGCCTGAAAAAAATCAAAATAAAACTACCATGAAAGTTTTCCAACTTGGGTCCCGGGCAGTGTGACGTCACGAGGTGTCAGTTCATTTGAAATCAATAATATTTTCGCTGCTCATTTCTTAGTTCGAAGGTATAATTTTGTTACCGTTTTATTCCTCAGTTTTGTGGTAACGGCGTTTCTGTGTCTATTCAACAGGATAATATTTTTCCAGGAAAATGCCTTTCTCATCTGAATACACAACTGGCGAGACGAATTTCAGTGGACGAAGAGAGGAGAGGAAACAACAAGAGGAAGAAAAAGGCTCCGGGACATTTCGAAACCAAACGTTTCGAAACCGGACACTTCGAAACCAGAAATTTCGAAACCGCTGAAAAACAGTGAAAAAAGCTTGGAAAATGATGAGCTTTTCAAAATTTTCAAAGTGAAACTGTAAGTTTCCAACCAATGAAAACTCCAAATATTTACGGAATTGATGATAAATTTCAAGAAAAAGCAAAAATATAAAAATAAATTTTTTTCTTGAAATTAATTTTGTTAAAAGTTTATCATCAATTCCGTAAATATTTGGTGTTTCCATAGGAAACTGACAGTTTTACTTTGAAAATTTTAAAAAGCTCCTCATTTTCCAAGCTTTTTTTCACTGTTTTTCAGCGGATTCTAAATTTCTGGTTTCGAAATGTAAATGTCCCGGAGCCAAGAAAAAGAGGCATTCGAGAGACTTTCCAATGCGCAAAAATATCCTTATGTGTGAGTTTTTTCATAGAATTTTAGAAAAAAAAACCGAAAAGATTTTTCATGGGTGAGCGTTTAACATTTAAAATTTAAAATCTCCAGACAAAAAAAAACACAATTATAACGGCATTTTGTGAGTCATGATGGTTGAAAGGGGGATCCCGCTAGTTCGGCAGACGAATAGGATCGTGTAGGGCTGCCAATTGAGTGCAGCTCTACCGTCTGGTTTGTAAGTCGACTGGGAAAACTTTGACATATCATCATGTCCACATTTGCAATATTTCCGTTGATTATGACTGCTAATGAAAGCAAAAGTAAATTATTGAAACGAAACATTTTGAAGACAAACATTTGGTTTTCTGAATAAAAAATAAGATTTTTGAAACGATGCAGATGATATCTATTCCTGGCCTAATAACTCTTCATCGTCCTCACTCTCCTCCTCTGATTCTCCAAAAATATCCGCGTTCCAATTCCCTTCTTTATCCATCACCGACAATTCCTCCGCATTAGTCTTTCTTGCTATTCCCCTGTAATATCCATTTTGCAGTAATTTTCCAGTAATCAAAAAAAATCAATTCCAAACCTTCTTCATTTCGTTTTTTTACTGTAATGAAAAAAAGAGTAAATGGTTAATTACGAAACGGTGCGCGACTAATTCCATTTAAATATATGTTCTCTCTGAATGTTTCGAAAAGTATAATTAACGAAAAAAGAAAAAGAGGAGGAGATACTAATCGAATTCACATTCTTTGTGGATTTTAACGAAGAAAGGAAGAGGAAGAGAGGAGAAATAGAGAAAAAGAGGGATAAAAAAGAGATTGGGTTGGGTTTGGATTTGACCCGGAACGAATTGTTAATTAGTTTAATATCCAGAGGAAATGCTGTAATAGAGTGGCACCTCTTTTTGTTCTAATTCCATTTTTGATTATGAATTCACTCAAAAAGTCACTCTAAGCAGAACAAAGCGGTGTTTGAAAGAATGGCCGAGCACAGATTGATGGCCTAGAATCCGACAACTTTCGCGCGTTTTTTTTCAATATTCTAGGCCATCGATCTCGATTACTCGACCATGCTTTCAAAGACCGTTTTGTACCGTTTAGAGTGATTTTTGAGTGAATTCATAATGGAAAATTAAATTAGGATGAGAAAATACGAAGAACTTTACAATTTAATAAATGTGAATTCAGTTCCTTTCTAAATTTTAGTTAAAGCATTGCAGAGCTTCGACCCACCACACTTCAAAAAGTAGTTGAACATTACAGAATTCGATGAAACTGTAAGGTTTACATGAAAAATTAAAAAAAAAAAACCATCGTGAAAAGTGTTATTGCTTTTCACATTACTCGAAATTGGAACAGTAATCTTACTTATTATAGACGACTGTAAAACATTTCTTTACTGTTTCTCGGAAATTCATATGATTTTCACATTAAAAGAAAATGGTGTTTCCGTATTGCTCTAATGCACCAAGTTCTGTAACACTGAAAATCAACTTTTTTGAAAAATTTCATCGAAATTTTTAGACTAGTTTTCATAAAGGTTATTGAAACTGACAGTACTTTTTTTTTCTTTTTTTAAGTTTCTTTTCCTGATGCGTTTCGATAGAACATTTTCTGTTCTGTTTTGGAAATCAGTGAAATATCAGGAAAGCGATTCCGATTAGACTTCAAAATTTGGTTTTACTTTCAAGAAAGCCATGAAACATTGAATTTTTGTTAAACATTTTCTGATTTTTTACTGTTTTCAAAATAGTTAATCACACTTTTTTTGGAATTAGAGTTAATGGACCTTTTTCTAGTCTAGCCGGAAACTTTGAAAATAATGAAACGGCGAAAGGTTGTTCTGTCATAGTATCAAACTATTCAAGCTTGAAAAACAGCAAAGGAATTTTTCTGTTTATATGAATCAGCATCATCTGATTGAAATTTGGTTATAATTTAATCTCATCTCTGAATATAAATCAAAAAACTGAACAAATTTGAATTTCAATGAGAAAAAAAATTAACTTTCTGATTCAGAACAGACGTTTAGAAAATGTTTTGTGCGATTCGATAGTTAACCATTGATAAAATTTACATCTAAAACATTTTACACTTGAAGAATAAAAAGGGAGTTTATTGTCGCTCAAAAGTTGATCATAGTTTTCTGAATTCCAAAAAACAGGATAATTTTTTTCTTTTTGGAAGCTTAGGAAAAGTCCTGTTTCTAAAAGTTTTGAAGTTACAATTTATAAAAAACAAAATCAATCTCTGTTTTTCTCTTTCCATTTCTTTTAGCACACGGGTTCCCTCCGGGGGTAGGAAAACTCGCCCTAATGCTAAAAAGTGTAATACTCAGTTTCGCCACCTTTCTCTAAAATTTCGGTTGAAAAATGCGCCCAAAGTTGTGGTACGCAGCGAAATCATCAATTCAGCATTGGAGCGCACTTTCCTACCCTCACAGGAAACCCGCGTGTTTTAGAAGCTTTTTTGTCGAAAGTTATGTGTTTCATGACATAATTTTCACTAATTTTCACCGGATGTCTCGCTTCGTGTTCTACAGTTGGGAGACTGTTTCATTGCCTTTTTATTAGAGGGACCCTTCTGATAAAAATACTATCGTTTGGAACTAATTGGAATGACATCATTAAATGAAATAAATGATCCAAAACCTGTTTTTTTTTCATGAAAGACTTGAAACACTGGTAGTCTTTCAGTAATTTTTTCAGATTTCTTTTTGAGTTTCTGAACATAATGTATTATTCTGTCACTATATTGTCACTCAAAAGTTCATCTAATCTTTCAAAATTTTGAGAAAAGAGTCGCTAAAAAGAGTAGCTGAACAGATACTCGATTATACTCCAAAAATTATTTTTAATTTCCTAAAAGTCATGAAACACTGATTATTTTCGGAAAAAATCTCTGAATTTTTGCAGTTTCCATCTGGGTTTATCATAATTTATTTGAATCTACAGTTGATTGGATCAACTCTTATCGCAAGATTGACTTCGGAAAAAATAAAGGAACAAGTTTTCCGGCTTTAGAAAAACTCTGTGTACCGTACAAACTCTATTGCCGCTCTATTGTTCGAATTACCTTTCTGAAGCCGGTTTATTAGGGGTGCCGGTTTATTAGAGGTTTTATGGTGTTTGATTTTTTTCTGTTTCAAAAGAGGCATAAGTTGATCAGATTTTAGTCCGAAAATAGTAATTCTTTGAGAACTATTGACGAACCAAAACTGTACCTTTTCAGAACTGCCCGCATGGGAACTGACACAACTTTGCTGTAATGGCCTGAAAGCAGTGAAAAGTGCCCAAATACGAGCATTCGAAAAGTTCTTACCCGGGGTAGTTCTGATTCGTCCAGTTCTTAACCGACCTGAATTCTGACTTGGGACAGTTCTGGTTCGGGACAGCACCCCTCTTTGAACTTCCCAAATCTTTTTTGGAGGTTGGTCCCTTCCCCCCTAGATCCCCTTAGGTTTTGGTCCCTTTCCAATCCAATCCAATCTCTATCTCAACACGCTCATCATAAATCCCTCAATTACACCTTTTCCTCATCTCTTTTTTCCCTCACAAAAGCTTACCTAATCGTCAAACAAAAAGATGATGAAAGGGATAGAAAAAGGGGGTTCGTGTTCCTTTAATTGAAGGTTTCTTCCCCATCTTTTTGACGTCTTCTCGTCCTTTTTCACCCTTTATACACGCCCACAGAACGATTTAATTGGATGGAAATAATTTATTTTCAATGTGAAAATGAACGAACGAATAAAGCTTTTTTCTTGTGAACAAATCGATGAAATGATGATGATTTTGTGTGTTTTTTGTTATGATGGCACATTAGAAAAAGAGAAAATTGAGAAAAGGAATACTGTAGAAAAAATAGGGAATACTGTAGGAGGGAAAAAGTGGGAGGGCGAACTAGTACGGTATTGGAAAAATAAAGAGTTTCAGTTGAAAAAAAGGCCCTGAAATATAGTGAACGCAAGCGTTTGCACATGCGCTCTAATCCAATGTCCCAAAAATAGCGTTCAAAATGAAGAGGCGCAAAGAAAAATTTCTTTGCGTTTCTTCATTTTAAACGCTATTTTTGGACATTGGATTAGAGCGCAGGTGCAAACGCTTGCGTTGGCTATAGCGAGAAAATAGCGAGAAAATTTGAAAATTTGGTGAGGCTAAGAAAAAATGTAGTTTTTGTAGCCTTAGCCTCACTGAAAGGTAAGCAAAATTTGATGAGGCTAAAGTAGCTTTGTAGTTCGTAGTCTAAGCCTCACCAATCTCCAAGGAAAGCTTCGGGAGGCTATAAGGGGATTGTAATTGTAACCTTAGCCTCACCACACTTAAACCGAGGACAGAAATTTGGTGAGGCTAAGGAAAAGTTGTAGTTTTTGTAATCTAAGCCTCACCAAGAGTTAGATAAAGTTTCGTGAGGCTATCTTTGTAGTTTGTTGTTTCTTAGCCTAACCAAACTACAGAAGAGGACATATTTGGTGAGGCTAACAAAATTGTAGTTTGTAGTCTATTATCCTCACCAACTATACCACGAAACTTTGCCGACAATTGTTTTCAAAATTTTCTGAAACGGCAAAAATGTCTCTAAAAATTTCCAAAGAAAATTTGGCGCTATGCGGGTTGGGGGGGCATGCTGAATTTTCAAGTAGTGAAACACCCCGGGGACTGCTGACTTTTCTGAATAGGCGCAGGTATTTTTCAGATAAGAAAATGATTCTAAAAATACCTAAGCCTGAAATGTGAAAAAAATTGACAAGTTTTATCGATTCCGAGAAGTAAAAATTTGATTTTCAGTGATTTCCGTTCAAATTTGAAATTTATTATTTGCAATTCCAGTTCATTTTCTAATCTTTTATTGAGGCTTAGGCACTCTCAGAAGCACAAATCACTATTCTAGACGGCTCCAGCGCCCCGCGAAAATTCAAAAAATAATCATGCCCCCCCCCCCCCCCCCCCCCCCCCAACCCGCATAGCGCCGAAAATTTTGGTGAGGTTAATGAAATTGTAGTTTTTGTAGCCTGTCAGCCTTACCAAATTTACACCCACATTTGGTGAGGCTAACAGACTACAAAAACTACATTTAGCCTCACCAATCCATGCTTTTTTATTCAACTGAAACCCGAATCTTCCCAGTACCGCAGAAATTTTAATAGAATGGCATGGTGCGATTCTATTAGAGGTATTGAAAAATAAAATGAAAAAGAGAAATAATAATTTATGAAGTTGATGACTTCTTGTCTTCCTCATCATCTTCATCATTTGACATTGGAGCGTTTGGGTCTGAAATTTCAATAAATTATTGTAATAGATGAAAACGGAGCATTGAAAAAGAAAATCATCTAGTTTTGATGAAATTCTGAAACATTAATTTTTGTTAACGATTTTTCAGCAATTATTACTTCCGAACTACTGGTTTAAGGTTTGTATCTACATATGTTTAGTGAATATGACAGTAAAAAAAATTATTGACTTTCGAACAAAATTTTCACAATTTCGAATTATTCTAGAATGGGTTTTTAATTTTTAATTTCGTTTTTAAATTCGAACTGATGTTTCCTTGGATTTGTCAACAAAATATCGAAAATTGCGGGTTTTGGACGGAATGTTTTCGGTTTCAAATGATCGGGAAAAATACTCCAAATTTCAGGTTGTTGGTTTCGCAAGTTCTTTATGGAAACTGACTGTAGTGTCTATAATAATATAATTCTTTAGTCTCCGGATCACACGTAAAACTGTCATTCAGGCTTTGAAATAATTTTGAAACGGAAGTTCAAGATTTGGTTTCTCGACTTGAAAATTTTTCTGTTTTATTGGCATAACTTTTGAAAAATGCATAATCATACTCTTGATAACTTGATACATATATTCATTGAAGATAAATTTTATTTTCATTAGGAAAAAAAAAGAAAAATTGTGAGGGAACTAGAAAAATTCATTAATCAAATCTTTTTTTTTTGAGTTTTGAAATAATGCAAGCTTGAAACAAAAATTTACAAGAAGCTTTTCTCTGAATCATTGGGTTTGGAACATTCTCCAAATAAACATTTTACTGTTTCCGTAATGTGATTCAAATTGTCTAGTAAAAAATCTATATTATGCTCACTTGATGT
The DNA here is from genome assembly GCA_963572265.1 of Caenorhabditis doughertyi. NCBI lineage: Eukaryota > Metazoa > Nematoda > Chromadorea > Rhabditida > Rhabditidae > Caenorhabditis > Caenorhabditis doughertyi. Next base: position 7,794,439 of record OY751553.1, on the reverse strand, counting down.
AGGAACAAACGTAGCGAAGAATGGTAACTATTGGACAAGTATTTTTCGGTTTCGGACAATTTCGAAAATTATTATAGAGTTTAGATCGCATTCACTGATTCGAGCCTTGCTATTTTTTTTTGATTTCAACATCAAAGAAGCACTTTTGAAAGTGATGCTCCCTTTAATTTGGTCAATATAACAGCAAAAAACTCAAGCTTGAACGAAAAGTTTTCGGTTTCAGATGATTCTAAAAGTTATTTTAAATTTCAAACATTCAATGTTTCAGCCGTTTTTTCGATTTTGAAATTCAATCAAATTGATAGTTGAACGGACCCTAAAAACTCTAATTTACAGGCTTTTGCCATTTTCAATTTTTTCCAAAAATTTATAAACGGACCTAGAATTGATTAATGGACCTATGAAAGGATCTGTCAATCATCATCATGGCAATTTAGTATTCAGATTTTACCAAAGTTTTGAACTAGCTTTTCCGGACCTCCGGTCCGTTAAAGCTAGTAGTAGCTCTTGACGTGTGTTTCAGAAAGATTAGCAAAAAGTATCACATCTTCTTCAGGTCTATTGATGGTCTATTGACCTATCTATTGAAAAAAAATCGTCTAAAAAGCTTGATTCTGAAGCGAGATATGAGGTGTAAATCCTTTCCGGGACAAAATTTCGGACAAAAATTGGCTTCAATTTATTTCTACAAAACCCCGCCCCTTTTCAAATTAGGGTTTCACGTTTATACCTTCTATATTTAAAGAGAGAGGGGCAGAACAGAAGTTCAAGTACATTTTTTGATTCAAAAACTTCTGTTTCGTAAGCAAAAGTTTATGAAAATGTATTGAATTAACGTCGATAACACGTAAAATATTTCACTATACATTTCGAAAATTGTACGATGGTTTCATCACAATGAACTAACAATGGACGTAATATTCCCAACCGCAACTTCTTTTTTCTATGAACACTGTGAAACAGAGAATAAATCAATGAAAATGTTTCTGATTCAACAAAAAAGTTTGGGATTTTGTAGTTTCGACATGAACATTGTCAAAGTGATTCTTTTGGCTCTATTTAAATTCGATTTTGAATATTTTTTTGCTCGAAATAAGTAAAATCTAAAAACCTGCTTGAGCAATTTTTGACTGTTTCAAAAAAGATACATCACCCTGCTGATAGGCTGATAGTGCTGTTCCAATTGTTGCATTTGCGAAAAAAAACTAAATGGGGAGCTTGGAAAAAAATTATTCTGTTCCAAACTTTTGATCAATACTTGAATGGGCATCGTAATTATTGGGTTAATTCTCAAATTTTGCAATATGAAAGCTCAAAGTAAAGTTAAAAAGAAATCTAAAAACTCAATATTTTAGAAACTGCCAAAACTGTAATAAATAATCATATAAAAATTTGAGATTTTGTGCAATTCTTGAAACATAAATGAAAATTTTGCTAGTTTCCAAAAAAAAAGTTCTGTTTTGGAAACAGAGTTTTAAGAGATACACAAGGCAATTTCAATATCTTTGATGAAAAAATGTTTTGTGACATTCTGAAATTCTGAGCTTCCAAAAAAAATTCTACAGTTTCAGAGCTTCTGTAGAAAATTTTCAATAATTACATTTTAGTTAATTAATAAAAGTTAATTTCTTTCGATATTTACGAAAGTCATCCAACTTCGTCAATTTTTTTACATTTTCAAACTTTCTAGGTATATTTTTCCATTCAGTTTCATTCGTTAGCTGTATCAGTTTTTTCCTCGAATAGAATAATTTTTGAACAGCCGTAGACCCCCTGCCGTTATATTGAAGGTTTTCAGCCCCCCTTAAGCAATAAAAGAATAGTTACCTGATCCTTCCATTCGAACCCGTTTGTGTTTGGTCCGCCGATTTTGGAACCACACTTTGACCTGAAAAAATAAACTATTTTGATGGGAACCTAATGAAAGAATTTATCGACAACCGATCAGATGGTTCTTAGGAGTTTTTCAATTGAAACTAGGATGAAGCAATGAAAAAATAAACCTGATTTAAGATTTCAAGTTAAAAAACTACTGTTTCAAAATTATTTCCACTTTCGGATAATGGCACGAATGTCAGAAATTTTGTATTAGAACTGCATGCAATACTATTAGAGGGGTAATTGTACTGCTCAAGCAGTTTATAGCAAAGCCTTTTCAGTTAACGAGAGATTTTCAACTCCAATAAAGGCACAACAGCTTGGTCGAAAACTCATTTTTCGTATTCTTTTGAAGGCAGCTTTATTAGAGGTACAACACTCATACAGGTTTTACTTGTGTCGATTTAGAATTTCAATGCAAAAAATACTGTTTCGAAGTAAAATTATCTATGATAGGCACAAAAAAGGACGCTGCGATGTGTATAAGACATAAGACTCCATAAAGTATAAATGGAATAATTGATCTTCCAGTACTTTAATTGGAATCAAACTCTAATGAAACGGAAAATGAACTCTACTCTCACAATGAATTATTGAGAAACTCCTAAAATTTTTCTATTTCTGACTGCCATGAAACCGAAAAAAAATCAGCTGAATTAACAAATTTTCAAAAAAAAAGTTACGCGGAAGTCCATTTTTCTGTTCCAGATAAAAGCTATAGTCAGTCAGAAGATAGACACGGAATTACCATGAACATTTTCAATATGAATTCACCACTCTTAACAATACAAAACGGCATTTGAAAGCCTGGTAGAGAACAGATTGATGGACTAGGGAGTCTTCTTTTCGGAATCTAGGTCATCAATCTCGTTTTGTACCGTTTTGAGTGATTTTTAACTGAATTCATATTCAAAAACAGAATGACTGGGAAAGTTCGTCCGAATTGAGAAAAACGTAAGTTTGGTTGATTCTCCCCAACGACGAGAGAATCATTGAGAAACTCTTTTAAGTTTTGTATTTCTGACTGCGATGAAACCGGAAAGGATAATCAGCTGAGAAGTGAAATTTTTGGAGAAAAAGGAAATACGTAGGTTCATTCCGGTTTTTTTTGCTGTTGCACATAAAATCTATAGTTAGCCAGAACAAAACACGGGTAGTAAACAATACGGAAACACGTCCAAATGAAAATTCATCTAGAAAAACAGTGTCTATCGAAAAATCGTAAACAAAAACCTAACTTATCCTTGAAACTGTTTAAAAAAACCGAAAATTTTCTTTGTTTCGGAATTGTACAGAAAGGTGTGTAATTTCAAAACAGGATGTAGCTCGTCGTTCATGAAACATTTAAGCCTAATTTTATAGTTTTTGTATTAAAAATTACTGCTTCAACACAAAATTATAATGAACATAAAGTACACTAAAGCAGTTTTTCGTTACTTCTTTTCCCATAGTTCAACTTTATGAAACACTGTTTCATCGAAGGTTTCAAGTAAATACCCATCGTGTTCCGTTGGTATGATCCTAATTGGCCTTGTTTTTTTATCATAGCGTAGAAAGCATACCAGAAGGTTTACGCCGCATTCGCGGCTAAACCTCCTGGCTTCACGCGGGGTTGGAGTGTCACATTGGAGTATATGAATTATTGCTCATCGAACTGCTCATCGAAATTAGGCAATCCCTTATTCTTTTTTAGAAGCTAGAATTTTTCATAGAACTTTGAGAATGTTCATTTCAAAATTTTCAAGAAAAAATCAGGAAGTGAAAAAGCAGCACTATTGCTCAATTTCGCTATTTTTTTACAGCAAGCCCTTTAAATATCCGAGAACGAACGAACAGACAGAAAAAATTTTTCCGAGGTGTTTCTTGGGCTGTATATTAAGGCATTGGAGAATAATACTGCGAACTCAATTTTTGAGAACCTGTGACAAATATAGCCTCCCGTCCCCCTCCAGAGCTCTCGAACTTTACCGTCCAAGTATCAATCATTCTTCGCTCAAGTTCGCTCACGCCGCCCTCCGGGCGGCTAGTGGTAGGTATTAAGAGGCCTAAGCCTGAAAAATAGTCGAATAATGGGAGGGGGCTAACATCGGTTTGACAACTAAAAATGACAAAGAGCCCGTATTTTTTTTTTTTGGACCCGTTGAACCATAAAGAGCCAAAATTTGCATGGTACCTGCAACCATGAGCTTTTTCCGCCAGTCTTTTTTTGTCGGTTATAAGAGAGACTATGAGGAGCTGCACAGGTTTACCGAGCTGCAGTTCCCTTCAGAATCAAAAATCCGAAAAAAACACAGATTCCTTTCAAGAAATGTTTCGTACATTTTTTCCACATTTCGACAAAGAAAGTGTTAAAAAAAACAATACAGAGCTCCAATCAAAACTTCACAGAGCTCCAATCAAAACAGAAAGTAGACGGGCATCATCGCGGTAAAATTCTGTATTGAACTGTCTTTTCCCCATAAAAATCCGCTCAAGTTCGCTCACGCCGCCCTCCGGGCGGCTAGTGGTAGGTATTAAGAGGCCTAAGCCTGAAAAATAGTCGAATAATGGGAGGGGGCTAACATCGGTTTGACAACTAAAAATGACAAAGAGCCCGTATTTTTTTTTTGGACCCGTTGAACCATAAAGAGCCAAAATTTGCATGGTACCTGCAACCATGAGCTTTTTCCGCCAGTCTTTTTTTGTCGGTTATAAGAGAGACTATGAGGAGCTGCACAGGTTTACCGAGCTGCAGTTCCCTTCAGAATCAAAAATCCGAAAAAAACACAGATTCCTTTCAAGAAATGTTTCGTACATTTTTTCCACATTTCGACAAAGAAAGTGTTAAAAAAAACAATACAAACTTTTCGATGAATAAGCGTGATGAGAGCATTTTCAAGTTTTGTTATTCATTTTGTGAATTGAAAAAGATTTTATGCAGAGGCATAAGTTAGAGAGAATTGCTTTTTTTGGCAATTCTCTAGGAAAAATCTTTTTTTTTGCGACTTTGAACAAAAACCGAGTTTCCGCAAAACACCTGATTTCAATTCTAGCATCTTAAGAAATATGTTTTCCAACTCACAAAAAAAAAGTGAAAAGATCTGCCATGCCACGGAATCGAACCTTGGATTAATATTTACCCAACAATCATCTCCACCACTATACCACATTGATGCAATACTCAATTTTCAAATGCATTTTTCTCGAAAACTATAAGACCGATTTTTGTTTTGAAAAGCTTTTTCGTTTTGCGATGGCAAGACGAACAAAATGAGCTATCAACCATCAAAATCGGTCGAATAAATCGACCCCCTTACCTCAAAGTGGGGTAATTGAACCGGGCAGTGGGCGCCGCGCGGCCTCCTCACTAATGCGCGCAGCCGACACCAATGCAGGCTCGCGATGGCCACTATACTTTGCGTGCAGGTAGGCGGGGCTTAGGCTTCGTGCTTAGAGTGCACAGAGCTTCACAGAGCTCCAATCAAAACAGAAAGTAGACGGGCATCATCGCGGTAAAATTCTGTATTGAACTGTCTTTTCCCCATAAAAATCCGACTTCTAGGAATGTCTTGAGGGCCCCGGACAGACAACATACTGACAAACACACGGAACTTGTGTATTAGAATAGTAAGATTGCATTTTTTTGAACAATATCTTAATCATATCTATTATGAAACAGGAAACAAGACTAGAGTTTCTGGTACGATGAAATTTCACAAAAACTGCATTTTCAAATTCAAACTTAACAAAGAAAATTTTTTTTTAATTCGAATTTTAACCGCGAAAAACAACTGGTCTAGATGAACGTTTTCTAAGGTCAGAGGCAATGAATAATGTTAACTTTCGCTAGATCGTTAACTGTCTATGATGTTAAATGAATAGCTCGAGTTTTCTGTTTCACATAGAAATGATATAAAACCTAAAGGGTTTTATCAGTGATTGTCGGATATTCCTGAGACTATTATATTCATTTATGAAAAACCACTTCTCTCTCTTTTGTATCTTTCCGTATATCCGTATATTTATCAGTCCATATTTCGAATACGTATCAAATGTTTCCCAAGAATCTTTAACTCATATCTATAATGAAACGGAAAACAAGACCAGTGTTTTTGATACGATCAAGTTTAAAAAAAACGTGATTTACTGTTTCTATTTGCAATCATAACTAGTTCGAATGCTTATTCTTTGATTATGTCACACCAAAATTTAAAATTCGTACTAGAAAAAAAAACTGTTTCATATAAAAGTTTTCTTTTTTTTTTCAAGTCGAAAAAAAAAACGATCTGATTCGCCGTTTCGGAAAACAATCATAAATTGGTTGAAGAGTTTTCATCTGATTAGTGAACGCTAAAAGATGCGTTATAAAAAAAATTAAACCAGCACACAGCTTCCAAAGAAAAAGACCGAAAACCTTTAAGAGCATGGCATCTTCATTTAATCGGCCAGTTTGACCGATTAGAAAGGTTACTTGAAAAATTGAGCGGCATGCCGGTTTAATAGAGGTTTTGTGTTTTTACACGTCAGCATTAAAAAAGATGTTATTTTATTTTGAAAAACTGTTCCATCTGATCAACATGACAAAATGATGCATGCAATTTTTAGTTTGACAGATCGTTTCGACTCTATTTTTACCTCTATTAAAACTGCACCCCCTCATCTGAATCGATTACTTTTTACTGTTTCAGACTTGTCCTTTAAAAAATCAAGTCTGAAATATACCGTTTAAAAGTTCTTAATATTAACTCAATTAAAACTGCACCCCCTAGTCGAAATCTATTACTTTTACTGTTTCAGACTGTTCCTTTGAAAAATCAAGTCTGAAATATACCGGTTTCTTTCTTTCCTCTCAATTAAAAACTCGTCCCTCTATCAAAACTCATTCCCATTTTGAATAGGGGTCTCAAACTGTTTTTCTATTTGCTTCCCCCTTTTATTGTACCTCTGCTTCTCTCTTCTGTGCTAACAACGATACATACAAACGGTGTCGAATAATAGCACTCGACCCTATAGGAGGAGGATACATCCGCCGGTGTGCAAGGGGAGCAACTACAACAGGATTAGCTCTCGGGGCCGAGTCAAGAAGAGTCAATTCCCTTCCGAATCGAGAATTGATGGATGGGGTGTGCTAAGTACGCGATCAAATAGAATATAACAGAATATAAAACATTGTGCTTTTATATGTTTGTTTGAGAGAAGATGACACGCTTTTGTGAAATTGTGCGAAGAAAGAAAGAGAGGAGGGTGATCTGTGTTTAATGAAGACCACTTTTTGGAGTACTTGGCGAGAGGGGAAGAAAGGGGATTAAGGGTTACGGTAACCCACAAGGGGGGGGGGGGGGTCAATTTGTTTGCTAACTTGTTTGCACTTGGAAAGGCTTGTACCATAGAGGATTTAGCAGGCAGCGCGGTGTTAATTATGTTTTTATCACCTGGGCCATAGATAGATTGATAGAGTGAATGGGATTAGGAGACGTAGGTATCGGATTCTAGGCCATGTACTCGGCCATGCTTCCAGACGCCGTTTTGTATTAGTTAGAGTGAATTCATAATGAAAAATGGAATTAGGGTGAAAAATACGTGGCAGTTGATTTAAAAACAGTGACTTCACTCCCCATTTGAGGCACATTCTACTTTCGATGGCCTAGAAACCTCTGATGGCCGAACTCCCAAAAACGCTGCTTTTTTCAGCCTTATCGGACATTTTTCAGAATTTTTTTCCGAGAAATAAGTCTTGGAGATGTCAAAAAAAGTGAAACAAAGTTTTCGCGAGTTCGGCCAGAAGAGAATTCTAGGCCATCAAATTTTCGAAGCCAACAACTCACCGTGACGCGAAATTGCGGACTGCCTCACTCATATATATTTTTTTTTCGAATTATTCAAAAACGAGACGTTCATTCATCAGAAAGTTTTCGAAGTTTCAACAAATTGGTTTTGAAATGAAACAGTAAGTTAACAAAGGGATCCTATAGGCTGGGAGACGGAGAGAAATACATTTCTCTGCGTTTCTCACTTCCTCAAACTCTCTCAACCAGGTAGAAAATGGTTTTCTGTGACGACCCCATTGGGTTTTAGTGTATAAACGCAAAATTTACTGTTTCGTTTTGAGATCAAACCTTCCTTTTTTTGGAAAATAACTAATGTCTTTTTTGGAAAGTTTGAAACTTTTGGAAAAAATACTGTTTCAAGTATTGATCAAAGTTTATAACAAAACTAATTCTGAGATATATGACACGACATATGGGGTACAAATCGAACTATAATACTTCCATCTAGTTTTGTTTTTTCAAGACAAAAATTGTCAATTGCTCAATAGAGCCAAGCTTACGAAGTTTTTCTGAGGCTGAGCATGAATTGGCTAAAACTAGAAAACTGAAATTTGGCCGGATTACATAAGTTTTGAACCAAAAAACGGGGAAAAAATTTTAGGGAAATCTAGAAAAAATTGCAGTTTCTCTAATCAAAGTTATATTCAGTTAGAAATATTAATGCGGTAAAGACAATACAAGAGGCATTTCAATTTGACCATTATTGTTCAATCGGAAATACTTCGACAAGTATTTAGAACGTTTTTAAACTTTCTAAAAGATTGCCTAGTATCTAGATCCCTCACCGAATTTACTAATATCTATAAACTGAATTGATCTATGATAGAACTGTTTTGAAACAGAAAATCAAAAAAAAATTTCGAAAAATTTTACAGTTACCTGCAGACACAATAAAAAAGAGTGAGGTTGGATGGTCGTTTTACAGAGTGTGATCAGACCAGCTGATTCTGAATCATTTTTGGAATATCAAATTACAATATTTGCCGTTTCAGATAAATATAATATTAAAATGTTGAGTAGTTGTTACAATCTTGGAAAATAATTGCTGTGAGTATGATTCAGAGAATACAGCTATGAAGCAAAATTCAACATTGCATCAAAATAAATAGAAAAAGATTCATAATCTGTGCCTGCTGGAAGGGAAATTTTTTTTGAAAAAAGAGTGCTGTTTCAAAATACTAGAAGTTACAGCTTCAGAGATTTAACAGAAACAAAGATTTGTTTTGAGCTAAATTCATGATAGTCCACTAATACAGAAGCCTACTAATGAAAAATACAGTTTCAACAATGGCTAATTGAAAAAGCTATTCTTTCTGAAGGTGTTTCAGTTAGGAATCTCTTGATAAACACAATTCTGATGTATCAAATATTGGAAATTAACTCTAAAATTTTGCTGTTTTACTAATAGCGAATATAGAAATCATATCGTTTTAGTATCGTTCACGAACTTGGTGATCATGTGAAAAATATTTCCTAATTATTCAATCAAGCCGATAATGCGACTACATGAAATGTTTCTAATTTGATTGAAACAGAAACTTTCTTATCACTGATTACAGTTTTTGAGAGAAAAAATACTGTTTTCAGCAGTTTTTATCACACTTATTTATCTCGAATATGTAGCATTGCCAAGTTGGTTGATTTGTGGTGAATTAAAATTTATCGAGCAAAAAATTTGCCAAAAATTATATTATTACCATCACTTATAACTTCCCAATCTAATTTTACAGCTCGATCGAAACATAAATTTTTTTTCGTTTTTTTTTGGAAAAGATTTCTGTTTCAAATTATTGATTTCATAGTACTTTTTCCAAACAACCTGATTCGTTGCTAATCATAAAATTCTCAAAGTTTTCAGTTTCAACAGATAAACTTTTATGAGTTCGCATTGAAGAAAAAACTATTGTCATAACAAATATTCATCAATTTTCAAGAGATTTTCTGTTTCAAACTGCACAATTATGAAATACGACGAAATGTCCAATAATTTTTATGCCTTGTTTTCTGAACTCTCCACATCTCTTACACTATTTTTCACTATCAATCTCAAATTATTAGTAAAATTACTGCTTGATTGACAAAAATTTGGACTGAACAGTTTTTAGAAAATTTTGACCGGTTGAATTCAGAACGGAACAGTGAACTCTTGCAATTTTTGAATGAACTATTGAAAAACGTTCAGTTTCAAAATATTCTCAAATTATTTTATTTCGGTATTTGAGTAGTTCATTTGGACCTTTTTTTGAAAAAAAGACTAAAGCTTTTTCAAACTGATGACCATGATAAAGACTCCTTGGAAGTTATAATAGCTTAAGAATTTTTTTTCTCTAAACTCTCTCTAAATCCTACACTATCTCATAAAAAATCAAGTACTTTTATCGAAATTGAATCTCAATTGTTTCGATTTTGTGTGAAATATTTCAAAAAATCGCTAATAAAGTTCAGTTTCAACGGAAAGCTTTCACTCCTTGGCTTCAAACCAAAACCAAAAGGACAACTGAAACATCAATTAACAAAAAAAAAACAAATCGAAAAATCATATGTTTCAGAGTATGTTTAATTATGAAATATGGCTGAATCCGAGATAATCTTACTGTATACGAAGAATGAATATCGAAAATTTTTCAAAGTTTGTACTTGAGGCTTCAATTCCTTCAAATTTCTATCATTTAACGCTAGTACAAAACGTACAAAATAAAAAAATTTCAAATTTTCTCTTTTTTGTTTTCTCTAAACCCTCTCTCCAACACCCGCACTATTTCTCAGCCAATCCAAAAGCTATCAGTACAGCTAATATATCAATTCGTAAATCGAAAAAATTATATGCTTCAGAGTATGTTTAATTATGAAATATGCCTGGATCCGAGATAATTCCACCATCTTTTTTGTTCTCTAAACCCTCTCTATCCCCCACACTATCCCGCCACCATTCTCAATAGAGCGCATCTGCTTACCTGTGTCTCTGTCAAATTCAGCCTCGACGCCAATTGTTTTCTCTCGTTCCCAACAACATAATGATTTCCTTCGAAGGCTTTTTCCAATTGAATCAACTGAGAGGCACTGAATGCCGTTCTTATCCGCTTGTTTTTTCGAAGGGGCTGAAGGAATAAACCGGCGGTGACGTCACCTGGAAAGAGGTTAATTTTTTGAGGGGGAAGAATAAAAAAAACTCTGTTTCAGCGTATTATCTTTAAGATCTGGATTCTGGGAGAACAATAGATGGTAAACTGCTTTAGGAAAACACTCTGCTTCAGGCTTTTTTGAATCAAAAATGTGGGAATTGCTGAGTTAATCGTAACACGAGATAACGATACAAATTCTTTGAAAAAAAGTACGGCTTTAAATTGAGAATATCTTAGTTTTGAACTGAAAATCATAATCTCCACAAAATTTCAGACGTTTTTGCCTCTTGAATCATTTTTCCAGCTCTTCTAGTTCCCAAGATACACGCCTTCAAAGCACAGAAGCTCGAGAGGAGAGAGCGCAGAGAAACGAGAGTGTCAAACTGTCTGCACTCTCTTTCTCTTTCTATCTTTGGCAGGATTTTCGAAGCGGTGTAGCTTGAGAAATAGAAGACATGAGAAACAGTGAAAAATTTTACACATTTTGAGGATTTCAGGCTTTTTTTGAGAGTGGCCTAGAATTCCCAAAAGTACGGCGACGGGGGAAAGTTAGGTTGAAAAACGGAACAGATTCAGAATTATAGGTTCTGGACGACTATTTTATAAGATGATTTTGTGAAAAAGTAAACTTTTTTATCTAGGGTGGCCTAGGATTTTCTAAAGTCCGGACCATTTGAGAAAGTTAGGCCACTCGAGCTTCTAGTTTCATATAGTGGTGGCCTAGAATTTCCGAATTTCGATCACGAGAGAAAGATAGGCCGCCAATTCTTATATTTTTAGAACTCATTAGGCTATGAAACAATCACACGTGACACTCCACGATCTATATTCCCGGTGGCCTAGGATCCCGATAAATCTCCGAAAAATTCGGCCACCCGAGAAAACTAGGCCACTAAAGCCCACTTACCAAACTGCGCTGCCGTTGTACTCTGTAACAATTCCAACCATGGATGTTGCCATACACTTCCTCCATTCATATTCTGATCACCGGAAGCTCCGCCCCCACCGGCTCCAATTCCAGAAATAAATGGATTTGAACAGGCCATTTGAACATGTGGAAGAAGTACATCAAAATATGAGAGAGTTTGAGTGAGGGGCTCCATTTTTCCGGGTTTATCCATTTCTAATTCTTCCTCTTCCTCATCAAGATCGTCTTCGTCAATGGGGCGCTGAAGAAAAAGAAGAATGGGAGGATTAGGAATTTTTTGTGTTGCAATTTGTATAATTTTTGGTTGGAACAGAACAAATTTAGTAATTTTAAATGGGTTTTTTTAAATTTTGGTAAAACTTGAAAAACGCAAAAATTCTGAAAATTCGCTCTGACCCACTATTACAGAGAGAGTGTGTGAGATGAGGAAGCGCAGACAACAAGGTGTTTGGCCGCTCTCTCGGCTGCCAGAACTATTTTGCTGTAAGTGGGCGGGGCCAGACTGGACACATTTGCGTTAGTTACAGACTGCCACTATAATAGAGGTCTCTTTTTCTCTGAACTCTCTTCATTTCTCAATTTTCCGATTATCATTACCTGTCAGCAATTGGGATCTGATTAACGAATTTTTTTATATTTTCAGATTGAAACGAAAATTTTTTGGGAAATTTCTTGCAAAAAATTTCGGTTTCTATACAAGATTTAGGGAAAAGTAATATTGAACGTGATATTAAAAGTGGCAATATTTTCTGCTCGAAATTTTCTATTTTTACTGGTTTTTTTTTGGTGAATTTTTTCAGTGGACAACTTTCAAGGATAGGATTTTCTAATAAAATGGTAGTTATGTTTTTGAGTTGAAATTTTTTTTTCTGCGGAAAAATAGTAAAAAGTTACCGTTTTTGAGAAAGTTTGAAGAAAATCAATAGAGTTAGTATAGTAATGTTTGCAAGACGACGGGTATTCGAAATGTCAAAAAATAGAAAAAATGAAAAAAATACATGTTGAAAGTAAATTTGCGTCTTTTTTTCAAGCCATTTTCAACTGAAAATGGACTAAAATTGTGAATTTCATGTTATCACGACAAATGTTGCTTTTAATCTTGAATTTCTGTTGAAAATGGTCGCAAAAATTCGAAAAATTTTGCGTGCTTTGAAAATGTATTTTTTCAAATATTTTTCTCTTTTTTTTGCTACTTGAATCCGTCATGAAATGAAAATAATGAGATCATTGGATCGCTTTCTCACACTCTTGAATTGGCTATATAATGCCATCGAAACTGAATTTTTATTGATTCTGGTCTGAAAAATTGTCTGTTTCTACAATTAACGGAAAAATGTTATAGTTTTTTTTTCTGTTTTTATTCTCCCAATCTATATTCTTGCACTGGTCATTCAATTAACTTTTTTTTTAACACTCGTAAAATATTTTTTAAATGAAACCGAGAATTTTTTTAGAAAAAATTAGAAAATATTTCTGTTTCATAGCGAAAATAAGTTAAATGTTAGTTTGAAATTGACAATGAGCTGCTCGTATGAAATAATTTTAAAAAAAAAATTAAAATAGCTGTTTCTCAGCTGAAGTTAATATGAAGCGAGTCAGTGGAATATAATGACCTACACCCAATTCGTTTCCAAAAATACAAAAATTTCGATTATTTCAGAGATTCCGGTGTAAATAATTAACTATAGTTCGGGCAAGAGTTTGAAAAAGCTCTCCAATCACCTAATCTTCCAAAAAAGTGTTGAAATTCAAGAGACGCAGACATATTTTTCTCTGCGCCTCTTGTTTTCGCACAGTATATTCCAACGGAATGACGGACTCTTGCCATGGCTTACACAGTTGTTTTTTTTTTGAATGTCAAATTCAGACTATAAGAATTATTTTTTATGGAACAGCTCTCTGGATATCAAAGTTTCAGCAGAACATCATTCATACATTTTTATTTTGAAACCGAAAATAATCCCGTTTTTTCGGAGAAAAAAATGAAAAATGTTCCCGTTTCTCGGAAAAAATATGTAGCAGCTCCTTTTGAAACTAATGATGCCCTTGAAGGAAAAGCCTAGAATCAGAACTCGTCAAATAATATGGTATTCTAAATGCGCTCCACCGTACTTCGCGTCCTAAACTCTTTTCGATTCACACACTATCTCGTATTTCAAGATATACATAGTGTGATAAATGAGGAAACCACCGACAATAATGTCAATAGTCTCTTCTGAGAATGAACAATTATTTATCGACTTTTTGAAACAGCAAACTACAATTTACTGTGAAATTTGAAAACAAAAATTCACTGTTTCACAACAGAGTGTTTCGAAAATGGATTCTCAGAATTACGCTTCACGCCAATGTATACGGCATTCTAAATGTGTTCCACCGCACTTTGCTTCCTTAACTCTCTTCGTTTTTCACACTATTACTATTTTCAAGAGACAGATTGGGATATAAGGAATTCAAAACTTTTTTGAAAGTAACATTATTTTTCAATTTTTGGAACAGCAAGATTTTTGCGAAATCGGAAAATTTTTGAAAATTATTTTTCACGGAAATAATTCTTGAGAATTTCGAATATTTTGTGCTTTTTATATGAACAAAGTTGCCCCGGATGCAACTTTGTTTACGAAAAAGACAAAGAAATGAAAATTTCTTGGTTTTTATCACGCCAAAAATTATTTTGAAATCCCATCTCTCTTATATCTTAGAATTACGTTGAACTTAATTTTTTGCAATTGGAGTTTTCAAACAACTTTCCGCTTCAATATTTTTGAGAGGTACACCTCAAATTTTGAATTCAACTTATCGGCCGAAAAAAAAAAGACAGAAAGTATATGAAATTTCTTTTCTCATTTCAAATATACGGTTATTAAAGTTTAGAACAAGAGTCATATATAAACAATGCTTAAAACAGTTTCAGTTTTGTAAAATCGTTTTAGATCTGAACAGTCCAGAAAATGGCTCATTTAATTCAAACGTTCCAAATTTACGATTTCAAACTTGGGAAAGTTGGAGTTCATTATTCAATACTGCGCAGAATGAAAACACTCATTCCACTCGTCTTAATAGTTTAAAGAAATTTGCTATCACTGAAAATTCTTATTAGAAACTGTAAATTAATCATAGCATCTCCAATCGAAACATCGATTTTTACGGTCGCAATTTTTTATTGAATTCGAGAATATTCTGAAGATCAATAACAAAAAATTCCAGTCATTCCAGTGCTTTCCACATTTTCAGAAACAGTAACTCTTTGGGAACCTTGTTACAAGTTTTCATAGATTTCATTTACGAGACTCCTACAGTACTGTCCCACATTTGAAAAAATACAGATCAATTTGGTCTTGGAACTGAAAAGTTTTCGAGAAAAAAAATATTTCTTCCCGTTTCCAGTGATTTTTAAGTATTTATTTCGAATAGAAATGTAGATTTCAGATTTTCATCTTCATGCACAAAAAACCAAACAATATACAGGGTGGCCCAAAAGAATAGGACGCTGTTGTCGCTATCGCCCCAATCCCTCTTCTCAGAAGGTTAATCACTTTTTCGAAAGTTAATCACTCAAATAGAAGCCCCACAAAACGAATATCCTCATTCTTTTGTAGATTTTGAGAAATCATGAAATTATCACACCGACTGTCAATTTCAGGCCTAATTTGGCATACTTTGGGTCTAGATATTATCCAGGCCGCTTATTAGAATTTCAAGAATTATTTTTTGGGGATAGCCTAATCATAGGGTCTGTCTGATTCAATTATTGTGAGAACCCGAAGTAAAACGCGAGCTCCCAGAAAGCTTCAAGTGTTGAGGCGTTGAAAGGGTGCAGCGCTAGTCGGATGTGGTCTGAAAGTGTCATTAGAATTTCCCTAGCAAACACTTTTTAGAAATCAAAAACCAACAAAATTTGTTGAAGAAGGGGGTTTTAATAAATTATCAGTCGTTTTTTGTTCTGTTCCGAAGAATACGATACTCCTAGACACCACGGTATCTACCACTAAATTTCCACTATGGCCACTTTTTCATGAATTTGGAACTATTTTTCACTCATACAGTGGCGGGCAATGGTGAGTGTACCTCTGAACTTTCGTCAATAGCTCATCAGAAACAACTCCGATTGGTCTAAAAAATTTTTTGGAGACTCCTGGGTAGTCCTGGAGTACTCCCAGATGTTTTTTGAAAAAATAAATTCTCTTCGGATTCTAAAGTTTTTCGACGAATTCTGAATTCGAAAAATCCAGAATAAAAATATTTTTTGGCTCTTTCAGAATTTTTCTTAGTTGTGTCCAAAACATTGCTAGGGACACAAAAAAACAATTTTTGACGTCAGACCGCAAATTGATTTTTTGATTCCGACGTCAGAACTCCGGAAGTCCGAATTGGGATCTTTGTCTGGGACATCATAACGTGGCTGGTAGTGATCGGATCGGAATAAAAAATCATTCCTATACAGCTTTTAAGTTGTTTAACAAAATGCAATCAAATTTGAAAGTTTTGGAAACAATTAATTTTCCACATTTTACTAACTTCTCTTGAAATGACGAATCTTGGTTAAAAGCGGAAAAATAATTTTCTCCAAATCTTTCAAATTCGATTGCATTTTGTTAAACAACTTAAAAGCTGTATAGGAATTATTTTTTATCTCGATCCGATCACTACCAGCCACGTTATGATGTCCCGAGTGAAGGTCACCATTCGGACTTCTGGAGTTCTGACGTCGGAATCAAAAAATCAATTTGCGATCTAACGTTAAAAATTGTTTTTTTGTGTCCCTAGCAATGTTTTGGACACAACTAGAAAAAATTCTGAAAGATCCAAAAAATATTTTTATTCTGGATTTTTCGAATTCAGAATTCGTCGAAAAACTTTAGAATCCGAAGAAAATTTTTTTTTTCAAAAAACATCTGGGAGTACTCCAGGACTACCCAGGAGTCTCCAAAAAATTTTTCAGACCAATCGGAGTTGTTTCTGATGAGATATTGATGAAAGTTCAGAGGTACACTCACCATTGCCCGCCACTGTATCTGTTTTCATTGAGCTTTAATTTTCATGAAACGAAAATAGAAACATGAAGGGCTATTTTCACGTTTCATATAAACATTTTAAGACCCTATCCGATAAATTTCAAGTTATTTTTAAGCTATGGTAACCAGCGCCGCAGTGCCAATTTGGTTTTTGCACCTTTCGAATGCTGCATGAGGAACAAAAGTTTGAATTAAGGATATATCTTCAAAAACCTAATCAACAGAGCATATGTCACCAAATAGTCAAGTTTTTCCCATATTTTCAGTACAATATCTCGAAAATATAGCGAAATCAAAGTGTCCTATACTTTTGGGCCACCCTGTATGTATACTTATTAGCACTAAATCTCGCAGAGAAAACTTTGATTTTCTTTCGGAACAGTAATATTTGCAAAAAATGAAGCCCATTTTCTTCAAGAAAAGAGTTTTCAGAATCTAAATTCATACAAAACTTGTGGTCTTTTTTGTTGCTTCATTGAAGAGACTAGTTAGAAGGAAATTAGCAGTTTTTCACTATTTCAGCTGTAGAAAAATAATGAATTTGAAACTGGATTTTTGATTAATGGAATGTGAATGCTGAGTTTTTCTTATAATATGGAAGGTTCCAAAAGATTCAGTTGGAAGAAACTCTGAATATCAGAGTTTGTAGAACTTGAAGTTCATAATAAATGTGTGCAATTAATTAATTTCTTGTTTCATTTAAAAATGAAAAATTAGTTGTGAAACCGAGAAAATTTCGAAAAAATCGGGACAAATCTAGATAGAATTTTGAGTTTTCGAGGATTTTTTGGGTTCTTTATATTCAAAGGTTTCGCAATTTCCAACACTGGAGAAGTTGTCACTGCAGTGTTTGGAGAGAGTGCTTCTTATGAGAAATTGCACAGAACTGTCTTGATTATGGGCCTTCTTTCGTTGACTTCGTAAGTTTTTTGAAAATTGATTTTTAGTTCTAAAAGATGGAGAACAATCATGTACAAAGATAAACTCACAAATAAAAAAGTGAAACATTAAAAAATTTCTCACCAAATTGGTGGTATTTTACATGAGAACGATGAGAATAAGAACTGTTATAAATGAGAACTAGTGAGGTGAGCACTGTTAGAAATAAGAACTGCTATTAATAAAAAATCGAACATATGATAATTGATAGATAAGAGAACTAGATGTATTAGAATTGTTACAAATAAGAACGTGTGCAATAAGAACTGTAGCATATAAGAACTGCCACAGAACAGTTTTACGTGAACATGAAAGCTGTTTTGGTTTTGACATCGGTGTTCTTATATGCTACAGTTCTTATCTGTAACAGTTCCTATTCCCACAGTTCTCATTCTGTCAATTCTCATTTGAAAAATTCTTATTTACACAGTTATTATCCATAGCAGTTCCTATTTTTAACAGTTACTACCTGCGCCGATTCTCATCTGTAACAGTTCTTATCCATCGAGTTCTTATTTCTAATACCACCATCAAATTTCTGTTCGGCTGGGCTTTTTTTGCAGAAGTGGGCGGAGCTTAATATGATAGCAGGAATAAAAACAAATAACATGAAATTATGGAAAAGGTGAAGATGAAACTGTACATTTTTATATTTTACTGGGAAAGTGGGCGGAGCTTACTTACATATGACTTTGAAATGAATAATTTCGAAAAACAAAAAAGTCCATAAATATTAAAGATGAAACTGGAAACGTTTTCGAAGTGCGGCACGGTTTCTATTGCAAAAGTGGGCGGAGCTTGGTTTTAGTATAACTAGTATAACATTCAAAGCACAATTATTAGGGTGGTCGGAAAGTTTTTGTGAACTTTTGATTTTGATTTAATTCAAACAAGAAACAGTTCAAGGTTCTGATTTGTTGTTTATTTTTGAACTAGTAATACTACCGTTTGATATCCAAAATTAGGGGTTCCCTCTTTCAAAACTCGATTGGCTAGAACTGGAAACATAAAGCGGCCTGTTTTTCGAATGTAGACTGAGTTGGGACCCGTTACTCCTCTAGTCGTAGGTAATGTTGCGAGAAAAATTAAATGAAGAAAAGCCACTATTTGGAGAGTTTAAATATCAAATAAGAACAATCTACTTAAACTTAGTCTTGAGATATTTCATGAGTTCTGCAACATGAGGTCAGTTATGAGGTAGGAAAAATGTGGAAAATTTGGGATAGTGTTCACGACCAAAATTTTTCGCTCTTCCAAGATTGTTCTGGAAGGTTTTAATGCTGCTATAGGTAGGTACTGTTGCTTGTGACATTCCACCAAAAGATTGGAATTGATCCTCTTGCGGGAGCTATCACTATGGCAAAATAGTAATTTTTTGTTATTCTGGCGTTATCTCAAAATTTTTCAACTGAGCAACTTTATTTCTGTAATGGGTTTTGTAAAGGACAATGTCTTTCATAAAACCCGCTATGAGCCAAGTTTCATCGAATAATAAGAAGTGAAAAATTAATGAAAATGTCATAGCCTTTCGAAAGCCTTCAGAACACGAGCCTAGTGTGAACAGGAGAGGGGCGAACAAAGGGTCTGGGTTTCACTACCAGATGTTTTGACTTTCTATACACAATATACAGTTACCCTTTTGTCAATGCTCCTTGCCATTCTCAAATGGGAGAAAAATCAAAAGTTCACAAAAACTTTCCGACCACCCTAATAAAATCCCTAAATTTGATGATGAAACTGTAAATATTGTAGTTTTTTATGCTAAATTTTTAAAGTTTTGGCACGAATTTCATTGCAGTGTGGGCGGAGCCTATTTTTCAATCTACTAAAAATGAGAATAAAGAAAAAGAATTCTGGAAATGATGGAAACCGCCAAACAAGCAAAAGTGGGCGGAGCCAAATTAGAAACTTAGTCTAGGAAATTCTAAACGAAAGTCGCATTCTTTCCAAGTTCCCGCGAGGTAAATTGCGACGCAAAATTGCAAAAAGTGGCCGGAGCCTAACCAACTCTTTTTCTTTCCAGAACTGTCTTCGGAGGACTTCGTGGAGGTTCCTTTACCTATGCTCATTCTACAATTGATCGTAATGATTTATTCCGTTCTGTAGTGAAACAAGAAATTGGATTTTTCGATATGAATAAGACTGGTGAGTCATACAAAGAAAATGCGCTCTATTGAGGATCTGGGGAGATTCTCAATGGAGCGCAGTTTCTTCGAAGATAAAATAATTCAATTTTTCAGGAGAAATCTGTTCCCGATTGTCTGCTGATTGTCAGACAATGTCCAACACGCTAGGGTTTCCATGACGGGCGATATTCGCCCGCCCGCCCTTGCCCGCCCTTGCCCGTATTCGCCCGCTTTCGCTCGTTTACCGACTTAATTTTCTGAATGTTCTCATTATTAATTTCCACAACAAGTAAAGAAAAGGGAACAAATTAACAAAGATATTGGAATTTTTCTTTTGAAAAACGAGAAAAACATGGTGAGAACGGAGCTGTCTACCTTGTGCGGGCGAAGCGGGCGGGTGAGGGCGGGCGGGAGGGCGGGCGACGGGCGCCCGTTTTCGCCCGCCCTGAATGGAAACCCTACAACATGCTGTCACTTTATATGAATGTGCTTACCAGGTGAGCTGGAAGTTTATTAATTCTGCAAAAATTCAAGGATATTTTTGTATAAACCGAAACAGTAAATTTTACCGAAAATTT
The DNA here is from genome assembly GCA_963572265.1 of Caenorhabditis doughertyi. Taxonomy (NCBI): domain Eukaryota; kingdom Metazoa; phylum Nematoda; class Chromadorea; order Rhabditida; family Rhabditidae; genus Caenorhabditis; species Caenorhabditis doughertyi. The sequence continues at coordinate 7,774,046 of OY751553.1, read as the reverse complement.
TCCGAAATTCCACTGAAATCTGTAAATTTTATAGTCAGTGTATGTTCCGTCGAACGTGCTCCAATGACAACTACGAAAATAGTGTGCGAATGCGAGATGCGCAGACAAAAAAAATGTCTGCGTCTCTTGACTAAACACACTATTTCCAGTTCCTACGGGATTTTACCTACGCAAGTGCGGTGCACATTAAACTTAAGCCACGCCCCTAATAGTAAGTGGAAGAAAGTGCGGCTTTCAATGCTCCGCCCAGCTTGGGGCGTGGCTTGGGATCTGCTTGCCGCACGGTTTTTTCGATTACTGTAGGTGACATTTCGTATGAAATGAAAATATTGTCAAAGTAAAAAAGTTGCGACGCGTGAACCTCACAAAGCTGTGAAAAATTCTCTCGAATAAACTCCACCTTTTTTTGCAAGAGTGCGGCGCACTTTCACACTCGTTAGCTTACGCCGTTTTCTAACCTTTTCAAAGAGAAATCAACGGGAATATATGATGTTAGGGATATTTCATTGCTATTTTAATCAAATAGTCAACTTTTCATTCAGTTAATTCGAGACTGACGCAAGGAATCCATTGTATTCAGAAAATCTGAAAAGCGCGCCGCACTCTTGCAAAAAAAGGTGGAGTTTATTCGAGAGAGTTTTTCACAGCTTTGTGAGGTTCACGCGTCGCAACTTTTTTACTTTGACAATAAATATCAGTTGTCATTAGAGCGCGTTTGCAGAATTTTGGGCTGTATTTAAGTATAACGCAATATCTAGCAAAATCGGGTCTTGAGAAGTTATTTTTTTGAAACAGAAAAAAAAATTTGTTTTGCCATTTTACAGAATTTAGAAAAATGAGCCATATTCATTGCTCTGATTCCATTAAATTAGTAAGACCTAGCACAATAAACGAGAAAAAGAAGTTTTGATTAAAAAAAACGCTGACGAAACATATAGCAGAATCATGTTCAAATTGAGCAACTTTTTAGAAACAGTAAGAAAAACGAGTACTGTTTCTCAAGGTTTCCAAAACAAAAGGTTTTCTTGATATTTTTATTCCCATCACTTTACTTTTTTAGGTGAAAACCGACATATTTTTTTTTAAAAATCCTTGCATAGCACCTTCATTCAATGCTGAAACAGCAATACTTAGTAAACATAAGCTCCAACAAGACTTTTCCCTGAAACAGCAAAAAAGTTTGTACTTTTTATTAGTTTTTCCAAAAAGGCGGAACAATTTTTCGCATCACTAGTTGGTGTTCATGAATGTCATATAGTTTCTGTATCGGTTTTTATTACATTAAAATTTGATTAAATCGAAGAAAAAAGAAATTCAAAGAACAAGACGCTTTCAAACATAAAACAAAATCAATCTTTACTTGATAAATGTTTTTGAAACAGTAAGAAAAATTTGCACTGTTTCTCAATATTTTCAAAAGAAAATGTTTTCGTGGTATATTTTAGTTGTCCTTGCTTACTTCAGGCGGATTATTAAAAAAAATTACTGCAAGATGAAAATCAGTCGCAATCGGACATTTTTCTCTATAATTTTTTCATACCTTCCGCTATAAACATTTCGTAAATTTAAGCTCCAACAAGTGACATCGCTGAAACAGCAAAATAAATCTGCGCTGTTTCACAAGATTTATAAAAAAGGTTAACAATTTTTTGCTTCACTTAGTTAGTCATAAGTGGAAAAATTTAGTTCATCACTTTGATACTCCTATAACTCGATGAATTTCATAAAGATCAAGTATCGGCTTTATTAGCATAAACCAAACAAAAATAAATGTAAGAAAACGTTCCATTTACGAAACATATATTACGAGGACACGAAAAAGTGAAGGTTGAAAAAGTGAAGGCGCAAAGACAAATGTACACAATATCTCGCCACTCTTACAGTAGTTTTAATGCGTTATAGTCAACGAAAGCGTCTGCATACCTGCTCTAATGTCAACCCCGCCCACCTTTGTCAAAATAGTTTTCACTTTGAAGAGAGCGACCAGACACGCAGACAGCAACGCATTGAAATTACGGTAAGCGTGGCGAGATATCGTGTACATTTGCCTCTGCGCCTTTAAACGGAACCTTCATTTTTTCCTGTCTGCGTAATAGCAAAAGCATGTTGAACTTGGGTGATGTTTTTGAAACAGTAAGAAATTATGCGCCGTTTCAAAAAATTCTCAACTCAAAAGCAGATAATTTTTTATAATAACTATTATTTTATACAATATTTATACAATCCGAAGCTTATGCGATTATTGCAATATGAAAGTGACCGGAAACTACTCGTACAATATTCAGTAAAGACATGCTCCAACAAGTTACTTCCCTGAAACAGCAAGGAAATCTGTGCTTTTCTTTGATGCAACCTGACGTTCACGAAACATAAAACAAAATCAAGCTTTACTTGATGAAAGTTTTTGAAACAGTAAGAAAGTTTGCACTGTTTCACAAGAGTTTCAAAAGCCAACGTTTCTTTTTTGTTGATGTTTCACATTTCCTCATCTATCTCATAGCGGATTACTAAACAATTACTGCAAGATGAAAAACCTGAAATATTTCTTCAGAGCTATTTATCTTGTCTGTTGCATATCTTGCTCAAAAATCAATATTCAATAAAGACATACTCCTACAATTCGCTTCTTTGAAACAGCAAAATAAATCTGTGCGGTTTCACAAAACTTCCAAAAAAGTGGAACTAATTTTCGCGTCAATGTCTTGGCGTAATTAGATATAGTACCAGTTCCAGTTTTTTTCCCAAAAAAATCTTTTCTAAATGAGTTTCCGAGTATGAATCATATAGTAAGACATGCTCAATTAGAGCAGAGATTTTGAAACTGTCAAAACTTATTTTCCATTTCACAAGATTCTCAAATGCACAGATTTTTTTTCGAATGGTTTTTTTCTTGCTGGTTTCTATTCACACAATCAAAAGTACAAGAATAATTATAAAATTATTGCAAGATGAATATGAGCTAAAGTTCCATATTTGGCTAGAATTTGCTCATCTATCTTATAAAAGAAGTAATATTTTGGAAAGATAAGCTCTGAGAAGTTATTTCTCGGAAACAGTGAAAAATGTGTACCATTTTATAAAGTTTTGAATAAAGTGGAGCAATTTTTCGTACAGTTTTTTAAAAAATAAACTTTTTAAAAAACAATATTTCAAAGCTTCAAAACGATCGTTTACACCAGACATATCAAAGATCCATTCCGGGCCGACACAAATTTTTCCAGCCAGTGACAAGTCTGGTTTACACTATGAATAACATGTTTGAAAATTAGTTAAAATAGAAGAGCAAACCAGAAATCAATTTCGACGGAATATCAAAAAGAAACCATTATCAGTCATTTTAATTAACTTTTTGAAACAGTCAGAAAATTTTAACTGTTTCACAAGTTTTCAAAAGCAAAAAGTTTTTCATCGATGATGTTATTGAAGGATTGTCGGAGGAAAATGTGTGATAAATAATTTCTATACAAAAACAAAAAAATACACCTGTCTGGTGATTAGATTTGAAAAAACCCAGGATATCAGATTAAGAATCTTACGAAGATACGAAAAAATATCTCTTACTGGAAATAAAACAAATTAGGATATTGGCCAATGAGAGTCCACACTCAACAAATATCAAAGATATCTTCAAATTCAGTAACTTCTGTGAAACAGTGACAAAATTTTTTCTGTTTCAGAAGGTTTTCAAGAGCAAAACCTATTGTTTTCTCTAGTTCTCCAAGTCTCTCGTAGTTTTTCTTAATAGAACGGCATCTCTAATAAAACAGAACTCTGAAAAGTACTTTGAACAATATGCCGGTGTAATTGAGTTTCTACGGTACCTTACTCCTTGGATCCAACATGACTATTAACTGTATTAAAAAGTTGCGAAAAGAAAATCAAAGTTTCACAATGTTTTTATTAAAAACATAGTTTTAACCAGACACTACGCACCATGTTGTCTATCCAAAACTATCAATGTCTTTTCCAGAAATCTAACAATGCTCTTTGGATCACTTATCTTCATGTTCACCTTATCATGGAAGTTATCAATGATCACTCTTATCAATATTCCAATCATCTTCTTGGTTAACAAGATTTTCGGAGTTTGGTATGATGTAAGTTTTGTGGTTTCGGAATATGGAACATAAGATAGATGCACAATGATCAAAATTTTTGAAAAAAGGGAGGATAGTTGAGATTTTGATGAAAAAAAAATCATTTAGTGGAGTCGGAGCAGGAAGAGTATCGATTTCTTTTTGGTTCTCTAAAATTTCAATGACACTCAGAAACAGTAAATTTGAAAAGGTTCAAATATCGAAAATTTTTATATTGCCACACATAGCCTCACCTACAGTGACCGGTAGAACCGAGCCGGCTTGAAGCCACGCCCCAAAAACAGGGCGGAGCCTTGAAAACCGCAAATCACACTTTCACCCAATCAGTGGCGTGGCTTAAATTTAAAGTGCGCCGCACTTGCGCACGGGACACACGCTATGAACTGACAATTATGAAAATCAAGAATGCATAAAATCCGTTTTAAGTTTCAAATAATTGAATCTTGAAAATTCTAATATCGTTCTCGACATTGCAAAAATGGTCAGAATTAATTCAAAATCAGCTGGAACTGTTTAGGTTTCAACATAGAGCAGATAAGGTATCACCCAAGATACTATCGGATTACGGTAGCTACAGTAAACTGACAAATTATTTCTCTATAACCTTAAGCAATACACCATATCTATTAATAAAGTTAAATTTTATGCCGCTTTGAAAAATTCGGAAAACAGCAAAAAATCTATTCGAAATCACATGAATTTCAAAATTTTTTCTGTAGCATGCACTAGACTTGAGGACATATTGCAGACTGTTCATGCTTTTAGTTTTATTTTTTCTGGAAGGAATCGTGCTTATTATCAAACACAGTTTACTATTGAAATATATATTTCCCCATTCTTCAGAAAATTTGAGAAACAGCGAAAAAATTCAGATGAAATCGTGGTTTTGGAATAGTTCTTTTTGCTCATGCAAAAGGAATTACGGTAAAACTGTGCCAGTCACAGTGATTTCTGAATATTTATTTTACAGTTTAAAAATATTTTCAAATGATTGTATGAATTTATCATTCCTAATGAAGCAGATATCTGTTATCCTTTCACGAAAATCTGTTAATACTTTTGGAAGACGCATGGGCAATAGTTCAAAATATCTTGCCACGATTACAGTAACTTTCAGTGCAATATTACTGTAATCATAGTGGGAAGAATCTTTAAGAAAATAACGTTCTGATCCGAAAATGCTATTTCTGTTTCTGAAGTTTTTGAAAAGTTGGTCCCACAAATGGAACTCAATCGAGCAATTAACGTCGCCATATTTCTCTTCTTAATTTCATTTTTATTTGAAAATTCACTCAAAAATCACTCTAAACTGTACAAAACAGCATTTAAGAGCACGGCCAATTACAGATTGATGGCCTAGTAAATCGGAAAAAAAAGCGCACGTTGATCGTCGGATCCTAGGCCATCAATCTGTACTCGGCCATGCTTCCAAACGACGTTTTGCACAGATTAGAGTGATTTTTGAGTGAATTCATAAGGAAAAATGTAACTAGAATGAAAAAATAAGTTGAAATTGATAATTAAAAAAACAGCTCAGTTCAGTCCCTTCAGTACTTTTTTTAAACAAAAAACCACAAGGATCAGTAATTTTTCCACAGTTTCAATAATATTTTTTAAAACTTCGAATTCAAATAATTTCAATTTAGAGGGATCATACCAAATCATACCAATTATTTCAGATGCTATCCGAAGAGACTCAAAACTCTGTTGCCAAGGCTAACGATGTGGCAGAAGAGGTGCTCTCATCAATTAGAACAGTCAAATCATTCGCTTGTGAAAATTATGAGTCGAGCAGGTGAGTAAAATCTAAAGATACTGTAATGGAAAAAACAGCGGGAAGTTTGAAAATATATTGAAATAGTAAAGTTTTTTGGGGCTTTTCTCAGGCTATGACTGAAAGTGAAGAAAGAGTGCGGGAAATGAAGAGAGTTTAGAGAAAGTGCAGTGGAGCGTACTTGCTGATACCGAGACTATTTTAAAATTCATTAGCTCAATTATGTGAATGAGAAACGAATTTTCGAGTAAATTAGTTGAGAACATTGTGAAACAGTACCAGTTTTGTAGTGACCATGTCCTTCCCGATACATGAAAAATTCCCTCTGGTGACCTAGAAACGCCCTCTATGTGAATTCTAGTCCCTCAAACGCTCAGAAAAAACAGAACCATATTATTTTTTCTTGAAAAATTACTGTTTCGTCAAAGTCACATGAAAGCCATCGAGGATACCCGAGTGATGATTTGTCGACCAAAACCTGTATTAGTATTTTCCCTCTAATAAAATTGCCCCCATATCTGGTCTTTAGAAAATACAGTTGCCCCTTCTGTGGAAATGTCCCTCTAATAGCATTGCCCCCCAAGCGAAAACCTTGAAAAATAGTATTCCATGCAATACTAATACAGGTTCAGTAAGAAAATAAGTTTCTCCAGTCAGTGATCGCGGTTTCAAAAAAATTTCGAAAATAAATGCATTTTTTGAAACATAATTAATAGTCCAAATATATCTCCAGAAGATACCGAGTAGTATCAGCAACATCCATATAATTTTGTGGCCTAGAAACACACCTAGGATAGAAAAACTAGTCCATCAAGATTCTAGTCTAAGAATGTGGGAGCACTGAAGTTCGAAAACTGTTGGAATAATACATATTCTTCTTGAAACCCTTCTTTTTTTGCTGTTTCAGAAGGGAGCAAAAAGCAAAAAGGGGGCCTAGAAAGACAATCAGAGAAACTTAACCTTGAATTTAAAAAAACAAGTTCACACGGACTAAAAAATTCGATCACTTATTAGTATTTCAAAAATTCTTAGCTCAATAAACTTCCGTTTGAAACGGAATCTTTTTTTTTATTCGCGCTCAGTATTCAGCGGCCTACAAAACCGTTGTTAAATGAGAAACTTTATTAGACGAGCATGCTCTTCTATTATTCCGAGTAGTGCTCTGAGGGCTCTTATATTAAAGGGCTCTTCTAATGGAGGGACTCTTCTTTTGTTACCAGTACTTTCGATTGTTTCATATGAAAAAAAAAATGATGATCAACATTGGTTCAAATTTATGACTATTATCTATAATACAGGTGAAACCGATTTTTTTCGCAATAATTGTGGCCTAGAAAACTCAATTGTTTGAAAATTCAGCCTCCGGCCCACTAAAAAAGTAGAACATAAACTAGATTGAAAATATATGGAAAATTATTTTGATAGTAAACATTAATTAATTGAACATTAATTAATTGAACATTTTGTTGAACATTTTGAATTGAACATTTTGAATTATTATGCTCTAGTTTTGAAACTGTTATTTTTTGGAAAAAAAGTCACCAAAAAGAAGCTTAAAAGGTTTGAAGAAACGATTATATTCTGATGGCCTAGAAAAACTATGATAAAACTAGTCTCTGAGGTTTTTTTTACGAGTTCAGTTCCTACTTTAAGAGCGAAATTTTTTTTTGGAAAAAAGAATAATAAGATGGCCTAGAAATACATGAAGTGGGGAAAACTAGTCCATCGGGAATACATTTTTGAAAAAACAATCGACAATGAAAAATGAATTTAAAATTGTAAAACTTTTAAAGCCGTGTTTTTTTCAGAAAATATTATGTTGTTTCAGCTATTGGTAGAGACATCGATGATTGAAAACTTTGAATTGTTATGCTCAAGTTTTGAAACTTTTATTTTTTTCAAAAAAGTATCACCAGAAAAGATGTCTAGTAAGTATGGATTTTATTCTGGTGGCCTAGAAAAACAGACTGTGAATAAATTAGTCCCTTGAAATTTTTTGCAAGATAGTGTTGAAAAATGCAATCGAATTTTAAAAACATAGCAGGAAATACATTTTTTTAGAAACGGAAATTTTTTTTTCAAAAAATAAAGTTTAATCAGATGGCCTAGAAATGCAAGAAGTGGGGGAAACTAGTCCATTGGTAGTTATGCATAAAAACATCTGATAAGGAACTATGTTCACATTTAAGATCGATAAAGGGAAGTAAATTGAAAATTGAAAAATTTTTGAAATCGTATTTTTTATTGGGAAATTTTATTGTTGATCTCAGCTTTTTTTTTCGAATTTCTCGGTTTTTTTCAATTGGGGTTTTTTTTGTGATTTTTACCGTAAAACCTGCAGTAGAGAGGCAGGCCGCACTATTAAAGGGGCCGCTCAATTAGAGGTTCACGGTATTTCATTCTCAATTCGAAAATCCATTTTCAGATTCATGACCTTCCTCAACGTCACTTTGAAAATTGCCACTCGTAAAGTGTTCGTCGTTATTGGATTAATCTGGTCAAATGAAGTGAGTACAGTAATCCCTGGATAAACTACAGTAACCCTAATTTCAGCTTCTTCAAATGGGAATTCTTACAATTGTCTTATGGTATGGAGGACATTTGGTTATTGAGAATAAAGTCGAATCCGGACTATTGGTCTCATTTTTGTTGTATCAATTCCAGTTGGGAGAGAATTTGAGAGTTCGTTTTCTTTTTTGAGGGGGTTTTTAGCAGATTGGAACAGATTGGAAATGGAAGTTATATCAATTTTTGAAGAAATTAAAAAAATTAAAGAAAAATGCCTGAAACTGGAAAAATTCGAAAACAAATTTTGGAGTTCTGGTACAGTAGAGCCAGGAATTGAACTAGAAAACCAAGTAAATTAAGCAAAGACAGTAAAAATGTTAGAAAAATTAGTAAAAATTTCAATTATTGGCAGTTCATGGACTACAGTAATCGAAAAAACCGAAAAAACCTTGGAAGCCGCTCTTTCACCCAGTTATGGGTGTGGCTTAAACTTAAAACGTTCCGCATTAACACACCGTTTGAATTAACAATATTTCCCTGCAGGTTTTTCAAGCTTAAATTTGAAAAAAATCATTTTAATAAAAAGAAAACAAAAAATCCAATTCCTTAATTATTAAAGTCATTGATCTGTATGAAGTGTTTGAAACAGGAAATTTTTCGAAATTTTTTTTTCAAATTTCATACCAGGAGTTTGAAAATTCGCGCCAGAAAATGATTTCATAGCGATTGTAAGAGTCTGAAAACTCGCTCTAATTTGGTTATTTGGTTTGAAATACGTCGATTCACTTTTTTTCCGTTTCAACATTTTAGTTTTGTATGTTTCATTGTCTTACAAATAGTGCTGTCCGCGAAAAGAATTGACTACTAGAAAAAAAGCGAATAACACTAAATTTTTGGAAAATATCTCAATTTGAAAACTATTTCAAATTTTTATTGAAATTCTTTGGAAGGATTCCGAAAGTCAATGAGAATGAGTTGTAATGCTGTAGCGTTATCGGCAAATCTATTTGAAGGAGGACGACGTATTTCGACGTATTTTTTATTCCGATTAGAAAAAAAAATTAGAGAAAAATTCTGATTGTTAAAAAAAGGAATTTGAAAAAAAAACCGCGCGCAAGTCGGAAATTTTTCGAATTTTATGCCATTAATCTGTGTTCGATTATGTCTTTGAACGCCTTTTCAATGGTTTCAAAAGAATCAGAATAAAAAAAGTCGGAATTTGAAATTTAAAACCCGAGTTTAGTTCTCTTTCAATTGGAGCAAAGAAGATGAATTGCTGGTTTATGAAGTTTTTTGAGATTCTAGGTTTTTTGAAACGGAAAGATTACTCAATATTTTCGATATATTTCGTTTGGTTTTTCAGATTTTTTGAACAACTAAATCAGGGCTGGGCGTAAAATTTTTTTTTCACGGAATCTGTAAAACGTAAAATTTACGGATTGAAAATCCGTAAAATCCGTAAAAAAACGTAAAATCTGGTTTAGAAGCAGCGGAGCATGTGGTTAAGGGTAAAACCACTGTTTTAGGCGTTTTGTTATCCATTTGAGGCGCATGTCATGAAAAAAATGGCTGAAAATTGAAAATTGAAAAGTTTTAATTTATTTCCTATCCTACTTTTTTTTCGCTTGAAAATTTTCAACTGGGATATTTCTAAATTCCATCTCTTTAAGCTTTTTTCATTCAGAAAACAAGCACTGCAACTTCCGAAACTAATTTTCAACAATAAATCAGTCTAAAAACATCAAAAATCGGCTCAAAATGCTAAGAATGAGCCAAAATTTTTTTAACGGATTTTACGGATTAAATTTTTACGGACGCTCAAAAAACCGTAAAATCCGTAAAATCCGTAAAAACCGTAAACGTAAAATCCCAGCCCTGAACTAAATTCCTTAAGACTTGTTCGGCTCCTGTTTCAAAATATCAAAAAGTCAATGTTGAATTGACTTTCACACCAACAATCGTAAAATGGTAAAACGTTGTGAATTGAAAAAAAAACAATTTTTTTGAAAACTAAGAAAAAAAGTGTGACCAAAACAACAATTACTGATTTACTGTAAATATTTTTGGATTTCGTGAAAGTTTTGAAACATAAAAATTTGTGAATTAAACATGAAAATTGTTTCAAGCTCTTTGAAAATTTTGGAACCGGTTTGATAAAAGCCAATGGATGAAAAATATCTTTTCGAAATGGAGGATACCATGTTTCAACATTAAAAAAACGTTCTGGATACGGTTTCATAGATGTTCGACTAGCTACTGAAATATTGAAAAAGTAAATTAATCCTCTTTATCGTTTTACTCCTGAGAAAGTTTAAAACAGAATCATGAGCCACTGGGAGAAACGGTGAAAAAGAATAAACATTATGAACCTTCTTGATTATCGTTATTTTTGAACGAATTTTGAATATGTGGAATTTCTGAAACTGCTAACGTTTTCGAATTGAATATACACTCGTAGAATTTTCCGCTGAACCAGTGTACATGCAAAAGGCTAGGGAGAGAATTTGAAATTTTTTGAAAGTTTTGATGAAAAATTTTAAAAATCGATGTCATAGGAACGTTCAAACTTTACCTGATTATAAACGCTTAGAAAAACTGAAAGCCAGAATTATAAAAATGTAAGGAATTAAAAATGACTCTGTGTCCAAGATGCGAACTGTTTTTTTTTGAACGGACTTTAAATTGGTGATATTTTGAAACTGCAAAAGTTTTTGATTTGAATTATGTTATTACATTTTTATTTTAGTGTAGTATGAAAGAGAACTAGCAATAAAAACAAAATTCGAAACACAAAAATTTCAGAAATATTTCAACTAAAAACTTTTAAAAAACTGGAAATGTTTGGAAAAATCAATGGATAAAGTAAATAAGTCATTGAAATGAAAGATAATCGCCAGAGTAATCTGTTTCAAAGTTGTACAAAAACTTGGAAGCAGTATTGTATATAAACTAACTAAACTAAACTACTAAGGAAAAAAAGATAGTACACCGTGAATTGCAATCTTCTGGCAAAACTTCAAATTTTTTAGTTTATGAAACTGTAAAGTTTTAGAACATGAGTATAGTCAACGCAAGAGTCTGCATACTCGCTCCATTGCAACCCCGCCCACCTCGTTCAAATAGTTCACATCTTGAAGAGAGCGGCCAGACACTTTTTGTCTGCGTGTCTGGCCATTCTATCCAAAAGGATAACTGTTTTTACGAGGTGGGCGGGGTTGCAATAGAGCGAGTATGCAGACTCTTGCGTTGGCTATAGATATGCGAAAAATTTCTAACTATAATATATGAAGATTTTTGCAAAAAAAAAACTCAGGATTCGAAGAAATTTTTAATCAAAAAATCTACTACTACTTTCTTCTTGGTGTAGAAAGTATTCGGGCTTTGATTGAAACAGTTAGGAAAATCATGGAAAATAAAGAAAAATAATGTTTCACCGCGACTATTTCCTAAAGAAAACAGTCCCACAAGTCAATATGTTCTTAAATTTTCCCGAAAATCTCACATTTTTTTGCAGGAGCTCGGAGAAGTATGGAATGGATTGATGCAAGCCGTCGGAGCATCTCGTAAAGTATTTGAATTCATTGATCGTCCACCACGAGTTGAGAATACAGGAACATATGCACCAGATGGAATGACAGGAAAGATTGAATTCCGTCATGTCGCATTCTCTTATCCAATTCGTCCAGATCTTCCAATTATGGAAGATTTAACATTTACTGTTGAACCAGGAGAGGTTGTTGCATTAGTTGGTCCATCTGGAGGTGGAAAATCATCATGTATTGCAATGTTGGAACACTTTTATGAACCAACTAGTGGAGAAGTTTTGATTGATGGAGTTCCTGTTAGGTGAGTGTAATTTGTAAATCGCAGACTTGTCAAAATCCGGCCCGGGTTTGAAAATTTTTGAATTTTGAAGCACGTTTTTCCCGACTTTCAGCCCTATTTCGAAACTTTTCCTGGGTCTTTTCACTCAAAACCCGATCAGAATTTCCTCCCTGAAAACATAGGGTCCGCGTAAAAAATTTTTCAAAAAAAAAACTTGAAGAAAACATGTTTTGCCCTGAACTCCGGGCCGGGCGGGTAGAAATTTCTCCAGCAGCCCGGCCCGTGACAAATCTGGTAAATTGTAGTTTTTATGATAAAATCTGTGTTAGAAGAGCATGTTCTTCTATGATTAGAAGATGCGTTTTGATAGCTATTTTATTAGAATGGCTCCTGGAGTCCTTCTATTTTACGGTCTAGTGTGCTTTTTTTTTGTAATTTGAAGACTATTTTACCAGGTGTTTTAAAAATATTTTTACTGTTTCCAAACATTTGTATCACATTTATCATTGCATTGTAGAGTGATCAACAACTGGCTGTAGTTTTCGTAGTTTTCAAAACTTTTTTCCTCAAAATTTTCATAACTTGTTTACTGTTTCCAAAAGTTTTAATCATGATATTGAATCATAAGTTGATTGGTTGTAGGACTTCCATATTCGGTTTTGCATTTTGTTTGCAGATGGTTGTAGATTGTAGTAAAAATACTTTTATGAACCAACTAGAGGAGAATTTCTCATTGATGGAGTTCCTGTTAGATGAGTGCATTTTTTTGTAGTCCTTGTAGTTTGTAGTTTGTATATTTTCAAACCTTCCTAATTTTGTTAGTTTACGCTGTTGTTCTTGTAGATTTGAGACTATTCTTCCAGAATCTTTGTGAAGTTTACTGTTTCCAAAACTTTTCATTATGATTTTCATCGAAATATAGTCTGATAATCCTCTTTTATCTTCCTCTTCCAGACTTTTCAGTAAAATTTTTAGTCCTTGTATTTTTGTAGTTTCTGTAGTGTTTGTAGTCTTTGTAGGGTTCATCGAGGAGTTCCTTGAGCATAGATTCTCCCGATTCCCAAATTCTGAACTTACATATATCTCAGGACTTTTAATAGTGGTGCATTCACCACTTACCGCAGCACTTATTAGACAGTTTTTTCCTATATATCTAAAGTCAAAACCAAAGTTTCGATACCAAACATTTGTTTCGAATTTTTGGTAAAACAGAAAATTTTGGAAAACTTTGAAAACGTTTTTTTTTCAATTTTCTTAATTTTTTACTGTTTACAAAAACGTTGATTTTATCTCACAATTTTTAGTTCTTGATTGATCGTTTGGTATCCCGTTTCGTCTTGCTCTTCTTCATAGTTTAGTAGTTTTTCTCCCAGGATCCTTGTGAAATTTACTGTTTCCAAAGATTTAGATAACTTTCAATATCGAGTTATAAACTAGTGGAGAAGTCTTAACTGATGGCGTTCCTGTTATGTGAGTTTTGTTTTTTTTTGAGCATTTATAGGCAATTTTTTCAAGAATTCTCAAAATTTTTACTGTTTCCAAAAAGTTTCATTACATTTATCATTGAGTTATAGAGTGATGAGCATATTGCCTGCATTTTCGCATTTGTGTAGTTTGTAGTTTTTGTAGTAGGAACATTATTATAAAACAACAAGCGAATTCTTAGAGATAGTTTCTTCCAAAATTTTGACAATTATTACCGTTCCTAAAAACTTTGATCACACTTCGTAATTGTTTGTTTTCTTATCTGACGTTTGTAGGGATTGAAATTTCTGTATTCTTTATCTGTATACTTTTTGTTGTTTTCAGAGGCTTTTTTTCCAGAAGTTTCGTCTCATTTTTACTGTTTTCCCTGATTATTTTTGTAGTTTTTTAGGATTTTCTGTTACTTTTGAAGGGAAATTTGCCGCTAAATGATGATTACAATGTAAGAGTGAAACCATTGGTGGATCCAACACTAATTTTTGAAATGAAAGTGATTGTTTGAGGGGCAACACTATTAGAGGAATTATTTTATTTTCTATCTGTTTCCACAACCAATGATTAGATACTAAATCTTTTGTTTCGAAATTTCAGTGAAACAGAAAGTTTTCAGAAGTTTTCAGAACTTTCATAATTATTACCGTTTTCAAGAACTTTGATTATATTTTGCAATTGTTTTTTTTTCGATAAAATTTCTCCAGGCTGGTGTTGTAGTTTTTGTAGTCTTCGTAATTTTAGTTTTTCCTTTTTTCCACATTTCGGAGGTTTTGTCCAGAATCTTCGTAATTTTTACTGTTATCAAAGGTTTAAATCACTCTTAATATCGAATCATAAACTGATTCGATTTGCGTTTGCATAAACGAACAACATAGTGAAAAAATTATTATTGGATGGTATTCCGGTTAGGTGAGTAGGTTTTTTTGTACTATGTAAATTATAGTTTGTATTTTGTAGTCTGTGGTATCTGTAACTTAATTTTCAGTTCCATTGATGGGGTTACTGCCAGGTGAGGTTGTAGTTTTAGCCGTTTTCGATGCAATTTTTCAAAAATTTTCGTAAAATTTACAGTTTCCACAAACGTGGATTTAAATTATAGTGCACGCAAGCGTCTGCATACCCGCTCCATTGCAACCCCGCCCACCTCGTAGAAATAGTTCGCCTTTTGGAGAGAGCGGCAGACACGCAGACAGTAACGTGTCTGCCACTCTCTCCAAAAGGAGAACTATTTTTACGAGGTGGGCGGGGTTGCAATGGAGCGGGTATGCAGACGCTTGCGTGCACTATATTGTTGAATTGAAAACACTCTAGTGTTTGTAACGAGTTCAGTGTTTGTAGTTTCTTGAAAATTCCGTAGTTTTCAAAAAAAAAAACTTTACCCATTTCTCTGTTTCCGAAAAATTCGGTTAGGATTTTCTTGGAATTTAATTTAATAACCCTCTTCAACTGTAGATAAAATGTAGCTAAAATTTATTGAAATGGTTTTTCACGTTTGTGGAAACTGTAAGTTTTACGAAAATTTTTGAAAAAATTCCTGGAAAATAAAATGATGTGATAATGGGTTAACCCAAACTACTGTAGATCCATTTCAGATGGACTTGAGCTTCAAAAAACAGCTATTTTCAAAAACGGGAAGGCAACCACGGAGAAATCTCCTCCTTTTTTTCAGTTCTTGGCAAAAAATTCCCGTTTCTTTCAAAAATTGAAAATTTCGCAAAATAGAGAAAATTTGATTGTTCATTTTCTGGTCCTGTTTCGATTGATCCTTTTTTAAGAAGTTGTTGATTTAATACTTCCTGTCTATTAGAGTATACTAGTTCCGGTATAATAAAGGTTATTAGGTATATGAAATCAAGAAAAAACTCACAATGAGCAAATTTTACAGTATATGAATATGTGAATTAATTGAATCAGTCGGAAATCGAAGTTTAGATAATATTTTTTTCGTATTTTTTCCAGTATTTGTAGTCCTTATTATTGCCTGTGACAAAAGACTACAAAAACTACAGAAAATAAGCACCGAAAAATATATTTTCAATAATTTTTTGAGGGAACATATTTTCAGTTCAAACAGGAGTGTTTCCTGTGCTTACTGTAGGTTACTGTAGGCTTACTGTACTTATAACAATGGAAAAATCAAACCAAAATTGATCATTGATATTTTTTCATCTTCGAAAGTGCGGCGCATTTTGAATTTAGGCCACGCCCCTAGCTGGATGAAATTGCGGCTTTCAAGGCTCCGCCCAGTTTTGGGGCGTGGTTCGAAATCGCCTTGCCGCACGGTTTCTCTGATTACTGTAGGTTACACAACGTACGAGCTGTCTTTAACTACACACAGTACACATTTACTATCAATTTTATATTTTTCAAAAACTCTTATGAAAATTTTTTGAAACAGTGAAAATTTTCGACTAAAAAATGATAATTTACAGAGAATACGATCACAAATTCCTTCACACAAAAGTAGCATTGGTGGGACAAGAACCAGTACTTTATGCTCGTTCAGTTACTGAAAATATTGGATATGGATTGGATAAATATGATGATGATATGGTACAAAAGGTAATGGATTTTGTAGAAGAAATATTGAATTTTTGGTTGGGAAGTAGTTTTAAGACAAAATTGAGAAACAGGTAAAAAAGCTTTCAGTTTCAACGGAATAAAAAACAATTTCGATTCTACTAGAATAGTGAAAGTCCTATTGGTGGAAAAACAAAAAAAAAAAACAAAAAAAACTTGACGAAACAGAGAAAAAATTTGAAAAACTAGTTGTTTAAATGACTTTTTCATAACAAAGACAGAAAAAAAACTTCAGTTTCAATAAAACATTTTTTATATTTTTGAATTCAAGTTATAATTATTGCTGAAACAGTGAAAAATAATCGAAATTTTGGGTCTTTAGATGACTTTTTTATGACAAAGAAAGCAAAAACAGCAACTTTTCTCAGAATTATGATAAAAAATCAAGAGAATAATTTCAGTTTCATAAAGTATTTAGGACAAATTTGAGGAAAAGTCATCAATATTTCTTTTCCTCAATCATTCGAAAATTTCTGTGAATACTGAATTTCTTTAACATAACGGCACCCTCTAATATAACGGCATTCTATAATAACTGTCTCGATGTTCAAAATCGAAAATTACAGAGAAGTCAAAAGAAAGAAACTTTTTTTTCAAAAATTATAACTCTTTTCCCGAAAACCATTCAGTATTTAAAAGAGGACTGAACTAGGGTTTTTTTATTTCAAATTCTGATGTAGTTTTTTATTCTGATCATTTTCTATGACTACGAATACACTCAAAAATCCCTCTAAACGGTAGAAAAAGGCGTTTGAAGGCATGGCCGCGTACAGGTTCACGGCCTAGGAAATTGAAAAAAAGCGCGCGCAAGGTTCATACTTGTCGGATCCTAGGCCATCAATCTGTATTGCGTGCTTCTTTCAAACGCCTTTTTCACCCGTTTAGAGTGATTTTTGAGTGTAGTCGTAGTGAAAAAAAATGATCAGAATAAAAAACTGCACTACAATTTGAAATTTAAAAACCCGAGTTCAGTCCTCTATTAAAGTATTCACATTAAAATCTACTGAAAAAGACTAGAAAACTGGAAAAAAATGCAGTTTCAGTGAAATTTTATTAAAACTTTCGGTTGTTTTTCAGTAGTGTATACGTAAAACCATGAAAAGGAGATAACATTTGCCCAAAATTACCAGTTTCATTGAATTTCCTTGAAACTTTTATCAACATTTTCTAAATTACAGGTGTTATTTGAGTTCTAAAATAGTATAATTTTGCATGAAAAATTCTCGTCTTTGCCAACTCTTATCACTATTTGTGAAAAGTAGAAAAGAGGCATTAGAAACCGAAATTTTTTTCAAAAATTGAAGTTTTTCGTATATTCCAAATATTTCTGAAATTTCGGCCCTTTTAAATGAAACCTCTTTTATAAGGACATACCGCCGTGCCTAGCTGTGTGCTGCTCTATTAGAGGAGCCGTTTTAATTGAGGCGCCTGATCTACTTTTAAGATCTCTTCTTCAAGTGCCTTTATATTAGGGGTGCTGATATATATAAGAGGTTTTCGAATAAATTTCTTAAAAAAGTTTCAGTTTCACTGAGACGCCTTGAACTTTTTTCGAAATTTTAAAAGTAATTCATACTCTTCCTTATAAACTTTCATTCGATTTGAAGTTCCTTTCCTCAAATACCTATTGAAATGTTAAACCACAAAAAAACCATAGGAATTTTGAGAAACTGAAATTTTCCCCTGAAAATTAAGATTTTCCAAAAAAATTCAGTTTCGACTCCAATTTTTGTTGATTTCCTTTTCCAAAACTCAATAAGTCTTCTATTGAGTTTTGGAAAAAAAAATTGTAGACTTTTTTAAAATCAAATTCTAGCTAATTTGGTATTTTGTCTGGATTTTCGGTCACGTTTTCGAAATTATCAAAACGGCATGTTCAATGAACTTGTACAGTGCCGCTCTGATAGAGGCTCCCTAATTCTGGAAGCCTTTCTTAAAGTGCCTATATAATAGGGGTGTTGTTACATTAGAGGTGCTGATATATAAGAGGTTTTCGAGTGAATTTCACAAAAATATGACAAAAATTTCAGTTTCACTGGGACGCCTTGAACTTTTTTTTTTCAAAAATAATTTATACTCTTCCCTACAAATATTTTTTCGAATTTAAAGTTCGTCTCACTGGAAAATCGAACCACAAAAAAACCATAAGAATTTCGAAAAACTGTAAATTTTCTCTCTAAATATCAAGATTTTCGAAGAAAAATAACCCAGTTTCAAGCTCTAAACTTCAGAAAATAAATTTCCATGAAATTCATTACTCTATTTCCATTCAAACCTTTCCGAGAAATTCCGAGAAACCGCAAACTTTCTTTCTAAATTTTACGATTTCCCGTAGAAATTCTCAGTTTCATCTTAAATTTTTCTTGATTTTCCTTCCTAATTATCATTAATTCTTCTTGATTCTGTAAGTTTTCAGTCCTCAAAATTGGCCAATGCTCACACATTCATTATGAATGACACAACTGATGGATATAATACAAATGTTGGAGAGAAAGGAAGTCAAATGTCAGGTACAGTAATCCCGAGGGGAAGGCCTCTTATAGAATTACCGCTATATTAAGAGTGCGCTTATAGTAGAGGTTATCCTCCTAATCCCCAATTACTTTCCAGGAGGTCAAAAACAACGTATTGCCATTGCCCGTGCCTTGGTCCGTCAACCAGTCGTCCTCCTTTTGGATGAAGCCACTTCGGCTCTTGACGCTGAATCTGAGCATACTGTAATTATCATTCTGAATTCTGAATCCTTTGATGACGTCATCTCTTTTTCCAGGTCCAAGAAGCAATTTCAAAGAATTTGAAGGGAAAAACTGTCATTTTGATTGCTCATCGTTTGTCGACTGTCGAGAATGCGGATAAAATTGTTGTTATTAATAAGGTGGGTGAGAGAGTGAGGGAAGAGGAGAGACGCAGAGAAAAGCATGTCTGCGTCTCCTAGGAAAACGTACTATTTTCTGGGGGAGGATTAGCTTTTTTTTTCTGTTTCCAAAAAATTTGAAAGCTCACCTTCAAAATGAGAAAACTAATAGTTGCACAATATTCATTGTGAATCGAAAAAAAAGGAAAAGATAGGATGTATGATAAAGAGAGAAGAAAGGTTTCTCTGCGTCTCCTAGAAGCACACAGTCTCTTTGAAAAAATCAAGAATCGTAAATTTAAATTTGAAACTTTTCCACTGTTTCCAGAAATTTTTGAACTTCCAAATGAAATCAATTTGACGATCTGATTACTTGGCAAATTTCAAACTGAATAAAAACATGATTTGAAACCAATTTTGTTAAAGTTTCTTTTACTAGAGACTCAAAAATAAACTGTTTTAACAAACCTAGAAAAACCTTAAAAAACCTAGAAATCATTCCAGAATGGCTCAAAACAAATGATTTATTTCATTGAAAAATGAACAGAACGAGAGAGAAAGCGAAATGGAGGCACAGAGAAAAATTCTCTGCGTCTCCTAGATGCGCTCACTCTCTGAAAATTCGAAAAGCTTCGAGAGTCTATCAAAGACAAGACAGTTTTAGTTCAAAAGAGCTTTTTCGGAACCAATTATTATACAGTTGCTTGAATAATTCAAAAATCTTACCAAAATCCCGAAAATAATTAATTTCTAACATTTTTTCCAGAAAGATTCGATTTTTCAAATGAAATAAATAGGAAAATAAATGAAGGCTAATCCCTACAAAAATTCAAAAACTAGTAAATTTGAAAAAAAATTTAAGTTTTCCGTTTTGAAAGGATTACATTTACTCACAGGAAGAATTTTTTTGCTTCTGTACTTCTTTTTTGAATGTTAAAAAATTTTAATGATATTTTGAGATTTTTTTTCTGTTTTTATAATCATTTGAATAGTCTAATGAAATCCGATTGACAGTGGGCCAGTCATTCTGGCAGATCTTTCCAAAAAAATTTAAAATTTTGAACTGATCATTTCACTTTTTCTGCCATATTTCAAAATGTAAGATCAAATTAGTTTATTCAATTATTTCATAATCCGGATTCATGGGACCGACACCTGAACCTACTTATATTCTTTCTCAAAGGTTTCTGTTTCCAAAAACTTGAAAAATTAAATTTTGAAATGAGAAAACTAATAAGATAATTGGAATCGGTTGATCTTTTCTTTTCTTTTAACTAACTTTCTGTTTTTTTCAATGTTTCATCAATTCTTCAAAAAGTAAGTTGAAATGAATATACCAGTAATTTCTTGCTTTTTTTATGCCTTAAAAAACAGTCCCACTAAAATTGGAAAAATTACAGTAAATTATAACTTTGATTCCGCAGGGGACAACTATGGGTATCAACTTTATAAGGAATTAGTGAGAGAGTGTGTGTGCAAATAAAAGACGCAGTAACTAATATGATTCTCTGCGTCTCTTCGGAGACCACAGTCTGAAAAATGACCAAAAAATTCCCTAATTAGTGCTTCAAATTTTGTTGAAAAGCTTTCTTTCAAATGGTTTTAGAATAAAAAATTTCAAAAAATTATGAAAAATGAAAAAAAAATTATGAAAAAAAACAGTTTCACGAAACTTTCAATATTTTCGCAAATATTCAAAGAATAATCTGCAATCTGGACAGAAAGCTTTGACTTCCCCGTAGAAACTGTATTAGAAGAGCATGCCCTTCTGTTTTTCCAATCATTAAGGGCTCTTATATTGGAGGAGCCCTTCTAAAAAAGAACCTTCTATATATCTAATTCAAGTATTTCGAGAATCGATCAGCAAAATTGATCATTTATCAATAAACTTCTACAGGCTGTAGGGCTCTTCTAATTCAGTTTTAACGGTTAATTTGACATATTTTCCTTTGATTATCGTCAAAACTCTAATACACCGGCATTCGAAAAGACAATTTGAAGAACAGAATGGCATGCCTGTATAAAAGAGGTTATATCAAAAACAAAATCAAACTTCAAAAGTTTTTGGTTCCACTGAGTTGAAAAAATGGTATTTGAAAATTCGAATTTCAAATGTTCTTCTGATGAAAATATCTCGGTTTTTGAAAATTTGAAAAAATAGTTCTGAAAATTGAATTACAATGAGTTTCCTTGAAGTCTCTTAAACTGGTGTCTTTAATAAAACGGCACTCCTTTTGAATAATAGAGTCGCATGCCGCTGTAATAGAGGTTCAACAACGAACAAATCAAATTTCCAAATAAAAATTTGCAGGGAAAAGTGGAGCAAATGGGAAATCACAAGCAATTAATGGAACAAGAAGGCCTCTACAAACAACTTGTTCAACGTCAAATGATGTCAGGAGAAGATGGTTTAGATGATGAAATTGAGACAATTGAAGAGCCAACAGAGCCATCGATTAGTGGAAGAAGTGGAAGAACAACTGGTGGAAGAAGAATTCGTAGTCCATCACAATCTGTTAGCCAATCATTCTTGGGTACATCTTTTGCCAGTAGTTATTTGTAGATTCTCTTTTTTCTCTTTTTTATATTGGGAAAGGAGTTTTTGAATTTGGAAAAAGTAGTATTTTTTCGAGGTTTTTGATCTATTTTTTGACATCTGTTGAGTATTTTTCGGATTGTGTTTTTTAATTGAAATAAATGGATTTTTTTCGCAAAGGATACAAAGACTACAAAGACTACAAGGACTACAAAAAATACAAAGCCTAAGAAAACAGCAAAGACTACAAAGACTACAAAGCTTACAAAGACTACAAAGACTACAAAGCTTACAAAGACTACAAAGCTTACAAAGACTACAAAGACTACAAATAATAGAAAGAAACTAAAAAGGCTAGAAAGACTACAAACTACAAGAAAAAAGGCTACAAGGACTACAAAGACTAAGAAAACAGCAAAGACAACAAAAACTACAAAAAAAAACTACAAACTACAGACTACAAGCTACAAAAACAGCTTTCAGGGTATAAGGAAATGAAAGGCTACAAACTAAAAAAGCGTCCTACTTGTCAGACACACGCATTGGAAGTGTGATGCGTAAACAACCGTTGCCTGAGTATTCAACGTTTACACACATTGTCTCTGCGTCTCCTCCAAAGAAATCGGAGAAACGTTGAATACTCAGGCAACGGTTGTTTACGCATTCAATGGAGCGCGTTTACATAGCTCACTTTTCAATGCGTGTGGTCAGATTGATGGTTCCCAAAAACCATCTTGTCATTTCCCAGAAACAGTAAAATTTTTCAAAATTTTCAATAAACTATCTGTTTCACATGTTTTTCAAATTTAGACAAACACTTGATAAATGATTTTTCTTTTATTCGTCCAATTAACAGACCAATTTTTTTCCGGTTTTTAAAAATTTTAAAAATTGGTCTGTAAGAAAATATTCTGCTTCTTTCACTTTCATTAAACTCATATCCACCATTTTTAAACCATCATCTTTGTTTCTATAGACAATCCTAATTATCATTTTTGGAAACAGTAAAGTGATGAAAGACTTTTTCTTTTTTTGAACTTTTTCTGTTTTTAAAAAATTCCAAAATGGGTTCAAGTTTTTCATTATACTCGTTGCTTCTTTTTACAATCCATGAATAGTATATTTTCAAGTCCCTTAAACATTGCTTTTATGAACATTTTCTTAATTTTCAAAGGACAAAAAACCTATAATGAATAAAATCATAATCAAGCTTGCAGACTCGCTATATACTGTGAGAAAAAAAAAACGGTTTTTTTCATAAAATTTTTGGTTTTCTAATAGGAGTAGTATCATATTTAGATAATAACTGCTTTACAAGATTTCAGAAACTGGATAGTATCTTATCGCTTGCTATGCTTTTTTTGTTAAAACATTCATGTTCGAAAAATTCTTTAAGAATATGGACTTTATGAAAATCGCTGATGACAATATTGATGTCGTAGAAATCAAAAGGGGAATGAAATTTTATTATTGTTTTGTGGTTGCTATTTATTATAACTTCCTTTTAAAACAGTACTTTCTCGAAAAAGGTTTCTTTTTTTTAGCTATGAAGAATTTCTATTACTTCCCAGCGTTTTACAAAAAACCCATTCCGGCTTGCGTTGTAAAATTGAAACAAAATACAGTTTCACAAACTTTTCATAAAATATCTGGTTTTGACCAGAATTTTACGAATTTTCACGTAAAAACTAATATCAATTTCTTCTCAGCAACTTGAAAGTGTTGTTTGGATGGTCATTCTATCATTAAAGTTATCACGCCCTATCAATATTCGAATCATCTTCTTCATTAATAAGATTTTCAAATTTTGATCCTAGAACTTGACAAGTGAAATTAAGATTTTCGAAAAAAGGCGGAGTACTTGGAGTTTTTATGAAACAGAAAAAAACTTTGCTGTCTAATTAGTAATAGTTGGCGAGGATTAAAAAAAAGGTTCGCCTCTTTTGATCTCCAAGCCATTTTCGAATCTTTGCATTTTTTCAGTGAAAATGAGCGGACCACCCGCAAAAATAATGATTTCAATCACTTCCCACAGTTGTTATTAATTTGGCAAGTGATTATGATCATAGAAATGACATCGAACCTTATCTGTGTCTCTTAATGTTTCTCAAAAACAGTAAATTCGAGTGAAGTTTTTGAATTTTCAGTAAGCAATTGAATGCTTTTTTTAATAGCTTCATACTATTTGATGGCTATAAACTCTAAAAGCTCTATTACACAGGAACTAGGCCCTATTCAAACTTTGAAAAGCGGTACCTCGAGAAGCTAAAAAATTAGAAGTCTAGCTGTAAATCCAAAATATGTAAAATTATTTGGATATTACCATGGTTGCCTCCAATACAGTGGCTGGAAGGCTATATTAATTTCGGAATGCAAACATAAAATGACATACCAAAAACATAAAATCCATTACACTGCGTCCAATAATTTTAGTACCCCCTCAATTTTTGAGTTCCAGAAAAAACTGAAAGACATATGAAAAATCTGTAAATGCCATTTGATTTCAAATACAATAAGACCCCCATGCCCACTCTTACATGTCCTTATCACTTTCCGTACTCCCACTGCACAAAAATGTCACTTTTTCGACCGTCCAATAATTTTGGGACCCCCCCCCAAGAAAATTATGGTGAAGGACTGTTTTTTCTGAGGTTTCAACACCCAAAAATGCTTTATTTTTACTTTGCGGAATGTTTTATGAAGATTCTGAACCATTCCGACCATTTCCAACAAATATCTCAACTCGTCAAAATTCAACCTTTCAGCTATTTTACGCTATTTCGGACTGAATGCAGTTAAACCTGAGAGAAATCTGTTTTTCGTTGGTTCATTCTATCCAGATCGGTTAGAGACGAATAACTGATAAGGTTCTCATTACGTCCAAGCAGTATGAACAATTTGCTGAAAGGTTCCTTTAGCATGCATTCAAATTTATCAAATTTGGTCAAAAAAAGTGTAAAGTAGTTGAAAATTGGAATTTTGACGAGTTGAGATATTTGTTGGAAATGGTCGGAATGGTTCAGAATCTTCATAAAACATTCCGCAAAGTAAAAATAAAGCATTTTTGGGTGTTAAAACCTCAGAAAAAACAGTCCTTCACCATAATTTTCGGGGGGGGGGGGGGGGGGGGGTCCCAAAATTATTGGACGGTCGAAAAAGTGACATTTTTGTGCAGTGGGAGTACGGAAAGTGATAAGGACATGTAAGAGTGGGCATGGGGGTCTTTTTGTATTTGAAATCAAATGGCATTTACAGATTTTTCATATGTCTTTTAGTTTTTTCTGGAACTCAAAAATTGAGGGGGTCCTGAAATTATTGGACGCAGTGCATTATGTATGATAAAAATCAATTAAGAAACAGTAGTTTTTTGTTGCTATTTTTTGAAATTGCTATTTTTTTTTGAATTTTTTTCCTGTTTCGAAGAGTTTTCGATAATCATCGCACAGAAAATTTGGCGATTTCGATTCTCCTTGTCGAAGCTCAATTAGTTCTTGAAATATGATATTTGAAAGCTAAGCCGAAGAGAGGGAGGAGACAAGGCAGTCAGTTCGAAATAAAAATTTATAATGCAGACTGTTTTCTCCAGTAACTGGTGTAATGATTATTTCATTAGTTTTTAGTGACCAAGGTAACAGTAATTTTTCTAATTCAGAAGAAAACTTTTTCTGTTTTATCAAATTTTAAATTTTTTTTATTTTCAGTTTAAGTTCAGTGTTATTGGAAATCGATGGTTTTGATAGATGTGTCCCTCTAGTAGTTGTGCTCTTTCATTAGTGGAAAACACTGGACTCAAAACGGCCTTAAAAATGAAAAAAAAAAGAATAAAATAAAAATCACCAGTAAAATCAGATCATAATAAATTAAATTTCAAAAAATAATGATATCGAAAAATACTGGTGTCCCTCTAATAGAAGTGCCCTCCGGATTAATCGGTTGGAAAACAGTGGAGCATGCACTTCTAATACAGTCTTTACGGTATCTAAATTTCAAAAAATTCGATCCCTTTCCTTTCAAGTTTCGATTAATCAAACAATCAATTCCAAACCTTCTTCATTTCGTTTTTTTATTGTAATGAAAAAAGAAAAAGAAAATGGTTAATTACGAAACGGTGCGCGACTAATTCCATTTAAATATGTGTTCTCTCTTTCCCTCTCTGAATGTTTCGAAATGTATAATTAACGGAAAAAGAAGAAGAGGAGATACTAATCGAATTCACATTCTTTGTGGATTTTAACGAAAAAAGGAAGAAGAAGAGAGGAGAAATAGAGAAAAAGGGGGATAAAAAGTGATTGGATTTGACCCGGAACGAATTGTTAATTAACTTAATATCCACATTTGGAGGTAACCTGTAATAGAGTGGCACCTCCTAATGACCTAATACCACTTTTCATTATAAATTCAAAAATCATTCTAAAAAGTACGAAAAGTCGTTTGAAAACATCGCCGAATACCGATTGATGGCCTAGGATCCGACAACTTTCGCGGCTTTTTAAAAAAAATTTCCTAGGCCATCAATCTATACTCGGTCATGGTTTCAAACGAAGTTTTTTGCCGTTTAGAGTGATTTTTGAATGAGTTCATAATAAAAATAGGATTAGAATGGAAAAAAGAATACGTCGGAACTTAAAATAAAATAAAAAATTCAGTCCTCCAGTAAAAGTTGAAAATAAATCAAGTCGATGTGTATTGGACGACCCAATTATATGAGCAGCGATTTGGCGGATGAGACGAGACGGGATCCGGTTTTTGATATTGTAATAATAATAATAAAAAGAAGTAATTTAATAGAAAAATGTGATTTTCAGGTTACTGCTATTACTTATTTGCGATAGCCTGACACCTGGGTTTAAAGGCGCAGCGACAAATGTCATTTGGGTCCCGCCACGGTTACAGTAATTTTCAGTTGAAAATAACTGAAAACGTGGCAGGACCCGGGGAACATTTGTCGACATTTGTCGACCGGGACCTGTCACGTTGTGTTCACCGGGTCTTGTCACGTTTTCAGTTATTTTCAACTGAAAATTACTGTAACCGTGGCGGGACCCAAAAGACATTTGTCGCTGCGCCTTTAAACCCAGGTGTCAGGCTATCGCAAATAAGTAATAGTGGACACGGAAAGAATGGAGCGTTGTGTGTACATCAGAGTTCATTGCGGCCTGAGATTATCACTAGTTCTTTGTGAGTTTTCTTCTAAAAAACCTGTATAAAAAGAGCCAAAAAAAAATCAAAAATTCACTTTTCAATGAGCAAAAATATGCGGAAAATCAACTAAAACCATGGTTTTTTTAATCCAGAGAAAGGTTATTACTTTTTTGACACGATTGCTCGCTCTTAGCCTCACCAAAGTGAGTGCTTTTGTCAAGTTAGCCTCACCAAATTTGCAAAAAATGATTGCGTAGCAAGTGCGCTCCATCTGCACGCACGAGAGAGTGAGAGACGCCAGACATTTGCAACGATGCTCCGAATTAACGCGAGTTGCAAGCCTATTTTTTATCGTTTTTTATCGAGTTTTGCTCCAGAATTTGCAGTTCTCCTTGGTTTTTAGTGGTTTTTTTTCCAAAAAAAAAATCAATTTTCAAAAGTTTGTTGCGCTGAAATTGCATTTTCCGGCACGGAAAACCTCTCGATTTGAAGATTTTTTGATATAAATAATTTTCAAGTAGTAGAAATAGAAAACGAGATTTTCTCACATTTACGAGTGCGGTTCTTGGTGAAAAAAACGCCATTTTAAGCCCAGAAGTTGTCAATTTCCTCATCAAAAAACACTTTAAAAATGATTTATTCTTCATTTCAGACCATGGGTTATCGATAGTGATCGCAAAAAAGATCGGAAGAAGAAGGACCGATCCCGAGAACGTGATCGACATTCCTGTTCACGTGCACGTGACCGGGATCGGGAGTCTCGTCGTCGTAGTCGTAGTGGAGAGCGTCGATCAGAACGTCGCAGGGAGAGATCACCCCCTTTGATGATACCAAATAATCCACAAAGAGTCAAAGAGCCAGTTATCAATCCATTGATACGTGAAGATTTGGCAGCGGCTGTGGAAAATGGAATAGTTGCCGTGTAAGCGGTACAAGTGGGCTCCGTCATACCACTCAATTCAGCTAAAAAGTGAGGAAATAAGTTAGTAAACCAGACTTAAACTTGTAGAATTTGCAGCGAGCGAAAAAAGGAGCTGGTCAACAATGAAAAGCTTCGTACCTGGTACGCCAACTATTCTTCCAGCAGTCTTTATTATGGCAATGTGAAAAAAAAGTTTTTAACATGCAGTGGTAAGACATTTAATGAGCAAACACGCCCCACTGGACTTAGTTCATTTATTTGAAAAATTTCATTTTCAGCAAAAAACTTTTGGAGATTTTTCCACGTTTCGGTGCTTCATAATTGACATTTTTTATTCGAAAACCAAAAAAACTGCCCTAAAAGTTCGTAAAAAAAAAAAAAAAGAATTAGTCCAGTGGGGCACGATTGCTCCTCATTCCAAAAGGCTAATAAATCCAATTTTTCAGGAGACTCACTATTATCAAAAGGATCGATTTCTTATCAATTTATGTTCAAAGTCTTCGATTTGCCATGATTTTAGTCCATTTTATGGATACAAATATCGAGCTAAGGGTTGTCGATGAAGCTGGAAATCTACATAATCTTCCAAAAAAAATTATGTTTTCGGAATCCAAACATTTCGAAGAATTCAAATATATCGATGCGGCGAATATTCAAAATTTTCTAATCGACGGTTTACAGTGGAGTGCCACGTGGCAATTAATAATGCCACAGGAGTTCGAGTCGATGTTTTGAGGCGTTTTGATGAGTCGGCAAAAGAGTCCTCAGATGCTTCCGGCTATCGCAGGTTTGAAAAAACGATCAGCAGCAAACGCGCTCCACTGAACTTATATATATTTTTTTGGTGTCTCCGCACGGTGATTTCTTCAGTACCGGTAGGCGCGCTAACTCTTCCAAGGCCAGCGACCCGCGGTCTAGTTTTTAACACTGAAAATTTTGCTTTTTAACTTTGACGACGTTTTTCTCAAAAACGGCGCCTACAATTTTTAATCGCTTACTACAATTTTTAGATAATTGTCCTAAGAATATGTGATAAAAATATCTTAACTCAAAACTGGTACCTTCATACCTAAATCGTGTACCAAAAATCGGCGGCCTAAGTTTCCATAGAGTTCGACCGGGGGCCGACTAAATTTTGAACTAAGGAAGGCGGCGGGGCCGTGGCCGCGGCGGACTAGTTTTGTTTTTTTTGCTAGGTTACCAATCAGCGCTCGCCCCTCTCCGCTGATTATTGGCTGAACCCGCCTTTTCCGATGGACTAACTCGTCAAAACGCGTTCAACTAACCGGTACTCAAAAATTCACCGTGTCTCCGGTTTTCAATACTAGAAAATCAGAAAAAATTTCTATTCAAAAAAAAAATTCCGAAATTCAAAAAATCAAAAATTTTGGATTGAAAATTTTCAGGTTTCCTGGATTTGGAAATCGAAATCATCTTCAAAAAATTTTTTAACTCAAAAAACAATTTTTTCAAAAAGCTTTTTTCTGTCAAGCTGAATCTGGAAAATCAGAAAAATTTTCCATTCAAAGTTTCAATTTTTTTTCTCCAGTTTTCACATATAAAATTCTTTAGAATAACCTTTTCTAGTGTGAAAATCGGAAAATTCAACGAAAAAAGTCCAGTGGGGCGCGGATGCTGCTAATTGTGAAAGACGGAAAACCGAACCGGTTCACACTGGTTCCCTTCGAGGGTACACGGTGATTTTTCGAGTACCGGTTAGTTGAACGCGCTCTGAGAAGTTCTTCCATGACGGGAGGCGGGGCTAGCCAATAGACGACGAGCGCACGCAATCCTGGCACGCGATATGCCGCAATTGCCGCAGAGAAAAAACACGATTTTTCAGCTAGACTATATAGAAAGTAATTGCCGTGTGAAATGTAACTAGAATTGTACTGATTATATTTATATATGTATTCTTTTGTATGTATTATTTGTTATTTGACAATTTTCGTTTAATAAATGATTTATTATTCAATGAAATGTATGCGTTTGAGAAAACATCGAAAAATCGGTGACTTATATACTTGAAAAAGAGACTTCATAACAGATACCAGCAAAAACCGAGACCAAAGGAGAACCGGGAACAGGGAAAGAGAAGGTGAGTATTTAACAAACATTAAAAAAAAAGAGATTAAACAATATGAAAAGAATTAAAATAAGCGGCTTTCATTTCCTAAAGCTCCACACGTATCATGATAATAGTTTCGTCGCGCACAAAAAGAGGCGATGGCCGCATATCTAGAAGCAGGATCGGGCATAGGGGCTAATCTTTTTTCTGAAGCTTTAATAACGCTGTGAAAATGTTCGATAGACTGCTCTGAAGTCATACCCCACTGATTGTGTTCGTTAACGAACGGTAAAACGTGATATACAAGCAAATGAAGTTTTGGAGTAACTGTCATATGACCATACGTTCGTTTTAGTTCTTGAACCAAACTATTTATATCAGCAGAAAGCTTAGTTTTATCCGAATTACTGTAAAATTTAGGCGAAGCAGCTGACATGATGTCACCAGAGAAATACATGATTCTTTTGAGAGATTCTATCTCGTTCTGGAAACGTGGTAACTGTAAATTATGTTCAGTTTCTAAAACATTCATAATTTTATCGACATTTTCTCTACGAAGGAGCTTTTTTGTGTCATTTCCGTTAAAACAACCTCCATGATACGATTTCCTGACTAGTTTGAGATCATTGTATAGGACTGAATCTAGTTTAGTACAGCAATTCCCTTTTTCTGGATCGTGACCCGTCAAGTTAGAGATACTTTCGCGAATGTTCTTCATTCTTCTCTCTGATGAGTGAAAAAATTCTTTCAGTGAGCTCAACTCCTTTTCTACATCTTCAGTAATTCCACCAAGATTTAAGTTCCTACAGGAATAGCATATAACAATTTCTGGATCTAGTTCAGATTCTTCCTGCTGTAGCTTTGTTATGATCCCACAACATTGAAAGTGCATCGTCTTGTTGCACATTGAGCAAGCACAGAACCTATTAACTAAGTTAAAACCACTCTTGCGTAGTTCATTATTGATGCAAAATTTAGCTTCACATCTATAGGGAGCAGTTTGGTATCTGCCTGTTTCGCGCAGCTTCATCCAGATTTGGTGAATATTAGTAGCAATATTCAACTCATCATTGTAAAAAGCTAGCCATTCACTCTCTTCGTTCAGTTGCTCTCGGAGCTCTTCAACTACTTCCTGTTGTTCACATTCTCCCATTAGGTAGTTTATTTCGATATCTGTACAAGAGTCAGCAATCATTCCAAGTTTTATTATATTCTTATAGATATACTTGTCCACAACTCCCATAAAAATATGGAGAGAGGGAGGAATGCGCATATTAACAGAAATAAAACCAAAAAGGGTGATGGAACGCTTATAAATTCCATGTGTTCCTGTCAGAGCATGAAGTTTAGATTCAGATTCAGTTCTAAGTTGAAATGCCTCGTCCAAATTCATATCACTTATTGTCATTCTCTGTCCATTTTCTCCGTTTAATGGGAAGTAGCATAATACGCAGGGAAAAAGACAATTGGGTCCTTTGTGACCTTGACAAGCGCAGAGAAACATGTAGTCTCCTGTCAAAAAGTAGACCAGATTCTTAGTTATTTCTTTCCCTTCCTCATCTCTAATGACCACACTTTTCAGATCTCGGAGTTGCTCAGACAACGTCAACACATGTTCCACTAATTTTTTGTTGGTATCTTTGCCGGAATAAATGCATAAAAGTGTTAAGTTATCTGTTGAGTTTGTTCTAACACCTTCCATAATAGCGAGCACAATTTTTGTAGTTGATGATCCCTTGTCTCCTAGGATAGTAACTTTGACAGGATCTGAGGAAGAGTCAATAACTTTTGAATCGTACAAATCCTGCAATCTTTTTTCCAGAACTGGCCGAACGTCAGAAATTTTAAGATCTACAACAGGTTTTGAACCGGGCTTATCTCCCTTTTTGGTGTTGTTTTCATATTTGTAAACCTCACACACTTGTTTTTCCATTGAGGTTATATTTTTCATACTGGGAAATATGTCGAAGCCGGAACATTTTCGAATAGTACCTTTGAGACGAGACATGTCTATGTTACTTATTTTCAGCAAACTTTTCATATGTACTGCTTGAATAGGATCAACCTTCATGGCCCAATCAAAACCATTTGCTGCTCCGTACCGTATAACAGAAATCAAAATATGTTTTATGTCTATTTCAGAAGATACAGCGCGGAGTACAGCAACTGCCGCTTCAGTTCGTCTTTTCTTACTGTAATAATTTTGCACTACTGAAAACGGTGGCAACTTCAAATCTTTAAATTCTTTAGAACAAACAATTGTTGCCCGTTTCACTGGAGATTTGGTTTCAGAATGAAATAGTAAACGACATTTCCTCTTCAGGTATTTAATCATTCTGTCTCTACATCGCAATTTTCTATTCAATTGTTTATTCTGCTTTCTCAAAACTGAATTCCGATAAAAGCAGTTAGAACAAGAACAATGCGAACTCGACGCCTCGTGGGCGGAGGATATTCTACAATGAACGCCACACGGGCGGAGACATTCTTCTGAATTTTCTACTAACGCCACGAGGGCGGAGCTATGCTCATTTCTATCAACACTTGAAGACTGTGAATTGTTTATTATTTCAAGAGAATTACGTTTTGTATTAAGGTTTCTCATTCGACTCTCTTGCAATTCTTGCACACTTCGAATAGCAGTCCTTTTTCGTGGCATCTAAACAATATAACAATTTTATTGACTTTCATTCCCGTTATGCTTCTAATATTTGCTTCGACCAAATCGAAAACGTTTCAACTTTTACACATGTCTAATAGCACAGTTTATTAAATATTACACGATTGAAAACATATATGATTATGAGCAATAACGCAAAAAACAATAACTAACTGGAACTACATAATAAACGTAACAATATTAAACTATTTCTTCTTTAGATTAGTGCTTCACCCAGCTTCGTCCCGTCCAACTGCACTTGAAGTTGTTCCGCTTCCATTTCTACCAAATCTCTCTTTAGAGCTTCGAGCTCGTCGGTCAGCTTTTTGATATTCTGAATAAAACTTATCATTCCAATGATTATTCAACGTCATTTATACCTTCTTCTTCTCCTCCAAATCTTCCACTTTTTGAGTTGCTTCGAAAATCTTCTCTTCCTGTTCTTTTTCAATCGATCCTTTTCCTTTCGAGTACTTTCCATTCTCAATTTCCTTTTCAACTTGCCACTTTCTCTTTTCATTTTGCAATTTTGAATTCATCTTTGCTTTCTGTAAATTATTTCTCATATAAAAATCATGAAAATCTATTCAATCTTACAAATTGAATTCCTCCTCTCTTTTTCCCTCTTTTTCCATTTCGAACCGTTTGGTTAGCTTGTGGAAACTGGAGATTTGGTCCCATTCCAAACATTGGTCCCATCATGAAGTGATTCGGTGGCGGCATAACAAGATTATTTTGAATTGGCAATTGATATTGTTGTTGCTGCTGCATTTGATGTGTTGCCATTACCATTGGCGACATAACAACTGGATTCGCAGCTACCCATCCGCCATTTGTGAAGGCTAATTGAGAATTAAAATACGGATTCATTTCTGATTAATCTGAAAAAATTTTACTCTTATTCTTTTTTATATTTTCCGCTATAAATTTGAACGTGTTTCGTCAGCCAATTGCTCAAAAACATCATGAAAACAATTACTCAGTGCACTGATCATTAGAAAAATTGGTGATGGCCGCTGGCCGAACTATATGGAAACTTAGTCCACATTTTTAGGTACACGATTTAAGTATGAAGGTACACGCTTTGAGTTATGATTTTTTTACCACATATTCTTGGGATAATTATCTAAAAATTGCTGCAGGCGATAAGAAATCGTTGGAGCCATTTTTGAGAAAAACGTCGTCAAAGTTAAAAAGCAAAATTTTCAGTGTTAAAAACTAGACCGCGGGTCGCTGGCCTTGGAAGAGTTAGCGCGCCTACCGGTACTGAAGAAATCACCGTGAGGGTAGGAAAGCGCGCTCTAATGCTAAAAAAAGTGTAATACTCAGATTAGCCCTATTTCCCTAAAAATTCGGTTCAAAAAATTCAGCCAAAATTGAGGTACGCGGCGAAATCATCAATTTAGCATTAGAGCGCACTTTCCTTCCCTGGCAGGAATCATGTGTTCAAACCCATGAAAAAATCTTCAAAACAAAAATTTTTTTCAGAGCATATCTACGAAGAAATCATAAAATTGGCTGAGATGTACGACTCAAAAACTGGAATCAGAAGATGTGAGGATTTCCTAATCTTCAAAAGAGCCATTAAAAAAGAAATTTGAGACGGCGTGCAAGTGCAAAATGAATAAATTCATGACATTTTGTTTTTCGGAAATCAAAACAGAAGCTGATATGAGATCAATTATTCCAACTGATACCAGCCAATTGAGTACTGAAATTTAGAATGAATTACTTCAAAAGTCTCTTTCTCACTGGAAATAATTGTCCTTTTTTTGAATTTTTTAACGAATATTTTTATTTTTTTTTCATTTGAAATAAAGTTTTATCCGTTTTTGTTTTCGAATTTTGTTTTTTTTCTGAAATTTTTTGAACTGTTAATGCAGATAACTCTATTTTTGGTGCAATAATGAGCAACCGCGCTCCGCTGGACTCAGTTGATTCTTAAAACTTTTTTTCAATTTTCAGCGATTTTTCTGACTATAATCAATTGAAAAATGCATTTTCAATTGAAAATAAAAGATTCAACCCTCTTTTCGACAGAGAATAAATTTTTTGAGAAAAAAAAGTTTGATTTTCTGGACGAAAAAACGCCATTTTTCGACCTAAATCTGAAATCAACAAAAATTCAAAATTTTTATCTTAAAAACCTTTTTTTTTCGACTTTCTGTGAAAAATTTCATAGAGAGGGCATTTTTATTGCAAAAAAACCTGTGAATTCGCCAAAGAGTTCGAATACTGAGTCCAGTGGGGCGCGCTTGCTCGTATTTTTATTTTTTCGTATTTTTGAGTCTAGTATTTTTAGTTCTGGCCTCTTTTTTTGTTCTTCTCTTTTCTGTATTGGTTGTGTTTTTAAAAATTTTATTTAGAGGAGCTAGCTAGTTCGCTTATTTTCTCTTGTGTGAGAAGAGCACCACGAATGCGAGTTGGCAACGATGTGTCTCGTAGATAACGTATTCGTTGTGCTCCAAACCACCCAAATACTCTTTATCTTCGACTAGAGGTCCCTTCGGAAGAGAGAACTCCGGTGCGTTAGACCAACCTTCTGGACGAGCCCGGCCTTTTCCGAACACAGAGTTGTATTGGCCGATGGTGTCCAAGGCAGACTCTTCCTCGGGATACGTCGTTTCCTTCATCTTTCCGCGATTGACTTTGAAGAGAAGCAGCACTTTGACCGGACTGTCTTTCGGTGCCTCGCAATAATCAAGCGATTTTTCGGTTGCGTCGGCAAAATAGATGCCTGATCCGAAATTACCACCTTCATTAGACAAGCGAAGACTGGTCTTGATGATGCTCCCGAGGTACTTGACATTGGTTCCGTGCCACAATAATGCGATCTCTTTCGGGTTGATGTTGCCCAAGTTCTCTTTTCCGGGGGTGATAGCGTAGATGCTTTTCAAGCGGCAATCGTGATTGGTGTTAGCATTGAAGCCGTCTCGAAAATATGTTGAGATTAATTGGAAATTGGCATTTGAAGCGGTTAGGAGCTTAGCTTTGCAATTTAAGCCTTGGAACATCTCGTTGAATGGATCTTTGATGATTGATCCTTTCTGTTTCACTTGTTCCATAACCTGCTTCATTTTCTCCAATTTCTTCATTAACTCATCCACCTTCACCTTCCTGGGAGCATCGAGTTTCAGAAGTTGTGGTAGGAGAGAATGTACTCGATCCCACCTTCCTTCTGTCTCCTCTTCTCCGCACATCTTTCCCGCAATCTCCTCCAGATGTTCTTTCGCTCTTCTCATCATTCCGGCACCGACAAATCCACGTGGAAATAGTTCCCGGCACTGGTGATAAATCACACGTGCCTCCGGAACCCGATCCTTCACTTCTTCATCTTCCACCACAACCAACATAAGGTCCTCCAGCTCCTCTGGTAACGGCTCCTGCAATACATGGGATTTATATGTAACAATTTGTGTTTTTTTTTTCAAATTTTTTTCGAAATTCAAGCCTTTTTTCTTCCTTTTTTTCTCTGACTCGAAAGTGATATTCTGTTATTGTTTATTTTTGTTCATGAGCAAGCGCGCCCCACTAGACTCTGTTGATTTTTTGAAAAAAAAAAAATATTTTTTCCATTTTCGGCGAATGAGCTTTTTGAAAATATTTTTGTTTTTGACCGGAAAAACGCCTATTTGTGTCATTTTTTAACTTTAATTATCTAATAATTAAAAATGCATTTTCTAAAATTAAAAATGGCTGTTTCAGCTCTTTATTAGACCTAAATCTGATCAAAAACCTGAAAACATAGGAAATTTTCTCACTCAAAATGTTTGATTTTTTTTCGATTTTTGTTGCAAAAACACTTTAGAATAGAAATTTTCGAAAAAAAAACCAAATTCGCCGAAAGTAAGAGAAATCAAAATACTGAGTCTAGTGGGGCGCGCTTGCTCATTCATATGCCTTCCCAATAATCTAAAACAGTTTCTAAACAGACATCCCCGAAATGCAGAAACTAGTTTTTTTTTAAATTTTGAAAACTTGAATGTTCTTACCTCTATCACCACATCCCTGTCGAGTTGTTCGAAGAAACCTGGTCGACTGATGAACTTTGACCTTTCCTCCCACTTATTGCCAGTAAGTAGATGGTAGGTTTCTTCAAACTTCTCGACTCCCTTTCCTTTCTGCACCTTCTCGTACTCTGCCGTTTCCAGAACTCCGAAGCGTCCTCTTAAAACAGCCAAAAACTCCTCCTCTCCTTCTTTGAGCAACATGAGGTTGCAACTGCTGTTGATGTTGAGTGCAGCACTTGCAAAATGGAGAGAAGCATTGAAGGAGACTCCATTCTTGTCTGTGTGGACTACAAACTTTCCGCTGTGCTCCCAACTTCCATCCACCCATTTCTTCTCCTCATTCAGTCCTCTTCTCACACTTTTCGCTGCTTCCAAACGGCTTTCCACTTTTTCCTTCACCGTCTCAAACCCATTGACATTCTTGACCCGTTTCGAGTTTTTGTGGAAAAGCCTTGTTCTGGTTGCAGTTGGTAGTGAGATTCCTTTTGAACGAATGGCGTATCGAAGCTTCTTTTCCATTTTGATGAGAGACAAGTTTGAATTGGCGTTGGTCTTCTGGCACTTTGTGAAGTCGGGTAAGTACCCAGTGCAGACATATGTTCTTCGCGCCATATCCAAAACTTGAATTCCACCACATGGACAGTTTGCTGGTACACCAAAACAGCAAAACAGAAGAGGTCCGCGAGTCGCTCTTCCGTGTTTTGGTTCTTGGCTTCGAATCCCCTCACCAATTGGTCGTTGCTCAATAGAAGAGCCTTAACTTCTGATGAAGAAGTTTTCGAGAAAAAATGTCTCGCTGCGTTCCATTTTTTGGATTGCTTGATGAGTTGGAGTTTCACGAAGAGCCTTCGAAAGAAGTTTTTTTCCGATCGCCCTTCTCCTTTTTCCTCCAAAACTTTTCCCAGCTTCTCCTGATCCTTGTATAGCAGTTGTTCGAATCCATCGAACCATTCCGACTGGATTGGTGATTCTCGAGACAACTGATCGACAATGCATTTCCAATGGTAACTAACACTGATTGGAATGTCCAATACCGGCGGCGTAACCACAACGAAGGGCTCCTTCTGAAATCATAAGTATAACTAACATGCGATTCGGAAACTCTTCTAATTTCTATTCTATCTCTAATTTTTAATGCTTCCATACTTTGCCCCTCCGATTCTTTTTTTTTCATATTTTCTAGTTTTTTGACTGTATCTCACTCAATTTTATAGTCAAAAATGTGCCGAAAATTTCAAATCTGTCAAATTTCTTTAAATCTAAATTTTATATCAGAAATAATGTATTTTCCCAAATAAAAAAAATTTTGTTGCGAAAAAACTGAGAAAATCGAATTCAAATTTTATTTTTGGATTTTTGGATTGAGAGTTCAAACTTGAAATTTCAAAAAAAAAACCAGATCACACAGACAGACAGAAAAATTTTCGAAACCCTAAAAGCGAATTTGTAGACAAAACTGGTCCGAAAATTTCTAAATTTGTTTAATTTTTTGTAGTTGGATTTTGAAAATTAGATTTTTTTCCCGAGAAGTAATTTCCCGGGAAATAGGGATGAACTCCCGGTTCCCGAGATTCCCGTTCCCGGGAATTCCCGGAATTCCCGTTTCCAGTTACCGGGACTCCTGGGATTCCCGGTAACTTTAGTACAAAAGATTAGTACAAAAGCCAAAAAATAATTTTTTTATAATCTCAAGTCCGGCGTATATCAAGTCTCTAGTCTAATCTTGTTTGGCGGCTCAAAAGCCATCTGTTTTGAAATTTGTGAAATCGTCTAGAATACTTTTAGGCTAGTTATTATGTCTGATTTCAGTACCCTTATTGGCATGTTGAATGAAAAAAGTCAAAGACAGGGGCGGTATTGACCATAATAGCCAGACTTGTCAAAATCCGGGCCGGCCCGGTTGAAAATTTTTGAATCTTGAAGCACGTTTTTCGCGATTTTCAGCCCTATTTCGAAACTTTTCCTTGGTCTTTTTACTCAAAAATAAATCAGAATTTCCTCCCTGAAAACATAGGCCAAAAAACTAGGAAAAAAACCGCGAAAAAAAATTTTTCAACAAAATAACTTGAAAAAAACATTTTTTGCCTAGAACCCCGGGCCGACCGGGCCGGGCCGGTAGAAATTCCTCCAGCGGCCCGGCCCGGCTCGTGACAAGTCTGGCAATTTTTGTCAGATCTGGTTTGGGTCGGGTTTTCAAACATACTTAACTCAGTTCAAACTCAACATTTTGGGATGATTGAAAAACAAAAAAAAAGCGTCTTTTTACGGGCTATATAATCTACTGATACAACTTTTTCGAAAATTTGAGTTTGAGAACCCAAAAAATACAAGATTTATTTTTAAAATCGAAATTCTCGAAAAATGAAAACTTTTCATAAAATTGATAATAGGCGTCATTTTTGATGTAAAATTTAATTTGAAAATTTCAGAAAAAAATTGAAAATTTTTGAATTTTTCGACTTCACTTCGGAGCAAAATTTGTGCTCTTCAGTGTGCTCTAAATTTTTTAGGGTAGTGAACAAAAAGTTGAAGCACATTTTAGTCTTTAAAATTGTTTTTTTACTTTCAAAAAATCTTTAAAATTGAGCGAAATACGGAGCGAAATTGCAAAAAAATACTCCGAGCAACTTTGGGGAGCTCCCATGGAGTAGAGCATAAATATCTACAATCAGTGAATTGGTGAATTACTATTTTTTATTTTCCACAAAGACTGCTAAAAAAAAAGCAGAGATGTTTTCTTGAATCCCGCGGGATTTCCGGGAATATCCCCCCAATCCCGGGATTCCCGGAAGTTCCCGGGAAATTATTTTTTCCTTCCCGTGAATCTCGAGAATGAAAATACGGGATTTTCCCGGGATTCCCGAGAAATGGGATCCCGGGTGCGCACACTGGTCACCAAATAAAGAAAACTACGCTTAGAAAGCACAAAGTTTATCAGTGATCTTATCACAAAACGGAAATCATCCCGTCAGAATTCCCTATCTATCAGTCAAAATTTTGGGATAATCGATTCAGTAGAAGCTTAACTATGGCACTGGACAGACAGACAAACAGACCCACGAAATTCTTATGGTAATAATAGTAAAGATAACTTACCAAAGTGTAACCTAGTTGATTACACTGCCCACACTCCTTGAGTTCTTCTCCTTCCTTGGCGTATTTGACACTAAGTCTCGAGTGTTTAAAATCAACAGGCATGTTTTAGCGTTTCAACAATTATTAAATATTGAAAATGAAACATTTCTAATGAAATAAGAAAACATCGTTACTATTTTCGTGAACCTTTGCGTAACTTCATTATAATTGAATTACTATTCATTGTGTTTCAATAGAATTTATATTTTTGCTGATCATTTCTTCGTTCGAAGGTATTATTTTGTTACCATTTTATTCTTCAGTTTTGTGGTAACGGCGTTTCTGTGTCTCTTCAACAGGATATTTTTCCAGGAAAATGCCTTCCTCACTGGCAGTGTGTGTTGTCGAAGCAGTTTTGACAAATTTGTCGACAAAATTATCGACAAAAACGTCGACAAATTGTCGACAATTCTTCGACAAATAATTTGTCGACAATTTGTTGACAATTTGTCGACAAATTTGTCGACAAATTTATCGATAAATTGTCGACAAACTGTCGACAAAGAAGTTTTCAATAATTTGTCGATAATTTGTCGACATTTTTGTCGACAGATTTGTCGACAATTTGTCGATAAATTGTCGACAAGATGTTTCACTTTTCTCATTTTTTTTCTGCCTCTCTTCTTTTAAATGTTAGTGAACCGATTACGTTCAATTTCAATATTGGACGAATCAAAACCGGACGAATAAGAACGGGTCGAATAAGAACTGGGGAAATCAGAACCGTACCTTATCAGAGCAATCCGGATAAGGACTGAAATGACACACTTTTGCTGCAAAGCACGCAAGATGTGAAAACAAAAAATCGATTTTTTCACGATGAAGATGTGGATTTAGAATTTTCTCCAGAATACAAAAAATGCGTGAAATGGTACCAAGAATCGATTCCCGTCAAGTTTGGCTCATTATCTCTTCGGGCAAAAGATATGTTTGTCAACATTATCGCACCTCCCCTACAGTAAGAAGGGGGCGGAGCCTATTAATATAACATGTATGGTGCTTAGAAGTTTGAAGGGTGTCATTGTACACCAACAGTACTCACAAAAAAAACCAACTTGAAAATACTGTGCCAAAGGTTGCTCGCGTCTTACACAGAAAATCATTCGAAGGGTCGGTTCATATAAGGGTCAATTGGGATTTGTCCAGTTTTTGAAACGGTCAGTTTTCATTTGTCCGATTCTGATTCGTTCATTCATATAGCTTTTGATGGCAAGCAACTACTGAAGCTTTTACTTCTGATTCTTGAGTCGAAATCAGAGGTCTTTTTTTTTAAAAGAAACTATCATCGTTAAAAATCTGTTGTTTGAAAACCTTGGTTTTTGAACGAATCACTTGAAAAAACGCTTTTCCCCGCTAAAAAAATCATGTACAATATTACAAGAAATTTGTCGACAGTTTGAAGTTTGTCGACAAATTGTCGACAAATTTATCGAAAAATTTGTCGACAAATTGTCGACAAATTTGTCGACAATTTTCTAACAAACCAATAATTGTCGACGAATTTGTCGACAAATTTTTGAAAGATCAGTATTTGTCGACAAATTTATCGACAAATAGTGACAATTTTTTGTCGACAAATTGTCGACAAATTTGTCAAAGGGGAGGTTTGTCGACAATCTTTTGTCGACAATCACACACTGCTCACTGGCGAGACGAATTTCAGTGGACGAAGAGGAGAGGAAACAACAAGATGGAGAAAAAGGCTCCGGGACAATTCGAAACCGCTAAGAAAACAGTGAAAAAAGCTTGGGGAATGAGGAGTTGTTTGAAATTTTTGAAGTAAAAATGTGTGTTTCCTATGAAAACACATAATATTCACTGAAATTTATCCTCAATTCAGTGAATATTATGTGTTTTCATAGGAAACACACATTTTTACTTCAAAAATTTCAAACAACTCCTCATTCCCCAAGCTTTTTTCACTGTTTTCTCAGCGGTTTCGAAATGTCCCGGAGCCACAAAAGTCCTCCCATAACATATCAACATTTAGAATTAAAATCTATTTATGGACCACCCCTTCCACCGGAACCATTGGATTATTCAAAAGAAGCCAAGCCAAGCCAGCAAATGGGATCGTGCCGTGATGCACGTCGTCGAACTAGTTCCAGAGCAGAGTTGCACGGAATTCCGACTTCCGTCTAAGAAATTTTC
The DNA here is from genome assembly GCA_963572265.1 of Caenorhabditis doughertyi. Lineage (NCBI taxonomy): Eukaryota > Metazoa > Nematoda > Chromadorea > Rhabditida > Rhabditidae > Caenorhabditis > Caenorhabditis doughertyi. The sequence goes on along the minus strand of OY751553.1, from coordinate 7,732,306 downwards.
ACTTCCGTGCAACTCTGTTCCAGAGGTGAGCGTTTAAAATTTTAAATCTCCAAACAATAAAAAACAATTATAACGGCATTTTGTGAGTCGTGATGGTTGAAAGGGGTCCCGCTAGTTCGGCAGACGAATAGGATCGTGTAGGGCTGCCAATTGAGTGCAGGCTCTACCGTCTGGTTTGTAAGCCGACTGGGAAAACTTTGACATATCATCATGTCCACAAATTGCAATATTTCCGCACACGAGTTCCCAGCGAGGGTAGGAAAACGCGCTCTAATGATAAATTGATAATTTCGCTGCGTACCTCGAATTTTTTCAACTGAATTTTTGGGGAAATGGGGCGAAACTGAGTATTAAATGTTTTGATCATTAGAGCGCGCTTTCCTACCCTCGCTGGGAACTCGTGTGTTTCCGTTGATTATGACTGCTAATGAAAGCAAAATAAATTATTGAAACGAAACATTTTGAAGACAAACATATGGTTTCTGAATAAAAAATAAGATTTCTGAAAAGATGCAGATGATATCTATTCCTGGCCTAATAACTCTTCATCGTCCTCACTCTCCTCCTCTGATTCTCCAAAAATATCCGCGCAGTCAATTCCCTTCTTCATCCATCACCGACAATTCCGCATTAGTCTTTCTTGCTCTCTCTCCTCAATAAACCCCCCATTCCCCTGTAATATCCATTTTCCAGTAATTTTCCAGTAATCGAAAAAAAATCAATTCCAAACCTTCTTTATTTCGTTTTTTTACTGTAATAAAAAAATGGTTAATTACGAAACGGTGCGCGACTAATTCCATTTAAATATGTGTTCTCTCTTTCTCTGATTGTTTCGAAATGTATAATTAACGGAAAAAAGAAGAAGAGGAGGATACTGATTGAATTCACATTCTTTGTGGATTTTAACGAAGAAAGGAAGAGGAAGAGAAGAGAAATAGAGAAAAAGGGGGATAAAAAGTGATTGGATTTGACCCGGAACGAATTGTTAATTAATTTAATATCCAGAGGAAATACTGTAATAGAGTGGCACCTCTTTCTGTCCTAATTCCATTTTAATTCACTCAAAAACCACTCCAACCGGTACAAAACGGCGTTTGAAACAATGTCCGAGTACAGATTGATGGCCTAGGATCCGACAACTTTCGCAGCTTTTTTAAAAAAAATTTCCTAGGCCATCAATCTATACTCGGTCATGCTTTCAAACGAAGTTTTTTGCCGTTTAGGGGGATTTTGAGTTAATTCATAAAAAAGATAGGATTAGAATGGAAAAAAGAATAAATCGGAACTTAAAATTAAAAAAATTCAGTCCTCCAGTAAAAGTAGAAAATAAATGGCTCTCTATAATATTGGCTTTCCCGACTGCCAAACTTACTTTTGGCAACAGTGAAACATTAATAATTTTGGTAGAAACTTCTCCAATTCTACTTTGTTGGTAGGTGTCTTGCTGTTCGCTAAGTAAAATAAATAGTTGTTGATTAGCTCAGTTCACTTAAGGGCATCTATTGAAATCACAAAAAATAAAAAACTTTTCAAAAATAAATGCAACAGAAATAATTTTTTGTAAGTTTTCAAAACTCACTGTTTCTAAAATTGCTCGTAATGAAAAAAAGTGACCAGTTCCTCAATGTTTTTTTTTCTCTGATCACATCAAAATCGGGAAGAGTTCCGTGTTTCTAAAATTTTGGAGTATTCTGCGAGCATGGAAAACAGCTCGGATCATCACAGTCCTGAATAAGAAACTGGTTTCTGGAAATCAGAAAATTTTCACTGTTTCTCTGCGTCTTATAAATGTTGCTGATCTATGCGGGTTACTAACATTTTTTCTGTTTCGTAGAAATTAAAAATGAAGAAAGAAGCTGGAAAATTCGATAACTACATGCGACTACAAAATTCACTCATGAAAATCTTTCTGATTCTAACATTTCTTTTTATGTGGAAATTCCAAGAAATCAATATTAAATCCTCCTGATCAATTTTTCTTAAGATTGCTAAACATTTGCTCAGCTTCTTCTCAAATGGCGCCAATGGCTCGCTTCAAACCCCTATGAAGCCGATTTCGGCACAAAAAGATGCTCAGTTTGATACCAGTAGTTGGTAGCAACAGCCAAGTATTTTTTTATCATAAAGAAAAAGCGAAAAATAATCTGAAAAAAAGCTTGAAATGGGATGAAATCGGTTTTTTTTTTTTGAAATCTTTTCACTGAAAATTGTAGAAATTCGAATTGTGCTTGCAGACGAAAATGGGCCTTCTTCAAACTGTATCTGATTAAAATATGCTGAGAAATTATAGGATTGTATTCAACTCACTATTCATAATTCTTTGAAACACATATAAATTTTACAGAAACTTTTGAAAAATAACTGTTTCAAAAATTCTTCATCATGTGAACTAACTTTAGTTGATATTCTTTCTTGGCTTTTGTTGGACAAATTTAAAAATTCCGTGTTTTTCTTTCTTTTTTAAGAGCTCAGATTTTTTTTTACATAGAACACAGACATCCGTAAAAGGTGTCATTTATTTGCGAAAGAATCTCCACACGAGTTCCCATCGAGGGTAAGAAAGCGCGCTCTAATGGTGAAAACGTTTAATACTCAGTTTCGCCCCATTTTCCCAAAAATTCAGTTGAAAAAATTCGAGGTACGCAGCGAAATTATCAATTTATCATTAGAGCGCGTTTTCCTACCCTCGATGGGAACTCGTGTGAATCTCGGTTTAAAGGCGCAGATCTAATTGTCTCTCGGGTCTTGCCTAGTTACAGTAACTTACAGCAAAAAAACTGAAAGAGTGGCGAGACCAGATAGAAGTTTAACCCTGCGCCTTTTAATCTAGGTTTTCGCAAATGAGTGATAGATGATTTTGTTTTTGATAAAGTTTCATGAATCATGCCTACTGAAAACGAAACATTGAACTGGGTTTTCACAAGTTGATGAAAGAGAAAAAATATTTTCTCAAAACCCACTGTTTCACAACTTGTTCATAACATTTTTGAGATTTCCAATTTGGTGATTTTCGAATAGTATGTGAAGCAGAATACCTAATCAGAACCGGCCGAAAAAGATCTGATACAACTTTGATGAAATGGCCTGAAAGCTGTGAAAAATGCCCAAATACGAGCATTTGAAAAGTTCATATCCGGGGCAGTTCTTAAACGGTCGGTTCTCAAAAAGGTCAGTTCTGATTCGGGGCAGTTCTTAACCGACCAGAGTTTTGATTAGGGGCAGCACCACTCTTTGAACTTCCCAGATCTTTACTAAGGTTGGTCCCTTTCCTTCTTCTTGTTGGTCCCTTTTGAATCCAATCCAATCTCCATCTCAACACGCTCTTTCATAAATCCCCCAATTACACCTTCTCTTTTTTCCCTCACAAAAGCTTACCTAATCGTCAAACAAAAAGATGATGAAAGGGATAGAAAAAAGGGGGTTCGTGTCCCTTTAATTGAAGGTTTCTTTCCCATCTTTTTGACGTCTTTTTCCCCATACACGCCCACCACAAAACGACGAAATTTAATTGGATGGAAATAATTTATTTTCAATGTGAAAATCGAAGGAATAAAGCTTTTTTTCTTGTGGACAAATCGATGAAATGATGATGATTTTGTGTGTTTTTGTGTTATGATGGCACATTAAAAAAGAGAGAATGGAATACTGTAGAAAAAGTCAAAGAATACTGTAGAAGGGGAAAAGTGGGCGTGGCGAACCTAGTACGGTACTGGAAAAATTGGGGTTGTCAGCTGAAAAAGGCTTGAAAATAGCGGAAAAATAGCTAGAAATCGACGGGAAACGCAAGTTTGGTGAGGCTAAAAAAAGTGAAGTTTTTGTAGTCAATTAGCCTCACTAAAAGGTAAGCGAACTTTGGTGAGGCTAAGTTGACTTTGTAGTTCGTAGTCTAAGCCTCACCAAACTTCACGAAAAGCTTCGGGAGGCTAAGAGTGGATTAGAGCTTGTAGTCAGTTAGCCTCACCACCCTTAAGCAAAGGCCAAAATTTTGGTGAGGCTAAGGAAAATTTGTAGTTTTTGTGGCCTAAGCCTCACTAAGAAACAAGCGAAAGTTGGTGAGACTAAGGTCACATTGTAGTTTGTAGTTTCTTAGCCTCAACACACTTAAGCCTAGGTCAGAACTTTGGTGAGGCTAACAAATATTGTAGTTTGTAGTCTGTATTTTCAAACTGCTATAGTCGGCGCAAGCGTTTGCATATGCGCTCTATTCTAGTTACGCCCACTATTGCATATAGAGTACGTGAATGAGGAAGCGCAGAAAACTCTGCATGTCTGGCGCTCTCTCGGACATGAGAACTATTTCGTCTAAAGTGGGCGTAACTAGAATAGAGCGCATATGCAAACGCTTGCGCCGACTATATTAATTTTGTCAAAAATTTCAATTCTTTTCAAAAATTTTCGAAACAGCGAAAATTTTTCTAAAAATTTCCAATGAAACTTTGGTGAGGCTAATAAAATTGTAGTTTTTGTAGCCTGTCAGCCTCACCAAACATACACCCACATTTGGTGAGGCTAACAGACTACAAAAACTACATTTAGCCTCACCAATCCATGCTTTTTTTCAACTGAAACCCGATTCTTCCCAGTACCGCAGAAATTTTAATAGAATGGCATGGTGTTCTTCTATTAGAGGTAAAAAGAGAAAAATAATAATTTATGAAGTTGACGACTTCTTATCCTCCTCATCATCTTCATCGTTGGACATTGGGGCGTTTGGGTCTGTAAGTTCAATATATTGTAATAGATGATAACGGAGCATTGAAAAAAAAATCATCTAGTTTTGAAAAAATTTTGAAACATTAAATTTTATTGAGGATTTTTTGGCATTTTCTATCTCACTGCTGGCTTAAGACGAGCAAATTCATTTATTTCGTGGCTATAACAACAATAAATCATCGAATTCTAAAAAAATTTTTACGGTTTCGAACGAAATATTTTGAAAGCCATTTTACAGTTTCAAACTGGATCACTATCAATATCTTAGTACCGGATGAATAAGAAATTTACAAAATTATTATTTGACTCGAAAGTTCAGTCAAAGTACTCATTTTCGATAACTTTTACTGTTTTGTAGGCAGAACGTTAACAATCGAACTCTAAAAATTCAATTATCGTGGTGTCTGTTCTTCTAATCTACTACGTTTTACCTGTCAAAGCTGCTATGATTATATAATTGGAGCTTCATTTACAGGGTGGTCCAAAATTATTGCAACAAACAACCTCGACACTTGTCTGTATTAAAAACCTGTTGTATACTTTAAAAATGTCTGCAACTGAATTTTTTTCAAAGATTGTGACATAATTTATCACTCCACCAGTTTTTAGCCCAGTAGGAACCGTTTTGACAATACTGAGATATTGAGAAATCCTTTTGGTTTTTCTGCATTATGACAAAACGGCACGCGCTATAGCCTAGCTTCATTCTTGGTCATATTTTATCAGAATGAACGATCTTTTCAGTCTAAAAATTGTTGTTAACTGTTTGTTAACTTTCACAAAACTTGTTAAAAAAGGAAAATTCATCCATTCTATCCTCATTTCTGTTCTGGAGGTATCTGTTCAAGTGGATGTTGCGATTGAGGTGTTTCGGCTAGAAATGTTTTCGTATCAAACAAAATTTCTCAGAGATATGAATTGAGAACCTACCTAGCTTCAGTTAACTAAAATCTTCAATTATTTAGAAAATAAAAGACTCAAAAACTTGAAATCTTGGCTCAATCCACCGAGGTCTTTCAAACGCGAGTTGACCACCACTTTATTCTGATTTGCTACTCGCATTCAGTACCTTGCTGTGCAACCAAAAATTATCCAATAGGCTTCTTCGTTCGCAATCATGCTGAACAAAGTTCTAGCTTAATTCCAGTCAATTTTGGAAACTTTTGATCAATAACTGGCCGAGATAGGATTACAGTTTGGCATCGAACACCGCGTGTCTGAGCCAATGTCTCCTGATGACGTCATCGTGCAGACACCGGTCTCAAAATTATCAGAGGCTTTTGAAAAACTTTTTCACAATATCTCTAGACATTATCGAATAATTTCGTCAAATCTCAGCCAATTCGCTCTTTTAGCTTCGAAGCTATAGTCCCGCAAACGTGTTGCAATAATTTTGGACCACCCTGTAGAAGTTCAAAATAATGAAAGCTCGCAACCGAAACATTTTTTTTCCGAAAACATTCTTCTGATCTTTGATTTCAAAAATTACCTGTTTTAGAAATAACATATGGAAATTTAAGGAAAATTTAGAATTGGTATTTCCTCCACAGAAAAATCAGAAAATTGAGAATTTGGAACGAGATGTTTTCGGTTTCGAATGATCAGAATAATTACTCCACTTTTCAGGCGCGTAATGTCCATTTGATACATGTTTCAGTAAATCAACCCCGGTTTTTAAAGTTTTTTGCTAAAACTAACATCAGAAGTCGGTAAGTTCTCAGATAACGACTATTGCATTTCCAAGGCCTTTAAGAATACTTACTGATGTGTCTATAACAATATAATGCTTTTGTCTACGGATCACACGGAAAACTGTCATACGGGTTTTGAAAAAATTTTGAAACAGAATTTCAATTTCAGGATTCCTCGACTTGAAAGTTTTTCTGTTTTATCGGTATATCTTGAAAAAATGTATAAACATAATTTTGATTACAAATCCTCTCATGTAAATCATCATATTTTGATTCAAAAATTTTCTATTTCATAGGCACACCATCAAAAGATACATTGAATTGCTTTTGGTATCTTGCTAAATTCATCAAAAAGATATTTTCAAAGGAAACACTAAAATGTCAAATTGGAAAATTGTACGATGCCTTTTTTCACAGTGACCTGGACTCAATATTCACAATGCTTATTTAGTTTTTCTATGAACACTCAGAAACAGAGAATAAATTAATGAAAATCTATCTGTTTCAATGACAAAGTTTAGAATTTTGTAGTTTTGACATGAACGTTTTGAACGTAATGTACAACTTTATTCTGCTCTGTTTAAATTCGATTATGAACATTGTTTTGCTCGAAATAAAACAGTTCTGAAAGTCTACTTGAGCAAATTATGACTGTTTCAAAAAAGATACATAACCCTGCTGAGGGGCTGAAAGGGCTGTTCCAATTGTTAAGTTTGCAAAAAAAAAGAAAGAACTAAATGGGGAGCTTTGAGAACATTATTCTGTTTCAAACTTTTGATCAATACTTGAGTGAGCGTTGTAATTATTGGATTAATTCTCAAATCTTGCAATATGGAAGCTCAAAGTAAAGTTGAGGTAAGAAATCTAAAAACTAAAAAAATTTAGAAACCGCCAAAACTGTAATAAATAATCATAGCAAAGTTTGAGATTTTGCGAAATTTTTGAAACATGAATAGAAATATTACTAGTTTCGAAAAAAATTTCTGTTTCGGAGACAGAATTTCAAGATATGCACAAGGCAACTTCAATAAGCTTGATGAAGCAATATCAATGTTTTGTGCCGTTCCGAAATACAAATGTTCAAGCATTTTATAATTTCGATTTTAAAAAATTTTGCCAATTTGGTCTCAGTTATTCTATAGAAGTCAGCTTGTTTCAGTATATGTTTTCAATTCAATTTTTTCAATAAGACCTTCAGTAAATTCCTATCGATATTCCCCATTTTTCTCAAATTTTTGAATGTTTATAACAGTTTCAATTTTTCTATATCATATTTTATCAAAGTGGTTCCATTTGATCTCATTGACGTATATCATTTATCGGCGAAAAAAAAGGTCGTTTTGCCAATTTACAGTAAGCCTATCTACTCTAGTTCTAGAGGTTTTGAGTTCCCTTCAAAAAAGAAAGAATAATTACCTGATCCTTCCAATCGAACCCGTTTGTGTTTGGTCCGCCGGTTTTGGAACCACACTTTGACCTGAAAAAAGAAACTATTTTGATGGGAACCTTACGAAAAAGTTTATCGATCAGATGGTTCTTAAGGGTTTTTCAATTGAAACTAGTATGGAACCGTGAAAAAACGGGGCAGATTTAAAATGAAACTACTGTTTCAATATAGCTTCTTAATAATTATACCAAATAAAGCAATGTTTACAGGAAATAAAATTCAGTATTCTCTTTCAACTAATAAACGAATGCAAACTCGGAAGCTTTTTGGATAATGCTTAAGACAACCGAAAATCTGTATTAGAATTGCATGCAATACTATTAGGGCGATTTGTATTGTCCAACCAGTTTGTAGCTTCCCTTTTTGAGTTAACAAGAGATGTTTCAACACCAAAAAAGGCTGAAAACTTGGTCGAAAACTCATTTTTCTGGTTTTTGGGTAGTTTTGCTCAAAATTTTTCGTAGGAAATCGTGTTTTACAAAGCAACTCCATTAGAGGGACAAAACTCATACAGGTTTTACGTGTATCTGTTTAGAATTTTGCTGCCAAAAAACACTGTTTCGAGGCAAAATTATCATCGATAGACATTAGAAACTACGCTACAATGTGCATCAGACATGAGACTTCATGAACTATGAATGAAAACAACTGGATTGATTGAAATTCCAATACGATAATTGAAATCAAACTTTTCATGAAACCGAAAATGAACGGTACTGTTGGAAACAAACAAGAACTGAGAAGCTCCTACAAATTTTCTATTTCTGATTGCCATGAAACCGGAAAAAAAAATCAGCTGAAACCATACATTTTCGAAAAAAAAAAGTTATGAGGAAGTTCATTTTACTGTTCCACATAAAGGATATAGTCAGTCAGAAGATAGAAACGGAATTACCGTGTACATTTTCATTATGAATTCACCACTCTTAACAATACAAAATGGCATTTGAAAGCCTGGTAGAGAACAGATTGATGGACTAGGGAGTCTTCTTTTCGGAGTCTAGGCCATCTCGGTCATGCTTTCAAACGCCGTTTTGTATCGTGTTGAGTGATTTTTGATTGAATTCATAATCAAAAATGGAATGGCTGAAAAAAGTTCGTCCGAATTGATAATTGAAAAAAAGTAAATTTGGTTGATTTTCAACAATGAAGAGAGAATTATTGAGAAACTCTTAAAAATTTTATATTTCTGACTGCGATGAAACCGGAAAGGAGAATCAGCTGAGAAGTGAAATTTTTGGAGAACAAGGAAATACGTAGGTCCATTCCGGTTTTTTTTTGCTGTTGCACATAAAATCTATAGTTAGCCAGAACAAAACACGGGTAGTAAACAATACGGAAACACGTCCAAATGAAAATTCATCTAGAAAAACAGTGTCTATCGAAAAATCGTAAACAAAAACCTAACTCATCATCACCTTGAAACTGTTTTAAAAAAAAACGAAAATTTTCATTGTTTCGGAATTATACAAAAAGATGTGTAATTTCAAAACAGGATTTAGCTAGTCGTTCATGAGACATTTAGGCCTAATTTTATGGTTTTTGTATCAAAAATTACTGCTTCAACACAAAATTATAATGAACATAAAGTACACTGAGGCATTTTTTCGTCTACTTCGAGTTCTCTCATAGTTCCAGTTTTAGTTTATGAAACACTGTTTCATCGAAAGTTTCAAGTGAATACCCATCGTGTTCCGTTGTTATGATCTTAATTGGCCTTGTTTTTTTATTATAGCGTAGAAAGCATATTGCATTTTTCCGAACAATATCTTAATCATATCTATTATGAAATAGAAAACAAGACCAGTGTTTTTGATATGATGAAATTTCACAAAAACTGCCTTTTCAAATCCAAAATGAACAAAAAAAACTTATTCGAAATTTGAATTTTAACCGCGAAAAACAACTGTTTCGGATGAAAGTTTTCTAGAGTTAGAGGATATGAATGATGATAACTTTAGCTAGATCGTTGAATGTCTATGGTGTGAACTGAAGAATTTGGACTTTCTGTTTCAAATAGAAACGATATGAAACCTGAAGGGTTTTATCAGTGATTGTCGGATATTCCTGAGACTATTATATTCATTTATCAAAAACCACTACTCCATTTATGCATCTTCTCGTATATCCGTATATTTATGTCCATTCATTGAATACGTATCGAATGTTTCCCAAGAATATCTAACTCATATCTATAATGAAACGGAAAACAAGACTAGAGTTTCTGATACGATGGAATTTCAACTATCGTGATTTACTGTTTCTATTGGCAATCATAACTAGTTCGAATGCTTATTCTTTGATTATGTAACACCAAAATTTACAATTCGTACCAGTAAAAACCCTTTCTTATAAAAGTTTTCCAGAGTTAGAGGCTATAAATATTGTTAACATTGAAGTTGGCGTAAACAATGAATAATATCAACTGATGTAAAGTTTCGAGCTACATATTGACTGTTTCTGGTACGATGAAATTTGACAAAAATTATAATTTCGAATCACAATTTAACAAAAAGCGATTTGATTTAAGGTTTCGATTACCATTCATAAATAGTTCAAGTGGTTTTTATTCGATTATGATACTCCAAAACTAACTAGGGAATGGTGTATACATAGGATGAGCTTTCGCTTAACGAGCGGTACCATTCGAAAGCTTAGGTCCAGGGCAACTCATTTCTGCTTTCAGAATTTGCTGAGCTCATCTGAAGACGTCAGAATTCGCATCTGAAATTTCAGTGCTTGAACTCACTTTCGCATGAAAATCCCCCCCCCCCCCCCCCCCCCCCCCCGCCGCGATGTGATCACCCTCTCCTCTCTACGTTTTCAACAACTGGAAAGCGCAGTGGTTGAGCGGAGGCTTGGTAAACTACCGGTGGGGTTCGGTTGCCCTCTGCGGCAATTTTTTTTTGTTTTTTTTTGCAAGTTTTTCAGAAGCTATAAAAGCTGTCAGGAGCATTTTTGGACCTTACAGATGTGATAACTACTCATTCTTTGAGGTTTCCAATGTTTTTTCAATGTTTACTTGAAACTTTTTTTTTGACAGTTTTCCAATTTTCTCCCACCCAACCCATGAAGATTTTTTTGGTCCAAAATTTTTTCCTAATTTCTTCGTAATTTCTACTCGATTTGCTCAAAAAAGGTTAGAAATAACATTGGGTGATAACCATGAATCGTTTTTGGCACAAACAGTCTATTTTCTTCATTAATGCAAATCAAAAGAAGTTGACATTCGGAAGGAATCGAGTACTTTTACCACTTCTTCTTTTATTGGTTATCACCCAATGTGATTTCTAACCTTTTTTGAGCAAATCGAGTAGAAATTACGAAGAAATTAGGAAAAAATTTTGGACCAAAAAAATCTTCATGGGTTGGGTGGGAGAAAATTGGAAAACTGTCAAAAAAAAAGTTTCAAGTAAACATTGAAAAAACATTGGAAACCTCAAAGAATGAGTAGTTATCACATCTGTAAGGTCCAAAAATGCTCCTGACAGCTTTTATAGCTTCTGAAAAACTTGCAAAAAAAAACAAAAAAAAAATTGCCGCAGAGGGCAACCGAACCCCACCGGTAGTTTACCAAGCCTCCGCTCAACCACTGCGCTTTCCAGTTGTTGAAAACGTAGAGAGGAGAGGGTGATCACATCGCGGCGGGGGGGATTTTCATGCGAAAGTGAGTTCAAGCACTGAAATTTCAGATGCGAATTCTGACGTCTTCAGATGAGCTCAGCAAATTCTGAAAGCAGAAATGAGTTGCCCTGGACCTAAGCTTTCGAATGGTACCGCTCGTTAAGCGAAAGCTCATCCTATGTATACACCATTCCCTAGTAAGGCAGAATATATGGTTATGAATAAAACTAATTGAACATTTCGAGCTAATTTCTGGTGGAACTTGATTTTGATGTTTCATATCAAAATTATCAAAAATTTAAGAAACGTTTCAGATAAGGTATATTTGACGAAAATTGTAATTTCCAATCCAAGCAAAAATAACGTTCTGATTTACCGTTACGGATAACAATCATTAACTGGTTGAAGAGTTTTCATCTGATTAGTGAACGCTAAAAGATGCGTTAGAAAAAATTAACGTTGTGATCTTCCAGAATGAAGGACCGGGAGCCTCTAATAGAATGGCATGCCGGTGTAATAGAGGTTCTGTGTTCTACCACGCCAAAGATACGTTAAATTTCGATAAATTTTTGACTATTTCATCTGATCAACATGACAAAATGATGCATGCAGTTTTTAGTCGTTGAGAACTTCCGCTTCTACTTTTACCTCCATTAAAACTGCACCCCTATTCGAAATATATTACTTTTTACTGTTTCAGATTATTCCTTTCAAAAATCAAGTCTAAAATATACCGTTTAAAAGTTCTTGATATTAACTCAATTAAAACTGCAATCCTCCTCTAAATTTATTACTTTTCACTGTTTCAGATTATTCCTTTAAAAAATCAAGTCTAAAACATATCGCTTGTCGTTTAATTTTTTCACCTCTATTAAAACTGCACCCCCTTCTTTCCCTTTCTATCAAAACTCATTCCCATTTTGAATAGGGGGTCTCAAACTGTTTTTCTATTTGCTTCTCCCTTTTATTGTACCTCTGCTTCTCTCTTCTGTGCTAACAACGATACATACAAACGGTGTCGAATAATAGCACTCGACCCTACAAGAGAGATACATCCGCCGGTGTGCAAGGGGAGCAACTACAACAGGATTAGCTCTCTCGGGGCCGAGTCAAGAAGAGTCAATTCCCTTCCGAATCGAATTGATGGATGGGGTGTGCTAAGTACGCGATCAAATAGAATATAACAGAATATAAAACATTGTGCTTTTATATGTTTGTTTGACAGAGAGAAGATGACACGCTTTTGTGAAATTGTGCGAAGAAAGAGAGGAGGGTGATCTGTGTTTAATGAAGACCACTTTTTGGAGTACTTGGGAGAAGAGGGAAGAAAGGGGATTAAGGGTTACGGTAACCCAAGAGAGGGGGGGGGGGGGTCAATTTGTTTGCTAACTTGTTTCCACTTGGAAAGGCTTGTACCATTGAGGATTTAGCAGCCAGCGCGGTGTTAATTAATTTTTCATCACCTTGTCTATTGATATATTTATAGAGTGTATGGGATTGGGAGATGCAGAAAATTTCTGCAATTTTGCGTCATGGCGAGCCCGGGTTCTCCGTGGCGCGAAATTGCGGACAGAACAAAAAATGGATATGAATCAATTTTTTGCTTTATCAACCTAAAATTGAGATTTCGACAAGAAAATCATAAAAATGAATCGAAACTCACGCCGTTTTGTACCGTTTAGAGTTATTTCTAAGAGAATGCATAATGATAAATGGGATTAGGATGAAAAATAACGTCGGAACTGGTGGTAAGGCACTAGGAAAAGGGGGAGATAGAGTGCGCGCGATCAGGAGACGCAGAGAAAAAATCCTCTATCAAAAAAGTTGAATATCGTATACTGTAAATCCGGTACTAGTGGATTGAAAAACAACGTCATATCACTATATTTCAGTAAGCCAAAATGATTTAATGGAGAAAATGAAACTGGGAAAAAATTGAACTTGTATTCAGAAAATCTGTTTCAGAAATTTCGGGAAAGAAAGAAAACTCTATTTTGTCGTTGATTTTATAGGAAAAATTCAGGGAAGTAATACTGTTTTTTTTTGTGTCAGGTCAGAAAAAAGTTTATTGAAAGCTCACACTTTTGTTACCAATTTTCGAAGGCCGGACACCTCGGTTTAAAGGCGCACCAATGAATGTCAATCGGGTCTTATCGCGGTTACAGTAACTCTGATTTGAAAACAACTGTAAGGTACCCGATCGAAAATAAACCCTGTGCCTTTCAACCGAGGTGTCAGGTTTTCGCAAAAAGTAATAGAATATTGTTGAACCATAGAGTTGACTACTGCGAATAAATTGAACTAGTCTTTAATAGAGTAACTTTGAAACAGAAAAGTAATGATGATTCTTACGAGAAATTCTTACGATTTCCTTTAGACATAATAAGAGAAAACTACTCTAACAGGATGCTTATTTTATATTGAGTATATGACCAAATCAGCTGATTCCAAATCCCTTCGGGATCTTCTCAACCAACGGTGTGACTCTATTTTTTAAAAATTTACCAGAAAAATCTCCATTTCAAATCTATTTCATACTATTATCTTAGGTAGTGGTTACAATGGGAACCCCTTTCATGAAAAAAATGGCTATGAGTCTGTTTCAGAGAAAAAATTATAAAACAAACTTAGTGATCGCCTAAGCATCGAAATTGAAAGCGATAGCAACATAATCGGTGCCTACTGAAAGAGAAATTTAAAAAAAAGAGTGCTGTTTCACAATACTAGAAGTTACAGCTTCAGAGATTTTACATATTACAAGGACCATTCGAAAATACAATTATTATCACTTCTTTATACTAAGAGGCAAATTCTGTGTGGTTGTGTGCGCCCCGTGCTTCGGGCCGAATACCTTTTTGCCCTTCTGACCGTTGCGTACCATACTTGGCATGTAACCATAAGTCCCCGAGCGCTTCATTTCCAGAAAGTTCTGGAAGCAGATTACTGTAGGGGTACTGTAGCTACAGTAACCCAAGGTTTCAAAACCCTGTTCAGACTGAACTGAATGACTCTACTTTTTAGTGGACGCTTGCATGGGACCCACTTTGTGTACCGCCAAAACCAGGTATGGATTACCGTAGGATTACGGTAGTTAGAGTAACCTGAAATTTCGAAAATTTGTTCTAAACGAAAAAAAGCAGCAGACAACCGCGACGAGGTCGCGGGTTTCCTTCTGGCTGTCTACTAACGCAGAAGCCTACTAGAGAAAAATACAGTTTCAACAATGACTAATTGAAAAAGCTATTCTTTCGGAAGATGTTTCAGCTAGAAATTTCCTGACGAACACGATTCTGGTGCATCAAATACTGGAAATTAACTCCAAAATTTTCCTGTTTTACTAATAGCTAATAGAGAAATCAAAACGTTTCAGTATCGTTCACGAACTTGGTGATCATGTGAAAAAATATTTCCTAATTATTCAATCAAGCCGATAATGCGACTACATGAAGTGTTTCTAATTTGATTGAAACTGAAATTTTCTTATCACTGATTAGTTCTTTGAAAAAAATTACTGTTTTCAGAGATGTTTTATCATAATTATATCTTAAAAATAGTATTGTCAATCCGAAAAATAGTGCAAACTGTTTAACCAAAATTTCATTTAATATCAGTTCAAATTTATCGAAGCAACTGTATCGTTATCGTCATTTTCACTTCCAATCTAATTTTATTGCTCAATCGAAACAGAAAATTGTTTTGATTTTTTCGGAAAAGATTTCAGTTTCAAAGAATCGATTTTATAGTACCTTTTCAAAATAATCTGATTCATTGCAAAGAATTCGTCATAAAATTTTCAAAGTTTTTAGTTTTAACACATAAAACTCTATGAGTCTGCATTGAGGAAAAACAATTTCCATAAAAAACGTTTTGTGATATCAATTTTCAAGAAATTTTCTGTTTCAAACTGCATAATTCTGAAATACGACGGAATTTCGAATAATTGTTTCGCTCTTTTGTCTGAACTCTCCCCATCTCTCACACTATCTTTCACTACCAATCTCAAATTATTAGTAAAATTACTGCTTGGTTAAAAAAATTTGGACTGAACAGTTTTTTAAAAATTTTAACCGGTTGAATTCAGAACGAAACAATAAGTTTTTACAATTTTTGAAGGAATTTCTGCAACAAAGTTCAGTTTCAAAATGTTTTGAAAGTATTTCATTTTGGTTTTGTGAATAATCCAATTGAAGCAGCTTTCGAATATAATGAGAAAAAAAAATGAAACCAATGACCATGATAAGGACTTCTCGGGGGTATAATAGCTTAGCAATGTGAGTTTTCTCTAAACTCTCTCTAATTCCTACACTATCTCATAGAAAATCACTCTTATTCTTCCGAAATGTAGGCGAAATTTATTCGATTTTGAGTAAAATTTTCCAAAAAAAAAACTAATAAATTTCAGTTTCAACGAAAACCTTTCACGCGTTGAGCCAATCTAAAAAGCTATTGGTACAGCTAATATACGAGTTCGTAAATCGAAAAATTATATGTTTCAGAGTATGTGTAATTAAAAAATGTGGCTGAATCCGAGGTTTTTAAATAACTCTACATCCTCTCCAATCCCCACATTATTTCCCAGACATTCTCAATAGAGCGCATTTGCTGACCTGTGTCTCTGTCAAATTCAGCCTTGAAGCCAATTGTTTTCTCTCGTTTCCCACAACATAATGATTTCCTTCGAATGCTTTTTCCAATTGAATCAACTGAGATGCACTGAATGCCGTTCTTATCCTCTTGTTTTTTCGAAGAGGTTGAAGGAATAAACCGGCAGTGACGTCACCTGAAAAAATGGGGAATTTTTCATGGGAGGTAAGAAAAAAGTACTGTTTCAGACTGTTATCTTTCAGTCTTGAATTCTGGGAAAAACAATGAGTGGTTGACTGCTTCATGAAAAAAAAACTCTGCTACTGACTGTTTTGAATCAAAAATCTGGGAATTGCTGAGTTAATCGTCGCAAGAGATAACGATACAAATGTTTTGAAAAAAGTACGGCTTCAAAGTTCAAAATATCTTAATTTTGACCTAAAAACCATACTCTGCATAACATTTTTCACATTTTTGCCTCTTGAATCATTTTCCCAGCTCTTCTAGTTCTCGAGATATACCCATTCAATGTTCAGAATCTAGAGATGAGAGAGCGCAGAGAAACGAGAGTGTCTAACTGTCTGCGCTCTCTTCCTCTTTCTATCTCTGGCAGGACTTTCGAAGATGTGTACCTTGAGAAATAGAAGATCTGGCGAAACAGTGAAAAATGTCCAAATTTTGGTGATTTCAGGCTTTTATTGATGGTGGCCTAGAATTTCCAAAAGTTCGGCGACGGGGGAAAGTTAGGTTGAAAAACGGAACAGCTTCAGAATTATAGGTTCTGGACGACTGTGTTATAAGATGATTTTGGGAAAAAGTAATTGTTTTCTTTCTGGGTGGCCTAGAAATTCCTAAAGTTCGGCCATTTGAGAAAGTTAGGCCACTCAAGTTTCTAGTCTCATATAATGGTGGCCTAGAACTTCCGAATTTCGATCACGAGAGAAAGATAGGCCGCCAATTCTTATATTTTTAGAACTCATTAGGCTATGAAACCATCAGGCGTGACACTCCACGGTCTATATCCCCGGTGCCCTAGGATCCCGAAAAATCTCCGAAAAATTCGGCCACCCGAGAAAACTAGGCCATCAAAACCCACTTACCAAATTGTGCAGCCGTTGTACTCTGTAACAATTCCAGCCATGGATGTTGCCATACACTTCCTCCATTCATATTCTGATCTCCCGAAGCTCCGCCCCCACCGGCTCCAATTCCAGAAATAAAAGGATTCGAGCATGCCATTTGAACGTGTGGAAGTAGGACATCAAAATAGGAAAGAGTCTGAGTGAGGGGCTCCATTTTTCCAGGTTTATCCATTTCCAATTCTTCCTCTTCCTCATCAAGATCGTCTTCGTCAAGGGGGCGCTGGAAACGAAAAAATATGAGTGATTAGGAATTTCTTGTATTGCGATTTGTATAATTTTGGACTGGAACAGAAAAAAATTTGAGAATTTCGAATGGGTTTTTTTTCGAATTTGGTAAGGATAAACGCAAAAAGTTTGAAAATTGTTGGAAATAAGTTGGCCCCGCCCACTTTTACAGAGAGAGTGTGTGAGATGAGGGAACGCAGACATGTGGCCGCTCTCTCGAATGTCAGAACTATTTCGCTAAAAGTGGGCGGGGCCAGTTAGCGTTAACTACAGACTGCCACTATAATAGAGGTTCTAATTTTTTCTGAACTTTTTTTATTTCACAATTTGAAGAGAGTTCAATCAGCTGTCGACGAACAATTGGGATCTGATTAACGAAATTTTTTATATTCTCAGTTTGAAACGGGAATGTTTTGAAAATTTTTGAAAAAATTTTCGGTTCCTAAACAAGATTAAAAGAAAAGTAATATTGAAATTGATATTGAAACTGGCCAACATTTTGCTATTTTCACTGGTCTTTTTCGGTTAATTCTCTCAACAGAATCAAGCAAAACAGGGTTTCTTTCATAGAATGGTAATTATGATTTTGAGTTGAAACAGTTTTTTTTTAGATTACTGTTTCTGAGAAAGTTTGAAAAAAATCAATAGAATTAGTATAATAATGTTTGCAAGATGATGGGTATTCAAAATGTCAAAAAACGAGAAAAATATTAAAAAAAACACATGTTAAAAGTAAGTTCGCGTCTTTTTTTCAAGTAGTTTTCAACTGAAAATGGACTAAAATTGTAAATTTTATGTGATCACAAAACATGATGTTTCAAATTCTTGAGTTTCTGTGGAAAATGATAGCGAAAATCGTAAAGAAGATGCAATTTTGCGTGCTTTGAAGATGTACTTTTTTTTATATTTTTCTCTTTTCTTTTGCTACTTTGAATTCGGCATAAAATTAAGACAATGAGATCAATGGATCACTTCTTCATACTCTTGATTTGACAATATAAAGCCATAGAAACTGTAAATTTTTATTGGATTTTGGTATAAAAAATTGCTGTTTCTACGATTAATGGAATTGATGGAAAATTATCATTATTTCGTTTTTAGCTTCCTAATCTATATTCACAATGTGGTCATTCAGTTAAATGCGGGACATACAACGATAATTTCTTCATACATTCATTATATATTTTCTAAATGAAACCGATTTTTTTTTCGGAAAAATCAGAAAATTTTTGTGTTTCATAGCGAGAATAAGAAAAAAGTCAGTTTGAAAATGACAATGAGCTGCTCGTATTAAATAATTTTTGAAAAATTCAAATAACTGTTTCTCAGCTAAAGTTAATGTGAAGCGAGTCAGTGAAATATAATGACCTACACCCAATTCGTTTCCAAAAATACAAAAATTTCGATTATTTCAGAGATTCCGGTGTAAATAATTAACTATAGTTCGGGCAAGAGTTCGAAAAAGCCTTCCATTCACATCCCCAAAAATAGTGTTGAAATTCAAAAGACGCAGACATAATTTTTCTCTGCGCCTCTTGATTTCATACAGTGTTTTTCAACCGGTTGACGGACTCTTGCAATGGCTTTAGAGAGTTGTTATTTTTTATCGCTCAATTTTTTTGAATGTAAAATTCAGACTATAAATATTATTTTTTTAAGAAGCAGCGTTCGGAATATCAAAATCTTAGCAAACCATTTTTTATACATTTTCGGGTCGAAACAGAAAATAATCTTGTTTTTTTTTTCGGAGAAAAAAAATAGAAATGTTTGCCATTTCTCGAAAAAAATAAGTAGCAGCAAGTTTCGGAATAAATGATTTGTTCACCATAAAAGCCTCTAGAATCAGAATTTACCAAGTGATACGGTATTCTAAATGTGTTTCACCGCACTTTGCTTCCTTGACTCTCTTCGTTTTTCACACTATTTCTATTTTTACGAGAAAGATTGGGATATAAGGAAATCAACATTTTTTTGAAAGTAACATTATTTGGCAATTTTTGGAACAGCAAAATTTTTGCGAAATTGGAATAAACTTTTTCACTGTTTCTCATTGGAAATTTTTGAAAATGATATCTTAGAATTACGTTCAACTTAATTTTTGACAATTGCAATTGGAGTTTTTAAACAACTTTCCGTTTCAATATTTTTGAGAGGTACACTTCAAATCTCGAATTCAACTTATCGGCCGAAAAAGAAAGGGAAAAAGACAGAAAGTATATGAAATTTCTTTTCTCATTTCAAATATAGGGTTATTAAAGTTTTGAACAAGAGTCATATATAAACAATGCTTGAAACAGTTTCAGTTTTGAAACATCGTTTTACATCTGAACAGTCCTGGAAATGGCTCATTCAATACTAACGTTCCAAATTTACGATTTCTATTTTAATTTTATGAGAAACAGAAATTTTTCTAGTCCAAAATTTGGGGAGTTGGAGTTTATTATTCAATGTAGCACAGAATGAAGACACTCATCAACTCGTCTTAATAGTTCAAAGAACATTGCTATCACTGAACATTTTCATTAGAAACTGTAAATTAATCATAGCATCCCCAATCGAAACATCGATTTTTACGGTTCCAACTTTTTATTGAATTCGAGAATATTTTGAAGATAAATAACAAAAAATTCCAGTAATTCCAGTGCTTTCCACGTTTTCAGAATCAGTAACTTTTTGAGAACTTTGTTAAAAAACTTCAAAAGTTTCATAATTGACACTACAACAGTACAGCCCCACACATTTGAAAAAATTGCAGATGAATTTGGTTTGGAACTGAAAAGTTTTCAAAAAAAGTGACATGTTCTCCCCCGTTTCCAGTGATTTATAAGTATTTCTTCCAAAAATTAATTGCATTTTGATTTCCAAAAAGCCAACAATATGTACGTATTAGCACTAATTCTCGCAAAGAAAACTTTGATTTTCTTTTAAAACAGTAAAATTTACGGGAAAAGTAGATAGTTTTTGATAAGCAAAGAGTTTCAGAACCTAAATTCGTATAAAACTTCATTAAAGTATCTAAATTAAAAGAACATGAACATTTTTTACTGTTTCCGCTATGAAAAGATAGTGAGTTTGAAATCGGATTTTTAATTATCGAATGTGGAATACACAATTTTTTCTTATAACATGGAAGGCTCCAAAAGATTCAGTGTAAAAAACTTCTAAAATTTAAAAATGTGTAGATTTCAAATGAATATCTAGAATTATATAATTGTTCTCTGGTTTCAAAAAACAATAGAAAAAATGGTTGTGAAACCGAAAAAATTATTTGAAAAGAAGTGAAAAATCAAGTTAAAAATTTTGAGTTTTCCGGGACTTTTTGGAATTTTTATATTCAAAAACTTTGCAATTTTCAGTTTCAGAAAACTCGTTTTACTTGAATTCGACCATATTCTTTTGCTTATTGATTAATCCCGAAAAAAGGATATTTTTTCAGATAATAAATGGAAAATTAAAAATTTCATGAATTCACAGAGTTTACAGGGACAACTAAGAAAACCAACAATTTTTGTTCAACTGCGTAATTCAAATATTGATTTTGAAACTGAAAAAAATTTCCGAAAAGATTATAAAGTTTTTTTAAAAATTCGGTTCTTTTTGCTATATTCTCCATATTTGAGTTTCAGAGGGTTTTATTTTAAAAAAAAAACTAGGATTTCGATCATAATTTATCCAAAAATACAAGATTTGAAACAGGAAATTTCAATTTTCAAAACTGTCAAAACCTGGAATATCCAGCTTTACGTTTTTGGTCATCAAAAGCTTGCAAATTGTGTTGAAAATGAACCAACTCAATTACTAGATTTTTCCTGAACTATTCAATGGAAGAATTTGATTTGAAACGGTAAAAATTTTTTTTTTAAATTGCCAAAATTGCAGAAAATCTCAGGAAATTTATATCGGAAAATTTGCGATTCATATTCAAAACCCCCTTTTTATATCCAAAAATTAGATAATGAAAAATAATTTGATTTTCAACTAAATTAGCTTCCAAACTTTGATTTTAAACCAGTGAGGTATTTGACAAACTAATTTTTCCGTTATTACTCTGTGAAAAAAATTGATTTGAAACGGTAGAATAAATTCTGAGAAAATAGCAAAATTTTCGAACTTTTCATTAAAATTTCCCAGATTTAAATTTTTAAAAATCCATTTTTATACAAATAATTTGAACAAAAGTAGTCTAAAAACTGTTCTAACAAAAATATCAAAGTAATGAAGTTTCGAAATGGTTTGAAAGAAACGACCGGTAAAAAACTAGTATTTGAATAATATTTAGACTAATAATGTTTGATTTGAAACGGAAATTTCTTCCAGAAAAAATAATTAAAATTTGGAATTTTTAGCTCAATTTATCAATTTTTGAGGGGGGTTCTGGCCTATTTTGCTTGCAAATTTTGATTTTTTTTTTGACTCCTAATTTCAACAATTAATCAACTATTTTGTTTTCGATTAATCTGTAAAAAAGTTTGATTTATAACAGTGAAAAAACTATCAAAAAACTATCAAAACTCAAAAATTTTCCCCTGAATATTTACTATTTTTTCTTAGAAAAACTCTATTATTCAGAAAATTTTTATCCCAAAAATTAAAAAAAACTTCCAAAATTTGGCTTTCAAAAATGTGATAATTAAAGGAAAACTAGTTTTTCCGTTATTATTTGGTCCAAAATTTGGATTGGAAACGGTAAGAAAAATTTCAAAAAATTCAAAATTTTTGAATTATTACATCACTAATTTGAACTTTTAGGACCAAAAAAAAGTTTAAAACCAAAAAATTCAAAAAAAAAACGAACCTTTTTAATATCAATTTGTTCTTCTTCTAGAACATCCTCTTCTTTTTCACTATCCACCAAACGTTCAACTGAGAATTTCAACGTCATCTTCTTCTTTTTTCTCTCCAAATTAATTAAAACCGAAAAGAATACGTTTAGAACCGAATCGAATACTAAATGAGAAACCTATTTTACCTTTCCCAGGCTCCGCCCACTTTTGCGCGCGCGCAAAAGTGGGCGGAGTCTTTGTGGGTAATTGGGTACCGTAGTTGCTTGATGGGGAGGAGGAGATGAAGCTTAAGGGGACGAAAAAGAAGGTAGGTGAAAGAGTATGTGGAATGGCGAGACGCAGAGAGAAGGGTTTGTTTAGGGTTAGAAGAAAGAAGGAGAAGTACTACTACTACTACTTTTCGATGGATTTTTCGTTTTGGATGAATTGGAATTTTTTTTTGAGGGATTACTGTAGTTTTGAAGCTGCTAAAAAACTTGAAAAATACAGTAATCATGAAGAAAAGCACCTGGAAATTAGATTTTTTTTAGGTAAAAAAATAACCCTTTTTTTGAATTTTTTTCAGTTTCAGAAAAAATTCAAAAAAATTCGAACGAAAAGTGATCTGGTTAACACCATATCGGAATTGTATTTAATGACGATTACTGTAGTTTCAAAAAAAGTTTTTTTTTCAATTCTAAAAAAAAAGTGTTATGATAATAAGAAGTCTTCGAAAAATAATGTTTTTTTCTGATGTTTTTTTTTCGGTTTCAGACAATTTTCAGTAATTTTCATATGAAATTTAGATTTTCTTATTTCATTGAACTCATTTTTGGAACTTGTTTTTTTTTTGGAATCGTGATCTGTTTTCGCAGTTTCAAAAACTTTTGAAAAAAATTCGGTACAGCTACTTTTGATGGATGTTTCGTTTAATACAAGTTGAAAATATTTTGGGGGGATTACTGTAGTTTTTTATGCTATCTGAAATTCAAAAATAATCAATAATCATGAAGAAAAAACTTCTGAAAATTTTATTTTTTTTTGGATTTTTTTTCCTCAGTTTCAGAGAATTTTCAAAATGTTTCACTAATGGAATTATGTGATTTGTCGTTAGTATATATTCGATTTTTTTTGTGAACAAAGTTAATTTTTAGTTATTTCATAGGCTCGTTTCTGGAAATTTCTGGGAAAATCTTGCGAATGTTATGCTTCTTTTTAGAATTTTTTTTCGGTTTCAGATAATTTTCAAAGATTTTCATTTGAAATTCAGTTTTTTTTAAACTTATTTTTCGTAATTTTCGATTTTTTTGCAGTTTCAGAAATTTTTGAAAAAAAAAATCGTTAGCAATAACAATTGATGGACGATGAGCCGGTTGTTCTGCTACTTTTTTTTTCAGAAAATTTTATAACATTTTTTCGGTTTCTGGAACTTTCGAAAAAGTTTTCGAATCAAAATCTTTTCATTCAAGAGAACATTTTTTTCCAGAAATTCAAAAAATTGATGCCACTTTCTAGTGAAATTTTTTTGAAATTAGTATGTAGTTACCGTAAAACCTGTAATATAGTGGCTCTTTTAATTAAACTGCCTTTTTATTAGAGAGTAAAGTTAGAACATCCTAATTTTTCCTTTGGATCAAGAATAAATGAGAATTTTCTTGAACCAATAAACAATAATTTTTTTTCTCTGTTTCTGAAAAATTGTATAAAAACCAATTCTATAAATATATCACTAATATTTTTCCCATTTTCTGCAGTTCCTTAAAGCTTTTTCTAAAAACTAGAAAATTTGATCTACCTTTCATTTGCTTCAAAAAAATGTAACCTGGAACCTGAAATTTGGAACTATTCTGAGGAACTTCAATTTCTTCCAATATACCGTAAAAACTGTATTAGAAGAGCATGCTCTTTTGTTGCTTCGAACAGTGTTTTGAGGGCCCTTCTATTAAAGTGCCTCTTCTAATAAAGAAGTCTTTTCTAATCCAATTTTTTCGGTAATTTATTTTCTTATCATCTCCCAAGATAATCGTGACTATTAACTTATCATCAGTTCTTTTGAATATTCCATTCCATTGAAACAGAAATGATTTGCCCAATACTGACTTTTTTGAAGTTAAAAAAAGACTGTTCCAAATCAAATTGAAAAAATAATGTTTGTTTTGTTTTTTTTCGAATTAAAAAAAGATCCGAATAACAGAAAATATTTGATGATCACAATTTCGGCCAAAGTATTGAAATTCCAGCACGTTGATCATTTGAAATTCAAATGCTTTTTTGGAACCGAAATTTTTTTGTTTTGCAATTCCTCCACACAATAATCTTTTGTAATTTTTCTCTGAACTATCAAACTAACTTATATTATTTAATTTAGAGTAACTGAAACAGTAACAAGATCTTTACTATTATTACCATAGGTTTTCCGTGTGTCTGTTTGTTCGTTTCTCGGATGCCGTAGCGAGGCTCTCAGCCAACCGATTTCCATGAAATTTGTACTGATCGATAGAGAATGCTGACTGGATGATGCCCGTCTTTTCGGTTTTCTGATAAGATCACTGATAAGCTCTGTGCTATCTATGCACATAGTCAAAATCGCGTTCCCCAGCGGAAGTCAGGCGGTTGAGGCGCGAAGCGCCGGAAACCGTCTGGTAATTTTAGATTATAGATTATGGATGTTCCTTTCGAATCTTTCAGTTTTAATGAAAATTTGTGAAAAAAAAGCTAAAACAGATCGGATGCCACAATTTTGGTATCACTTGAAAATTAATATCCAGATTCCCATTTGCAGATTTTTAAAGCTTTTTTAGAGCAGATTTTTAAAGCAGATTTTTTATTTGCAGATTGTTAAAACAACCAAAGAGCTGTGAAATCAGTTATTCAGTTTTTCAAAAATTTCAAAATAATCTTGTGAAACTGAAAAAAAAATTGTTTTTTTTCAAATTTCCGTCTTACAGTCGTATTTTTCTACTGTTTCAATCAATATTGTTTCACAAACTATTTTCCTGTGTATAAAAATTTACAGTTTCAATTGTTAGTTATGATTGAAAAAAAGCAAAGAGTATTACTATTCCGATCCATGGTTCGATAAAGCATATTGAAAAAGAAATCTTGAAAATCTTCACGAATTCCTCTTTTCAACCTTAATTCTAGCTTTTCGAGTGCCTGAAATACGCCCCTTTAGGGCAGTGCGAGAGAGGGGAGAGTGCAGAGAAACGAGAGTGTCTAGCTGTCTGTGCTCTCTTTTCTCTCTTTTCCATCTCTGGAGAGCGAACAGAGCTAGAACTTCGGTGAAAAAACAAAACTTTTGAGGATTACTAGTTTTTTTTCGAGACGGTGGCCTAGAATCCACGATGTTCGGCCATGTAAACCACTGTTTCACAGTTTAGATAATTGAGAAGTGTCATGGATTTTACCGTTAACATTATGATTATAGTTGAAAAAGGAGTGTTCAGAATAAAAATTAGAGTCTTGCCTGCCTTGAAATCCAGAACCTTGTATAGTCTGAGATCAAAAATGACTTAATGGAGAGATGTTCACGCACGAGCAAACATCACTGTCACCTAAAAATGCATCTTTATTTCTTGAAACTGTGAAATTTTTGATTTTTGAAAATCATTTCCCAATGATTATTTTTTTGACTGTTCCAATATTTGTTTATAAATGGATTCGAAAACTCGTCCACGATATTATTTCGAATGTTTCTTCAACAATATAATTTTCGTGAGAAGAACCTCTATCAGAAAAAGTGTGTAGTTTCGCTATGGAATTATGAAAATGAAAGCCAGAATGGTATGCATTTTCCCCTAAATGAAACTACTGGTCTAGAAACAGTATTTTTGTTTTTTTTTTTGAAAAATATTTTTGTGACTTGACGTAATATCACTAAACGCTAGGGAATTTGAGATTTCTATCTGAAAAAATCGATATGTTTCTTGTTTAAAAAAAATCCACTGTTCATTTCTCTCTCAAAACTTTCAAGCTCGAATTCCGAGTTTCAAAAGTGCGATTATGGGAAATCAGATTTGATAACTTAAAAAATCTCCATTTTGAAACTGAAAAAATTTTCGTTCCCACAGCAATTTGTTCAACTGTTTCAACCGATACTCATTCACCAATTTTAAGTTTTTTTTTTCGATCCACTGATTTTGAATTATAGAAGTTTGCAGTTTCAACTAATAGTCATAAAAGAGAGATCCAGAAGAAAAGCTATTGGGTACTGCGTCCTCTGTTTTGAAACTCATCTCCTGCTCTTCTATTTCCCTTCAATGTTCAGGACGAGAGAAGTGAAGAGCGCAGAGAAACGAGCGTGTCTGACTGTTTGGACTCTCTGCTATAAAAAGAAAACCTAGGCAAAAATTTAATGTTTCACAAATACTATCAAGTGTAAATAATATAATTCATCATGTTCCAATACGTTCTCATACAGAAAATTTTCAATACGCTGGCATAGAATTTTCCGAATTCGGTAACAAACGTCCATCGCAAGAAGTGTATTATTAATCCGAAGTTATATATCCATTTCAACGGAAACTGTAACTTTTTTTCTCCGAGATATGTGAAAATAATTACCCTGTTTTTTAAAGTTCTGTCTGAAAAAACTCTGGGGTCAAAGTTCGGAAACCAAAAAAAGTACAGTTTCATGAGAATGATAATTTATAATCAATATCAATTTTCGTATTCGACTTTCTTTTACTATGAAAAACCCGAATTTTTCAAAAATTGAGAATAAATGGGCTAGTATTCCATCAAAATCTGCCACATGTGGAAAGATAGTCCATACCACCATTTGCTCTTTCCTAGAATTCAAAAAAGTCATAGTGAACAAACTAGTTCAAACACTGTTTCACTTTGCCGCAAAATGAAAAAATTGATAAAGTTGAATGCTCGCATCATTGATGTCCAATCTGAAACTGTACCGCAATTTTGCGTGCTGGTGAACATGCGTATCAGGCGCTTTAACTGACGACATATTTTGAAAAAATTCACAGTTTCAAGTTAGAATTGATGAAACTTCCTCAATTGTCAGATGTTTTTTTGCCAATTATATCATTAACTGTCGTCAATTAAAATTCAAGCAAGCAGTGCATGTTCACCGTGACGCAAAATTGCGGACCGGACACGACAAGCGGCTCTATTGCTAGAAGCTTCTTTCTGAGTGGCAGTTTTCCCAAAGGTGCCCTTCTATAAGAGGTTTTATGGTAGTTGTTCTTAATTTGTCGTCAACTTGAGTGTCAAGTGTGAATGTTCACCGCGACGAAAAAATGCGGACCGGACATCTCTTACGCATTTTACCGTAAAACTCCCATCACAAAGACATGCCGTTTTATTAGAGGTGCTCTTCTATTAAAATGATCTTTGCAATACAGAAATCTTGTTTTCAAATGAAAAAATCTCCGTATTTTTCCTCTTTATTTACCTACTCATTTCGAAATGATTCCCGAATTAGAGACTATTTGAATGGGAAGAAGGATGATGACCCAAAAGAAAAGGGGGAATTGAAAATGTATCCGAAATATGTACAAAGCGGGAAATAATCTCAGGTTACAAGACATCATTGTCTTGTTGGAAAAGAACAAAGAAAATGAAGAGACGGCAGAGAAAAAGAGACGGAGAGGATGAGGTAGATCTAAAGGTATATTATGTCAGTAATATGTATAGAGGGGAGGGGAAAATGAGCACAATTTGGGAGTGAGCATGATTCTTTTGAGCGAATTTTCTGGACGAGGGGGACGTTGAATTACTGTAGAAGTAGATGGGAGCCCGTAGAGGAGTGCAACAATAAATTTGAAAATTTTCATAAAGCTTCAAAATAGGACTGAAACTGTATCATTTTTTTTTCAAAATTTGGTTTTCTGAAATAAATTACTTTTTCAATAATTCTAAATTATGATAGGAAATTAACCGTAAGGTGTTGGTTGTAGTAGCGACTGTCAATTTTTCTACAGTAACCTTTTTTGGGTGCTACCCCTAATGAGAACTGGTCGAATCAGAACTGTCCCGAATGAGAACTGAAACAACTCTGTTGCAGGTTGAAGTGAATGGTAAACTATGTAAATAGTACATTTGAAAAATTGTATTAAATTTTATGAAAGAACTGAAACTGTTTTTTTCCAAAATTTCGGTTTTCTGAAAATAATTACTTTTTCAAAAATTCTAAATTATAAGAGGGAAATAAACCGGAAAGTGTTGGTAATCGCGATTGGTAATTTTCCTACAGTAACACAAGCTCAATTTTCGACAATGTCGTGTAAATAACGATGAACAGGTATCTATAAAAGCCTAAAAACAGACGGGAGTATGCCGTTCCAGAATCGCGACCCAGATCTGAACTCCCTCTTTTCAGAACTGTTCCGTATTAAGACCGGACAAATCGGAACTGTACCTCTTCAAAACTGCTCGGATGAGAACTACCACAATTCTGCTGCAATGGCCTGCATGCAGTGAAAAAAGACCTAAATTCGAGCATTTGAAAATTTCTTATTCGGGACAGTTCTTAAAAGGTTTTTATTCGTCCTGAGTTCTGATTAGGGGTTGCACCCATTTGTAGTAGAGACAGTTAGCTTTTTTACAGTAACCCGAGGTTAACTTCCGACAGTATCATGTCAACAGTATCATGGGTATAAACTGATATCTATATAAATCTAAAAACAAGAAAATTTTTTTTCGAATTTTAGATTCCTACAGCAGTAACTTATGATTACGGTAGAAGTGAATGGAAAACCTCAATCAAAAATACATTTAAAAAATCTTATTAACTTTTATGAAAAAACTGAAATTGTATTTTTTTTTCAAAACTGCGGTTTCCGAAAAAATTTTTCAAAAGTCTTAAATTATAACAGGAAATAGACTCAAAACTGTTGTACGTCGAGTTATAATTTTTTCTACAGTAACCCGAAATTTTCAAAAAATTCATTATTAAATGCAAAAACAAAGCATAGTACTTATTAACAGAAATTCCACGAAAAATTCGAGCTTGAGGTGGCACTCGAATTTCAAAAATAATTTTTTTGGGCTGTAGTGTTGTACTAAGACAGTACGAAGACTTCTGAATATCTGAACAGAAAATTTTGATAGGCTCCGCCCCTTTTTGATCTTTAAAAATCGATAAAAAATCGAAAAATAAAAATTTTTCCTGTGGAAGCAAATGACAAGATCTGACCGGGGATTGATGAAAGACACATTTTTGTACGTTTTTGAGCACAATAGAAAACTCTATCATTCCCCTTTCATTTCGAAAAAATACTTTTTTTGAAGAAATCGCACTTTTTCCAGAGGAACCCCTAGAAAAAGTGTCACCCTGAAAAATTTTCGAACGTTGGCAAACGAGATATTGTGAAAATTGGACAGCCCATGGTAGTGGTCAAACGCATGCAAAATATCTCGGTCGATTTCGATATGGCTTAAAGCACTTCCAAGCCAAAGTTTGTGAATTTGACCCATTTTTCCATGTATACCTATACGTTGATGAAAAATTGATAATCCAGAATTGTGCTTATTTTTTGTTTTTTTGTACATTAGACCATTTTCATAGTTTTTAAGAAGTACTGACCCCATATTTTTCCTCTCCTTTGCATATTGTCACTTTTCAGAGATATTTGAAATGTCAACTTTGAGCATCCATATCTTCGTTCAAAATGCACCCACAATATTCGTTGTGTGATCATTCTGTAGATAAAAATATGAAATAAAAACAGTTTAATTACAACTACATTGTAAAACAGCAATGGGCGGAGCCAATCGCCTTCTTACAAGAAAGTGCTCAGAGCCAACAAAACTAAAGCCTGAAAGTTGTTGAACTTCGGAAAATTACGGATTTGGCAGCTCGGAAGCTGTTTTACAACGTTATTGTAGTTGAATTGTTTTTAATTCACATTTTTATCTACAAAATGATCACACAACGAATATTGTGGGTGCATTTTGAACGAAGATATGGATGCTCAAAGTTGACATTTCAAATATCTCTGAAAAGTGACAATATGCAAAGGAGAGGAAAAATATGGGGTCAGTACTTCTTAAAAACTATGAAAATGGTCTAATGTACAAAAAAACAAAAAATAAGCACAATTCTGGATTATCAATTTTTCATCAACGTATAGGTATACATGGAAAAATGGGTCAAATTCACAAACTTTGGCTTGGAAGTGCTTTAAGCCACATCGAAACCGACCGAGATATTTTGCATGCGTTTGACCACTACCATGGGCTGTCCAATTTTCACAATATCTCGTTTGCCAACGTTCGAAAATTTTTCAGGGTGACACTTTTTCTAGGGGTTCCTCTGGAAAAAGTGCGATTTCTCCAAAAAATTATTTTTTTCAAATGAAAGGGGAATGATAGAATTTTCTATTGTGCTCAAAAACGTACAAAAATGTGTCTTTCATCAATCCCCGGTCAGATCTTGTCATTTGCTTCCAAAAGAAAAAATTTTATTTTTTGATTTTTTATCGATTTTCATTGATCAAAAAGGGGCGGAGCCTAATAAACTTTTTGTGAAAGTATTCAGATGTCCTAATACTGTGTTAGTACATCACCATAGCCCAAGAAAATCACTTTCGATATTCGTGTGCCACCTTATAACTGACACTTGCTCGATTTTTTCATGGAATTTCTGTTAAGTTTCCGAAGTTTCACTGTTTCTACAGTAACCCAAGGATTTAAACATTTGGTGGAAAACTGATGGTTGCTGGATTCCAACAAGAACAAAACCTCATTTTCTGACATTTCGACTCTTGCTTTTCATACGTTACATACATTGTGTTGTTCATTTGGGCATTTTTCCAATGATATATACAAAAAATTTCATATACGAAAGTTTTTTTTCAACAGTAAGCCTATTTTTATGAAGATTTTTCTGTTTCATGAAAAACTTAAAAGTTAGAAAATTTTAAAACTTTGATATGGTAAGTTTTCCCGATCTAAAAATTTCATGTTAAGTTAAAGGAAAAAGCAGGGCTATGAGACTGTAACTTGCGATTTTTAACACAACTTGTTTGCTTCAAAATGATTTTTGGGCGAATTTTTTCATATGAACTTGAATTAGCATGAAGAATTTTGAAAACGATGATAAATTCTCGGCTTCTAATTTCAAGGATTATTGAAAACGTAATTTTTTTTGTAACTTTAAAATAAATTTATGAAAATTGATTTAAAACAGAGAAAATGAGCTTCAGACTTTTTACCGAAAATCATGCGCGATGGACAAATTCTGGGTTACTGTACGTATCTAGAATTCTAGAAATTCCAGAAAAATTACTGTTTCCAGGTTTGTATAAAAGTTCAAATGAACCGCTTCTAAATGATGTTTCGTGATAATGTTCCGTTTGTAGTCTAGAACTTTTGAAAAAGTATTTTCTGTGTAATTGTGAAGAACTTCCTTCAGAACTTGGCTCATGTGAAAACCGGAAGATTTTTATGCAAAAAAATGTTCCTGTTTCTCAGTTCTTTCCAATATCTAACGGAGTTTTCATGTATGGTCCAGTTGGCGATAGATTATTGTAAATTTTTTTTTGGAAACTTTACCTAAAAATTTCGGTTTCTATGCTTTATGACATACGGCATTATATTTTGCAGGATAGTGAACGGAAAATGTCGGGTAGGTTCTTTTTTAGCTAGAAAACATAGCTTACTGTAGACCAAAGCTTCTAATATAATCCTATCAACTTTTTAGATACACTACTTCAATTCAAATATTTTTGAAAACGTAATATATTTTAACTGTGAAAATAACTTTTACAGATTCACACTATTTGTGAAATCATGAGTAAGTTTTTTCATTAGTTTGTTTCTTGGTAAAGGGGCCACTCTAAAAGCCGAAAGTTGTTAAATTATGAAAAAATTTTCCGGTTTCTTAGTTCTTCATAATAGCTCATGGATTATTTTTGTGTGGTTCAGTTGGAGATGATGTAATATAATTCAGAAATTTTGACAAAAAATGTTCTTTTTCTCAGTTTTATTAGATTCCTTCATCAGATTCAGTGTGATATTAAATTTTCATGATGAAAGTTTAAATGTGATTGGACTGATTCGGAAGCAGTTTTTCTTATCTGGAGATTTAGTTTACGACAGCTCTGACGTATTGACCTTCAAATTCTCTAATTCGTGTCAGAAACTTTTGAAATAGTAATTTTTCTTTAGGAAAGATTTTTGTGAGGTAAAAATTAGATAAATTTAGGTATTTAGGTAAAAAGAATTTCATAAGCTAATCATGCAAAAAAAAAAACGTTCCTGTTTCTCATTTCTTTATAATATCTCACGAACCATTATTGTATGGTCCAGCTAATGATAGCATTGCAGCCTATTTGTGAACATTTTTCAAAAAATTTCGGTCTCTAGACTTTATAAGAAATGGAATGATATTTAGCTTGATATTACAATGTTGAGTAGTTTTCTTGTTTTTGTTACATTTCGCTTTTTTAGCCAGAATTCGTGAACTTGTAAAAAATCTGGGGCTTTCAAAATGAAAGAATTCAAGAAAATTGGATTACTGTATCAAATCTCCGCCTTAATTCGACTTTTGTAGTCGCGATGTTCAATTAATATCATTCAGTTTACTGTTGGATTACTGTAAAGCTACGGTATGAACTATGACCAAAAAACTAGCAGAAATTGGAAAAATAGGGAATTTATAAACTTTTTGAAACTGTTTCAAAACTTTTAAATAACATTTTCACAAAACTTTATTTCAATTTCACCTTGTTGTATGATTTGTAAAGAAAACTGACTACCGTGCCCTTTTTCTCTTTTTTTCTCCACCTTTTCCCATGAAATAATTGCCCAATTTCATCCATAAGCCTAATAATAGTCAGCTCCACACATGAAATCCCATCCCATTTATTTTCTTTTTTTCCCTTCAATCCCCTTCAAAAAGACACATAATTACAAGGTTTAGGTTTCTTCCCCAAAATGCTCCCTTTTTCTTTACGAAAAGTATAATTTGTTTTGAAAGGGAAAAAGGGAAAAAGAAAAAAAAAGAACTGAAGAGAGTGGGATTCGAACCCACGCCCCCGAAGGGACTGGTGCCTTAAACCAGCGCCTTGGACCGCTCGGCCATCTCTCCGCCGGCAGAGAGAGGCGAAGAAGGGCGTATAGGAGAGTGCGTAGTTTGATTGAGGTCAATTCAAAAAGGAAGGAAGAATGACAGTGCATTCCAGGTGGAGTTGATAGGAAATTCTTGAAACCGAAAAGTTTAGTTCGTAGTTATCTGAAAACCCTCTTCAGGCGCTTGCTATTATCACCATTTTCTTATTTCAACTTTGAAAGAATCAAAAGTCGATGGGAAGTTGAAAGAGACTTTATTTGTGAAATTATTGAAACAGAAATTTAATTTTGAAAGTCTTAATAAAGTAGGCCCGAATATTGGAAAAATTCGATGAAAAATATTGTTTTTGGTAAATTTTTTAAACTTTACGTTGGGAGTTATGTATTGATTGTAAGTGCAATCTAGCTGAAACTTGTTATAGTTTTCGGAAAACAGAAAAACTTTTCTCGTATAGGAGAGTGCGTAGTTTGATTGAGGTCGATATAACAAAGAAAGAGAATTCGACTGTGCATTCCAGATGGAGCTGATAAGAAATTCTTGAAACCGAACAGTTTTTTTTTGGAAAATATCTGAAAATCTTCTAATAGAATTGCACATGGCAAGTTGCAAATTTGCATTTTTTTTTCATCTTGAAGAGTTTAGACAGGATGAATTGATGGGATAATTAATTGAAAATTTTGATGGTTTTCTGGAACAGTGAATTTTTTTCAGGAAAACTTTTATTGAAACAACCGAAAATAGTCTTCTTTTTCAACTCTTCAAAATGTTAAAACATTTGCAAGTGACAAAAACATTTCTTCTTTCCTATTGAAAGTACCTGTGACAGTGATAGTTTCCCGATTGAACTGATTGATAAAACCTACCTGAAACCGTAATTTTTTCGCTCATTTTCTCCGGGTTTGAGCTTCTTATAGAACGAAAATTATTACAAAACCGCTAGCTGAATTTTCATAACTAGCTCTTTTAGAAGGGAATACAATGTATCATGGGGCTTCATGTATCATAGAGATTTCGAAAGTAAAGTTGATAAGATTTTCAAGAAACAGGTATTTTTAAGCCAAAAATTTTGTCACGAAGTACAGGTGTGAATGAAAATTGTGCAAATGGTTGGTAAAAGTTGAGAGAGCCTACACAAGAGCAACTAAATCGAAAAAAATTGAACATTTTTCAAAAAAAGTCTTTCCAGGTGGAGTCGATAGAAATTTCTTGAAACATAACAGTTTTTCTCTTGAACACTGTATGAAATACCTCTAATAGACAGGCACCTCTCAAGATAGCTTATTTTGTAATTGTACCACACAGGAATGGAAAACTGAATGGGAAAAAGATTGGAAGCGTATTTCGGAAGTTTTTGAAACAGTTTTTTTTTCAGAAATTGGAAAATAGCCGTACATCAAAAGCATTTCAAAAAAGTACTTCAAAACAGTTATAGTTTCCCGATTAAACTGATTGATTTAACGTCACGACACACCACATGGCTTCTTTTAAAACTTACCTGAAACCGTAATTTTTTCACTCATTTTCTCCGGGTATAAGCTTTTTATAGAACGAAAATTATTAGTAGAGCGTGTTTACAAAAACGTTAGCTGAATTTTCAAAACTAGCTCTTTTAGAAGGGCACAAGGGAATCTCGAGTTATTTGTTAATCGATTTTGTGCTTATTCTTCAGTGCAACTCAATTGCTTTATTCAAGGTGTATCATAGGGATTTCGAACGCAAAATTGATAAGATTTTCAAGAAACAGGTATTTTCAAACCAAAGATATTGTCACGAAGTACAGGCGTTAACACGAGAGCAACTAAATCAAAAAAAAAAATAGAAATTTGTTCAGTGAATCTGAAACAGAAAATTTTTCTGAGAAATAAAACAACAGAAAACGTTTCTCCAGACGGAGTTGAGGGGTCTTGCAACCGAACAGTTTTTTTTTTTGGAAGATCTAATAGACAGGCACCTCTCAAGTTTGCTCATCTTGTATTTTATCCACACACACAAATCGAAGATTGAATGGGATAATGATTGGAAGCGTATTTCTCGAATTTTCGAAACATTTTTTTTTCAGGCTTGCGAGAATATCCAAATTGAAATGCACGAAAATCTCTTGTCATTTATCTGTTTTTTAAAAATTGTTCCCAATAAGTAAGCAAAATTGGACCATAGGTGATATTCATGAACACTTTCTTTTTGGAAAACCAGTACAAATACATTTACCGGAAAATGAATTTGCATTGGTTTTCCAAAAAGAAAATGTTCATGAATGTCACGTAATGTCATTGCATTTCAATGGAATTTTTTATACTTTTAATGTAACAGATAATAGTTTTGAAAACCTTCATTAAAAGGGCACAAAACATTTTTTATTGTTAAAGGTTCTAGTACTGTCAAATTAATAATAGTTGTGCAAGAAATTCAAATGTTTCTTTTCGCGGGTGGTCCGCCCACTTTCACTTCGCACTGCGTGAAATCAAAAATAACTTGGAGATCAAAAAAGGTGGATCGCCCGCGAAAATAAAAATTTGAATTCCTTGCACAATAATTAGTAATTTGACAATAACACTTTTTATTATCAAATCAAACTCAAAGACTTATCGCCTGGGAATTTCATTCACTTTTTTTTTAAACTTTTGCGAAACAGTAATTCTTTCTTATTTCTTCAGATTTATTAAAGCAAAGAGCTAAAAATTTTTCAGTGAAGGCAGGAATAAAAGATTTATTACAGTGCATTTCAGATAAAGTTAATAGGAAGTTCTTGAAACCGAACAGTTTTGTTTATGGAAACTGTATGAAAGATCTCTAATAGAAAGGCACTTTCCAAATAGCCTTATTCTACATTTGGATGAAAAAAGTGCTCAAGTTGAATGGGAAATTGATGAAAGTTTTAGTTATGAAATTTTTGAAACATGATTTTTTTCAAAATTCGATAATTTCAAAATAGAATGTTTTTTCTTAGTAGAATATAGAATGTCCGCGTATTTCAATCGGAAAATTATCATAGTTTTTAGAAACAGATTATTTTTGTTTTGAAAACCTTTATTTAAAGGGCACAGAAGATTGTTTTATTGTTGAAAAAACTTGTAACACTTTTAATTATCCAATCAGACTAATTGACGAATAATCGGCTGGGAATTTCATTGAATTTTGTTAAACTTTTATGAAACAGTAATTTTTTCTTATTTTTTCATATTTATAAAAGAAAGTATTTAAGCAAATAATGCATACATTTTTTCAGTGAAATCTGAAATAATAGATGAATTATCGTGTATTCCAGATAGAGTTAATAGGAAGTTCTTGAAACCGAATAGATTCTTTTCGACAACTATGCGAAATGCCCCTAGCAGAAAAGCACCCACCCTGTTGTTGTATTCTATATTTCTTTGTCGTATGACTTCGAAATTGAAAGGGAAATTGATGATAGTTTTATTTATGAAATTTTTGAAACATAATCTTTTTTTTCTAAACTCAAGGTTCTCAAAATACGGTTGCACTAATATTTCTCCGCCTTCTCAATTAGTTTCATGTACATATTTTGCTTTCTTTTTCTTCTCAATTAGTTGAAAGCAAATGAGCGTGAAGGAATGTCATCGTATTTCAATTGGAAAATTCTCCTAGTTTTCCGAAACAGATAATTTTTGTTTCGAAAAAAGGGCACGGAACATTCTTTGCTGAAGATGCTGTTGAAGCTAATGTTAATTATCCAATCAAGCAATTTATCAGTAGGGAATTTCATTGATGTTAATAGAAAAGTTCTTGAAGCCGAACAGTTTTTTTGAAACGAATTGTCTGGAAGCCCCCTAATAAACAGGCATGTATCAACTTTGCTTATCTTGTATTTCATTCACAAACAACTTAAAAAATTGAAGGGGATAATGATTAGAAGCGTATTTCTGAAATTTTTGAAACATTTTTTTTTCAGGAATTGCAGAACCTCCAAGTAGAAATGCACAAAAATTCCTTTTCTTGTTTCAGTTACTTTTTTGTTTTTTTCTCCTCAATTAGTTGAATGGAAATGGACGTGGAGTAATGTCATTGTATTTCATATGGAACTTCTTATAGTTTTCAGAAACAGACAATTTTCGTTTCGAAAACCTTCATTAAAAGGGCACAAAACATCGTTTTTATTGTTAATTATCCAATAAAAATCATAGACTTATCGGCTGTGAATTTTATTGAATTCTTAAATTATTTTATGAAACAGTAATTTTTTTTATTTCTCCAGGTTTATTAAAGGAAATATTTCAGCGAGTAATGCATACATTTTTTTTAGTAAAATCTGGAATAAGGATTTAGTACAGCGCATTTCAGACGAAGTTCATGAAAAGTTCATGAAACCGAACACTTTTTTTTCTGGGAACTGTCTGAAAGACTAGACAAGTACTTTTCAAGTAGCCCATTCTGCATTTAAATCAAATTTGTGAATTTTCAAATAGAATACACGAATAGAAGACAGAATGTCAGTGCATTTTAATCGAAGCTTTTCATAATTTTCCGAAACTGAGAATTTTTGTTTCGAAAACCTTTATTTAAAGGGCACGGAATGTTTTTTGCTGAATGTGCTGGTGAAGCTGTTTGTTATCCAATCAAACTCAATGATTCATCAGTCGGGGATTCCATTGAAACTAATAGAAAGTTCTTGAAACCGAACAGTTTTTTTTTTCGAAGCCCTCTAATAGACAGGCATGCCTCAACTTTGCTTATCTTGTATTTCATCTTCACACAGCCACAGAATTGAATGATAAATTTAATGGGAATTTCATTTCTGAAATTTTTGAAACATAACTTTTTTCACCGAATTCGAGAATCTCCATATAGCAATGCACCAATATTTCTTACCATTTTTTATTTATTTACTTGGGGCTGGTTTCAGTGCGTTTCAATGAAAATGTTTGTTTTATTTTTTCCTGAAAACGGAAAATTTTCTTGGGAAAACCTTCATCTAAAGGGCACAAAATATTCCTCGTTCTCTATTTGAGGTGTCTTTGGCATTTTTCTTGCTCTGCCAGATAACGGTTGAGAATTCGATAGAAAATCTTTTGAAACTATCATAAAACGTTGATAATGTGGAGTTTGAAGGAAACTCTTGAAACCGATCCTTTACTTTCTGACTGCTTGTTCTAGAAGAGAACATTGGATATGACTGGATTGAACATGTTTGAGAAGGTTTTTTTTTCTGGAAATTTTTGGAGCATTTTCACTTTTTTTCATTTTTTTTCAACAAGTAGGGATTAGAATCGGATGGAATCTGTTTAGTGAGAATTGTAGAGTTCACATGAAATTCTTGAAACTGAAAATTTTCAGTCAACAGTTGAAACACCTCTATTATAAGGGCAAGACCGAAGTATTGAATAAACTGGTCCAAATGACAGTGTAGTATATTCTTAAAGTGTATTCAAACAAAACGAAGAACAAGTAGCATCGCTTTTCGGGTAAGTATGATAGATACTGGATACTTGAAACCGAAAAAAAATTGTTGGAAAAATGTCTACAAAACAAAAAAAAAATCCTCGAGCCGCTAAACTATATGATACGGTAGTGAAAATTGGAGATCACTCTGGACTGGAAGCAATATTGACCAATCATGATTTTTATATTTTTTAAAACTTGAAACAGAGAATTTTTTCACGAAACAAAATTATTTTTTTCCTATCTTTTTCTGACCGATCCCATGTCATTAAAGTCCGAAAAGTTGAATTTTAGATTGAAATACATGAGAACAGGTTTTTCTTTTTCAAAAGATTCTGGAAAGCGAATTCTTAATCTTTGTCATTACTCAATTTGGGATTTTGAAATCTTCACTAAAATTTGTTTACAATTGTTTTTGCAACTTAAACAATATTGCATTTCAAGAGAGAGTTGATAAGTTTTTCGAGAAACCGGAAAATTTTTTTTTTCACAAAATGGCTCTTTTGGTGAACAAAATTCATAATCGTTTTAGCACCAAAAACCCATTATTATGTATGAAAAAACTTGAAAGAAACGGTATTTTATAAATAGAAAAGATGGAAATTCGGTGCGGCAAACTTGCGAAAAGACGTGCGAAAGCGTTGCAAAAAATGGGCGGGGCTTACGTTATGTTCCGTAAAATCCCCAAAAATCTCAAAAATCCATGAAAAGCGACTAAAACTAAATGCTTTTTACTAAAAAGATTTTCGAAAAAATTTTGAAATAGTAATTTTTTTTTGACGGGGGGGGGGGGGGGGGGGGGGGGGGGGGGGGATACCGAATGAATCACAACTTGTACAAATTAAAACTGTCCCGTATCAGAACTATTATTTCACGTGAAGTTATTTTGATACGGTGACGGTTCTGATTAGGGATAAGGTTTTTGATTCCTCCTCACACGAGTTTACAGCGAGGGTAGGAAAGCGCGCTCTAATGATAAATTGATAATTTCGCTGCGTACCTCAATTAAAAAGACTATAATTGAGTCTTTATTGTATTCGGTGTGATTATCAGTGGTAGATTTTAAGATTATAGTATTTATTGTAATGACGTAATAAAAGGAAAGGAAACGAGGGATAAAGGGTTGGAAGGGGACAATGGTATCTTGGTGAATAGCAACGAGGAAAGTGGCAATGAGTTGGTGGGGGAATTGGAAGAACATGGTCTCACTGGAACGCACGTCCCTTTTATATCCATGAAGTCTGGTTTCCATTGCAGGCATTTTTGAATGTTGCCAAATAATTGCTTTAATTGTTGCCACTCCGTGTTCCTATTATGGAACGTAATAATTGCGCAAAGTGAAAGTCTCTCCATTCATGTTCCGGTTGACGGGAGAGGTGTTTGCGGGAAAGTGCAAGTATTCTTTTGATCGCGTAACTTATTGGTCGCGATATCAATTTCATGCGAACTTTTTCAACCGAATTTAGGGAAATGGGGCGAAACTGAGTATTCAACGTTTTTACCATTAGAGCGCGCTTTCCTACCCTCGCTGGAAACTCGTGTGCCTCCTTTAAAATCCATATTTATCAACAGAGCGCCTTTACATATCCTTATTCTATTAGGTATATTTAGTCCTGCCTCGGACCCCCGATGAGCAAACAAACAAGTCTGTCTCTTCTGTCTCTTTGTGTCCCTTTTGGTCCTCATTATAATTGTTATTATTTGAAGTAGTTATGTAATTGTGTACAAGCTTCCTTCGAGAAAGGGGGGTAACCTGACTCTGTCTGCCACCTCATGTGAAACCACACCGATTTATTTATAATAGGTCATTAGACAAAGGGATTGAATTATTATTTGTAATAAGGTGTCTGGGGGATCAGAAGAGTGGAACATTAATGGAAAATTTTTGGAAAAAATTTGCGGTTAAAAAAAATAGAAAGTGAAACAGAAATGTTTTTCAGCGAAATCGAAAGACCTTTTTCAGATTCTGACAGAGAAAAAAATTCGGGAGTTTAGATTTTTGCCCAAAAATGGAAAAAAATTGTACTGTTACATGGAAACGATCAAAGTAGATTTGATTCAGTTTTATCAATTTCCATCTTGTACAGTTTTTGAAATAGTTGTAGTTGGACCCAAATTTTTATAATATCAATTCCAACGTACTTTTTTCTTTAATTAAACTTTTCGTTATGAATTCACTCAAAAATCGCTCAAAACGGTACAGAACAGAGTTTTACGCAATTCCCGATTCCGTTTTCCGGATTCCGCAAAATGAAATTTCAATCCGTCATAACTCAAAATTTTTAAGGCAACAAGAATAGCAGAATTATGGAAAATATTTGAGCGATACTTCGGTATTCATTGCATCTAGCATGAAATGGCCCCTAAAAAACACTGAAGAATGGAGCCAACCTACTTTTTGAACCCAATCGCTCTTATCTGTTTTGAATCTCGCAAAGCCGATCATTCCAGATTCCGAATTCCGGATTCCGGATTCCTAATTCCAGAATCGAGAAAAGCCATTCCGTACAACTCTGGTACAGAACAGCCTTTGAAGAGAGTACAGATTTTAATAAAAAGGCCTAGAAAATTGATTCAAAAAAACAGGGCACTTGTTGGATTCTAGGCCATCAATCTGCACTCAAAAACTTAACTAGTCCATGAATTTTTTGAAGTGGAGTTCAATTAAGGTTCATCAGTTTATGAGTGTTTAGAATTAATACATTTTTTGAAGTTTGAAAAAAAAATTCCTGTTTCATAAAAGCTTTAAAGTTTTACCATATATTCTTGAAAGTAATACGGTTCCATTTACATATACGAATAAAAGGACTAAACTCACAATTTCATATTATCGATTTCGGCGTATTTATCAATCCTAATTCCATTTTTAATTATGAATTCATAGAAAAATAACTCTAAATGGTACAAAACGACATTTGAATGTTTGGACGAGTATATATTGATGGCCTAGAATCCGACAAGTGTAAGATTTACTTTCTTTTTTCTTTTCCCCTCTTTTTGTTGCTCAAAAATGGGAGAAACGGGTTTACGAGGATTAGAAAATAAAAAATTGATAGAGAATTGTAGAAAACATCTCATTTTTTCAGGTTCTGGTAGAGTAAAAGTTCGAGAGTTTAGTGAATTTCGCCTAAAAATAGAAAAATGGTACTGTTTTATTGAAATTATAGAAGTAAGTTTGATTTTATTTCATCAATATTCGATCCGTATTATTAAAAAGAGGACTAAACTCACATTTTTATATTATCAGTTCCGACGTCTTTTATTTCCATTCTTCATTATGCATTCACTCAAAAATCATTCTAGAACCCTTGAAGTTTCCAGAAAATATACCTAATTTTACAAAGAATTTGTCCAAATAAAACTATACTTTTCAATTACAAGCGCAGTACTAATTGAAAAATATTAAATTTTTCGTTTATAATTTCCATGTAACTGTTAATTTTTGTTCCAATTTTAGACGAAAAATCCTAACC
The DNA here is from genome assembly GCA_963572265.1 of Caenorhabditis doughertyi. Lineage (NCBI taxonomy): Eukaryota > Metazoa > Nematoda > Chromadorea > Rhabditida > Rhabditidae > Caenorhabditis > Caenorhabditis doughertyi. The sequence continues at coordinate 7,690,215 of OY751553.1, read as the reverse complement.
ATTCACAATATTTAGACTTGCTTTTTTTATTTTAATTCTATTTTTCATAATGAATTCACTGAAAAACCACTCTAAATTGTACAAAATCAAGTTTGAAACCATGGCTGACTACATAGAGAAATTCGTGAAAATTTTTGAAAAAAAATCTGTTTTCAGAAAATTAGAAGGTTTTGAAGCAACACTGAAAACCGATTTCAACACTAGTTTCGCTGCTCCTGGAAAAAGTTCGAATTTCGAAATTAATTGTACTGTTTCATGGAAATTATAGGAGCGGAATTCAGTTTAGTTTCATCAATTTAACCCTCAATTTTTTCGATGAATTCATTCAAAAATCGCTCTAACTCGTATTCAAACGATGTTTGAGAGAATTCCCATCAGACATGAGCGGAAGAGAAAATTTTGAGTACGGAAGACGGAAGTCGGAACAGTTTTTGAAAACTCGGAAACGGAAGGAATCAAGATTGCTGAAAGTACTCCAACTAGAAAAAAATTAAATTTTGTCGCATGAAACTGCAAATTTTAGGACAAAAACGTAGTTTGATGATCAATTAATTAGATTGAAAAGCGCTAATACCGTGCTGAAAAGTTGAAAAGTTTGAAAAATTTCCCCCGAGCTTCCGTATTCCCAAAGATCCAAACCGTTTGGAAAGACGAAAGACGGAAGCCGGAAGACGGAACAATTTTTGAACGTCCGGAAGTCGAAAGACGGAAGACGGAATTCCGCTCACGTCTGATGCCCATGCTTTCAAACATCGTTTTGTAGGGTTTGGAGCGATTTCTGGTTATATTCATAATGAAAAATGGGATAAGAACGAAAAAATACGTCCAATAATGTGCAACGTTAGAGATTTTCGTCAAAAATTAAAAAAAAACAAACTGTTTCATGGAAATTGTGAATGAAGAGTTTAGTTTTGATCTGTTAATGTCGATGTCGATATATTGGGTGAACACTCTCAGGGAAAAAAAGATTTCTGGAATCTTTGCAAAATATTTGAATATTTATCACAAAATGATAGTTCAAGAAAGCCGAGATTGTGAGAAATGGACAAACAATTTGTCGATTTGGAGCAACTATTTTTTTGAAAATTTTGAAAGAAAACCATGTTTCAAGAAAACTTTGAGAACTTCCTTAAAATTTTTGATAGTAGTAAAGTTCCGTTTGCTAAAAATGGAGGCTTAAAGATTATAGTAATTCGAGTTAAAAAACGGATAATTGTGGCCACAAGTTCACACAAAAAATCACTGTTTTTTGGGACATTCAATATCTGACAACTTTTTTTTCCAATAGTACTAGACTCGTGGCAATATCCAAAAATTTGAGATTCAAAAACAGAAAAAATTGTAAAAACAGGAGCAGAATTATCTAAAAAGCCGTTATTAATGAGATTTCAAGGAAACTTGAAACATTTTCTGTTTTCCAAAAATGTCATAAAAACGGTTAAATTTTAAATTTTACTTACAACCTGATTCCGTGTGCGTGCTCTTGCCTCGTCATATTCATGGGTGCATTTTTTTTTCCAGAAAATTTTCCATGCCATTATATTAGAGGTTCGTCACATATATTTTCATCCCTGTTTCTGAACAGGTTTATGAATGTTCAGTTCAACTGGACAACAATGATATGCCAATGACTTGATAGTTATTTTTTACTCTGTAAAATATATAGCTCCAGCTGCTCTTATATTAGAGGAATTCATTAGAATCTAGAAAAATATTTCCGGTTTCATGAAAATGGTAAAAATTTCTTGTGAAGTAATCTATAATCTATAAATCTCTACGCAGTTTTTTTTCTATTCGAATCTCATTGCAATTCTCAAAAATAAAATGCGGTTTCATGTATTTTCAAAACATTTTCCCCTACTTCACTGAATCAATAAGGCAAAATCCATTATTTTACAGTTATGTCTTTGCCACTTCACAATTTTTAATCAGATTTTATATTGAAAAATGGTGACAAAGTTTAGTGTTTCTGATAATTTTCAACACCTTCCTTCTAAACTGTCTGTGATTTGTTGTTTGATTAGTAGGTTCATCATTTTGTTTTCATCCCTGTTTCTGAACAGGGTCATCACTTATCAGTGTGAATGGAATACAATGAGGCTTTTTTCTTAATTCGCTATAATTGTGCCTTTGTATAAGTTCGAGCTGCTCTTTTATTAGCGAGTTTTATTGAGTTTTTATATGAAAAAGTCCTGTTTTATAGAAGCTTCATCAATATTTGAAGTCAGCTATAATGAATCTTCACCTCAGACATGTTTTATTAGAATCTAAAATTCGGTTTCATGCATTTGCAAAACATTGTCCTTACTTGTCTTTTGATAATCTAGGTTCTAAGAGAGTACACACTATTTGGAGAGAATTTTAGAAACATAAAAAATGAAATTCCATTTCACTTCTTCAATATAACTTTGTTTCAGAAATTTTAAATAATATTTCCGGTTCCAAGCTTCGTTTCCACATTATTCTCAACATTGAATCTAATATTTCTTTAAAAATAGTAGAAACGCAACTGCGCCATGCTGATAATTTTTCTTCCTAAGCTTTTTAATTTGTGAAAAAACATCACTGTTTTACGAAAGCTTCAAAAATTTTGCTATAGAACGCTTGGTGGTTAATTCGATAAGATAGATGTTGAAAAACAATGTGCTTTACCTTCAATAGAAGAGGAAGATTGTATTGTGCCCTTGTAATAGAGGTTTCAGAAATATTGAAAAAAAAGTTGCCCCGCTTTCTGAAAACTATAACACATTTCAACTGAAATACACTTGTATTCCATGAAAAACAGGTGAAACCTAATTGAAGAAAGTTAGAAAGAAGTAGAAAATGGATAAAACTGCATTAAAAGAGCATGTTCTTTCATTGTTTTGAGCCTAGGTTGCAGTGCTCTTCATTTGAAGGGGTTCTTTTTTGTGGAATTTGGAAACTGGGAAGTAGTGCTGCTCTATTTGGAAATTCTCAGATTAAAAAAAATGTTTCAAAAGTTTCAGAAATGAATTTCATATGAATTTTCCATTCAATGATATTATGATCTTCCATAAAGTTTTAAGCGAAGAGTTTTCTATTGCTGTCCACTAGAATTCCTTTAATAATTTTCTTTATTTCCAGAAATTTTGTTGAAGAAAAAAGCATCACCAAATATTTGAAATTTAAGAAAAAAGTTTTTGTTTCAAAAATTTCAGGAAAGAAATTCCTATTATAACTCTTCAATCCTTAGTTTACCAGATAATATGAGAATTAAAAGATGGAATTCACCTAATTAAAAAATAGTTTGCTGTTTATAGAAATTTAGAAGAACTTTCTATGGAACATCGAATTGTTAAGTCAGTAAGTTTTATTGGAGGAATAACAGGGTTACCAGTATCTTCAGAAATCAAAAATATGTCTTGTGCCCTTTTATAAGAAGTTTTCTCAAAAAAAAAACCGTAAAAAATGCTTCTTTATTATATGAACTATAAAAAATTCCAACTGAAATGCACTTACATTTACTTCATTAACTCGACTAACCCTAATATAAGAAATTTCAAAAAATATCTCAATTTCAAATCATAAGATGAAAAAGAATTTTCGAAACTTTTTGGATAATTATTTTGAGGTTTTCGAAATCAAAATTTTGTTTCAATTATTTTACGAAAAAGTTTCTTTTAACCTTCCATTCAATGTTGTTCTTAAACAATCAAATAAAAAATATAAATTTAGGGATTGCCTTTCTATTAGGGGTCTTTCAGATAGATGTCCGGTTTCAAAGTCTCCCTATCTATTCTATCTGGAATTTACTTCCGTTCATTTCTTCATCGATCCTCTCTAAACCTCATTCTAGATTCCTTTGTGCCTCTCTAAAATAGGTATTTTTCAGAAATCATGAACAAAATTGTTTGCTGTTTTTAAAGATTAAGAAAGCCTTTATGTAGAATTCCTAATTGTTAAATCAATTAATTCGATGGGAATTTTAGCGATGTAAAAATTTTCATGAAATAAGAGCAATTTTCCGTGCCCTTTTAATGAAGGTTTTCAAAGAAAATGAGAAAATTTTCCTGTTTTCCGAAAACTATAAAAATTTTAGCTGGAAAGCGCTTATAATCCATATTCAAATCCTAACATCTTGTTCAATAAATTTAGAAAACTGGTGATTTTCTGATGACTTCTGAAAGTTTTTTTTCGGGCGCACTTAATTAGGACTTTCAAAATCGAATTTCAGTTACAATCATTTTGCAGCTAAAGTTTTATTAAGCTTTCCATTCAATATTGTTTCTTTCCACGATGAACAAATAAAACATAAGAGATTTGAGAGTGCCTTTTTATTAGGGGTCTTTTAGATAAGTTACCAAAAGAAACTATTCGGTTTCATGAACTTCCTAACAGCTCCATCTGAAATTTACCTTTGTTCATTTTCAACCTCGTTGGTACTCAAAAACCAAATTCTAGATCCATTTGTGTCTTTTTAAAATAGGTAATTTTCAGAAATCATGAATAAATATGTTTGCTGTTTTTAAAGATTCAGAAAACCTTTATGTGGAATTCCTAATCGTTCTATCTATCACTTGTAAACAGTTTTTTCAATGAAAAAAGAACAATGTTCCATGCCCTTTCAATTCCGAAAACTATAAATAATTTTAGCTGGAATGCACTTACAGTCCGTAGTTGATTCCCAGCGAGAAGTTTAAGAAATTTACCATACAAATAATTTTATCGAATTTTTTTTTAATTTTCGGGCCTTCTTTATTAGAAATTTCAAGTTCTGTTTCAAATATTTCACAAATAATGTCTCTTTCACTTTCCATCCAGTTTTGATTATTCCCTGCGTTGAATTATGTAATAGATAAGAATGGGGAGTGCCTTTCTATTAGGGGGTTTCAGGTATTTTCCAGAAAAAAAACTGTTCGATTTCAAGAATTTCCTATCAACGCTATCTCGAAAGCACTGTCATTCTTCCTTCCTTTTTGAATTGACCTCAATCCAACTACGCACTCTCAAATACGCCCTCTCTCACCTCTCACTGCCGGCGGAGAGATGGCCGAGCGGTCCAAGGCGCTGGTTTAAGGCACCAGTCCCTTCGGGGGCGTGGGTTCGAATCCCACTCTCTTCAGTTCTTTTTTTTTCTTTTTTCCCCTTTCCTTTTCGAAACAAATTATACTTTTCGTAAAGAAAAAGGGAGCATTTGGGGAAGAAACCTAAACCTTGTAATTATGTGTCTTTTCGAAGGTGATTGAAGGGAAAAAAGAAAATAAATGGGATGGGATTTCGTGTGTGGAGCTGACTATTATTAAGCTTATGGATGAAATTGAGCAATTATTTCATGCGAAAAGGTGGGGAAAATGGAAGAAGGGATTTTTTGTGTAGAAGGAGATCGCGTTGAAACGAGAAAAATGAAAATTTCGAAGTTTTGGAATCTTTCTGAAACAGCGAAATTAATTTTTTTCAGCAGCTTTACTTTTCCGGTTACTGTATCTACTGTAAGCTGATCTACAGTAATCTACAGTAACCCTTGCACAGATATAGGATTACTGTAAAAAAAAGGCCGAAATTGGAACTGAAACAAGTAAAAGTGCTAAACTTTTCCAAAATTCTCGGAAACAGTGAAAAATAAATTATTAGGTTAATGTATCTACCAAATTACTAAATTGACTTTTTTTGCAGTATTCCCAATAACATATTGTAAATTGTTGAATTCAAAGAAAACGCCATAACTTTTAAGGTTTTTTCTTTTCTTTTCTGTGATAAAGTGATGTTCCTTTCGTTCAATTTATCAAGAGAGACTCACCCGAAAGGGCTTTTATTCATAGATAACTTGCATTCAGGGTTACACTTTATCACTACTCAAAAATGTTTCCAAAAAATCTCATAGAATCACTAACCGTCTGCCCTATTGAACCTTTTGTGTGTGGTTACTGATTGTTCTCCAGTCTTCCGATTCCGAATCCAACCTTGAATTGTCTCCTTGTCCCGTTCCAGATCGACACTGACATCGTCAGACGTGTTGCAGTGTGGCGTGGGGTGTGCGGTGGAGCACACTTGCATATTACGACACTCGCTCAGGGATAATGGGAAGGTCACCACGGATTGAGTGAGTTTGAGACTGCCAATGATCGGGAACTCAACTTACCTATTGGTTACTTGTCCAAAAAGTTACTTGTCAAAACTTGTCCATTTAAATCCAAAAGGTCCTGGTTTCGCAGTTGTTGTTGTTGTTGACAGTTGCTTTTGAATTGCCATTTGGATCGTCTCTGCAACATGGAAAACAAAGACAAGGGAAAAAATTAAGTTTATATCTTAATTTTTTGTTTTTTTTTTGTTGATAAAGTGATATTCCCTTAATTCAATTTATCAAGAGAGACTCACCCGAATGGGCTTTTATTCATAGATAACTTGCATTGAGGGTTACATTTTATCACTACTCGAAAATGTTTTGAAACTGTTCAAAAAAGCCTAAATTCACTAACCGATGATCCGTTTTTTTTCCGTCTCCAAAATCTTCTGATTCAACATCCGAGGTGGTCTCTTCTAGATGGTCGCCGTATTCGTTCTTGAGTGCTCATTGGCCTTCCTTTAGTCTTCCGACTGTAGTTCACTGAAGTTGCTATAGTCATCAGTTGCTTTTTTTATCGTTTGTTTTTCTTTGTTCCAATCGACTCTGCAACATGAAAAACACAAGACAAGGGAAAGAACGATTTCTAGTTTTCTAGTGATAAAGTGATATTCCCTTAGTTCAATTTATCAAGAGAGACTCACCCGAACGGGCTTTTATTCATAGATAACTTGCATTCAGGGTTACACTTTATCACTAACCAAAATGTTAAACAACTTTTCAAAAACCCATAAAACCACTAACCGTTCATATTGATCCTTTTTGTTCCACATCCAAAACCTTCCGAACAAAGAGTTTGGTCCGTTCGTATCATTTCTATATGTTCTTGTATGGTTGGTCGTCACTATTAGCCAGTAGGTTCTGATCTCTTGTCTTGAATTATTCCCGTAGTGTTGCTACTCAAGTGCTCTTCTCAGTCTCCTTGTCCCATATTCTGCAATATAAAAAACCCAAGACAAGGGGAAACAATAGAATTTTGATATTCAAAATGTTATTTTTTTTTGTTGATAAAGTGATATTCCCTTATTTCAATTTATCAAGAGAGACTCACCCGAACGGGCTTTTATTCATAGATAGCTTGCTTTCAGGGTTAAACTTTATCACCAAGCAAAATTCAATAATTTTCCTAAAAATCCCATAAAATAGACTCAACGTTTATTCTTCAGTCCTTTTGTTTCACATCTTCTGGATGGCCCCCACTGAATGCTCTCTGGTCTTCCTTTGGTCTTTCGATTACTATGCACTGTAGTTTTTGTAGTCGTCAATTGCTCTTGGGTTCATGTTAATGCCCATTTGTATCCTGGGGTGACCGTAGCTGCTTGGTTCCTTGTTCTCTCCAGTCATCCGATCGTGAGTCCAACCTTCAAAATAAACAGACACAAAAGAGAAAATTAAAAGGCTTTTCCTGAAGAATTTATGATTTTTCAAAATATTTTTTTTTGTGTGATAAAGTGATATTCCCTTATTTCAATTTATCAAGAGAGACTCACCCGAAAGGGCTTTTATTCATTGATAACTTGCATTTGGGAGTATCACTTTATCACTATTCAAAACCATAAGAAAGCTTTCAAAATAACCGCAAATTTGGTCAAGAACCCATAAATTCACTAACCGTTGATATTGTTCCTTTTCTTCCACTGCCAACACCTTGAACGTTTCTGCCCCATTAAATCCTTGCTGGGTGGTTCCTGATTGTTTTCCTTTGTTCCGATCCGATGCCGAATCCAATCTTGCCTCCTTGTCCTGTTTCGGACCAACTCTGAAACATGAAAACACAAGACAAGGGAAACAACAATTAGAATATCGAATTAAAATTATTTTTCTTATGCGATAAAGTGATATTCCCATAGTTCAATTTATCAAGAGAGACTCACCCGAATGGGCTTTTATTCATAGATAACTTGCATTCAGGGTTACATTTTATCACTATCCAAAAATGTTTCAAAACTTTTCAAATACAAAAAAAACTGACCGTTTGTTTCGTTTTCCATGTTTCCATTCGGCTTCCGAATCTGTTTGTCCACACGCGAGTCTCGGGTGATGGCAGTCTATCCCTGGAAATTTAATTTGATTTAAGAATCATTTTGAAAATGAAAGACGTTAGAAGATACGGTCGATTAAAGGAGAGTTCTAGAATGAATGCTGGTGACAGGCAAAAGACTGCAAAAGACGCGATGATGTCTGGGATACTCAATCGATATTTGAAGTCTTCCACTAGAGAGTATTACAAAATAAGAGACCCAGCGTCCGAGGATACGTCACACTCTGATGACACGTCACACGCGGTGCAGCGTGCCGCGAAGTGTGCGGTCGAGCACACTTGCACTGCATGCCATGCTGGGTCTCTCATTCTGTGTACTCTCTCGTAATAGAGCGTATCGATTGAGTTTCCCACAAGACCTTTCACCACCTTTCCTTCCTTCCGTTTCATCTTTTTTTCTATCCTTTTTAACCTTTTTCAACCCATTTCAACCGATTTTCATCAAGTTTTTATCTTTTTTCATCACTTTTTCATCCTTTGTTCATCCTTCTGATAATCGGCCGGCTACTATCAAAACTACAAATTCAAATTTTTTTCGAATGGCTCAGAGATATTGAAGAAATGCCTGGCAAGGGCAAGGAATTGGCAAGTAGGAGGAGTCCATCCTATACTATCTATGAACATTTCTCTTCAAAATACGTCCGAATTTGAGGAATAAAGCGAGAAGAAAACCGTAGAAGACGTTTCCTGAAACTTCCTGAATCTTTTGTTGAATATCCGTTCATAGCGGTGGAGCGCATTTGCCCAGTGCACAAAGTGTTCTAAAAGAAGAGTTTTGATCTCAGCTATCCATAGTTCCTAATCCATTTTTCCCCAATACCTGCCTTGTTTTAAATCCGTTTAGGGTAGAAAAAAAAGGAAACGGAAGGAAGGAAAGGTGGTGAAAGGTCTTGTGGGAAACTCAATCGATACGCTCTGTTACAAGAGAGTGCCAAAGAGTGAGAGACCCAGCATGAAATGCAGTGCAAGTGAGCTCCACCGCACACACTACACGGCACGCCGCACCGCGTGTGACGTGTCATTAGAGTGCACACGCTGGGTCTCTCATTCTGTGGCACTCTCTCTCGTAATAGAGCTCAGTATCGATTGAGTTTCCTTCTTTGCCATCGGGTGACCATTCTCACTCAATCAGTCAGTCAGTGTCTTTTGCAGTCTTTTGCCCTGTCTTCATTCTGGAACTCCCCCCTTTTTTTGCCCTGTCTCCAGCATCTATTCTGGAACTCTTTTTATAATCGACCTTATCTTCTGACGTATTTCATTTTCAAAATGATTTTTTTATCAAATTGAAATTTAGGGATAGATCGCCATCAACCGAGACTCGCGTGTGGACAAGAAGATTTGGAAGCCGAGAGGAAACCTGGAAAACGGAGCAAAAGGTCAGTTTTTTTTGTATTTGAAAAGTTTTGAAACATTTTTGAATAGTGATAAAGTGTAACCCTGAAAGCAAGTTATCTATGAATAAAAACCCTTTCGGGTGAGTCTCTCTTGATAAATTGAAATAAGGGAATATCACTTTATCACACAAAAAAAAATAAATCTTCGTTTTCCCCTTGTCTTGTGTTTTTCGTGTTGCAGAGTCGATCTGGAACGGGACAAGGAAACAATTCAAGGTTGGATTCGGGATCGGAAGACTGGAGAACGATCAGGAACCACACGGGAAAGATTCAATTGGGCTGAAACGTTGAAGATGTTGGCAGTGGAAAAAAGAATCAATATTAACGGTTAGTTAATTTATGAGCTCTGGATCAACTTTCGATTCTTTTAAAATTTTGAAAAAAATTTTGAGTAGTGATAAAGTAAGACCCTCAGTGCATGCTATCTTTGCGAGAAACAATGCAGTTTCTCACAAAAAGTGTTAGAAACTGCTTTCAAATCTTTGAAATTTTGAAATTCCCGCCAGATTTATCAAAGAAACCACGCCATATAGGAGATTGTTCAGTCCAAAAGATGACCTTTCCCACGGGGCACTATCTGTGCCTCTAAGTCTTGTGCACTCTCTGGTTTTCACATTCACAAGGTTCTTCACATATATTCGCTCTTGGAAATCCCTCTCACCATCTTCGTTGTGCGAAGACTCCGCCCACTTTTACGCGCGCGTTTTTTGCGCGTACTCAGTTGGTGTGCGTCTTCTCGAAAACAGTCTTGCACAACCATTCATTTCTTCTACATGATCCTGTAAGTGATTGTCTCTTTTTGTTCATTTCATGGGACAATTCTAATCACTATCTCACCGGAATTCATGCTCTTTTTTGCTCTCGTTTCCTCATTACCTGGTTCTTGCATTCTCACTATTGACATTTTCAGATACTGCACCATGGACTGCAACATTTGCGACGCCTCCATCCCCTGTACGACAAAGCAGCTCAACCAGTGGAACGTACCGTTTTGCAGATGAGTTTGGACGACACACGGAAAATAAAGCTGAATCATCAGGTATTTGGGGACTGCTTCAAAACTATAGAACACTGGGTCATTTATATATATCCATCTACCAACTGATAGCTATCTGATAACTTAGAATCATATGACATATAGGAAATACCCTAGATTTACCCCCGTTCTCCGTCTGGTTATGAGATCGGGAATAGGGCAATCATAATAGGGTTTCAGTTGGACCCATTTCAAAAACTAGACAATACTGGGTCATTTATATATATCCATCTACCAACTGATAGCTATCTGATAACTTAGAAACATATGACATATAGGAAATACCCTAGATTTACCCCTGCTCTCCGTCTGGTTATGATATCGGGAATAGGGCAATCATAATAGGGTTTCAGTTGGACCCATTTCAAAAACTAGAGAATACTGGGTCATTTATATATATCCATCTACCAACTGATAGCTATCTGATAACTTAGAAACATATGACATATAGGAAATACCCTAGATTTACCCCTGCTCTCCGTCTGGTTATGAGATCGGGAATAGGGCAATCATAATAGGGTTTCAGTTGGACCCATTTCAAAAACTAGAGAATACTGGGTCATTTATATATATCCATCTACCAACTGATAGCTATCTGATAACTTAGAAACATATGACATATAGGAAATACCCTAGATTTACCCCTGCTCTCCGTCTGGTTATGAGATCGGGAATAGGGCAATCATAATAGGGTTTCAGTTGGACCCATTTCAAAAACTAGAGAATACTGGGTCATTTATATATATCCATCTACCAACTGATAGCTATCTGATAACTTAGAAACATATGACATATAGGAAATACCCTAGATTTACCCCTGCTCTCCGTCTGGTTATGATATCGGGAATAGGGCAATCATAATAGGGTTTCAGTTGGACCCATTTCAAAAACTAGAGAATACTGGGTCATTTATATATATCCATCTACCAACTGATAGCTATCTGATAACTTAGAATCATATGACTTATAGGAAATACCCTAGATTTACCCCTGCTCTCCGTCTGGTTATGAGATCGGGAATAGGGCAATCATAATAGGGTTTCAGTTGGACCCATTTCAAAAACTAGACAATACTGGGTCTTTTATATATATCCATCTACCAACTGATAGCTATCTGATAACTTAGAATCATATGACTTATAGGAAATACCCCAGATTTACCCCCGTTCTACGTCTGGTTATGAGATCGGGAATAGGACAATCATAATAGGGTTTCAGTTGGACCCATTTCAAAAACTATAAATTACTGGGTCACTTTTGTATCCATCTACCAACTGATAGCTATCTGATAACTTATACCCATAGGACTTATAGGAAATACCCTAGATTTACCCCTGTTCTCCGTCTGGTTATGAGATCGGGAATAGGGCAATCATAATAGGGTTTCAGTTGGGCCCATTTCAAAAACTATAAAATACTGGGTCATTTATATATATCCATCTACCAACTGATAGCTATCTGATAACTTATACCCATATAACTTATAGGAAATACCCTAGATTTACCCCTGTTCTCCGTCTGGTTATGAGATCGGGAATAGGACAATCATAACAGGGTTTTCAGTTGGGCCCATTTCAAAAACTATAAAATACTGGGTCACTTATATATATTCATCTACCAACTGAAAGCTATCTGATAAATTAGAGACATATAACTTATAGGAAATACCCTAGATTTACCCCTGTTCTCCGTCTGGTTATGAGATCGGGAATAGGGCAATCATAATAGGGTTTCAGTTGGGCCCATTTCAAAAACTATAAAATACTGGGTCATTTATATATATCCATCTACCAACTGATAGCTATCTGATAACTTATACCCATAGGACTTATAGGAAATACCCTAGATTTACCCCTGTTCTCCGTCTGGTTATGAGATCGGGAATAGGACAATCATAACAGGGTTTTCAGTTGGACCCATTTCAAAAACTAAACAATACTGGGTCACTTATATATATTCATCTACCAACTGAAAGCTATCTGATAAATTAGAGACATATGACTTATAGGAAATACCCTAGATTTACCTTCGTTCTCCGTCTGGTTATGAGATCGGGAATAGGGCAATCATAATAGGGTTTCAGTTGGGTCCATTTCAAAAACTATAAAATACTGGGTCATTTATATATATCCATCTACCAACTGATAGCTATCTGATAACTTATACCCATATGACTTATAGGAAATACCCTAGATTTACCTCCGTTCTCCGTCTGGTTATGAGATCGGAATTAGGGCAATCATAATAGGGTTTCAGTTGGACCCATTTCAAAAACTAGAGAATACTGGGTCTTTTATGTATATCCATCTACCAACTGATAGCTATCTGATAACTTATACCCATATGACTTATAGGAAATACCCTAGATTTACCTCCGTTCTCCGTCTGGTTATGAGATCGGAATTAGGGCAATCATAATAGGGTTTCAGTTGGACCCATTTCAAAAACTAAACAATACTGGGTCACTTATATATATTCATCTACCAACTGAAAGCTATCTGATAAATTAGAGACATATGACTTATAGGAAATACCCTAGATTTACCTCCGTTCTCCGTCTGGTTATGAGATCGGAATTAGGGCAATCATAATAGGGTTTCAGTTGGACCCATTTCAAAAACTAGCGAATACTGGGTTACTTATATATATTCATCTACCAACTGATAGCTATCTGATAACTTATACCCATATGACTTATAGGAAATACCCTAGATTTACCCCTGTTCTCCGTCTGGTTATGAGATCGGGAATAGGGCAATCATAATAGGGTTTCAGTTGGACCCATTTCAAAAACTAGACAATACTGGGTCACTTTTATATCCATCTACCAACTGATAGCTATCTGATAACTTATACCCATATGACTTATACGAAATACCCTAGATTTATCCCCGTTCTCCGTCTAGTTATGAGATCGGGAATAGGGCAATCATAATAGGGTTTCAGTTGGACCCATTTCAAAAACTGGAGAATACTGGGTCTTTTATGTATATCCATCTACCAACTGATAGCTATCTGATAACTTATACCCATATGACTTATAGGAAATACCCTAGATTTACCCCCGTTCTCCGTCTGGTTATGAGATCGTGAATAGAGCAATCATAATAGGGTTTCAGTTGGACCAATTTCAAAAACTAGAGAATACTGGGTCACTTTTATATCCATCTACCAACTGATAGCTATCTGATAACTTAGAATCATGTGACTTATAGGAAATACCCTAGATTTACCCCCGTTCTCCGTCTGGTTATGAGATCGTGAATAGAGCAATCATAATAGGGTTTCAGTTGGACCAATTTCAAAAACTAGACAATACTGGGTCACTTTTATATCCATCTACCAACTGATAGCTATCTGATAACTTATACCCATATGACTTATAGGAAATACCCTAGATTTACCCCCGTTCTCCGTCTGGTTATGAGATCGTGAATAGAGCAATCATAATAGGGTTTCAGTTGGACCCATTTCAAAAACTAGCGAATACTGGGTCACTTTTATATCCATCTACCAACTGATAGCTATCTGATAACTTATACCCATATGACTTATAGGAAATACCCTAGATTTATCCCCGTTCTCCGTCTGGTTATGAGATCGTGAATAGAGCAATCATAATAGGGTTTCAGTTGGACCCATTTCAAAAACTAGACAATACTGGGTCACTTTTATATCCATCTACCAACTGATAGCTATCTGATAACTTATACCCATATGACTTATAGGAAATACCCTAGATTTATCCCCGTTCTCCGTCTGGTTATGAGATCGTTAATAGAGCAATGATAATAGGGTTTCAGTTGGACCCATTTCAAAAACTAGACAATACTGGGTCACTTTTATATCCATCTACCAACTGATAGCTATCTGATAACTTATACCCATATGACTTATAGGAAATACCCTAGATTTATCCCCGTTCTCCGTCTGGTTATGAGATCGTGAATAGAGCAATCATAATAGGGTTTCAGTTGGACCCATTTCAAAAACTAGACAATACTGGGTCACTTTTATATCCATCTACCAACTGATAGCTATCTGATAACTTATACCCATATGACTTATAGGAAATACCCTAGATTTACCCCCGTTCTCCGTCTGGTTATGAGATCGTTAATAGAGCAATCATAATAGGGTGTTGAGAAGATCAGTGACCTCGGCTACTGCCTTCTCACAGCATTTCAGTCAACACCTATTTAAATACATTTAATAATAAATTTATTAATTTATTATTATTTCTTTATTTAGTTGTTTTCCTTTCATTTATCCTTTCTCTTTCAAATTCTGTTTTATTGGGTAAATTCCCCCTTAATCAATTAATTTAGTTAATTCCGCTCGTTGTCTGCACTCTCCACTGCGTCTCTCTCTCGTCGTCTGCCGCAGCAGTCGCGCCCTCCTGCGCTGGTCTCGCCGCGATGGACACAGCTCAACGACTGCGACCGTATGCCGAACTTCCTCGCTGCGCTCGCTCACCTAAATTAATTCAATCTTCACCGTTTTTACCCTAAATTGTTGGTTGTTTATCGTAAAATATGTTGTAAAATGGACTCCGTTGGTCTCTGCTGTGACCTCGGCTGGCAAAGGTCTTCTTTTGGGAAGAATCCCTTTCCTCCGAGTCATTGCAGTGACCTCGATCCTATTTTCCCCATTTTTCTCCCTAAAACTGTCCGACTTTGAAAGGTTTGACTCCGTTTAAAGGTTTTTACCGCAGTCACCTCGGTGACGTGCTTTTCCTAATAAATGGGTCAATTGTCTTAAACTGTGTATCTTGTTTGCATCGCTCATCCCCAGCTCCTACTGAACCACCTCTGGAGCTGGGTCTTGTTCTAGAAGGGACTCATGTGTTCTCCGCTCATCCCAGCCTATACTGACTAGGCCAGGCACTAGCCTGGGGCGTCCACATTTGGTGCATCGACCGGATTCCTTCGGGAACCCAGTCAGCCGTCCCTTCGTGATGTATTCGAGCATACCACGGTTTCTGACTTCTCAGTCGGCTCAGCGAAAGAGAGAATCTAGGGAATTTTACGACATTATCCGACATTTTGGCGGTGATTCGGGGTACCCTTGGAGGATTTTCGTGCATGATTGGCTGGTCGTTCGCTGGTTCTAATGTCTACCGTTGGCTTGATTTGGTTCTTTATCGTGTATATCGAATTTTTTATTGGATATTTATCGTGTG
The DNA here is from genome assembly GCA_963572265.1 of Caenorhabditis doughertyi. NCBI lineage: Eukaryota > Metazoa > Nematoda > Chromadorea > Rhabditida > Rhabditidae > Caenorhabditis > Caenorhabditis doughertyi. The sequence goes on along the minus strand of OY751553.1, from coordinate 7,674,480 downwards.
GAATTATGCTGAGCAATTCGGAGTCAGATTACTTTCGACGGATTATATTATTATCATATTATATTCTCGAGATGATCGGATGTTCAGGCCTCGAATGGCTTTATCGATTTTTTATCGGCAATGATTGCAATGATTATTTCTCTTTTGTTACCCTGAAGGTTAGTCACGATTTTTCGCCCATTTTCGGTAAGAGTTAGGCTTAGCACGTTGTCATGTCGTAAGGACCGTCTCCTTTCGCTGGGACTAGACTTCACTGTTTATTTCCTCCGAATTGAGCTCGCGAGTGGGGTAAACTTTTATAGTTTACATTCCCCGGGATACAGGCAGACTATGACAGCGTCTTTCCTAATTCTAACTACTGGAGGTGGCGAGAGATCACCTCGTTAGGTGTTTGGGGGGATGTTCTTGGTCTTGTACCTTCTTCGGGATTTTGCCGTCCTGCCTTCCATTGTAAGGACCGTCTCCTTTCGGCGGGATTAAATCCCCCGAATTGAGCTCGCGAGTGGGGTAGACTTCACAGTTTACATTCCCCGGGATACAGGCTTATGGCTAGGCTTGACGGCAAACAGAGCTGAAGTACTTGACCGTATAAGAACGTCACCTCGGACATTATTTGCGAGGGACATTCTTTCAGAAAAACCCTAGTTCGCTCTAATTCCTCTCCGTTACCCGTCTATAGTACTCTCGGTCCCACACCACGATCGCGTGTTGTCTCTGAGCTGCAGGCTGGCACCCTAAAAAAGTCCTCCTCCCACTTTATTCAGTGCTCTCGTAGATCGTGTGTGGCCCGAGAAGAAATAGCTCGGAGCGGCTGAGGAAAAAGTCGAGCTATGGAAACAGCTCTTTCGTCTCTCTTTGTTTTATGTGCACTTCGAGGTCGACTTCTAGTATAGAAGCACAGATTAGCTCTCGGGGTTAAGTGTTCTTTCCACCCGCTGACTAAGCTGTTACCGATCCGAAGCTGCCACGTGAAGCCAAAGAGGCCGTCAGACTGTTACCTCGATTCGCTCGAGTCTTATCACTTTGAGAAGTGAGTTTAACCCGATGATTCTCTTGTTTCCTGCATTCTCAACAATTGTTCTCTTATGAGATACTTGATCTTTCTAATATCCTGGCGTCTCGTTGGGGGGGAGAAGGAAGGAAGGGCGCTTTCTTGGTGTCTCGAAGGCACACTACCCTTAGGGGTCGGATTCGTACCGGAATGACTTCTCTCCTGCGAAAGCAAACCACGGGGCGTTGACTCACGGAAATTTTTGAACAAAAATTTAATTAATTCGAGCCGTAGTTCACTAGTGGGCCGGGCGTAAGCTTGGTCACAGCTGGGATAACCGAGACGCTTCCTAAAAAGTTCGTCAAGGGGAACCACAGGGGATTGCGGTTAGAACGTGAGTTTTGGTCCACCGATCGGTCAAACGTCAGTGCACCTATGGGTAATTTGGAAGCTTCATTGGGAATCAGAAACGAGCTGAAACTTAGAAATTAACTTGAAGTGACCGCGCTTGGTCTGGGAGATTTATTTCTCAGTCATCGCAGTTACCTCGGGTTAAAAGTATAAGCATATCATCATATTTTGCGTATTTTTTCGGATAAAAGTACGACATCCCTTTCAGGTTTGAGCTTCGGCTCGGTCTCCTTTCTAGTCTAGGTAGATTGTTGTTGCGTAGACTGTTCCTTGGCTTTATAACATATTTTGATTGTGGTACTTTCCTCTGTGATCCGCTCACATTTCGCAGGAAATAGGCTTAGCTCATTGTCATGTCGTAAGGACCGTCTCCTTCCGCCGGGTTTAGACTTTTACAGTTTACTTCCTCCGGATTGAGCTCGCGAGTGGGGTAGACTTTACAGTTTACATTCCCCGGGATACAGGCAGATTATGACAACGTCTATCCTATTTCCAATTATTGTGAAAAGTGACTGACGAGCGGAGAAAAGTTACCCCGAAGGATCCTTCGGCCGACTTGTCTACCTTCAGGTCTCCTCGGAGACTTGATCCAGACAGACCGTGACCGCGGGCACCTCTTCGGTCATTTCCCTCTGCCTTTGTAGCTTAAGTGTTGTAGTCGTCCTTGGTTGAACGTTCACGTCTGATCTCTTTCTCTGGAGCTCTGTAGTCTGGACTTAGGGGATTTTCCTGCTATTTCCTTCCGACCTTGGTGTCATTTCATCTGCCTTCGAGGTGTATACCTGTTGGTAGTGGATGATCCTTCAGGTCATATGGGAGGCCTGTCGGATACAGCCTCGCTGGTCTGATGGGGTAATGTTTGTCCAGTGGAGTTACGGTGGAGGAGTAGGGCATGACCGTATCTCTCACGTCGCGGCTACAAGATTTATCTATTAGCATTCACCGAACCGATCAATGGTTCAACGAGTCGAAAGGCATAGCGAATGAGCATCTTAATAAACCTTAGAGCCAAGGCTACGAGTCGACGTTTTTACGTAACAGCAACCGGTAGCGATAAGAGGTTGTGTCTGAAGTGAGAGTAGTCGTTTTTTCTAAGATGGGAGTCTTGGAAGCTTCTCTTCGGGTATGATTTCGAGTCGTTATTTTCGGCCCGTTGGCTCTCGTCTCGATGATGCCAGCTAGTGTGGTTTGCCAGAGCTGTTATCAGGAACGATCTTCGATTCAATCGGAATCGTTTCTGATTCTCTCTGACACATCCGCATGTTCATGTTGGTTTGATTGGAGCTTGGGAGCTAACCTCGGACGAGCCTCTACCAGAAAAGATTCCGGAGTTGACGCTCACCTTGAAGAGGATGTGAGAAGGAGTAATCCCCTCAAACCGGTATAGAAACTGCTGCGGTCACCACGCCTCGCTGCGTGCCACGTGGAGCTTAGCTCAGATTCTAATCGGCTGCATTCATGTAGACGTGTTGACCTCATATCGGCAACTCTCCTTGTCTGTTCTAATTTTCGGTTCGGTCCCTTTACTGCGTGACACTTCGGTTCATGCGGCAAGGTCTGATTTAGGTGACGGCTAGGGCCCAGAGGATCCTCGGAATCCTCTGGCCCCCCGGAGCGTTGCTCTTGAATCTTTACGAAGCTTTCAAGTCAACGCTCCAGGTTTTCCGTTACCCCGAAAGAGAATAAGTAAGGCTGAGCTATCGCTGAAGCGATTCAACGTGTTCTTGGTTTCAAATGAGTACATTTGGGAGTCTCGAGACTTCCTCGGTTCTCTGGAGCGGTTAACTTCAGCTGAATCAGGAACCTCGAGATTCTGATTGACGTGACCTCGAGGCGAAAGTTATATTTCCCTCGGAGTTACAGGAAGTACCAGAGGATTCTCGGAATCCTCTGTACCCCTGGAGCGATCTTGAGTTCCTTTCGGTCTCACAGATTACCAGCCTTTCCGTTCAATCAAATCGAAACACATTGACAACACATTCCAAACTACTATGAGTGCGGGAATCGGAGTATTTGTGAGTTTTCTCTTCACATGTCGCCTCGCTCCTTTGGGGAACGAATTTTTCGTCCGCAAAAGTCGAGCGACGGTGAGAGTAGTTCTGGTAGTCTGCTGTATTTCTGACTAGAAAAATAGCATGATTTGGTGAATGTCAGTCTGGAGAACTGACTAATGTTCGTTGTTCTTCGCTCCGCTTTGGTATCCTTGGTGGCGTCACGTCGCGTGGCTTTTACATCTTGCGAATTCTCCGAAAATTTCCGAATTTCGAAATTCCGAGTTGTAATAGTGACGTTATCAAGGCTTCCAATTCTAGTCTTTGGAGATACCTTCCCAGTTTTCCTATAGACAAGGCTCGAAGCTACGTAAACTTACTCGAACATGAACCTTACCACGAACTTTCAAGACAGAACAAAGAAACGAAAGAATTAGTGTCGGTGCGGTTATTTCAGGTCTATTCAGATTGTTGTCGTTTGTGATGAGAATGGGATTGTCAGTCGATAAGTGTCTCTTCCGTTGACATTGAAGGCTACAAGCGAATTTGTTTCCTCTCTGTTGATTACTCTCTGAGGTGCGGTTCTCCGGTCATAGAAGAAGCCGTCAAGCTTTCATTTTCATGGAGCCTTATTCTGGTCCTGACGTTGGGCCTTTCTCGTCGAACATGTTCGCACGCAGGAATCCTAAATCGTTAGTTACCCCGGAATGCGCTCTAGGAATGAATATTACGGTCTCTCGAGTGCTCTCGGAAACCTGCCTTTAGACGATTGGAAGCTGAAAAGTCGCTCTGAGAAACCACGATCAGCCGCAGCACAACATTCAGTGGAATACGTGGTCGTTTAAAGATTAATTCATGCTTTCCGATCATCTGTCACGAACATTTTCTGTCAGAATCCGCTTTGATCGGAATCCGCTTTAAGCTTGAATTGTCTTCACGTCTTCCTCGCTGTATAATACCGGAGTGGACTTCACCAAACCCGGAACAGCGGTTCTGGTATCACGGTTAGGCGTGATTTCGTGGTGCTCTCCGAGTCTTGTATGATCTAGGTTCGTTGGATTATACGCTGGCGGAACGCTTCGATTACTAGATCGTGACGAAGTTTAGTAGTTGGACGTTTTGTCAAAAGATTTGGGAACCTCCGCGTGCCTCTTAGTACTGGTCGAAGTTCTTTTCTTTGTTTTTCACCGCTCGTTTGTTTCGTGCAATTCAATCTTGCCCCAACGAAAACCCAAGTCACTTGGCGTTTTTTCAGAGGGCGCAAGACGGATAAGCTATTGATTCCTCACTGAATCTGTTGTTCTCGACGAGAAAGCCCTAGGAATTTTTGTCAGAGAATAGACGGACGAAGGGAGGCTATCTTTGGAACACGCGCTGGTACGGCTGAAAAAGGAGCTAAGGAGCCGGTCAGTAGATTTAGAATTTTTCATAGACCTCGTGTGGAAAACCGATCGTTACTTGTCCAAGCTGTAAAGCCGAAGCTCGTGAAAGATGGTGTTCTCGTCTGCATTAATTCAAAATCAAATTCACATTAGGTGTTACAGTCTCTTTCGGAGCTCGCTGAGAGAGCTGATATTCGAAGTTCTTGTTAACTAGATAGTTTGCTTAGTCACCAGAGTTATGATTGAATCATCAGATAGTTACTACGCCGTAAGTTGCCAATGATCGAGCGTTAGACTTGTCTGAAGATTTGTCTACCTCGTTTCGTGGTAATAACCCGGCCAGTCGGATACAAGTTAATCTTAACTCCGTCTGCTGCTTTCTTTCATTTCCCCGGCTTTCTAACGATTGTCTTACTTCAAGCTACTCCGTTTATCTCTCGATCGGCGTCTTTTGGATACTGGAATCACCCCACGTCGACTTGTCGATGAATAGGCGATTGGCCTGGACCCACCAAGAAGTCTGGCCTACCAGTTGGGCTGCCCAAACGCTTCTCCACCTTGTTTGGCTGAAGATTTGCAGGCTCCCACTGGAGATCGGGCGCTTCTTGCTAGGCCGCCAATTCTAATAGCTTGAATGAGGAAACTGTTCAGGAACATCTACATTATCTCAAGTCCGAAACACTTTTCAATGCTTCGCTTCTCGGAGATGTAGAGGAGACTTCCAAGTTACCGTTTGTAGTTCTAAAGACTACAGACGGGCGGTCTTTGACTGCTTTAGTCGACTCAGGTGCATCCATTTCGGTGATTTCTCACCAGAGTGCGACTGCCATCGGGCTCGATATAAAAGCTGTCAGAAGACTGTGTATCTCGGGGTTTCGTTCTACTGCTACAGATACCTCAAACATCTATCAGTTGCCTCAAATTCATGCATGAGTGAACGATGTGGAAGAAAAGCGTTGCTGAGAACCCAGTCGCTTCTCTTGTCTCTAAGAAGTCTTTTTAGACTTTTAGGTGGATGACCTGCAGTTCGTTAAATTGTTACCATGGGCGGCAAATGCTTCGGAGATTCAAGCTAACTTGGACACTTCCATAAGCGGAGTTTCCATCATTTCCACTGGTACTAGTTACTCAGACTCAGTCGACCAACCTCCGTTACCTATAATCTGTGTCTTCTGAGATTCATTATCTTGAAGGAATATCTAACACAATAGAGCGAAATTTCTCGTCTCCGTTGTAATTAGCTTATTCTATATCCGAGAGACGAGTCTTGGGCGGTAGTTGTTCCTTGAGTTTCTAGCAGGTTCAAAATCGGGCCTGCAACTATTTCAGTTCAGTCCGATTTCTGGAGCTATGGATTCTTGTGGGCTACAACTCACTGTATTGGCTATCGAGTGATTTGATTTGGACAACTCATATCGATTCCAGCAGACCACAGATGGTAAAACCCAGTGTAATAGATCTCATCTGGAGTTTCTTGGTTGGGAATTCCGCGGTCACTTCGTCACTGGTCGGCTGTATAAGCGTAGAGATCACCTCGTTTTTTGAGACTTATTTTCTTGCTACGACTGTTAAAATTGTTGTCAGGATCTCGCCTTCTGGTCTACCTCAAGCTAGCGACTGTGATAATTCTATTAATTTCATAGGCCATCGTTACTTGGCGATGACCGGACAAGTTTCCACACGACGATTTTCGCAGAATAGGACTATCGGTAACAGTGACAACGCGATCTCAGAAGGATCTTTACTTTCCAGAGCTTTGCGTTGGTTCTCTGTGTGCACCCCGCTTAGTTCTTTTGTTCAAGGAAGTAGTCACAGAAACGAGAATAAACCAATTGTCAACTTGTCAAGCTTTGTTGCTTAGCGTTAGACCATATGCTTTAGTGATTTGTCTTCCAGCTTTTCGTACTCGTTCAAACATTCCAGTTTTCATTAAAATTTGACTCCTTTCTTAGCCAGCTGAAGTTCTCTACCTTGCTATTTCCGCGACCGGCGAAGTTTCGCCAAGTATCATCGGCCCACTACCGCTTGTATACCTGGATTAGTGACATATTCAGAAACTAAGACCCGCCTTGTGGGACTAGCGTTATCCATATTCCTTATGGCTTTAAAAGAGGAAGAAGACAGGCTGCTAAAAGGCTGCCAAAGAAGACGGAGAGGCTATCGTTTCCGAAGAGATTCTCGAATTCGGCGCTTTCGTAACTAACGTGGTTGAACGTGACCGCGAAATCTGTAAGCTCAAGCCTAGACATGGGTTGTCCGATTTTCTCCTCGGAGAAGGCCATTCCTCGAATCATCGAGACTGAGGAAGCTGTACTCACGGCCATTGGTTAGTTGGAGGGCTCTCATTTTCTTGTGTTTAATTCGGCCGGCCTAGTCACTTCGGAAATACTTTCGGGTATCATGAGGACTTGCTGTCGTCTTGTACAATACAAAAAATAGACCTTCCGACTCTCCAAGGCTGAGATACAAGAGTCGTGAACAAGGGAATTCTCGCCATGAAGCTCCGCTTATTTCATGACCTCGAAGCTAATATCGGAACCGTTATCAATAGTTTGCACAAGCATAAATGCTTTGCGTTTAGGCGGCTTCAGTTTATTGTGATTGAAAACCAATACAACGTGCAAGCTTCTACCTAATTTCCAAACGCGAAGAAGTCCACGAACGGTCGGAGGTATAAGAGAAGTTGTGAATCCTTATCCCTTGTCGCAAGACGAAACCAGTAAACTAATGCCTCGGCGCATTCCCAGATTTTTTCTGGTCGCGTATCGTCTATGCCTCCTCGGAGGATGATTCCATATGCGTGTGACGTACAATCGAAAAGACACAAGAAATACCTCTTCGGAGTTTCGTTTGTCTAGGCTAACATGATGCATAATGTTCAGTGTTTCCACTGTAAGCCTACACATTCGGTCTTAGTAGTAAACAGATCGTCACTAAAGCCTCTTAGCGTGTTGAGCTATCGGAGTTTGTCACTTGCATCTTGAGTTTCGCGAATGATTCTCCAGTGAAAACAAAGATAGGCTAGTAAAACTCAACAAACGTACGGCGGAATTCCTCGTACGGCCACATTCCTCCTGAACGTGGTAAACTTTTTTCGCGCCTAGGTTTAGTAACCTCGGACGTGGAATAAGATTCGAAATCTGTATTTCCGTGAATCGAATCAGTATTCAAAAAATTCTCCTTTGGTTCTCGCCAAACATTTCGCTATCCTAGTTCCACGGCCGTTTTGGTTTTAGTAGCTATCTAGTTGGTCTGTTTATTCCGTTTTTATTCCAGAAAGATGGCTAACATTCCTGATTTCCATTGAGGAAAGAGTGACCGCGTCCTGCACTTGATTAGGCTAGACCGTCGCCAGGCTTCGTTGCTCTCTGTCAGTGACCTCGGCTGTAAAGGTGCTCTTTCGTGGAGAACCAAGTTACTCCGAGCTCTGACAGTGACCTCGATCCGATCTCTTTCCTTAACATATTTGATGCGCTCTCGCCACTTGCTACATTTGGTGCGTCGTATCAAGTTTGTGTTTGTGGAAATTCAGGTGTGGTTACAGCATCAACTAAGATTCTACCTAAAACTTGCGCGTAAAAAGTATTCAGACCCTCTTGAGTTCGAGATTAAGAGTCGGCTCTTAGCTTCAAATAAAAGAGTAAGTTACAGAAGTGTTGGGCTGAGTCTTCCGTCGCTCTTTCCATCTCAATTTCAAACGTTTATTCTAAAAGCGCTTTGCTAATTGTTTTAGGAACGTCGTCGAAGGCTCTCCTAACGGAGTCAGGACTCGAACAGTCGCTTGAGTTTGTCTGAACGAGACTGTCCTGATACCTAAGAGTTTCCAACTGAAAATGTTCACACACTTGGCTAGAGACACGTGGGTGAAAGGTTTTCACAACCCTTGTTCCGGGGAACCCGTGACAGCATGTGGCGGAGCTGCTAGCTGACTCTCTTCCAAGCTCGGTTGGCTAACTCGAACATTCTGCTCCCTACTCGCCCTCTTCATTAAAGAGTTTCTTTGTTTACGACGAACCAGAAAATCTCTCCATTCTCTGGTGAATCGTATATCAAAAAGCCCGTTGGGTAATCGAGTCGAGCCAGTACTTACCTCGAGGGAGACGATTTTATGGTAATCTTTTTCATCTCCAGAGCGGTAGAAAATGGCGTTCGTTCAGTCCGCAAAATACTGAGCCCTCTGAGAGCTTGGAATATTATCATAACCCTCGAAACAGACTTGACACGCAAGCCAATCAGGAGGTTCGGCGTCACGACTGATAGTACTACTCATGAAAACTATTACGAACTCGATTGTCGGAAAAAGCATCTCGCTATAAAGTAGTTTGGAACGTCGCCTTTAAAGGTGTTAAGGATTCTGCTCGATATAATCCCGTTTCTACTATTTTGATCTTTCTCCGTCCTTACCAGTGATAGTACCTCGACCGGAAGGGTGCGCGTGTCTGATCGATTCTCAGCCAGACATCTGAGTAGAAAGGACACCGAAAATTCCATAGTATCTTTGTCGGTGGCTTAGGTACGAACGCTTGCGAAAATATCTATTTCCCGGATGGAAGCAGGTATCCACGTTTCGAAATTATCAAGGGCTGCTAGTAGGTGTGTTGCGGAACTAATCCTACGAAAAGCCAGCGATGAGCTGGAATGCTCCTAAGATAACCAGAAGCTTTTCAAGAGCACCTTGACACCTCAGTTCTCTCTGGTACAGGGAATTGTTGAAATTGACATTAGTATCATAGCAATGCTGATGATTCAGGGTCGGGAGACTCTGGTGGCTCGATTGGATGAGAATTGACCACGAACGGTGAAGGCTTTGCTCGAAACCAATTTCTCAACTCAATCTCCAGGAAACTGGAGACTGGGTGGAACTGTCGAACGGAAAGTTTTGACCGTTAACAACACTGTGGACTGATGAGACAGAGAGTAATTAACTCTGTAACTTATCCAGTTATTCAAACATGGTGTGTCGGAACTCAAGCGAGACAGATCCCGAGCTAATTGTATAAGATCAGCATTCCTGACCCACCTTTCTGAATTAGTGGCTTTCGCGCGGCTCGCTTTGGATGATTGGAATCTCCTGGTTGTACAGGTGGATTAGGCTAAGCTTGAGAGAATAAATTACAAATTTAATCCCTCATCTTTCCTCTTTTCACTCCGTATAATTCTCTTCTTTATTTAACTTTAGATTGACGTTTAATTTTCTAAATGAAATTTTATTACAGCTAAAGCTACTGGAACTTTGTGTGAACAATGTCTGTCGAACACGATCCGATGTCTGGAACAACTACGGATCAAGAAGTCGTACTGGATGGGCCTGCTGCTCCTTCAAAGAATCTCAAGGAAGCGCAGAAGCAAATCAAGAACGCAATCACCCGCACCTTCACCACTGCCAATAAGAAGCTCGATGAAGTCGGGATCCTCCTCACCAACCCGTTGGCCAATCGAAGCAAGATGGAGCTGGATAACATCGAGAAGCTTCGTACCGAACTCATGGCGACCAAAGGGATGTTGGAGAATAATCGTTACTTTGAGAAGCGAGCTAGAGACATTGAGATCATGTTGTCTAACGGGGAACGCGCTACACTTCTCACGGCGGCCACAGATTATCTCGATCTGAAGCCTCGTGCAGCAACTGTTCGTGACCTCGCAGAGGCAATAGAAGAAATCAATTCTCTTCTCACATCTCATCGTAGGACGCCTGATGATTCGAGCTTGTCCGCCACTTTGGACGACATCTCGGAAAATATCACGTCCACCCCAGTCGAAGACGAATCGCCGGAAGGCAGCGTCAACGGCGAAGACCATCAAGAAGACGATCTTCACCTTGGTGGTCTGCACGGCTCTTCGGACCGCGCTTCAGAAGATAGTCCTTCACAGGACAACAACGGACCTCGGTCCGGGAGGATCCTTGGCGGACCAGGGCTTCGTGACATTGCTTCCACGATCCCTGTCTCCAAGGAAGACTCACCGATAATGGGAGCTCCATGCTCTCAACCGCGGCAGCAGGCGGCCCCGGGGACATCGCTAAAAGTCCAAGGTTACCCTCGCATTGCTAATCTCCAGATCTCGGAAAAAAGGAGCGGCTCATCCCGTATGGAATGTCCGTGTTGCAATGAAGAGCATCTGCTCATCCGTTGCGCTGACCCCGAAATCAAGAGATTTTGTGCTTCTACCGGGCGCTGTGTTCTTTGCACGTCCAGTGATCACAAGAGCAAAGATTGTCCTCTGTTTGTAGTCCTGCCTCGCTCTCGATCGAACTCTGTGAGCTCGACCCGCAGACGACCAGACTCTTCGGAGAACGTTTTTCAAACTTCCACGCCGCACGGCTTCGCTCAGGAACATCAAAAACCAGATTTTGATCGATTTACGGTCGGTGCTGATCACAATCCGAAAACTCTCGCCGTGAAAAGCGAAGATTTTGGATATGAAGAACCTCTCAAGAAATCTGTTTTCATGAGAGACGGGGGTCTTTTCCTCGCTGAGGTTGAGAAAACTGTACCAGTCTTCAAAGGTGACCCCGGCTCGTATCATCGCTTCATTACCGCGTTTGAGACGCACGTGTTGAAGAATCGAGATCTCTCGGATGTTATCCGCTTCAACATCTTGGAATCCAAGCTTACTGGAGACGCGAAAGACTTCCTAGCTGATCTTGACGACGCTTCCGTGGCTATCGAGCAGACGTTGGAGGGTATGCGTGTCATGTATGGTAGAGATAAATCAGTTCGCAATCACTTACGTGCTCAGCTAAACCATTTCGAGTTTTCTGAAGGCGATCTGAAAACTATCTTACTCGAGATTCAGAAACTCGATATCATCTTGATGAAACTCAAGCAATGCGGAGAGAACATCAATGACAGCGCCACCGTTCACATCGTCGCCAAAAAACTTCCTGACTACCTGCTGCGGAAGATTGATCATTTATTCGAGAAAGACGCGGATCCTTCATGTTCCGAACTTCTCAATCGATTCAGAGCGCATATCAACGGTCGTTTGTTCAGTCAACAGCTGCGAATTGGCACGGATGGTAATACAGTTCGAGAAATCCCCGATGAATCTATCAACGTGGTCACCTCGACTGATACTGTCCAAGCCACAGTTGCTCCTTCGCTTACTTCCGCTTCCATACCGGCTCAGGCCAGCACTGGCAAGGCAGGCAAGAAGAAGAAGGCTGCACAGAAAAGCTCTGGCGACGAAACAGATAACTTGAGTGCTATCGCGATGTATACCAAAGGGTTTGCTTCCGGCCTGCAACACGCCTCGGCGTCCCTTCAGCCGCCAGCTCCCAATAATTACCCCGCTGTCCAACAGATGACCGTTCCGTCTGCCGGGAATAATTCTATGTCTCGTAATACTGTTCGACCCACAAAGAAGAATGCTCCAAAGAAACAAATCTCTACCATTCCAAACGTTCCCTGTCAAGGAATACCAGGAGAGGTTCTTGAGCCCTGTTTCGCTTATGGCAAGGGTTACGACAAGCAATTTATTGCTCATACGTTCCCTCGTGTAAAGCCCGTGGAAAGCAAGATTTGCTTCATCTGCGGAGTTGGTCATTCTATCTTGCAGTGCCGTCTTACTAGCTATCAAGTTCGCTCCCACCTCCGTCAGACCAAGTCATGCATTAACTGTGCACAACGAAGTCATTCGGTTGAAAACTGTTTGAGCCAAACCCGATGCGCATATTGCCGCGGGAAGCACAACACAGGGGGCTGCGTCCTGAAAGAGTTTTACCGCGACATCAGAAATTATCCCGTTGACGCGCAACAACCATCTACGGATGGCGAATTTTTTCGTGGGCCCTCCGGGGCCTCTCATTAAAAGCCTAGGGGCTGGACCAGGGTCTTTCGGGACTCTGTCCTCCCCTAGCAAATTGTTGTTAGAAGCTGGCACGGGGCCTTCTGAAACCCTGTCCTCTTCTAACAGCGTTTCTGTTGGTCCAATCGGTCCGACAGGCCCGGACCCATCAAGAAGACTGGCCTACCAGCCGGGCTGCTCAAAAGCTTCTCCACCTTGTGTGGCTGAAGATTTGCAAGCTCCCACTGGAGATCGGGCGCTTCTTGTTGAGTCCAAAGCTGATAGCTTGAATGAGGAAACTGTTCAGGAGTATCTACATTATCTCGAGTCCGAAACACTTTTCAATGCTTCGCTTCTCGGAGATGTGGAGGAGACTTCCAAATTGCCGTTTGTAGTTCTAAAGACTACAGACGGGCGGTCTTTGACTGCTTTAGTCGACTCAGGTGCATCCATTTCGGTGATTTCTCACCAGAGTGCGACTGCCATCGGGCTCGATATAAAAGCTGTCAGAAGACTGTGTATTTCGGGCTTCCACTCTACTGCTACAGATACTTCAAACATCTATCAGTTGCCTCTAGAAACTAAGGGTCAACCTTTCGTTATGACAATTGCCGGCTCTTCTCGTTTACCTCCTATTAAGTTTTTCTGCCCTCGTCTGGGAAAGAAAGATCAAGAATATCTCAAGCAGGCTCAGTTAGATCCATCTTTGCTCACCTCGAGTAGAGCTTGGAATAACCGTCCTATTGATATGATCGTCGGAAACGATATACTTTCTAGGCTGTTAGGCGAGTCGAAAAGAGTTTTACTCCCGTCAAAAAAGTTCATTGAATTCACTCCTTTTGCACCGATTCTCTTTCCTGGTCCTCGTTCTCCATACACGACTCCTGATGACTCGGAAACATTGGATATAGACGCTTTCGTAATCGAAACGTTCATTCAGTCACTTTCTGGTCAACCAGGATCAAACGATCCCTCATCGCAAATTGCGCATGAAATCAGTCAGCTGTGGAACCTCGAGAATCTTGGAATTGAGCAACCGGGTCCTGTTGGTGAAAAGTCCGTGCGTGATTTGCTAGTCGAGTTTGAAAAGAACCTAGTCAAGGATAAAGATGGGAACATTATGGTCTCTCTTCCTTGGAATGGTAACCGGTCACGCCTTGCGAGTAATCGTGGTGTTTCTGGCAAACGGCTAGAGCAAATGTTCCCAAATCTCAAAAAGAAGAGGGCTACACTTGTTCATGATTACCACGACATCATCATGGGACAGCTGAAGGCTGGGATCATTGAAGAGGTTACCTCGGAGATGAACGATGGTTCTACTGTCTATTATTTTCCGCACCGTGTAGTCGTGAAGCTTGCTTCACTCACCACGAAACTTCGAGTGGTGCTTGATGCTAGTAGTAAGAAGCCTGGCGAACTATCACTTAATGAGTGCTTAGAACCTGGGCCTTCTTTATTGGTTAACATTCTGGACATTCTCATCCGGTCAAGATTGTCCGATTACTTGGTGGTAGCCGACATTGAGAAGGCGTTCCATCAGGTGCGGCTCAATCCAGCCGATCGCAATGCCACCAGATTCTTGTGGATCAAAGACCCGTCTAAGCCACCGAGCAAAGTTAACCTCGTGGAATATCGCTTCACTCGTATTCCATTTGGCTTAACTTGTTCACCCTTTCTCCTTGCTGCGACTATTGATCACTTTCTTAATGAAGCTAAGTGTGATATCAGCTCGCGGATCCGGGAAAACTTGTACGTTGATAATGTACTGTTGACCACGGATGACAAGGCTGAAATTCAACGGCTAAGAGTAGATTCCCGAGACTTGTTCAAAGGAATGGGTATGAACCTGAGAGAGTTTGTGACAAACTGCGTGGATGAAATGGAACTGTTTCCTCCGGACCAGAGATCTACTGAATCGAAGATCAAACTTCTCGGTTATCTTTGGGACTCCGGCTGCGACACATTCACAGTTACGTTGGCTGAGCTACTGGAAGATCATCCTACCAAACGAGAAGTTGCGAGGCGAATGGCTGAAACTTTCGATCCTCTCGGACTCTTGGCTCCTTTATTAGTTCAGTTTAAGCTTCTCATGAGAGATTTGTGGGATGACGGCATCTCTTGGAAGGACAAGATTCCAGCTAGTCTGTTACCACGTTGGAAATCCATTCAGGCGCAATATTCGCTGGAATCTATTACGATTCCTCGTCTACTTCGCCCTGTTGGAAGCTTCAAATCGTGTCAACTTCTGGTATTCTCCGACGCTTCCAAAGATACGTATGCCTGCTGTGCTTATCTGCTCTATGAATTCGAGTCGGGACAACCCGCTGCAGGTTTGCTTCTTGCAAAATCGAAAATTCGTCCATCTGCCAGCCAATCCCTGACCATCCCGCGGCTAGAACTTCTAGCTATCGAGATCGGCTCCAGATTGGCACAAACGGCTGTTCAAGCCATGGGCTCGGTTCGTCCGTCCCACGTGAGGCTCTTCTCTGATTCTCTAGTTTCGTTGTATTGGATTCTCCGCAATGAAAAGAAGAAATGTTGGGTTTCTAATCGGGTATCTGGCATCAATGCTTGTGTCTCGGAGATTAAATCCTTGGGTTTAATCACCTCGTTGCATCATTGTCCCACTGATCAGAATCCAGCAGATCTGGCGACTCGTGGTCTCGGAGCTGAAGATATTGAAAACTCTTCTCTTTGGAACCAGGGTCCCGAATTCATTCGAAATCCAGTGTCTACGTGGCCATGCCGTCTGGAAGGTGACATTAGTTGCCCAACGGATTTTCGTGACCTCGTATCAGCGGAACTAGCTGAAGCCAAGAAGTCCTCCTCCAAGTCCTCGGACATGTCCGAGGCAGGTCTCTCCATAGAGTTTGATAGCTTTACGAAGACCTTAAACGAGCTGTGTGTAACCATCCAGGTCGAAGACTCGTATCGTTCCTTTGTTCCATTCGAACGTTGCTCTTCCTTACCTCGGTTAGTTTCCCATGTCCACTCGGTCCTCAATTGCTTGAGGAAACTCTTCAAAAGGCACCGTTGGGCTGGCGAGATAATGACTGAGTTTATTGCTACTGAAGATGACCCTTGCCTCATTTCCGCTGCTATCGCTCGGAGGATGCTGGCAAGAAGGATCGTTTTCCTGGAGCATTATAAGGAAGCTGCAAGTAGAGGAGAGAAGTTCCCGTCCAATATCGTTCCGATTTTGGGTCCAGATAACATCTGGCGTGTAGAGCGTAGAGTTCCATCTCCCGTGCTGGTGAACGAGTCCTACTTCTTGATTCTGGTTCACCGGAATCATAAGCTGGCCGTTCTTCTGGCTGTCGAGACGCATGAATATAACAATCATGCCTTGACAAAAGGGCTGGTGGCTATTTTACGCACCCGATACTGGATTCGTGCTGACAGGCAACTATCCGATTCTGTCGTTAGGAGATGTGTTCCGTGTCAGAAGGTTAATAATAAGCCTTTCGAGTACCCTTTCTCGACGAGATTGCCAGTGTTTAGAACTTCGCCATCCATTCCATTTAGTCATGTAGGCCTCGATTTCGCTGGTCCTATTACATACAAAATGACAGATAACAGTACGGCTAAAGCATATATACTTGTATATACTTGCTTAGTTACTCGAGCTACTCACCTCGAACTGTTGCCTGATGGAACGGCGCTAGTTTACCTGCAAGCTCTACAGAATGTATTCGCTAGACGAGGAGTACCGGAGTCTATGTATAGCGATAATGCTCGTACATTTACTTTGGGTGCGAAAATTGTGACCGATCGCTTGAATCGTTTCGTTCCAAGTACCACCATGGTTACCTTTCTCGCTCATCATGCGATTGACTTCCGATTCATCACACCTCTAGCACCGTGGCAGGGTGGCATTTATGAGCGTGTGGTCGGACTCGTGAAGAATCAAATGAAGAAAGAGATGGGAAAGATCGTTACAAATTTCTTTACTCTGAATCATGTGCTCGTAAGAGTGGAAGGAATGTTAAACAACCGCCCATTGACACCTAATCCGAGAGAACTTGCTGACTTACCCGCCTTGAGACCGATTGACTTCATAAACCCATCTGTTCTTGTCGAATTACCGACTAGCCAGCATGGGGAATGTTTCGATCCCACTCGTGATCCTTCAGCGACAGAAGCTCGCACACTCGCACATCTTTCTCAGATCGATGGAGTGCTGGAACGCTTGTGGGAAATTTGGTCCAGCTCGTATTTGGCTTTTCTCAGAGAGAACGCACATCCGAAGAAGAAGACCTCGCTTTTGAAGCCGTTCAAAGGACAAATGGTACTTGTTTTCACCGAGAAGCTTGCACGCTCTCATTGGCCACTTGGAAGAATTCAGGAGATTGTACATACCAAGTCAGGAACCGTCCAGACTATCCATGTACTTTGCGGCGGCAAGATCTACAAAAGACCAGTGAACCATCTGATTCCTCTCGAGATCGAAGGTCTTCGACCTCCATCTGACGTCTCCGGACATGAGAAGGTTTCTAAAGAGTCACCTCGGCTCTTTGACGGTCCAGCTGTTGCGTCCTCTCCTCTTACCAAGTCCCACAACCCCAGTACCAGCAGCTATGCGTCAGGGAATGATATTGATCGGAACGGATCAGAGGCCGGTAACAGTAACCCTTCTTTCGCAGATCCGTCAGCCAAGTGTTCGCAAGAGGAGGTCTCGCTCGAGAGTCACCCTCCCCCCGAGATTTATCCCGGAGCGGAGTCCTCGCTCGAGAGTCGGACTCTACAGGAGTCCTCGCTCGAGAGTCGTACTCCTGGGGCAGAGTGCTCGCTCGAGAGTCGCACTCTTCGACATTCGGCTGCTAGGACTCGAAAAAGGCCTTACCTTTATCGGAAAGTCAAGGCGCGCCCTGTCAACTATGTTACCATAGTATCAGGCCGCCGACCCTCAGACCCCCTGAAGTGTTGAGAAGATCAGTGACCTCGGCTACTGCCTTCTCACAGCATTTCAGTCAACACCTATTTAAATACATTTAATAATAAATTTATTAATTTATTATTATTTCTTTATTTAGTTGTTTTCCTTTCATTTATCCTTTCTCTTTCAAATTCTGTTTTATTGGGTAAATTCCCCCTTAATCAATTAATTTAGTTAATTCCGCTCGTTGTCTGCACTCTCCACTGCGTCTCTCTCTCGTCGTCTGCCGCAGCAGTCGCGCCCTCCTGCGCTGGTCTCGCCGCGATGGACACAGCTCAACGACTGCGACCGTATGCCGAACTTCCTCGCTGCGCTCGCTCACCTAAATTAATTCAATCTTCACCGTTTTTACCCTAAATTGTTGGTTGTTTATCGTAAAATATGTTGTAAAATGGACTCCGTTGGTCTCTGCTGTGACCTCGGCTGGCAAAGGTCTTCTTTTGGGAAGAATCCCTTTCCTCCGAGTCATTGCAGTGACCTCGATCCTATTTTCCCCATTTTTCTCCCTAAAACTGTCCGACTTTGAAAGGTTTGACTCCGTTTAAAGGTTTTTACCGCAGTCACCTCGGTGACGTGCTTTTCCTAATAAATGGGTCAATTGTCTTAAACTGTGTATCTTGTTTGCATCGCTCATCCCCAGCTCCTACTGAACCACCTCTGGAGCTGGGTCTTGTTCTAGAAGGGACTCATGTGTTCTCCGCTCATCCCAGCCTATACTGACTAGGCCAGGCACTAGCCTGGGGCGTCCACATAGGGTTTCAGTTGGACCCATTTCAAAAACTAGAGAATACTGGGTCACTTTTATATCCATCTACCAACTGATAGCTATCTGATAACTTAGAATCATGTGACTTATAGGAAATACCCTAGATTTATCCCCGTTCTCCGTCTGGTTATGAGATCGTGAATAGAGCAATCATAATAGGGTTTCAGTTGGACCCATTTCAAAAACTAGACAATACTGGGTCACTTTTATATCCATCTACCAACTGATAGCTATCTGATAACTTATACCCATATGACTTATAGGAAATACCCTAGATTTACCCCCGTTCTCCGTCTGGTTATGAGATCGTTAATAGAGCAATCATAATAGGGTTTCAGTTGGACCCATTTCAAAAACTAGCGAATACTGGGTCACTTTTATATCCATCTACCAACTGATAGCTATCTGATAACTTATACCCATATGACTTATAGGAAATACCCTAGATTTATCCCCGTTCTCCGTCTAGTTATGAGATCGGGAATAGGGCAATCATAATAGGGTTTCAGTTGGACCCATTTCAAAAACTGGAGAACACTGGGTCTTTTATGTATATCCATCTACCAACTGATAGCTATCTGATAACTTATACCCATATGACTTATAGGAAATACCCTAGAATTATCCCCGTTCTCCGTCTGGTTATGAGATCGTGAATAGAGCAATCATAATAGGGTTTCAGTTGGACCCATTTCAAAAACTAGACAATACTGGGTCACTTTTATATCCATCTACCAACTGATAGCTATCTGATAACTTATACCCATATGACTTATAGGAAATACCCTAGATTTACCCCCGTTCTCCGTCTGGTTATGAGATCGTTAATAGAGCAATCATAATAGGGTTTCAGTTGGACCCATTTCAAAAACTAGCGAATACTGGGTCACTTTTATATCCATCTACCAACTGATAGCTATCTGATAACTTATACCCATATGACTTATAGGAAATACCATAGATTTATCCCCGTTCTCCGTCTGGTTATGAGATCGGAATTAGGGCAATCATAATAGGGTTTCAGTTGGACCCATTTCAAAAACTAGAGAATACTGGGTCACTTTTATATCCATCTACCAACTGATAGCTATCTGATAACTTATACCCATATGACTTATAGGAAATACCATAGATTTATCCCCGTTCTCCGTCTGGTTATGAGATCGTTAATAGAGCAATCATAATAGGGTTTCAGTTGGAAATCATAATAATAGCTATCTGATAACTTATACCCATATGATTTATAGGAAATACCCTAGATTTACCCCCGTTCTCCGTCTGGTTATGAGATCGTGAATAGGGCAATCATAATAGGGTTTCAGTTGGACCCATTTCAAAAACTAGAGAATACTGGGTCTTTTATGTATATCCATCTACCAACTGATAGCTATCTGATAACTTATACCCATATAATTTATAGGAAATACCCTAGATTTACCCCCGTTCTCCGTCTGGTTATGAGATCGGGAATAGGGCAATCATAATAGGGTTTCAGTAGGACCCATTTCAAAAACTATAAATTACTGGGTCACTTTTATATCCATCTACCAACTGATAGCTATCTGATAACTTATACCCATATGATTTATAGGAAATACCCTAGATTTACCCCCGTTCTTCGTCTGGTTATGAGATCGGGAATAGGGCAATCATAATAGGGTTTCAGTTGGACCCATTTAAAAAACTAGAGAATACTGGGTCTTTTATGTATATCCATCTACCAACTGATAGCTATCTGATAACTTAGAATCATATGACTTATAGGAAATACCCTAGATTTACCCCCGTTCTCCGTCTGGTTATGAGATCGGGAATAGGGCAATCATAATAGGGTTTCAGTTGGACCCATTTAAAAAACTATAAATTACTGGGTCATTTATATATTCATCTACCAACTGAATGCTATCTGATAACTTAGAAACATATGACTTATAGGAAATACCCTAGATTTACCCCCGTTCTCCGTCTGGTTATGAGATCGGGAATAGGGCAATCATAATAGGGTTTCAGTTGGACCCATTTAAAAAACTATAAATTACTGGGTCATTTATATATCCATCTACCAACTGATAGCTATCTGATAACTTAGAATATAATGACTTATAGGAAATACCCTAGATTTACCCCCGTTCTCCGTCTGGTTATGAGATCGGGAATAGGGCAATCATAATAGGGTTTCAGTTGAACCCATTTCAAAAACTATAAATTACTGGGTCATTTATATATTCATCTACCAACTGATAGCTATCTGATAACTTAGAATATAATGACTTATAGGAAATACCCTAGATTTACCCCCGTTCTCCGTCTGGTTATGAGATCGGGAATAGGGCAATCATAATAGGGTTTCAGTTGGACCCATTTCAAAAACTATAGATTACTGGGTCATTTATATATCCATCTACCAACTGATAACTCTCTGATAACTTAGAATATAATGACTTATAGGAAATACCCTAGATTTACCCCCGTTCTCCGTCTGGTTATGAGATCGGGAATAGGGCAATCATAATAGGGTTTCAGTTGAACCCATTTCAAAAACTATAAATTACTGGGTCATTTATATATCCATCTACCAACTGATAGCTATCTGATAACTTAGAATATAATGACTTATAGGAAATACCCTAGATTTACCCCTGTTCTCCGTCTGGTTATGAGATCGGGAATAGGGCAATCATAATAGGGTTTCAGTTGGACCCATTTCAAAAACTAAAAATTACTGGGTCATTTATATATCCATCTACCAACTGAATGCTATCTGATAACTTAGAATATAATGACTTATAGGAAATACCCTAGATTTACCCCTGTTCTCCGTCTGGTTATGAGATCGGGAATAGGGCAATCATAATAGGGTTTCAGTTGGACCCATTTCAAAAACTATAGATTACTGGGTCATTTATATATCCATCTACCAACTGTCAGCTATCTGATAACGTGAACCATCTGATTCCTCTCGAGATCGAAGGTCTTCGACCTCCATCTGACGTCTCCGGACATGAGAAGGTTTCTAAAGAGTCACCTCGGCTCTTTGACGGTCCAGCTGTTGCGTCCTCTCCTCTTACCAAGTCCCACAACCCCAGTACCAGCAGCTATGCGTCAGGGAATGATATTGATCGGAACGGATCAGAGGCCGGTAACAGTAACCCTTCTTTCGCAGATCCGTCAGCCAAGTGTTCGCAAGAGGAGGTCTCGCTCGAGAGTCACCCTCCCCCCGAGATTTATCCCGGAGCGGAGTCCTCGCTCGAGAGTCGGACTCTACAGGAGTCCTCGCTCGAGAGTCGTACTCCTGGGGCAGAGTGCTCGCTCGAGAGTCGCACTCTTCGACATTCGGCTGCTAGGACTCGAAAAAGGCCTTACCTTTATCGGAAAGTCAAGGCGCGCCCTGTCAACTATGTTACCATAGTATCAGGCCGCCGACCCTCAGACCCCCTGAAGTGTTGAGAAGATCAGTGACCTCGGCTACTGCCTTCTCACAGCATTTCAGTCAACACCTATTTAAATACATTTAATAATAAATTTATTAATTTATTATTATTTCTTTATTTAGTTGTTTTCCTTTCATTTATCCTTTCTCTTTCAAATTCTGTTTTATTGGGTAAATTCCCCCTTAATCAATTAATTTAGTTAATTCCGCTCGTTGTCTGCACTCTCCACTGCGTCTCTCTCTCGTCGTCTGCCGCAGCAGTCGCGCCCTCCTGCGCTGGTCTCGCCGCGATGGACACAGCTCAACGACTGCGACCGTATGCCGAACTTCCTCGCTGCGCTCGCTCACCTAAATTAATTCAATCTTCACCGTTTTTACCCTAAATTGTTGGTTGTTTATCGTAAAATATGTTGTAAAATGGACTCCGTTGGTCTCTGCTGTGACCTCGGCTGGCAAAGGTCTTCTTTTGGGAAGAATCCCTTTCCTCCGAGTCATTGCAGTGACCTCGATCCTATTTTCCCCATTTTTCTCCCTAAAACTGTCCGACTTTGAAAGGTTTGACTCCGTTTAAAGGTTTTTACCGCAGTCACCTCGGTGACGTGCTTTTCCTAATAAATGGGTCAATTGTCTTAAACTGTGTATCTTGTTTGCATCGCTCATCCCCAGCTCCTACTGAACCACCTCTGGAGCTGGGTCTTGTTCTAGAAGGGACTCATGTGTTCTCCGCTCATCCCAGCCTATACTGACTAGGCCAGGCACTAGCCTGGGGCGTCCACATAGGGTTTCAGTTGGACCCATTTCAAAAACTAGAGAATACTGGGTCACTTTTATATCCATCTACCAACTGATAGCTATCTGATAACTTAGAATCATGTGACTTATAGGAAATACCCTAGATTTATCCCCGTTCTCCGTCTGGTTATGAGATCGTGAATAGAGCAATCATAATAGGGTTTCAGTTGGACCCATTTCAAAAACTAGACAATACTGGGTCACTTTTATATCCATCTACCAACTGATAGCTATCTGATAACTTATACCCATATGACTTATAGGAAATACCCTAGATTTACCCCCGTTCTCCGTCTGGTTATGAGATCGTTAATAGAGCAATCATAATAGGGTTTCAGTTGGACCCATTTCAAAAACTAGCGAATACTGGGTCACTTTTATATCCATCTACCAACTGATAGCTATCTGATAACTTATACCCATATGACTTATAGGAAATACCCTAGATTTATCCCCGTTCTCCGTCTAGTTATGAGATCGGGAATAGGGCAATCATAATAGGGTTTCAGTTGGACCCATTTCAAAAACTGGAGAACACTGGGTCTTTTATGTATATCCATCTACCAACTGATAGCTATCTGATAACTTATACCCATATGACTTATAGGAAATACCCTAGAATTATCCCCGTTCTCCGTCTGGTTATGAGATCGTGAATAGAGCAATCATAATAGGGTTTCAGTTGGACCCATTTCAAAAACTAGACAATACTGGGTCACTTTTATATCCATCTACCAACTGATAGCTATCTGATAACTTATACCCATATGACTTATAGGAAATACCCTAGATTTACCCCCGTTCTCCGTCTGGTTATGAGATCGTTAATAGAGCAATCATAATAGGGTTTCAGTTGGACCCATTTCAAAAACTAGCGAATACTGGGTCACTTTTATATCCATCTACCAACTGATAGCTATCTGATAACTTATACCCATATGACTTATAGGAAATACCATAGATTTATCCCCGTTCTCCGTCTGGTTATGAGATCGGAATTAGGGCAATCATAATAGGGTTTCAGTTGGACCCATTTCAAAAACTAGAGAATACTGGGTCACTTTTATATCCATCTACCAACTGATAGCTATCTGATAACTTATACCCATATGACTTATAGGAAATACCATAGATTTATCCCCGTTCTCCGTCTGGTTATGAGATCGTTAATAGAGCAATCATAATAGGGTTTCAGTTGGACCCATTTCAAAAACTAGCGAATACTGGGTCACTTTTATATCCATCTACCAACTGATAGCTATCTGATAACTTATACCCATATGACTTATAGGAAATACCCTAGATTTACCCCCGTTCTCCGTCTGGTTATGAGATCGGAATTAGGGCAATCATAATAGGGTTTCAGTTGGACCCATTTCAAAAACTAGAGAATACTGGGTTTTTTATGTATATCCATCTACCAACTGATAGCTATCTGATAACTTATACCCATATGACTTATAGGAAATACCCTAGATTTATCCCCGTTCTCCGTCTAGTTATGAGATCGGGAATAGGGCAATCATAATAGGGTTTCAGTTGGACCCATTTCAAAAACTGGAGAATACTGGGTCTTTTATGTATATCCATCTACCAACTGATAGCTATCTGATAACTTATACCCATATGACTTATAGGAAATACCATAGATTTACCCCCGTTCTCCGTCTGGTTATGAGATCGGAATTAGGGCAATCATAATAGGGTTTCAGTTGGACCCATTTCAAAAACTAGAGAATACTGGGTCTTTTATGTATATCCATCTACCAACTGATAGCTATCTGATAACTTAGAATATAATGACTTATAGGAAATACCCTAGATTTATCCCCGTTCTCCGTCTAGTTATGAGATCGGGAATAGGGCAATCATAATAGGGTTTCAGTTGGACCCATTTCAAAAACTAGAGAATACTGGGTCATTTATATATATCCATCTACCAACTGATAGCTATCTGATAACTTAGAATATAATGACTTATAGGAAATACCCTAGATTTATCCCCGTTCTCCGTCTAGTTATGAGATCGGGAATAGGGCAATCATAATAGGGTTTCAGTTGGACCCATTTCAAAAACTGGAGAATACTGGGTCTTTTATGTATATCCATCTACCAACTGATAGCTATCTGATAACTTATACCCATATGACTTATAGGAAATACCATAGATTTACCCCCGTTCTCCGTCTGGTTATGAGATCGGAATTAGGGCAATCATAATAGGGTTTCAGTTGGACCCATTTCAAAAACTAGAGAATACTGGGTCTTTTATGTATATCCATCTACCAACTGATAGCTATCTGATAACTTATACCCATATGACTTATAGGAAATACCCTAGATTTATCCCCGTTCTCCGTCTAGTTATGAGATCGGGAATAGGGCAATCATAATAGGGTTTCAGTTGGACCCATTTCAAAAACTGGAGAATACTGGGTCTTTTATGTATATCCATCTACCAACTGATAGCTATCTGATAACTTATACCCATATGACTTATAGGAAATACCCTAGATTTACCCCCGTTCTCCGTCTGGTTATG
This sequence comes from Caenorhabditis doughertyi, assembly GCA_963572265.1. Lineage (NCBI taxonomy): Eukaryota > Metazoa > Nematoda > Chromadorea > Rhabditida > Rhabditidae > Caenorhabditis > Caenorhabditis doughertyi. The sequence goes on along the minus strand of OY751553.1, from coordinate 7,649,454 downwards.
AGATCGGAATTAGGGCAATCATAATAGGGTTTCAGTTGGACCCATTTCAAAAACTAGAGAATACTGGGTCTTTTATGTATATCCATCTACCAACTGATAGCTATCTGATAACTTATACCCATATGACTTATAGGAAATACCCTAGATTTACCCCCGTTCTCCGTCTGGTTATGAGATCGTGAATAGAGCAATCATAATAGGGTTTCAGTTGGACCAATTTCAAAAACTAGAGAATACTGGGTCACTTTTATATCCATCTACCAACTGATAGCTATCTGATAACTTAGAATCATGTGACTTATAGGAAATACCCTAGATTTACCCCCGTTCTTCGTCTGGTTATGAGATCGTGAATAGGGCAATCATAATAGGGTTTCAGTTGGACCCATTTCAAAAACTATAAATTACTGGGTCACTTTTATATCCATCTACCAACTGATAGCTATCTGATAACTTATACCCATATGACTTATAGGAAATACCCTAGATTTACCCCCGTTCTCCGTCTGGTTATGAGATCGTGAATAGGGCAATCATAATAGGGTTTCAGTTGGACCCATTTCAAAAACTATAAATTACTGGGTCACTTTTATATCCATCTACCAACTGATAGCTATCTGATAACTTATACCCATATGATTTATAGGAAATACCCTAGATTTACCCCCGTTCTCCGTCTGGTTATGAGATCGTGAATAGGGCAATCATAATAGGGTTTCAGTTGGACCCATTTCAAAAACTAGAGAATACTGGGTCTTTTATGTATATCCATCTACCAACTGATAGCTATCTGATAACTTATACCCATATAATTTATAGGAAATACCCTAGATTTACCCCCGTTCTCCGTCTGGTTATGAGATCGGGAATAGGGCAATCATAATAGGGTTTCAGTAGGACCCATTTCAAAAACTATAAATTACTGGGTCACTTTTATATCCATCTACCAACTGATAGCTATCTGATAACTTATACCCATATGATTTATAGGAAATACCCTAGATTTACCCCCGTTCTTCGTCTGGTTATGAGATCGGGAATAGGGCAATCATAATAGGGTTTCAGTTGGACCCATTTAAAAAACTAGAGAATACTGGGTCTTTTATGTATATCCATCTACCAACTGATAGCTATCTGATAACTTAGAATCATATGACTTATAGGAAATACCCTAGATTTACCCCCGTTCTCCGTCTGGTTATGAGATCGGGAATAGGGCAATCATAATAGGGTTTCAGTTGGACCCATTTAAAAAACTATAAATTACTGGGTCATTTATATATTCATCTACCAACTGAATGCTATCTGATAACTTAGAAACATATGACTTATAGGAAATACCCTAGATTTACCCCCGTTCTCCGTCTGGTTATGAGATCGGGAATAGGGCAATCATAATAGGGTTTCAGTTGGACCCATTTAAAAAACTATAAATTACTGGGTCATTTATATATCCATCTACCAACTGATAGCTATCTGATAACTTAGAATATAATGACTTATAGGAAATACCCTAGATTTACCCCCGTTCTCCGTCTGGTTATGAGATCGGGAATAGGGCAATCATAATAGGGTTTCAGTTGAACCCATTTCAAAAACTATAAATTACTGGGTCATTTATATATTCATCTACCAACTGATAGCTATCTGATAACTTAGAATATAATGACTTATAGGAAATACCCTAGATTTACCCCCGTTCTCCGTCTGGTTATGAGATCGGGAATAGGGCAATCATAATAGGGTTTCAGTTGGACCCATTTCAAAAACTATAGATTACTGGGTCATTTATATATCCATCTACCAACTGATAACTCTCTGATAACTTAGAATATAATGACTTATAGGAAATACCCTAGATTTACCCCCGTTCTCCGTCTGGTTATGAGATCGGGAATAGGGCAATCATAATAGGGTTTCAGTTGAACCCATTTCAAAAACTATAAATTACTGGGTCATTTATATATCCATCTACCAACTGATAGCTATCTGATAACTTAGAATATAATGACTTATAGGAAATACCCTAGATTTACCCCTGTTCTCCGTCTGGTTATGAGATCGGGAATAGGGCAATCATAATAGGGTTTCAGTTGGACCCATTTCAAAAACTAAAAATTACTGGGTCATTTATATATCCATCTACCAACTGAATGCTATCTGATAACTTAGAATATAATGACTTATAGGAAATACCCTAGATTTACCCCTGTTCTCCGTCTGGTTATGAGATCGGGAATAGGGCAATCATAATAGGGTTTCAGTTGGACCCATTTCAAAAACTATAGATTACTGGGTCATTTATATATCCATCTACCAACTGTCAGCTATCTGATAACTTAGAATCATATGACTTATAGGAAATACCCTAGATTTACCCCTGCTCTCCGTCTGGTTATGAGATCGGGAATAGGGCAATCATAATAGGGTTGAAGTTGGACCCATTTCAAAAACTAGAAATTACTGGGTCATTTATATATCCATCTACCAACTGATAGCTCTCTGATAACTTAGAATATAATGACTTATAGGAAATACCCTAGATTTACCCCCGTTCTCCGTCTGGTTATGAGATCGTGAATAGGGCAATTATAATAGGGTCCTTATAGATTACTTTTACTGCACTATATAAAATGTTGGTGATATTTTCTACTGTATGTATCTATAAAGATTACTGTAGTCTTCAAAGTGGTTATTGTACCCAATGCATTGAGAACAAATTGAAACAGTCAACTCAACGGAAAACTTTGAAACCGGAAAGCAAGCTTTCAAAAATTAGAGTAAATGAATTCATTGGATAGAGAACAACTTGACGATCATGTAATTTCCAAAATATTCTTTTTCAAATTTTCTTGAAATAGTAAAAGCATGAAAGATTTTGTAGTTTACAAATACATCACAGTATCGTATATCTACAGTAATCTACAGATGAAACGACCGTAACTCAAGGACTACCGTAATCATTACTGTAGGACTACAGAATAATCAAGAAGGAACACCAAACCTACAAAATTTTATATTTTACAGAATTTTGAAACAGAAAAGTTTTCAGCATGTGCTGAAAAAGAAAGCAACATTTACAACTACAGTAACCAGAAGCTTTTGAGAAAATCTGGTGAGCTACAGTAATCCAAAACAACTTACCTACCGAAAATTCATTGAAACTATTGTAGTTTACACTTTCAGTGATACAGTAACATTATTATGCGGAGTTCAAAAATTCTGCCACCCTTCTCTATAAATACCGAAAGTATAAATTTCACGCCAATACTACCGTAATCTGTCGCAAAAATGTCGCAAATAATTTGTCGCAAAAATGAGTCCCACGAAACGTTTTTTAAACTTTTCTTGATCATATCTCGGCTTACAACGGACCTTTTTGGGCCGTCTTTTTTTCAAAAGATAGATCACCTTTCTCATCAAAACGACTTCAATTTAGACTACCTGAAACATACAAAGGGACTTACTAGCTTTAACGGACCGGAGGTCCGGAAAAGCTAGTCAGTCTTCTCTTTACAATTGTGGAAAATCAAAGCTACTGTAATGCTACAGTAGTTTACAGTAAACCAAATCGAAAAATAGCCAAAAGAGTAACGTTCCATAGAAAACAGTTAGTTTTGAAAAAATGTTCAAATATTGTCAGTTGAAGATTTTTCACCTACAGTAATCGAAAAAACCGTGCCGCAAGACTATTTCAGACCACGCCCCCCAACTGGGCGAATTTTCGCAATGTGTGTTCTGAAAAGTCAATTTTTTGTTGCACCAATTAAAAATTAAAACGAAGAAATTTTGAACTTTTTTGAAACCGAAGATTAATTTCGAAAACTTTCCGAATACCACATGATAATTTTCTATCTTCAAACAGATCCACAGTATCCTACAGTAACCAAACTCCAAAAAAAAACGGTTTATTCTTTTCAAAAAAAGTTCTGTTCATCTTCAAATTAAAAGCCGTTTCACAATTCCTTCAACTGACGAAATTTTTTGGGGAAACTGATAATTGATACTTTTTTTCACAATCTATACCTACTGTAGTTTTAGATTACTGTAGGTACCAGTTGCGTCTCGTAACTAATACGGTAGTTTGAAATCATATTTTCCTGTTTCAAGAAACTTACTAATCTTGGTGGTATTTATCGAATTCGCTTTATGAACTACGGTAACTGCCCATTACTGTAGGAACCATTTTTTCGATTTTTTCTCTTGTTTCACAAATTCAAAAAAAGCAGATCAATGATTTCAAAAAGTGATCGTACTTCAATTCGATTACTGTAGCTAGCTACCGTAGTTTCATTTTTCTACTGGATTACTGTACCTACCGTTTCTTTCCAGGCATCACCTCCTGCCCGAGTGGATTTCCAGTCAAGTGCATTTCCAATTGTGGATGTTTGGATTTACGTGCAGACACTAAATTCTTGAACACCACAGTTTCCCAATTCTACAGTAGTCCCAAAAATTCGAAATTTCATTTTTCAAAACCAAAAATCACTTGGGCCAGTTGCCGATTCATCGATAAAGTCGAATGCCCGGAAGGAAAAAATGCGATTACTGTAGTTTTTGATCCAAAGGAGAAGAAATCGGATACAGAAAATGGAGTATGTTTTTTCTCTGCACTCTCTCCAATTCCTTCACTATTTTCAGGTGAATCATTTGGAGCTACAGTATACCTGTGAAGATGGGAAATGGAGAATTTCGAATCATGATCAATTGTATTTTTATTCTTGTGTTTGAATTTTTAATTTTTGAAGATATTTTTTTCGAAATTTGTCTAAAAATTGTCTGAAAATTGGACAAGAATTTTTTTTCTAATTTTTAAAATAAATTTTTTTTTCAAAAATTTTGAACAGGTGACAACAAATAATATCAATTTTTTCGAAAAATCAAAAATTTTTAAGAAAACTTTTCAATTTTTTGCGGTCAGTCAAACAAAGATTTTTTGATCTACTGTCGGATTTTTAAATTTTTAGAATTTTCAGAAAATTCTGATTACATAAAAAGCTATGACTCTGGAAAATAGCTGGAATCCATTCTGAAAATCAGCGAAAAAATTTCCGAAAAATTTTTTTTCCAGAGTTTTGATCTACCCAAGCGCGGGAAATGCCGGCAGTTTTATACAGGTATGTCATTTTGTTTTCAGAAAACTTTTTAGACGCAAAGCCAAAAAAAAAAAGAATTCTAGACCCACATTCTGGAACTTCTTTCCAGAATGTTGCACTTGCGAAAAGTTTTGATCTACCCGCATTTTTGGTCCGTTTTGAAAATCAAACTAGAAACGAGGAAAGAAAGACAAAAAACCTCATTTCGGACCTTTTTTCTCAATTTTTTCAAATTTTTTTTCAATTTTTTTTGTTTGTCGGTTTTCTGATAAGTTTTAAAGCTTTTTTCTCAAATCTGGACCCTTTTCATTAGTTTTTTTGTATTTTTTTCACAAGACAATTACTCTTTTCATTTTTGCAGAGCTCTTCATCTGGATAAGATGGCTCCTGCTCAAAGCAAATTTGCACGGACTCTCTGCCAATGTACTACTTGTGCTACCAATCGAATCGTGAGTTTAAATACCTATTCTCAAACTGAATTTCCCTATGCTAGACTTACATTTCCCTTTTCGAAAATCTTTTTGTCCGAAAAAAGAAAATGAAATTCATAGGTGCGCAGCTCTGATATTGTTTTGAAACTAGTCATTTCGTCCCGCCCATTCCTCATCTGGCAGCCGCGGGAGTGGGTGGGTTTATGACCGGCGCCCGTATTCGTTGTTACCAAGACATGTTGTGGTGCAGTGGTAGTGCGCTGTGGTGCCGTTCTGAAGCCCGCGGGTTCGAGTCCCACCCTTTTAACTGTTCTAGTACGATTTTTTACGGAATTTGCGAAAGCCCCAACAAATGAAAAAATCACAGAAATCATAATATAACGTTATTTTCAGTTCCGCCTCCGTCAACGAATTCGAATCATTGAACAAGGTGGTGGTCCTATGGCTATTAACAATCTGAATCGTCTCTCTGGTTCGGATCCAGGTCTTCGAATCATTGAACAAGGTGGTGGTCCTATGGCTATTAACAATCTGAATCGTCTCTCTGGTTCGGATCCAGCTCTTCGAATCATTCGAGAAGATAACATTCCCTTAATTCCAAGAGTCGTCAACAATGAGGTTATCTAACTAACGATGTTTTGTACTATTTACCTGATAAATAAAACTAACGAATTTATTGAACACTAAAATGGTTGAACAACTGGTATCTCGTTTTCATAGTAGACGTTTTTAGTCTTCAAATAGTCCATCGAGTTCTTCATGTTGGTGAGGATTCTTTCTTTTTCAAGTGTCCACTTCTTGAACTCTTTGGTATTGTGATATTCTGAATAGAATCTCAGAAAATTCTCAACCCTTCTCAGTTGGTTTTCCAGGGTTTTCTTTCTCACCAAGACCTCCAGAATCATGAATTCTTCTGCCCAACTTTTCTCGCAAGTTCCTTCGTGTGGGTTTCTGCACTCCTGATCTAACGCCATTGGCATGAATCGAAACTCATTTTTTCGGTCCCAAAACATGCTCACCACTTTTTTTTTCCTTGATTCCAAAGGTTTAGCAGCACTGAAAAGAAGGGAGCTTTGAGGTACAAACTACTACTGAAGTGTCATTCAGACTACAAACTACACTTGAAACTGATAACAAAAAAATGTGAGGACTTACACCAAATAATAGGGGAGTCCAAATCGAAAAGATTTCAAAGTGACGATTCCTTTCAATAACTCTTTTTCATCTATAACTTGATCCAATCGAATACTCATCCAATCAAACATATCATAATCACAATTGATCCAATATTTGATCAATTCGTGGAAATCTGGAGTTTTCAATTTATTGGCATAAAGTCGGATGACGTGGCGATTTCTGAGAGTGAGTAGATGATGAAGGCGAACCCATCGAGCATCCCAATATAATGTTTCGTGAAATTTGAATGGCTGGAAAAACAAATATTTTTGTAAGTACCGTAAAACCTGTATTAGTATTGCATGCAACACTATTATTAAAAGACGTCGCTTTGGAGCAATACTATTAGAGGGACAATTGTATTACATCGACAGATCATTAGAAACGGGCTATACTAATACAGGTTTTATGGTAAGCAGAGTACTAATCAGTGTGCGAACCCGGGATCCCATTTCCCGGGAATCCCGGGACGGGAAAATAAATCTTTCGGAAACTCCGGGAATCCCGTTTCCCGGTCCCGGGACTTCCGGGATTTCCTGGTTTTTGAAACGGGACTCCCGGGATTTCCGGGTTTTGGAGACGGGAATTTCGTGAATTCCCGGGAACGAGATTCTCGGGAACCGGGAATTCTTCCCTATCTCCCGGGAAATGACTTCTCGGGAGCGCACACTGATACTAATATGCACAAGGTGGCCGTGGCCTAAAGATCGAAAAACTTACATTTTTACGAGTGTAATCCGAAGGAATTTTAAGCATAAAATGAACTCTTTTACTATCATCCAGACATTCCAAAATGCTATAAAGAATTTTTGATTCAATCTTTTTTGATCCGTTTATCCGTAAAACTTGAAAATCGGGAAGTTTACCATTTTTTAGAATTTCCATGACGTTTTGAATAGCATAAAAATCCAAGTTGATTGAAAGGTCAAACGATTGAATGCGCAAAATATTTTGAATTTTTATAAAAACTTTTATTGTGTTTTCAAATGGGTTTGTATTTTCATTAATCAGCCTGAAATCGATTTTGATAGTTTGGAAACCGCGGAAAAACTAGGCCATCAAAGTTAGGCCACTAGGAACAATGAGCTGAACTGCGAACTACAATGGTTTGGACTACGAACTATACATTTGGCCCACAGACTACAGAATCGAGCTACAAACTACGAGTCTGGACTACAAACTACAAAAATTAAATGCAAACTACAAAACTGGACAACGAACAACAAAATTGGACTACAAACTACAAAACTGGTCTACGAACTACAAAATTAGACTACAAACTACAAAACTGGTCTACAAACTACATTATTTTGGACTACAGACTACAAAACTAGACTCAAAACTACAGAATTGGACTATAAACTACAAAAGTTGACCACAAACTACGAAGTTGGACTCCAAACTACAAACTCGAACTACAAACTCCTAATCTAGACTACAAACTACAAATTTAGACTATAAACTACAAACCTAGCAATAATTCCGAAAAAAAAAACGAACCAAGGCTCCAATTCTTCTTTTTTCATGCAATTTCCAGTATCTTCTTTTGTTGGTTCTGATCCACAATATATTTTAAATTCATCATTTTTTATCTCAATGAAAGATTCCTCATTTCTCAAAAAAACATTTAATGATCTTATTTTTTCTTTTGCATTTTGCATTAAAATTTCCATTTTTTGAGATGACAATGATATTTTAATTCTGAGAAAAGAATGCTCTAATATAAGGGCATGGGAGAGTGAAAATTACCTTTCTTGGGTAGCCATATTTAGTAGAACTTCTCGGAGTGCCACGAATGGAAGATTGAGTAAAAATGGGAAAGTTTTCATTGGGTTTTGGGTTCTGAAAAGTTGAATTCTTGGGGGAACAAAAACTGGGAAAGATGATGAAAAAGTGCTACTCCTAATCAGAACCGGACAAATCAGAACTGATCTTTATTAGAACCGACCGTTTAAGGACTGTCCCGGATGAGAACTATTCAAATGCACGTATTTGGCCATTTCTCCCATCTCGCAAACTAGCGCAGCAAAACTGTCTCAGTTCTCATCCGGGCAGTTCTGATTCGCCCAATTCTGAAACGTTAAGAGCTCTGATTCGGGACAGTTCTGATCCGTCCAATTCTGACGATTCTATTTAATCGATTGAGGATGGTGACGTGGCTGACGTGGCAGACGTGGCAGATGAGAATTCGTGGCGAGACCATTCATGGTTGTGCAACACAAAAAATAATCAATAATTGTTTACGCCACGTATTTTTTTTGAGAGTGTATTAAGAGAGGACAAAATTTGCCTAAAATAAGAAAAAAATTTTCTTCATTGAAATTCTAGACGGAGCACCAATTTCGAAGAGAATTTTCTTGAAAACCGTTCCATATCGTAGAAAAAGTGTACCAACTACCTTAATGACCGTAGTTGCCTACTGGCCTAGGAATCCCATCGTGTAGTTTGAGAGGAAAAGATGGCCTAGGAATCACTGGCAAAATATCTAGGTCATCTTGTCCTCTCGAACTACGCGGTGAGATTCCCAAGCCAGGAGACAAGTACGGATGAAGAGGAGCGGTGCAGTTCTGAGGCAACTGCGCTCCATTGCGCGTTTTTTCAGAACATCGTTTTTTGATCTACCTGCTCCTCCTCCTTGGCCAATGATTAATGGCTTCAGGATTATTGGCTTCATGATTATTGGCTTCACAAGATATTTGGCTTCACAAGATTTTGGCTTCATATAGTTTTTTTCACGGTTCTTTTCGAATTTCAGATTAGAAATGATTATTTTCACAAATGTTTCTTGTTTTCTGTTGATATTACACTGCCGTAGATGCGTTTCAGACGTCTCGAAATTTCGAGTGTCTAGCCAAAACTGTGAGCTATATCACTATTCTGTGATCAAAACTTGGATTGCAAGCCGAACAAAATCTCATATGATGAAAATCCTACCAATTCCCGTGAAGGACACAGAAAGTCTGAAAAAATTGAAAAGACTTTTTTCAATATTTCGAAACTATCTACCCAAGCTAATCTCCAACTTCTCTAGTCAGAAAATTCGCTTTTTGGTGCAGCTGAAGTACGGGAATTGGTAGGATTTTCATCATATGAGAGTTTCTTCGGCTTGCAATCCAAGTTTTGATCACAGAATGGTGATATAGTTCCACTTTCTCAAGATGAAGACATATCCAGTGAGCTTTCGGATAGAGATTCAAGACAAGCTCCTGATATTCACGAATCCACAGTGAGAGATGAACGAGTTCGAAACTGGAACAATAAAAACCAATCCATTGAGAATGAACCAGAGTTCATTCAACAAGAAGAACTCCGTAGTCAAGAGCGAAATAACGGATATGATGCCAGTGAAGCCCCTTACGTCTCCGAAGGTCCAGTGCACTTTGGTCAAAACAATCGCAACGCTTCAATCGATTTATCAGGCTACGTGCCGACTGTTTTGGATGAGACTGATGTGATTGAAAAAGAAGATATGGAAAAAATCAATTCATTTGAAAACTTTGGATACTTTTTTTGGAAGATAAAACGATTCTGTAAATAACAAAAGAGTTCATTTTAAGTTTCCAGCTTCAGAAAAACTTGTGAAGAATGTGAAGGAGACTTCATTGGAGTGTGGTTGCTTTAACAACCGGAATTTGGTCTTCGTAATACACTTTTTCAAAGTTCAAATAGTCCACCATATTCTTTATGGTTACACGGGTTTCTTTTTCTTTCAGACTCCATTTCCGAAGTTTCTGTATATCATCGTGATCCGAATAGGATTTGAGAATATTTTCGATTATTCTTAATTTTTTCTCCAATTGTCTCTTCCGATTCAAAATCTCCAAAAGTTTGAATTCTCTTGTCCAAGAGGCCTCCTCCAGACCCTTCTCTACATGATTGCACTGTTGATCTAACGCCATTGGCATGAGTCGGAATTCATTTTTTCGATCCCAAAACATGCACATCACCTTTCGTTTTCTGGATTCCACTGGCTTCGCAGCACTGAAAATTGGAATTTTTTGACTACAAACTACAAGTAGGGGCGTTGCTTAGGCTATAAACTACAAATGGGGCGTTGCTCGGACTACAAACTACAAATGGAAACTAACTCTGATCACAAAATTCAAATGAGGTGTTGCTCAGACTACAAACTATAAATGGAAACTAACTCTGATCACAAAATTCAAATGAGGTGTTGCTCAGACTACAAACTACAAATGGAAACTAACTCTGATCACAAAATTCAAATGAGGTGTTGCTCAGACTACAAACTATAAATGGAAACTAACTCTGATCACAAAATTCAAATGAGGTGTTGCTCAGACTACAAACTACAAATGGAAACTAACTCTGATCACAAAATTCAAATGAGGTGTTGCTCAGACTACAAACTATAAATGGGCGTTGGCTTAGACTACAAACTACAAATGGGCGATGCTCAGACTACAAACTACAAATGCCAAAACCATAAAAGTTTAAAAAAAACATACACCAAATAATAGGGAAGACCAAAACGGAATCCTTTCAAAGTGACAATTCCATTCAATAAAACATCCTCATCTATAGCATAATCCAATCGAATGCTCATCCAATCGAACATATCATAATCACAATTGATCCAACATTTGATCAATCGATGGAAATCAGAAGTTCCCAAATTATTGGTCCGAAGTCTGATAATATGTCGATTTTTAAGAGAGAGTAAATGATGAATGCGAACCCATTGTGCATCCGCATATAATGTTTCTCGGAATTTGAATGGCTGCAAAAAAAGTGATCAAAAAGTGTCTGTTTGGGTGCCGGTTTATTAGAGGTGCCGTTCTATTAGGGGTGCCGTTCTAAAAGGGGTCAGTGTATTGAAAAATTTTAAGGAATCTTTAAGGAGGACTGAACTCGGGTTTTTTTTTATTTCAAATTCTGATGCAATTTTTCATTCTGATCATTTTCTTTCACTACGACCATACTCAAAAATCACTCCAAACGGGTGAAAAAGGCGTTTGAAGGCATGGCCGCGTACAGGTTCACGGCCTAGGAATTTGCAAAAAATGGGCGCACAAGGTGGACACTTGTCGGATCCTAGGCCATCAACCTGTATTGCGTGCTTCTTTCAAACGCCGTTTTCACCCGTTTAGAGGGATTTTTGAGTGTAGTCGTAGTGAAAGAAAATGATCAGATTAAAAAACTGCATCAGAATGTGAGATAAAAAAAACCCGAGTTCAGGCCTCCTTTAATGTACCAACTTACGTTTTGATAAGTATAATCCAAAGGAGTTTGAATCATGAAATGAACTATTTTAACATCCTCTAAACAATTCGTAATTCTATCCAAATCTTCCGATTTCACTTCAATTGATCCGAAAATTCGTAGCCAAAAAAAGTTGGAAAATTCAGAGTTTACAAGAATTTCAATAACATTTTCGATTTCATAAAAGTCCAAATTGATTGATAGTCCAAAGGATTTACTGGTTGAAATATTTTGAATTTTATTAAAAACTTTTATTATGTTTTCAAACGGGTTTGCATCTTCCCATGTTAACCTGAAATTGATTTTGGAAGTTGGAAACCGCGAAAAAACTAGGCCATCAAAGTTAGGCCACTGGAAAGTTTGAGTACAATACTGGGTGGACTACAAACTACAAAACTGGGCTACAAATTACGGAATTGGACAAAAACCACAAGAAGTTGTCTACAAACTACAAAATACGAGGCTACAAACTACTAAGTTACGTTGCAAACTGCGAAGAAATGTTCAAACCACAATATTGGACTACAAACTGCAAAACTGGACTACAAACTACAAAATTGGAGTATAAACTACAAATGCTGGTCTACAAACAACACAGAAAGACAAAAGATTACAAGATCGGGTCGCAAACAACAATTATGGATCACGAACTAGAAAATTGGACTACAAACTACACAAATGGACTACGAACTACAAAAGAAGAGACTACAAACTACTAAGCTACGTTGCAAACTGCAAAAAGGTCTATGAACCACAATATTAGACTACAAACTATAGAACTACGTTAAAAACTACATACATGGAAAAAAAAACTTTAGAAAAAGACTACAAACTACAAACATGAACTAAAAACTACAAAAATGGGCTACAAACTACGACATTTGACTACAATCTACAAACCTAGCAATCATTCCAAAAAAAACGAACCAAGGCTCCAATTCTTCTTTTTTCATGCAATTACCAGTGTCTGATTTTGTCGGTCCTGATCCACAGTATATTTTAAATTCGTCATTTTTTATCTCAATAAAAGATTCCTCATTTCTCAAAAAAACATTTAATGATCTTATTTTTTCTTTTGCATTTTGCATTAAAATTTCCATTTTTTTAGATGATAATGACATTTTAATTCTGAAAAAAGAATGCTCTAATATAAGGGCATGGGAGAGTGAAAATTACCTTTCTTGGATAGCCATATTTAGTAGAACCTCTCGAAGCGCCACGAAGGGGAGATTGAGTAAAAATGGAAAAGTCTTCATTGGGTTTTGGGTTCTGAAAAGTTGAATTTTTGGGGGAAGAAAAACTGAGAAAGATGATGAAAATGATGCTACTCCTAATCAGAACTGGACAAATCAGAACTGACCCTTATAAAAACCGACCGTTTGAAGGAGGACTGAACTGTGGTTTTTTTATTTCAAACTCTGATGCAGTTTTTTATTCTGATCATTTTCTTTCACTACGACTACACTTGAAAATCACTCTAAACGGGTGAAAAGGGCGTTTGTAAGAAGCACGCAATACAGGTTGATGGCCTAGAATCCGACAAGTGTCCACTTTGCGCGCGCTTTTTTTCAAATTCCTAGGCCGTCAATCTGTACGCGGCCATGCCTTCAAACGCCGTTTTCACCCGTTTAGAGTGATTTTTGAGTGTAGTCGTAGTGAAAGAAAATGATCAGAATAAAAAACTGCATCAGAATTTGAAATAAAAAAAACCCGAGTTCAGTCCTCCTTTAAGAATTGCCGCGGATAAGAACTTTTCAAATGCTCGTAATTGGACACTTTTCACTGCTTGCAGTCTATTGCAGCAAAGTTGTGTCAGTCCTCATCCGCGAAGTTCTCATTCGCCCGGTTCTGAAACGTCCAGAGTTCTCATTCGGGGCAGTTCTGATCCCAATTCTCGGGCAGTTCTGATCCCGTCCAATTCTGACGATTCTATTTAATCGATTGAAGATGGTGACGTGGCAGACGTGGCAGACGTGGCAGACGTGGCAGACGTGGCAGATTGGAATTCGTGGTGAGACCATTCATAGGTGTGCAACACAAAAAATAATCAATAATTGTTTACGCCACGTATTCTATTAAGAGTGTATGAAAAGAGGAAAAAATTTGCCTAAAATAAAAGATTTTCTGTATTAAAATGTCAAACAATTTACATAGAGATCCTTGAGATTCCTTGAAAATCATTTTAAATCTTAGAACTAGCTAAAAAACCTTAATGACCATGGCCTCCTGGCCTAAAAATCCCAACTTGTAGTTCGAGAGGACAATATGGCCTAGGAATCACAGACGAAATCTCTAGGCCAGATTGTCCTCTCGAACTAGTCGTTAGGATTTCTAGGCCACAAGGCCACGGGCCTTTAGCGGTAGAGTTCTGGTGCAAATGCGCTCCGTCGAGTTTTTTTTTCAGGAAACTGTTTTTTGATCTACCTGCTCCTCCTCCTCTCATACAGCCCCCTGTTGGATATGCAAATCATATTCAAATCAGTTATGATAATATTTTTTGTCACTGATATCTCCCGTATCATTTGACTGTTGATTTTCGTCCTATGAGGTTATTTTCTATATTCTCTTCCATTTTTTTCTGTCTTTTGGTTCAAATTTATGGTGTCAATGGGAGTTGTGAAGGTGAGTGGCTATGAGGGTACTGTAGGAGTTACGGTAGTTCCTGGAAGAAAATATTGAACATCACATGTCGTACTTTTTGAAAGAAGATTGGCTGAAACTGAAAACTGATAACATGTATTACTTCCAAAGTGTCACCCCTGGAATCCATCGGGTCTAGGTGCAAAAGTTAGACCCCCCAAACGTAAGAACTTTGGCGGAGTTCATTTTTTGAAAAGCGGCCTATTTCCAGATTTATTGATTTTTTTTCAAATTTTCAAAAATTTTGGGTTTTTTGATTGTAACTCAGTCAATTTTAAAGATTTTTACAAAGTTAAAAAACAAAAATGTAGAACAAAATAAGATCTTATTTTTTGCTCAATTGACCGTTTGAGCCAGAAAACGATAAAAGGACCAAAACGGACCACAAAGCAGAATCGAAAAAATGCGCGCCCATTCGTTTTTTTCAAATTATGCCCATTCGATTCAGCGTAAAAAATGAGGCAAAACCTCACTTTTACTTTTTTCAAGTTATCGTCATTTTCGAAAGAAAAATTCGATTTTTTAGTTGAGAATGACTTTTTTGGCTTGGATTAGCTAGATTTGATCAATTTTTGATCGATATAGGGGTTGTTATGGTCTGAAAATGTTGATTCTGTGTGATTTACATCCTTTTATATCATTTCCGATCAAAATATTCAAGTTTTGAAAATTTGAAAATTTTGTTGAAAAAGTTTCCAAATTTTTTTGAAAAAAATTAAATTTTCAAAACTTGAATATTTTGATCGGAAATGATATAAAAGGATGTAAATCACACAGAATCAACATTTTCAGACCATAATAACCCCTATATCGATCAAAAATTGATCAAATCTAGCTAATCCAAGCCAAAAAAGTCATTCTCAACTAAAAAATCGAATTTTTCTTTTGAAAATGACGATAACTTGAAAAAAGTAAAAGTGAGGTTTTGCCTCATTTTTTACGCTCTATAGTGCACGCAAGCGTCTGAATATTCGCTCCACTGCAACCCCGCCCACCTCGTAAAAATAGTTCTCCTTTTGAAGAGAGCGGCAGACACGCAGACAGTAACGTGTCTGCCGCTCTCTTCAAAAGGAGAAATATTTTTACGAGGTGGGCGGGGTTGCAGTGGAGCGAATATTCAGACGCTTGCGTTCTCTATATCGAATGGGCATAATTTGAAAAAAACGAATGGGCGCGCATTTTTTCGATTCTGCTTTGTGGTCCGTTTTGGTCCTTTTATCGTTTTCTGGCTCAAACGGTCAGTTGAGCAAAAAATAAGATCTCATTTTGTTCTACATTTTTGTTATTTAACTTTGTAAAAATCTTTGAAATTGACTGAGTTACAATCAAAAAACCCAAAATTTTTGAAAATCTGAAAAAAATCAATAAATCTGGAAATAGGCCGCTTTTCAAAAAATGAACTCTGCCAAAGTTCTTACGTTTGGGGGGGTCTAACTTTTGCACCTAGACCCGATGGATTCCAGGGGTGACACTTTGGAAGTAATACATGTAAGCTGATTTTTGAAAAATCGAGCGGAATAAAAGAATAAGTGAGGGATTACTGTAGCTGGATCAATTTTTGAGTCAATATCGACTGTACACCTAGTGGAGGTTCTGAGAACATTATGTTGAAACCGAAATTTCAACAAAAAATGCTAATTTTTACTAGGAAGAATGGGATTTAATCATTGTCAAAACTTACAACGTTATAGCATAACAAACATTCTGCAACAGGAAAAAACTGCCGATTTCTGCTTTTTCATTTGAAGATATAATCGCTATAATAAACGTGGAAGGATACTGTAGGATTACTATAGCTGATTATATGGAGCAGACAAATGACATCGTACAAATAGGAAACTATGTTTAGAAGATGAATCGCTGAAACAGGAATTGTTTAGCTCCCAATAGATTTGTAGGTATAGTACTCCAAGGTTTGTGTAAAAACGATTACAGTACGATACGGAAGCGAAAAAGTTGTTGCGAAGTGTTGTTTGACTACCACAGATTACTTATATATATTCTTGATGTGATTTCGCTGAAACCGAAATTTTCTAAATTTTTGGTAGTTCACAAAACCAAATGATAGTGTAAGCATACTTGTCACGGCCCGGGCCTGGGTTCAGGGCAAAACATATTTTGCATTTCGAAAACCTTTTTTCTCGGTTTAATTTTGCGTTAAACTTTCTAATTTGGCCTATATTTTCTAAAAGGAAATTTTCACTACTTTTTAAGTACATATAAAGGCCCAGGAAAAGTTTCAAAATTGAGATAAAAATTGAGAAAAATGGGCTCGAAAATTGAAAATTTTTAAACCCGGGCCGTGCCGATTTTTTGACAAGTATGACTGTAAAAAGGTTACTATGGGGACTGTCCTACATACGCAAAGGTAATATTGAAGAACTAAAAATTATTCTAAAAAAAAATCGGTGAAACTGAGTTTTTTTTTCATTTTGGGGAATGGAAAATGTGAAAGCTTCTCTACATGGCATAATGAAGTTACTTCATATCAATTTAAAACGCCAAAAATTTCCTGAAAATAATTTGCTGAAACGGAATTTTCTAGCTTAATTATACTTCAAGTTTTTCAAGTTCAAATCTTTTTTGATTTCAAAAACTAGAACAAGTTTCTTGAGCAAGAGGTCGCTTACGGTATTCTCCATTCGCGAGGGACTGACCCCTCTCGATAAATTCGGCCATCGCTACAGTCAGGTTTCCGCACGGAAGAGACAAAAATTTGGCTTGCGTGTTGATTTACGCGGTTCGTAAATCTACACGCAAGCCAAATTTTCGTCTCTTCCGTGCGGAAACCTGACTGTAGCGATGGCCGAATTTATCGAGAGGGGTCAGTCCCTCGCGAATGGAGAATAGCTAGTACAACAACTTACTGTGGGAGTTACTGTAGTTGGAATCATATTCAAAAAAGGTATTAAAGTTCAAAAAAACGTTTATGAAAAAGTTTTTTCGATGAAACTGGAATTTTTGTTCTGGATTTTGCAAATTTTCAGCTCCATTTTTTCCAGGTCCGCCTCCAACTTCATGCCCCGATGGCTTCCCTGTTGATTGCGCTTCCTCGTGTGGTTGCCTAGACGTGGCAGCTGATAAAAGTAGAATCAATATCACTGATAAATCGTTCTTTGGGAAAGAAAACATGGAAAATACTTACGTTAAACCAACTTTATCATGGTCAGGGTGTAGTGAGGTGAAAGATGTCAGTTGCCCATCTGGAAGTAAACCAGTTGCCTTGATATATAATGACGATGATTTCGAATTGCGGGAGCATGTGGTTTGGGTAGGTCAAAACCTATGGTCTTGAAGATATGTATGTGATGAAAAAAGTTATAGAATGCGTACACGAAGAGATGAAGGTTTGGTTAAAGGCGCATCAATAAGTCCCTCGCCACGACTTTAATTTATTTTCAGCGGCGCGAAAAAAGTTTATGGTAAAAGAAGGTTTTTGACTGTAATCTTTCCGGGGAACAAATTGAAAAAATTCGATGCGCCTTTAACCGAACCTTCACCACTTTGTGAACGCATAACAGAAATCAAAAAGAAACACAAACATCAGCGTTTATGCAAAAAAAATTTTGAAATTGAACCACTGAAACAGAAAATATTCTGGAAATTTGAGTGAACGGATACTATTTTTGACCGCGGCCTCGGATTTCTAGTCCGCGGGATTGAATTTCTAGGCCAAGAAAAGTTCTTCCATCGAAGAGTTTTCTAGCCTTATTTTCTCTAAAATAATGAAACTTCAGACAGAATGGGCAAAAGTGATCAAGTTTGAATGTGCAAACCGAAAGTGGACTCTTAAAACGGAAGAAGAAAATATCACACAGTTTCTTCTCAGCTGCAAGAAATAGCAAAGTTTTTTGAACATCCGTTATTGTCTGAATAATAGGACAAGAGAGGAAGACTGATTTGTATCTTTTTTGAGACTTTTGTACTTCTCAAGATGTTTTGATTTATTTAGTGGGCTTTTATTCTTATATCTTTGTTGTTTTTTTCAATCAAATAAAATGATTCGAACGAGACATTTTCTTAACTTGAAAATGTAGAATAATTTTGAACAAAACATCATTAAAATCAGCAAAAAATTCTCATTCATAGAATTTTTGAAACTGTCTAACAAGGGAACTCTTTTTAGAAAGGCTTTGGGAATCGGCTGAAAATTGGTACGCATACACTTTCGAACACCCTGAATTCGAAAATCATGTTTTTGGATCCCCAGTGAAATTTTTAAAAAATTCGATTTTTTTGCTCCAAAATTTTTCAAAAAATTTTTCGACTTTTGAAACTGATGCTTTTTGGACGTCCTAGAGTCTACTAGTGATGCCTACAACTGATTTGAGCCCAATTCCAAAACTTAATAGCAGTTTCAGAGTGAGAGTTGAAAAATTTGTCAATTCACCAAAATTCTGATTTTTCACAAAAATCGTTATAAAAGTGCTCAAAATAGTTTCGGGGACGAGAAAACTTGGGAATAGCATTTCCTGAACCTCCTAGAAACGTGGTAAATTTTTTGGAAATTTCTGAAAACTTTTTTTTTTTTTTTTCATTTTTTGAGCTCGGAGCCCCACCCATAGGGTGGGTCCCATGGTGCAAAAAATTTCAAAAAAAAAAGTTTTTCTAAAAAGTATTGCAATCGATTCGCCAACATTTGAAACGTATCTCACAAAATTATCACCGATCAGAAAGCCCTCTATCGGTGTGAAAATATCGAGTTTCAAGGTAAAATGTACTGAAGAAATCAAAAAAATTCAAATTTTGAGCTTTAACGGACAACTGGGGATCCAATTTTCTTTTTTCCTAACTACCATGGAGGAGGAGCACTAGCCCTAAAATTTTCAGAAAATTCTCAAAGCCTTTCTAAAAAGGGTTCCCTTGTAAGATTTTCTACAATTTCAGTATTCCAGATTTCTCCTCAAACAATTTCGAGCCCCCGGAGTTACTGTATTTGTGGATTACGGTAGTCTGTATAGTAAGAAATCTCACCAGTCCTTTAATCCCTGTATTGTTCATTCGCGAGGGACTGACCGCTCTCGATAAATTTGGCCATTGCTACAGTCAGGTTTCCGCGCGGAAGAGATAAAATAAATGGCTTGCGTGTCGATTTACGCGGTTCGTAAATCTACACGCAATCCAATTTTTTGTCTCTTCCGCGCGGAAACCTGACTGTAGCAATGGCCAAATTTATCGAGAGCGGTCAGTCCCTCGCGAATGAACAATACTCGTTCAACTTTTTGAATTTAATTTTTTGTGAAACCGATTTTTCATATTTTTTTTCTTCAAAAATATGAAAAATCGGGTTACCTTCGCGATTCATAGCTCAATTGAAAGTTAATAATGAAACATATACTGAGGATTACTGTAGGTTTACTGTAGTTGTAATACAAGCAAGAACCAAAAAAGTGATAACCATTAATAATTGCAAAAATCTGTTATTAGAGCGGTTATTGAAACCGGAAAATGTTTTAATGTAGAATCTAAAAAATTTAATGTTTCAAAACATTCTTCTCTATTTTCATGGGAAAAATAGTTTTAATGCGTGTGTGCGAATATTGTGTGAAACTACCGCAATCCTACAGTAACCCATTGATCACTGGAGGGGGTAATGTAGGGCTATAGTTTAGCCCTGATAACCTATTACTAGTTCATACAAGGCGTCACCTACAGTAATCGGGAAAACCCGCGCGGCAAGCAGATTCAAAACCACGCCCCCAAACTGGGCGGGTCCTTGAAAGACGCAATTTCTACTTTCACCCAGTTAGGGGCGTCTCTTTAATTCAAAATGAGGCGCAAATGCAGCAGTAATACCCCACATGAACTGAAAAAATATTTTTTTTATCACTAGTTCTCATGAAAATTTTTCTGTTTCAATGAATTTTCCTAATGGTTTCGCGGAAAAAACTTCGATATTTGAATAATGAGCCTTGTGACAAAAAATAATTTTTCTGGGTTTTATTCAGGAAGTGAACTTGCTTGAGCCATGTTTTCAAGAATCAAGAAATAAAATGTGAGAACTTATCTCCATAAAACTTGGGAACTTTTCAAATGTCAAAAAAACCTTGATAAAATGGGAAGAAAAGTAAGAAAAACAGGAGAAAAACATGGTGTCCTACAATTTTATCAGGGCTTCACTTATTGTTCTAGCTCTGGTTGAGGGAAGCCTGGCTAAAAATTCTACTGTGAAACCAGGTGAGACATTACGAACTTTGTCTTCGACCTAGTCGTGTTACTAGAATGAGAGATGAAAAGAGAGAGTATGTGCAAGAAAGAGACGCAGAGAAGATTAAGATAACTGCTTTCAATAAAAATAAATTCTCTATGAAATTATTTGAAAATTTCACAAAAATTTATGTTTCACACTATTTTGAATAGACCATATCCGAGCTCCCGGAGCTTATCATGGTGTTTCAATCCATGTTCCCTTTTTCCAGCGCCTCCAACAAAAGCCTATTGCCCTGATGGCTTTCCAATCTCCTGCAAATCGACATGTGTTTGCCTGGATGTAGCAGCTGATAGCCAAAGAATCAATGCAACTGATAATACATTTTTCTGGAACCCCGATAAAAAGAAGCGTATTTATACAAAACCAATTTTGAAGTGGTCCAAGTGTAATGAGGTTCAAGATGTTATGTGTCCAAAGGGAAGCAAACCAGTGGCCTTGACATATAATGAAGATGATTTTGAACTGATTGAGCAGAGAGATTGGGTAGGTCAAAATTATGACTTTGGTAGGAATAAAACTGTAAAACCTCTATTACACCGGCAGCCTCTAACAGAAAGGCACCTCTATGATATTGAAGGATTGAAGATATTGAAAATATAACTTTGATAATACCAATGTGATGAAAAAGGTAGGAATTCAGTTATTTTCATCAAGGAAACACGAGAAACATCAGCGTTTATTTGAAAAATTTTGATATTGGATCAGCGAAACATAAAATATTTTGAAAATTTCAATGAACAAAATCTATTCTAGTCCGTGGAGTTGAATTTTTAGGCCACCTACCCGAGAAAAGTTCGAAATTTTCCCTTCTTTAACTCATTTTCAGCGGACTTCGCTGCGGATTTGTCGAATGGATAAGGCTTCCAGTAGACAAGTTTTGTACGGTCCGCAATTTCGCGTGATGGTGAACTCGCACACTCGGCAGTTATCTGAATCTGTTATTTTAGATCGATTTTAACAGTTTATTTAACAAGGATACCGTTGTTTGTCGTCAATTAAAATGCCGACTGTGCATGTTCGCCGTCACGCAAAATTGCGGACCGGACTTGCCCAAATTTAGGCCGCATGTACAAAAATGTATTATGAACTAGCTTCAAGCTTCTTCCCTTCGAAACCGAAATGAAATTTCAGACCGAATGGGCAAAAGTGATCAAATTCGCGTGTGTGAAAGGAAAATGGACACTCAAAACAAAGGAGGAAAATATTGGAAAATTTCTTTTCAGTTGCAAGAAATGATAATCACACATTCAATGACATGATAAATAAATATGAACCAGAACTTTTCAATCCATACACAAAATGTGGAGCTTGAAACAGTAATTATTTTTTCTCAAATCGTTGAAAAACCTTGTGGCACCGTTTGGATCATCACTGGTTCCTGAGAAGAGTGAGAGATAGTGTGTGCACCGAGGAGACGCAAAAAATTATCCGAAAGCAAAAGTTAGACTCCGATGATATAATCCGCTTTGAAAAGCCGTATTTTCTTTACGAACATGCTGAAACTGAAATATTTTTTCTTCAATTTTCTCATTTTTTTCCATTCCAATATACAGTTTTGCTTCTATTTTGACTTTTAGCCTCCGATTCCAACAGACTCATTTTCATAATGAATCGAAATGCAAATTGCAATCACTTCATAACAATCATTCCTCTTCTCTTTTTCAATCATTTTCCGTTTCAACTGATACCATGAAACTGTTTCTGGTATCTTTTCTGATATTCGTTTTGCAATTTCATGAAGTGTCTGGATATTGTCGACAAGATATTCTGACATCTTCGAAGAAGCCTGAGTTGACGTCTACATCGTCAACTGTGAGAACGACTACAGGAGAGGGAACAACTTCAACAACTCCAACGACAACAAAATCTACTACGACGCCCTTTGGTACATCTACAGTAACCACAACAACGGAAACAACTACTAAAACGAGTTCAACAACAACTAAAACGACTCCTACGACAACAACTTCCACTTCTACAGAAGTTCCAACAACGAGAAAAACCCCAACGTCTTCTGTGTCAACCACGACTCTAACAACTTCTACCACGCCAACCACTTCAAGCACGACCACGACTACAACTCCATCAACAACTTCGAAGACTCCCACAACAGAAAAAACTTCTACATCAACCACGATTTCAACCCTTCCGACTAGTACATCTACAGTAACCACAACAACGCAACCAACTACAACGACTGCAACAACAACCAAAACAACTCCGACTACGACTGCTTCAATTTCTAGAGAAGCTTCTACGAGGACTACCCCAACTACGCCAACTACCACAACATTGAAGCCAACTGACACCGCTTCCTCTGCATCCATCTCGCCTCTAGCCTCAAGTAAGTTACACTGACATTGCCAAACTAAAATTCAGTTCAAACTCATCTGATTCTTCTCGAAAAATCATAAAAGTTGAAGTTAAACTTCAGACTGCGCCAACGGATATCCATTGAGTTGCGAACAAGCGTGTGGGTGTCCTATGTATACTGTTGACTATAACTGGACAAACGCAAGAGATCCAGATTATTATTTCAAAGAAGAAAACAATGGCAAGAACTTTCATTCAAATTTGACTTGGAATGATTGCGTTCCAACACTTGTAAAGTGTGTAAAGGAAGATGTTATGGGATGGACTGATATGGTTATTGAGTATACTGGCAAACCATACATTAAGAATAATGAAGAACAGATGATCGAATGGGACGCTGGGATTTATGTTTGTTTTACTTCAAAAACAAAAAAAAACTTTATTATGTTCAGTATAAAAAACCTGGCAATCTCACATGCAACACGGAAACAAAATTGTGGTCAAACTATGACGTGGCTGAAAAAAGTAATGTCGGGTTGTTTTATACATGCTGGATTAGCCACATTGATTGGAATGCTACAACGACAACGATTCGGCCCTGATAATATTGAGCGATTTTAGACACCGAATGGGTGTCGCGTTTTTAACTTTGCACTTCGAGTTTTCATCTTATTCCAGTGAAAATAAAACAAGTTTCTTTTCTTTCAAACAAAACGTATAACCAAGTTTTGTTTCTCTGTTTCTCTCTTCATTCAAAACTTCTTCTCTTAAACTACAACTTCAGTGCTTCTCTGAAACGTCTTCCAACGGAACACGGCATTAATTTTTTTTAACGTTTTCTGGCAGCATACTACCAAAAAATAACGACTTTCTGAAACAACTTTTGCTTTTTTTTTCACTTTGAAAAATCAGAATATGGCTCTAATTCTAACAGCTTACTCATAATTTCGATCTGGCAGTTTACAACCAAAAAATGGCAAAAATTTTACTGTTCCCTCACAAATTGAAATCACGAATAAAAAATAACAAGACAATTTTTTCTGTCCATGTATTCATTAAAAAATCAATGAAAACTCATAAAATGTCGACACCGTTTCAGTGTCTTTCATATAAAAATTCGTATTAATTCAATTGGATTCGAGTAGTTGTCTCCTCTTCCACAGCCCCATTATAAATGCATGTCCAGAAAAGACCAATTTCACTATTTGCCTTTTCATTCCAGTTGGACCAACGCTTTGTTTCATGATTGCATGTCAATGGGGTGGGTTGTTTGGTATTTTTCTGCAAAGAAGAAAAGAGTGTGGGCGAGGGAGAGACGCAGAGAAACAGCAGGAGTTTTCTTTGCCACACCGGGTAGGAAAGCGCGCCCTATTGCTAAAAAAGTTTAATACTCAGTTTCGCTCCATCTCCCTAATACTTCGGTAGAAAAAATGAGGCCAAAATTGATATACGCAGCGAAATTATTAGTTTAGCATTAGGGCGCGCACGCAATCTTTCTCTCAGTTTTGTCCTCGACTCAAAAAACCACAAGAATGCAACGAAGTTGAAAAGAGTGTGTGCAAGGAGGAGACGCAGAGAAACAGAAACTATTTTTCTCTGCGCCTCTCCTTTCAACGCGCTATTTTCTTACAGAAAACTCACACTCAAATAATGCCAATCCACCTTCGCCCCATCCCAAGAATACACCCAATCCGTAATTCCTCTATCTGCATCTTTACATGGAACCAACGTTGGAAGACAATTCGTCCATGTCAAATTAGAATGTCGTTGACGTCCCGTAGTCTCTGTGGCATCCGAATATTGAGAATTATGAGTTCCAATCCATTCTTGATCAGCTGTATAAACTGGACAACCACATGTCATGTCACAAGAGCTAGGGTAGCCATTGCGGCAGGCTGGAATTAAAGAAGTTTTGGAAAATGCTTTATTATTATTCTATTTTTCATGAAAAAATTACACAAAAATCGTTCTGAAATCGCTCAAACTGCGTCTAGATACACAAGTTACAGATTGATGGCCGTGGCCGAGAATCCGACAATGGTAACTACTTTTTTCTTACATTTCTTCGCTTCTTTTTTGTGATAAAACTCAAAATTTATGCTCGTTTTGGGTGTGAAATGAAAAAAAGAAGCGAACCGTGTAGAAAAAAGAGCGCGCGCTGTCGGCTTCTAGGCCGCGGCCATCGCACTGTACCTTGCGATTTTGGACGCGATTTTGGATTTATCTCTTCATGAAAAACGGAATCAGCATGAAAAATAACCCAAAAAAGAAATTTAATGTGACATATATTACTGTTTCACTATATTATTGAAACATAACCGTCAAAAAAAAACCGCGTTTTTAAGGCGATTTAATAATAAATAACAATTTTTTCTTTAATTTGAATGCTCAAATATGCGGAAAAGTATCTACGTACATTGTTGCATGTCAAGGCTTCGGATTTTTTTCAAAATTTCAAAAAATAAAGATCCATAGGAAAAATTAAGTGAAACGCGATGAGCAGAGTCTCCACGGAATATACGCCGAATCAAAAGCAAACTCAATATCAGAAGGTTAGGTTACTAGGCTCCGCCCCCTTTCAGTACTAGAAAATTCTTTTGGAAAATGAAGGTTCATAAACTCCTCCAATGAGATAATGTTGAAATATGTCAAGTTTTGAAAAACCTCTGAAACAGTAAAAAATTGACGAAACTTTACTGTTTCCCAAAAACTTTGATTTTCAAAATTTTTGAGAAAAAACAGTTCCCGTGGCGTTCTAATACCAGTTAGTAATCTCAAAGATCATCCGTGCCTACTAATTCACTAAATCAGAAAGCGCTTTCGTAATTTTTTCAAATGGTTCAAAAATCTACTCTAGCGTTCCTCTGTTAGAGCGATTTTCTAATTTTCACTCAAAATTTATAATTTTTGAAAATTTCACTGTTTCTTTAAATTTTTGAAATTTTAAATATTGTGGGAGTGATCGTTATCGATCTAGCAAGTAGAGTGTCGCCTTGCGAGCATTGATGCTCGCCGAGCGCGAGAAATCTCGCAATGATCGTCAATTATTTTGCGAGACTTGCTCGTGAGTCTTTGCGATCACGTTGCGAGAAATGAAAAATGCGAGCATTTGCGAGAACGATCACTTGCGAGCAGCGAGACAAGCGAGCATTTGCGAGCATCAAGCGAGACGATCTTCGTGCGAGCCGAGCATGAACAAGCGCGAGACGAGACGATTGCGAGACAAAACGAGCTTTGCGAGAATTGTCTCGCGAGCCGACACTCTACTAGCAAGTCCATTGATAAAACCAAGAGAACTAACGGAGTACTCTGGCGAATCGTTCGGCCATGATTCCCATTGCAGGTTTGATAATTGAAGTGGTTGGATAAGTTGTTGTTGCATAGATTATGGTAGATGAAGATGGAGTTGTGGTTACGGTTGAAGCTTCTGCTGTGGTAGACGTAGATGTTGGAATTGATGAAAATGTTGTCGTTGGATTTGATGTTGATTCCGTTGTGGTGCTGATAATAGTTAGAAGGGTTGGACTTGTTGGTTGGGTCGTCGTTGCAGTTGAAGCTTCTACTGTTGTAGATGTAGATGTGGGAGTCGTTGAACTTGGCTCCGTCGTTGTTGGTGGTGTAGTTGTCACAGTTGAGCGTTCTGCAGTTGTAGAAGTGAACGTGGAAGTTGTTGGCCTGTTTGTAGGAGGAGAAGTTGATTCCGACAATGTGCTAGTCACAGTTGATAGGGTTGGAGTTGTTGGAGATTTGGTAGTTGCTGAAACTGTTGTTGTTGAGGATGCAGTTGGAGTTGAAGGTTCTTCTGTCGTGGGAGAAGTTGTTTTAGTTGTCGGAGAACTTTTTGTTGAACTGGTTGCAGTTGATGTCGTTTCTGTTTCAGCATTAGTTGGTATTGATGTTGGAGTCGTTGTTGTAGTTGAAACGACGGTAGATTCATGAATAGTTGACGTTATTGGTGTTGTTGTGCTAGTTGCGGGAGTTGTTTTCTCAGTGAAAGCTCTTGCAGTTGTAGAAGTAGACTCGGATGTTGTTGCAGGCGTGGTTGTCGGAGTTGAAATTGATTCCGTTGTGGTGCTCGTCACAGTTGACGGAGTTGGAGTTGAAGTTGTTCCTGCCAACGTTGAAGTTATTGTTGATTTGGTTGCTGAATTTGTTGTAGTTGTGGTTTCTTTTGTCATTGTACTAGGAACTGTAGAAGCTCTCGAGGAAGATGATGACGAAGGACTTGGATTTGTTGTTGTCTCTGTTTCAGTGCTTGTTGAAGTTGATGTTGGAGTTGTCGATGTTGAAGCTTCTGCTGTTGTATAAGTAGCAGTCTTGAGAGTCGTCGAAGTAGTTGATTCCGCCATGGCACTAGTAACAACGGAAATTCTTGTGGAAAATGAGGGTAAAGTACCCGTAGTTGTCGTTCCCGTTTCAGCGCTAGTTGGTCTTGATGTTCGAGTTGACTCTTCCAGTGTCGTAGAAACAGTTGGGCTAGTTGAAGTTGATGGGGTTGGAGTTGCCGTTGATTCGGTAGTTGTTGGAACTGTTGGCATCATCGTTGGAGTGGTTTCTGCTGCCGTTGAGCTTAATGTTGTGGGCTCTGTTGTTGTTCTAGGTGTCGGAGATGTGACGGTTGAGGTACTTGAAGTTGTTTCTGTCAAAGTTGTCGCGATTGAAGGCATCGTTGAAATTGTTGCAGTTGGTCCTTCAACGTCGCTTGTTGCAGTATAGGGGTTTGGAGTTGTTATTTGTTCAGTTGTCGTTGAAACTGTAGTCGTTGGGTTTGAAGCTTCTGCAGTTGTAGAAGCTGTTCGACTAGTTGGTAGAGGCGTTTCGGGTTTTGTCGTGGTGCTGGAAGCTTCTGAATTTGTCGTCAAAAATGTCGTCGTTGGTGACGTTTCTGATGACGTTGGCACTGTTTCAATGGTTGTCGAAAGGCCCGTCGTTGTGGTGGAAAACATTCTCGAAATTGTCGATGTTGACGTGGTCGGAGAAGAAGATTTTTCCGTTTCTGGTTTCGGGGTTGTAGCTGTGGTAGTTGTGAACAGAGTTGTTTCTGTTGTCCTCGTGATCGGAATTGCCGTGGAACCTTTTGAAGATTCAGAAGGCGTTGTCGTAGAAAATGCTGAAAACGTCTGCTTCGAAGATGGTGTTGAAGTACTATGGATCACTGAAGACGTGGCTCCAGATGACACCCTTCTGGTTGTAGAAGATTCTAAAGTTCCAGAATTCATCGTTGAAGCTCTCGGTCCAGTACCTGTTGTCCATTTCACCGTCGTCGATTCCGAACCCACCGAAGAAGCAGCACTTGACGATGTAGACGTCAATCCAGGCTTCCTCGTGGACGTCAGAATATCTTGTCTACAATATCCAAAAACTTCATGGAATTGTAGAAAGAATATCAGAAAAGATACCAGAAACAGATTCATGATATCAGTGAAAAATGGAAAAAGTGATCGTTGAAAATAGACTTTTATGTGAAAAGGTAGATGGAATTAGCATTTCATTGTGTACATTGAAGTTTGATCGCATAATTATAGAGATAAAAAGGAAGTGTTTATTGAACTGATTGGTATTGGAAAATTATGAAACAATATCTCTTTTGGAATTGTTACTAGTGTTCGCCGAGAAATATTTACAGTTTCATTGAAACTGTGAAGTTTGTTACACAAAATTTGTGCTGATTTTGTATCTTTTTTTAATTTTTAAGTAAATGAAACTTGAGGGAATGTCTTCTAAAAGTTCCAAGAACTTTCTGTTTCATTCTGAACCTTCAATTTCATGAAGCATAAAATTTTGATCGTCTGATTAGATTATTTTTAGTTTCAAGTACATTTTCTTTGAAGTCTTATTTTCATGATGCCAATGTATCGTGGAGGAAGTATCCATTAAACTGACTGCATTCTTTGAAATTGGCGGTAGGGCGTTTCAGAACCGTGTCCCATATCAGAACTGTCCCTAACCAGAACTGTTCCACATCAGAACTGTCCCGTATCAAAAGAGTAAATGTTGTTTTCACGTGGTAGTTTTGCTGTTCTAATACGGGACAGTTCTGATACGGGACAGCTGATAAGAAACAATTCTGGAACGGGCTACCGCCCTGGAATTGTTAGTTATCAATGGTGGTTGGGAGGTGGAGGGGTGCAAACGCGCTCTGTTGAGAAAACAAGATGTTGAGAAAACAAGAAGTCCTAAAATAATTATTTTGAGGGGATGTGTAATACATTTTATTCAGTTTGTTTCGACTTTTCGGATAACTCTTGATGATTCATTTATAAATTATCGATTCTCTCCAAAAATAATTCTAAGCACAGTTAGTTTCGCTTCTTACTTTAGGCCACGTCCCCAACCCGCCGATTTGAGAATTTCCTTGTTGGGAACGTTCAAACTGACCAAGCCAGTAAATATCTGATAATTAATGTTTCATGGTAACTGTAAAGTTTTTTTCATTATGCCCAAATTATTTTTTTGTGTTTTTCTCTTTCGAAGGTATGAAGTTTGAATATCTTCCATCGGTTTTCATGTTCATTTTTTTCTCTTCATAACTTTATTAGCCTTTCAGCAAAATTTGATAACTGCCGGGGGTTATCAATAATAACTGAAACTGTGATAAATCTGGTTGATAATTTTCAGTTTCGAATATCTTTTATTCATAATCTTCAGAACTTTGAGAACGATGGATTCATTTTTAAAATATGCAAGAAAAATCAAAGTTGTTCAAGCTTATTGTGGTTTATGAAATCAGAATGAAGCAGTTAGAATTAAAGTTTCATATTTTCAGTGTTGGATAACTTGATTCCTTGCTGAAAACACTTTTATAACAGTGTTCACAGCGGTCTCACAATATTGAGGTGAAGTTTCTGTAATTGTAAGAATACGTTACTTATTAGTCAGGTCGGATTCCGAATTTTTTCAGTTTCAAACAAATTATTTTTTGGATTATACTTATTTTCGAACAATTATTCTTCTATCAGTTTCTGATATCACATGGGACGTTTCTAGAGGCGGAACCGACCAATCGGTTTGGAAAATATATTTCCGGTTTCAAGGAAACTGTAACATTTGCAACTGATATGATGATTTATTATTGATTAAATTCCGCACCAAAAAATGCAACAGTTTGAAAGAAAATTCCATATTTTCCAGTTTGATTTCGTTTTTCTCCTGTGATTGTTTCTGAGATTACTGTAGAGGTACTGACTTTATATTCAAAAGTTTCCGGTTTCATTCAGATTTTTTTTCGAGATTCACTAAATGTTGGATAGTACGTTCATTTTTCGTGTTCCCTTAAAATAAACCTCTGGATTTTTGGACTTTTCACATTTTCAAGTGCCACAAAGTGGTTGACAAATTTTCTAACATAACATAACCCTTGTTTTCAGCTCACGAATAATTACAGTTTCACAAAAATAATATTAAAGTTTCACTAGAATAAATGAACGATGGATCTCTTCTAATTTGTATTTGCTTTTATGTTTGTGATTGAAAATTGAAGGAAAATGTTTTGAAATTCCTCAATTTTCCTGTATCATTTTGAGCTTTTTCAATCATATCAACTCAAAATTTCAATATGTATGCACATCTATCCGTGACAGAAACGAAAATTACAAGTACCAAACTGGATCAAGAAAAATTGAAACGGCGATTTGAGACAAATAAATTTACAGTTTCAAATAAATATCATTTCAAATCTTTATGTTTCGATAACACTGAGTTGTGTGGTGGGTTCATCTACAGTTGTCATTCTGAAATTTGCCAATAATAAAGCCTCTTTTTCCAGAACTGTTATGTTTTTTATCACTAACTTGTTTTAATGATCAAACCGTTGATAACTAATATTTACGGTTTTATGAAAACTGTAAAATTTGCGTCAAATTGCTTCATTGATTTTTTTCTTAAATATTCAAACGTATTATCAGACTAACTATTTTCTTCTAAATTTTCTCTGCTCTCTCCAATATTTCGATATGCATATATTTTTTTAAAAACGTCCTTAAACCGATTTTTCGACAATTCACAGATAATTACCGATTCATTGAAACTGCGTAATTTTTTCAAACATCTTCGGTACTAATTTTTGTCATTTTTTATGTTTTTTACACTAAAAACCAACCGATTCCTTCAGCCAATAGACTTCTTTTCTTAGCCTGAGCATTTTTTTTTTAAATTTTAAAGAAGCTTCAATATGATTGTTGGAGATTGAAGGAGATAACGAAAAAAAACAATATCAAGAATTTCTGAGAATCAACTGAACCGAAAATTACTACAAGCAAGTGAATATTAATATTTTTAGTTTTTTTTTAGTTTTTCAATAGTCATTTACCATCTTCATTACTGAACAAGCCGTTTGTAACTGTTTACGGTTTCATGGAAACTGTAAAAAAATGCTTCGAACAACTTTATTAGTTTTCTCTGAGATGAACAAAATAGCTATTGTGAGGTAATCTGTAAAAACTGGTACTGAAAATGAAGATAAACCAGGTGGACTGTGTCAAACTGAAAATGACGATAGTATTTAAATGATATTTTCGGTTTCATGGAAACTGTAAAATTTGGGTCAAATTTTTTTCGCTGATTGGTCTTTCTTTCCATTCTTTTTTTTTTCCATTTTTTTTTTTTTTTGGTACGATTTTGGTACGATTTTGGTACTATTTTGGTACGATTTTGGTACGATTTTGGTACGATTTTGGTACTATTTTGGTACTATTTTGGTACGATTTTGGTAATATTTTGGTACGATTTTGGTACTATTTTGGTACCATTTTGGTACGATTTTGGTACGATTTTGGTACGATTTTGGTACTATTTTGGTACGATTTTGGTACGATTTTGGTACCATTTTGGTACCATTTTGGTACTATTTTGGTACAATTTTGGTACCATTTTGGTACCATTTTGGTACCATTTTTGGAACCATTTTGGTACGATTTGGTACGATTTTGGTACGATTTTGGTACGATTTTGGTACGATTTTGGTACGATTTTGGTACGATTTTGGTACCATTTTGGTACGATTTTGGTACGATTTTGGTACGATTTTGGTACGATTTTGGTACGATTTTGTTACGATTTTGGTACGATTTTGGTACGATTTTGGTACCATCTTGGTACGATTTTGGTACGATTTTGGTACGATTTTGGTACGATTTTGGTACGATTTTGGTACCATTTTGGTACCATTTTGGTACGATTTTGGTACGATTTTGGTACGAGTTTGGTACGATTTTGGTACGATTTTGGTACGATTTTGGTACGATTTTGGTACGAGTTTGGTACGATTTTGGTACGATTTTGGTACCATTTTGGTACCATTTTGGTACCATTTTGGTACGATTTTGGTACCATTTTGGTACGATTTTGGTACGATTTTGGTACGATTTTGGTACGATTTTGGTACCATTTTGGTACAATTTTGGTACGATTTTTGTACGATTTTGGTACGATTTTGGTACCATTTTGGTACGATTTTGGTACCATTTTTGGAACCATTTTGGTACGATTTTGGTACCATTTTGGTACGATTTTGGTACGATTTTGGTACGATTTTGGTACGATTTTGGTACGATTTTGGTACGATTTTGGTACGATTTTGGTACGATTTTGTTACGATTTTGGTACGATTTTGGTACGATTTTGGTACGATTTTGGTACGATTTTGGTACCATTTTGGTACAATTTTGGTACGATTTTGGTACGATTTTGGTACGATTTTGGTACGATTTTGGTACGATTTTGTTACGATTTTGGTACGATTTTGGTACGATTTTGGTACCATCTTGGTACGATTTTGGTACGATTTTGGTACGATTTTGGTACGATTTTGGTACGATTTTGGTACGATTTTGGTACGAGTTTGGTACGATTTTGGTACGATTTTGGTACCATTTTGGTACCATTTTGGTACCATTTTGGTACGATTTTGGTACCATTTTGGTACGATTTTGGTACGATTTTGGTACGATTTTGGTACGATTTTGGTACCATTTTGGTACAATTTTGGTACGATTTTTGTACGATTTTGGTACGATTTTGGTACCATTTTGGTACGATTTTGGTACCATTTTTGGAACCATTTTGGTACGATTTTGGTACCATTTTGGTACGATTTTGGTACGATTTTGGTACCATTTTGGTACGACTTTGGTACGATTTTGGTACGATTTTGGTACGATTTTGGTACGATTTTGGTACGATTTTGGTACGATTTTGGTACGATTTTGTTACGATTTTGGTACGATTTTGGTACGATTTTGGTACGATTTTGGTACGATTTTGGTACCATCTTGGTACCATTTTGGTACGATTTTGGTACGATTTTGGTACGAGTTTGGTACGATTTTGGTACGATTTTGGTACCATTTTGGTACGATTTTGGTACCATTTTGGTACGATTTTGGTACCATTTTGGTACGATTTTGGTACGATTTTGGTACGATTTTGGTACGATTTTGGTACGATTTTGTTACGATTTTGGTACGATTTTGGTACGATTTTGGTACGATTTTGGTACGATTTTGGTACCATTTTGGTACCATTTTGGTACGATTTTGGTACGATTTTGGTACGAGTTTGGTACGATTTTGGTACGATTTTGGTACCATTTTGGTACCATTTTGGTACGATTTTGGTACGATTTTGGTACCATTTTGGTACGATTTTGGTACGATTTTGGTACGATTTTGGTACGATTTTGGTACCATTTTGGTACAATTTTGGTACGATTTTTGTACGATTTTGGTACGATTTTGGTACCATTTTGGTACGATTTTGGTACGATTTTGGTACGATTTTGGTACGATTTTGGTACGATTTCGGTACCATTTTGGTACGATTTTGGTACGATTTTGGTACGATTTTGGTACGATTTTGGTACGATTTTGGTACGATTTTGTTACGATTTTGTTACGATTTTGGTACGATTTTGGTACGATTTTGGTACGATTTTGGTACGATTTTGGTACGATTTTGGTACGATTTGGTACGATTTTGGTACGATTTTGGTACGATTTTGGTACGATTTTGGTACCATTTTGGTACGATTTTGGTACGATTTTGGTACGATTTTGGTACGATTTTGGTACGATTTTGGTACGATTTTGGTACGATTTTGGTACGATTTTGGTACGATTTTGGTACGATTTTGGTACCATTTTGGTACGGTTTTGGTACGATTTTGGTACGATTTTGGTACGATTTTGGTACGATTTTGGTACGATTTTGGTACGATTTTGGTACCATTTTGGTACTATTTTGGTACAATTTTGGTACCATTTTGGTACCATTTTGGTACCATTTTTGGAACCATTTTGGTACGATTTTGGTACCATTTTGGTACGATTTTGGTACGATTTTGGTACCATTTTGGTACGATTTTGGTACGATTTTGGTACGATTTTGGTACGATTTTGGTACGATTTTGGTACGATTTGGTACGATTTTGGTACGATTTTGGTACGATTTTGGTACGATTTTGGTACCATTTTGGTACGATTTTGGTACGATTTTGGTACGATTTTGGTACGATTTTGGTACGATTTTGGTACGATTTTGGTACGATTTTGGTACGATTTTGGTACGATTTTGGTACGATTTTGGTACCATTTTGGTACGGTTTTGGTACGATTTTGGTACCATTTTGGTACGATTTTGGTACGATTTTGGTACGATTTTGGTACCATTTTGGTACCATTTTGGTACAATTTTGGTACAATTTTGGTACCATGTTGGTACCATTTTGGTACCATTTTTGGAACCATTTTGGTACGATTTTGGTACCATTTTGGTACCATTTTGGTACGATTTTGGTACCATTTTGGTACGATTTTGGTACGATTTTGGTACCATTTTGGTACGATTTTGGTACCATTTTGGTACGATTTTGGTACGATTTTGGTACGATTTTGGTACGATTTGGTACGATTTTGGTACGATTTTGGTACGATTTTGGTACGATTTTGGTACCATTTTGGTACGATTTTGGTACGATTTTGGTACGATTTTGGTACGATTTTGGTACGATTTTGGTACGATTTTGGTACGATTTTGGTACGATTTTGGTACGATTTTGGTACGATTTTGGTACCATTTTGGTACGATTTTGGTACGATTTTGGTACGATTTTGGTACGATTTTGGTACGATTTTGGTACGATTTTGGTACGATTTTGGTACGATTTTGGTACGATTTTGGTACCATTTTGGTACGGTTTTGGTACGATTTTGGTACGATTTTGGTACGATTTTGGTACGATTTTGGTACCATTTTGGTACGGTTTTGGTACGATTTTGGTACCATTTTGGTACCATTTTTGGAACCATTTTGGTACGATTTTGGTACCATTTTGGTACCATTTTGGTACGATTTTGGTACCATTTTGGTACGATTTTGGTACGATTTTGGTACGATTTTGGTACCATTTTGGTACGATTTTGGTACCATTTTGGTACGATTTTGGTACGATTTTGGTACCATTTTGGTACGATTTTGGTACCATTTTGGTACGATTTTGGTACGATTTTGGTACGATTTTGGTACGATTTGGTACGATTTTGGTACGATTTTGGTACGATTTTGGTACGATTTTGGTACCATTTTGGTACGATTTTGGTACGATTTTGGTACGATTTTGGTACGATTTTGGTACGATTTTGGTACGATTTTGGTACGATTTTGGTACGATTTTGGTACGATTTTGGTACCATTTTGGTACGATTTTGGTACGATTTTGGTACGATTTTGGTACGATTTGGTACGATTTTGGTACGATTTTGGTACGATTTTGGTACGATTTTGGTACGATTTTGGTACGATTTGGTACGATTTTGGTACCATTTTGGTACGATTTTGGTACGATTTTGGTACCATTTTGGTACCATTTTGGTACCATTTTGGTACGATTTTGGTACCATTTTGGTACGATTTTGGTACGATTTTGGTACCATTTTGGTACGATTTTGGTACGATTTTGGTACGATTTTGGTACGATTTTGGTACGATTTTGGTACGATTTTGGTACGATTTTGGTACGATTTTGGTACGATTTTGGTACGATTTTGGTACGGTTTTGGTACGATTTTGGTACCATTTTGGTACGATTTTGGTACGATTTTGGTACGATTTTGGTACCATTTTGGTACCATTTTGGTACAATTTTGGTACAATTTTGGTACCATGTTGGTACCATTTTGGTACCATTTTTGGAACCATTTTGGTACGATTTTGGTACGATTTTGGTACGATTTTGGTACCATTTTGGTACGATTTTGGTACGATTTTGGTACCATTTTGGTACGATTTTGGTACCATTTTGGTACGATTTTGGTACGATTTTGGTACGATTTTGGTACGATTTGGTACGATTTTGGTACGATTTTGGTACGATTTTGGTACGATTTTGGTACCATTTTGGTACGATTTTGGTACGATTTTGGTACGATTTTGGTACGATTTTGGTACGATTTTGGTACGATTTTGGTACGATTTTGGTACGATTTTGGTACGATTTTGGTACGATTTTGGTACCATTTTGGTACGGTTTTGGTACGATTTTGGTACCATTTTGGTACGATTTTGGTACGATTTTGGTACGATTTTGGTACCATTTTGGTACCATTTTGGTACAATTTTGGTACAATTCTGGTACCATGTTGGTACCATTTTGGTACCATTTTTGGAACCATTTTGGTACGATTTTGGTACCATTTTGGTACGATTTTGGTACGATTTTGGTATGATTTTGGTACGATTTTGGTACGATTTTGGTACGATTTTGGTACCATTTTGGTACCATTTTGGTACTATTTTGGTACAATTTCGGTACCATGTTGGTACCATTTTGGTACCATTTTTGGAACCATTTTGGTACGATTTTGGTACCATTTTGGTACGATTTTGGTACGATTTTGGTACCATTTTGGTACGATTTTGGTACCATTTTGGTACCATTTTGGTACGATTTTGGTACGATTTTGGTACGATTTTGGTACGATTTGGTACGATTTTGGTACGATTTTGGTACGATTTTGGTACGATTTTGGTACCATTTTGGTACGATTTTGGTACGATTTTGGTACGATTTTGGTACGATTTTGGTACGATTTTGGTACGATTTTGGTACGATTTTGGTACCATTTTGGTACGATTTTGGTACGATTTTGGTACGATTTTGGTACGATTTTGGTACCATTTTGGTACAATTTTGGTACAATTTTGGTACCATTTTGGTACCATTTTGGTACCATTTTTGGAACCATTTTGGTACGATTTTGGTACCATTTTGGTACGATTTTGGTACGATTTTGGTACCATTTTGGTACGATTTTGGTACGATTTTGGTACGATTTTGGTACGATTTTGGTACCATTTTGGTGGGTGGTACCACCCATCTTTTTGGGTGGTACCACCCATTATTTTGGGTGGTACCACTCATTTGTTTGGGTGGTACCACTCATTTGTTTGGGTGGTACCACTCATATCGGAACTATCGTCCGATCCCTTCATTCTATTTTATTTCAACAAGTACAATTTTGGTACCATTTTGGTACCATTTTGGTACCATTTTGGTACCATTTACTCTTATTCTCTTTGATTAACTAAAAAAGATATGATAAAATTCTCACAGAAATCCCTCAAACTTACTGATTCTTTCAGAGATTTTTCATTTTCCGAAAATTGAGAATTCCGATATGGTCCTGGTGGGTTATTCTAAACGAATAGAAAATGCAATCTTCAAAATTAAATAAAGTTAAAATTTTGTTTCAAATCTTACTGTTTTAATGGTATTAGAAAGTCTTGAAATGTCTTAAGCTTAGGTTATCAGATGACTTGAATGTGCTTTATCCGAGATTGGTAATTAAAAAAAAAGAAAACTTCGGAAAGCTGATGGGAATGTTCATTGGTCCAATTGCTTTTCGTGGGATTAGCAAAAAGTTTTCTTCTGAAAACATTATTTCAAAAAGCAAATGACCATGTGGATAGTAGCTGATATTTGCGGTTTCATGGAAACTGTAAAAGTTTGTAATAGAATTCATATTTTGTTTTTTTGTTATTTTTTGTTTTCAATCAAATGAAGTAGAATTATGCTGAACGAACATCAGTATTATATTTCAATCTGGGTTTTTTATGCTTCATAAAATCTACATTTTGCTATACAGATGGTTCAGAGGGAGTAACAAAAACAACAGAATTGTTAAAGATAATCGTAAAAGTTTTGACTGAAACTGAAAACTAAGATGTAGTAGTTTTCGGTTTCATTTACCTTTCATCATGAATTTCCGTATTTTGAAAACGATATCGAGATGCATATCGAGATGGTCACGATAATTACTATAAAAGTAAAAAACAATTTCTCGGCACCGACACGCGTAAATGCACAGAAGCGACCACGCGCACAACGACTTTTGCATTGTCTGCTTTGCTAAAGCTGGAATGGTCGCCGGCGCCCCTTCTGTGCATTTTTGCGAGACGGTGTCAAGGAATCGTTTCTTAATTTGATAGCCCTTCCTGGAAACCGAATAGTTCAATTTAATATGATTTCCCGAATACTGTAGGATTACGATAGTTTGTGAGGGATATTTTCCTTTTTCTCAGGTTCCACTAAATTTTTCAAAGCATCACTGATAGTTACAGTTTCATTGAAACGATGAAAATTTCCAAACTTTCAATGATTGTTTTGTTCATTTTTTCTATTTTGAACTGACAATAATTAAAAAATTTTTTTAATCTAAAACTGTCAAGTTTCCTAGTTCAAATTGTCCATAAATTTTAAAACCGAAATTTTTGACAGATCAGGTAAACAATTTTCTGTTTCAAATACATTATTTTTCGAATTTTAGTGCTATGATGACATTGGATCAACTCTAGATGTGTTTGATTTGGTTCGTTATAAGATTACGGTAGGTTCCCCAAAAGTGATAGCAAATTAAAAGAGAGTTTCAAATAACTGATTTAACTATCCCATGAGTTTTCACGATCACTGTGAGTGTACGGTCAGTAACTGATATTTACGGTTTCATGAAACTCTCAAACTTTCCATATAATAACTGCGTTCATTATATTGGGCGTCTACGGTTTTGAAAAATCAAAATTTGAAAATTCTAAATGTTTATTAGACTTTCTGTGTTCCAACCTGCCTATTCTGTCACCGCGAATCCTCATTTATTTTTAAATTATCAGTTTTCTCTTCGTAAACGAGGAGAGTATGCCATTACAGAATCGTGTTCCTAATCAGAACTGTCCCATACCATATGCGGGACACAGGTTCTAATACGGAAAAGTTCTGAATAGGCACACCTCCGTAAAAAGATGTAGCACTGAATGATTTCAGAAACAACAATGAGCAATGATTGAAACCGAAAATCAGGAATTGCTAAGTGGAAAATTTTCGGTTTCCAAGTAATTTTATTTAAAACTTTTCTATTTGAGACACGATGGAACAAAAACTGCAGATTATTATATGTTACCGAATAGGATCCCACTAAAAGTGGCAAATCACTTGTAAATGCCTAATTTGACGATGCCGAGAGTATTCGTTAATCAAATTTTCTTAGCTAAACAATCGAAAATTTTATAATTCGCTGGATTAAATCAAGACAAGAATTACCGATATTTACTGTTACACTGAAAAAACTAAATTGGCCACAAAAATGTATGGTTTGCTTTTATTTAGAAATCAGTAAAATTTTATTGAAATAGTTCTTGAATATTGTTCTTTTTGTATCATTACAAGTTTCCGAAAATCTTTTTTCTATTTATGTTTTGCCGGTATTTTCAGACCTTTTAAGACACCGCTTGCTACGATTGGTATACTCACTTGACTGATATTCTAAGCGGTTGTGATACCCTTGAAAATTTCTGAAGTAGATTCCCAGAGTCTGACTGCATTTTTGAAAATTGTAGTTCAAATATCACTGTTTTTGTAGAACCAAACAAAATGATACAAAACAAATTTAATGATTACTGCTTCATTGAAACAACTAAACTCACAGAAAAGTAAGCTGATTAATCATTTTGAATTTTCTTTTTATGTAAAATGGTTAGTGAAATAATTTGTTTTTAAATCTTGTAATTTCTGTAATTTTATGAGTTTTTTATGGCTTTTATTCGATGGTATTTTCAGTTTTACCATTGGATCTTTTTCGCTATGAAATCCAGTTCTTTTTCATCTTTCGTTTTGATAAGTTCATATTTAAATATTTTTAAAGCAGAAAATGAAGAAAAAACGTCGAAAGACGAAAGAAATCAGTGATAAACGATGTCTCCCGCGATGGGCCTCAATTTGAGAATTTCGAAGGTGGCCGATTCTTTTCCAAACTCGGCCATGACGAAAATGCCCACGGCCGCGCAAAGAATTATGGGTACACAATACAACCAAATGATAACAAAACGAATGAGAGCAAAAACTACTAATATTTACCATTTCACTGAAACAACGAAAGCTTTCAATGGTTTGTTTTTTTGTTTGTACCATAGGTTGATTGATAAATAATTGGTAATTCAAAACCACAAACAAATTCAATTCGTGAAACAGCAATAAATTTGAAAAACGTCTGTTAGACAAAGTTTTCAGTTGGATTTTTTTGGTCAGTTATTTGTGGGAATCGTTGAATCAAGGAAAATCTACTGATTTTTACTGTTTCACTGAAACAACTTCACTCAAAGCAAAAAATTATTTTGATTTATTGGTTTTTTTTTGTTTAATCAGATTTCAATGGAATCGTTACCGAATAATCTCGTACTTTCTGTGTTTTTTTTGAGATTTTCATGATCAAAAATAATCGCGCAAATATTTGCTCAGCCTAACAAAACAATAAACATATGGAAACTACATAAACATTTCCTAAAAAAGTAAAAAAAAATTCAAGAACTTGGATGAATTGTCTCGATTTCGGTAAAACTTTTTATTAATTAGTGTTTCGTGGGAATGGTTAATATTATTGTATAGCCTGGAGATCCAGAGATTACTGTAGTTTTGTCTGGAATAGATACAGACGAGAGATATGGTCAATGGTTCTGTAAGAATGATCAAATGATACACAGCGAATCAAGGCAAAAATTACGGATAGTTACTGTTTCACTGGGAACAACTAAACTTGAAAATTTGAAAACATAGCCATTAATCATTGAAATAGTTATATAGAATTTTATTATTTTCTGTTGTGTTTGTTGAACTTTTCAGGGTTTTTTTTTCGGTTGTATCTGACCTTTGTAATATGAACAGAATAATTTTTTAATTGGAAGCTGAAAAAATTTGAGCATTTCATGAAATAGCACAACATTTGAAAAATGTTAGTTAGAGAATTCTCTGTTTCAAATTGATCTTTTGTCAAGTAGTATTTCGTGGCAATCGTTAGATGCAGTGTTATTGTTATTACCATAAAGATTCCGTGTGTGTGTGTTTGTTCGTCCGGCGCTGGCCCTAGCGAGGCTTCTACTAAACCGATTTTCATAAAGTTTTGACTGATCGATAGGGAATGTTATTCCCGTCTTTTTTCGTTTTTTGATAAAATCACTGATAAGCTCTGTGCTATCTGTGCACATAGTCAAAATCGCGTTACCCAGCGGAAGCTAGGCGTTTGAGGCGCGAAGCGCCGGAATCCGTCTGGTAGATACTGACGACAGACATGGTCAATGGTTCTGTTTCTAATAACCAAATGATACAGAAAGAAGCAAGAAAAAAATTACAGATAATTACTGTTTCAATGAAACACTAAACAGATATCAAACGAATTCGTTGATTTTATTTGGTTATGTCTATATTTTTTTATAGACATAATCAATGTTTATAGAACTATTATAGTTTCATAAGAATCGTGCACTCTCTGTATTTTTTTGAGCTTTTCATGCCTTTTTTTCGGTTGTACTGTCAGTTGTGCTATTGGAGCCTAATGATTGATATATCAAAGCTAAAAAACAAACCAAGTTCCTGAAACATTTATAAATTAGAAAAATGACAGTGAAAAAAGTCTCTGTTTCGAATGGATCTTTTTATCACTTAATATTTTGATGGTCAATGTCTTCGTAGAAACAACCAAATGATGCAAAACGAATCAGAGCAAAAACTACTGATAATTACTGTTTCACAGAAAAAAACTGAACTTGCAGCAAAAAAAGTAATTGATTTTTCTTCAAATTTTTTTAATAGTGGAATAGTTCCATAAGAATCATCTTGTACTTTCTGTTTAGGAGCTTTTCATGACTCTTTTCAGTTGTTTTTGTTGAACCTATCATAATAAATGATAATTCGAAACTTCAAACAGACGCGATTCCTAAAACAGCAATAAATTTGAAAAAAATGAAAGCTAAAAAACTCTCGGTTTCACTTCAAATGTATATATATTAGTATTTTGAGGGAATCGTTGCATACAGAATTGACTTTGTTGGGTTTTTTTGAAGAATATAATCAACTTTTATAAAAATTGTTTCTGAATAGTCTGGTTCTTGATATTTTTTAAAGGTTTTTTAAATTTATTTTTCGGTTGTATTTGCACGCCATGACCAGAACTTAATAATTTGTAATTAGAAACTGAAAAACTTGAGAAGTTCGTAAAACAGCAATAAATTTGAAAAATGTCAGTTAGAAAACTCTCGGTTTCAGTTAAAATTTCTGTCAATTTGTATTTTGTGAGAACCGGTAACATTATGTCTTGGAGATTGGGAGATTATGGCAGTTATTTTTAGAAAAAAGTTTCAAAAATTTGAACTTCAAAGACAAACCGTAAAACTGTATTAGAAGAGCCCCCCAAAAACATGCTTGAAACAATGAGAGAGTCCCCTCTATTAGAAGAGCCCCTTTGTTAGAAGAGCCCTGAAACCTGCGTATTTTCACTAAAAAATAGTCAGATTTTCAAACTTTTGTACAGTAACTCCCGAAAAAATTTTCTCGGATCAAATAAACAGAATATCTCCCTTTATTAGAAGAGTCTTCAAAAAACTGCTTGGGACAATAGAAGATCATGCTCTTCTAATAGAGTTCTTACGGTACTTTACTGTCCTGATTCATCGTATGGACTATCCAAAGTACAGAAAAAAAAATCGGTTTCAAATGGATTTTTTGATAAAATTTATTTATTGAGGGTTCGTTGCAGCATTCCTTGTCCAAGTTCGAAAAATTTTCAGTTTTAACTAGATTTTGAAATTATTTTTTAAAGTGTATATTCCGATGGTTCAAGAGTTTCAGAATCATAAAGATTTAGTTGGGCTTTTCCTAGGCCAATAGTAGGCAGGTCCTTTTAGGTCCTTTTAAGCAGAGTTGTACGGAATTCCGGATTCCGAATTCCGTATTCCGGGACTTTTTCTATTCCGAATTCCGAATTCCGGATTCCGAAAAATTGGATTTGATTCCGAATTTCGGATTCCGCGAAATGAAATTTCATTCCGTCACAACTTAAAATGTTCAAGCCAAGAAAAATATCAGAATAATGGAGAATATTTCAGCAATATTCCGGTATTCAATGCTTCTAGCATGAAATGGCTCTTTAAATGCACTGAAAAATGGAGCCAATCTACTTTTCGAGCTCAATCGCTGTTTTAAGTTTTGAATTTCGCAAAGCCAATGATTCCGGATTCCGAATTCCGTATTCCGGAAACAAAGAGTTTATTCCGGATTCCGGATTCCGTAGTTTCGAAGGTGATTCCGGATTCCGGAATTGAGAACATCCATTCCGTACAACTCTGTTGATTAGGCTTTGCCTAGGTCAAATACACCTAAGGTTTGGTCCTTTTAGGTCCTTTTAGACCTACTCCATGTTTTTGGTCCCTCACTTTTCCTATTTCTCACCCATCAAAACCATTCTTTTACCGTTTGTTTACCGTTTGAATTTGACGTATGACTCCCTTGTATTCTATTCAAAAAGACGCCAACAAAAAAAGAGACAGGTGTTAGTTTCTTCTTCTTCTTACACCTTTCCTTCTTTTCTCTTTACCCAATGGCATTGTATTTGGATGTCTCCAATCGTTTTTTTTCTATTTGTTTTTAGTCTTAACACACTTCCCCTCCGGGGATGGTGTCTTGTGGCAGATGGCTTGACGAGACAAGATGTAGAACAAGCGGTCAAATCTTTAGGTAAATAGAAGGATGACTTCCGATTTGCTGACACCCTACCGTAATCCTTTTGGGTATAGTTTTTTTTGAGATGGAAGAGAGAATTATATGGCTGTCAAACAATATTATTTGAATACGAAGTTTTTACAAAAGAATTGATTGATGCAGTAATCAAAAGTAGAAGGTCGTCCCGTGAGAGTCGTGTCTCGACGAGACCGAGAGTCTCACCGAGACTCGCGAGACGGCACTCTAATCCAAAGCGTGCATTTTTGTGGAATAAAAAAAACAAA
The DNA here is from genome assembly GCA_963572265.1 of Caenorhabditis doughertyi. NCBI lineage: Eukaryota > Metazoa > Nematoda > Chromadorea > Rhabditida > Rhabditidae > Caenorhabditis > Caenorhabditis doughertyi. The sequence continues at coordinate 7,605,049 of OY751553.1, read as the reverse complement.
AAAAACGCCTTTTTTACCGCAAACATTTTGAACGCTTTATTGATGGATAAATTGATAACTAATTATCAAATAACACTGAAATCGGTATAAATTTTTGGTGTTTTTTTCCGGAATTTGAGATGAAAAAGATTTCACGGCCTAGAAATTGATGGCCGTGGAAGAGTTTTTATTTAACTTTTCATATAATTTTGTAACTGACAAAATGTTCGAAGAGCATTCGAAAAAAAAATCCTCGCGTTTCAGTAAAAGTTTGAAACTGAAAATATTATGTCGAAAACTGACTCCTAAGGCTTTGATAACTATATATGAAAAATCTAAATCAACATTTTCATATTACTTATTTGCCCAAGCCTGACACTTCGGTTTAAAGGCGCAGCAACAAATGTCTATTGGGTCCCGCCACGATTACAGTAATTGTCAGTTGAAAATAATTGTAAACGTGACACGAAAAATTGTTGTTGCGCGTTTAAAAGGAGGTGTCAGGCTTTCGCGAATAAGTAATTTTTCAAAAACTCATTTACTGACGACTGGTAGTATTGAAACTAGTATTGAAAGATCAAGATTTCAGAAAAGTCCTTTTCGAAACTGAAAATTTTAAAAAAAGCCATTGCTATCAAAAACAATTATGAACTACCGTAACCCATTAGCATTTACAGTAATCTTTCGAGACTTTAAAATTCATCGAACAACTACTTACTAAAAACAAAGTTCAACAAGACATCTGAAACATCTGAAACTGAAACTCTGAAACTGAAATTTTCAATCGAAATCAATTTTTTCCGTTTCTCCACTTCTTGATTGTTCGAAACCACTAATTCGAAACCACAAACTTTGATGATTCTTGAACACTTTTTTTGTATATAAATACCGTACCTCTGCCTACCGTAATCCTACTTTCGGAACACAGAATAGCCGCCTCAAGGTAATTCCGGATTGTTTGAAGTGTAATAGCAATTAATCAAATACAAGATTGAAACCGATTTTTCAAAGCCCTAAAGTTACAGTTCGACCTACCATTTATAGCTACCGTAATCCTCATTTTTTATTAGACAGGATAACAGGAATGTAATGAATAACATAACATAGAAACAAAACATTTTTCATACAATAATCCGAAACTGGAAATTTGAAGAAAAGCTAATTATTATAGGCAAATTTTTTGTGCTTAAAAAAAGTATTTAAAAAAAACATTAAAAATACCGTCCGCTGACCACGCCCCCTCCAACATTTGCATTTTTAGTTGTTTCAGCTGTTTTCACATGTTTTTTTCCAGTTTTTCTAATTTTTCTTGACAAAAATATGAATTTTATTGCTAATTATGTTACAAATATACATAAAAACTCAAGCAATTCTGAAATTGCAGTCCGAAATCGTCAATCTATGTTTTTCCTCTATTTCTGGCTTTATTTCTATTTTTTGTGCATTTTTGTAACATAATTAGCAATAAAATTCATATTTTTATTAACAGAAATTAGAAAAACTGGAAAAAATCATGCAGAAACAGCTGAAACAGCTAAAAATGAAAATGTTGGAGGGGGCGGAGTCAGCGGACCCCTTGCTGTGCATTTTGACGTGACGGTGTCAAGGAATCGTTTTTTATTTTGATAGTAGAAAAATTTAAAAAAAACCGTTGTTATTTTTTGCCGTTTCAATGAGTTTTGTATTTTGAAACTCATATCGAACTTTGCTCAATCCTTCGTAGTTAGGAGACGGTTCAGTGCATGAAGAACTAGGAATTTTGGAAATTATTTATAATTCTTAATTATTTTTTCAAAATTGTAGACTTTTGGTGGCACAAATGAAGTTTCGAATCGAAAAAGCTAAAAAAATCGTTGAAAAAGTGAAACATAATGAAAAAAAAATTGTGAAACCGCAAGTTTTGAAATTTTGGGAAACTGAATTTTCTTTTTTTTTTTAATCTGTTTCATAATTTTCTGTTTTCAAGATCAAAGATCATACATTAGTACATCCCGCAGACATTCGTTGCTTATAACTACCGTATTCCTCTACAGTAATCTAAAGTGTAGGATACTCATATTTTAACGGCGCAACGTTTCCGGCACATAACAAGAATTAAGTTTGAAACCGATAATTCTTTTGAGAGCATTAGAGTTGAAAAAGACCCAATTGCAGATCAGTACCCCATATTGCTACCGTATACCTTTTGGAAGTAGCCGCCCTAATCACAACTCGAAGAACCAGAACTGCCCCAAATCAGAACTCTAACTTATCAGAACTATGAAAACTGACACTGATTTGCTGTAAGGGCCTGTAAAGTGTGAAAAAAAATGTGAAAAAATGCCCAAATAAGAGCATTTGAAAAGCTCTTATCCGGGACAGTTCTTAAACGGTCGGTTCTTATAAGAGGCAGTTCTGATTCGTCTAGTTCTTAACCGTCCAATTCTCATTCGTCCGTTTCTGATTAAGAGTAGCACCTTTGTGGAATGAATTTTTGAACTGGACTAATACAAACACGTTATTAACAATATAACTTGAAATCGAATTTCTAAGAAAATTTGATTGATACAGTAATCTGAATTTTGAATATTAAAGAAAAATATGATATTTCACCAAAAACGTGAGAATTAGAGTAAAAATTTGAATAAGTTTACTCAGTTCAGAAACATTTGAAATAGAAAATTTTGCTTGTTTTTTTGTTCTGTTTCCTACAATTTTCATAAAATTTTCATAGTTTCTATTACTTATTATCAAAGCGTCTAAGTTTATTCCGTAAATCCTCAATTGCATTGGCATGTCGTTGTTTTGCTCAAAGAATCTGTCTGTTGGTGCCGTTCTATTAGAGGGTCACACGAATGTTCGAATAATTTATTAAATTTCATCTAGAATTTTAGGCTGGAAGTATCCAAAACTCACGATTTGAATTACGATAAAATATTTTGTGAAACTGAAAAACGGTGTTGCCGATGCTCACCAAAAGTGCTCTGAACAATCTACTTTATATTTTGAGGCGGGGCCTACCGTAATCCACAATATTCTGTAGTTCTTTCAAGTTCATGTTAACGGCTTTGTTTTATTATCGAAATAGGCAGATTTCATGGAAAATAAAAAATTTATACTGTAATATTTGGACTATTTCTGAGAAACAATAATTTGATTCTAAACTGGATTAAACTTAAGAACCGGGCCCCCTAATAGACCGACACCAACTCATTGAAAAATATAAATTAGTTAGAATGACATGAACTGAAAATTTTTCAAAAATTGCATCCAAAATTCTTTGCAATAACACTAAAATTTTAAAATATTGATCTCTAAAACAGAATCTTTTTTTTTGCAAATTTTTTTCGAAAGTTTTTCCCGGTTACAGAAATAATAAACCGGCATGTACTTTCTAGAAGACAAAGCTGTCTTATTAAATAGAATAACATAAATTGTAAGTTGATAAAAGTCCATCTAGCCTTCGCAATAACCCTAAAATTTTCAATATTAAAAATACTGATCTCCGAAACAGAATCTTTTTTTTTGGAAATTTTTTATCAGAAGTTTGAAGATTGAATCTTTTTTTTTCGGTCTCAGACAACTTACTTATCATTAGTGGTGATAGTCTCATTGATGTTGAGTTTGTTTTTTCACCTTAATCTTCATTTTTACATTAATCCAAATTTATTACTATTTTGACTTTTTATATGAGCCATCAAGAAAGATTTGGGGTTCCACAGAGAAAAAAGCTTATTGAAACTGACAATTTTCTACCTGAAACCAAAAAAGTTTAAAATTTATTCGTTGCCAATTCCTCTGTCTTCAATCAATATTCCAAAATAAAATGAGTTTCAACAAGAAATCTTGCCGAAACCGGGTTGTTTTCAATCTAAATTTGCCGGAAAGTCAAAAAAATATTTCAGTTTCTTACATTTGTCATTATTGGAGACCTCAAGTCATATTTTAATTTTTCATGAACATTTAGTTCTAAATAACTAATATAATCTACAGTAAGCGAAAATGTGGAATTCCTGCATCGAGGCCCACAGTATATCCACAGTAATCTGAAACTTTACATTCCTATGGAAAAAATAAGAGGAGCAGATATTAACTTTTCCATGCTTCCATTTTTTTTTTCTGAAAATTTATCATTCTTTTGATATCCTCTTCCTTTATGGCTACCGTAACCTTCCAGCTTTGGTTATGCAGAAAAATTATTACAAAGGATTCATTTACTAAAAGCATACTAATAGGTCTGTCATCACTGACGTAAAACTTCAAGCCAATAAAAAGTTCAGCTGAAACTGAGAATTTTCGTTTTGAGCAACTACTGTAAAACCTGCATGCGTGCAGTACTATTAGAGGTTCACTTCTATTAAAGGGGCACCACTAATATAGGTATGCCAGTTGTGATATTAAAGTTGCCGATGTAGTTTTAAAATTACCGTACCCCTAAAAATAAAATCGTGAGCCTATTGTAAAATTTCGTTAAGTGACTCTACAAAAAAACTATTTGAAACTGAAGAGTTTTCATCAGAATTCGAAGAATTTCGAGGTTTTTTTTTTACTGTTCCAAAACAATTTTTTTATTCGAAAATGTTACGCTTCTATGATTTGGAGAAGATGTGTGTAGGAAACTTTGATCTTAGGCTCGCTTGCAAAAATATGAAGTCAAAAAAAATCTAGTTGAATCAGAGAATTTTCCAATCAAACCTTTTATTGAATTACCGTTAAAGGAGGCAAAACTTGAGGTTCAATAGAAAATCTATTTGAAACCGAGTAATTTTTTATTTATGAAAAAAATTTTTTCGTTTCACCTTTTGATCTTAATCTTATGCTCAAAATCTTATATGTTAATCCTGACTTTCTATGGTTTACAGTCCTGAATTTTCAAAATTCCAGATGGAAACAAAACAGCTTCGAAATCGCTCACATCTCCAAATACCAATTGGAAACACCTATTTTTCGATTAAAAATGGAATGAAGCTTAGTTTCCTCACAAAATAAACTTAGAATGCATAGTTACAATTGTTGATGAGCATGTAATGTCGGCAAAACATTAAAATTCAATAAAAAATCTACTTGAAACCGAGTAAAATTTTGTCAAATGGTGACTGCTTTCTCTTCCGTTTCAAGTCTTTATCGTCTTATGCTCATAATCATGCTTGTGGTTCTTCTTTGAAAAATTTCACATTTCTCCAAATACCAATTTAAAAAAATCAATTTTTCCGACTTCAACGTACACAGAGGCTTACTATTAGTTTACTTACTTTGAGGTTACGCTAGATACAGTAACCTGAATATATTGAAAAAAGTTTGTAAGATGAACTACCGTAACTCTAGGCACAGTAATACTCGTTGTGATGACCAAAGCTTATTATTGTCAAAAGAAAAGTTTCAATAAAAACCTTCTTGAAACCGAAAATTTTTTCTAAAAGAAAACAATTTTTTAAATTTCAGATCGTGCTCATATTCTTATTCCCATAGCATGAAGTACTATTTTTTCTCCAATTTTATCCGAAATTGCTCACTTCAGCACATACCAATAGGAAACAAAAATGTTCCCAAAAAAAAGAGGAGAAGCTTGGCTTACTTACTGTAAGGTTACGATAGATACAGTAACCTGAACATGTCAGAAGCCATTCAAAATAAGCTACCGTAACCTTACACATAGGTACAATCTTCGTAAATGTAAAAAAGTTTTAACTGCCAACGAAAACTTGATGTTCAATAGAAAATCTACTTGAAACCGAATAATTTTCTAAAAATTAAACAATTTTTTCCGTTTCAGCTTTTGATCATATTCTTATGCTCAAAATTTCATATGTTAATCCTTCCATTTTAAGATGTACACTGTAGGATCGCGATAAGTACAGTAACCGGAATATGAAGGAGCTTTTGAAAAGTTCTTATCCGGGGCATTTCTTAAACGGTCGGTTTTTATACAGGTCAGTTCTGAATCGTCCAGTTCTTAACCGATAAGTTCTGAATAGGGCACCTTCACCAATTGAAAACTTTTGAAAATTGGAAAAAATTTTCCCCGTTTTCGAAAAACAGATTGATTTCAGCACTGGGAGTTCTTTAAGAGAGGTTAGGACGTTCCAGAACCGTGTCCCTTATCGGAGCTGACCCATGCCAAAACTGATCCACAATAGAACTTAAAAATGGAACGGCATACCGCTCTTTAAAAATAAACAAAAAATTCAAAAAAACAACACTTTCATTCGGTGCATTCAGATTCATAATTACAAGTTCTTTCCGTCATTTTTCCATCTCTATTTTTTGTCTCCTTCCTCCTTCTTTTCCTCTTTTTTCTCTTCTTCCTTCTCTTCCTTTTTCTCATCTTTTCCTTCTTTTTTAACCTCTTCAGTCTTCGTCTTATCATCTTTTTTCTCTTTTTCTTTCGTCTCTTCTTTTTTCGCCTCTTTTTCTTTACTTTCTTTCTTAGACACCGGTACAATGGGTTTGGCAAATGAAATATAGAGACGTTTGCATCCTTCCGACTTCTTGTTCTCCCACGCTTTGCGAGGCTCTTTTTCATCACCATCCGCCGCTTTGGAATAGTAGATAGCAAAGTACTGCTTCGTATTATCCGGAACGCTTTTGCCCGACATGTGGAAGACCTGAAAATAGTAAAAGTGTATGAGGAAAAAAAGAAAAAAAGAAACTGAAGAGAGTGGGATTCGAACCCACGCCCCCGAAGGGACTGGTGCCTTAAACCAGCGCCTTGGACCGCTCGGCCATCTCTCCGCCGGCAGAGAGACGCGAGGGAGGGCATATAGGAGAGTGCGGGCGTCCGGGTTGAGAGGGGATGGACGCAGGCGGGGGAAAGAGCATTGTGGACGCCTGAAAGCCATAAGAGAAAACGAACCGGCATATAACTTTCATCGGAGCACACATTTTAGACTCAATTTGGAGTGCAAAATGACAGGCTCAGTGAGCTCTACAACCCCCTTCCTACCAATTTCCCTACAAACTCACCGGAATCTCAATAGTCTCGTTACTGAGGATCCAGCCGACGGGAAGTTTGATCTTGAACAGATCGTTCGACGTGCATTTGATCTTGAACAAATATTTGTCCTTCGTTGGATTCGACAATTTGATGATAGCTACGGTGTTCTCTTCGCCCAGCTTTGGGTTTGAGAATAGAACCTGGAAAAAAATTGTTCGTCGGTGGAGCGCGGTTGCATAGGGTTGAATTTTGAATTGAAGATTCGCTCTGGCTCCGCCCACTATCGCAGATTAGGGCTGCGGCGCCGGCCGAACTGCGGTACGTGACTTTGCGTCTAGGTGATTGCGTACGCGACCCACTATTTGACGACAGAGGCTACATTTTTGATTTTCTATCAGGTTTGAAACACCGAAGAGTACCAAAACTCGAAAAAAAGGGGTTGCTCGTCATTTGAAATGCCTTGTACGCAATCACGGCCGCCAAAATTGCAGGCGGCGCAGGGCGGCGCGGTCGAAAGTGGCTGGTGGCCGAATATTAGGTCGTCCCGAAAGAAATCCATATTTTTTTGATTTCACTGTAAATCAGTCATTTTTTATAGTTTTCCGTTTTGTTTTTTTTATAAAATGCACCCACTATAGGGCTACAAACGCCAAAAAAAATCGAGTTGGAGGTCTTTCAGAACGGTTTTTTATCGAGCCTGGAGAGAAGAGTATTTTTTGCTGTTTTTTTCATGTCAGTTTAAAATATTGTTCTGGTTTCCAAACCAAATTTTATTTTTGTCTATTTTGACATCTACCAACTCTAGTATGACATACTTTTTGGATTTAGTTTGGTCTGTCATTTCACGGAAGTTATAATATTTTTAAGAAAAAGTAGTGAGTCTTGTTTGAGAAACTTAATTCATAGCAAAAAGGTGAGGGGCCGGGAAGGTGCCTGGACTGTCTTACGTTGAGGCATGGGTCACTCAATATTATGTAACTTTAAAGTTCCTAGCTCGAGACAGAACGAAAAAATCGCGAAAATTTGAGAAACCGCAAAAACCACCTGTTTTTGAGCAAAAATCCCAGTACTAAAAAAACTGAATTTTTTTTTGAAAGTCAATAAAATATTAAATAACATTCGAATCCTATCCGTCTTTTTTCTAATGTATTGCCCCATATTTGGACTCTATAAATTTGAAAAGATTAGATCATTTCGGATTCCCCGGCTGGAAAGAGATTCCGTAGTGGCAACTTCCTCAAAACGCAAGCTGCCTCAGACTTTGTGTGATAACTAACGCAGTTTTGAACGAATCATTCGGATTTTTCTCCATGATGTTGACAGAATATATGGGGCTATAATACACAAAAAACCACGTTTTGAAATACTCTAACAGCTTCAAAATATTCAAGTCAGAGCAGTCGGCGAAAATATGGATTTCTTTCGGGACGACCTAATAGCTTTGTTTCGGCCGGATGGAAGCCTTAACAATGCAAAAAATTTGGATTAAATGGATTGCTCGTCATTTTAAGTGTCTGGTACGCAATCAACCTCACGCGAAATTGCGGACGGCGCGGTCGAAAGCGGTTGAAAGCGGCTTGCCAATGGCTGGCGGTCAACTAGCTTTGTTTCAGTCGGATGGGAGGTTCAAAACTACCAAAATTTGGATTAAAAATGGTCGCTCGTCATTTTAAGTGTCTGGTACGCAATCACCCTCATGCGAAGTTGCGGACCACGCGCGGACATTCAAGCGCCGCGAAAGTTTTTCTAGGCTTTGCGTCGCGGTCTGCGAAGCGTGTTCAAGAATAGAGATTTGGCGCGAGTTTAAAATTTCAGCGTTTTTCGCTAAACTGGGCGGAGCCCAGATTAGAGCGCATTTTCTTCCCGAGGAAACTCACCCCATCAGTATTGGTTTTGAGCACGAAATCGCTATCCTTCTCTTCTTTCTTTTCTTTTTTCTCTGCCATCTCCGATTATCGATTCGTTTGTTCGTCTCTCTGTCTCTTCAGAAGGAAGAAGCGAACTTCCAAGAATGTGGTTTTCTTTTTGGTTTGAGAAGAAGTAGATATTAATTCTTTTTCATCGATCGATCGCCGCCTTTTATGGGCGGTCGAATTTGGGGCAGAAAAACACGCGACGTGGCACACTGGTTTCGATTTAAATGATGATAATTGAGGAGGGGGGGGGGGGGTGGTCACGCAGGAAATTTGAATTTTTTTTGTCAATTTTGCGGTTTCGAAAAAACGTTCACTGAATAATCAACTTTGGAAATCAATTTCATTATTCATGTAGTTCTTCTGAATCAGATTTTTTTTTTCAAAATTCACTGATTTTAGACTAAAATTACCGTAAATTCTGTAATAGAAGTCCCTATCTTCAAAAGTGCTCAGGAGGTGGCCTTATATTACAGGTGTGCTTCTAAGACATTTTTCAGCAAAAAAAAGCCTAAAAAGGTTTTCTATTTTCTTCAAAAACAAATGCTAAAAAAGAAAAACACCAGTCTCAATTAAAAAAACAGCTTTTCTGGAACCGAAAAAATTACAGTTTCGCTGAAAAATTAGTTTTTGTGTTAGAAATTCACGATGTTTTTTGCTTTACATTCGCCCATAATCTAAGGTGATGTAGATTGAAAAGATGTGAAATTCAGATAATTTCAGCAAAAAATTAATAAGAAATCTTTTTTTTTTCCAAATACACTTCATAAAATAAGCGAATAAACAATATATCTTGGAGAAAATAGCTCTTTTGAAACCGAAAAAAATTCAGTTACACTGAGAATATGAGTTGTTGTGTTGCACCTTCACGTTGTTCTCTTTTTTTTTTCTTACGTTCTCGTTAAATCTAAAAAGACTTCTGATTGAACATATATTTATTTCAGGAATTTTCAGCCAAAAATAAGTTAAAGGAGCCAGTTTTATTTTTTTTTTTGCAAAAGAGAAATGACCGATAAGCAAATTGACGATACAATTTGAAAAGAATAACTTTTCTGAAACCGAAAAAACTTCTGCTTCACTGAAAAATTAACACTTATTGTTAGAGCTTCACGATGTTTCTGTCATTAGTTTTGTATTAAACATCAAGCAATTCTAGATGAAAATCAATGAAGTTTCAGCCATTTTCAGCCAGGGAAACAAAAAAATACATATTTTTCTCGTTTTGCCATGTTAAAAAAAGTTTTATTTAAAAAAAGCAAAATGAACAATACGATTTGGAGAAACTAACATTTCTGAAACCGAAAAGTTTTCTGTTTCACTGAGAATATGACTAGTTGTGTTGAAGCTTCATGATGTTATTTCCATTACCTTTAATTAAAGTTGTTTGACTTTCACGATGCTTTTCTGAGTTTTCTTGAGTGAATTTCAAGCATTTTCAGATGAATGTTATCAGACATTTTCATCCAAGAAAACAAGAAAAAATTCCAATTTACCCTTTTAAAAAACTTTTATGATGAAAATAAGTAAACTATTAATACTATTCGGATAAAATACGTTTTCTGAAACCGAAAAAATTATGTTTCACTAAGAATATGACTAGTTGCGTTGAAGATTCTCGTTGTTCTTTCTCTTTCCCCGTGAATCTGAAGTGAAAATATATCAAATTTCAGATATTTTCAGCCAAAAAATTATTTTGAAAAATTAGTTTTCTTTTTGATTTTTGTGAAAGTGATTCGATGGATGAAGCGAAAAGACAATATTTCTTGGATAAAATAGCTTTTCTGAAACCGAAAAAATCTGTTTCAAAAAAAGGTTTCTTATTTTGTTAGACCTTTACCGTGTTTTTTTCAGTTCTTCTGTGGTGCACCGAAAGCATTTCCAGACTAAAATTATGTTGATTTCAGACATTTTCAGTTAAAAAATAACAAAAATCTCAATTTTCTCCTTTTGTTCCATAAAGAGTAATAAAATAAGCATTTTGACAATATATCTTGGAAAAATAGGTTTTCTGAAACCGAACATATTTCTGTTTCACTGAAAGTACATTCATTTGTTTTGGATCTTTATATAGTTCTTCTTTTCTTTCTTCTAAAGCGATTTCAAATGCAGAAAATACTTGAATTCCAGATCTTTTTAGTCAAAAAATTGAAACCGGGAAAATTGAATTTCTGAGGTTTTTTTTGGGAATAAGTCCTATTGTTATTTTCTCAGAAGAAGAACAATATTAAAAATCATTCGAGTTTGAATTTAAATTTTCTGAAACACGAAAAAAGCCAAGAAAACGAGAAACTCTTTTTATTTTCAAAAAAAAAGGACCCAAGATTAGCAAATCCACAACATATTTCGAGAACAATTATTTTCTTTGAAACACGAAAAATTTGTTTTACTGGAATCAAAACTTTTATTTTGGAACTTCCCTTTGTTTTGGTGAATCCCTCAGAACGAATTCCTCGGTGATTCCAGATGAATATTTTTCCAGAATGTAATCATGCAATTTTCAGCCAGAAAGCCAAGGAATAATCTCATTTTTCTTTTTCGTTTATCGGAGAACTGAGATCAGATAAGCAAATAAGTAATACAATTAGGGAGAAAATTAGATTTTCTGAAACTGAGAAAAATATTTGAGCTTCCTTATGTTCTGGCGGTAATGTTTTTGGTTCGGACCAAAAGCAATTTCAGACATTTTCAGCCAGGAAAACACTGGACTCTTCTGTAAAGTTATTGTTGAAAAAAAAATTAGCAACATATTTTTTGTAAAACTTTTTTTTTTGAAACATAGAAAACATTTCTGTTCCTATGAGGTTATAACTATTTGTGTTGGAGCTTCACGATGATGTACGGAGTCTCTATGAATCTATGAACTTGTAATTTCAGATGGAAAATATGCAAATTTCAACATGTTTCCGGCCGAACAACCAGAAACTATTTCTGTTTTATTTGGATCAGATATAAGCTTTAAAATAGAACCACGAATCTTGACTTTATTCTCCTGTCTGAGACTTTACAGTAGTCCTGCTGATGGTATCATTCCATTTGGTTCTTTTATATGATTTTGAAAAAAAATCCCTATTAGAAGGGCGGCATTTAATTGTTGTGAACGGGCAAGTTACCGAAAACCCTGTAGTTGAAGTATCAGAAACGTAGTTGAAGAAAAAAAAAGTATCAGAAAGTATCAGAAAAAGAGAATCAGTTTGAAAACATCACTGAGCCAGATTTATCTTTTTCTGAAACACAAAAAAAATTACATGTTACATTGAAAAAAAATGAAAAAAAGAAAAACAATTCCTGTTTCTTTTTAATCATATATGTGATTTCAAACAATGCAATCATTTTTTTTTGATTCATTTCTGCCCGAACTTCAATAGTAATCCTCTGGGAATGGCAATATCCTCAAAACCTCTAATAGAAGGGCGCCTCAGTTGTGGCTGAATTATGTGAGATTAACTGAAAGAAATACTGTTATTGAGCAAAATGTAATTCGAATCAGTTTGAGAACTTTATTTTGTCGAATTAAGATCCTCTGAAACATGAATAAATCTGTTGCACTAGAGCCACAATAATTGTTTTATATACGTTCCAGTTTTTTTTAAAATCGCCTTTTACTAATATTTTGATGATGGAAAATTCGGATTGAACACATTTGGAAAATTCCCAGCCAGAATTCCAAAAAAAAAACATTCACTGTATTCTTTTGATCATATGTGAATAAAAAAAAAGGAAAAGCTCCATGAAATGTTTTTTTTTTCAGATTTGATTTGACAAGCGGTAAAGATTGATGATATGATAGCAAGTTTGGGATTGTATATTCTGTATTTCGAGATATTTTGAAACACAAAAATTAATTATGTTTCACTAAATCTATAATAATAATTTGTTTTCGAATCGCTATTCCGAAGGCATTTTTCGTAGATTTCAGTAGTTTTTCCAAACAAAAAAAAATAAATTTCTGTTTTAATGTCATATATTGATCCCAAAAATTACCAATATCAAAATTGAACGTTTAGAATTTTTCTGTAAAAAAACATAAAGTGGCTGAAATTCTTTTGAAGGCCCTGGCCCTCATCTCTCTTAATCTCTTCATTTTACAAATTGGAATTCGTTTGTGATTCCAAATAAATTAAAATCAGATTTGATTCGCAGAAAAAATCCCCATTCGCAGAAGTTTTCATGTTTTTCCGATTCGAAAATCTAGCAGGAAATCTATGTGCTAACCATTTTCTTGGTATCATTTAACAACTAAACTTTACTGTTACTCTGGATAGTTAAACTTAAATTGAAACAGAGTAATGTTAATTAAATTAGCATTTTGTTTTTGTCTCAAACAAACATTTTTTTTAGTCATTTCACACCACAAAATAATTCGTTCTAACTGGTTTTGAAGGAATTTTAAAGCGGTTTCAACCAGACTTGTCACGGGCCGGGCCGGGCCGCTGGAGGAATTTCTACCGGCCCGGCCCGGCCCGGGGTTCGAGGCAAAACATGTTTTTTTTTTTGAAAATTTTTTTTTTGCGGTATTTTTTCTAGTTTTTTGGCCTATGTTTTCAGGGAGGAAATTCTGATCTATTTTTGAGTAAAAAGACCCAGGAAAAGTTTCGAAATAGGGCTGAAAATCGCGAAAAACGTGCTTCAAAATTCGAAAATTTTCAAACCCGGCCCGGATTTTGACAAGTCTGGTTTCAACAAAGAAAATAAAGAGTTCAAGTTATTTTTTAAACCAATTATTCTGCGGCTTGCTATGAACTTAAACTAACATTTTCGTTCGATTTTGGGAAATATTTCGTTTTTATTTTGAATAAAATTCTAAATTCAGGGAAAAGAATGGTGATAAATTCATTTTTTGAAATTTCACGAGTTGCTTGCAGTAGATTTATATTGTCAAAACCTACACAAATGTTTTTTGAAACGGAGAAATTTATTCAAAAAATCCGTTTTCATTGGTCTTAATTGTATATTTCGTGTAAATAAACTCAACTCGAAATCAAAACTTGCAAACTGCGAAAATTATAATCACAAATTTTGAAACCGAACTTTTTTTTATCAAGTTAACTTCTTCGTTCTCACAATTGCTGTAGATTTTGAATGACCTTTATGTTGCAACCAGCGTTCAGTACTTATTTATACATAACTAACTTTAACTGTGTGGCGCGATGAAAGCAAATTAACATTAATAAAACTTTTTAAAAATTTATTGAAATTTGTGTGAAACTGTACTTATTTTGGACTTAGGACCGTTCTTTCACTGCTTCCTTAACTTTTTAAAAACTCTAATGAGGCTTTGTTAAGCTGCAAATTTACAAACCTGTAATAAAAGGGCACGCTTTCTTGTTGCATTGAGAACCATATCACTGTTACTAGAAGATCACTATGAAACTGAAGCTATTTTGACTGTGTTACAGTTTCTCGAGTATCACATAACAACATTTGCAGTTTTATTTCGATTCATCTTTTTTTATTTCATTTGAAGATTTTAAAACTTCTCAATTCAAAATCAAAACTTGCAAAACGCGAAAATTATAGTAAAAACTTTGAAACTGAAATTATTCGTATCAAGTTCATTTTTTCGTTCGCGCCTTTTTCTCCTGGTATTGAATAATCTCAATGAACTTTCTATTGTAAGCAAAGTCTAGTTCTTATTAAATGGAAAAAAAAACCAATTTTTACTGTTTCATTGTAAATGTGTATCCTTATTGCGACAGAAAAAGTTTAATTCTCGTTCCACTTTTGAAAATTATCGATTGTGATTATGATAGTTTATTTAGTTTAAAGGAAAAATACAAAAAAAAACATGGTTTCAGTCCACGACCAAAAGTAAATTTTCAATCTCAGTTCATGATCAGAATGTTTCACAAATAGTGGCTCTATATAAGCAAGTTAACATTAATAAATTTTTTTAAAAATTTATTGAGATTTTTGTGAAACTGTACGTTTTTTGACTTAGGACCGTTCTTTCATTGTTTCCTTAATTTTTTTTAATTCCAAAGAAGATTTGTTGAGCTGCTTTTCGTTCAGAAAGTATTACCGAAATTTCAGAAGTTTTCAAGCTACTCAAAACCATTCAATTGCTCTGTTCCCTAAACAGCATAATTAGTTTCTGTGACTTTACAAATCTGTAATAAAAGAGCATGCTTTCTTGTTGCATTAGGAACCATGTAACTAGTACTAGAAGACCACTAAATTGACCAAGACTATTAAACTTCGCTGTTTCACTGGATGGTTATGCTGAAATTGAAACAGACTAATGTTAATCAAAGTAGGCTATTTTTTTGTCTAAAAAAAATATTTTTTAGCAATTTCAAATCGAAAATAGCTTCTTTTTTTTTATAATTATCCCATAACACAGCATGTGCAGTTTTATTTCGATTCATCTCCATTTTTTTCATTTGTAGATTTTAAGATTTCTGACTTCAAAATCAGAACTTGCAAACCGCTAAAATTATGGTAAAAACTTTGAAACTGAACTATTTTTGTATTAATAACTAACTTTTACAGTTTCAATGTATATTTTTATCATTGTTGCGACAGAAAAAGTTTGATTATAAAAGTTTGATTTACCACTCTTCTGATTTACCGATTATCTGCTAGCTTTGCATGAAATAAACATTTAAAAAAACGTGAAAATGAGCCAGAAAGGCAAGTTCTCAAAAGTCCCCTATTGAGCTCGAAGGACCGCATAAGCTGTCTGAAATTTGAAATTCCTACAGTAGTCCCTTTTTCTCCAATACAGATCTCTAAGCATCTGGGAAGATCGCCTTATTGAGCAATGTTCACACTGGACGAGATTTGTGGGCTTTCGAGCGATTTTTGAGTGATTATTCTTGGACTTTACAAAACTTTCAGTTCCAATAATTTTATATAACCCGAAGTTCAAATTTTTTACAGTAAATCCGTTTTTTCCTTTCATAATCTTCATGTAAAATCCCCTTTATTTGCCCATGTTCAATGAACAAATAAACAAGAGATTTGGTCTGACTTATTACGAAGACACGAAAAAGTGGCGGTTCTGTTTAAAGGCGCAGTGACAAATGTCCGCGATATCTCGCCACGCTTATCGTAATTTTAATGCGTTTCTGTCTGCGTGGCTGGCCGCTCTCTTCAAAGTGAGAACTGTTTTGACAAAGGTGGGCGGGATTGACATTAGAGCAGGTTTGCAGACGCTTCCGTTGACTATATCGCATTAAAATTACGGTAAGCGTGGCGAGATATCGCGGACATTTGCCTCTGCGCCTTTAAGCAGAACCGCCACTTTTTCGTGTCTTCGTAATAATACCATTTTCTGTTCCAAAAATTTTATATAATCTTAAATCCAAAATTTCTGTAGTGGTAAATATCTATTCTCACGAGATTTTTACAGTAATCCCCTCTATTTTCCAAATCAAGATCCCTCTAATCACCTGGTCCTTTTATTTACCCATGTTCACACCTTCTTGACATCCCCTTCTTCCCCTTCACCTTCTGCTTATTGTAAAACAAATAATACTCTCTTGACAAGTCATCATCATCTTCTTTCTCATGGTCTCTTTCGATGTAATCCAATGCCTTTTTTGCCCTTCTAAGTGGGTCTATTTAACACGAATTCTTGCTTCTTCTTTCCGAGAGAGAAGACACGCACTTCTTCTCACTTTTCTCCTCTCCACACACATTTGCTCATACTACAGTAACCCCTGGAGCTCCTTGAGCACGGGCTCAAAATGAGGCAAATTGATGATTTATTCAGTTGACATTTCCCCTTGGAATAAGTGTATTTTGAGCAAATAATGTGTTAGAATAACACATTTTAAATGGGAAAGAATATTGGGTTTCAGCGCGTTTAGTGTGAATAGGAAATGAGGGAAGAGACGAGGAGGGGTACTGTAGGAGGAGGAAGTGGGAGGTACAGTAATCCTAGTCCTACTGTAAGCCTCATTCACTGTTTTCGTTACTAATTCCAATCGTAATCGACCCTAGTCAATAGCTTTTTGGAAACCGAATTTTTCTGATATTCCACTTGTTTTCAGGATTGCTGTAAAAGGAGGGAGTGGAGAGGTACAGTTATCCAGATACGGATACGGTAGTCACAGGGTTACTGTCAGCTTCATCTAACATTGTCCCACAACTACTACTGATTCTCATCGGAATTGACAAAATAGTTTTTTGGAAACAGTATTTTCCCGATTTTTCTATTGTTACTATTGCATTTTCTATTGGATTACTGTAGGTGGGCAGTACAGTAATCCAAACACTAGGATACGGTATTCCTAAAGTTAATGTATGGATCAAGCAGATAACACTTTTTCCAGCGAAATCGAAAAAATAGTTTTTTGGAAACCGTATTTTTTTATTCAAAAATGTATTTTGGACTACTGTAATGAATATATACAGTAATTTTGGGGATATTATTGGTTTCAAATGAGCTGACACCTCGTGACGTCACTCTCATGGAGACCCAAGTTAGAAAACTTTCATGGTAGCTATTTATTTTTTTTCGGAACTTTTTTCAGGCAGTTTTCGACCGCACATTCAATTCTTCTACTTAAAATAAAATTTTTGAGCAAAAAAAAAATTTTTGAGTGCGAAACTGGCCTGAAAAAAATCAAAATAAAACTACCATGAAAGTTTTCCAACTTGGGTCCCGGGCAGTGTGACGTCACGAGGTGACAATTCATTTGAAATCAATAATAACGTTGTCCCACAACTACTACTGATTCTCATCGGAATTGACAAAATAGTTTTTTGGAAACCGTATTTTTTTATTCAAAAAATGTTTTTTGGGCTACTGTAATAAATACATACAGTAATCTCAGGGATACTGTAGGTCTAGAAAGGCCGAAAGCTAAGAACTATTCACTGCATGAATTAAATTTTTAATGAATTTTCGGAGAATCAGTGATACTGTAAGCCTAATGTAATGTGCATTGCGCCACACAAGTACCATTAATTCTCATCGGAATCAAAACTAATAAACAGTTTTCTTTTAGAAACCGTACTTTTCTGATATTCCACTAGTTTTTAGGATTACTGTAAGAGGAGAGAGTGGAGAGGTACAGTAATCCAAGCACACTTGGATACGGTAGTCCAAGAGTTGTTGTACTAATCAAGCAGGAAACACTGATTTCCACCGGAATCGAGAAAATAGTTTATTGGAAACCACATTTCTTTCATTCAAAAAATGTTTTTGGGGCTACTGTAATAAATATATACAGTAATTTCGGGAATACTGTAGGTATAGAAACACTGACTATGAACAGATTCACTGCATGAATCTGATGTCTTATGAATTTTAATCTGATGAGAAACAGTGTTTTTTGCTGCTGCAGTATGGCGATCAACATACTGTAGAAATATTTTAATACATACAGTAACCTGGAAAGTTGGATACAGTAATCCTGGGGATAGTGTACAGTAATCCTATTGGATACTTCGTGCTATATCATCTTCAGTATTACTGACTCGCCTCGGAATCGAAATTAAAAAATAGTTTTAGGAAACCGTATTTTTCGAATTTTTAAATTGTTGTTAGGATTACTGTAGGAGGTGGGAGGTACAGTAATACGGAATGTGAAAGTACAGTAATCCAAGGGTTACTGTAAGCCGCATGTATTGTTGCCACACAAATAATACTGATTCCCATCGGAATCAAAAAAATAGTTTTTTGGAAACCGATTTTCTTCCGTTTTTCCAATTGTTGCTAGGATTACTGTAGGAGGGAAAAGTGGGTGGTACAGTAATTCGAAGATTACTGTAGATCTCCTAGACGAAGTCGAGATTTCACTAACTCCTTCTGAAAACAATAAATATATACGGCTTTGTGGAAACCGTTTTTTTTTAATTTGTTGAAATTTTTTTCGGGCTACCGTAATCAATGGGTACAGTAATTTCAGGGTTACTGTAGATGTATAGCGGCAATTCACTGGAAACTACTTCCAAATTATAAGCAAAAGTTCATAACTTTTTACGGAAACCGTGTATTTTTTTGTTACAGTAGTGCAGGCCGATCAGGTTACTTTAGGATTTGGGAAGTTAATATTACTTTATTTTTAATAGAAAGAAGTTTGAGAAACAACTGGCTGTCACTGGTATTTTCTGTAAATCAAATTTCTCCGAAACCAAAATTTTTTTTGATTTTAATATTGTTATAGGATCCCAAATAATTTGGCTACAGTAACCCTTGGGATTACTGTACTTTTCGTTAAATGCAAAAAATGTAATACGTCAAATGGAGAGCAGAGTGAACTTCTTTAAATTGAAAGTGAATATCAAATTTTGTTGAAACCGATTTTTTCACATCCATTTTTTTATTATGGCTACTGTATATTGAAAACGAAGCTACAGTAACCCAAAAAACATTGTCCAGTATTGTTATAAGTAATTTCGATTCAATATAGAGATCATAAGAAAGTAAATCCTATTGAATATTATCTTGTGTTTGAGAAACGGCAATTTCTCGATTTTATCGAGATTGGCTGGGATTACTGTAAGAAGAGCAAATGGTAAATATAGAAACTCTACAGTAATCCTTGGACCCTCAGGATTACTGTAGAATTTTGCAATTCAGACAGTTGTATCACTGCCGTCTGTTAAAGTTTTCTCAGAATCAATTGATCTTGAAACAGAGGTATTCTTGATAGTTCCAATTTAGCAGTTAGGGTTACTGTATGGTGGTACTCTAGCTACTCTGTTTCTATTATCAAATCCCAAATAATTTGGCTACAGTAACCCCTTGGATTACTGTATTTTTCATTGAATGCTTGACCTTGAAGGTAGTGAATTTCTTTAAAACTTTCTATTGTTAAAGTTTTCTTGGAAACCGTACTGTTTTTTCTCTATAGAGTGCAGAGCTTACAAGGAATCAGTATGGGATGCTGCAGGATTACGGTACCTACAGTTTCTCAAGTTTTTGAAGTTTGATTTCAACCCAAAAGGACGAATAATGTCGTCAATAGAAACGCAAAAGCTTTGTAAAATTCTTGCAACAGCAGATTGTTCCAGAAATATTTTGAATTTCTACAGTAATCCCATTCAACCTATCCAAATTTAGAAATATTACAGTGATGATATGATTCAATTATTATAATTAACTCTAAATAATTATTTCTGTAAATTTATTGAAACATTGTTTTTTTTTCTCTGTTCTTATTCCTGGAGCAACATCTAAGACCTGAAGGTTCCCTGTAATCTCATTGGGCTACTGTTGCCGAATGAGGGCTACATTAACCCAAAAGTTGGACTACAGTAATCCAAGGTGTATTGTAGTTTACTGTTGAAAAAATAAAGTTTAGGCAAGGAATTTTCAACTTGGCACCGTGCCAACGACCTCCCCCTGCAAACGCAAGTTGCGGCGCGCCTTTTTGCAACGCCCCCGCACGAAGTTCTGTTTCTAGATTTTTGCTTTTTTCGGTGGAAAGGAATACTAATTTCGGTTTTTTGCTGACATATCACGTTGTGTATAAGTGTAGGTTTCATCTGTGTCAGCAAAAAAGCTGAAATTAGTACTCCTTTCCACCGAAAAAAGCAAAAATCTAGAAACAGAACTTCGTGCGGGGGCGTTGCAAAAAGGCGCGCCGCAACTTGCGTTTGTAGGGGGAGGTCGTTGGCACGGTGCCAAGTTGAAAATTCCTTGCCCAAACTTCATTTTTTCAACAGTAGCCAGTTTTAATGAAAAATGAATAAGAAAGAAACCAGCTTCTACCAGTTTTCAAAAGCCCAAATCGTTCAGTTTACTACCTCTGTGGATTACTGTAGAGGGACCATAGACTTACAGTAACCAGAAAGTATCGTAATTCAAAGAAGCTGTCAGTAGTTCAGTAAAAACGATTACTATATTGCTTTTGAGAAAAACTCTTGTAGAGGACCCAGTTTTTTGAAACAGTTTTTCATCCAATTTCCTTTTTTTTAAATGAAGATCACTGTACTCAGAGGATCCAAATTACAGCTACTCTCAGATTTATGAAAATGTCCACGATGGAACTGTTCCGTATTCAAAATGATGGATTTCCGGGTATTTTGAAACTGCAAAAAAAACTGTTTCTGCAAATTTTTGAAGTTTTGGTTCTGGAAATTTCTGGAATTGTATCTTGCTTTTGTATTATCAATAGAGCGCGATTGAATCATGAAATTTTGTAATGGATTTATGCAAAACACGTTTTTTAACCATGCTTCACTGAAAATTAGGTTTTGAAGCAGGATTTTTTCAGGAGTTTTCCAATTTTTTGTGTTTTTTTTCAAGGTTTCCATTATGGAAAGGCACTATATCATAGCTCAACCTATGACAAAAACACTGCTACGATAGGATTACTGTACTTTGAATACTAAATTTTTTTTATCACACAACATAAATCACACACATGGTATTTTATTTTGAAAGTTTTGAAACCGTAATTTTTGTGGTCACTGTAGAGAAGTGGATACAGTATCTACAGTAGCATCGGATCACTGTATTTTTTTATGGCCGCAGCTTGTGGCTTGTCAGCTTGTTGCTATTGATTAGACTTGAAAATAAGAAGCGACCGTGGTTTCTTGTAAATTATTTTTTATAAAAAACTTTTGAAACAGTATTTTCTGGAATACTGTAGATAGGAGGCTTAGAGACTGTAACGAGAGAAGGTATACTACAGAAGCGTTGGCTTACTGTGGGATTACTGTACTTTTATTGTTATACTCGGCTGTTTGTCGCAACTTTTGGGCGAAGGTTGGGCGGCTTCTGAGCGGAGCTTGGCCGGGTTTCGCTTAGGTTTTTCACAGAAGCCGCCCAACTGTCGCCCAACCTCCGCCAAAGTTCGCCCGATTGAAAAATTCCGCAGGGGTTCCCTTCCGATTTTTTCTAGAATGGCCTAAAAATAAGAGAAAACTGATAAAATACATATAATTTATTAACAACTAAAGATTACAAAAAATTAATTCTTGATAATTATACAGTAAAAACTAAAAAATTGAAAAATATATTCAAATGTGAATCTTTTCGATGTAGTTGTCCAGGCGTTCCGTCGTTGTTTAGCCTTAACTCCAGAAGACGATCATCTAAAAATTGAAAACGTTAGAAGATAAATCATTATTTTTGGCAAATCTTTAATCATAAAGAGTGGTTTGACTTACCGATTTTTAACTTCTTATCGAAGAAATCCATTTCTCAAAAAGTATTCGCGATTTGTGGATCGATTTCCAAAATTGTTGGTGTAGAGCACATTAGTGATTTTCTGAAACTAAAATTGTATGAAATCACGAAAATGTAAGCCAAAACAGAATGAAAAACAGAACTTGTATGAGAAAAAATTACGAAAAACAAAGAAGGTGTACGCGTCGCTGCACGCAACGCGCCTAAACTTCGCTCAAGGTTCGCCCAAGGTTCGCAAGCTGTTTACAAGCTAAAACAGGTGGTCAAGCTGCACCAGAGTTCACCAAAAGTCGCCCAAAGTTCGCTCTGAAGCTGCTCAACGTTCGCCCAGAAGTTGCAGCTAGTTCTAAAGTTCGCCCAATGTTCGCTCAATGTTCGCGTACCAACAGACAGCTTGAAATAGGTTCAATTCTCGCCCAGAAGCTGCCCAAGGTTCGCCTAAAAGCCGAATCGAACCCTTTTCTCGCCCAAAAGACGCTCTAGGTTCGCTCAAAAGCCGAATCAGGCCCAACTTTCGCCCAAAAGTTGCGACAAACAGCCGAGATAGCTATCTGTTTATGATTAAGTAGTACATCCATTCGCATACTACCGTTCTTTAAAAGTGATTTATTATTTAAAAAGTTTTGAAACACGAATTTTTGGAGTACTGTAGAAAAAACGGTACATAAATGGTTTTTCGAAAAAAATAAGTGGTTCTTCGAAAACGATTTTTTATTTAAAATTTTTTATTTAAAGCAGTAATTTCCAGGTCACTGTAGAGAACCATTATCCCACAGTAGCGTTGGGTTACTGAAAGATTACTGTACTTTTATTACAGTAACTAATTCAACCCGTATTAATCAGGTCGTGTAACTTGACAATAACTTTGGCTTTTTGGAAATTATTATTGAAAAAGTTTCGAAACAGAAAATATTGGATTAGTGAAGAAAAAAAGACACAGTATTCTACAGAAGCATTGGATTACTGTAGGTATACTGTAGCTATTTGTTAATGATTGCGTTTGCCACACATACTAGCTCTCTTCAAAAACGGCTATTTTTTTAAACGTTTTGAAACAGGAATTCTCTGAATTGCTGTAAAAAATATTACTGTAGGATTTGTTTCTTGAAAACGACAATTTTTGCACAAATTTACGAAATGAATTGAAAAACTATTGTTTTCAGATAACAGAAACTTTTCTGAAACCGAATTTTGTTTCCAGAATTTCCGTCCCTTTTCTTTCAACTTTCTTCTCAAATCCTTATTCATCCCGAAAACATAAGATTAGCCCTCTTAAATTCCTTTCCAATATGACTTTTTCTCACGAGAATTTAGTCAGAGATTTGCCGGACCCCTTATAGGATTAGTCGGTCCGTTGACTTTGAGGGGGGAAGGAGGAGGATTAGCAGTATTTGTGCATACTAAAGTGGAAAAACTTATGAGGAAATTCATAAGAAAGTGGCTACAGTAATAAGAAAAAGAACAGATGAAAGGAAAAAATAGAAAAAAAGAAACTGAAGAGAGTGGGATTCGAACCCACGCCCCCGAAGGGACTGGTGCCTTAAACCAGCGCCTTGGACCGCTCGGCCATCTCTCCGCCGGCGAAGAAAGGAGAGGGAGGGCATACAGGTGAGTGCGGTCGGCAGCTGGCTGGCCGGTTGGCTTGCTGCCAGGTGACAATGTGTAACTGAATGACGGGTCGGGCCGGATATGGGCCGGCTTATAACTTTCTTCGGCCTAAATGTTATTCAAACAAAATTAAGTGAAAAATGTTCAGCTCATTGAGCTCTACACTTCCTAGGCTGCCAATTTCCTCTATCTATTTCCTCCTTCAAATTAAACGCCCTTGAAAACAAAAAAAGATCTTAACTACTAGTTTTTTTCCCCTTCTAATTAGATTAATTTAGTTTAAAACGTATTTTCTCTTCAGGTGAGGTAGGGTACTCTACAGTAATACCTTCAAGTCTCTCGCCCTTCACTAATTCCTCTTTTTCCCCCTACTGATAAAATGATAATTCGATCATTCCGTACACTAATTTGGATCCAAATAAATACGATTCGCCGATTCATTCTCTACAGTAATCCGATGGAGAGAACCGGTCGGGCGGTGCGAAGTTGACGGCGGATTATCATAAGACGCCCTCCGAGAGAGATACAGTAACCCTCCGATAGCAGAAGGGAAGAAGATGTGATAACATGATTAAAAAGAGGATTAGGAATACAACAGATTTATTTGGGAGAAAGGAGAAGAATGGACTAGAAATGGGGGAAAAAGGGGGGAAGTGGAAAAAAGATGGAATAGTTGGTGGTGGCCTAGAAAAAGTTAGGCCATCATGAGGTGGCCTAGGCAAGTTTCAAGTGTGATGGTCTAGGAAACTCGAAGAAAGTTAGGCCACCTTAAGGTTCTCATGCTCTAGGAATCTGAAAAGTTATGCCATCACATTCGGCGGCCTAACTTTTTCTAGGCCATGACTCATTATCTCAAAACGGCCGTGGCCTAACTTTCGTGGCCTAGGAAAACGACGAAACTCAGCCATCAGCTTTCTATGGCCTAACTTTTAGAAAGTAGACTCACTTTACGATTATCGTCGCCTAAAAACCTACATGGCCTAACTTTTTCTAGGCCATGACTCATTATCTCAAAACGGCCGTGGCCTAACTTTCGTGGCCTAGGAAAACGACGAAATTCAGCCATCAGCTTTCTATGGCCTAACTTTTAGAGAGTAGAACCACTTTACGATTATTGTCGCCTAAAAACCTACATGGCCTAACTTTTTCTAGGCCACCACATCTCAACTTTCCCATCTTTTTTCTCTGAGATTATACATCAGTTTGTATTATACACTGGCTCAAAAAACACACACAAAAAGCTCAAAAACGCACAAAAACTACAAATTTTCAGATTTGACTTCCACTTGATTATTAGAAGACGTTGACGTCTTCAGTGAGGCTTTGGATTCTGGAGATGACGTCTCTTTTGAAACGGAATTTTCTCGTTTCACTCGTTTCACTTTACGGGAGTCTTCGTCACTTTCGTCGCACTCGGATTCGTCGCTATTCTGGAAGAAAAAGGGTTTTCAAGAGTACTGTAGTTGGGTTACTGTAGTTTCAAAAGTGCTAGTTTACTGTAGCTTTGGTTAAAAGCTGTTTACATAGGCCACGCCCACTTTTTGCAACATTGGCACGGTTTTTTTTTGAATTTCTACAGGCAGTAAGTGCGCTCTACTGAACTTAAAAGTCTGCGTCTCTTCTAATTCTACACTCTCTCGCTTACCTTTGACGTTCGACTATCGTCCTTCTTCTGTTTTCGCTCCTTGGCTCGACGATTTTTGAACCAGACCTGAAAAATTGAATTCATGATTTGTTTGTTATGGAAATGGTTTTTCAAAACTTTCAACGACAATTTTAAATTTTTTGAAACCAGAAATTTTTTTATATTCTGGTCTGAAATTCCAGGAATTTTTTTTATTTCTTTTTATGTTTCAACTTATTTTAAAATGCCAACGTTGATTTTTTGGAGAAATCATTGGAGTTATTACGATGAAACAGGGAAAATTCATCAATCAGTTTTCAAAAAAAAAGTCAGTTTCATACAAAAATGAAAAATTGTTCCATTTTTTTAACTGTAATAGTTGCAATGATTTTTTGTGAACCACAGAAATATAGTGTGCATATTGTAGAGACGCAGAGAAGCAAAGATTTCAGCGACAATTTTAAATTTTTTGAAACTGTAATTTTTTCATTTTTTGTTGTTCCGGTTTCGTACCCGAAACATTGATTTATAAAGGAAACTTTGAAATTATTGCGATGAAAATCGAATTTTTTTCAATCAATTTTCAAAAAAAAGGACAATTTCATACAAAAATTAAAAGATTTTTTAATTTTTTCAGTGTAATGTTTTCACGTTTTTGGTGAACCACAAAAATATAGTATGTCTATTTTAGAGACGCAGAGACGCAGAGACGCAAGTTTTTCTCTGCGTCTCTCTTTGTACACACTATTTCTCTAACTCCATAAAAAAGTAGATTCGGGCCCAAGAAAAATTACAGTTTCACATTTAAATCTAAGCTTGTCAAAGTTTTTATGGTGTGATTGTGCATCTGAAAACGAAATAAATAGAGTACGTACGGCCTAGAGAGACGCAGAGAAGCAAACCTTTTCTCTGCGTCTCTAACTTTCTCAGACTATTTCCCGTTTGTTATGAAGAAATAGCCTTCACCGAATAAAAAAACTCAGTTTCATACAAAATATGAGAAATTTTCTAGTTTATTGGTAGTATTATTGCGTTTATAGTATTATTGTATTATTGCGTTTATAGGTGTAGATTTGAGAGACGCAGACACTAGTTTTTCTCTGCGTCTCTCACTTGTATACACTATTTGCCTTTTCTCGTGGAAAAACAACTTTCATCCTATAAAAAACTCAGTTTCACACAAAATAAGACAAATGTTCTAGCTTTTCTTATTTAATTGTTGTGTGTAAGCGTGTAGGTTAAGAAGACACAGACACCATTTTTTATCTGAGTCTCTCCCTTGCCCACACTGCCTCCCTAACTACGATCATACTACATTTATTGTCGGGTAGGTATGAATCCCTTCCCTCTAATTATCTCATTAGAAGAGAAAAAGGGAAGCGTTGTTCAATATGATGATCGGGGTGCGATTATCCGCATCATCGCATCTCAATTTCTTGGTGACTTTTTTGTTTCTTTATGATGAAATAATGATTTTATCTCTTTATTTTTGAAGAGATCTGTATGGAAAAATTGGTAAATTAGAGGCGCAGAAATAGAAGGCTCGTAATGAAAAAGTGAAAAAATTGTAGTTTTAAAATTTTAGTGAAACTGTAAACTTATTTTCAGAGTTCTATTGAACTAAGGGGGAAGTGGGAAAATAATGGGATGGTTGGTGGTGGCCTGGAAGTTTTTCGAGAAAAAAGCTCGGCCACGAAGCCCTAAAATAGCATTTTTGGGGAGAAAGCTTTTGAAAAAGTTCTTCAAAAGGAATTTTTATGCCGGCAACATCAGAGAAAGAAAAAAATTCAGTTCTGAGATTTTAGTGAAACAGAAAATAATAAATTAGATTATATGAAATTTCCGGTTTATTTTCCAGGTGCTACCCCTAATCAGAACCGGACAAGTCAGAACTGGTCAGATAAGAACTGGACAAATCAGAACTGCCCAAGTGAGCACTTTGCTGCTATGTCCTGCAAAATGTGAAAAATGCCCAAATACGAGTTCTTGAAAAGTTCTTATTGGGGGAGTTATGAAAAGGTCGGTTCTTACAAGGGTCAGTTCTGATTCGTCCAGTTCTTATCCGACCAGGTCTGATTAGCACCACTTTTCATGCTGAAACTGCTCGGAAATCGCTCTGAGCCTACAAACCGCGTCCAATAAACCCCTCAACTCGCAGTCTGATGGCCCTGGCCGAGAATCCAATTGTTCATATTTTTACCGCTTCTCGCCGTTCATTTCACGTGTTTTTGTTACAAAACTTCAATTCTATTCGTTGAACTTGTGAAATGAATGAAAAAGGGAAATATAGAAAAAAGGGCTCGACGGATTCTAGGCCGCGACCATCAGACTGTAACGAACGATTTGTGCGCTTCCGAGCCTCTTCATGGGATTTTACCATTACCGAAAGTGTTTTATTAAAAAAGTGCGCCGATGTGCTTATTTCGAAAACTCAGTGAAACTGTGAATTCACTCTCAGGCATCCTTCACTTTTGAAATACCAAAACCACTTTTTTCTGTGAACAAATCTAAGAACAAGTTTTTTTTGTGAGCTAAAGCTATGAGATAAAGGTAGAACTGGGAAGTGTAAACTCACTCTATTCAAGAAAAATCACTGAAATAGTAATTAAAACTGTTCATTTTCCTTTTTTTTTTGGGAAATCGAAAAAAAGTTGGGTTTTGAGTTTAAAAATGAGATGTGTATCAATCAAGATTCAAGATATCCTTGATTTGAAAGTTTAGTGAAACTGTAGACTAAATTTTATGTTTAGGTAAAAATGTATATTGGGAAAAAAGGGTTTCAGAAATGGAATGAAACAGTTTGGAGTTTATTATGTATAGTCCATTCTAAAACCTTTTTACCGTTGTTGCCATACAATAGTCCGATCAATAAAAGAAGTATGGGCTCACTAAAAAGATCAGGTGAAACTGTAATGTTATTATGACTTTCCTTGTTTCAACGGTCTCATTCAAAAATTCGTTTTCAGTTCAATATTTGATTGTTCCGTTTTGTTGGATCTTTATTTTCTCATATCAAATAAATCACGAAGAAAGTTGAAAACCGTGTGTTTTTTTACTGTTTCAGATGATTTATTTCAACTGATTCTCAAATAAAATTATAATCGCATGCTCTCAATCGTATCTATTCTTGCCAAATGTTTCATAAATCTTCCAATTTTCAATGTTTCTAGTTGTATTTATTGATTTACTGCTGTAAATTTTTTGCAAGAAAGATTTTCTCTACTGTTTCAATAGAAAAATTAGCATTGGCTATAAATTTGGAGCTTCAGTGCTTCGTGGGTCCCTAAATTGTGATCAAACAAAGAAAAGTATGATTCTGGCACAGTGCCAACTTATGGGATAATCAAGTGAACTACTTTTTTTAAATACTGTTTCAAAATAAATGGGAATAAAAACAATTGTGAAATTCAGTTATTTCCACTTTTCGAACAAATTGTATGTAGATTTTTCCGAATCATTGCATTGAGCTACATAGTGTGGGAAAAGAAGAGAGTTTAGAAGAAATGAAGTTTTGGCACAGTGCCAGGTTTTCATTGAGTTCTGTTTCAACTAAATTAGTTGAGAACACGCTTCGTTAAGAAATCATTGATCGTTGTGAATGAAAAGTAAGAAACTCTAAACAACTTTCGGCTATTTCATAACAATACTACCAGTACTATTTAAAAAAGTCCAGTCCATTTTGCAGATAATCAATTTCCAAATGGTTGCGTTTACTATAATTTTTGTACGGCCATCAAGTACTGAATTTCAATAATGAGGCCATGTTTTGAATATTTGAGCTCAATCGATTCTAAGGAACAAAACTCAAATAACATTCTTGCTATTTTACAATGAATCTATATACATTATTGATAGAAAAAGCCTAAATTTTGTACGGTTTCAATGTGTGTGAAAAATATGTGAAAATTGTGAAAATTGTGAAAATAGTGCAATTTCTTCAATTTCGGTACTGTTTCAACAAAATTAGTTGTAAACACGCTCTGGTGAGATATCGTTAAACAGCGTGTTGAATATTGAGAAAAATTTGTCGGCTATTTCCAAACAATTCTACTATTAAAACCGTTTAGTTAATTTTGCAGATCGTTAATTTTGAGACGTTTGCATTCCCTGTGATTTTTGTACGGTTTCAAAGTGAAAGTATATAAAAATGTGGATTTGACGCTTCAGTTCCTCAGCTAAGTCCTTTTCGTCGACATAAAGTACAAACTCTCAATGTTAGCATCATGTTTTGAATAATTGAGCTCAATCGATTCTAAGGAACAAAGCTCAAACAACAATTTTACTATTTCAGAATGAAGCTATATAAAAACTCGAGATCTAGTTTCGATTGAGTAGGCATATTTGAAGCTCAAATTATGTATGGTTTCAAAGTGAAAATATATTGAAATTTGAATTCTTAGTACAGGTGAAGACTTGCAATTTCAATTTTTAGGCTGTTCAAATAAAAAGTGGGATTTCATCAATTTTGGTACTGTTTCAAAATTAAACTTTATAAAACTCAATTTCAAGTCTTCAGTAATCTTGATAATCACAATTATAAGTATAACAATTCTTTAGAACGGTGTTATGAGAATTGGGATTTCGACTAGAGAAATTTGGCTTTTTTTCTGTTTCAAAGCAGACCTATAAAAATTTTGAATTCTAAGTTTTGCTGCTGAGCTTTGATGATTCCATTGAATACAGAAAAAAGGGGTCAAGGGATGTTTTTGGCTAAAAATAGGAAATTTTCACAACGCAATACTGAATTTCGAAAGATCTGTTCTATACAATTTTATGTGGAAACAGAAAATTATACAAAAAAAAGTTTTAAAAAATTTGAATTGGCGCTTTTTATCTAACTAAAATGTTCAAAAGTCTTGAAATCGGTACGAAACGGTGTTTGAATTTGAAACAGGAACGAATGCAGCTTGATGGCCTAGCAAATCGAAATAAAAAATCCTCCATTTGTCGGATTCTAGGCCATCTATCTGTACTTGACCATGCTTTAAAACGGAGTTTTGTACTGTTTAGAGTGATTTTAGGTGTGAATTCATTATGAAAAATGGAATTAAAATCAAAAAATTGTATTTTTTGTTATAATTTTTAACAGCGATTCCATGAGGCGATCGAGCATACGCCGGCACAGTATTTTCAAACTCTTTATTTCTCAATGACATGACATTTGATGGTACCCTGAGGTCATCTGAAAACAAAAAAACAGTTTTCCACTGATTCCGCCCACTTCTGACTTCGGAATATTCAGAAGCTTTTCAGAAGATGTTAGTATTGTAGAATTTCTTCCATAAGAGATAATTTCGAAATTCAACCGGGAATCAATACTAGGCCATATTTGAATACTTTTTTGTGTTTTACGCTAAGTTCCAGCACAACGTCTTCAGGTAGAAATTCAGCGTTGAAATGCAGAGTGGTGAAATTCAGTTGGAAAATTACCGTTCCCGAAAATTTTTCCCACTATGTCCGATGAGATTCCTTCAGCATAAGGTACCCCTACCACATGGCTTTTGAACAAAAAAAAGTTTGGTCCGAAAAACTTTGACCTTAAAGGGGTTTCAGTCGAATATATGCGAAAAACTCACTAAATTCAACGTACCCCCCTCCATGGTGAAAATGGTCATAGTCACCGACTTCAAAAATATTTCTACCACGTTATGTCCTAACCGTACCTGATACCTTCACAAAATATCAGATCATCTGAATCACTTCTGAAGGCGTGGCACCTCTTCGAAAAATCCATCACAGAATCCGGGACGTCGGACTTCTGAATTTCTGAATTTTCGATATTTCTGCTCGAAACTGTTGTGGAAAGTACAACAACATTATAAACAATCATTTTATGCAAAAATAAGATCTTCTCACAGCATTCTAACGCAGTTTTTACGACGAACGTCATCCCGCCTGGGCATGGTTTACCATACGAATGCCATTCTGCCTATTCAGACATGTCAGGAGTATTGTTTTTGCATGAAATGATCATTTATGATGTTGAAGTACCTTCCACAACAGTTTCAAGCAAAAATATCGGAAATTCAGAAATTCAGAATTCCGACGTCCTTGACTATGTGAAGGATTTTTCAAAGAGGTGCCACGCCTTCAGAAGTGATTCAGATGAGTTGATATTTTGTGAAGGTATCAGGTACGGTTAGGACATAACGTGGTAGAAATATTTTTGAAGTCGGTGACTATGACCATTTTCACCATGGAGGGGGGTACGTTGAATTTAGTGAGTTTTTCGCATATATTCGACTGAAACCCCTTTAAGGTCAAAGTTTTTCGGACCAAACTTTTTCTTGTTCAAAAGCCATGTGGTAGGGGTACCTTATGCTGAAGGAATCTCATCGGACATAGTGGGAAAAATTTTCGGGAACGGTAATTTTCCAACTGAATTTCACCACTCTGCACTTCAACGCTGAATTTCTACCTGAAGACGTTGTGCTGGAACTTAGCGTAGAACGCAAAAAAGTCTTCAAATGTGGTCTAGTATCCATTCCCGGTAAGATTTCAAAACAATCTCTTTTGGGAAAAATTCTAGATACCTCACGTCTTCTGAAAATTTTCTGAATATCCTGGATTCAGAAGTGGGCGGAGCCAATCAAAAATTGTATTTTTGTTAACAAATGACCTATAACTATGCCCATATGACAAATCAGCGAGAAATAAAGAGTTTGAAAATACTGTGCCGACCCCAAGAGGCCCTTGCTCGATTATCTCATGGAAACGCTGTTAACGGTTTCAATATGACAGTATCTAGAAAACCGTGAACTTCAAGCTTTAGTACCAAATTCTTTCAACTGCTCTCGATTTCAAGACTCTTTTTATCAAAAAAAAAATTCAGTTAGAAAAAAGCTCAACTTCAAAATTTTTTGTACTGTTTCATAATACAATTGTATAGAACAGATCTTCAAAAATGCAGTGCACCGAACAATCCAAAAAAAATCCCTTAACCCCTTCCTTTTCCCCTCAATTCACACCATATTGTATTACTCCATTCCAAAATAAGACGAAGAAGTCCATTACCTTCTCCTCTTCTTCTTCCCTCTCTAATTACTAATTACACCTTCTCCTTACCTCCTCCCTTCTGTCGGCTCTTCTCTTAGGGATTGCTTATTCCGTTTATCCCTGTCACCACCTGTTGCTTAACCCCTTTTGGTCCCTTCTGGTCCTCTTAGATATCTTAGTGGACCGGATAAACCTTATTAATTGAAAAAATAAACGAGCGGAGGGAAGGCTCATTAAGGGGGAAAAGAAAACAGACAGAAGGGATTAGGTGGGATCAGATTTAATTGGGGTTAGGTTCAAAAGGAGAAAAAGCTTGGAGAGGAGAGCTTAAAAATATGGGAAATTTGCAGTTTCAGAACTTCAGCATAGGGAAATCGTGATATTTAAAATATTATATGTTGTGTCCACAGAACTATATCTTGAAAAATACATAGAATTTTGGATTTTTGAAGTTATGAAGGGTTCACATTAACTGGGTTCACATTCTTGACTATCAATTTCGACATATTTTTTCATTATACTGTTGAAAAAATAAATTTTGGGTAAGGAATTTCAAAGTTGGCACCGTGCCAACGACCGTCCCCTAAAAACGCAACTGCGGCGCGCAATTTTTGCAACTATCCCGCACACAGTTTTGTTTTTAGATTTTCGTTGTTTTCGATGAAAAGGAGTGCAAATTTCAGCTTTTATTATGAAACAAGTGAATCCTAG
This sequence comes from Caenorhabditis doughertyi, assembly GCA_963572265.1. Taxonomy (NCBI): domain Eukaryota; kingdom Metazoa; phylum Nematoda; class Chromadorea; order Rhabditida; family Rhabditidae; genus Caenorhabditis; species Caenorhabditis doughertyi. The sequence goes on along the minus strand of OY751553.1, from coordinate 7,572,218 downwards.
ACTTACACATGACGTGATATGTCAGCAAAAATGCTGAAATTTGTACTCATTTTCATCGAAAACAGCAAAAAAACTAAAAACAAAACTGTGTGCGGGATAATTGCAAAAATTTGCGCGCCGCAGTTGCATTTTCAGGGGGCGGTTGTTGGCACGGTGCCAACTTTGAAATTCCTTGCTCAAAATTTATTTTTTTCAACAGAAGAGGAGCCATAAAATTTTTCGGTTTCTTTGTTTATTTGAAATAAACCAATCTGAACCCCCTACAGTTCTATCCATTCTGGGCGAAAAATTTAAAGAAATTGAGACATTGAGACTGAACAGAGGTTCAATATGAAAAAGCTGGGTCAAGAAATTCGAATTTTGGAGCTTTCTGTTTCAGAAAATTAAGATTTGTTATAATTTTTAAGATTCCGGTATTTTTGGCTTTTTATGGGCTTTTATAATGGGCTTTTTCGTTCAAATTGTAAACTGAAAATGATATGATCAGAAATTGAATTTTCAGTTTCATGAACTCAATTTAAACGTTATTTAATTAGCTTATGTAATGACATACGCTCTAACTTGAGAAAAAATAAATCAGAAACCAGAACTGGAAGTTAATGACACCAGACGGTTTCCGGCGCTTCGCGCCTCAATCGCCTGGCTTCCAGAGGAACGCGATTTTGACTATGTGCATGGATAGCACAGAGCTTATCAGTGATCTTATCAAAAAACGAAAAAGACGGGCATCATCACGTCAGCATTCTCTATCGATCAGTCAAAATTTTAGGAACATCGGTTCACTGAGAGCCTCGCTATGGCATCCGACGGACGAACAAACACACACACAGAATCTTTGTGGTAATAATAGTAAAGAGGAGGATATTAAACAAAAAACGTTTCTTAATGAAAAAATAAGTTTTTGAAATGGTAAATTTTTTTTTGTTGAAACTGAAACTTTTGAAATTTGAATTTTGAAAATGTCATATTTTTGAAACATTTTGAGAGAAAACTTTACTTTCTCAAGAAATTACCAAGTCTTGAAAAATGAATTTTTTACAATTCAGTCATTATTCCACAGTACTAAACAATGTTTGGCTCTTTTCCAACAAAATACATAATTCACAAATGTTCGATAGAGCGTGTTTTCAACTTGGATAACATATAACAAAGAACAGTATTTAATTATTGAAAATTCAGATGTTCAAAAAGTTTTTTTATGTTTCAGACCTCGATAATCTGGAAACGTGTAATCATCAAAACTATTAGTTTGTCCTTCACGTACGTTATAAATTCAGAGTTCAAACAGGTAAAATCTCGTTATGAAAACACTTCATAATTCCATAATTTTCCTGTTTCGAAGCTTTCTAATTTGGTATCACCGAAACATCAGGAATACTAACAACGCAGCCGTGTTCAGTTATATTTTCCATTAAAAATCACTCGAAAATCGCTCTGTAGCGCATAAATCTCTTCCAAAATCGCAAGTTACAGTTTGATGGCCGCCGTCGAGAATCCGATAAGACCTTTTTTATATTTTTCGGTTTTGTTTTGCATTGCGAAAGCAAAAAACAAAGAAAAAAGGACGGCCTGTCAGATTCTCGGTCACGGCCACCAGTCTATAAATTGCATTTTGTGCCCTCTAGAGCATTTTTTAAGTGATTTATGAAAAATTTAATCTTTAAAATCATAGCAATTCCTTAATTTTACTGTTACAAAATTTGGTGATTTGGTAGTACCGAGTTTTCAGAACTAATATTGTCTGAGATGGAGTACATGATCAACTCCCTTTAATAAAAGTGCACCCACCTCAACTCTCTCTTCTTTTAATGAACATTGAACTGCCAATTCTTCTCTTGTCGTCGCATCTGGATAGTGTGTTGATGAGAATGTTGTCTCAAGAATATTCAATTGTTCTTCACTAAATATTGTTCGATGACGTCTTTTTCTTCTGGAGACGTAGTGTTGATGATGATAGGGAGGCATAAATGGAGGCATTAAAGGGGAGCAGAGCATCGCTGGAAATGCGAAAAAATATGCGATTTTTGAAGAAATTTCGAAAAATTCAGAATGTTCAAATAATTTTTTTGAACGATTAGTTTTAGTTTAAGTTTCTACACTTTTTCGTGTAATTGAAACCGGAGAAACATTTTTTTAAATTCTAATTTTTTCAACTCAAAAAGGTTTTGACTAGTTGACAATATTCTGATTTTGAAGGTTTTTCACAGTATTAGAACTGAAAAGTGGAGAGCATTAGTCATCAAAAACTTGTTTCAAACTTTTAATATATGAAGAAACAGCACAATTTTCTTGAACTGAAATTTCAACGAAAAATAGCATGGGAAATTGAGAGAGTTTAGACAAATTGACAAAACTCTGGAAGGTATTTCTACACTTGAATGCACATTTTTTGTAAAATGATCGAAATTCAAGGAATATGGAAACTTGAGCATCTTGAGATTTCAACTATTCCATTCAAAAACTTTTTGAAACAGTTGTCGAACTTTTGAAAAAATAGTGTGTGATTCGGAGAGGGTTTAGACGAATCGCAGTGAAAAGCAACTCCAGATTCAAGCGTAATGTTGTGAGTATTTCTAGTTCTCTTATGAAATCGAGTTGAAACAGAAAATTGTTTGAGAAAAAGCGAAGCGAGATAGAGCATTGGTTAGTGAGAGACGCCGAGAAAGTTTTTTCTCTGCGTCTCCTTGCCGTCCACACTATTTTTTTGTCGGGAGTAAAACCGCAGAATGAATGTTTCTAGCTGTCTTGAATCACTTAGAAAAATCAATTGAAACAGTCGAAAAAATTCTAAGGGCCTATAAAAACTGAAGAAATCTGCTCAAACTCTACAAAAACCACTGATAATTTTGATTAAAAATCTGGTTTTTCCAACAATTTCTCAGATTCCGTCGTTGAGGAAAAGATCTCTACTTGTGATGAAGATAGCGATTGATGAATTATGACCCTTTTTTAAAAAACTTAGTGAAACGGAAAAGTCACAGAGAGTGTGTAAGCAAGTGAGAGACGCAAAGGAATTTTTCTTTCTCTGCGTATCTTTGTCATCCATACTCTTTTTTTAGATCTCCTTGGAAGCGGTATGGCAATATTATGGACTTTTGATATTTAATTATCAAACTTCGTTGAAACAGTATAAAAAAAACAGCGAAAATATTCAAAAGCCTCAGTCAAAAAGTGAAAAGAAACTGATGTTATCACTGATATGACTGGAAAAAAAGTTTTTCCAACGAAGTTTTTTCTCTGCGTCTCTTCGTCATCCACCGTCATCATTGTAGCTACAATATAATATTTCGAGAAACTAACACTTTCAAATCTAATTTTCTTGAAACAGTACTTTTGAAACAGGATTTTTTACTATTTCAAAAAAATTTCAAATTAAAGCCCCCGATAAAAAGCAGTAATCCCAATGGGACTATGCATCCTATCAACATTTCTCTTGAAAAAACTCACAAAAAAATGGATAAGAAGCTGCATGAAATTGCCATGGAACTGCTGCCGGCGAACCGCTTCCATTCTGAGGAATATTCAAAGAACCAAATGGATCTTGAAAGTTTTGAAGTTGTGGAAGAGCAGCTAATGGATTCGAGAGCAATGTATCAATTGAGAATGATGTAGACGTGGAGGGGGAGGATGATGTGGACGAGATTCTGCAAAAAAAGACGGTTTCAGAAATATTTTTTTTTTGAACTTTTCAAATTTTTTGTTAGGTGGATCGCTAGATGGGTTTGTAGTAAAAACATTGAAAAAACTCAAAAACTTTCCAAAAATGTTTTTTACAGTTTTATAATATTCTCCAGTTTCAGGAAAACTTAAATGGGTTCGATGAAGGATGTATTTCTTCTAATCCAGTTTCAGATAGTTTTAGGATTTGATTCCTATCGTACATTTTCATTTTTTAAAGTGTGTCACCTGCACAAGCGCGGCGCACTTTAAACTTTAACCACGCCTTCCAACTGGTGAAAAAATTGCAAATTGCGGTGTTTTGTTTTTTACGGTGTTTTTTCAGATTACTGTAGGTGACAACTACTATGAAATGATAATTGCTATTTGGTAGGTCGGGCAACGATAAATAGGAAAGAGAGAGAGAGAGGGAGAGAGAGAGATAGAGAGATAGAGAGAGAGAGAGAGAAAGAGAGAAAGAGAAAGAGAGAAAGAGTGTGTGTGTGTGTGTGTGCGCGAGGAAGAGACGTAGAGAAATGTTTTTCTCTAAGTCTCTATATCGCTCACAATCTCTACTATCTATTTTTAGAAAACTCATTGATTCCTTTGAATTTTAATGATTCCTGTGCATTAAACATAGTCTACTTTGAAAAATTTTTGAAACATAAAATTCTTCAGCGAGTAATATTAGGAAAAAAAGTGATAATCTATCAGGATATTTAAAATTTATCATATTACCATAAAATTTCAGCATTTTTTGAAACCGAGCGTTTTTTTCATTGAAAACTCTTCCAGATTGTCTTAGCTTTCTGTTTCAACCGCTGTGTTATTGACTTGAAAATAGTACTTTTCTGATTCGAGGTTGAAACGAAACGGATCACTATTCAGAAACTACAGTAATTTTCGATCCAAAATAGAAAAAATAAAAAGTCTCCTTAAAGTTTGATGAGCGATGAATGTTTTTGATTATTTCTGATTTCCTATCAATTTAAGGCATAATTATTGGAATTTTTCTGAAGACTGATATTTCTGCTTTTTAGAAAAATTACAGAAACCAGAGCAACCATTAGTTTGCCATTAACGATTTACTGATTCAAAGTAAAAATGAAACGGAAATTTTTCAGTATCAGAATTATCATCAGAATAAAAAAGAATAATTTTTCTATCCAAAACTCAAAAAAAAGGCTTCTGGAGAAATTGACCAGTTCAAATCTTTTTTAAAAGTTTTAAACTCTGCATTTTTAAAAAATTGGCTTTCCACAAAAAATTTTTGATTCAAATTTTGAATGAAACCGGAAAAAATTTTGAATTCTGATATGGTAGGATAATGACAGATAACCCAAAATTATAGTTATTTTCTCGAAATTCCGAAGATTTTCAATAAAAGCTCAAAATTTAATTTAGGATTAAAAAAGATATATACATCTATCTATCAAAATCCTCCGAACTTTCAAAATATTTTCAAAGTTTTTTGAAACTGTAATATATTTTTCTAGAACCTATCAGGGTTCTCCTAACTTTTATAATAATTCCCCCAATATGCAAAAAGGATCAATCGATTTGCCACCGGAAATTTTCTGTTTCATGGAAAAAATGAAACCAAAACTTTTGGAATTCTCTTGTTCTGTAAATTTTTCCGATACCAAAACAGCCCGAAAAAAACTTCTTTGACTAAATCAATAAATACAAAAATAAGCCAAAACTTTCTTTTCGTGACCAATATTCATCAACACTTTTCAAAGAACTCAAAAATTTTAGTTTTTTTTCAAATTACATTTTATAGACTAGAACTATTGATCGTCAAATGAAACATTTATGCTTCAATGTAAAAATGAAACCGAAAATGCTCCGCAACTTTTAGTATTGTTCCGATAAGGTGAAAATCTGAAAAGCTGTTTTTTTTCTCTAAATTTCAATAACTTATGGTCAATTCCTACGGGGTTTGTTACCTGCGGAAGAGCGGCGCAATTCAAATTTAGGCCACGCCCCTAACTGGATGAATGCGCAAATTGCGGCTTGGCACAGTTTGGGGGCGTGGTTTAATAAAATCAGCTTGCCGCACAGTTTTTCCTATTACTTTAGGTGACACAATTCGTATGAACTGATAACAGTTAGCGTCTGCTCAGATTCCTATGATTTTTTGTGTCAACCAATGGTTTTCGCTAAAAATTTTCTGATTCAAATGAAAGATGAAACCGGAAGTGTTCAAAATCAACTGGTTATATTAATTGTCATGACTCACTACTTTTTTTTCCTAAATCCTAGTAAAGAAGTCTTTCTTAAGATGGTGTCCACTTAACGAAAATGTGTGAAACCTGAAAAGGAATTCCTCGAAATTTCTTTAAAATTGCTCAAAACTTTCGAGGATTTCCTCCTACTTTTAATTTTAAAAAATAATGAAGATTTTTCGTTTTCAAGATGTAAATGAAACTGAACTAACCAGCAAAGCAATACCTCGAGCGTATAAAATTAAAAAATAGGAAAAAAATGTTATTCATTTTTACATATTATTTTAAGCCTGAGAGACTTGGCAAACTGATAACAACTTTCTAATTCGAAATGCATGCGAAATTGAGATTATTCGAAGGCAGTTAGTCTTTATTTTTTTAAGTAGTAAGAAACATCAAAAAATATAATAATATTCCCAAATAATATTTTTTGCTCATGTCTCAAAATTAGTAATTTTTTTTTAAAAATTTTCCAGATAGTTCCAGCTGAAAACCGCAAAATTTCGAAACATCACTCGATCGCAAAATTTTGAGCTTCACGACATATGGTGGTTATCAAAAGTCGATGTTAAAAATCAAAAAATAATATGAACTTCGAAACAGGCGCCAAATTCAAAGTTTCAATTTTTGGAATTAAGTGGAACCACCGAATTATTAAAGCATTAGTAATACTCAAAATCTTTGATAACTTTTTGAAACAGCACAAAATTAGTATTTATTTGGAAACTGGGTTTTTAGCGCCAAAATTAAAAAAATGAATAAAGTTTTGAATGAAAATTACTCAAGAACTTAGCAATACGATGGTAAAAAGCGAATAATGCTAGAAACCTTTAAAAACATTCTATTGAATTTATATTAAAATTAACAAGTTTTTTCAAAAAATGTAATTTTTGGGCAAATTTGTAAATTTTTTTCAAACCAAAAAATTCAAAATTAATGATAAAAGCAGATGATGAAGTTTAATGATAAACGCCTACAAGCCGAAAAATTTGGATGAACTTTGTAACAGGCGCCAAATCAAAGAGCTCATAAAGTTATATCATGTTTCGATCAACTACCTTCTGATAGCTCTCAAGTTTTTCGTTTTCGTGATGAAACTGACAAATTTTTTCAAATAATTCTAATATTCTCAATTTCAAAATAAAGTGACTTCCAGAAAAAGTATCAAAATAGAAAGTAAACTTTAAACAATTTCTGTAAAGTTTGAAACAGGCGCCAAATTCAAATAAATTCCGGATTTTTGTATAGTTTTTTTCAAACCGAAATATTCAAAACTCTAATGATTACAAATAATAACCGCAATAGTTTGTGAGAGACATACGATGGCAAGAATAAATTTTGAAACAGGCGCCAGTTTGAACAAAACTAACTTCTGATAACTCTCAAATTCTTTTAGGTTTTACTTGAAACTGGTAAGATTTTTACCGAAAATCTCCAAGTTTTCTAGTTTCAATTGGATTGAATTCAAACGCAATAACACAACAGTAGTAATATTCAAAAAAAAAAACTTGAATGAAAGCTGAAACAGGCGCCAAGTTCAAAAGTTCCTTTTTATTCAAAGCTTTGGTGTTAGTTCTTTGAGTCAAGACAAGCATCAACACCGAAATAACTTATTGAAACAATATGTGGATCTCAAGAACTCGAATAAAGTTTGAAACAGGCGCCAAATTCGAAAATTCTTCTTTTTCCAAAATGTTGGTTTCAAAATTTCAAGCCAAGATTGTTTCCATAACCAACCGCCAATATTCATTAGAACTAAATATTGGGGAAATTCTGGAGGGTGCTAGCTTTTAGAACTGCACAAAATAGAACTCCAGTGCGGCGGAGCGCGTTTGTTTTCGGAGGCTCTCCTAGGCTCAGTTCTGGAATTTTCTATGCCGAGTTACCACTTGAAATGAAGTTGAGGAACTTGTCTAGCGTTTCAGAGCATTCATTTTCTATTAAAAATTTTTCGGGCTTCAGAAAACGCAGTAGAAACAAACGCTCTCCGCCGCACAAGAGTTCTATTTTGTAGCAGTTCCATTTGGTTACAGTTCTATGTTGTAGCAGTTCTATACTGTGCAGTTCTAAAAGCAAGCACCCTCAAATTCTGAAACAGGCACCAAGTTCAAATTTTGGTTTTTCATATTTTTATTATTTTTGTTTAATCTCTAATTTTGTAAACTTGACACCATCGGACAACAATCGAACAAATTTCACATCCCAAAAATTTTACCAAATTTTGAAACAGGCGCCAAATTTTAATTTTAGATTTGAAAAGCTATCAAAATTTCAAAGTCAGACAAGTTCATAGTAAGAAACAGACATGATGCCATTATCAACAGAAACGGAAAAAAAACTATATTTAAAAAGTTTGAAACAGGCGCCAAATTCAAAATTTGAACTTTCAAAATTATCAAAACATAGTTCGAAACACTCAGCTACTAACAACAATTGAAAAATTATGAAAGTTAAATAAAATTTGAAACCGGCGCCAAATCACAAAAATTCTACAAAAAATCACTCACCCAGTAGAATTAGATGGCATAACGAGCTTATTAATGGATTCAGGTGTCATTAGAAACGGAAAAGATGCCATTGTTTTAATAGGGATGATGCACACAGAAGCACCTTATGGTTGATCAGACTACTCCCTCTTCTTTCTATTTGTTTCCCTTTCCCGGGAGGTGGCATCTAAGCTCCGCCCACTTTCTCTCTCTTATTTGCTGGCCACGCCCCCCTGTGGAGGTTTTTGGCGCATTCTCCTGAGGAGGGGAGAGGGAGGGGAAGGAAGGATGCCCTCGAGGGGATAGAGGTGTGAATAAATATGTAATAACAGAATGTAAGTGTTTTGTAGCTTGTAGTGTCAAGGAGCAATTTGGAATTAGGTTTCGTTTTGAAATTCGCGCGGGAAAACTTTTTGGGTTACTGTAGATTTTTTGGGGTTAGAATAGCTTAACTCATTTGTTGAAGAATTAGGGGTGAAAAATCAGAAATTCACATGAATTTTTTGCGAAACAGAAAATTTTATTTAGCAGAAATTAGCCTAAAACAGAACTTTTTTTCTAATTTTCGAGAAAAATCCTTTATTTTGTTGCTTTTTTTGATATATAATTGAGATTTCATAGAAAAATCCATAGAATTAGCGTTGTTGAGCATGATGGCCTAGAAGCCTCTGGTGGCCGAAGTTCTCGCTAGTTCGGCCATCGGAGGTTTCTAGGCCCAGCCGAAAACGACGCGATAATTATGACTTTTATGATTTTTTTCCTCTAAAACATCAATTTTCCATCAAAAAAGTCTGGTGCAAAATTTGAATTGGCGCCACATTTAAATTTTCAGTCTGTCCCAGAATTAGCTCAAATAGTTAGCTTCTTGTCTCGGGGACTAATTTTTTGAGTCATGACCGAACTTGACGGATTCTAAGCCATCTGATATCTAGTTTGTTTCATAGTTTTCACGAATGAATGCGGGAACCGAATTGGAAGAAAACTATTCCAAAAATGTTCCATAGAAAACCGAAACCGTAAAATTTTTAGAATTTTTAGCCAGTTTCAGGTGAAGTTTTCTCTGTCAGGGTTCTTGTTGGATTCATTTTATACGAAAAATGATCAATTTTTCTAATTAAACCAGTTTCGTTTTTTTTTCTGGATTTTTTTGAAATATTTAGCAGAACAATATTAACATATAACAATACCCATCATGACATGCAGCTGTAACAAAACAGTAATAAATTTTCATTGAAACTGTCTGCTTTCCATCAAAAAATGGACCAATTTAACCCAAGCTCCTACTCAGATGGACTAGGTTTATCCACGTTAAGAATTCTAGGCCATCTATTTTAGAATTATTTTTGATAGTTTTATTAGGATTCATCAATGACTAGAATTTAGAGACTTAAAAATAATTGATTTTCAGTGAAAACTGTAATTTTTTAAATGTTTGGAATCAAATTTTTGTGAATTTGAGACCTAAAATCACAACTCCACCAGAGTTGTACGGAATTCCGTATTCCGAATTCTGGATTCCGAAAGATTGGATTTTATTCCGGATTCCGTTTTCCGGATTCTGCGAAATGAAACTCTATTCCGCTACAACTCAAAATTTCATGGTCAAAAAAAATAACAGATTTATGAAGAATATTGGAGCGATATTGCGGTATTCAATGCTTCTAACATGAAAGTACACTTGAAAAGCCCTGAAAAACGGAGCCAAACAACTTTTCGAGCTCAATCGCTGTTTTAAGCTTTGAATCACGCAAAGTAAACCATTCCGGATTCCGAATTCCGTATTCCGAGAAAAATAAGTTTATTCCGAATTCCGAATTCCGGATTCCGTAATTTCGAAGCTCATTCCGGATTCCGGATTCCGGAATCGAGAATATCCATTCCGTAAAACTCTGAACTCTACGCCTTTTCTTCCATCGATCCCGCGGACTTTCGCCTAGATTTGGAGAAAAAAAGATCAATAAAAAATGCATTACCTATACCATTATCTAAAATTAATCATATTTTGTTGAAACCGAAATTTTTTTTACATTTTTTGATAATTAGAGTGGCCATTTTTTATTCAGGCAGCAATGATTAGGGGGACCATTATATTTGGTTATACTTGTAATTTTCTCGTTTCGGGATTAATTTTGACCAACTCAAAAGCCAAAAAAACTGTTTTCAACAAATAAGGCTTTCGCTTGAATTTATGGTGAAAGTGTAATTTTTTTTTAAACTTTTGGCGAGATTGGATGCTGGATGGTTACTCATACCCCTCGAAAATTATTGCGAACCTTCGATGAAACCACAATTTTTTCGGACTTTTTTTGGATTTCTCAGGTGTATAATTTGGACTAGTTTTCCACCTCGTGGCCGAGATATGGATGACTTTGGTGACCTAATTTTGACTTGTCATTCTTTCTCATACTAAAAAGCTATTACTGAAGAAAAGTTTGAAATTAGTTGATTTTGTTTTGAAACAGTAATTTTTACAGGGTTTTTTTGAGGAAAAAAACCGAGCTGGACATAAAGCCAAGGGTCCTTTTCCACGTGGCCGAACTTTGAATAGTTCTAGGCCATGATTAGTTTATTTCTCATTTTTGTGAATATTGAACACTAAATCATAATATGAAACTGTAAATTTTATAGGGTTTTTGCAAGGAAAAAGGTCATATTCGACATAAAACCATGTATCGCTTTCCGCGTGGCCGAACTTTAAGTAATTTTAGGCCATGATTAGCTTTTTCACGGAACTTATGGATTACTTCAGTTTAAAAATCATGGTACGAACCAGAGCAAGAGGAAGATCGAAATCGATAATACCGGAAATTTGATGAATTTTCACTGGAACAGAATTTTTTTTGGATTTTATAAAGCAAATTCCGGTTAAATTCATAGAATATCGCAGTAAGGGATCATTAATGATCGATATTTAAAATTCTTATGCACTAACTTCAAACAGTGATTTTTTTCAAAATTCCTAGTGAATTTTATAAATGCAAATACGGACGAAGGAATTATTGCTTTCGGGAGTTCCCCCATTTTTTATTAGTTTTCATTGAAACTGAATTTTTAACTGAATTTTCTCATCTTATTTTGTCAGTTTATACAAGGTGTCACCTACAGTGATCGAGATAAACCATGTGACAATACGATTTTAAACCACGCCCTCAAATTGGGCGGAGCCTCGAAATACGCGTATCTACCCAGTTAGGAGCGTGTCTTAAAGTTGAAGTCTGCCGCACTTGCGTAGGCGACATCCCGTGGACTAGATTTGTCTCCATGGCCGAACTTGGGGTTTCCTAGGCCACAGGAATACTTCGAATGGTTGATTTTGGCGGTGAAAAGTTTTGATTCCAACAATTTCTGAAGTAAGAATGTGGTTTCCATCCAAGAATACAAATAAAAATTTCCGATATTACTTAAATTTTCTGTGAAACTGTATATTTTTTTGACTCTGAAAGAGCTCCGGATAAGACATTTTGGAAAATAGAAGTTTAATTTTGTGGACTTTGAATCCAAATTTTCCTGCATTTATCATCAGAATTACAGTATCACTGTATAAATTACTTTCTCTGATAATCAATTTCGGAAGTTAACGACCAATTTTAAAGAACTTCAAGCAATTTTTCAATTCATTGTTTTTAATTTAGAAAGCAAAGTTTTCTATCAATTGAAAAAAGTTTATACACCTCCGGAATAAATTTGTGTTGAAACTGTAAAAAAGCGAAGAAATGTGGCTATGAATAGAATGAAAAAGAGAATTAAATCAGATGTCAAGCAATGAAAAGCCAGAATATCCTTGAGACCGAAAAAAAATTTCAAAAGAAATGGAACTGTTTCGATGACTGTATTTCATCGAAGTACTCAAAAAATAACAAAAAACATTGACACAAAAATTCTGAAAACTTCGGATTCATGAATTTTTAATAATTGGAAACTTTTACCCACATGTAATTCTATCCATTTACTCCATTTACCATTTGAAAAAAACCGCCAATTTCTTAATTCGACAGGCTCCGCCCACTTTAATCCCTTTCAAAGCTTCTTATTTATTCAGCTTGAAAAATTAAGATGTACAATTACATTTATTAAAGTTTGGACTTACAAATTAAGAAACCTTGAAACAGTGAAGATATTATTGTAATTCCAAAGTAAAGAGCACTGGAAAAAAGAAATGAAATAGGCTCCGCCCATTTCTAGTTTTTTCTTGGAGCTTTTACAAATCGTTAACGTTTCATAGCTGATAGCCTAGGTTCTTCTGAACAGAAAAGTTTTTTTTTCAAAAAAATATCCACGAAGCAACAAAAATTTCGGTTTCACCAACATTTCAAAACGGAAACTTCTTTTGCCAAATGGTTTGGTTGTCGCATATTAGAAATTTTGAAACAGTCTAAATTACGGATTATGTTATGTTTTTGAGTCCTGGAAAAAAACGAGATAGGCTCCGCCCCTTTTCAGCTTTCTTTTGAACTTGTGCAAACTGTTTTTATTTCATAACTGGTAGCATTGGTTGTCTTGAAACAAGTATAGTTTTGAAAAAAACTCAACCACCGAAAAAGAACCACCCATCAAATTTCTGTGAAACTATAATTTTTTTTTGAATTTGTAAAAGAATTTTCAATTTTGCAGTAGAGCGCATTTTTTCACGGTTCGATGAAAAAAAAACTGTGAAAAACCTATAAAAATATACTGTCTAATTGAAATTTCACAGCGAGTAAAGCTATTTGGAAATAAAAAATTCAAGTTTAGGCTTTGGAACATATATTTTTTGAAAAACTTGTTATTTCTATCCTAATTACCGACATTTTCAACAGCTATGATACAAAAAAAGTAATCTGAAACACAATTTTTTTTTGGAAAAATAAATAAAAAATGTTCATTTGTGTTCCCATTGGATCCATTGTCGACTGCCAAATTCGTTAAAGTCCTATACGCCCTGCCCCACCCACGCGTCATGTGCACGATTGGCGCAGCCGGGTGCACGCTAGGCTGGCGTTCCACTCATTTTGACTCCGCCAAGTTCGAACCTTTTCGGGGTAAAACTTTTTTTTTCTTTTTTCGTCTTGTACAATTCGTACAAATCACCGAAAACAATTACATAATAGAGAGTATCAGAAGAGTCACGCCAACTAGTCAACAACCTTGTCTTCTTCTTCTCTTTTCTCCGCAAGTCGGATGTCTTCTCTCTGTCAAATTGAGAAGAAAGTGTTATCATGATTTACTCATCATCAATTGGCGGCACAGTGTCAAGAATGTAATAGAAGAAGAAGAAGAAGATTCAGAAGACGTCGTTGGTCGAAAGGAGAAGGGCGGTGCATTCAAGTGTGAATATCTGTTGGGTGATCCCCTTCATTCCCCGTTTTCCAAATAAGAAGGAGAGAGATATCTGATCGTCCTTATTCGGATCATTCTCAATAATATGTAGAGAGAGACCCCTTTTTACACTTTTCAGATTTTTATAAAGGGGGGGGGGGGGGGGGGAGAAAGTGTACTGTAAGAAGAGGGAATGAGATTACTGTAATTTAAAGGTGCATAGAGGGATTTCACTTGTTGTAGAGAAGTTGAAGGGTTACTGTACTTTTTTTCGGATTTTAGCCGAAAGATTACTGTATTCAAGGCACATGAGAAAGAAAACCTTTTTGTTCCTTAAACAAATTAGTTTTTTTTTAAATATAAAAGTCAAAGACTTTTTCTTGAAACACAAATTTTTTCATGTTTCATGAAATGGATTACTTTATATTATAGGTGCATGGGGGTTCATTGAAGGATTTCGATGGTTTTTTTCATAAAACTATACCATTAATTCAAGTATAATTTGCAAACCACTTACTACGATTTTGAAACTGACATTTTTCCTTTCAGCTTTTCAGGAATCATACATATGGGAAATGAAAAACATCTAGAATACTGTATAAAAGTCATGAATATTTCCACTCTAAAATTTGGCTGAAAATTGGAGATACAAGTATACATACAATTTTGAAATGTGTTTGAAACTGCAAAAACATCTTGGTAATTTCCCTAATCCACTAGCATTATGACAGTTGGGGGTTACTGTAACTTTTCAGTTTTTTCGAAAAAAAAGTTTGCTGAACTCAGATTACTGTATTAAAGGCACGTTGATTGTTTTATTCGGGGTCACTGAGAACTAAAAGCCCTAAGAAATCGCACTCGAAAAATCTAGACTTCTTTAATCTTTTTCTGGAAACTGAAATTTCTCTCACAGATACTGAGAGAATTTTGCGAGCTGCGGTATGTGACTTTATGGGGATATGTAATTTTTTTATTATCAGTCATCGATTTTGAAAAATTAACACATTTCTAACAAACTTTCTTGAAACTGAATTATACTCGAGATTTGAATTTTAAAAAGGTATACGGTAGTGAAAAAACCTGGATTACTGTATTTTAAAGGTACATGAGCGGCTTTAATCGACGTAATACTGCACAAACATACTCGTTCGATGTTGAAAATACCTAAAATAGAGTTTGGAAAATTTTCAAAAAATCTTGAAACAGAATATTTTTTTTTTCAGTTTCTTGAGAAAAATACATGAAAATTATTGTTTGTCATACATCTTGAGAAAGTTACGTCATCAAACAGGAAAACTAGGCCATGATCGTAAAATTTGAAAAGTTATCCAGACAGTTGCATATTTGCATTGACAAAAAACTAAGTGTCAGCCGTTTATTGTGTTTTGGAAACATGAAATTTTTGTTTCAAAAAAAAAGTATTGATGAAGAATACATATAAGAAACGGTTTCTGATGACATGTTAAGAAGAGATATCTCTAAGGACGAGACTTTTTCCACTATGCCTTGGCACAAAAACAAAAAGTTGTTCCGATGAAAACTATTTTGTGGCCGTACCTACCCATATGCTTAACTGTTTCCAAAAAACCTACCACCAAGTGGCTATGACGTCATCACCCTGAGATATAGCTGAAATCTGGATATCTAGTCTGGAAATTGAAAATTTTTTCAACTTTGAGATTTTTTTCTGAAACTTTTGATTCGTCATTAACAATCCTTGGAGCATGTTTGAGCCAATTCTCAGCTCTCTAGAACATCTGAAAATAACTTTTTCAAAAAAATTTTGAGGTTTTTTCAATTTTTCTCAAAAAATTTCAACACTTGGTCACATTTTTAGAAGTGTTTTTAGATTCCCCAGCCAATTTTCTACAGAAAAATCTCTTACACCATACCGCTACCACCGGACCCTTTTTTGATAAACGCGATTTTCTGAAAATCACATAAGGGTCCCCCCTTATGAAAACTTTTTTTTCGAAAAAATGTGAAAATTTTTTTTTCTTAGAAAGTTTTAGATTTTGAAAGCCTATGAAATAAATAGATGTTTGGTGAAAAAATGAAGCTTCCAACTTGATTATGAGCCGATTTATAGCCGATTAATCCAAAGATGCTAGTTTTACTACCAATTTTGAAAAATCGGCTATAAATCGGCTCATAATCAAGTTGGAAGCTTCATTTTTTCACCAAACATCTATTTATTTCATAGGCTTTCAAAATCTAAAACTTTCTAAAAAAAAAAATGTTTCACATTTTTTCGAAAAAAAAGTTTTCATAAGGGGGGACCCTTATGTGATTTTCAGAAAATCGCGTTTATCAAAAAAGGGTCCGGTGGTAGCGGTATGGTGTAAGAGATTTTTCTGTAGAAAATTGGCTGGGGAATCTAAAAACACTTCTAAAAATGTGACCAAGTGTTGAAATTTTTTGAGAAAAATTGAAAAAACCTCAAAATTTTTTTGAAAAAGTTATTTTCAGATGTTCTAGAGAGCTGAGAATTGGCTCAAACATGCTCCAAGGATTGTTAATGACGAATCAAAAGTTTCAGAAAAAAATCTCAAAGTTGAAAAAATTTTCAATTTCCAGACTAGATATCCAGATTTCAGCTATATCTCAGGGTGATGACGTCATAGCCACTTGGTGATAGGTTTTTTGGAAACAGTTAAGCATATGGGTAGGTACGGCCACAAAATAGTTTTCATCGGAACAACTTTTTGTTTTTGTGCCAATGGAAGTCTCGATCTTACAGAAAGCTCTTCTTAAATAATGATGTTAATGATGACATGAAAATGTCTGTTTTGACGCTATTTTTTGTCTTCAAAAAGGACCTACAGATTTATATCATTACTGAAGAAGTGCTGTGGAGATACTGTAGAAAGCTACAGTACTGGCCATAAAGAATGCGCGTTCGCCTGTTTTCAGTTGAAAATGGTCATTTTTGAGACTATGCTACAGAGCGTGTAAATGACATAGGGCTCTAAAATTTTTTAAAGGTATTCTACCACTTTAGAGCTCCATTTTTGTAGTTCATGACTTTTCTTAATAATCAACTTGAATACTTTTTACGGACCGTCAAAGAAAAAAAGCGCAAAAATCGCATATTTTGCACTGATAACCTCGTTTTTTCTAGTGTTTTTTCTTTGACGGTCCGTAAAAAGTATTCAAGTTGATTATTCAGAAAAGTCATGAACTACAAAAATGGAGCTCTAAAGTGATAGAATACCCTCAAAAAATTTTGGAGCCCTATGTCAATCCCTCTTTTCGTGGCATGCTCTCGAAAAAGGCGAAAAATCATGATTTACCACTGAAAAAATATAAACGCGCATTCTTTATGGCCAGTACTGTACATGTTTACTTAACATTATGTGTCCAATATCATTTTGTTACTGAGAAAATATCGCATTTCTAAAATTTCGGAAACTGAAATAAATTTTCCAGAATTGACATACATCAAAATACCTTGAGCTGCCAACAGGATTACTGTAGGACACTGTAGTTTATTTCAACAAATATTACTGTCCTCACTGAACATAACAGATTTTTTGAACATTTTTGAAATTCAAAATCGTTTTTTGAAACGGAAAAATCTAGAAATATTGTACTTTCCAAAATGTAATACTGCAGAAGGAATCGCTAAAAAACGGGTTACTGTAGTTTTAGCAAGTCTTGAAAGTGCAGGATTACTGTAAACATATATATATGCCTATCGCAAACGGCAATATTGTTTTTAGAGATGAGTGTTTTCAAATAATATTGTGAAACTGAAAAATTCATTTCTGATATTATAAAACTCTAAGGTTTCAATTGAAATTCCGTCCTACAATATCTCATTTCTACGCCAAAGTGTCTTTTCGAAGTTTCAAATTGTTTTTGTTTCAAAAAATAGTTATAAAAAAACTAAGTTTATTGGAACCCAATAATTGTTTGCTAGATACCGTTTTGATAACTTACTGTAACCTACCTAGAGTACCTACCTAGTCCTAGAGTGAAAGATACCGTAATCCATGCTTACAGTAATTTGATTCCTACAGTATCTTACAGTTTCGGTAATAAAGCTGAAACTTTAGACCGTATCTTTCGAAAATTAGGGCGTTGATTTGTGAATGTTTGGCCACCAAAATGAAACCTAGGTCATAAAAATGAGAAACTAGATAAGAGAAAGTTAGGTCATTTAGTGGGAAAACTAGGCCACGACGTCGAAAAGTGAACTTAAGAGAAGAAAAAACTAGGCAAAATGATGAGAAAGTTGGGCAATCTAACTGAAACTTAAGCCAGAAAGTCTCAAAGATAGGCCACTAAAAGTTAGGCTTCTGCAAGTTATTTGCTAGGATTTGGATATTAACAATATGGGAAGAACTATCAATTTGAAACTGTTTGCTTAAGTTAAGGGATGTTTTAAAAACAGTAAGTTTTTTTTTACAGTTTCCGAACGAACGCAAGAAACAACGGAAAATTTTTGGTAGTTTTCGAATCAAATTGCTTTTACAGATCAACCTGCTAGTTTTCAGGGAAAAAAAAAGTTTCTAGGCCCGTAAAGTAATCCCATATGATACCTTTTCCGTTGGCTTATCCACCGTAATCCTAGTCAGTTCTTGGATTTACAGTAATCTGTACCATGGTATGATCCTTATTGAAAATGATAACAAGAGTATTAAGTGAAACCTTTGAGAGTTTACTTTCGACAACTTTTGAAACTGCAGATCAAATTGTTTTCGATTCTTTGATTTCTTTTTTTAAATGGAAGTTGGTTTCAATTTTTTCTTTCACAACATAAAATCATCAGAAAATGTTTCTGTTCCAAAAACTTTTATCTATCTTTCTGGTTGTTCGAGAAAATTAATTTCTCAACTATCAACAACATTGATCCTGAAATTCTTATAATTCTACAGTAATCTGCACTACAATCGTCTAGCGTCACAATAAATGCCGAACCTACCGTAACCCTGAATAACTGCTGGAGGTACAACTACCGTGTACAGCCTTTTTTGTAGTTTACTATCTGTCAACAAGGGAACACATGAAAAACGCCCTAATTTTTTAATTTAGATTTTGAAACTGTAATAATTTAGATTTTGAAACTGTAATTTTTTGCAATATTTTATCTTTCAAAAAGTTTGAATTACAGTTTCAAAAGTATTTGTTAAAACTTTGTATTAAAAAAGACAATATTAGTTTTATTGTATGTAGTGATGCAAAAATGGCGATTCACGGCGCCAATTAGAAGTTTGCAAATTTGCATTGGCGACCAATGCAAACATACAGTGGCGGGCATGGTGTACCTTTGAACTTTCGTTAATAACTTCCTCTAAACGATTCAGATTGCTCTAAAAAATTTTTTGAGTACTTTTGAGTATCCCTGGAGGACCTCCAGATGTTTTTTGAAAAACTCGGATTTTCACGAATTCTGAAATTTTTCGACGAATTCTGAATTCGGAAAACCCAGAATAAAAACATTTTTTCGGACTTTCAGAATTTTTTCTTATTGTGCTCAAAACACGGCTAGGGACAAATTTAAATCTATATAGGAATCATTTTTTATCTCGATCCGATGACTTCTAGCCACGTTATGATGTCCCGAGTGAAAATCCCAATTCGGACTTCTGGAGTTCTGACGTCGGAATCACAAAACCAATTTGCGATCTAACGTCGAAAATTGTTCATTTAGGTCCCTAGCCGTGTTTTGAGCACAATAAGAAAAAATTCTGAAAGTCCGAAAAAATGTTTTTATTCTGGGTTTTCCGAATTCTGAATTCGTCGAAAAATTTCAGAATTCGTGAAAATCCGAGTTTTTCAAAAAACATCTGGAGGTCTTCCAGGGATACTCAGAAGTCCCCAAAAATTTTTTTAGAGCAATCTGAATCGTTTGAAGGGAGTTATTAACGAAAGTTCAAAGGTACACTCACCCATGCCCGCCACTGTAAACCTTAAAATTCGCGTGAAATCTCAAATGACGTGTACGTGGAGCAGCAACAGTTATGGGTCCGTTCACAGAAAAAATATTTTTCTTTCTGTTTCTTCTAGGTAAATTGTGTCAAGATTATATCAGAGTAATCCAACAATTATTTACTCTCTTGAAAACGCAAATATGCCTCCGATGCAAATTTGCAAAATGAAAGTTTGCATTCAATGCAAAAAACGTGAAAAATATTAGCCCTATCTATTTGCATTGGTGACCAACAACATCCCTAATTGTATGTTTTCCAGTACTTCAAAAGTATAACAGATACAATGAAAAATCTCTGTTTCGAGAACATTTGTTGAGTTTTTTGTGTTCGGGGAAGCCAATTGTTGAGACATAAAGTGAGACGGATCTTCATTGTTTTATATTGCCAGTTCATACGAGGTGTTACTTCCAGAAGTGTGGCACACTTTAAGTTTAAGCCACGCCCCTACTGTCAAATTAATAATAGTTGTGCAAGGAATTCAAATGTTTCTTTTCGCGGGTGGTCCGCCCACTTTCTTTTCCAACTGCGTAAATTCAAAAATAGCTTGAAGATCAAAAAAGGCGGACCGCCCGCGAAAATGAAAATTTGAATTCCTTGCACAACTATTATTAATTTGACAGTAAATAGGTGAAAGTGTGGCTCGAGCAATTTGGAGGCGTGGTTTAAAATAGGCTTGCCACACGATTTTTCCGATGACTGTAGGTGACACCTCCTATGAATCCACAATAATAACCTACAGTAATCCAAGAAATGCTCAAGTTAACAGTAATCTGTACTTCAATATTTGAACAGAATACCGTTTCAGAGGATTATTTTGAAAACTGGATGATAGTCAAGAATTGATACGTTTGCATAATACGTTAAATATACAGTAGACATGTACAGTACTCCTTATTTTTAAAGAAAGTTGAATCAATGTCAGGACATCATCATATTGGGTATTATCGATTGAAATTTGTTTTCGTTTAGTTTTTGAAACAGCAATTTTTCAGATTTTTGAGTTGATTTTTCCTGTTTCACGATATAAATATGAAGTCTATGTTAATCGAGCTTTATTAAGTAGTTGACTTTAGCTCGTATTATTCTTTCAAATTCAAAACATCTGATATTAAAAAAAAAGTCCAATTACAGTTTCAAAAGTATTTTTGCACTCTTCGGGACTCCTCTAATATATAAGGACTCCGACGACGTTTAGACATAATGTTAAATATACAGTAAACATATGCAGTACTCTTTATTCTAAAGAAAGTTGAGTCAAAATCGACAAGGTACTACATTGGTTCGCTGCAATTTTTTTTTGTTAAATCATTGAAACTGAAATTTTATGGATTTATAGTTTGATTTTCACTGTTTTATATGAAGACTGTGTTAATTTAGTTTTAGTCAAAACAACGATTCAACAACGAATTGAAATCGAAACATTAAAAATATTTTGATTCAAGTTTTTTTCTTGTTTATACTCGGCTTCGACCCCAGATTTCGTCATTATCAGCTCAAGATCAGTGTATTTCACAACCAAAATCAAAAATAAATTTCGGTTTCAAAAACTTCTTGATTAATATTTTCAAGTGAATGGTGTAACTGATGTCGAACCTTCTATAATAAATCAATAGTAATCCAAAGGTGCTCAGTTTAAAAGTAGCCTCCACCTCAAATTTCAGACAAAAACTGTTTCAGAAGATGTCTTTGAAATCTGGCTGATATTTAGTTGTCGATATTTGCGCGCTATACGTTAAGTATACAGTAACCATGTACAGAAACCATGTCATTTTGAAAAAAAGTTGAATCCAAGTCGGAAAATTACTACATTGGGTAAGAGCCTTTGCAACTTATTTTTGGTTCAATCATTGAAACTGCAATTTAAAGAATTATAATTTGATTTTTACTGTTTCACAGTACGATTATGAAGAATATTTTAATCGAGCTTCATTGGTAAATTTTAAAGATGCTGTTTCACATATCAAAAACATTTCGAAACTGAATTAGTTTATAATATTAGTCAGTTTTCAATAATGTATCTGAATTCGAAACTAGTGATTGAATAACAGTTTCAAAAATGTTTATTAAAATTTCAGAATACTTAGAATTCAATGCACCTCATCCAGCATTTCATATCAGCATTCTCATCAAAAAATCTAATGATACTTCGAGAATACATCTTTTGAAATCATTAAAACATTTCTGTTTCTAAAACAGATGTTGAATGGAAAGCCAATAGCTCACCTGGTTAATGATTTCTTTTAATAGTCATAAAATTTCAAAAAATGAGTTTTAGAAACTACGGCGCTGGAAGGCAATGTGTGTTTAAAACAATTTTCTCGCCTGTATCAAGTAATTTGTACGACACTTGACAAATATTCAATCTTAATATGATATTATAGAAAACCATAAATTGAAATAAATCTGTGTATCCGAATTCATATTAGTATTGAAACTGAAAATTATTATCTCACAAAGCATTATGACTGCTGTTTTACTGTTTCAAAACAGTTACTTGTAAAACATACAAGTTATAATTTTGATATCTGTTCAATTACCGTAAAAACTGTATTAGCAGTGCCCCTCAAATAGTGGTGCCCTCCGGAAAATGAGGTTGAAGAATAGTGGTGCCCCTCAATTAATAGTGCCCCTTCAATAGTGGCACCCCATTATGGAAATGATATTTTTCAAGTTTTCGACTCGCTGACTGAAAATTCACTAATATTAGACTGAAAACTGTCCTAAACTTGAAAAAAGTTGGTAAAGACTGAAGAACAGGATACATTTTCGCTGTTATTTCCGTCATTTTTCATGAAAATCGTCAAGAAAATCAGATCAAAACATCTCAAAATTTGGAGGAAAAAGTGCTCGAAAAATAATGGTGCCCTTCTAGTAGTACTGCAACTCTAATAGTAGTGCCCTCCGGAGGGAGAGGTTGAAAAATAGTGGTGCATGCACTACTAATTCAGTTTTTACGGTATCTCATGTGAGCTTTATTTTCCAAACTTCGTTTTGAAGATTTTTGATTTTTCAGATAACGTTTTCAGGTTCACCGGCGACCCACGAAAAATTGTAACGAGCTTCTCTGTTCATGATTTTTAAATTTCCTACCGTATTCTTGACTTTTTCACATTTTCATTAATCTAAATTTAGAGTTTTGAAGAAGTCAGAAAGCAGTGCATGCACCATACGAGTTTTTTGGTAAACTTCAATACTTCAGAACAGAATGAAATGACTACAGTAATTCGAAAAGTTACGGTTTCAAAACTGAGTTTTAATATTTTCCGTTTTCAGAAAAACAATGGATTCGTTCTTCTAGTTAACCATTCTTACAGTATATCTCCTTGGTTGGGCTACACCAACCTACTGCATTAACTATCTGCGAAATGGTTTCAGTTTGAAACTTTTTTCTAAAACTGAAGATTTGTGAAGCAACAATTATTGCCCAAATGCTTAGCCCCACACAATCCGAAAATAAGAAGTTGAAAACCAAAACGATAACTGAATAATGAACCTGGGCATTTGAACTATTGTGTTGTTTTTGAGAACGAAAGAATTAGTTTAAGCAAAATATTTCCAGTTTCAAGAAATCGTCTTTCAAAACTAAAATTTTGGAATATAATAAGTAAAAAAAATTTGTGTCTTATTTTTTTAGAATTATTGGTTTGACAAAAACTAGTGAAGCTCGATTAACATAATTTCTCATTTTCGTATCATGAAACAGTGAAAATCAACTTCTAGATGCACGAAACTGCAGTTTCACAGAAGAACCAAAATAAATTGTGGCAAACCAATGTAGTACCTTGTCGATTTTGATTCAACTTTTTCTTATAATAAAGAATATGTACTGTCTACTGTACATGTCTACTGTCTACTAAAATTTTTTCGAAATTTGTGTGTTTTCTGAAACTGAATATTTTTGTTCAAAAAACTGTAAACATTCACTGTTTCAGAGCATCAGTTTCTACAAATTTTAGTTTCGAAGTCCGATACTCGGCTTTGTTTTGCTTTCCGAAAAATCTTTTTGGAGTTCTTACTTAGACCGTCTGTTATTCTGTTCTTCTGCCGTATCCCAGAGTTTGACCTACCGAATTTCTTCAGTTTCCAAAAATTATTTTGAGCTTTTTTGAATTTTCAAAAAACACTAATACGTGCGCAATGGTTTCACGAAAAGTTCAATGATATTTCGCTAATGATCTTCGACTTTTCTACCGTAGTCTTGCCTTACAGTAAGAATTTCACCAAAAAAAACTTACAATTTCAGGAACAACATCAAGTTTTCGAAGTTTTTTAAACATGAGTAATATCATGTTTGTATTAGGGATTCCGATACGGTATCCTATGATCAATAGGATAAATTACAGTAACCAAAACTTTTTCCGGTTTCAATAATTCGTGTTAAATATGTTACAGTTTTAACAAAAAACCAATGACAATTCTAAACTTCTAGAGAAGTACAGTGACCTGCAGACTACAGTAGACTTTATTAGAAAATTTTTTGAAAAAAAACACTGTTTCCAGTAAAAAGTTTGAACATTTTGAAAATTTTGATGTTAATTCCACTATAAGATATTCATCGTTATCGAAATCGAAACTTAAAATAAAATAAAATAATTTATCCAGATAAAACGAATCATTCTTATCGAAGCCAGAAACTTGTACTAATGTAGTCCGAGAATCTGCTACAGTAGTCTAGAGACCTTTGCGCACAGTAATCTTTTTCTACAGTAACCTAACAATGATTCGTAAAAAATGCCCTAAAAATTACACTTTCAGAAATAAGTTTCGAAAAGTTTGGTTCTTCGGAAACCAATAACAGGTCTATCCTCCTAGCCTTCCTAAAGCTTCTACAGTGATGTGAGGTCTACAGTAACCCCTTGGTGAACAACGACTTGTCTACGGTTATTTAAAAAAATCTTACAGTTCTAGGAAAATATTTTGAAAATTCAGAATTTCTATTGAATCAGTCTGTGTAAGGTTTTGATTGCTAAGTCGACAAAGTACAGTATCCCAATGCTACATTAATCTATATATGTGTCTAATAGAAAAAAGAGAGAATGCGCTACAATAACTCAGATTACCGTATCCCTCAGTATCCACTGTAAAGTTCTAAACCACAGTAACCTAGAATCAGTATGCTTCTTACAGTAGTCTCATCCTACTGTACCTAAACCGGAAGCATACTGTATCAACATAGCTTGTATAGTACAGTAACCTACCTAATCCTACAGTAATCCATATGTTTCCCATAATCCCTCTTGTTCTCTCCAACTGCGTTAAGGTGTTAATGCCCCCTTCTTCCTTCCTTCCCTTCCCTCTGTCGTCACCTCGTGTTGATACTTCCAGCTGAGCCTCCCTTCTCCTTAGAATACCGCCCATCTTGTCCAGTCATTTCCTTCCGTTGTCAAATAGTAACTGTGACAAAAAAGTGGGTAAACAGAAGAAGATGTTCCCATAAATATATGTACACAGAGAGGGAAACGAAGAAGAGGATAAGGGATTATTCAGGGGGTTTTGGAGGGGCTACAAGTTGTTAATCTTTTTGTTAAAAATGTGAGAAAAAAAGACGAATTGACAAAAGATAAAAACTAGAATATTTGAATTTTCAGTGAAACAGTAGATTTTCGATTTCTTCATCCGGTTTTTTTTTTGAATTTAAAAATGAAATTTATTATAGAAAACACATAAAAATCACGACATTTAAGGGAGGGGTATGCCGAATCAGAACCGCGTCCCTAATCAGAACTGTCCCGTATCAGATCTACTTCACTCGAAATAATAGTTCTGATGGGGGACACGGTTGTGATTAGGGGCAGTTCTGATTCGGCGTACCCCCGTTTAGGCCATGATTCACATTTGATGACCGAGAAATCTCTGATGGCCGAACTCGCAAATGAGATTTTTTTTAAATATGGGATACAGTTCCTTTAAATAAAGAACATAGAAGTAGTGGAAATGAATAAGAGCTGGAATATTTAAATGTTTAGTCAAACCGTATCAACTCAGATGTGTTTTTCAAATTCTTATTTCATTTTTCATTTTAAATTCTCCTAAAAAACCACTCTAAACGGTGCCAAACGGCGTTTCAAAGCATGACCGAGTACATATTGATGGCCTAGAATCCGTCAAATGGACGATTTGTGTAGAAAATAACCTCCACTTGTCGAATTCTAGGCCATTAATCTGTGATCGGTCATGCTCTAAAACTCTGTTTTTTCCCCGTTCAGATTGATTTTAGAGTGAATTCATAATGAACCAGAACTTAAAAAATAATTCAAGGGTGCTAATTCTGAAAAACAAGTTCAACCCTCTTTTAACGACAGATATGGAGGAAAAAGTGGCAAAAAAATAAAGAATGAAAATATTTGATCATTTAGTGAAACAGTAAATTTTTCCAAGTCGTTCTGTTGCTATTCATTTGCAAACGTGCGATGTTCAAAGTCTTCTCGACTATTGGGTCCTGTCACGATTACAGTAATCCTCCAGTGGGGATCACTGTAACCGTCATGAGCTCAATAGTGTCTGCGCCTTTAAATGGATGAGTGAAAACTCTGTTCAATAAGAACAAGTTTCATAGAATCCTAATTTTGAAATTCAACGGATGAGTGGAAATCATTGGCAGAAAGTAAACACTAAAAAATTTGAATTTTTAGTGAAAAGGTAGTTTTTTTCAGATTGACAAGAAAATTGGCAAATAAATTGAAAAATAAAAAAGCGGGAAGCTTTGTAATTTCAGTGAAAACGTAATTTTTTTTCAAAAAATTATTTTGAAGCCATCAAAGAGAGTATAGTCACCAAATGGAACTAGTCGTAGAAAAAACTAGAAGGTTTGAAATTTTCAATGAAACAGTTGATTTTTTTTTGGTTTTTTTATAATTATTTCCCCTCATAAAACTAAATTTCAACAGTAATTTCAACTTTAGCTTCGAGTACACTTGCAAGCAGAATTAACAAGAAAAAATATTCAAATATTTAAAATTTCAGTGAAACCGTAGAATTTTTTCCACAATTTCGGCCAGAATTGATAATCTCGACTTTGTATCCCGTCGCGCTAATCTTCATCTGTGGGTTACTGTAATCGTGACGAGACCCAATTCCGCTGCGCCTTTAAACAAAGGTGTCATGCTCTCGCAACCTCACCCAGCACATTTTTTCTTTCCTAACAAGAACTTTAAATATACCCGAAATAGCGAAAAAATGAAGCAACAGAAGATAATAGTTTTAGTGAAATCGTGAATTTTTTTCAGACTTTTAAAATTTCCGCAAGGACATATGGGATCATATAAGAAAAAAGCATGATATTTGAAAATTCCAATAATTTTTTTTCAACATTTCAGTTCATAAATAATCATTTCTTTAGTACTAGTTTCATTAATTTTGAGTAAGTTCCACAATTTTCTTTTCCGCTCATGTCTGGTAAGTTTATGTCTAACTAAACTTTTAAGTTTATGGCAGAATCAACAAGAAAAAATATTCAAGCACTTGAACTTTTAGTGAGACATTAAATTTTTGTTTCTAGATTTTCAGCCTTAATTTTCTATATAAAGATCAATTTTCCCAACAAAACTGTACAGGAACCCAATATTTTAAACTTAATATTAAATTGTAAAAGTAAACTTTTTGTATATTTCTGAAGGTTTTACTAATTGCAACCAATCGATTTTGAAGAAGAGTTTGACGCTGGTTACGAATTTACGAAACAGTGATTTTTTGAGAGTTTTCAGGAAACTGCTATAAATTTCAAAATTCTCGAAATGTTTCATGGTATCTATACAACAACATATATAGAATACCAAAAGAGTAAGAAGGAAATTTTTGTGTTTCGACTGAAACTGAAGTTTTTTTTTTCTCGTAACATTGAATTCAACTCGAAGCACGAACATTTTGAATATTTTTCTGGCCATTTAGAGAGTTTCGAGATAGCATGGGCTGCCAAGACTCCTAATTTTGAATTTAAAGCAAAATTCGTGAAATTTTGAAAGGAGATTTGTGTTGCAATAGACTTGTATTACGGAATACAAAAGGAAAAACAAGTTAAACGAAATTTCAACGCTGATAATTATGAAAAAAATGACAAATTTCGAGATAAATAAATTATGAAACAGTGAAAATTTTTTTTTCAACTCCATAAAACCAAAATAATCATAGGGATCATAATTGTCTCTGCGTTTCTTACCTGCGCGTATTCTTTCTTTTTTGTGTGTAGAATTTGTTAATTAGAGATTACGTGCTGACTAGCTATTCTTCATATGATTTTTGTTAGAAACAGCAGGTTTCCAAAAAGTTCAAAGCATTGTTTCACTGAAAATGTGGTTTTTTTGTTTTTTTTCAGGCATAAAAGCTTGTTTTTTTCTGAATCAACCAACTTCTTTTCCGGAAAAAGAAGTTATTTGACTGTCTCTGCGTCTCTTACGTGAGCACTCTCTCTCTCTCTCTCTCAATAATCAATAGGATAAAGAAGATTGGTGATAATATCATGTTATGGTGATTGGATGTAAACATACCCATTACTTGTATGATTTCAGGAGGAATTGAATGATGAAACTTGAAAGAAAAATTGTAAAACAAATTCTACGGAACAGTTCTTTTTTTCATAAAATGGTACTCTTTTCCAGAATTGCGACCAAACCCAACGCAGTGCTAACAAGATGTTGTTCGATTTTATTTTACAAATTTTGAAACAGGAACTTTTTTCTGAAAAATTGAATTCCGTGTGGAGCAATTGACGAACTTCTAGTGAAATTAAGATAGATTCGAGAAGGAAAACTTCTGAATTTTGCGGGAATTTTCTGAATAGCGATTCCAAAATGGTGCCAAGTTTCGAAACAATTTATGTGGAACATTAGTTACTTCTATTTTAATCCAAATCTTTCATTTTTCCCAATGTTTTTTTTTAATTTCAACTTTCCAGGTTGCATTGTTGGAGTTAAAGTAAGAAATCTGAAATAAATTCTATGAAACAGTGATTTTTGCTTATTTTTTCGAAACTTACGAGAAAAAAAGAAAACCAGAGATCGAATGTGGAAATTATTCTCTTTGATTTCATTATACAATCTTGAAACTTTTAAAATTTTCTGTTTCAAAATTTTAGTTTTATGGAATCCTGAATTATTGAAAGTGGTTAGAGGTCGAAAAAGATAGGATATTTTCGTCAAATTTTGTGTTTTTTATAGGTCTTTTCAACCTTCTACAATATTTATGGATACTGATTCCATAAAGCTAGCAAGTGTTAAAATTGCTTTTACAGAACACTAGTTTATTTTTTAAATATAGTTTTTTAACTATTAGATTCAAATCAAAAAATGTAAAGTAAAATCTAAGAAACAGTATTTTTTATTTTTAATTTTCGAGCAAATGGGTAAATTACCCGAATATTAAAACGATATTGTTCGGGATTTTCACACAAATTTTTGAAATAAAGTTAACTGTTTGAAAAATTTGGTTTATGGAACTCTCACCTATGAATAGCAGTGAATCATTGCAAATGATCTCATATTTTTGTAAATTTCGTGTTTTTTTGGACATAACGACCTTATTTTATGGTCACTATTACCATGAAGCTACCAAGTTCTTAAAATAACTTTTTTCAGAACGGTTATTTAGAGATACGATAGCCAGAGTTTAGTGGTTTTTTGTAGTTCACAATTTACATACATAGGTTCAGAAACTGGAATTGTGTACCCATTAGAGTGTCGCCTTGCAAGCATTGATGCTCGCCGAGCGCGAGAAATCTCGCAATGATCGCCAATTATTTTGCGAGACTTGCTCATGCTCGGCTCGCACGAAGATCGTCTCGCTTAATGCTCGCAAATGCTCGCTTGCCTCGCTGCTCGCAAGTGATCGTTCTCGCAAATGCTCGCATTTTTCATTTCTCTCAACGTGATCGCACGTGATCGCAAAGCTCGCGAGTCTCGCATTTTTGGTCGTGCCACCACGTTTTTACTCATTTTTGAGTTTTGTTTTTCTTTTTTTTTTTGTGTGCCATTTTGTTTTTTTTTTCAAAATATTTTTCAAAAATGTATAAAAACGTGACGACACTACCATAATTGCGAGACTCGCGAGTCTTTTCGATCATGTGCGATCACGTTGCGAGAAATGAAAAATGTGAGCATTTGCGAGAACGATCACTTGCGAGCAGCGAGACAAGCGAGCATTTGCGAGCATTAAGCGAGACGATCTTCGTGCGAGCCGAGCATGAGCAATCGCGAGACGAGACGATTGCGAGACAAAACGAGCAATGCGAGAATTGTCTCGCGAGGCGACACTCTAGTACCCATTGTGGGATTCAAGAGAAGAGTTGTAGAATAAGCTAGCCGAAACAGTTCAGATTTTGTAGTAATGTGCAACGTTTTAGCCATTGGACCTAACGACGGAATGTTAAATCTATGGTCCTTGAATATAAGACGATACTGAAACTGAAAAAGTATGTTTCAGAAACTAGTTTTCAATGGAATCAAAATGGAAGTTTGTTTTGGAATTTAAATGAGAAATGTAAAACTCTATGAAAGAATAACTTTTCTCGGAAAATACGATCTTTTCCAAGATTTGAGAAATTTGGATATCTTAGTAATCGAATATTAAAATGGCACTGTTCGGGATTATAACCTACATTTTGAAATTTTTTCTGTTTCAAAAATTTCATGAAATTCTGAAATATGGGGAGCAGTACTCTAGTTATCATTATTGCAGTTAGTCAAAATTTTTTTCCGTGAAGCTAGAAGGGAATTTCGATAGAGCGCGTTTGCAAGCAGGAGATCAAAACCTAGCTCTGCGTCTCTTACCCGCGCCCATTCTTCCAGTTACTTCTGCAAAAAAAGAGATTTTCAGTACGATACATCAGAGTTCCTGAACCTATCCGTTTCTTCGTATAGGTTACCAGAAACAGTAAATTCCCATAGAAAAATTTTATAGGAAAATTCGTGTTTACAGAAAATATCTATCCAACATTGCGAAATTCGAACGTTGAACTGTAAAACAATCTCTTGGAAACGTTTTTTTATAAGATTGTTTTCACACATTTGTAATGTATGCCCACAACATAATATTCAAACTGTTTTGTCCCTAAATATTAAAAAAATTTGAAACTGGAATAAAATTATTCTGAAACTAGTTTTCGGTGAAAACAGTCTAGTTTTTGTATTGCGTATCCATAAACGTTTGCGCGGCCGCGGGCATTTCCTTCATAGTTTTGAAAAAGGGTCGGCCACCTCCGAAATTCTCAAATTGAGGCCCGTTGAGGGGACATCGTTTATCACTGATTTCTTTCATTTTTCGACCTTTTTTCTTCATATTTTTTGCTTTAAAAATATTTGAATATAAATTTATCAAGACGAAGTATAAAAAAGAACTGGATTTTTGGCGATTTTTCAATTATCTTGCAATGAAGGAAAAATAAGAAAAGCTATTTCGTAGTGATTTCGCTATAAAATCCAGTTCTTTTTTATCTTTCGTCTTGAAAAGTTCATATTTAAATATTTTTAAAGCAAAAAAAAGAAGGAGCCATGAGGGAAATGCCCGCGACCGCGCAAAGAATTTTAGATACACAATAGTTGAGGTAATGTTCAAAGTTTTACCTATTAGACCGAACACCGTAATGTTCAAGCTAATTTGCCTCTGATTATAAAACTAATTTGAAACTGAAAAAATTATGTTTCAGAAACAAGTTTTCAGTGGAATCAAAATGAAAGGTTGGTAAAGAATAGTTTTCGGCTTTTTTTTTTGGAATTTAAATATAAAATGTAAAAATCTATACAAGAATAATTTTTGACTGAAATTACGATCTTTTTCAAAGTTTGACCATCTTGGACGGCTTAACCAATAATTAAAACGGTACTGTTCTTGGTTTTGAAATTACATTTTGAAACGGAAATTTTCGCTTTCAAAAATTCCATGAAATCCTGACATACCTATGAGGAGCAGTCCTTCAACGACAATTATAAATTGGTCACAGTTTTTTTCGTGAAACTGGAATGGTATTTCGATAGAGCGCGTTTGCAATTAGGAGATCAAAATCAGTCTCTGCGTCTCTTACCCGGGCAAACTCTTTTCGTTGACTTCCACAATATCAGTGTCCCGAACTTATCCGTTTTTCTTATGGGCTACCAGAAACAGAAATTTCATAAGAACTTTCTAGGAAAAGTTGCGTTTGAAAAGACAGTCAACTCACTACTGCAAATTTCAAAATAAGAATTTTGAAACAGACTTTGAGAAACACTTTTTTTAATAATCAAATTTTTAGCACACTTGCCAACAACGTAATATTCAAATTGTTCTGCCCCTGAATAAAACACTAGTTCGAAACTGAAATTTAATGTTTCATTAACTAGTATTTAGTTAATATAGAAAGTGGGTTCGATAGAAATCGTATATTCCGTAACCTTTTCTGGAATTTCTACGAAATGTCATCTATAAATTGGATATTAGTTATGGAAAGACACCAATTTTCAAAAAAACGTTTTGCGAAACAGTGAAGCATAATAATATAACATCACCATGATCAATCAGCAGAAGAGTACTAGCAACTAAGTTTTCCGGGAAACTGTAAGTATTTCCTTTGTTTTTCAGGAATTTTATAGGAGAATCTTTTTTTTTTGGTTCAGAATCGACATAAATTTGCTGAAACAACATAAAATACTTATAAATTAACAAACTCTCTGAATTTCGCACAAATTTGCCTCTGAAAATGAATGAAATCGGTTTAATTTTGTGATTGTTTCACTTTTCTAATCAGGTGATGATTATTCCTAGACCCATACTTTTTCTATATGATTTTGTTCAGAATCAGCACATTTCTAAAAAAAATCATAGAGAAATGGAATGAAGCCCTCATATATTTATTAAGGAACACAAAAGAAAACATCTGAAACGAATTACAAGAAACTGTAATTTTTCTTGTCTTAAAAGTCATTATTTCAAATTTTTGACAGAAACTGACTTTGTCATTGGAACTAACCCAAAATTAAAACGATACGTGTTACAAAAATTTTGAAACTGAAATTTTCTGTTTCTAAAACCGGGTTCATAGAATTCAGATTTATGAAGAGCAGTAATTGAAAGTTATCTTGTCAATTTTTTTAAAATGAAATTAAAATGAATTTACGGTAGAGCGCGTTTGAACGGATATACTATCAGAGTTTCTGATCATATCCTTCATTTTTACAGGTTTCCAGAAACAGAAATTTCGTATGAATTCTATAGGGAAACTTTTGTTAAAAGAAAACATCGAGTCAGTACTGCGGAATTTGAAGAAGGATCCTGAAACAATTTCAACGAAACAGTTTTTTTTAGTTAAAATAATTCTTCAACTTTTTATCAGATAACGGCACACAATGTTCAAGCTGTTTTGTTCCGGAATATAACAACAGCTTGAAACTGAAAAAACATATTACAGAAAACAGCTTTCAGTCTAATTGGAATGGAAGTTTGATAGACTTCCATTCCAATCGGTATCTTCTTTGGAATTTCCAAGATAAACATTCTGAAAATTGGATGCTGATCCTAATAGAAAGCCAACAAGTTTTGAAAAAAACTTCTGAAAGAAAGCTAGTGAATATTCCGATTCTAACAGTATATCAAAAAAATTTTCGAAAAATTGGGTATCAAGTGAAACTTTAGATATTTTTTTCATGCTTTCATCAGAAACTTATTGTTTTTTTTTAATAGTTCCGAGTTGACATACTCTAGCTTAAAAACAGAAATTATTTGGGTTATCATTTTAACTTTGAAAAACGGGTTGAACCAAAAAATGTTTTTAATCGCGCACATTACTTCATTTATTCCTGAAAATTACTGGAATCAGTGTAGTTTTACATCCCTCATTTGATTTGTCAGAAACAGCAAATTCCGATAGATTTTATAGAGAAATTTCTGTTGGAACGATAACCAAAGACGATTACTAGAGTTACAATAAGAAATGTAAAACGGATTCTATGAAACAGTTATTTTTTTCTTAAAAACTATTATTTTTAATTTTTGAGCAAAAGAGCGAGTTAATGCTAGAACGACACTCTTCCAGATAATTGTATAAACTTTGAAACAGGAATAAACTGTTTCAAAAACTGGTTTCATAGATTTCTGATCTATGAAGAGCAATCGTTGAGAGCTATTCTTTTTATATTATTTGCTCCTTAATTTCTGCTTAATTTTCGGCAGAGCGCATCTGCTGGAAAAATTACAAAATAGTATTACTGTTTTTCTCATAGTTCACCATCTGTTAATCCAATAACACAAAAAATTTTTTAATGGGTTTAATTGAGAAACTATCTCAAATTTCGCGCCTCTGAAAATGAATAAAATCAGTGTCATTTTGTGTTAACTTCACTTTTCTAATCAGGTGATTATTGTTCATAGGCCTATACTTTTCCTATATGATTTCTTCCAGAAACAGCGAATTTCTGAAAAAATTTCGTTTAGAAACTTGTGCAGGATTGGAATGAAACCCTCATACTTATTATGGAATACAAAAGAAAAGTTCTGAAACAAGTTTCAAGAATCAGTAATTTTTCTTGTCTTAAAAGCCATTTTTACAGAGTTTTGACAACAAGGAACGACTAACCCAATATTAAGACGATACTTTTTCCAACAATTTTGAAACCGGATACTTCTGTTTCAGAAATTTGTTTTGAAAGATTTCTGATCTATGAAAAGCAGTGGCTTTAATATTATTTGCTTATTTTTTGTGAAACAAAATTGGATTTTCGGAAGTTTTTTATGAATTTTATAGGGAACTATGTTTTCGAGGGGGTAATGCGAAATTTGAAAGAAGACCTGTAAAACAAGTTCAAAGAAAGAGTTTCCTTTTTGCAGCTAAAATAATTCTTCAAGATTTTATCAGATAGACCGGCAAAGACAATGTTCAAGCAGTTTTGTTCCTGAATATAAAATTAGTTTGAAACCGAAAAAAAACAATGTTTCAGAAAATAGTTTTCTGTGGAACTGGAATGGAAGTTTGGTAGACGGAGTTTTATTCGTAGCTTCTTTGGAATTTACAAGGTACACATTCTGAAAATTAGATGATGGTTCTAGAAAGCCAACAAGTTTTGAAAAAACTTCTGAAAGAAAGCTAGTGAATATTCCGATTCTAACAGTATATCAAAAATTTTTCGAAAAAATGAGTTCCGAGTGAAACTGTAGATATTTTTCTTGTTTTTTCATGCTTTCATCAGAAAATTATTGTTTTTTTTAATAGTTCCGAGTTGACATACTCTAGCTTAAAAACAGAAATTGTTTGGTTTATCACTTTTTAAAGCAATTAAAACATTTTAAAAATGGGTTAAACTAAAAAGTTTTTTCAATCGTGCACATTCTTTCATTTGTTTGATTTCTGAAAAACGAAGGAAATCAGTGTAGTTTTGTGATTATCCCTCTTTTCGAATAGAATATTGCTTCTCAACCATAAATCCCTCATTTGATTTTTGTCAGAAACAGCAAATTACTATTGATTTCCCAGAGAAATTTCTGTTGGAACGATAACCAAAGACGATTACTAGAGTTACAATAAGAAATGTAAAACGGATTCTATGAAACAGTTATTTTTTTTCTTAAAAACTATTATTTTAAATTTTTGAGCGAATAAAAGGATCAATGTTGGAACGATACTTTTCCGGATAATTGTATAAACTTTGAAACAGGAATAAACTGTTTCAAAAACTGATTTCATAGAGTTTTGATTTACGAAGAGCAGTCGTTTATTGCCATTATTTTTATATTATTAACTCCCAGTTTTAGGGGGAATTGAAAATGAACTTTCGGCAGAGCGCATCTGCTGGAAAGGATCAAAACCTGTCTCTGCTTATCTTCTTTCATTTGTTCCCGCAAAAATATAAAAATATAATATTATCAGAGTTCCTGATCCTACAATTTTTTAAAAGTTACCATTAAGAAAGAAAAAAAGTTATCGGTCAATGGAATGTAAATCCAAAAGATATTCATGATATTCCGATGATTAGCATAATGTTGCAACGAAGTTTTTGGGAATAATTACCCAAGTCTGAAACTGAAATTGACTGTTTCAAGAATGGGTTTTACCGTAAACCTACAAAAGTTTTTGATAGTCTTCGATGTTTGATTGCGTGGTTAAGAATTCATTATTTTTTTTTATAGATTTTGGAGGAGCTCCCTAATGTAAGATAGCTTTTCCTTCTGTGGAATTTAAAAAAATCTTATCAAATCAGAAAAACCTTCAGAAAAATCAGAAAATGAAATTTTTTTAGAAATATATGTGCAACAGTAATTTTCAGTTATTTTTGAACAATTTTTCAGACAAGAATTTAATCGAACCCTAGAAATTTCCTGTCAATGTACTCTACCAATCGCAATGCCATAAATGTTTATGATCACAATATTTTGCTAAAACTGGGTCATCCGGCCTATAGCTCTATACTTCAAAAAGAAATTCTCAAACTGTAGATGATTTTCTGCAAATTCCTCATGAAAATCAGATAGAGAAACAATTGCAAAATTTTAAACCTGATGAGAAACCGTAAAAATATTTGTCGAAAATGATGACTTTTCGAAAAAAAAAAATGATTGCAAAATATAGGGCTCTAATCACTTTTTGACTATTCAGCTTCATCGAGTTGTTTACCATAAGAATTAGATTCATCTATTGTTGCTGAGTTACTCAATTCAAACTGTCAGTTCAAGTGAAAAGTTATAGATACAATCTTGAGAATGATGGCATAATGTGGAGAAGGAATGCGGAGATTATAGTGAAGAAGAAGAAGGAGGGGAACAGATCAAAGATGAAAGCAATTCAGAAAAGAGAGGAGAAAAAAAAGGGGAAATTGGACAAAAAGAGTGGTTTGAATACACGGAAAACAGAATTATGAACTGTCAGGAAACATGGGACAAATGGATCAGACAGACAAGTGATATGCATTGGGGAATAAAAAGAATCACGAGTGAACGAAAATGGAATGAAATTTTGGATCTGTAATTTGGAGTCGTGATCGAGAAGGCGGACAGTTTCCTCTTCAAACTTTTCTCCCATAAAGGTTTGGTTCCTCCAACGACTTCAAAAAGGACTTCATCATCGTGCTCTGGCTCCTCTCGAACGGTGGATAGCTCTTGAAGGGGTTTCCGATGGATCCGAAATGTTCGACTCTTCCTCCATTTCCTCTCGGTCCACAAAAGTCTGCATTTCGTGTTCTTCTCCGCATGTGACCTTCAAAATCCCATGCTTTACTGGCATCCTGATCCAAGGCTCTTTGAAACGAAACGAAATCCAAATGTCGAGAAGTTGGAGTGGATGATAAGTTCCAAGCTGAAATTTTTTCTTAGAAACTATGCATTTTTATCAATTAAAGCTTACCTCTCACGTTGTCTATTGTGATCACACAGCACAGGCGACAGGAGCTCAAGTGGTCGCTTCTTTCTTGATGATAATGTCGACGAAACGGCCTCTAAAAAACAAATCATCTCCGTTTTTTTTGGTAGAACACATTGGATGATTATTAGAAAATAAACACTAAAATCTTTGAATATTTTGTGAAAAGGTAGTTTTTTTTTTCATATTGACAAGTACAATCATCCTTATATATAAAAAGCCAGAGGGGTATGTTCGTCCCAATGTTCGCACTTATTGGGCAAGAAGAAAGAGAGACTTGCACCCAAAAGGGTTCGAACTTCACCCTTTGCGAGCGACAGCCGCGCGCTCACCCACTGCGCCACCGGAACACGAAAACTTGACCGCCTGTTTGCCTACAGGTGTCGGGGGGTTTCAGTTCTATGGAGCGGCGAAGCCGCGATCAGTGAAAAAAGTGAGGAGCGCAGCGACGAACAGTATAGACCAGCCTGCAGGCGCGACAAACAGGCTGGTTGAAAAATAAAAGAGCAGGAAGCTTTGAAATTTCGGTGAAAACGCAAATTTTCTTCAAATTCTTTTGAAGCCATCAAAGAGAGTCTAGTCACCTAATGGAACTAGTCGAAGGAAAAACTAGAAATTTTCAACTTTTCAGTGAAAAAGTAAATTATTTTTGGATTTTTTTTCTATTATTTCCTCTCAATGTCATAGAAATAAGTTTAATTTTTACTTTTATCGTTAATTCTGAGTATGTTCACATTCCACCGAAGATCAGAGCAAAATCAACAAAAATTATTTTTCTATAATATTTGAATCTTCAGTGAAACAGTAGTCCTCTTGTAATTTTTTTCAGGTTTTCAGCCTTTATTTGCTATCTGCGATATCGAACTTGCGATCAAAACCGTACTAAAAGTTTAGTCTAAAACAGATTATTTTGAATTTGCACTGAACATTTTTCATTTAGTTCTTTTTTCTGAGGTCGGTTATATTTTCCACTGTTTCTGAAGTAGGGTGTAACGCTGATCTGTTGCCTTACAGTCGTTTTTTCAAACAGTAACCAGTTCATATAGCCTACAAAATATCTTTTTTTTTGTTGGAAATAGCAAATTTTTCGAAACTGTTATTTCTCACTGGTACTACCGATATTTGAAATAGAAAAACGATAGTTGTGCATAAAATTCAAATTTTCATTTTGCGGCGGTCCGCCTTTTTTTCATGTCCAAGCTATTTTTGATTTTACGCAGTGTAAAATGAAAGTGGGCGGACCACCCGCGAAAAGAAACATTTGAATTCCTTGCACAACTATTATTAATTTGACAGTAGAGTTTGTTTAAACCTGAAGACCAACTTTTCATTAAGAAACGTGAAAGAAGCATTGTAAAACGAACTCTACGCAACAGTATTATAATTATCAGAAACATAACGTTATGATCAGAACGGTTTTTTCCTTTTTTTTACGTATCCATCACGGAATTCAAAAGAAAAATTGTAAAACATGCTATCAGAAACAGTCAAATAATTGTATTTAAAATAACAAGACGGTTTCCGGCGCTTCGCGCCTCCACCGCCTGGCTTCCGCTGTGGAACGCGATTTTGACCATGTGCATAGATAGCACAGAGATTATCAGCGATCTTATCAGAAAACGGAAAAGACGGGCGTCAGCATTCTCTATCGATCAGTCAAAATTTTATGAATATCGGTTCAGAATAATAGTAAAGATGTTCAAAGTATCAGTGAATAGACCCATCAACGTAATGTTCAAGTTATCTTGTCCCTGTATATAACACTAATTTGGAACTGAAATGAAATGTTTCAGAAAAAAGTTTTGAGTGAAAATGAAATAAAATTTGAGTGAATTTTGAATTTCGTAAGCTTGTTTGTAGTTTAAATAAGAAATGTGAAACTCAATGGAAGAAAACTTTTTTTTTGAAAATACGATCTTTTTCAAGGAAGCCTAGGAAGGTTCTATTAGGAGCAGAACATTATACTGTTCGCGATTATTGCATACATTTTGAAACGGAAATTTTCTATTTCAAAAACTCCATGAAATCGTGAAAAATGGGGAACAGTACTTCAATCATTATTGCTATTGGTCACAGTATTTTTTTCGTGAAACTAGAACGAAAATTCGATAGAGCGCGTTTGCAAGCAGGAGATCAGAATCTCTGAGTCTCTTACCCGCGCTCATTCTTCCAGTTACTTCCACAAAAAAAAAGATATCCAGTACGATACATCAGAGTTCCTGAACCTATCCGTTTCTTTGTATAGGTTACCAGAAACAGTAAATTCCCATAGAAAATTTTTTTTAGGAAAATTCGTGTTTACAGAAAATCTCTATCCAACACTGCAAAATTCGAAAGAAGAACTGTAAAAAAATCTATTGGAAACAGTTTTTTATAGGATTGTTTTCACACATTTGTCATGTATGCCCACAACGTAATATTCAAACGGTTTTGTCTCTAAATATAAAACAAATTTGAAACTGGAATAAAATTATTCTGAAACTAGTTTTCGGTGAAAACAGTCTAGTTTTTGTAGTTGAAGTAATGTTCAAAGTTCTACCTAATAGACCGAACACCGTAATGTTCAAATTGTTTTGTCCCTGAATATAAAACTAGTTTGAAACTGAAAAAAAAGTTTCAGAAACTAGTTTTCAGTGGAATCAAAAATGAAAGGTTCCTAAAGAGTAATTTTCGGTAGCTTTTTTTAGAATTTCTTTTTAGAAATAAGAAATGTAGGACTCTATGAAAGAGTAATGTTCCTCAGAGGATACGATCTTTTCAAGTTTTGGAAATTTGGACAGTTTTGAAACCGCGCATTGTAGAACGTTACTGTTCTTGGTTTTGATATTACATTTTGAAAAGGAAACTTTCTGTTTCAAAAATTTTATGGATTTCTGAAATATAGGGAGCAGTACTTTAGTTATCATTATTGCAGTTGGTCACAGTTTTTTTTCGTTAAACTAGAATGGAATTTCAATAGAGCGCGTTTGCAAGCAGGAGATCAAAACCTATCTCTGCGTCTCTTACCAGTGCACACTCTTTTGGTTGACTTCCACAACATCAGTGTCCCGAACCACATCCGTTTTTCTTATGGGCTACCAGAAACAGAAATTTCATATGAACTTTATAGGAAAAGTCGTGTTTGTAGAAACTCTCAATCTGGCACGCGACATTCGAAACAAGCTTTGAGAAACAGTTTTTTTTAATAAGATTATATTCAATTTTTTATCAGACTTGCCAACAACGTAATGTTCAAGTTGTTTTGTACCTGAATATAACACTAGTTTGAAACTGAAAAAAACATGTTTCAGAAAATAGTTTTCAGTGGAATCGAATTGAAAGATGGTTAGAAACGCAGAGAGTAACGTAACGTGTCTGGCGCTCTCTCCAAAAGGAGAACTATTTTTACGAGGTGGGCGGGGTTGCAGTAGAGCGAATATTCAGACGCTTGCGTTCACTATAGGGAATTATTTATTTGGAAGGAGTAATGCGAAATTCAAAAGAAGACCTGTAAAATAAGTTCAACGAAACAGTCTTTTTTTTTAGTTAAAATAATTCTTCAAGTTTTTATCAGATAGACCGGCAAAGACAATGTTCAAGCTGTTTCGTTCCTGAATAAAAAAAAAGTTTGAAACTGAAAAAAACAATGTTTCAGAAAATAGTTTTCAGTGGAATTAAAAAGCAAATTTGGTAGAAGGCGTTTTATCGGTACCTTCTTTGAAATTCACAACATATACTTTCCAAAATTTGGATGGTAATTCTGAAAAGGCACAACGTTTCGAAAAAAAAAGTTTGAAACACGATAGTGAATATACTACTTATTCGATAATTCCACCATCAGATCAAAAATGTTTGAATCAATTGAGTTCTGAGTGAATCAGTAGATATTTTCTCAGTTTCACAGGCATTTTCATTCAATTGATGTTACTGTTTTTCTCATAATTCCTCATCTAGTTCTATTAGTTCAAAAACAGAAAATTTTCAATTGTCAACTTTTTCATTGGTTGAAAATGAGTAACTCCCTCAAATTCGCATACATTCGCCTCTCAAAATAAATAAAATCAGTGTCATTTTGTGACTACCGTAAATCCTGTAATAGAAGCCCACCCTCAGAGCCTCTTCGAAAAATAGAAGCCCACCCTGTATTAGACGCCCCCTCTCTAATAGACGCACATCCAACAGTAGTTGTTTCTTTTAAAAACCTTTGTTTAAAACATAAATTGAATAAGTAAAACACTTGGAAATGCAAAGTTTATAGTTTTCTGAACTAGTCTCAACGGTTTTTCACCAAAACTTGCAAAAAATCAGTCCAAAATGCCTGGAGGAATTGCTTTAGGAAACATGTAATAACGGAATCACAACTTGAAGAAAGGGGTTGAAAAATAGAAGCCCACCCTGTAATTGAAGCACACCTGTAATATAAGCCCACCCTCAGAAGACCTTTGAAAAATAGACGCCCATGGGCTTCTATTACAGGATTTACGGTATTTCACTTTTCTAATGAGGTGATGATTGCTGCTAGACCTATACTTTTCCTATATGATTTTTTCGAGAAACAGCGAGTTTCTCAAAAACAATTCGCGGAGAAACTTGTGTTGGACTCCTCAATTTTATTACGGAATACAAAATAAAAATTCTGAAACAAATTTCAAGAAACTGTACATTTTCTTGTCTTAAAAGTCATTATTTCAAATTTTTGACAAAAACTAACTTTGACATTGGAACTAACCCAAAATGAAAACGATACCTTTTACAAAAAATTTGAGACTGAAATTTTCT
Source organism: Caenorhabditis doughertyi (assembly GCA_963572265.1). NCBI lineage: Eukaryota > Metazoa > Nematoda > Chromadorea > Rhabditida > Rhabditidae > Caenorhabditis > Caenorhabditis doughertyi. The sequence continues at coordinate 7,530,553 of OY751553.1, read as the reverse complement.
GTTTCAAAAACCGGGTTCATAGAATTCTGGTTTATGAAGAGCAGTCATTGAAGGTTATCATGTCAATTTTTTTAAATGAAACCCAAATGAATTGATGGTAGAGGATATGCTATCAGAGTTTCTGATCATATCCTTCATTTTTATAGGTTACCAGAAACAGCAATTTTGTATGAATTTAATAGGGAACTATGTTTTTGAAGGGGCAATGCGAAATTCAAAAGAAGAACTGTAAAACAAGTTCAAGGAAACCGTTTTTTTTAGTTAAAATAATTAAAAAATTTTCAGCGAATGGATTCGTTGATTTTCTCAGAAACAGCGAATTTCAATAGATTTCATAGAGAAATTTCTGTTGAAAAGAAAACCCAATGCAGATTACTAGAGTTACAAGAAGAAATGTAAAACGAATTCTGAGAAATAGTAATTTTTGTCTCGGAAAGTTTTCGATTATTTCAAAATTTTGAGAAAATGAACGACTTAAGCGAATGTTGAAACTATATTTTTCGGATAATTGTATAAATTATAAAACAGAAAATAACTCTTTCAAGAACTGAATTCGTAGAAGTCTGATCTATGAAGAGCAGTAATCGACGGTTACTCCATTCCTATTATTAGCTCGTTTTTTAATGAAACAAAAATGATTTTTCGGTAGAGCGCGTTTGCATGGAAATACTATCAGAGTTTCTGATCATATCCTTCATTTTTATTGGTTTCCAGAAACAGAAATTTCGTATGAACACTATGGGAAAAATTTGTTCACAAAAAATGTCGAAATTGAAAAGAAGAACTGTAAAACAAGGTAAACGAAACAGTTTTTTTAGTTGAAATAATTATTGAATTTTCAGCGATGGATTCGTTAACCGAATTCTCAACCTATTTTATTCCTGAGAACAACACTACTATGAAACGGAAAAACAATGTTTCAGAAACTAGTTTTATGTGGACTTGAAATTGAAGTTTGGTAGACGGAGTTTTATTGGTAGCTTCTTTGGAATTTCCAAGATAAAAATTCTGAAAATTAGATGCTGATTCTAATAGAAAGCCAACAAGTTTTGTAAAAACTTCTGAAGAAAAAGCTAGTGAACATTCCGATTCTAACAGTATATCAAAAATTTTTCGAAAAAATGAGTTCCGAGTGAAACTGTAGATATTTTTCTTGTTTTTTCATGCTTTCATCAGAAGCTTATTGTGTTTTAATAGTTTCGAATTCAGATAAACTAGCTTAAAAACAGAAAATATTTTAGGTATCCCTTTAATTTTGAAAAATGGGTTAAAATGGAAAAAATTTTCAATCGTGCACACTCTTCCATTTTTACTTTCTGAAAAACGAAGGAAATCAGTGTGATTTTGTGATTATTCCTTTTTCTAATTTCTAGTTATTGCTCCCTAACCTTACATCCCTCATTTGATTTTTGTCAGAAACAGCAAATTTTTATAGAGTTCATAGAGAAATTTCTGTTGGAACGATAACCAAAGACGATTACTAGAGTTACAATAAGAAATGTAAAACGGATTCTATGAAACAGTTAAATTGTTTTTTTTTTCTTAAAAACTATTATTTCAAATTTTTGAGCAGAAGAACGAGTTAATGCTAGAACGATACTTTTTCGGATAATTGTATAAACTTTTGAAACGGAAATCAACTGTTTCAAAAACTGGTTTTATAGAACCCTTTCAATTACTACCCCAAAGAGAGGATGCAATCATGGAGATCTTATCATAGTTTCTAACCAGAAGGAAACCCGCGACCTAGTCACGGTTGTCTCCTGTTTTTGTTCATTTTGAGCAAATTTTCAGAATTTCGGGTTACTGTAACTACCGTAATCCTACAGTAATCCAAACCTGGTATGCAATGTTGGTCCCATGCAAGCGCCCACTAAAAAGTAGAGTTATTCAGTTCACTATCAGTCTGAACAGTGTTTTGAAAACTTGGGTTACTGTAGCTACAGTTCCCTTACAGTAATCCTAGCTTTGAACTTTCTAGAAATGAAGCGCTCGAGGAATTATGGTCACATGCCAAGTATGGTACAAATCGGTCGAGGGACAAAAAAGATATTCAGGGAACAGTGCGAGACAGACACACAGAAATCTCTCTTAGTATAGAGAAGTGATGATATCCTTCATTTTGATAGGTTGCCAGAAACAGCAATTTCCGATCAATTTTATAGAAAGACTTGTCCAGGGATGGTGTTCAAATAGAGATTAGAGAACTGGAAGTATGAAATATAAAACAAACTTTAAGGAACAGTGTTTTTTTACGGCAACTCCATAATGCAACGAAGATTTTGGGGATTTGAACACTAAATTGAAACTGAAATCGACTGTTTCAAGAATTGTTCAAGTTAAATTTCAATAAACAATGATAATAAGGCTTTCAAATCCTTTCTAATGAAAACAAAGTACTTTTGTTTTATTTTCGGAATATTTTCAGAAGAGTTATTAGGGAAAATCTTAAAACCATCATTGCCCGCCACTGCATAACTTATTCCATTATTATTCAGTGTTCGGTTCTCACAAACAGTTTTGTTTTCAATTTTTTTCATTAGGCCACCCCAGATATCAGCGTTGTACGGAATTCCGAATTCCGGATTCCGGATTCCGTATTCCGTATTCCGGGATTTTTTTTTTCATTCCGTTACAACTCAAGATTTTCAATTCAAGAAAAATAGCAGAATAGTGGAAAATAATTGGGTGGAACTCCGGTATTCGCTGCGCCCAGCAAAAAACGGCTCCTAAAATGCACTGAAAAACGAAGCCAAACTACTTCTCGAACTCAATCGCTGTTTTAAACTTTGGTTCTTGCAAAGCAAATCATTCCGTATTCCGGACTCCGGGGAAGAAGAGTTTATTCCGAATTCCCAATTTCGGACTCCGTAGTTTCGAAGCTCATTCCGGATTCCGGAATGGATAAAATCAATTCCGTACAACTCCGCCTGATTCAACATGACTGTCTTTCTACAAAATAACACATTCATACCCATCTTGAGAAACTGTAACATTTTCCGCTTATTTTTTTGTTTTTGGTGTTTTTTCGACTTCAGTGGAACTGAATGTAAATAGGGAACAATGGAATTATTTGAAATAAAACCGATTTGTACATAAAATTTCAAGGGAACAGAATAATTTTTTTCGGTTTTAAGATAGTTTCAAAATTTTCATTGATAATAAGAGAAATCACTGATAAAGTAGGATCGGAATGGGATTAGAAAAGGAAAAAAAAACTGAAATATCTCGGTTGTCGTCCTGAACGAAAGTCTGCATTTCATGTTCTTCTCCCTCAGATGGGTGGATTCCAATGGCGAGTGGTTTGGGTTTCATCACGAGCTTTCTTGGCTTTGTAGGAGAGATTTTTCGGTTTGCAGATTACACAGCATAGTGGGATGCAGAGCAGGGGGCGACGAGGAGGATAGTGAACATGATGGTGATCCTCATGTGACCTTCAAAGTTCCATGCTTTACTGTCGTCCTGATCCACTACTTCAAAACGGGAGGAATTCAAGTTTCGAGGAGTTGGAGTGGATGATAAGTTCCAAGCTGAAAATTTGTTTTTTTTTTAGAAATTATGAATTTTTATCAATTAAAGCTTACCTCCCACGTTGACTGTTGTGATCAGACAGGACGGATGATAACGTGGCCAAGACCGGTGACATTCAGAATCTTAGGCTCCAATCCGCATTTTCCGAGATGTGATGGATTCTGCGGTAAAATTGACGGCCGATCCATTTCTCCCTGAAAGTTTTTTATAGACTAACAAGTCAGTTGATCTTACATATCACAGTTGTACGAAATGGATTTTTTCGATTCCGGAGTCCGGAATCCGGAATCCGGAATTAAGAATAAACTATTTTTCCTGGAATACGGAATCCGGAAAACGGAATCCCGTACAATTCTGCTACATATCATCGACTTACAGTGAGACTCTGTATTGGGTGCTTCGCCCCAATCAAAACTTGAGCTCTAATCGCTTTGGATCGCTGTTGGCTGGTTCTGGAATCGGCTCGATGTGGTCATCACAATCGATCCATTGGTTGTTGTTTCCAAAGTGATTCTGATTCGAAGGCTGTAAACAATTACATTTTGATAATTCCCCCGGTATTTCTAGAACTCACTCATAGGTTTCATTCAGGCATTTCTTCTCTCCATTCTTGATGAAAATGTCGACGAAACGGCCTCCAAAAAACAAAGCATTTCCGTTCTCAAACATTCAAGTAAGGCTAGCCTTGATAGGATTATTTGAAGAAGATGGCGAACTTCACATGGGAATCAGTATCCTTGACTGAAAAATAAAATCGATATTTTTTAAATTGCAAAACGAGAACTTTTCATTAGCTTACCTTTCCATTTCCAAATTGCTCTTAGAAAGTCAGAGAGTACAATAAATATAGTTAATATTCGAAAAAAATAATAATCAGACCGGCATATCAGTCACCCGTCAAAAATGCAGAATAATGAATATTTTCGATCATCCGGTCCCTCTTTTATAGACTTGTTAGAGAATGAGAGACGCAGAGTGTCAGAGATTTGAAAACCGAGGGGAAAAATACGAGATGATTAGAAGGAGCGACAAATGGCGAAAAGGTTATAAACAATAGAAAATGATGATTCATCAGAACAGATTTTGAGTGTTCTGGAAACGTCTGTTTGGAGGAATGCGTCATTTTATGCGAAACGTAAACACCAGAATTTGTTACCGAACACGAAAACGCCGATGACAATATAGAAAATTGTATATTTTTCATTTTCTAAAGTACCGATTCTTCATGGTTTGCAAAAGGGATGTTTTTATGTTGTCCAAGAATCGTACGTTCACTGAGAGTTCATAAACTGCACGACGAATTGAACATTGTCTGAAACTGAAAAAAAAACTATGGTTCCATTTGAAATCCAGAATAAAAAGAACCAGACGGTTTCCGGCGCTTCGCGCCTCAACCGCCTGGCTACCGCTGGGGAACGCGATTTTGACTATGTGCATAGATAGCACAGAGCTTATCAGTGATCTTATCAGAAAACGAAAAAGACGGGCATCATCACGTCAGCATTCTCTATCGATCAGTCAAAATTTTATGGAAATCGGTTCAGTAGGAGCTTAGCTATGGCTCTGGACACACAGACAAACAGACACACAGAATCCTTATGGTAATAATAGTAAAGATAAAAGATCGCTCCTTGAAATAATGCAGCCAGATCAGAGTCAAAGTTCAAAAATTTCGTAAAATTTTTCAGAAAAAGTGATTTTCATTTGTTTCTCGGGTGAATTTTACACTGTTCCATAACTCAAAGATGAAATCGAGAATCGAAATTCGAAATTGTTGTCAAGATATTCAGAAACCGTAATTTTCGCTTGTTTCTGTGGTGAATATCTTTCGGTTTTTCAATCAATGGCACATTTTCATAGTCAAAACAGTCCCCATAAAAATGTTGATTTCAAAACGGCGTATTTCTAGAATGAATAGAACAATCGATCAGTTTTTACCAGTTTTGGCATTGCGAGATGGAACTTAAATCAAAAGTTTCCAAAACAAACAAATTTCTTGAAAATCTATTGAAACAGAAATTTTTTGTAGAAAAAAGAATTCTAAAGCAGTCCTATCCTTTTTTAACTTTGATCATTTCAGTAACTGTCCTAAGTAGAGAATGCTTGAGCATTGAAATTTAATGTCAATCGTATTTGAAGCAATCATACAATATTCACTTTTTTTTTGTAAATTCGTTGAAACATGAATAAATCCAAAGTGATAGTGAGTTGCTGTTGATGAAGAATTAACCATTGTTAACCGATATTCGATATTCGGATCGTTTTTAATTTTGAAAAATTGATCAAAAACCACTCTAGCGCGCACAAACCGCGTACAAAAGCGCAATTTACACTCTGTTGGACGAAAACAAAAAATATATTTTTTTATCAGTAATCTCTATTATAGACTAGTAGTTGTTCTGTTCCCAGTTATGACAAGAACCTTTACGGTTTCTCATCATAATTTGAACTTTTCAAAATCTAGTTTGACTATTTTTTGAGCAGAAACTCCATCCATCTTCACATTGAAAACTTGTTATATGCGCGGCAATATGTCTGAAGATGTCTGAATCTGTAAAAATTCTCAGAATTAATTAGGAATTCGGAAAAAAAACATTGCTAATATTTTTTTTTGCTAATGCTTATGTTATGCGCTACGAGCAATGAGCCGAAACTCAAAATTGTTATCAAAATATTCAGAAACAGTGATTTTTATTTGTTTTTCGGGTAAACTGCACTTGGTTTTTCAACCACTGACATATATTTCTGGTCAGAATAGTCGGCACTGTTCTAAAATCGTGGACCCAACAAAAAAAATCGTGGACCCAAAAAAAATAGCGGACCAAGAAAAAAAATCGTGGACCAAGAAAAAAAATCGTGGACCGATTGAAATTTGTGTTTTTAAAAAAATCGTGGACCATAAAAATCGTGGACCGAAAAAAAAGATAGCGGACCGATTGAAAATTAAGCTCTGAAACAAAATCGTGGACCGAAAAAATCGTGGACCGAAGTTGAGGCTTAGTTTCCGTCAAACTGTTTTAAAGAATCAGAACTAGTCAGAACAATCCAGAAAATGTCGTATAAGAACTGGACAAATCAGAACCGACCAGTTGTGAGTTGTTCTGGCTAGTTCTGACGATTTTAAACAAATAGACAAAAACTAAGCCTCAACTTCGGTCCACGATTTTTTCGGTCCACGATTTTGTTTCAGAACTCATTTTTCAATCGGTCCGCTATCTTTTTTTTCGGTCCACGATTTTTTCGGTCCACGATTCTTTTAAAAACACAAATTTCAATCGGTCCACAATTTTTTTTCTTGGTCCACGATTGTTTTTTCGGGTCCACGATTTTTTTTGTTGGGTCCACGATTTTTTTTGTTGGGTCCACGATTTTAGAACAGTGCCGAACAGTCCCCATAAAAATGTTAACTTGAAAACGGCGTATTTCTGGAATGAAAAAAACGATCGATCAGTTTTTATCAGTTTTGACAGGACAGATTCCGGGATGAAACGGTTAATTACGTCGACTACTCTAAAGTATTGAATTCTTCCAAAACCAAATCTTCTTTCAAAATCTATTGAAAAAGTTTTTTTTGCTAAAAAAAGGCTTCTAGAGCAGTTGTTTTATTTTTTTTTTGATTTTGATCTTTTCAAAAACTTTTTTTTACCAGTGACATATTTTTCATAGTCAAAACAGTCCCCATAAAAATGGTAATTTCAAAATGGCATAGCTTTGATCAGAACTTATTTATCAGTTATTATCCGACCAGTTATGAAATGACTGATTCCAGGATGATCCTATTTGATTTACAAAAGGCCCTTGACACCAAATCAAAATTATCCAAAACCAAACCTTCTTTCAAAATCTATTGAAACAGTAATTTCTTGTAGAAAAAAGGTTTCTAGAGCAGTTTTATCCTTTTTTGTCTTCAACATTTTCAAAAACTGTCTCAAGTAAAGGATGATTAAGTATTGAAATATATCATTGATAGTGAAGCAATTTCATAATGTTTGCTTTTTTTTGTAAAGTCGTTGAAACATGAAAAAAATTCAAATTGAGAGTGAGTTGCCGTCTATGAAGAATGAACCGTTCTATTTGATATCTGAATTGATTTTAATGAAAAAATAATCAAAATTCACTCTGAAGCTCACAAATGGCGTCCAAAATCACAAGTTATAGACTGATGGCCGAGAATCTGACAGTACTAAAGTAAAATTTTCTATATTTTTCGCCATTTTCCACAAATTTCACATGTTACAAATTTCAAATTGAGCATCGAGGAAGGTAAGAATTGAAGTTCCTATAATATTTAGTAAACGTTTTTTTTTTGCTTTTCGGTGAAAAATTTTTCAGAAACAAATCGAAACTTTTCAAATCAAGTAGATTCTTGTGAATCTTTAGAAACAGTAATTTTTGTTGAAAATGTGTTTTTTTCCGATACTCATCGTAAAACTGTATTAGAAGGGCATGCACTTTTATTGATTCAAGAAACGGTTGGAGAGCTCTTATATTAGAGGGATAATTCTAATATATCTTTTATAGCATATCCGAAGAGAATCAAAATCTTTCTAATCCAAAACTTTCTCAAAATTTCCGGAAACAGAGTTTTTTTTTCCCCAACACTACCATTCTTCCTATGCCCTTCTAATACAGTTACCATGAAACCTGTATTTGTATTGCACGGGGGACAATTCTATTAGAGGGGCTCTTCATATACAGGTTTTTAGGGTTCTTATATTATATGGGATCTTTTAGCTACAGGTGTTACAGCATAATCAGAAAGAATTGAAACCTTTCAAACCCAAAACTTTCTTCAAAATTTCCTGAAACAGAGTTTTTTTCTAAAAAAAAAACGATTCTTCCGATGCCCTTCTAATACAGTTACCATGAAGCCTGTATTAGTATTGCACGGGGTGCAATTCTTTTAGAGGGGCTCTTCTAATACAGGTTTTACAGTATATATCCAATAATAGTTATATTACGTAACCCTCTCTAGTTATCCTATTGTTATAAGTGATTGTTGGCTAACACCTCTCTAGAAAAGTACACAAAAACAAGTGTCCCACTTGATTATAAGGACCAAAACGACATCCAATTGATTCTCGTCCTCATCTTGAACTCCTCTCTCCCAATCAATACAATAATAATGTGTTTGTATAAATATTGGGAAGGAGTACTACTACTCGATGACACGATTACGCAATTCACACCCTTTTGACGTCAATTGAGAGAAGGAAAGCGAGGGGAAAGGTGTTGAATACGTAATAGGCTGGAGGGGAATATTGTAATTGTAAGGCAGAGAGGGACCAACATATAAATACCAAATTTTTTTTTTGGGAATTGAAAAAGATGAACTAATATTAGAAAAATTGAATTATAAGTCCAAGAAAAGACAAGAAAATTTGGTGAAACTGAAAATTTTTCATCGTGAAGCATAAATTACAAAAACAAGCATAGACATGGCGGCACACTTGTGATAGGCCGGGCCGGGCCAACTGAGGAATTTCGGCTCTGTTCGGGTATCGGAGGCCGATGGGTGAATTTTGGGTGCGCAAAGAAAATCGGAGGCCGAGACGGAAATCGGAGGCCGGCCGAAAATAAGAGGCCCAAAAACCTAGTTTCCTTGATGTGTACATATCAACTAGTTGTTGTAAGCAACTATAAAGCAAATAGCCTGAATGATATCCCTAAGTTGATCTCCAGCTAAAACTCTGCCGGAAACATAGTCTGAGTCATTGGCCCTAAAGTGAAACCGAGAGCTTCAAACTGAATTTTCATGAAACCATAACAATTAGGACTCGCTACTGAGTTGCAGCGGTGCTCCCCGCAAGCATAAGCCTATATTTTCAGAATTGTGTTAAGAGTAAAAGCAGAATACGCAAGGAGTTATAGACGAAATAAACCCTGACAAGTTTTCCGAAAACCAGATAGCTTCATTTAAAACTCTATCGAATTTCCGGCCTCCGGTTTCCATTCCTTTCAGATTAGTCTCTTCGGCCTCCGATTTTCTTTTGGACGGTCCGATGTTTTTTTCGGCCTCCGATTTTTTTTCTCGGCCTCCGATTTCCGTTTCGGCCTCCGATACCCGAACAGAGCCAAAAATTTTTCTCATTAAAGGGGGAGGGAAGTATTCTAAAAAGTGTTAATGTTTTTATATGAATCGACGCCGAATTTTGGGCGGAAGAACTTTTCAGTTGTACGTTTTCTCTGAAAATGCCTCTGAAGGCAGATATCAGGTCTCAAAAAAGTAATTGTAGTACTTACTCTGTGCTCTTTTTCCTCTTATTCCGAATGAAAAAAGTTTCTCTGTGCTCGTGAAAATAGTAGAATTACTGAAATAATGGCGTGAATGCTAATTTCGAGCACAGAGAAACTTTTTCCATTTGTAATAAGAGGAAAAAGAGCACAGAGTCAGTACTATAATTAACTTTTTGAGAGCCGATATCTGCCTTCAGAGGCAGTTTCAGACCGAACGTTCAACTGGAAAGTTCTTCCGCCCTAAATTCTGCGTCGATTCATATAAAAACATTAATACTTTTTTGAATACTTCCCTCCCCCTTTAATAACGTTTTATAATGACAAAATTGAACGTTTTGGGGAATTTTCCGGAAATGAAAGACCACCTGTAATGCACCGGCACCCCTAATAAAAGGGCACCTCTTTCTCGGTAAATAAACTGTCCGAAAACTATAGAAATTATAGGTTTCCATCGAAAAGAAAGTTACTGCTTCTAACGAATCTCAACAGTTTCAATTCGTTTCAAGAAGCAATCGAACCATATTACATTCAAGTCGAAGAAAATATTGAAAATTGGAAGCTAATTTTGAAAGTTGCAATTAAAAAAAACGAAAAATTAATGCAAGAATTCTCGAATTATTTTCACCTTTCTCATAAATTGATACAGCTCAATATCGTGAAATCAAATGAAAATTCAGAGTTTTCACAAATAAATTGGGAGAAACAGTGATTTTTCAGTTCGTTTTCGAAAAAATTGAATGTTAAAGTATTTCCGACGGTTTGAGTTCTCGCCCAAAACAAACTATTACTGAAATATTGTCAATTATTTCCCGCGAATTTGGCTGAATTCAAACAAGTGGGGGTCCCAAAGCCACGCCCATCGTGTGCAATGTTGCCGCGCGTATTTTCATTCAGAAATGATTAATCTTGAAAAAACCAAAAACTGAAACTGATTCCAATCATGGAAAGTATTTGAAACGGAATAATATTTTCTCGCGAGCCTCGGCTGACTCGATTGACTCGATCGCGACGAGAAAAAACGAGACGAGAAAGAGACAGAATCGAGACACGCCGAGACGGGAACATCCAAGACAAGAACCGAGCCGAGACGAGACTCGGTTGAATTCTTGTCAGACTCGACGAGATTCTCGGTCTCTTATGCTGTTTTTTTCAAAATAATTCTGTTTCACACGCATTTTTTTCAATTTTCATTTTCATCCTATGATCATTCCCGGATTCTAGTCTGACAGTGTTTCCTTTATTCTTATCAAGAGATGTTTTTGTCATTTTATAAAGTGTTTTGCTTACTTTTAGTTTTCATTTTTTGAGTTGGATTTGAGGACCTGGTTACAGCAAAAAGTGAAATTTGAAATATCCTTATGAAGATATCAGTGTAAACAGTGAAAAAATTTCTAATTTTCGACGAAAGTTTTCCGTTTCTCGTATTCTTTTTCAAATTTTGGTTCTCAAAAGATCCAATGTTTCTTTCATTTCTTGACAATCGGATAAAGACTTGCCCGGTACCAGGTTTCCCGATTTTCCACTTTCTAGGCCATCAAAATGAAATTTTAAATATTTTCTAAACTATCCCGGAACTAAAAAAAAGTGTTTTACTAGAAAATATGGATAATATCCACACGTAAAGTTTTTTCAAAACACTTCTGTTTCACGTGCAAATTTTTAATGGTCATTCTGTAAATTTCTTTGCTCAGCTTATTTCTTTTGTACTGAATTTACTTTCAGTAATAGCAAATTTAATACCCCGGTAATCATTATCAAAATTTCGTGAACAAAAGTTTTTTTTTCCTCAAATTTCCACGAAAGCCTTCTGTTTCTTATGTCCTTCTTCAAGTTTGGATTTTCCCTAGATTCGATCTTCGATTGATTTTTCTTCCCTGACAATCAGATAAAGACTCGCGAGGTACTAGGCTTCTCACTCTTTATTTTTCCAGGCCACCAAAATGAAATTCAAAGAAAAATGATCTACTGTTTCTCTAAACACTATTGAGTCCTTGTCTCAATTATGAACTAGTTCTTGGCAATCAGCATGTAAGGAGCTTCTGATTGTTATCGATAAGTAAAACCTCTATTACAATGGCATTGCCTTGAATACCTGACTGAATGCCGTTTTATTAGAGGTGAAGATTTAATTTTTGAAAGTTCGATTTGTTTAGGCGGCAAAAATTAAAAAATTTCGTTTCTGAAAAAAAGTGAGTTGACTGCATTTTGACAAAAAATAAATAAATCAAACATCTGATTTTCAAAATAATTCAATTTCATGATTCAAACTCCGCCCCTTAACGACAGATGTTTTTTTGATTGAATTCGAAAAGTTTTTCACCTTTTATTCCCTTCATAAATTTTTTTTATTTGCAAAAATGGCCAATTTCACCAACTTTCAATGTTCTAAAATCGAGGGATGCCCAGAATTGCTCGCATTTTTGTCGAAATTTTTGGCGATTTTTGTTCAAATCGGGGTTTTATTGTTCTTTTTATTTATAGTCTTATTTTCAGTTCTACTTATTATTGTGTTTCCAATATATTTAATTGTTTTCAGGGAGAATCGAAAACAAGATCAAATGGTAACTTTTTTTCCTTTCTCACTAGGGCGCACTTTCCCACCCCCATTTCCGACAGGAAAAGGCACCATTTTTAATATTTCCAGACACCAATTTATGCGATAACCAATCATTTTTATTATGCAACATGTACATTCTATTTTATGCTAATTCTATTCGTTTGTGGCTATTTTTACATACAACTGGTCATGCTCGAAAAAGAGAAGTAAGATTTTCAGTTTTACGTTTCAAAGTAAGGCTTTCATTCGGCCGAAAATTCGGCCGCCTGTGTGACTTTGCGTCAGCGTAATTACGTAACTCGACCCACTATTTCACGACAGTTTCGAATTATGCCAAAAATAAGGGTTTGCTCGTCATATGAAATGTTTGGGTACGCAATCACGCTCACGCCAATAATGCTGACGGCTGGCTCGTTTCAGCCGGATGGAAACCTTACTTCTAAGATATGATTGATAGTAAACTCTGCAGAGACGCACACGGATATTTCGATGCGATATTTGTTGTTTTCCTTCTTTTACCAATCGTTTATGTTCATGTCCATCATTTCATATTATTTCTATTGGCTGTACAAAGATTTTTATTATATTTCTATCCACAAACAGAAATTTATGTGACTTTCAAGCCAAAAACAACAAGCATAGCATTTTTATGCATTTATTTTTTGTTAATAACCACTACTTTTTCTGCTATTATACAAACAACTAATGTGACAGATAGCAGTGAAGGAGAGTGCTATTGGAAAAATTTTCGAATAAAGGCTTATGTGGTGGGGTTTCCCGATCGTAACTTGGTAAAAAAAACATTTTCAGATATACTACAGTATTATCAATGGTTTTTTATTGATTTCGGTGATTTTATACATTCCCATTTTTATAAGCATCAGAAAACGGAAGCATTTGGTTTCTTCTCAAATTAACAAACCACATAAATATATTTTATATCAAACATATCTAATGGGCGCTTTCAAAACTTCTCATTTAACAGTCATCATTCTCTATCTTGGGAAAATATACAATATTAGTCAGGTAAGCTGTGCTTCCTTTCTATCAGAGTTGTACGGAATGGATATTCTCGATTCCGGAATCCGGAATTCCGTACAACTCTGCTTTCTAGTTAGAGTCTGTCATGGAATTGAAACGAGAAAGCTTTCTTTGATTACTTTTCCTCCAGATAATTGCCTATTTCTGTTTATTCGACGTACTCTCTACTTCTTTGATCGTTCAAATTTCATATTTATTTTGCAATAAACGAAATTTGGATGCATTGAGAAAACGAATAAATTTGAGATATTTATGGAATTTGATGACTAGAAGCAGTCAAATTGTGCCGTATGTACAACAAGAGAGTGATCTGGGAAGTACAACAATGGGACCATCTAGAACTTGATGATAGAAATCAAGTTTTTATCTACTGATAAAAAATTGTATTATTTTGGAGAAGTAAAATTTTTGAAACTGTTATTTTTTTTTTGTTAAAATTTGAACTGCCGCTCGGAAAACATTTCTGTTTTTTGAATGGTTTATCAACCCGTCACCTTGAGAGGCTATCGTTAGTCGACGGATTATGAGATCAATTTTTAGTGGACTAGTTTTTTTAAACAAATTGTTTTCTAGGCCATCGACATTTCGAGGGGTTTTCAATCCTAGGAGACGACCTTTTACTTTTTTTTCTAAACTATCTCTCGAAAAAAAGTGTTTTATTAGAAAATGTGGAGAATTTACATACTATTTATGTTCAATTATTTCAAAACATTTCTGTTTCACGAGCACGTTTTTTAGTTCCCATTTTTATTTTAGAATGTTAATTCTGAACTTCTTTTTTTACAGTATTACGAGCACCCTTTATTCCTGCTAAAAACAAGCCATAACTCTAAAATTTCAGAAAAATAAATTTCAGAAATATAATATATCAAAGTTCAAACGAAAGTTTTCTGTTTCTCATGTTCTTTTTCAAATTTTGATTTTAAAAAAATCCAATGCTTCAGTCGTCCTTCCACTATTTTCGTTTTTCTAGGCCACCAAAATGAAATTCAAAGAAAAATGATCTACTGTTTCTCTAAATATTATTGAATCCTTGTCTTTATTATGAACTAGTACTTGAAAATAATTATGTATGGAGCTTCTGATTGTTATCGATTAGTGAAACCCCTATTGTAATGGCATTGTTTCGAGTAGTTGACTGATTGCCGTTTTATTAGAGGTGAAGATTTAATTTTTAAAATTTCGAGTAGTTCTTCTAGCGGCAAAAATCAAAAAATTTCGTTTCTGGAAGTGTGTTGCCTGCTTTTTGACAGAAAAAAAACAAATCAAACATCTGATTTTCGAAATGATCTCATTTTGTGATTCAATCTCCGCCCCCTAACGACAGATGCATTTTTAATTGAATTCGAAAAGTTTTTCACCTTTTATTCACTTCATTTTTTTTGAATTTGCAAACATGCACATTAATTACACTTTCCAATGTTATCAGTTGGAAGGATGTCCGGAAGTGATCGGACATTTGTCCATTTTTACTTTACCTTTTGTTTTAATTGTGGGTATTTGGTATTTCGTCATAACTTTATTGCTTCCAGTTCTTCTTATTATCGTTTTTCCAGTATTTTTTATTGTTTTTAGAGAGAATCGAAAAAGGGACCAAATGGTTAGTCATTTTTCAAAAAAAAAGAAACCGAGTCGGGTCCTGAAAAACAGCCATTTATCACCGGCGCAAAAATACTGAGAAAAGACAAAACGCGCTATTAGGGCAGCGTGCCTTACCAGAAAAGGTTCGGTATTGTGAGCGTAAAGTACGCGGCAAGCTCGCTCCACGGATAACTTTTTGCTGTGGCTGAGAAATGAATGCTGGAAGAGTCGGAGCCTCGGACTTTGGTTGCAGTTCCGACTCTTCCAGCGACCCCGGGCCGAGGCTCCGACTGTTCCAGCATTCATTTCTCGGTCGTATCGAAAAGTTATCCGTGGAGCGAACTTTACGCTCACAATAAATTTTTTGGTTGTTCGAATAGTTCAAAGTTATTTTAGTAGTTTTTTAGCGCAAAACAAAAAAACACCGAGCAACGATGCTCCGAAATTACTCTGTAGCGCGTTGTTTAGCGGGATTTCCGAAAAATTTTCTGATAAGCCGTCCGATTTTCCTTGGAAATTCACCAAACTTTTACTGGAACATTTCTTGAAAAATTCACGGAAAATTTATTTTTTTTCCAATGTTTTTCCCATAATTTTCCGTTAAATTTTTTTCGATAAATCTATCGATTTTCTGTCGAAGCGCTGTTTACCGATAAAACATTTTTCGTCAAAGGTGGTGGGACATGAAAAACTTTTAATCGTAGTGATTTCTGTTTTTAAAGAAAGGACCATTGTGAACCTATATTTGAAGTCCGGAACATGAAAAATGGTATAGCAGCAAATGTTATGGACTAGTTTATGAACGCGAGAGGCAGTTTCATAGGGGCCAATTGAGGGCACCCGCGTTTTGGCCACTGTGGCTCAGATCTTACGACAAATGACATACTCAGTCCCCGAACTCAGCCCCCTCCCCCCCTTTAAGGCAGAGTGTATTAGAAATTATCGATTTCAGACGCCAATTTATCCGATAACCAATCATTTTTATTACTCAACATGTACTCTCTATATTCTTATATCAATTTGTATTGTCGGTATTGTGTACCATACGTACTTTTCGTGTGGGACTTGTTTCTATTCAGATATCGAACATACATTCACACTTTTAATTCTCATAACAATTATTTATACTCATGTACATCATTTTATATTATTCTTGTTGGCATTTCAAAGGTTCTTATTGTATTTCTTCCCCTCAACTGAGAAATATCTGAACTTGAAGCAGAAATCAATGAGAATAGTTTGGTTTCTCATTTATTTTGTGTATATCACTGTCGTACTAACTTATATTTTAATATTAACAAAAGACCAAAAGAAAACTGTAGAATCACAACGCAAATATTGGATGAATTTCAATGTTTTCTTATATTTTGTAAGTTTTATAAAAGAACTTTTAGCAAATAATTGAAAAATAGAAAATATTAAAAAAAAAAACATAAAAAATACAAAAATTTCTTGAAAACCTTTTTTTATAACAGGTCATAGGTGAGGCTCCCTTGATGTTTTCGTTTATAACTCATCTTAAACTACTCCGATTGGTCTGAAAATTTGTTTGGGGTCTCCCGAGTGATCCTGAAGTATTACCAGATGTTTTTTGAGAGTATAGTTTTTCGATGAATTCTGTTCTCGAAATCCATAATAAAAACTGTTTTTGTGTCTTCGAGTGTTTTGTCCCACTGCTTCTAAAACATTGATGGGGAACTAAATAAACAATTTTGACGTTAAGTCGCAAATCGTTTTTGTGATTCCGACGTTAGAACTCCAGAAGTCCGAATGATGATCTTTACTCGGGACATCATAACGTGGCTGAAAGTGATCGGATTGGGTTAAAAAATTAGTCCCAAATAGGTTTTAATGTCAGAAACAAAATGCGACCAGTTTCGAAAGTTCTGGAAAAAATTATTTCCTGCTTTGTTTTTCCAACTTTCACCGAAATCATAAAATCTCAAGAAAGTCAGAAAATAATTTTTTTTAAACAATTTTTATTTTGGTTTTTCAGATTTCAGAATTCATCGAAAAACTTCAGAATTCGAAGAAGAACTATATTCTCAAAAAACATTAGGAAGTACTTCAGGGTCCCTCGGGAGTCCCCAAAAAAAGTTTCAGACTAATAGGAGTAGTTTAAGATTAGAAAACATCAAGGGTACTCTCACCTATGCTCACCACTGTAGTTATATGTTTACTACGGTGCATGAAAAAATTTTAAGACTTACTACGGTGTTCTTCATGGTTTCTTATTGATTTCTATCGTTCTTTACATTCCTATTATATTCAGTAGTTGGAGAAAGAGGCATTTAGTTTCATCAATAGTCAATAAACCACATAAATATATTTTATATCAGACATATTTAATGATACTATTCAAAACTAGTCATTTAACAATAATCTTGTTGTATGCATGGAAAATGATCACAATAATAGAGGTAATTCTCGTTTCGGAACATATTTTGAATGGTTTCATTATACAAAACGTTCCAGGTTGTTAAAATTTTCTGTTCATTCGATGTGATGTCTACACCATTGATTGTTCAAATTTCCTATTTATTTTGCAACAAACGGAATGTAGATGCATTGAGAAAACGAATAAATTATAAATATTTATGGAATATGATAACTAGAAGTAGTCAAGTTGTGCCGGATGGACATCAACAAAATGATGCGGGAAGTACGATAATTGGACAAGCGAGAATTTGATGTGAAAAAAAACAGTACCGTAAAAACTGTATTAATAGTGGCCCTTTAGTAGAAGTGCCCCTCTAATAGTGGTGCCCCACTTTCAAAATGACTTTTTTTTTCCAAATTTTCGCCTTGTCGACTGTTCATTCAAGAATATTGAACTGAAAACTGACCTTAACTTGAAAAAGTTGGTGAAAATTCAGTTTTTGCGGTAACTTTCGTTTTTTTTCGCAGAAATTTAACATAAAGCAGTCTCGAACCACTGGTTAAAATTGTATTATTCTATAGAAATAAATATTTTGAAACTGTTATTTTTTTTCTGAAAATTTGAATTCCCGCTCGGAAATCATTTCTGTTTCTTAAAGGTGGGGGGACAGGAAAGTTGTGGGGACTGAGTATGCATTTTGTCGTAAGATATGGTGTATACACTAATTTTTCAATTTTGACCATTTTCAAGAAAAACAAAAACCATTACCATCGGAGGAGTCGAACTAAGCTACCGTACCGATTGGTGGTCGGCCGCGTTACCAGCTGAGCCACAGGGGCCAAAACGCGGGCGCCCTCAATTGGCCCCTACGAAATCGCTCCTCGCGCCCATAAACAAGGTAGCGTGATAATTTTGTTCCTTTACTATTTTTCATGTTCCGGACTTCAAATAAGAGTTTACAATGGTCCTTTCTTTATGAAACAGAAATCAATACGATTCGAACTTTTTTCATGTCCCACCACCTTTAATTAATTTTTAGCACGTCGCTATCAAAAAAATTTTCAAAATTCATTTATTTTCACACAAAAAACTTTAATATATAAAACAAAACACACGTTTAAATCAATTAATTGGTGCAGTATGAGCAACAGGTCTCGGTGGAATCACCGGCTCATCATGCTCTCTTCCGATATGATTTAATAGAGAATTCATATCCAAAAACCGCGATCCACAAAGTTTACAATTGAAATCTGATGTCTCTGATACTTGATGATTACGATTAATTGGAATCATTCCATTTGCCATTCCAAGATTACGATCAACTGATAATGATGGTTGTTGTTGTTGATTTTTCGATGGGTACATTAACTGAAAAATAGGAGTTAATTTGATGGTTTTTTTTGTAGAAATTTCAGATTCAAAAAATACTGTCTTTTGAAAATTCGAGAATTTTTCAATAAAAACGGTCTGCAAGTTCGCTCTAGTCTGGCTCCGCCCGCTTCCAGCGAAATAGTTTACGCATCCGAGAGAGTGGCCAGACATGTCTGCGCTTTCTCGTTCCACACATTCTAGCTAGCGGGGCGGGGCTAGATTTGAGCGAATTTTTTGATCGGTATATTTTTTCTAAAACAATTAAAAACTTTGGGATAATATTTTTACAGTACTTCAAAACCGAATTTTAATTGCCTGCTAACACCAGAAAAATCAGAATTGAAACTTCACTTTACTTAATTTTGAATTTCAGTTTCAAAATTTTTTCAATATCTAAACACTTTTGTTGCACAGTACTTGCAATGAGAAACCAAATATGTTTCTACAATTTTAGAATTTGAAGTTTTAAGGAAGTTTTAAGTTTTAGAGCGAAACTAAATCTGTTTGGGTTCCAGCTTCAGTAAGTACCAGTATTATGTTTCAAATTTCTAATAAAAACTCGTGAAATTTCAGTTTTTTTTTGAACTTTCATTCAAATCATTCATTTTTTAGCTGGAAAAAGTTTTCAAATCTAATTTACTAAATTTACTCACTTCTCAATCTTTGTCTTAACTCACTAAATTTTAGAAATCCGTTGGCTTTTTTCAAACACCAGAGAAACGGTTTTTTTTTTGGAAAAAGTTCTTTTTTTTGCTGGAAAAGTGTTTGAACCAGATTTTATCAAACAATTCCGTTATTCGATAAAACTTTTCCTATTTCAGTTATTTTCCACATAGAAAACATAAAATCTACTGTGCTCTTTAACTGAAAAGTTAGCATTTCCCAGCTGAAATCTATTCCTATTTCTTGGTTTCTGTGATATTTTTAAGTTAAACTGGTTTTGTTTTTGTTGAGAAAATGTATTAAACAAGGACTTAACGTTTATAGCTACTTAGTATCGTCAATAGGATCGATTTGTAACCGTAATTTTTATTATAATTAACTAAAATTCCAGGAAAAAAAGTAAACGGATAAGAGCTGGACGAATCAGAACTGAACCTCATAAGAACCGACCGTTTAAGAACTGCCCCGGAAGTGAAACTTTCAAATGCTCGTATTTGGGCCCTTTTCACTGCTTGCAGGCCATTGCAGGAAATTTGTGTCAGTTCTCATCCGGGCAGTTCTGGTTCGTGCAGTTCTGATTCGTCCGGTTCTGATTAGGGATAGCACCCTTTTTTCAAAATTTTTCCTTCAAGTTGAGTTTTTATTAGGTAACTTCGGACTATCAGTGTAAAACTTCTACTTGCGTTCTTCCCATTAAAGTGTAACGGTATTTTTATTTTCAAAAACGTCAGGATCGCATTTTTCTTCTTTCTTATTCTCAAGTTGAGAAATACAAAAACTGTTAGAACTTACAGTTTTTGAGAAACTGTTTTTTTTTGCTTTCAAAACTGAAAATTTTAGCCGTCATTTTTTCAGTTTTTCCACTTTCTCGCTTTTTCAAACCCTTCAAACCTTACCTGTGCAGTTTCATGATCCTCGGAATAAAAATGTGCATCCGATTGTCGTTTCGTATGCAAATCCACTTCACATATCTCACATCTTCGAATGAATGAAGAGGCTCCAGACGTTTTATTATGAGCAATGATTGTGAAAATATCATTAGTTATCAGTGATAAATGATCATCACTAACAGGAACACGACATTTGATTGATTCATCTAAACGGAGACGAAGAACTTTTTGAAGCAATTCAACGGTGTTTAGATTCAGACGCATATCGTTATGAAGGACAATGGAGAGGTTGGTGGATTCTTGGAGTTGATGGATTTTGATTTCACTTACAGTATCGACCTGGAAATGAGAGAGAATATTGGGGAAACCTGTATTAAAAGAGCACTAATATTGAGAATTCAAGGAATCATTTAAAGGAGGACTATAGTCACATTTTTTTATTTCCATTTCTTGTTCATTTTTCCATGCTGATTCCATTGCGCACGAAGAAATTGCTCGAAAATCGCTCTGAAGCGCACAAATTACGCTCAAAATCGCGCGTTACAGTCTCGCGGCCGCGACCGTCTGGCCGAGAATTCCACAGCGCGGGCCCATTTTCTCTATATTTTTGCTTTTTTTTGTTCATTTCACATGTCTTTGTGAAGAAACTTTGAAAAGCTTCTATTTTAGCATGTAAAACGTAGCAAAAAAGCGAAAAACATAGAGAAAATGGCCCCGCGCTGTGGAATTCTCGGCCAGACGGCCGCGGCCGCGAGACTGTAACGCGCGATTTTGAGCGTAATTTGTGCGCTTCAGAGCGATTTTCGAGCAATTTCTTCGTGCGCAATGGAATCAGCATGAAAAAATGAACAAGAAATGGAAATAAAAAAATGTGACTATAGTCCTCTTTTAATAGACAGGCACTTTTACACTACCATTGAAATTTTGTTCAGAATGTTTCAAGAGAAAAGCTCCTTTGATAGAAGGGCACTTACAAATTGCAACTATGAAACAGATGTTTTTAGAAGAACAGGTTGAGCAAGAGTGCCTCTATTAGAAGGGCAGTAAATGAATAGCGTCTAATCGGAAGAACCTTGCAAAGCAAGGTACCTTTATTAGAAGGGCACTAATACTAAGATTTTAAGGAATTCTGTAATAAAATGGCATTTTCAGACTACCCAGAGGATAGCCTTTAATAGAAGAGCTTGGCCTTCAATAGTAGGGCAGGCTCAAAAGACGGCTATTTTTAATAGAAAAGCAAGGACAACAAACAAAAAGAAAACCTCTTTTAGAAGAGCAGTCTCCGGAGAAAAGAACCTTCAACATAAGGATATCAGAATACAGATATTATGGAATGATGAAATCACATCCTCTAATAAAAGGGCACTTAAATTAGAAGGGGAACCTTTATTATAAGAGCATTTTTGTCTCTAAAAAAGTTTTTAATTCAACGGGAAATGCACTTTTATCACTATTTTTTCGTGAAAAAACAATTCCAGTTCCAAGTTTTTTTGAAATTCCCATGAGAATTTTTATGGTAATGGACGCTTCGGAAACATTTCATTCTAATACAGAAAGGTAGCTTCAAAAGGTGAACAACCTTTATTAGAAGAGCATTCTCATTAAGGAAATAAGGGCGGTCTTCAATGGACATGAGAAGCTCCATGACAGCTCAGGAAGACTACAAAGACTACAAAATTTAACCATTTTCTCTGCTTTTTTTTTTGGAAAAAAATTTCCTTTTCAAAAATTTTTTAAACAAAGCCTTCGGATTTCAAGAAGTAATGCAATTATACCGATCAAATTGACTTACCGCATATCTCATCGTTCCCTCTGGTGGCTTTGTTTTCTGTACAAAAACGATATATTGCATTGGTGTTATTGGTTTTGTTATCACAAAAATACTCGTGTCGCCGGATGTTACCTGAATATGAAAGGAGTTAGAAAGTAAGATACACTTTGTATGGCGAATTTAGTGTTTGTTTTGAAACAGAAAAATTTTCAGGGTTGTAAAGGGAAAAAAATTATGTTTCAGTGAATTTTCGAATTCATCGAATATTCGTCAATTTCTAGTCGTGTTTCTTCTGGAGGTTTTCGTCACGAGTTTTTGAATTTACCGCGCTTTTTTTTTCAAAACTTCAGTTTTTTCTTAGACAAGTTTCACTGCTTCACACTTTTTTCAACTCATTTTCTTGGGTTTTCAAATTGATCACGAGAAAAAATTGAGTTCTTAGCGGATTTTTTTCTTATACTAAGCATAGATTATTTTACGAAAAGCGCGAATTTCCCGGTCAAATAATTTCAAATTTTTAGGATTTCTCTACATTTCTTTGATGTTTCATGAGTTCCTCAACTTCCTCTTTTTTCAAATTTAAGACAGTTCCATTATCTCGTTCATAGTGCTATCAAAATAAAAAACGATTCCTTGACACCGTCACGTCAAGATGCACAGCAGGGGGTCCGCTGACCACGCCCCCTCCAACATTTGCATTTTAAGCTATTTCAGCTGTTTTTACGTACTTTTTTCCAGTTTTTCTTATTTCTCTTGACAAAAATATTAATTTTATTGCTAATTATGTTACAGAAATGCACAAAAACTCCCGCAATTCTGAAATTGCAGTCCGAAATCGTCAATCTATGTTTTTCCTCTATTTCTGGTTTTATTTCTATTTTTTGTGCATTTGTGTAACATAATTAGCAATAAAATTAATATTTTCGTCAAGAGAAATAAGAAAAACTGGAAAAAAAAACATGCAAAAACAGCTGAAACAGCTAAAAATGCAAATGTTGGCGGGGCGGAGTCAACGGACCCCTTGCTGTGCATTTTGACGTGACGGTGTCAAGGAATCGTTTTTTATTTTGATAGTAGATCCCCTTTTTTACGAGAGCTCTTTTCATATGAAAAGTCAAAATATTTCGAAAAATAATAGACTTTTTCAGATTTTTTTTAATGTTTCAAAGCTTTTTCAACCCTTTTCTCTAATATTTTCGTATTAATATTTCTTTATTCTGATCTCCAAACATCACATATTCTTACCATTTCTCCCATCGATTGAACCGTATTAAACGCAGAATTCCTGGATAATTGAAGATTTTGTTGTGGAAGTGATGAAATTTGAGTGATCGTTCGATTCATATCGATTTGAGGGGCCACGTATTGCGGTTGGAATGATGACGTCACGCCGATTGATGGATCAGGGAGGATGGGACGATGAGGTCCTCCGTAGGCACATTTCTTCTCGTGAGTACGTTGCATGGCTATGGTTCTGAAAAAGAAGTGAGGATTACGGTAGGTGGTACGGTAGGGGTACGGTAGGGGTACGGTAGATACTGTAAATGGACTATGGTGAGGTATAGTAGCTAAGTTACTGTAGGTATGGTATGTCGGATATGGATAGACTTGGCATGTTACGGTGATTGCGGTTAACATGATAACTAGATTACTGTAGGAACTGATATCACGGTAGATTACTAGATAGACTAAGGTAAATTGAATACGTTTTGAGAGGTGCGTTGATTGCTGGAGCTAAGAATGCTGGATTACTGTAGAAACGGTGAAGCAGTAATTTTCTTACAATAGATTACTGTAGGTACAGTAGACCAGTACATTAGCTAGGGTACAGTAAGTCCGCATATTGATTACTGCATCTAGATTTTAGAGATAGAATACGTTAGCCACCTTCCCATAAACTTTACTACTATAACCGGATTACTGTAGAAATGGTGAAACAGTAAGAATATTACGATATTACAATAAACTAGGGACAATAACTTAGTACAGTAGCTAGAATACGGTAACTGCTGCCTGGCGCCTACTGTAACTAAATTATTGTTAATACCGTAGACTGGTTGATTGTTAGATTACCGCAAATTCAATACCATCTTCTTATTGACTTCATTACTTTAAACGGGTTACTGTAGAAACGATGGAACAGTAAAGTACGGTAGGTACGGAAACAAGAACGCTGTGCGTACAGTAACCAGGCTACGGTAGCTAAAGGTAAAATACGGTAGAATACAGCAGACAGACTACGGCGGTCACGCTTCTGTAGATTTTGCAGGTAGAATAAAATGATAGCAATCAAGAAATTAATTTAGGAACATTAACCGGATTACTGTACAACTAGTGAAGCAGAAAAGTACGGTAACAAGAACACTGTACACACAGTAACCAGGTTACGGTAGTTATAGTCAGAAGACGGTTGCTAGATTACTGTAAATACAGCGCACAGATTACGGTAGCTAGTTTTCTGTAAGCTCTGCAAATCAAAACCGATAGTTAGTCTGTAACTAACTTCAGTACAATTATCGGATTACTGTAGAAATGGTGAAACCGTGATTTTTTTTATACAGTACTACAATCTATTTTTGTAGGCACAGTAACCCAGGAGAGTAGTTAGTATACGGTAGGTATCGTTTCTCGAATACTGTAACCAGGTTACGATAGTTTCCTACGAGTATGGTTGGCAGGTTATGGTAGCTATGTTCAAAGTATAGTTGGTTGATCAGCGTTGTAGCAAATAGATTATTTATAACCGGATTACTGTAGCAGCGGTGAAACAGTAAATAGATTACTGTAGGTACAGTAACTCACCTAAAATGCAAATCACAGAATCGGCACTTGTGTGGCTGTTCTCCCGTATGGATTCTCATATGAACAACCAACGTCTTCTTCTCGTAGAACGCCTTCTGGCATACTGTACATTGGATCTGAGGGGGATTGTCCGAATGAGTGGCCATGTGATTCTTGAGGGTGGATTTGACACGGAAACATTGAGAACATTCGGGACATTTGAAGTCTTTTTCGCCTGAAAGAAAAACAGATTGGGTTACGGTAGGAATACTGTAGTATTCAATACTTGATAGTTGAGTAATTATTTGATGTAGGGTTACTGTAGTATTACGGTTACTTGAAACTGTGTTGTGCTACTGTAGTGTTATCATTATTACGGTACTGGTATCTAGTTAGTACCGTTTCAGATCATTGGGAATACTGTAGTTTTCTTTGGATTACTGTAAGGTAAGTACTAAACTAAACTACAAGAAGATAAGTTCTCAAGAAGACTGTAAGTTAAGTGTTATTGTTATAATTACGGTAAACTTGAAACGGGAAGGTGACATTGCTGACAAACTAAAAAATTGCTAACGTTGGGATACTGTAGTTTTGGCTTACTTTAATATTACTGTAGTTTTGGAAGATATCGACGAAGAATTTTGAGTATTGCGCCAAAAGAACGTAGACTACAAAACTACAGCGCGACCGGAATACAATGGCAGCTTGAAATTGCGGGCTCTTAATACTGTAGAACTCTAGAGTATGACGATTACTGTAGCCGTGTTCGATGGATTACTGTGAGTACTGGGTTACTGTAGTCTTGGGAAGGTTACTGTATTGACGAATATCCTCAACTAACAGAACAATGTTCCAATGGTTGTAAGATTACATTAGTTTGAAACTGTGAATGAAAAGAGTAGGATTACTATAGGCGTGCATTTTTAGTCAAGATATAACGGATTACTGTACTTATGAGCTGGAAGCAGCAAAATATTTTGAGCCACTGTAGAGCCGTGGTGTATGACGCTAGGAGCAGGATTACTGTAGGACTACTGTAGTTTTGCGCTACTGTATCTGGGGCTTTGTTAGTCTTACGATAGTGGGATACAGTATGGTTACCTTGTTCTCAATTGCGATATCAGTTTGATGATATACAACTGTAAGATTAAGGTAACTTGAAACAGTAACTTAGTACTGTAATCATGCTGAAGGGATACTGTTTCTGTATTTAAACTAAAAGGCCCAAGGCGTACTGTAGAATGAGAATTGAGGATTATTGAAGAATTAAAGGAAATAATATCACTTCGAAAAAAAGCTACCGTATTACCTTGGTATCATGAAACCGTAAGATAATGATTGGTTACTGTAAACAATTAAACGAGACTACTGTAGCTGTGGTTTTGTGGTCACCGATACACTATGAGGTTACTGTAGTTTTTGAACTACTGGGGCTAGGCTACTTTATCGTGGGCTAAAATGGGAACGTAATATATCGTTAGATTATTATCGTTAGATGTATTACTATCATTTTACTGTAGGTGGAAACTGTAAGCTATGGTTACTGTATTCACGGCCTAGGAAACCCTATCACTGCTTTCCTAGGCCACCTAGGGTTACTGTAGGATTACTGTACCTGTGTGAATTTTCAAATGTCGCTCCAAGTCATTTTTTCGGCTGAAAATCTTCGAACATTCCATACACTGATGCCCTTTTTTCGTTGCAGTACTCTGTGGAATATTTACAGAAGATGTAAATGGAATGACAGCATAAGATGTGGATGGATCAACTACAGTACTCGGATCAGCCATTTGAATCATTTCTGGTGCCGAGGGTTTCCTGGAAATAAAATTTTTTTCCATTTTTAAATAGTAAAATTTGAAAAAAAATTCATGTTTCAGATTCGCTCTATTGACAACTTTTTCAAATTATTTTTCAATTGAGTTAGTGTTTCAAACTGTAAAGACTCACATAAATTGAAGAATCCGTGGTCGGGCGAATAAATGAGCACTTCTCAAGTGATTCGCTGCCTCGCAGGCTCCAGTACAACGTAATTCACAAATTGGACATGTGATGATCTTGTAGGCGTGATCGGTGTCGGTTTCGCTACTGAAAGGCAAGAAATCAGCGTACTGGAAAGTAAAAAAATAGGAGTTTTTTGAAAATTTTTGAAACAGAAAAGCAAACAGTTAACGGAGGACTGAACTCGGGTTTTTTAATCATAAATTCCGATGTATTTTTTTTATTCTGATCATTTTCTTTCACTACGACTACACTCAAAAATCACTCTAAACGGGTGAAAAACGCGTTTGAAAGCATGGCCGCGTACAGATTCACGGCCTAGGAATTTGAAAAAAAGCGCGCGTAAGGCGCACACTTGTCGGATTCTAGGCCATCAATCTGTATTGCGTGCTATTTTCAAACGCCTTTTTCACCCATTTAGAGTGATTTTTGAGTGTATAGTGAACGCAAGCGTTTGCATAAGCGCTCTAATCCAATTTCCAAAAAATAGCGTTCAAAATGAAGAGACGCAAAGAAAAATTTCTCTGCGTCTCTTCATTTTAAACGCTATTTTTGGATATTGGATTAGAGCGCTTATGCAAACGCTTGCGTTGACTATATTCGTAGTGAAAGAAAATAATCAAAATGAAAAATTGCATCAGAATTTGAAATAAAAAAACCCCGAGTTCAGTCCTCCTTTAATTATTGGAAATTGGAGGCATTTTCAAACTAAAGACATAGTGTAGGTTCTGCAAAGATCGGGTTTTGAAACGCCTGATTTTGGAAAGTTCCTAAATTACCTCGTTCTCAAACGGCCCAGTTTTGAACTTTTTGGAGTTTTAGTTTCAAAACTTCACAGTTTCAGAATGTATAGTTTTTGCTAATTTCGAAAAAAAATTTGGTTATTTGCAGCTATTGTCAAATTAATAATTGTTGTGCAAGAAATTCAAATTTTTAATTTCGCGGGCGGTCCGTCTTTTTTGATCTCCAAGCTATTTTTGAATTCACGCAGTTGGAAATGAAAGTGGGCGGACCACCCGCGAGAAGAAAAATTTGAATTCCTTGCACAACTATTATTAATTTGACAGTAATTGAACCGATCGGTTTCTGACAAATATCAGATTTTCAGTTTTCCGGTTAGGCTATTCTTAGTTTTGAAAGGTGCAGTGAAAGGTGCAATTTCCCTGTGTGGTTTTAAAGTTCCGAAACATCCTCAGCGCTGCTTGTATGAATTACAAGCTTAGAAAAGTCACGGTTTCGAAACCTTCTTATCTCAAATTTCCACTGTTTTCAAACGTTAGTATAATCCTTTTCAATTTTTGAAATATGACAGTTGCGAAATATTCTAACTCCGTATAATTTAGGATCAAGGGAATGTTTCGAAAGGTTTCCGTTCCAATATCTAATGTTAGGAAAAATTCTAAATATCTCAATTCTGTTCCATTCTGTTTTTCAGCAAATACGATGCTCCAACAGTTTCAATTAGCCCGATTCCGAGGAATCGTAATTATGGAATAGTTGAGTTATGGGATGAACTAGTTTCGAAATGTTTTGAATTGGGAATTTCCTGGTGCCAAAAATTGAAAATCGAAATGTTCTGTCTAATCTAGGAAAGGCAGAGTTTTGAAACAGGTCATTTTTGGAATGCCACAGTTCTGAACCGCCTCGACCTGGGGCTATGGTTCCAGAACGAACCGGTTTCACAACAGCTCAGTTTTTGGACAGTCTCGATTAGAAATCACCGGTTTTTAGGTTCCAAAAAGTCCCTTTTCGAGAAAAGGCCGAAAATATCTCAGTTTCAGAATCGCAAAATTTTAATTTTTTTTTCTGAAATCACAATAATAATTAGCTCGACCTATACTGTCGGTTCTGAAATGTCTCAATTCCAAAATTTTAGAGTTTCAAGAAATGCATTTCTGAATGTGATCTGACATTTGAATGCTTCATCTGATTTTCCACTATCATGGGTCTGAAAACTCTATTCTGTGAAATGACACAGTTACTGTAACAACTGTATTAGAAGAGCATGTTGTTTTGTTTTTTTTTTTAAGTTTTGAGGGTTTCTCTAATAGAGATAGATCTTTCTTGTTCCGAGCACACTCCCGGAGCCCTCGTATTAGAGGGGCTCTTCCATTCCAGGTGCCTTTCTAATACAGTTCTGACAGTACAGAACAACAAGGTTCATGAGAGTCCCAGTTTCAAAATGGCTGAACTTTTTAAATGAGGACTGTAATCAAATTATTTTATTTCCACTGTTTCGTTCATTTCACATGTTTTTGTGAAGAAACATAAAATTTCTTTCATTTTAGCATGAAAAACGTAGGAAAAAAGCGAAAAATACAGAGGAAACGGCCACGCGTTGTCGGATACTCGGCCAGAAGGCCGCCAACCTGTAACTCGCGATTTTGGGCGTAATTTCGGCGCTTCAGAGCGATTTTTGAGCAATTTCTTCATGCGCAATGGAATCAGCATGGAAAAATAAACAAGAAATGGAAATTAAAAAATGTGACTATAGTCCTCCTTTAAAGTTACAAAACATCTCAGGTTCAAAATTTGCTTGATTTCGAAGTTTCGGTCAAGAAAAACGATTGTCGAGCTTCTGTGACTAATTTACAAACTTCCCATCTACTTACCCTTGCCAATGATCACACAACATCTCAATATTATTATACAAATGATGACAGACTTCACATCGAATCGGTGCATCCTCAATTCCAGCAATCCTTCCTTGATTATTATGATTCAAATTATTCGAATTTCCAATCATCATCATTCCATTATTAGTAATATTATTTTGATTTGTTCCATGATTATTCATAATCATCGGCTGATTATGATGATACATTTGTTCTTCTTGTTGAATGATGACGTCATCATCTGGAACTACAGTATCCATCCATTCGGTGACCGAGTGAGCACGATGAGCCTGCTCGTCGTTGTGATCTGCAGCCAGGCCGTATTCGGCAAATGATTGGGCTGACATGGCCATTGTCTGAAAAATTTTTGAATTTCACGGGATTTTTTGTGCGGATTTTTGAAATTTTTGCTGTTTCTCGGTTCTTGTGTTTAAGTTACAAAACTACAATTTTCAGTGAAAAACAGCTCCACATTATAACTAGTACAGTTTTGGATCACAAACTACAAAAAATGAAAAATGGGCGGGGCTTAGACTACTAAAATGACAAAATGGGCGGAGGCAACTTCATGGAAAATTTTTGAATTTTGCGGGGTTTTTGGATGTGAATTTTTAAAATTTTTAGTGAGAAACAACTGTACACTCTAAATACTGCTGTTTGGGACTACAAACTACAATGATAGACTACAGAAGCTGGACTACAAAATACAAGTTTGAAGCTGCTTAAACTACAAATTGTGCAGGGCTTAGACTTCGAAAACTACGAACCGGGCTAGGATTTAGACTACATAGGCTACAATGTTGGTTCTAGAAAGTGCGAAGTTGGACTACCCACTACTGTTTTATAAACTACAAAATTTGGACTATAAAAACAAAAAATGGGCGAAGCTTAGGCTACAAAATCTACAAAAAGTACAAAGCTTAGACTACAAAAACTACAGACTGGGCGGGGCCTACACTAGAAACTACAAAGATTGAGCGCTACCTAGACTACAAACTACAAGCCTTAACTATATCTTGAGCACAATCTAAGAATGGAAAAGAAATAATGGCCTAGAATACCCCTTTGTGAAAAGTTCGTCCACCTACCCTATCAACATGTACAACACATTGATAATTGGTGTCTCCGCCATGACTGATTCTCGTATGCTGTTTTAGAGCCACTCGACTATGGAAGACCTGGGGACAATGAGCACATTGGACAGGTTGACGATCGTGAACTTCGGCATGAAGGGATAGGAGTTCTGAAATATTAGATAAATATATTAGTTTTTGATTGATTTTGAAGTTTAGCTGTAAGTTTATTGGAACAGTGAACATCTTTCCCGCTTCGAATAATTTTTTTTTCCAAATTTCATCTGTTTCTCAAACCCAACAAGTCAACTAAAGAATTTTGGTTTTCGATTATCCAAAGGTAGAACTTCTTTCTATGAAGGCAAATAAAACAATAAATTTTTGGTGCTGAAATCCAAAAATTTGAGAAATTGATACATTTGAAGCTTGGCTATCATTACAGGCATGTTTGAAACACAACAAAAGCCATCTGAAACAGCCAATTTTTCACCCAAAATTTTCAAATTTTCGTCTTTTTCAGTAAGGAAAAACTACGAATTTTATTCACAAGCTGCCCTAGATAATGAAAAATTGACTGATCTACAATTGAACTTTTCTATTTTATTACTCGCGAATCTGAAATTTCGTGCTTTATGGGGAAAGCAACAGTGTTCCAAATAGTAGTACTATGTAGTTAAAGAGACACTAAAACAGTGAATTTTCAAGCATTCAATTCCTTGGTAGTTTTTCCATTTCAAATCGTCAAACTGATTTTTAAAACCAATCCGACACTAAAATCTTATCTGAAACCGCAATTTGAAGCTCTAGAAATTTCAAAACTGTCAGTTTTTAGAGAGATTTTGGCGGGTACAACAGCTGAAATTTCAACTCACGAGCAGTCCTGAACGATTTATGACACGTCCAACACAAATGAGTCTTGCGTGGAAGATGTCGGGCACGGTGTTCCTTGATTTGACGGGCAGTTGTAAGACGTTGTGGTGGGCGACATTGACGACATATCACGACACTGGAAATTAGAGAACATTGAGCATGATGCCTATAATTCAAAAAAATGTTTTTTTTTTCAAATTTTCGAGGCCGTGAAAGCACTAGTTCTAGTTTTAGATTATTTCTTTCGAAATTTTATTGAAACAGCAGAAAAAATGTTGGCACGGTGCCAATTTTTGAGGATTTTTAAGCTTCGGATGAACTATCGGGGCTCACAACAAGATCGTCTCGAAATTGAATGTTCTGCAATGCACATTTCATGAAATGGTAGAAAAAAATTCCTGAGCTTTCCACGCGCCAATGACAAATAACGTAAAACCTGTTTTAAAAGGGCACCTGGGGTGGAACAAAAATGGCAGTACATGACCTTTTATTACAGGTTGTAAGGCAGATACGAATCTGATTTCCCGTACACTGGCGATGTGCCAATATCAGCAGGTTTTGAACAAATCAGCGATGAAAAAAAGATTGAGTTTCCGTGATTCAAACTAAAAATTAGAACTTGGCACGGTGCCAAGTTTTCAAAACTCTATAGCTTACATTAATATTACAGTATCTCGTGTTGGATTTCATTATATTTGTTGATCAAGAGATGATGCACTGTTTTAGCACCAACTCGAACGTAATTGAAAATATTTTGAAACTGTATAAAATTAGAAATATCAAAAAATTTCAGCTAGTTTTTTTTT
Source organism: Caenorhabditis doughertyi (assembly GCA_963572265.1). Taxonomy (NCBI): domain Eukaryota; kingdom Metazoa; phylum Nematoda; class Chromadorea; order Rhabditida; family Rhabditidae; genus Caenorhabditis; species Caenorhabditis doughertyi. Next base: position 7,498,385 of record OY751553.1, on the reverse strand, counting down.
ACAATTTGCTCTGTGCGGCAGTGAAATAGTTATACAGAGCCTTATTTTAAAACGTTGGCATCGTGCCAAATACTTGAGAAATTACAGTATATTGAAAAAAAAGTAACTGTTTCAAAATCCAAAAAAGTTCATACCGGAAACTCTTTGAAACAGTGTGTCTTTGTTCCTTTTTTGGAATTTCGCTGCTCTTAAAGGCTAAAAAAGATACGGAGCCTATCCAAAACAAACAAAAAACAACTAACCGATTATTAGCCAACAATTGATTATGTACACTTCTAGAAGCGAGTCGTCGATTACAAATGTGATCTTCGTAGACTTGTCGGGAGGAGAATTTCTGAAAATTTTTTGGGATTTTTTTTTCGGTTTCAAATCTTCTAGTAAGTTGTTTTTAACTTGCAATTTCAATTCGTGGAGTGTGGAAAGCAAACAAAAAAACAGAAAAAAAATGATAGAGGGACGAGTTTTGGTGGTCATGGCCTAGAATTACGCAAACTAACTGAAAAGAAAAACCTAGGCCACGGTCATTAAGCTTTTCGCGGATTTTTTTTCTGTTTCAAAATTTTGAGAAATTAAAATTCGAAGATAAAAAATTGTTGGTCCGCTCAAATTCCTTTTGAAAGATATAAAAATAAAGCAAGAGCCTTCACACTGTTCAAGGCCACGGTCACCAAAATCTAGTCCCTCAACCTGCAATTGAGGTCCATGCCCCTATATTACAGGTATTATGGCTCCCTTCAATTACCTGATGACAAGATCCACAAATAACCGAATGTTGCTCATCTTGATGTTGTCGAAATTCTTGTTGACTAAAGAAATTGAGATCACAAAGTGAGCAAAATTGTTGCTCCTGCTGGGCTTCTTCATCCAGCTGTTGCTCTTCGTAATGTTTTTGCATGTGCCAGATGAGAGAGGCTCGGAGAACAAAACTGGAAAAAGTGCCGCTTTATTAGAGGTGTTTCTTTATTTGAGAATTTAGGATGTAAGAGTTTTTTAATCAATTGGGCAAGTTCTGAACATTCGACTTCAAACAGCTTCATGGACTAGAGTTCATGGACTAGAAATTTTGATGATTTTCCTAGGCCACAGCTTTCTTTCATGATATTTCAAATCTAGCGGTTTCACTGGGAACATAAAGTGGTTTTAATTGGAATTTAGCCGGTTTGTTTTCTTAGATCTTGAAAATATAAAGTTTTTGGGGCTTTTTATTCAGTCCGGATCGGTTCGAAATCGAAATTTTTTCCACCTTTTTAACTTAAATCTCTACCTTTTATCACAAAAATCACATTTTCGCTCTCCTCCACCTTGAGAATCTCTCCATCTGTATTCAGATTTCAGGTGCAGTCTTTTGTGTTTTGCCAACATTTGCTCATCTCGAAACTCTCTTTTGCATGTCTTGCATATATGACGTTCGTAGGTGGGAAGTACTGAAAAAACGAATTTTTTGTTTTATGACCTAGAATTTTCAAAGTTAGGCCATGAACAGCAAAATCAAGTTCCCCCGTGTTTTTGGCGCAGAAATTTCGAACTTTTTGTCGATTCAAGGCAAACTTCTAGGTTACTGATGACCGCGGCTTAGAAACTTCACAGGAAAAAATTTTAGGCCACGGCCACCAAAACCAAGCCTCACCTTTAGTAACCTTTACATGCGGCGCTTTCCTATGACACGTTCTCTTATGGCGAGTTAGAGATCCGAGGTTATTGAATACAGTAGGACAATCAGCGCATTGGTACTTATTCCGATCTTTTGAATCCTGATCAACTGGATGGATTTGACGCATGTGACGATCGTGGTTTGATTTCTGGAAAGGCAGATTTAGGGTTACGGTAGCTACAGTATGTGTTATAGAGTGGATACAGTAGGTACAGTATGACAGGTTACGGTAGTCTCAGTTCTAGAGCGTGATAGAGCGGATATATTCAGAAGTTACAGTACCTTGGGTTACTGTAACCCCAGCTATCTACAGTAATGCTCATTACGGTAGTGATTGTAGTTTATCATTTCTGATTCTTTACAACTGTTCAAATATTATGGAAATGCGATTGAGGAAATTGAGACTAGAATTATTTTGTGTTACTGTAGGTACAGTAATTTTTTTCCTGATACGCTCGGTTTACTGTTTTAACAGGTAAACATTCGACTATCAAATTTTTTGACACTATTATTTTTCTATCATAAAAAAGAAACAGTAAGCTTGCCTGTAGGATTACGTTAGGTGCAGTAATACTGAGATGGTGAAGGTACTTCTTAATTTTTTGTAATGATAAGAGAAACGATAGAACACTCCAAAATTTGACTTGAATAATGGCAGGTACAGTAACTTTTTGAATTTTCGAATAGTTTCAGAAAAACTGGATTTTGATTACTGTAGGAGAATACGGTAGGTGCAGTAAGCTCGAAGATTTCAAAGCAATTCTCTTTTTTGGTATTTAACTTTAGTGCAAATTCAACCAAATAAAATCTACGACAACAACTTGGTCATTGGTAAAAAATATGAAAAGTTCTTATGGATTACTGTAGCTACAGTAGTCTAGAGTTGTCAACTAGATAGGCTGGGATAACTGTAGAAAAGTGAACTGTAGTTAAGGTACTGGAGTTGCAGTATGTGTTCTAGAGTGAAATATGGTTGGTACAGAATGCCAGGTTACAGTAGCAATAAGGTTATCACAATAATCTAGATTGTAGACCATGATAGAGTGGATACATTCAGAGGTTACAGTACCTTAGGTTACTGTAGCCACAGTTATCTACAGTAATGCAGATTACGGTGTTTGCTGAATTTTTTCGTTTCTGATTCTTTAAGACTGTTACGATATCATGTCAATAAGGAAATTGAGACCAAAATGATTTTGTGTTACTGTAGATACAGTAATTTTTTTACTGCTACACTTAGATTACTGTTTCAACATGTGAACTTTGGACTATTAACTTCTCTAGAAACTTTTTTTTAAATGTAAAGCACAAAAAATAAGTTCGCCTGTAGGATTACGGTAGGTACAGTATTACTGGGATGTTCGAGGTATTTCTCATTTTTTGTGATGATGAGAGAAACGATAGGACAGTCCAAAATTTGAATTGAATAATGGCAGGTACAGTAATTTTTTAAAAATTCGAAACGTTTCGGAAAAAAAACTCTATTTGGATTACTGTAGGAGAATACGGTAGATACAGTAAGCTCGAAGAATTCAAAGCAATTCTCCTTTTTTGGTATTTAACTTTAGTGCAAACTGAACCAAAAAATAATTTATGACAACAACTTGATCATTAGGTGAAAAAGTATTAGATATTCTTAAGGGTTACTGTAGATACAGTAATCCAGAGTTGTCAACTAGATATGCTGGGATTACTGTAGAAAAGTGAGACAAGAGTTCCCGAAACTGTCCTAATCCTCTCCTGAATAAAAGAAAACACATTTGATATATTATACAAAAATTATCTCAGTAACTCTAGGATTACTGTAGATACAGTAATTTTTTTGTCAAATTGGAAAGGATTACTGTCAGATTACGGTAGGTACAGTAGACCAAACTGTTCCAATCTTGTTCCAGATAGAAAGAATGCCTTATCAAATTATATCGGATGAACAATATTTGAGAAATTTTAGGATTACTGTAGTTACAGTAATCCAGATTATCAAATTTTAGGCTTCCAAGCCCCAAATATTTACCTTCGAAAAGCTCATTCCACAAATCTGGCATACAATCTGTTTTGCATCTCCATGCACTGTCTTATTATGCTCCTGAAGGCCAGCCTTATGACGATACTCTTTTCCACAAATTGCACATTTCCATTTGGGAATTGGAGGAATCGGAGACGAAGATGTGCCAGGTTGAGAGGTGGAAGCTTCTGGAAAAAAGGGGATTTTGACAAGATTTTGGTTTTCAAAAAGGACCAAGAAAATTATTATGAGCGATCTACAGTCAAATTGTGTTTAATTTGGTTCAAAAATGAAATTTAAACAATATGCTTTACTAGTGGATTTTTCTTTTTTTTTTTAATTTAATTGGAGCTATTCTGAAACGGAAAAAATTTTGGAAGTTAAAAGACTGAAAACAGTTGATTTTTTCATACGGTGTATTACCACTGCAGTTGCGGCGCACTTTTTATTTAAGCCACGCCCCTAAATAAGTGAAAATACAAATTATGACTTTCAAGGCTCCGCCCAGTGGTTCAAAATCCGCTCGTCACATGTTTATTTCAATTCACCGTTTCATTCATGTTTTGATAATTTCTAACAACTTTTTGAGGGGATAATGACTTAAGCAATTCTCGAAAAAACGACCTCCAAAAGTAGATGTAACGATCAGTAATTTTAACCAGAACTTATGATAGTTCGCTGGAACAGGCAAAAAATCTGGACGAAAAGACGACAAAGATTATTATTTCCAGTGGCTGTTAACTTGACATTAACAATTATCTTTTCATTCGTTTTTCTTTCTTTCTGCTGTTCTAAATACATTTCGTCCAAGACATTGTAAACAAATGGTACTGCCTACTGTCTGCGAGGTTCTCAATCTTTTAAGTAACTTTTCGAAAAAGGGTAAAATTTATTAAAAATGGGGAGGAATCCCCTTATTTTGAGTGTTTTCTGGGTTGGTTTCTGTATAAACCGAAGTTTTAAACACCAAAAATGAAAACCTTGAAGTGTTTTTAAAAAGGTTAGTGTTTCAAAAATTTGGTTTGAAAAAAACAAAAATTCATGAGCTTCGTTATAGTCAACGCATGCGTCTGCATACCCGCTCTATTGCAACCCCGCCCACCTCGTAAAAATAGTTCTCCTTTCGGAGAGAGCGGCAGACACGCAGACAGTAACGTGTCTGCCGCTCTCTTCGAAAGAAGAACTATTTTTACGAGGTGGGCGGGGTTGCAATAGAGCGGGTATGCAGACGCTTGCGTGGACTATAGATGGTTGAAATATTTATAAACAATTTTTCGAAGATTCCAGAATCTCATATTTCGAAATTGCTCGAATTTGGCCCCGCTCACTTTTAGCGAAATAGTTCTTCCATCCGAGACAGCAACCGAGACTATCTGCGTTTCCTCACTCCACACACTCTTTTTACACAAGTGGGCGGGTCTAGATTAGAGCGAATTTTCAAAATTTTGCTTTTACGGTTTTCAGCGCTTTTTTAGTGTTTTTCTTTCTAAACCCTTCCCCAAAAAAAAAACTCACTATTTCTCAAATGAATCATCATGTGTCTTGTGAGTTCTGCTGGCCTTACGAACATTTTCTCACACTCTTCACATTGAAATTTCTTCACTCGAACTGGAGGTTTCCTTTTATGAGACGGCTTGGGTAATTCCGGCGGTTTTTTCGGTTGTAATTTTGATAGAAGAGTTTTTGGAGCAGGCTTTTGATCGGTGGTTTTCTTTCGTTTTCTATTGACGACACTGGAAAAATTAGGTAATTTTTCAATGAAAATTCGGGTTTTCAGGGGGAAATTTTGGGGTTTTTCAAAAGAAAATGAACTTCCGAGCGAAAATTTTTGAAAAAAATTCGGTTTTCAGTTTGAATTTTGAGTTTTTAGGTCAAAATTTCGAAAAAAATCTTACTTTTCCGCCTTTTTCTCGGCCAAATGTAGTAAACAATGGGCTGCGGACTCTTCCAGCGTCACTATTTTTTGACATTTTGGGCAAAATGACAACTCGTAGACCTCATCTGAATGATCACGACGAGCATGACGATCCAGCTCTTTCTGAAAAATCATACTGTCTTCATTTCTCAAACTATTTCATTTCTGTCCCACCCACTATTGAAGCAGATAAGTCTGGCTTAGAATGGGCGAGGCCATATGAGACAGTATGCGAAATGAAGAGAGTTTAGACAAACATACCTCATTATCAAATTCAATTTCACACTGATCACATTTCAATTCATCCGGTTTCAGATGTATTTTCACGTGTCCAATGAAGGCGGTGAAACGAGAGAAGCCAGTTCGAGTGGGCTCTTTCGGGCAGAATGGACAAAGGGTTCCTCTGTTGAAATCAATCTGAAAAAAAGGGAGGAGTTGGTGGGCGGAACTAAAAAATGGGGCGGAGCTTAAAGTTATTCAAAGAAAAATGTGCCTTGAACACGCTGTTGATTACTTGCGAGTGTGATCTTGTTACGGCGAACTGTAGTTTTTGTAGTTACCGCTAGTTTTTGGTGAGGCTAAGACTACATAAACTACAAAGTTCTTCAGCCTCACCAAACCTGAGAGTAACATTCCGGTTTGAAGGCGCAGCCACTGAAGGAATGAAGCCCAGTTAGGTGAATTTAGTGAGGCTAGGCGGTTTTGTAGTTTTTGTAGTCTTAGCCTCACCAAGAACTGGCATACAAGCTCTGAAATTTTCTGTAGTTTCTGCTAGTACTCAAATTTCCGAAAAAGAAAAAAGAAAAAAATCGTGTGCTCTTTCCCCTATCAAAATCAAAATGAAACTTTTGAAACAGAAAATATATTTTCCGGCGTGAACCAGTAGTTTCCGCCCATTTCCGTTTTTCTGTAATAACAGGCAAAACAGACTCCTTTGGGAAATTTTTGAAAATTCAAAATTTTGAATGAAATTTTGCCAGGAAAAAAAGTCTGTTTCTTGTCTATTTTTTCAAATTTTTATCATATAAAATGCGATTTTTATTCGATTTACTGATTAGGCAAAATCCTTAACCTCGCTTTGCTGATTTTTGGGAGAAAAAAAATTGTGCAAGTGCTTTTTTTATTAATTTTCGGAAATTCTTCGTTATGACGTCTTTTAATGGCTTCTGACAGAAAAGAACCTATTTTTGTAGTTTATTTCGAATTGTGGGCTTCAAAAACGGAATTTCTTAATCAATTTTATGGTGTTTCTGGGACGAAATCTCTAAAAGACGCAATTTTTAGCTTGTTTTCTATAGTCGGAAAACCTTATTTTGGTCGATTTTTTTTTGTTTTTTTTCTGGCATTGTACCAGACGCTTTAGGTTTTTCGGGGGGAAAATTTCAGAAAGTTTTTTTATCCTTGATTTGCAGCTTCTTTCCCCACTGTTTCCCTCATTTTACTCACCCTTTTTGAGTGCTCCAACACCTTGTGAACCTTTAAATTCTTCTCAAAATTGAATTCTTTTTGACACGTGGCGCATTCAAATTTTTGAGATTTCGTCCTGGAACACGTGGCAATGTCATGAGCCATTGTGTCGTCAACTTTCGAACAACACTCCATACAATAAATATCTGGGCGATCGATTTCTTCGTCAGTGTCATCTGAATCCTCTTCTTCTGAATCATCATCGTCAACGTCTTCTTCTTCTTCTTCGACGTCTTCTTCTACTATTTCCATCGGCGCATAACTAATCGGTTCTAGTTCTAAAGGCGGTGGTGGCTGAAGATTCTGAAGCCCAATATCGACGTGATGATTCTGATTCGGATTATTATCGATTATTGGAACATATAGAAGATCCTGAGGCACATAATTGTCCGTTTGTGGGGGAAGAAGCTCTTGGAAAGGCTGAAAAATTCAAATTTCCCGCTAAAAATCTGAACTTTTAAAAAAAAATTCTTACATCAAAATTAAAATCGTAATTATTATTGAAAAGATATGATGGATCGGCTGGCTCTGATCGTACACTTGACGCATTTTCGTGCCTTATTCGATCCCACGAAGCGTTGTGACGTTCACGATACTGTTGTGTCGTCGGGTCATAATCCATTTTTGGCTCTAATTCTTGAATTTTTTTAAGTTCAGAGGGAAAAAATGGGGTTTTTGCGCGAAAATAGATGGAAAAATGACCTATTTTGTGCTGGAAAGAAGCTAGAAGGGGTCAAAAAATAAATAATTTTATACATAATAAATAGATTTTTCTGGAAAATTTAACAAAATAAATACATACAAAATGAGCGACAGGAAAGAGTGGAATGCAAGGAAGATGGGGAATTTCGAGGGAAAATAGCTTGAAAATTCATATATGATTTTTTGGCTTTTCCAACCACGAAATCTCTCGAAAAACCAAAAGTTTCGTTGTTTTTTCCTTGAAACCAAGAGAAATCAATATAAAAAGTGCGAAAAAAAATTAATTTTTTTAACATTTTTCACCAATTTTTAAGCAATTTTTCCACTTTTCCTAATAAAAATATGAACTTTTAGAGCTTTTCCCACCAAATTAACAAATCAAAAAGCGTTTTTCAAATTGGAAAGTGAGGGTAAATCGGGCAATTTTATATCCTTCAACTGCTGCGAAATGTTCATATTCTTCACAGCGGACACTGCTCTCGCCGGTGCCGCCGTTATTCCAGCCTCTTGCTTCTGAATCTTGTCCTGCTCCTGAATCCTTTGCAATATTTCATTCATATTCGTCTCCAGAACCATTCCGCCCATCACAATTTCGCCAAGAATGTGATGAACACGATCCACGTGGAAAATCAGGTCCAGTTCGCAAACGTTCTCGAAGCAACGGTCAAGGGTTTCGACGAAAACCTGAAGATTTTTAGGGGTTTTTCGAGAAACTTATAGTATTTTTATGATAAAATTACCTGAATTAAATCCAGAATTCCCAATTCACTTTCCGACGAATCTACACAGAAAATGAAGTACAACGTGGCATAATGGCGATAAATCAAGCGATAATCGTTCCCATCGATAAGAGTTCCTCCTTCCAAAAAATTGCAGACATTATCATCGCGTTTTGAAACTAATTGAAACGTTTCTCGAACGATTTGCTGCTGCATTTCCTCCGAATAATGCTGATAGAACTTGAGAAGACGTGGTTTCCCATGATTGTTGATGACAAGAATCGCTTTTATCATCTGAAAATTTTACTTTTAATGGGGAAATTAAAAATTTGCATTGAAAAAACAACGTTTCAGTCAGAATCAATTCGATTCTCCATTCATTTTTTCTCTCAGATAAGATAAAATTCAAAAAACCACATATTCCAACATTGAAAATCGCTAAAGTCAATTAATTTTATACTTTTCTCATTGATTTCTTCATGTTTCTCATTTTTTCTCCACAAAAACTAAAAAATTCAATCAAAATCCGTGCAAAACAAGCATGAAACGTCGAAAATCAATGAATTTCCCTTTGTCGCTGTTCCCTCGCCGTAAATCGACACAAGATCGCGGCGAGACCCGCCGCCGGCGACTACGGTCTTGTGTGCGCCTTTAATTCTTCTCCGCGATTATTTTTTGGGCCTTTTTCTCTTTTTCACTTGTTTTTGGCCTATAAAGTATGATTTTTTCGCAATTTTTTCTCAAATTAATTGAAAAATGTGTTGAAAAACAAATATTTGCACTTTTTATCGAGGTTTTCTCGCGAAAAAACGAAGAAATCGCGGTTTTTTTCCACCAAAAGAGAAAATTTTTCATATTTACCCATTTTCGTAATTTTTTGAACTTTAATTGAGTGCAAAAATTGTTTTCGGTGTTTACCGAAAATTGCGAGTGTGAAATGTATTATTTTTTGTTTGTTTTCGTCTCTTTTCTTGTTCGCCTCGTGGAACGTTTCCCGTTTAATTTTCATCAGTTTCAGGTAATCTTCCTTGTCGAAATGACGAAGGTTCACTACTCCCGGGCACCAGAAAACAGCACCAAGTCGTGCAAGGCTCGCGGAACCGATCTCCGCGTTCACTTCAAGAACACCCATGAGGCCGCTATGGCTCTTCGCGGTATGCCACTCAGACGTGCCCAAGCCTTCCTCAACCACGTCAAGGAACACAAGGAGATCGTTCCATTCAGACGTTTCCACGGAGGAATTGGCCGTGCCGCCCAGACCAAGCAATGGAACACCACCCAGGGAAGATGGCCAGTCAAGTCCGCTGACTTCCTTCTTGACCTCTTGAAGTGAGTTTTTATTCTCTTCGCATGTTTTTTATTCGTGATTTCTCTGGAACTCAACGTAATTTTTCCAGGAACGCTGAGTCCAACGCCGAATACAAGGGACTCGATGTTGACCACCTCGTCATCGAGCACATCAACGTCCAACGTGCCGCCAAGCTCCGCAGAAGAACTTACCGTGCCCACGGAAGAATCAACCGTGAGTTTCAGTGCCTTTTTACTTATTTGCGAGAGCCTGACCTCGGTTTGAAGAAGCAGCTGAAAATGCTCATCGAGTCTCGTCAAGCTTGCAGTTTTTTTATCTGGGAGTTTCTGTCACCGTGACAAGACCCGATAGTCATTTCTCTCTGCGCCTTTAAACGAGGTTTCTGTGTTTTGAAGAAAGCATTGCGTTATTAAAAGTAATCTCGCTGTCATTCTCATTATCTATTTTCAGCATACATGTCCTCACCATGCCACATGGAGGTCATCTTGGCCGAGAAGGAAGACGTCGTCTCCAAGCCAACCGATGATGTTCCAAAGGCCAAGAAAGAGTCGAAGAGAAAGCAACGCCGCCAGTTGGCCCGCGGAGAATTCTAAGTAAATTCTTGTTGATAAATGTTTTGTTTGTTCGCAAGTGTTCTTTTTATACTCGAAAGCAAAGTACAGGGTCGGAAAAAGTATCTAATAATGCTAGATAGATCTTCGAAAAAAGATCGTGTTCTCAGATGTTGCCCGTAAAGAAAGTCGTGTCTCAAACAGTTTCCATCCTCGGTCGCTCTGTAACTCCTACCGATCAGCTGGCATTGATCAAAAAGTCCGGAGTAGATCGTGAAATCAAAGATCTCCTCAGACAGTGTCTCATTTCCGCAATGAATTTCCAGTCATCCAGCAAAGAAAGTCTTGAAAAATCAAAAACATTGGTTCGAAAAGCCGCCGATAGTCCCTGTGAAATCACTTCGCGTTCCGCCGCCTTCACAGCTGCCTCAGCAATGAAGCTAAAAAAGTGGAATGATGTGGATGAGATGCTTCAGTTATCATCATACTGTCCACCAGCAATCACAAGTTCCATTCGTATCAGATCTCTCGCAGAGCAGACAAAGTTAAATGAAGCGCTGCTCGAGTTGGAAAAAGTGCTGATGTTTGAAGAAGAGGTTTTTTATTCCGGAAATTACAGTGTCAGTGATGAAGCGGTAAGTTTGAAAAGAGGAAAACCCCGCGAGTGTTCGAAATTCAAATTTCAGCTAGATTCCTTATGCGAAGCGATCAAAGCCGAACCGGAGAGCGCAGAGAAAATGAAAAAATTTCGAAATCTTCAGAGAATTATAACCAAATATGGACGGAGAACAGAAAAAACGATTGAGGATCTGCTTTTTAGCCCTCTTCGCGTGGAAAATGTGGTGGAATCAGAAGGAGAGGAGATTGATAAAAGTTTTGTAAATTCCGAAAAATTCGAGGAATTTGTGAAAAAAATTCCATATTTGAAAGACGAGAAACCTTCGGGAAAAGTCTAGAATTGAATGAAAAATTTTGATTTCTTCATTTTTTGGTTTTTGAAGAAAATTTGAAATCGGCAATGGAGCGCGATTCCATTTTGAAAATGGGAAATAATTTGAGAATGCAAATGCGCTCTATTGATAAATTTTTAAAATAAAAAAAAATTTAAACAGATTGTCAATAGAGCGCGATCGCATACAAAATTGCAGGGAGCGAAGTGAAAAAAATTGAAAAAAATATGCTAGAAAAAAATGCAATTGCGCTCCAATGAGATTTTTTTTGAATACAATAGAGCGCACTTACTTCCAATCAAAAATTTCAAATTTTTCATTCACAAATATCAAAAATCAAAACGATTCTACATAGCAATCGATTTAGTTTCAGTCTTATCAAGTAGTGTTGAAGTCTCTGTGGCTCCGCCCACTGTCGAAGTACCTCCGGTGGTCCCTCCTCCAGTCGAAGTTCCTGTAGACGTTCCGGTGGTAGTCCCGCCTCCTACAGTAGTCCCTCCGGTGGTTCCTTGAACTGTGACGTCACCAGTGACAGTGTTTCCGAATCCGACGCCAGTGATACCGCCAGTGGTTCCAGAGACATCACAACCGTACCGTTTGTACATTCCACGGTACCTGGAAGAAGAAATATTGGGTTGAGGGACTAGTTTTTTAGTGATTTGGAGTTCTAGGCCACCGGTTTTCGAACGATTTTTTTTGGCAGGGACTAGAGAAACTTTCTGAAAAAAAAACTGTTTCACAAGTTTTTCGTTTAAATTGTCTGCATTTTTTCCCTGATTTTGTTGCCCAAGTTTCAGAAACCAAACAGTAGAGAATCCTAGGCCATCAATACTCGTTTTTCGAAAAAGCCAGGTTTGAATATTTTTTTAAATGTTTCACAAAAACGAGAAAACAGATTCAGGTTACAATGACTTCAATTCGATTGTTTCCATATAGTATTTCAAAAGTTCGCATGAACTAGGTTTTGCTAGAAAGAATCCTAGGCCACCAATATTATATTTTCTCAAAAAAAGCTGATTTTCTGTTAACATTTTTCACCGTTTCAAGCAATACCAAAAACAGAGTTAGATAACAGTTTGATTTTTTTAAAAAAAGGGCTCGCGAAACTTTAACAGTTTCTGAAAAAAAAACTGTTTCAAAAATTTTTCATTTTAATTGTCTGCATTTTTCCCTGATTTTGTCGCCGAAGTTTCAGAAACCAAAAAATAGAGAATCCTAGGCCACTAATATTCAATTTATTCAATAAAGAAAAAGCTAGTTTCAAAGAATTTTTTAACTGTTTCACGAAAATGAGAAAACAGATTCAGGGAATAATGACTTCAATTTGATCGAAGATGGTCTTTCTCTTACATGTATTACTCCCCAAGTGTCACCCCTAGTTTCCAACGGCACTAGGGGCAAAAGTTAGACCCCCCGAGGGGTAGAACTTTGCGATACTTTGTTTTTTGAAAAGCGGCCTATTTTCAGATTTTCAGATGTTTTTCAATTTTATGAAAGTTTTAGGTTTTTTGATCGTAACTCAATTAAATTGAAAGATTTTTACAAAGTTAAATAACGAAATTGTAGATAAAAATTAGATCTTATTTTTTGCTTCACTGACCGTTTGTGCCAAAACACGATCAAAGGACCAAAACGGACCACAAAGTGGGATCGAATGAAAAATTTTGCTAAGTTTTTTTTGGAATATATTTCATTCGATTCTACGTTCAAAATGAAGCAGAACCTCATTTTTCCTTTCCTCAAGTTATCGTCATTTTCGGAAGAAAAATTTGATTTTTTAGCTAAAAATGACTTTTTTGGCATGGATGGAGTTGTTTAGGCTGATTTTTGATCGAACCAAGGGCTAATATGGTCAGAAATTATCTGATTTGTCGCTCTAGTAACATTTTATGACGTTTCCCACCGAAATTTTCAAGTTTTGAAATTTTAATTTTTTTCAAAAAAAAATGTCAACTCATTTTGGCAAAATTATCAAAATTTCAAAACTTGAAAATTTCGGTGGGAAACGTTATAAAATGTTACTAGAGCGACAAATCAGATAATTTCTGACCATATTAGCCCTTGGTTCGATCAAAAATCAGCCTAAACAACTCCATCCATGCCAAAAAAGTCATTTTTAGCTAAAAAATCAAATTTTTCTTCCGAAAATGACGATAACTTGAGGAAAGGAAAAATGAGGTTCTGCTTCATTTTGAACGTAGAATCGAATGAAATATATTCCAAAAAAAACTTAGCAAAATTTTTCATTCGATCCCACTTTGTGGTCCGTTTTGGTCCTTTGATCGTGTTTTGGCACAAACGGTCAGTGAAGCAAAAAATAAGATCTAATTTTTATCTACAATTTCGTTATTTAACTTTGTAAAAATCTTTCAATTTAATTGAGTTACGATCAAAAAACCTAAAACTTTCATAAAATTGAAAAACATCTGAAAATCTGAAAATAGGCCGCTTTTCAAAAAACAAAGTATCGCAAAGTTCTACCCCTCGGGGGGTCTAACTTTTGCCCCTAGTGCCGTTGGAAACTAGGGGTGACACTTGGGGAGTAATACATGTTAGGTATTTCAAAAATTCGCATGACCTAGTTTTTGCCATGCGTGAATCCTAGGTCACCAATATCCAATTTTTTTTCAAAAAAGCCCGGCTTTCATGCTTTTTTTACTGTTGCACAGAAATGGGAATACCGATTCAGGGAAAAAAGACATCATTGTGAGTATATTTTTCTTCTCTATAGAGTCTCAACAATTTGCACGGACTAGTTTTTGCTAGGAAAGAATCCTAGGTTACCAAAACTCGATTTATTCAAAAACCTAGTTTTTGTTAACATTTTTCACCGTTTCAAACAATAGAAAAAACAGAGTTAAAAAACAGTTTGCTTCAATTGGACTTTTGGTAAGTCATCTGTACACAATTCCCAGGGACTAGTATTTACTATTAAAGAATCCTAGGCCACCAATGTTCAATTTCTTCAAAAAAAAAGCTAGCTTTCGACGGTCTTCCATCTTTTTTCCCTGTTTCACAAAAAGGCAAGAACTGAACCAGAGAAAAATTGGTTTCAATCAGATATCGGACCACTGATCTGTACAATATCTCAACAATTAGCATGGACTAGTTTTTGCTAGCGGAGAATCTTAGGCCAGCGTCAGCAAACTTCAAATAGCACTTTTTAAAACTTTTTTTTTCGATTTTCTGTTTCAAAAAAAGTGGATTGATTGAAACAACTTCGAAAAACACATAAGACGTTTTTTGAGGAACGGTAAATTATTTTTGAAATTTCCAAACTTTCGATTTTTGTAGCCGAGTTTTTTCCACGTTCGGCCACATGTTGTTCAAGTTGCATGATAGTTTTGAAACAAAAAACTGGTACTATTAGGTTGGCTAAATTGAAATGCGCGCTATGTTTGCTCGAATATGGATTTCGCAAATCGAAATATTTTCTCGATCTGATTTCTTTATTAGAAAAAGGGGTTTCTGATGGTCATTTTGATATAAATTGTGTCTATGTTTACAATTAATTTCATCGAGAAACAAGAGTCTAAAAAAACTTTGTTGAAAATCTCGCTTTCCAGCTTGACCATCATAAGAATTTCTGAGAACCCTAACGGTTTTCCGAACTTTCAATGTTCCATGGTTAGAAAATGGATACATTGTTCTATCCAATAGTTTCTTTTGATATCGACTCCAGCTTTTTTGAAAACTGTTATATTGGTTTAAAGAGAATTTCTTCCGAATTCGCTTTCAGACTCCGATAACGATGTAACGAGCAGTGATATTATTTCAATTTTTCAATTAAAACCGCTCAAAAATATGTTAAGAGTGGGATGACATCACTTTGGCGTAACGGAAAAAGTCGTTTGATACTGAAAATCGGTATGAAACGCAATTCTCTCGATTTCTAGAGCCTTTAATAGTCCTACTGCACTAACTTAATGAGTTGCTGAAAACCGAAGGAGCTAGCTCAGAAGTTGAGGTTTTGCCGCCTCACAGCCTAGTCTTTGAACTAACTAATGCGCATTTGTTTGCACCGGTGCTGCCCTTCCAGACCGTGAAAAACTCAAGAATCTTCGGAGTGCTAGAATTTGACGACTCATTTTCATCCAACAACAGCTCGCTTAGTTCTTTATCAGAGACACTGAATCTTGGCTCAAATATTGCTCATATTGGCCCAGTACTAATGCAAAATACCATTTAAATTTATCTTGTCAACATCTGTTTTTATAATAGAATCAGCAAAAAACAAAAACGCGCAATTCAATTTAGCCAACCTAATATATTGAAACTTGATATTGAAATTATGAAAATACCAAGAAACAGACAAATTAATTCAAAACCTTTGTTATTATTCTGTATGATGGCCTTAGAAAAACTTAGTCCAGGATTGAAAAATTTCAAGTTTCAAGTTTCAATTTCAAGTTTCAATCAACAAGTTGTCAATAGAGTGCTAGTGCATACGAAATCGCAGAAAACGAAGAGAAAAATGCGCTCCAATGAGATTTTTCAGAACATTTTTGAATACAATAGAGCGCACTTACTTCCAATCAAAAATTTCAAATTTTTCATTCACAAATATCAAAAATCAAAACGATTCTACATAGCAATCGATTTAGTTTCAGTCTTATCAAGTAGTGTTGAAGTCTCTGTGGCTCCGCCCACTGTCGAAGTACCTCCGGTGGTCCCTCCTCCAGTCGAAGTTCCTGTAGACGTTCCGGTGGTAGTCCCGCCTCCTACAGTAGTCCCTCCGGTGGTTCCTTGAACTGTGACGTCACCAGTCACAGTGTTTCCGAATCCGACGCCAGTGATACCGCCAGTGGTTCCAGAGACATCACAACCGTACCGTTTGTACATTCCACGGTACCTGGAAGAAGAAATTTAGGGTTGGGGGACTAGTTTTTTCGTGATGGAATTCTAGGCCACGGGTTCTCGAACGGTTTTTGAACAGAGGCTAGCGAAACTCCAAAAGTTTCTGAAAAAAAACTGCTTCACACTTTTTTCTTTTTTTGAATTGTATTCCATTTTTCGCTGTTCATACGATTCTCACTTTAAAAATCAAACAGTAGGGAATCCTAGGCCACCAAAGTTCAATTTATCAAAAAAAAAACCAGGTTTGAAAATTTTTTGTTACGGTTTCACGAAAACGGGAAAACAGATTCAGGAAAAAATGTCTTCAATTGATAATCGTTTTTTTCTATAGTATCCAAAAAGTTCGCATGGACTAGTTTTTGCTAGTCGTGGGGAATCCTAGGCCACCTATATCCAATTTTTTCAAAAAAGCCAGGTTTGAAATTTTATTTTTACTATTTCACAAAAATGGGAAAACAGATTCAGGAAACGATGACTTCTATTTGAGTAGATTTTTCTTATGTATAGTATCTCAACAATTTGCACGGACTAGTTTTTGCTAGTGGAGAATCTCAGGCCACCTATATCCAACTTTTTCAAAAAAGCCAGGTTTGAAATTGTTTATTTACTGTTTCACAAAAATTGTAAAACAGATTCAGGGAATGATGACTTTAATTTTGGTATATTTTTCTTATGTATAGTACCTCAAAAACTTGCATGGACTAGTTTTTGCTAGTGGAGAATCCTAGGCCACCAATATTAACTCCCAAAAAGCTAGTTTTTTTCATATTACTTGTTCACCGTTTCAAACAATAATGAAAACAGAATAAAATGAACGGCGGCTTCAATAGTAGTAGTTCTCAAACGAATTGTACAGTATCTCTAAAATTCGCACGGACTAGTTTTTGCTAGTGAAGAAACCTAGGCCACCAATATTCAATTCGTTCAAAAATCTAGTTTCTGTTAACATTTTTCACCGTTTCAAGCAATACCAAAAACAGAGTTAGAAAACAGCTAGCTTCAATTGGAGTTTTGGTAAGTCATTTGTACACAATTCTCAGTGACTAGTTTTGCTATTAGAGAATCCTAGGCCACCAATGTTCAATGTTTTCAAAAAGCAAGATTTTGACGGGTTTCCATTTTTTTTTTCACTGTTTCAGACAAAGACAACAACTGAATCATAGAAAAAGTGGCTTCAATTAGAAATCGATTATCGATACGTACAGTATCTCAACAATTAGCTTGGCCTAGTTTTCGCTGGGAAAGAATCTTAGGCCACCATTTAAATAACTTCGAATAGCTGCTTCATTGACAGGTTTTTTGATTTCGAACTCACGACAAAACGAGTCCCATTTTTGAAATTTAACTCTAATGGCCGAGTTTTTCCAGCCTCCTTAATAAAAGTCTTGTCCTCAATTTAATGGTAGTTTTCCAACTTATTTTTGAGCTGTTTTTCATGAGAGTGGAACTGGTTCAAATATATCAAGTTCAGTGAAACCAATACCGAGAAACAGAACATTTATCTCAATTTCTCGAGATTCTTTTTGGATTGTAGGCTTGGATAAAACTAGTCCACCAATTACATATATAAAGAAGCAAAGGGCCCAAAAGCAGTATTCAATAATTCTGTTTCAAAATATGACAAATACGACTTCACAATCGGCTAAAATTGATAATCGGTCAAGATAAAAACGACTTTTAAATAGTTTTCTCCGACCTTCATCTATGCCTTCACTGAAGGAAATCTATGAAATTCGCATGAAACATTTTTTGAGAAACGGAAATCTTTTTTTCAATTTTTGAAGTTTTTGTTTCTTGTGGCAGAAGTTTCCTATTCTCGGTCACAGTTGTGAAAAAACTGGGATTCGATGAAAACTTTGAAGAGCAGAAATTCCAACTATTTCATTATTCATAGCATCTCGGAACAGTGAAGTTTCAAGTGAGAAACGAAAACTTTTTTCTCGGAAAAGTGGTTTTTCGTGGCCGAAGTTTTCACTTTTCAGCCACCAATTCAATAAGATGGTTATCAGTGGTATATCTGATGGATGAATCATATATTCTTTTCTGAAATTATCGTTTTAAGCATATCCAAGTTAGTAAAACCAACACCAATAAATGGCAAAACATTTTTTTCAAAATTTTGGTTTTGTGACAAAGTTACTCCGATAAAGAAACTAGTGTCTAATGCTAACTTTTTTTTTCTAAAATTTGAATCACAAAATTTGAGAATGAGACTGTCCAAAACATTTGAATTCAGTTGAAACAATCATAAGAAACAGTAATTTTTTTCGAAATTTCTCCTCCTGATTCATGCGAACTATGAAAGAAATAAAAGATCAAAAAATATACCTTTAAATGCAAAAACGCCATTGTTATGAACATTTGAAATCAGCGAAAGCAACATCAAGAAACATAATTTTTTTTCCGAAATTTCAAAGTTATTTTAGAGCGTTACATGAAAGTGAGCTCTACTGACACAATTCTTTTTGAGACACTATAGTTTTTTGTTCATTGGAGCGCATTTTCTCCCAATAGAGCGAATAATAAATATGATATGATATGATATTGAGAAAACCATTTTTTCAGACAGTAAACCAGTACACAGAAACGGCAATTTTTAGTCAATAACTTGAAATTTTCAAGATCGGTGGCTACAGTAAGGCTACAATAAAAGTTTCCGAGCTCGCTCTAATTAAGCCCCGCCCACAATCCCATATAGAGCGTGGCGAAATGAGGAACCGCGAACGTGGCCGTTATTTCGGATTTTTCAACTATTTTGCTAAAAGTGGGCGAATCCCAACCATGTGCACTATTGAAAAAATCATTGTTCTAGACAGTAAACCATCACAAAGAAACGGTAGTTTTTTGTCAAAATTTTAAAACTTTTTCGACCGCTGGCCTAAAAAAGCTAGTCCCCCAACTCACCAAATTCCAAAAATGGTTCTTCTAACCAAATAAAAGAGACCAGCTCCAAGGCCCAAAGTGATGAGTGTTCCAATAACAAAACCCAAATAGAGACCCCATGTCCACCATTTTCCAGCTTTATAAGTGGCTCGTTGACTCCCAATATCATCAATAAGGGGCGCTTGATTTTTATCCAATTGAGCAATTCCCGGAATGGCACGTGGCGCCGAGACAGTCGTTGAGGCAATTAAATTCACGATTGGTTCCTCGGTGGTTGTCGTTGGCTTCTCGTTTTGTTCGGCGTTGATTGGATTCAGCTTATCGTCGTAGGCTTTGCCAACTGTCAGCGGTTTGGAAGAAAGGGCTTTTCCAGTTTCAGCGTACTGTAAGAAGGTTACTGTAGGTTACGGTAGTTTGAGGGGGTGGGTGAGATGGGGGTTACTGTAGCTCTAAGTATCAAGTCATTCGACAAAAAAAACTGTTTCATCTTAAAAGTACACTTATTCGTGCTATAACTTATCGATCTCCACGAAACATACTGAGAATTAGAATTGATATTACTGTACCACATGGGTTACTGTAGCTTGTTATCCCATCAAAATGGGGATTTGAGGAAGATTACTGTAAAGTAATAGGCACGCCCAATACTGAATTACTGTCAAAAAGTCGCCAAATTCCTAGCGATTAATTCCCGGAGTGTAAGTATGGAATACTGTAATTCCGTGGAGCAGAATTTTTTTAAAGTTTCGGACGAAAAAAAATTCGGTTTCATCTCAAATATGAACCTTTAGTCGCTATGATTACATAATTATCCAGTGCTCTGCTTTTCTACTGAATGTGAGTTTTTTTTTTACAAAAAAAAAAAATCGAAAACGAGGAATCAAATCTTTTTGCTCTACGGAAAATTATTCTGTCCCAAATGTTCAATGTTTTGCACAGAATCTAAGATTACAATAGAGTAGGGGATTACGGTAGCTGAGAACAACCCAAAATTTCGGGGCTATGCCAAATCAGAACCGTGTCCCGAATCTGAACTACCCCGTGTTAAAACTACTTCAGGCGAAACAATAGTTTTGATAAGGGGCAGTTCTGATTCGTCATACCCCCAATATTTCTCTGAAAAAAACTGTGGAAAATCGCGGGAACTTAATAAAATAACATTTTCCAGCCTCGAATCGAGTTTAACCGGTTCGCACTGTCTTACTCTTCTTAATCAACATCCCATGATAAGTTTTTGCCTACTGTACACCATGTGGTTACTGTAGTTTGACTCAAAAATGTAAAACCTAACCCAAAACAAGGGTTATTCTACGAATGGGTTACTGTTTCAAGCTAGTTTCAAATATCGAAAAAAAAACAGCGCAGTTAGTTTCATGTTTC
The DNA here is from genome assembly GCA_963572265.1 of Caenorhabditis doughertyi. Lineage (NCBI taxonomy): Eukaryota > Metazoa > Nematoda > Chromadorea > Rhabditida > Rhabditidae > Caenorhabditis > Caenorhabditis doughertyi. Next base: position 7,477,996 of record OY751553.1, on the reverse strand, counting down.
ATGACCAAATTTAGAAAAATGGTAACAAAGTTCTTTCGATTTATTCCTATTTGATGAGCTAGCAATTCTAAGAATTCTCTGATCTCAAAAATTTTGTCTCTCTGCGTCTCTCAATAACCCACACTCTCTCTTCAGACAACGTTTTCTGACTAGCATGCAGGGCGGAAAAAAAAATTTCGGTTTCACTACCAAAATTATAAAATTCGGCTTTTTAGTCTAATCGATAAATCTAATCCATTAGTTTCTCTAACCATGCGTCTCTGAATTGCAAGCTCCGCCCCCCAAAAAGTGGGCGTGTCCCTTGAACCCCCAAAAACTTACCCTAGTAAAAATGCCAGCCTTCTCCTTCAAACAATCTTCCGTTGGAAAGAAGAAGACGAGTTTTTTGGATTCTGTTGAAACGAATCCCGAAGAAGTACTTGTGACAATTTCCCGGTGATCATTTCCAATATAATATTCAGCTTTTTCCACTCCATTCACATCAATACCATAACCAAATTCAACAAGAACCGGATACGATGGATCAGCTTTTGGTGATTGAAGTTCAATGAGAGAGGCACGTCCCATATTTGGCCACATTACGATTCCGTTTTTCGTCTGGAAATTTATATTTTTTTCGATGGGAACAGTCTGCATTTTTTCGTAAGGTTAGGTGTATGCACTATGTGTGGTTTTCAACCTTTATCGACTTTTTGAATTTTTTGATTTTTTTTTACTTTTCTGAGAAACCGTAATCTAGTCTGGGAATTCTCAAAAAAAAGTCCGAAATATTATTTTCGAATCAAAATTCTACGCTGATCACGATTTACATAGTGATTTCGCTTGGAAATCGTTCTGAACTGTAGAAAAAGGGTGCGAAATACCAATATTCACTGACCGTGGCCTCTTGGCCTAGAAATCTCATCGTGTAGTTCGATGGCCTAGGAAACACAGGCAAAATCATTTTTTTGCGTTGGAGTAGTGTGCATTTTTTCGTTAGATTAGGTGCATATAAAGTTATTTTTGAATATAGAAATAACTCGAGACCAGACATGAGCGGAAGAGAAAATTTTGAACCCGGAAGACGGAAGACGGAAGTCGGAACAGTTTTTGAAAACTCGGAAGACGGAAGACGGAAGTCGGAACAGTTTTTGAAAACTCGGAAGACGGAAGACGGAAGTCGGAACAGTTTTTGAAAACTCGGAAGACGGAAGACGGAAGAAATTTCAAATTCCCGGAAGACGGAAGTAAGGAAACGGAAGGAACAAAAAGAGCTGAAAACTGCTCCGGCTAGGAAAAAACTGAATTTTGAGCCATAAAGTTGAAGTTTTTGGAACAAAAACGTAGTTTAATGATTAAAAAAGTATGTTGAAAAGCGCTAAAACCGGGTTGAAAAGTTGAGAAATTTGGAAAATTTCCCCGGGATTTCCGTATTTTTAAATCTTCTCACCGTCCGGAAACACGGAAGACGGAAGAGAAAAAAGCACAGAAGACGGAAGGCGGAAGACGGAAGACGGAATTCCGCTCATGTCTGCTCGAGACTTAATCGACTTTTTGAATTTTAAATTTTCTATTACTCTTTTTGAGAAACCGTAATCTAGTTTGGAAATTGTCAAAAACTTTCCAAATTTTTCGCGGTTTCATTTATTGGATATATAGGGTTGAGTAAAGAAACTTGAGTTTTCTTTGGATTAAAGTTGAAAAAAGCTGAAAACCGAAAAAAAAACAACAGAAAGTTTACAGTTTCTTGAAAAATTGAACTTGATTAGAGCTTTAGATTTATTATTGTATCATTTGTACAGTTAACTTTTTTTCTATGGTTTTGTTCGAACAATCGTTCTAACCCGTACAAATAAGAAACAAAATACTGTGGGCGTGGCATAGAATTCCCGCATCGCCTACCCCAAAAAGAGCGGTATGACCTAGAAAGCCGCTCTAGGCCGTCTCGTGACTATGGGACGCCGCCATTTCGGCTCTAATGATATCACGGATTAGAATGAATGATCACGAGAAACCACCATAGAAACTATAACTATGAGTATCGTTGAATTCTACTCCAAGCAAAAATATTGAAACCGTGGAAAACATTTCCAGGAACTGTTAGACTAGGTTACGGTTTCTCAAAAATAGATATTTGATGCCAAAAAAACTCAGGACTCATTTAGAAGCGAAAAAGTAATTAGAAGAACGGACTAGATCTTCTCTTGAGTATTTAAATACTAGAATTCCCATTATCAGCCCAAAAAGGGAGGAATGGCCAAGAATGGTTACTCGACATGGGGTTTTTTTCAATATAAGGTCTCAAATAATAGAACCACATTGGCAACCAAAAATGCAAGCAAAAAATCGAATAGTTGTAAGAAAATATACTGAAACAGTGAAAAATGTTAGCGATTTTTGAAAATTGTAAGACTAGATTACAGTTTCTCAAAAAATCTAAACAAACGAAAGTTTGTAAACCCACTCCTTGCAAGAAACTTGTTGTCAGTTGATACGGGCTATCACCTGCGCAAGTGCGGCGCGCTTTGATTTTAAGCCACGCCCCCAAACGGGTGAAACTGCGGCTTTGAGGCTCCGCCCAGTTTAGGGGCGTGGCTTAAAATCGGCTTGCCGCACGGTTTTTCCGATTACTGTAGGTGACACCTTCTATAAACTGGCACTATACAGATGAACGCAAAAAGAGAGTGACTTTCAAAAACTGAAAAATCTTAGTAAGAAAGGGCTGAAATCGTGAAAGATTTGAGAAATTTTTCCAGGAATCTGAAGGCTAGATTACTGTTTCTCAAAACATTCAAGACAAGCAAAAAACTTTAATTTCCGATCTGATTGTTTCTCGTATTCCTATCTCTATTTATTCGAAATTTTAATATAATGAAAAATTTTAATATAATATACTCAAAAATTTGAAAATCTTTGACTTTTTCAAATTTCCCAATAGAGCGCCCTTTCCCACACAAAACCTTTCAAATTTTCCAATAAAAAATCATACCTGAACATCAATAATTTTCTGATCATCACAAGTGGGAACAGTCTCATCATTATTGAAATCCTTCGGAGCCAAGCAGATACGAAATGAGGAGCATTTCGTTGGATCAATCACAATGAGCATTTTATATTTCGTGTCTTTCATTGTGAGCTTTACGATGGTTCCAGAATCACATGCACTATTACATGGTTGATATTTGGATGATGGTGGGAATGTGGATGGAGATGTGAAGCCATATGGGATACGGTTTGAGCGGAAGTTGCTGTGCTGAAAAAATAACAGGGATTACTGTAGTTTAGGAGGGAAGGGTACTGTAGACAGGTTGTTTCATGGGGTTACTGTAGCTTAAGAGAGAAAACTGTAGATTGAGAGAGGGTACTGTAGTACTAGAAGTTTGTATGGTAACTGTAGGCTAGAAGGAGTACTGTAGACAGGTCATGGTAGTTTTATGTGGTTACAGTAGGCTAGAAGGTAAATGAGATACAGTAGCCTTACTGTAGTTTAGGAGTGAGTACTGTGACATGAGTAAAGTTTCCAAGAATACTGTTTTTTTTTGAAAGAAATACTGTATCACGAAAAAGTGATCTAGATCAAAACCGGTTTTACTCGTTCCATAGAAAATTAAATGAAGTGATAGGTTGCGCATTGTACTTGAAAAACGGATACTGTAGCAAGGTTACGGTAGGACTATGACCTGGATTTCTGTTACTGTAGATACCAAAAAGACTACGGTAAGACAATTGTAGTTCTAAAAAAGCAGCAGGGTTACTGTAGTCAGACATGAGAGATTTCTGTAGTTGAAAGTCCGCTACTGTTTGAAAATTACTGTAGTTACCAAAAGATTACAGTAAGCCAATTTCATTCCCATAACATTTTTCTCAACAAAGCGCACATGCTTACCTCTCCATCATAGAAAGCGGATCGAATGTTTCTCGTCTTTTGTCCATCTTCCAACCATCTCGGAACCTGCATAAACACTCCTGCCTTCGCCTCAAGTGCATCCTTTAAACCCGCATAAGTGTTGTAGCATTGACCCTCGTTGGCGAACAGAATCGAACCGGAAGCGTCCTGGAATTTAGAAAATTTTTAAAACTCGCTCAGCAGCTATCGGGGCGGCAGCGCCAGTCGGAAGTTTTCTATACGCCTTGCACACCAACGTTCAGAGGTGACCGCGTGGCGCAATTGGGAGTGCGCCCGCCCGATAGTCGACAGAGAGGTGGGGTTTTGGGTTCGACCTCACCACACCTCAAAAGCTTTTAACTTTTCCTACCTTCGAGTATCCAGCTTTTTTATCCGCACAAACATTCGTTTCTTTCCTTTCCGGTGCCGCTGCAATCACAGGAACATTTGGTTGAGGCCTTTCGTCTCCAATTTGTCCAGGGATAGGGTTTTTTTCGGCATCAACAACTTCGAAGTAGGCAATGACATCCATTCTTCCAATGGAAGCTTTATGATTCGGATATTTTTCAGTGGAGCAGGTTAACAACTCGCATTCCTTATTCAAATCGAAAGGAAGGGTTCCATAGTTATGAGGTTGTCCATCAGTTCGGACAATTACTTTATCCGGCGATGGTTCACAATTAATATAAACTTCCAAATCGCCACCATTTCCATGAAAATTCGGATTCAGGCCCTTCAACGTCTTTTTTCCACACGTGGCAAATTCCGCCTTGATATCATCCTTTTCACTGATATGATTACTAAAAGCGCCAAATCCATCGTTGAGTACAGTTGGATTTGGTGTTTCACCAACTCCAATTGGTACGTAAAGAGTCGGAAGAGGTTCCGTCAAGGTCGATAAAGTTGTTCTCGGATCGGACGCCCCATGGCGGGGACCGAGAAGGAGGAGGAGGAGAAGTGGAAGATGGTGAGGAGACATTCCTGATTTCAGCTGTCCAACTGAAAAATTGGGAGTTTTCATTGTGAAATTCAAATTCCGCGAGCTTTATTTAGTCAGACCGCAAATTTTCAGAATCGTTGCTCAAAATTGAAATTTTTCGGTGTTTGCGTACTTTTTGAGCTACAGTAACCCGTCGGTTCAAAATATGTTGTAAGGTCTGGTGTTTTCAACGCTGCGTTTGCGTACTTCCGAGTTACAGTAGTCCATAAAATTGAAAAAAAACTATCTTCCGCATAATTTGTGCAAATTTGACAAAATTCGCATTTTCTGTCAGTAGAGCGCTTTGCTGTACTATCTGAACCCTGTCCACGACCGCTTTTCCATTATGAAATTTGAATACCGCATACTTTATTCCGTCAGTACGCAAATTTTCAGAGTGCCAGCTCAAACTTGAAACTTCTCGGTGTTTGCGTACTTTTGAAGCTACAGTAACCCGGTGACTCAAAAAAAGCATACGATTTTGGCAAAATTTTTGAAATTTTCGAAAAAAAAACATATTTTTTGTCGAAAGAGCGCGATTACTGCACTGCATCACTACCGTAACTCCCCTCTTGCAAACGCGCTCCACCACTCTTCCTCTCTTCAACTCACCTTTCATAAAATTTGACAAGCCTTCAATTCTTCGGATAGTGTTTCCAGTCGAAGTGTCGATATCGAGTCGAGAGTATTGATTGAACTTTGTTGGCGGCACTGGTTTGGTTTTATAGGGAACCCGGGCGGCCGGGTTAAGGGGGGAGGGCACGCTTTTATTTATTTTTGTTTATGAAACATTCGAAAACATTTATAATATTCTCCGTGAAATAAAAATAAAAAATAAAAGTTGGAAAGAAAGAAATTATAAAGGGGTGGGGCAACGTGAATGACAGAAGAATCAGTAGATGATAGTTGGTACTATCAATTCTTGCCCCTAACAAGGTGATAGTTGATGTTACTATCGTCCAATTGTGTACTCTTCCACTGAGGGATCCTTAAAGGATTAAACAGTTGAGCCACAAGAGAACAGGGAAGGGGGGGGGGGGGTATTCCATTAAGGTTAATACCCATGAATGACGGAAGAATCAGAAGATGATAGTTGGTACTATCAATTCTTGCCCCTAACAAGGTGATAGTTGATGTTACTATCGTCCAATTGTGTACTCTTCTACTGAGGGATCCCATAGGGATTAAACAGTTGAGCCACAAGAGAACAGGGAAGGGGGGGGGGGGGGGGGGTATTCCATTAAGGTTAATACCCATGAATGACGGAAGAATCAGAAGATGATAGTTGGTACTATCAATTCTTGCCCCTAACAAGGTGATAGTTGATGTTACTATCGTCCAATTGTGTACTCTTTCACTGAGGGATCCTTAAAGGATTAAACAGTTGAGCCACAAGAGAACAGGGAAGGGGGGGGGGGGTATTCCATTAAGGTTAATACCCATGAATGACGGAAGAATCAGAAGATGATAGTTGGTACTATCAATTCTTGCCCCTAACAAGGTGATAGTTGATGTTGCTATCGTCCAATTGTGTACTCTTTCACTGAGGGATCCTTAAAGGATTAAACAGTTGAGCCACAAGAGAACAGGGAAGGGGGGGGGGGGTATTCCATTAAGGTTAATACCCATGAATGACGGAAGAATCAGAAGATGATAGTTGGTACTATCAATTCTTGCCCCTAACAAGGTGATAGTTGATGTTGCTATCGTCCAATTGTGTACTCTTTCACTGAGGGATCCTTAAAGGATTAAACAGTTGAGCCACAAGAGAACAGGGAAGGGGGGGGGGGTATTCCATTAAGGTTAATACCCATGAATGACGGAAGAATCAGAAGATGATAGTTGGTACTATCAATTCTTGCCCCTAACAAGGTGATAGTTGATGTTGCTATCGTCCAATTGTGTACTCTTTCACTGAGGGATCCTTAAAGGATTAAACAGTTGAGCCACAAGAGAACAGGGAAGGGGGGGGGGGGTATTCCATTAAGGTTAATACCCATGAATGACGGAAGAATCAGAAGATGATAGTTGGTACTATCAATTCTTGCCCCTAACAAGGTGATAGTTGATGTTACTATCGTCCAATTGTGTACTCTTCTACTGAGGGATCCCATAGGGATTAAACAGTTGAGCCACAAGAGAACAGGGAAGGGGGGGGGGGGGGGGGGGGGGGGTATTCCATTAAGGTTAATACCCATGAATGACGGAAGAATCAGAAGATGATAGTTGGTACTATCAATTCTTGCCCCTAACAAGGTGATAGTTGATGTTACTATCGTCCAATTGTGTACTCTTTCACTGAGGGATCCTTAAAGGATTAAACAGTTGAGCCACAAGAGAACAGGGAAGGGGGGGGGGGGGGGGTATTCCATTAAGGTTAATACCCATGAATGACGGAAGAATCAGAAGATGATAGTTGGTACTATCAATTCTTGCCCCTAACAAGGTGATAGTTGATGTTGCTATCGTCCAATTGTGTACTCTTTCACTGAGGGATCCTTAAAGGATTAAACAGTTGAGCCACAAGAGAACAGGGAAGGGGGGGGGGGGTATTCCATTAAGGTTAATACCCATGAATGACGGAAGAATCAGAAGATGATAGTTGGTACTATCAATTCTTGCCCCTAACAAGGTGATAGTTGATGTTGCTATCGTCCAATTGTGTACTCTTCTACTGAGGGATCCCATAGGGATTAAACAGTTGAGCCACAAGAGAACAGGGGGGGGGGGGGTATTCCATTAAGGTTAATACCCATGAATGACGGAAGAATCAGAAGATGATAGTTGGTACTATCAATTCTTGCCCCTAACAAGGTGATAGTTGATGTTACTATCGTCCAATTGTGTACTCTTCTACTGAGGGATCCCATAGGGATTAAACAGTTGAGCCACAAGAGAACAGGGAAGGGGGGGGGGGGGGGGGGGGTATTCCATTAAGGTTAATACCCATGAATGACGGAAGAATCAGAAGATGATAGTTGGTACTATCAATTCTTGCCCCTAACAAGGTGATAGTTGATGTTACTATCGTCCAATTGTGTACTCTTTCACTGAGGGATCCTTAAAGGATTAAACAGTTGAGCCACAAGAGAACAGGGAAGGGGGGGGGGGGGTATTCCATTAAGGTTAATACCCATGAATGACGGAAGAATCAGAAGATGATAGTTGGTACTATCAATTCTTGCCCCTAACAAGGTGATAGTTGATGTTGCTATCGTCCAATTGTGTACTCTTTCACTGAGGGATCCTTAAAGGATTAAACAGTTGAGCCACAAGAGAACAGGGAAGGGGGGGGGGGTATTCCATTAAGGTTAATACCCATGAATGACGGAAGAATCAGAAGATGATAGTTGGTACTATCAATTCTTGCCCCTAACAAGGTGATAGTTGATGTTGCTATCGTCCAATTGTGTACTCTTCTACTGAGGGATCCCATAGGGATTAAACAGTTGAGCCACAAGAGAACAGGGGGGGGGGGGGGTATTCCATTAAGGTTAATACCCATGAATGACGGAAGAATCAGAAGATGATAGTTGGTACTATCAATTCTTGCCCCTAACAAGGTGATAGTTGATGTTGCTATCGTCCAATTGTGTACTCTTTCACTGAGGGATCCTTAAAGGATTAAACAGTTGAGCCACAAGAGAACAGGGGGGGGGGGGGGGTATTCCATTAAGGTTAATACCCATGAATGACGGAAGAATCAGAAGATGATAGTTGGTACTATCAATTCTTGCCCCTAACAAGGTGATAGTTGATGTTGCTATCGTCCAATTGTGTACTCTTCTACTGAGGGATCCCATAGGGATTAAACAGTTGAGCCACAAGAGAACAGGGGGGGGGGGGGGTATTCCATTAAGGTTAATACCCATGAATGACGGAAGAATCAGAAGATGATAGTTGGTACTATCAATTCTTGCCCCTAACAAGGTGATAGTTGATGTTGCTATCGTCCAATTGTGTACTCTTCTACTGAGGGATCCCATAGGGATTAAACAGTTGAGCCACAAGAGAACAGGGGGGGGGGGGGTATTCCATTAAGGTTAATACCCATGAATGACGGAAGAATCAGAAGATGATAGTTGGTACTATCAATTCTTGCCCCTAACAAGGTGATAGTTGATGTTGCTATCGTCCAATTGTGTACTCTTCTACTGAGGGATCCCATAGGGATTAAACAGTTGAGCCACAAGAGAACAGGGGGGGGGGGGGTATTCCATTAAGGTTAATACCCATGAATGACGGAAGAATCAGAAGATGATAGTTGGTACTATCAATTCTTGCCCCTAACAAGGTGATAGTTGATGTTACTATCGTCTAATTGTGTACTCTTTCACTGAGGGATCCTTAAAGGATTAAACAGTTGAGCCACAAGAGAACAGGGGGGGGGGGGGCGTATTCCATTAAGGTTAATACCCATGAATGACGGAAGAATCAGAAGATGATAGTTGGTACTATCAATTCTTGCCCCTAACAAGGTGATAGTTGATGTTGCTATCGTCCAATTGTGTACTCTTTCACTGAGGGATCCTTAAAGGATTAAACAGTTGAGCCACAAGAGAACAGGGGGGGGGGGGGCGTATTCCATTAAGGTTAACACCCATGAATGACGGAAGAATCAGAAGATGATAGTTGGTACTATCAATTCTTGCCCCTAACAAGGTGATAGTTGATGTTACTATCGTCCAATTGTGTACTCTTTCACTGAGGGATCCTTAAAGGATTAAACAGTTGAGCCACAAGAGAACAGCGGGGGGGGGGGGGGGGGGGGGGGTATTCCATTAAGGTTAATACCCATGAATGACGGAAGAATCAGAAGATGATAGTTGGTACTATCAATTCTTGCCCCTAACAAGGTGATAGTTGATGTTACTATCGTCCAATTGTGTACTCTTTCACTGAGGGATCCTTAAAGGATTAAACAGTTGAGCCACAAGAGAACAGGGGGGGGGGGGGGTATACCATTAAGGTTAATACCCATGAATGACGGAAGAATCAGAAGATGATAGTTGGTACTATCAATTCTTGCCCCTAACAAGGTGATAGTTGATGTTACTATCGTCCAATTGTGTACTCTTTCACTGAGGGATCCTTAAAGGATTAAACAGTTGAGCCACAAGAGAACAGGGAGGGGGGGGGGGGGGGGGGGGTATTCCATTAAGGTTAATACCCATGAATGACGGAAGAATCAGAAGATGATAGTTGGTACTATCAATTCTTGCCCCTAACAAGGTGATAGTTGATGTTACTATCGTCCAATTGTGTACTCTTTCACTGAGGGATCCTTAAAGGATTAAACAGTTGAGCCACAAGAGAACAGCGGGGGGGGGGGGGGGGGGGTATTCCATTAAGGTTAATACCCATGAATGACGGAAGAATCAGAAGATGATAGTTGGTACTATCAATTCTTGCCCCTAACAAGGTGATAGTTGATGTTACTATCGTCCAATTGTGTACTCTTTCACTGAGGGATCCTTAAAGGATTAAACAGTTGAGCCACAAGAGAACAGGGGGGGGGGCGTATTCCATTAAGGTTAATACCCATGAATGACGGAAGAATCAGAAGATGATAGTTGGTACTATCAATTCTTGCCCCTAACAAGGTGATAGTTGATGTTGCTATCGTCCAATTGTGTACTCTTTCACTGAGGGATCCTTAAAGGATTAAACAGTTGAGCCACAAGAGAACAGGGGGGGGGGGGCGTATTCCATTAAGGTTAATACCCATGAATGACGGAAGAATCAGAAGATGATAGTTGGTACTATCAATTCTTGCCCCTAACAAGGTGATAGTTGATGTTACTATCGTCCAATTGTGTACTCTTTCACTGAGGGATCCTTAAAGGATTAAACAGTTGAGCCACAAGAGAACAGGGGGGGGGGGGGGGGGGTATTCCATTAAGGTTAATACCCATGAATGACGGAAGAATCAGAAGATGATAGTTGGTACTATCAATTCTTGCCCCTAACAAGGTGATAGTTGATGTTACTATCGTCCAATTGTGTACTCTTTCACTGAGGGATCCTTAAAGGATTAAACAGTTGAGCCACAAGAGAACAGGGGGGGGGGGGGGTATTCCATTAAGGTTAATACCCATGAATGACGGAAGAATCAGAAGATGATAGTTGGTACTATCAATTCTTGCCCCTAACAAGGTGATAGTTGATGTTACTATCGTCTAATTGTGTACTCTTTCACTGAGGGATCCTTAAAGGATTAAACAGTTGAGCCACAAGAGAACAGGGGGGGGGGGGTATTCCATTAAGGTTAATACCCATGAATGACGGAAGAATCAGAAGATGATAGTTGGTACTATCAATTCTTGCCCCTAACAAGGTGATAGTTGATGTTACTATCGTCCAATTGTGTACTCTTTCACTGAGGGATCCTTAAAGGATTAAACAGTTGAGCCACAAGAGAACAGGGGGGGGGGGGTATTCCATTAAGGTTAATACCCATGAATGACGGAAGAATCAGAAGATGATAGTTGGTACTATCAATTCTTGCCCCTAACAAGGTGATAGTTGATGTTGCTATCGTCCAATTGTGTACTCTTTCACTGAGGGATCCTTAAAGGATTAAACAGTTGAGCCACAAGAGAACAGGGGGGGGGGGGGCGTATTCCATTAAGGTTAATACCCATGAATGACGGAAGAATCAGAAGATGATAGTTGGTACTATCAATTCTTGCCCCTAACAAGGTGATAGTTGATGTTACTATCGTCCAATTGTGTACTCTTTCACTGAGGGATCCTTAAAGGATTAAACAGTTGAGCCACAAGAGAACAGGGGGGGGGGGGCGTATTCCATTAAGGTTAATACCCATGAATGACGGAAGAATCAGAAGATGATAGTTGGTACTATCAATTCTTGCCCCTAACAAGGTGATAGTTGATGTTACTATCGTCCAATTGTGTACTCTTTCACTGAGGGATCCTTAAAGGATTAAACAGTTGAGCCACAAGAGAACAGGGGGGGGGGGGGGGGTATTCCATTAAGGTTAATACCCATGAATGACGGAAGAATCAGAAGATGATAGTTGGTACTATCAATTCTTGCCCCTAACAAGGTGATAGTTGATGTTGCTATCGTCCAATTGTGTACTCTTTCACTGAGGGATCCTTAAAGGATTAAACAGTTGAGCCACAAGAGAACAGGGGGGGGGGGGGGGGGGGGGTATTCCATTAAGGTTAATACCCATGAATGACGGAAGAATCAGAAGATGATAGTTGGTACTATCAATTCTTGCCCCTAACAAGGTGATAGTTGATGTTACTATCGTCCAATTGTGTACTCTTTCACTGAGGGATCCTTAAAGGATTAAACAGTTGAGCCACAAGAGAACAGGGGGGGGGGGGCGTATTCCATTAAGGTTAATACCCATGAATGACGGAAGAATCAGAAGATGATAGTTGGTACTATCAATTCTTGCCCCTAACAAGGTGATAGTTGATGTTGCTATCGTCCAATTGTGTACTCTTTCACTGAGGGATCCTTAAAGGATTAAACAGTTGAGCCACAAGAGAACAGGGGGGGGGGGGCGTATTCCATTAAGGTTAATACCCATGAATGACGGAAGAATCAGAAGATGATAGTTGGTACTATCAATTCTTGCCCCTAACAAGGTGATAGTTGATGTTGCTATCGTCCAATTGTGTACTCTTTCACTGAGGGATCCTTAAAGGATTAAACAGTTGAGCCACAAGAGAACAGGGGGGGGGGGCGTATTCCATTAAGGTTAATACCCATGAATGACGGAAGAATCAGAAGATGATAGTTGGTACTATCAATTCTTGCCCCTAACAAGGTGATAGTTGATGTTACTATCGTCCAATTGTGTACTCTTTCACTGAGGGATCCTTAAAGGATTAAACAGTTGAGCCACAAGAGAACAGGGGGGGGGGGGGGGTATTCCATTAAGGTTAATACCCATGAATGACGGAAGAATCAGAAGATGATAGTTGGTACTATCAATTCTTGCCCCTAACAAGGTGATAGTTGATGTTACTATCGTCCAATTGTGTACTCTTTCACTGAGGGATCCTTAAAGGATTAAACAGTTGAGCCACAAGAGAACAGGGGGGGGGGGGGGGGTATTCCATTAAGGTTAATACCCATGAATGACGGAAGAATCAGAAGATGATAGTTGGTACTATCAATTCTTGCCCCTAACAAGGTGATAGTTGATGTTGCTATCGTCCAATTGTGTACTCTTCTACTGAGGGATCCCATAGGGATTAAACAGTTGAGCCACAAGAGAACAGGGGGGGGGGGGGTATTCCATTAAGGTTAATACCCATGAATGACGGAAGAATCAGAAGATGATAGTTGGTACTATCAATTCTTGCCCCTAACAAGGTGATAGTTGATGTTACTATCGTCCAATTGTGTACTCTTCTACTGAGGGATCCCAAAGGGATTAAACAGTTTGAGCCACAAGAGAACAGGGGGGGGGGGGGGGAGGTATTCCATTAAGGTTAATACCCATGAATGACGGAATATTCAGATGATAGTTGGTACTATCAGTCATTGAATAATGCTTGCCTTTTATCAATGATAGTTGGTGTATGAGCGCCCCAAATTACGTACCTGCGAATCAGTTGTTCTCCAAATACTTGCTACTAATTCGAAAATATTGATTTTCGTGAGAGAAGATGAGACGACGCAATGTGAAAATGAAGACGGGGCGAGACAAGTCATCAAACTAAATGAGTAATACTGACCGAGTGGGCGGAGTCTGACCTCTCTGTGTATTGGAAAGAGGACGCTGGACTGGACGTGTTTTCCAGGGAAGAGGGGAGAGAGCGCGCAGAAAAATCGATATAATATTTCTTATTTTGGTGATAGAAGAGAATGTGTAGAAAGAATCGGAAGAAGAAATGTAAAGGGAAAACAGAAAGAAAATGAATAATATTGGTATTCTGAACGCAAATATGTGCATATGCGCTCAAATTCAATGTCCAAAAATAGCTTTAAAAATGAAGATACGCAGAGAAAAATTTCTTTGCGTCTCTTCATTCTAAACGCTATTTTCAGACATTGGATTGGAGCGCATATGCAGATGTTTGTGTTCAATATAAACGCGCAATGACGATGGCAAATGGTGAAGAAATGCTCAAGAGAACGTCTAGAAATGTGAAGAAAAATTGTTTGTTAGATCTCAGCGAATAGGGTCTACGACGTCATAAATTACATGTGAAGGAAATCATCGAAAGTCAAAAAGAATCCATAAAATAATCCAAAGAACAGTCTAGAAAAACCCGGTTCAAATGACCTTTCAAACTGTATCAGGAGAGCATGCCCTTCTATTGTTCCAAGCAGTGTTTCGAAGGCTCTTTATTTGAAGGGGCTCTTCTATTCAACCAAGGGAAAACTTCTTAACTAATCCACAAAACATTTTAAAGTAGATAATTTTTCATTGAAAATACCATGCTGCCAAGGGCTTTTCTATTAGAGAACCTTTTCAAAGTGGAATCCTTATCAAAGGGGCTCATTTATTATAGGTGCTCTTCTATTAGAGGGACGCTTTTATTAAAGGGGCTTTTCTATCAGAGGGGCGCTTCTAGTAGAGGAGTTCTTTTTATCTAGATTTTGCGGTATTTTATGCCCTTTTGCAGTTTTTTTTTGAAAACAAGGTACACATTTTTTATTCGAATTTTTTTATTTCGCAAAAAAAAATATAAAAAAGTAAATATGAGAAAAAAAATCTATACCTAAATATACAAAAAACTGGGGAATCATTATTTTCAATTAAAAAAAATCGATCGATTATGCTCTCTTTGTTTCGTGTGGTTTTTTTAAGTTTCACATGACCGGTAATAAACTGGGAAATGAATTGGGGGAAGAACGGGGAATGCAAATGCGCTCCATTGATAATTTTTTAAAAAATTATCAATAGAGCGCGATTGCATTTTCAAAAAAAAAAGAAACATATGACAGAGTAGAAAAAGTAGTTGAAAGAAAACACCCGTTTGATAAGAACACAAGGGGGGGGGGGGACTCGGGAGAAAATAGCAAATGCGCTCCAATGAGAATTTTTTTTATTTGATTACAATAGAGCGCATTTACTCTAGAAAGAAATTTCAAAAAAAAATGTTTCAAATATGAATCGAATGATTTTCACTTTGTGAATGTGACGATGAAACGACACCACTATCATTATGATTATGTGATTGTTCCATCAAATAATGATCTTCTAATGGTGAAAAAACATAGAGGGGTACTGTACGATAGAGCGCATCTCGTGCATCACATCGGCCTAATTCCACTAGAATTCGACACAAATTTCCGACGTTTGCTTGCTCTGGATGGTGGATTGCCCACTCGTTGAGCAATTGATCGGTACGCGAAAGGGATTGACCTGTTGAATCGACCTGAAAATTGAAATTGGGTTGGCGGGAATTTGAATTTTTCAAAACTGATTTTTTTTGTTTGAAATTTAGGGACCTGAAGGTTATTCTGGATAGAGAAAACTGATTTGGCGGGAGTTTGAATTTTTTGGCTGCTGCTGAGCGGCCTAAAAATATCCTAGTCTATAATTCTTGGTCTGGAGGGAGTTCAAATTTTCGAGAAAAAATTTATGTTTCAAGATGCTTTAGTGAGCAATTTTTTTTGTTTAACATTGTTTCGAGTTGCGAATCAACTAAAAAATTGCCCCAATCTGGCTCCGCCCACTTTTAGAAACTATCATCATCTGCGTTTCTTCATTCCGCGCGCTCTATCTGCAAAAGTTAGTGGGGCCAATCTTGTGTGTTGGTTTGGCGGGAATTTGAATTTTTTGGAACTAATTTTTATCGGCTGCTGTTGAGGTATCCAATCGCATGATTTTGATCAAGCGGGAATTCAAATTTTCGAGAAAAAAATTATGTTTCAAGATGCTTTATTCAGCAATTTTTTTGTTTTGTTTAACATTTTGAATCAACTAAAAATTGCTCTACTCCGTCTCCGTCCACTTTTAGCGACTATAATTATCTGGTGTTTCTTCATTTCACACACTCTATCTGTGAAAGTGGGCGGCGCCAGATGTTTCGAATCTTGTGTGTTGGGTTGGCGGGAGTTTAAATTTTTTTGGAACTTATTTTCTGTAGGCGAGGTGTCTTAATGTTATCTAATTTTATGATTTCGGTCAAAGGGGAATTCAAATATTTGAGAAAAAATTATATGTTTCAAGATTATTAGTTGATATATTGCGCCTTTAGTTTTCCAGTGTTTAAGGTGAAAATTTTTTTTACTCCGCCAAATTTTGTCCACTAAAATTAATTACTCGAAAAAAAAAAAGAAAAAAAATCTAATAGTAAGACCTGGCGGGAGTTTGAATCCAGAGCAGTTTTTTTTTCACAGTTTCAGACATCCTAGATTTTATAGAGTGAAAAATTTCCCTCAGTTTCAAGCACTTGTTGATTTAAATCTATATTTGGTGGCCTAGAAATATTCCTAGGCCATCCTACTACGCGAGTTAAGGTATCAAAAAAACTTATTATAAAATAATATTTTCGCTGTTTCGATTTCTGAGGAAAGTGTTGACAACAACTATTTTCCTCATTTCCATTCTGCCGACTCTTCCATTACTTTCATGGCCTTTGAATTTCCTAGGCCACGTTCCCCCTCTTTTCACTTTTTTAGGCCATCCAACTACCCGGGCTCAGATCCCAAAAAAAACTTATTGAAATGTAATATTTTCACTGTTTCAATAACTTCTGATTATCAGATGCCAATAGCTAGAACTTTACTATTAAAATTAAGATTTACTTAAATTACTTTTCATAGCCTAGAAATATTTCTAGGCCACCCCTAGAAATATACCTAGGCCACCATTTCCACTTCCACCCTCCTCCCTAACTTACATCTGGCACTTGATCAGTCAACTGTAACTTGACTGCCAGAATTGACCAATCTCTTCCCATTGCATGTGGTGGATCCAAAAGACATGCCAGCTCACAACGACTTGCCATCTGAAGATCAGCGACGCCTACATCAATTCCGAGAGTCAGATGACGTGCGACTTCCCGGGAACCGAAACAAACGACATCTGTGAATAATTCCTCTTCATCCTGGGTTCCTTTCACGTGTAAAAGCTCATTTTGTTGCATTTCCATCATTGCTTCCGGTGGGAAGAGGGCTGGGTTTTCACGATGTTCCTGGAAAATTGAACCGGTCTAGGGAAGGGGATGAATCGAAGTTTTTTCAGAAAATTCTAGCAAAAATTCCAATGGAGGAGGACTAAAAACACTGCGTTTGCATGAAAATCATCTCCATAATGACCATGGCCTCCTGACCTAAGAATCCTACCGTGTAGTTCGAGAGAACAACATGGCCTAGAAACCTCAGGGGAACTTTCTAGACCATTTTGTCCTCTCGAACTACACGGTAGGATTCCTAGGCCGGGAGGCCCGGTCTTTAAGGTGACTTCCAAGTCATCGAATAAAAAAAAACAATTTCTGTTTCAAAACTTTTCCAAAATGATCGGAATAAAAGACTTGATAATGACATCATTGAAATTAGATCAGTATATTTCAATTTTTAAAGTTTGTTAAGAGTTAGGCTATTTTTTAAAATATCTTAATCGAGGAAACAAAGAAAGTTAGCGAGAGATTGAGGTTCAAAGAAATTATATTGGGGCTCGAACAATACTTTGGATTGTATTGGTAAACATTCCAGAAAAGAACATTTGAACTGCAATTTATAAAACTTTTGTACAGTTTCAGAAACCGAATCTTTCAGAAAATTGCGAGGACTTGTGCTAGGTTGATATTAGTTGGCTTCATTTCCCATATAAAGCCAATGGTGTGATCTAGAGATTTTGCCATTGATTCCTATGCCATATTGTCCTCTCCAAATACGCAATGTGATTCCTAGGCCAGGAGGCCACGGCCATCAAGGGTATATTGATATTTCTTCCACTTTTCTACGGTTCAGAACGATTTTAACTAAAAATCATTATGAAACAATGCTCAGTTTAGACGAATTCAGCACGCACCTAACTGCCAGAAAAACATAAAGAGTGAGATAGTATGTGCAATAAGGAGACGCAGAGAAAAAAAAATCAATGTCTGCGTCTCCCAATTGCGCACAATCTTCCTGTCAAAAACGGCCAAGTATTCAAAAAAAAGTTTTCAGTTTCAAAATTTTTTCAAAATTAATGGAATGAAAGACTTGATATTCGTTGGATGGTGTGCCGTTCGAAAATAGCTAGAATTTCAATTTTCGGTGTTAATTTTTCACCGTTACAGATTTCTTTCATTATTCACTCTGCTCTATTTTGGAGATGTAGCCATCCCCAGGTTTATCCTTTTTGTGAGCGGACGTCGATTTTTTTTACAGTTTCAGGTAACAGAGATTTTGAAAATTTAGGGAGAAGCTTAGCTAACTCTTTCACTGTTCATTCAAATAAATATCGATGTTTTGAAACCAAACTCGCTTATTGAAACTGACTCGCTAGACTCAAGTAAGGCATGGTCTAGAGATTTCGCATGTGATACCTAGGCCAGGAGGCCACGGTCATTGAGGGGACACTGGTAAGAGGGGACACTCGAATATCAATTTTTCGATTGAGATCCATTTAAAAAAATTTTGAAACCGAATTTTTTTTGACTGTGTCCTCCTGGCCTAGGATTCCCACTGTGTAGTTCAAGAGGACAAGATGGCCTAAGAATCATTGGCGGAATCTCTAGGCCACCTTTTCCTCTCGAACATCACGCTGGGATTCCTAGGCCAGGAGGCCACGGGCATTAAGCGGATATTGGTCTTTCGTACGTTTTTTCTATATCAGCATATGAATTTGATACAGAAACATTTTTAAGATGAGTTTAGTCCTCCTTAAAGTCGAATTCCGAACCAATTTTAGTACATTCTAAAGTGGTAAATTCAGTGTCATTTAAGACTTTTTTTTAAATTCTCGGTTTCAACTCAAATGTAAGACAAGTTCCAATTACACATCAATGTTTAGTTAACTTCCAGGGAATTCTTCCTTCAGAATATTCCAAAAAAAATATCGTCTTACCGAAAAAAGAATTGCTCACCTTCAAATGTTTAGGACTAATAAAATGTCTTTCCAATGATATTCCTGGTCCAACTTCCGCGGCGGCTTGTTCAACCAAAGTGATAAGATCCTCCATAAAATAAAACATTGAAGTATTATGCTCCAAAGGCCCCCGGGCTCTAATTTCAACAGCATCTCCAACCATTCGAATAACTGCTTCCCTGTCTTGAGAGACTAATTTCGAGCATTCAGACCATTGTTGTAATTGTGTATCTTTTGATGATGGCTGATAATCATTAATACTTCTTCTAAGAGCAACTTGAATCCTTGGAAATGTACTATGAAGACTTCGTTCCATTCCACGCATTGGAAGGATTCGAACCCCACCGTATACCGTATTCTCTTCTTTTTCTTTCAATGAATACGGTCTCCAAATTGAGTCTGGAGCTTCGGTTTGAATAAAAACTGGGAATTCGTGAGCCCCTGTTCGAGCATCTGGAGCACATAATTGAAGGACTTCTAGAATTGTCATTAAATCTGATTGTTCTGGAATTTCGGGGAAGATTTTCGAGAGTGAAGAAGTGTGATAGGAGCCATTTGGACTGGCTTTTGATAGGAATTCTGCACTCAGCAATTGGCCAAGGATATGAGTTCCAAACCATTCGGCATTCAGGACCACATAATCGACGTCACACATATCGTTTCGGAGATAGACCAGCTGAAAGGATAACTGATTTTTATGGAAATTCAACACAAAAATATATATTAGAAACAGAAATTTCTATGGAAATTTTTTCTATTTCAACTGAAATTTTTTGAGCTGAAAGATAAAAATAGAGTGGTATCATTGGGAAGCAGCTTGTTGATTTCAATGAACTAGATATATTCTCTTTTTATAACTACAAACTACAAAAACTACAAGGACTACAAAACAAAAATAGACGAGCTGGAAATCGGAAGTGTATTGATATTGAAAATTTTTGAAAACTCAAAAAAAGTTTGAAACAGAAATTTTTGAAAAAAAGTTTCAGTTGCAAGCATTTTTTATCTGAAAACAAACTGAAAGTGAAATTGTCTTTCGAGGAAAATTGACCCAAAAAAAAAATCTTAGAAACTGAAATTTTTTAACGAAAATTTTTGGCACTGTTCTAAAATCGTGGACCCAACAAAAAAAATCGTGGACCCAAAAAAAATCGTGGACCAGAAAAAAAAATCGTGGACCAGAAAAAAAATCGTGGACCGAGAAAAAAAACCGTGGACCGACCGGAATTTGAGTTTTGTAACAAAATCGTGGACCGAAAAAATCGTGGACCGAAGTTGAGGCTTAGTTTGTTTAAAAGAGTCAGAACTAGCCAGAACAACTCAGAACGTGTCGGTTCTGATTTGTCCAGTTCTTATACGACCAGTTCTGAATTATTCTGACTAGTTCTGATTCTTTAAAACAGGCAGACGGGAACTAAGCCTCAACTTCGGTCCACGATTTTTTCGGTCCACGATTTTGTATCAGAACACAGTTTACAATTGTCGTCTTTCGTCTTTTACAATTGTCGTCTTTCGTACATCGTCTTTTCAGAAATCTCCGAACAAAATATAAATCTTTTAAAAATAAGGTTTTTTTCCAAAAATTTTGCGGTTTCAAACATTCTTGAAGACCTAACAGGTAACTGACAATATGATTTTTTTTTTGTAATACTTGGTAATAACCTATGCAAATGGCGTTCAAAATATTGCTAGTTAATACGAGGTGCCACCTACAGTAATCAGGTAACCTGTTCGATTTTAAGCCACGCCTCCAAACAGGGCGGAGCTTTGCCGCAGTTAGGGCGTGCCTTAAATTTGAAGTGTGCCGTAATTGCCTCGTATGAACTGACCATACCTTTACAACCTAACTAGCCGCGGCCTAGAAACCTCTCGTGTAGTCCGAGAGGACTAGATTTCAGGATTCCTAGGCCATGGAATTTTGTGAATCATTTTTTCTAGAACGTTGTTTCCAATGAACTGATTGGAAAAAACTTTACATTGATAGTTTTTCAGAAATTATTGAATCAGGAATACTTCGAAACAAAAATTTCAGTTTCAAAATGTTCATCTTAGTAGCTAGAGTCAGCATCGAAACAGTTCTCCGTGTGGATCAAACACTACAAAGATTACAAGTATTTGTTTCAAAAAAATTGTGTTCCAAAACTTTCGGAAATTTTTATTGAACTTGTAGTACACCATTAATAGCAAAACACTATTTCTTTAAAATTGTTTTTTCAAAAAATTTCCTGTTTCAAAAATATTTCGTAGCACTAGGGGCAACCCTTTGATAATGATACGCCTACTAGTCGTGTTTTGAAAAATTTAAAACAAACAAACTTGTAATAGAGGGGCATATCTTTCTATAAGTGGTGCCCTTCTATTAGAAGTTATCTACTGCGAAAATACGAAAAATTGGTGTTTCAGTTTTTTTTTACAAATTTCAAAAAAATTCAGTTTCAATTTTTTCCAAAAAATCTTCTGGGCTAAATCAATCTGAATTCTCGTCTCTATACACTACGAAAGGAACAAAAACTACAAACTACAGAAACTACTATGAATACTGCAAACTTCAGAGACAACAAACTACAGAAGTTTGAGAATTTTCTGTTTCGAAAGTACTAAAAAATAGCGTGCCAATTTTCACAAATTAGTCCTGCCATTGATTTTTATGAACAACAGACTACAAAAACTACAAAAATTCGCCTAAAAATGACTGTTTCAATTTGAATAAATTAGAATTGAGATTCTAGTACTTTAGTAGGAGCTCTGCTTCAATTCTCCTTAACTACAAACTACAAAAAACACAAAGACTACAAAAACTATGAACTTGAAGTTTGGTGAAATACTGTTTCCAAATTACTGGAAACTTGTTTTCAGTTTCCCCAAATGAGTTTATTTTTCCAACTAAGAAGACTACAAAAACTACAGTAACTACAGACTACAAAGTTAAAGTTTAAATTTTGCAAAATACTGTTTCCAAGGCACTATTTTCAGCTTATTTTCTTATTTTCAGTGACCCCAAATCAACCTCTTTTTTCTTGAAAACTACAAAGACTACAAAGACTACGAAAACTACAAAAACCATGAACTTTAAATTTAAAAAAATACTGTTTCCAAGTTACTGGAAAGCTTGTTTTCAGTTTGCTCAAATCACTCGCGATTTTCTTTTCTGTGAAAATGCAGAAACTACAAAAACTACAAAAACTACAAATACTACAAAGAATACAGAGACTACGAAAACTACAAAAACTCCACAAATTACGAACTTTAAGTTTCGAAAAAACACTGTTTCCAAATTACTGTCAACATTGGTTTCAGTTTTTTCAAATCAGTTCCATTTCTGTCAAAGCTACAAAGACTACAAAAACTACAAAAACTACAATAACTACAATAACTAGAGAGACTACAAAAACTGCAAAGTTACAAAATTTAAATTTGGCAAAAACACTGTTTCCAAGTTACTGGAAAGCTTATGTTCAATGTCCCCTAATCAGTTTCTTCTTTCAACCAAGTAGACTACAAAAACTACAAAAACTACAAAAATGCCACAAACCTCTCCAATCAATTGCAATTGTTGTACAACTTGTCGACAATGTGAATCACCACTCAATGGATTAACTTCTGATCGTATCATATGAATAAAATCAGGCCAAGTGATAACAGGAAAATTGGAATGTCTTTTACGGACCAAATTTAAATGATTCACAACATGATCAACAATTGCCAGAGGTTTTAAAAGTTTCGATAGAATATTTGTTCGACATTTTGCCAATTCCATTTTTAATGTTTTCATTCCAATGCATGATGGATTAGTTGCATCCAAAAGAATCAAACGATGATCCATATCAAAATGGGTCTCGAAACGAAGGCGTACTGTATTTAACATTGCTTCGATATCTGATGATTGATATTCTCCTTCTTGATTCTTTTGGGGAAATAGGGATGATGTTGCATGGGTTCCAACGATTATCACTTTTGAACGACGAGAAGAGAATCCGCAGTGGCCTGGAAAAGGGAAATTTTCGAAAATTGAAAAAATATTTTCTAAACTTTTTTTTTTGAAAAATTTTTGAAACATAATTATTTCTCCTAAAAAACTTTTTTAAACTAATGGAAAAAGTTTGAAAAGTTTTGACATTTTCAAAATTTTGAAACATAATTTTTTTCTGAAAATTTCGGAAAAATTCAAGTTTAAAAGAGATTTTCTGGAATCATATAAGAACTGAAAATTTGAAGGTTGTAAAATTTTTTGAAATGTTTTGAAACATAGTTTTTTTCTGATAACCTAAAAAGTGGGCGGGGCTGAGTTTCAGCCAAGTTCGTTCTGAAAACCAACTTGAGGGAAGAATTTTGGTTACAAAAGGGGCGGAAAATCTCAGATCAATCTGATCTGAAAAGTTATGACTTTTTCAAAATTTTGAAACATATTATTTTTTTCTGGAAGTTTCGGAAAAGTTTAAGCTCAGAAGAGATTTTTTCTATCATAACAACAATGAAAATTTCAAGGTCTGAAAATTTTCAAAAATGTTTTGAAACAGGAATTTTTTTCTGAAATTTATCCTCCAACTAGAATTTCACTTTTAAATGAGAAAGTGGGCGGATCTCAGTTATAGAGCATAGGCGTAAAGCATTGAAAAGATTTAGAACAATTTTTATTTTGAAAGTTTATTGGAACATGATTTTTTTTCTGAAAATCGGGAAAAATTTAAGTTTTTAAGAGATTCTCATTGTTCAACAGAGGAAGCGAAAATTTTAAGATGCTAAATTTTTGAAACAGTTTTGAAACAGGGTTTTTTTTTCGAAAATAACGTTCAAACTAGGATTTTCAATCTAGAAAGTGGGTGGAGCTAACTTTCAAACAAATCAACGAAAAATTGGAAAACATTTGAATGAATTTGATTGTGTAAATTTCTGAAACAGAGATTTTGTGCTTCAAAATTTAGCTGACATAAACAATTTTTGATGAAAAAAGTGTGTAGACTAGTCCCTAGATCAACGAGAAATCATTTAACTAATCAATTCTGAAAATTTCTAAACTTCGAAATGATTTGAAGACGAAAAAAAAAGTTTGTGAAAAAATTACTTTTTGAATGTTTTCAAATCACTGTAAAAGCCGAACTCAAAAACTTTAACTTTTGAAACCCAAAATTTTTTTCGGAAAAGAAGTAGGAAAAGTTTGATTTTTCAGCACAGAAATCTGCAAGACAAAGAAAAAGTGAAGAGTTCCTGCAGAAGCTTTGAATTTGAAGATTCATTGAAAATGTGTTTTTTTGACTGTCGGAGCTTGGATGGGCGTGGCTAATTCAAGAGTTTAGGCCCTCTAAACTAATAACGGCATATTTTCGATTAAAATACTTTTCTGAAAAATTGCAACAGAAAAATTCTGTTTCAAAATTTTGAAAAATGTTATGCTTATTTCGAAGAATTATTACACAAAGGTTCCAGTAGAGGAAAAATTTCCCCCAAACCTACAGTAGCCCTATGCATCTTCCTACAGTAATCATTCAGTATCGTATTCTACAGGGAATCATTGATTACTGTACATCTTAACCACGAAATTCTACAGTATCCTTCTCTTTTTTTCAGGACAAAATAATTTCAGTTTCACAAAAAAATAAAAAAAATCTTTTTTAAGAAAAAAAACCAATGACTTCATTACAGTAACCGTTGAAATGCCTTAGTTAATTTTTTTTGTTACTGTATTTTAATCACCCCTTCTACAGTGCTCCTACAGTACTTTCTCAGTTTTTCAAGAAAAAATGTCCGTTTCGACTAACAATCAAAAAACCGTTTCCAAAAAAAAAAACCAATATTTCCATTTTTTCCTTCAGAAATCGAGAAAAAAAGAACTCACCAATAGGTTCAAAAGGAGTGACTCTTCCCTTCAAAAAATTCATCCAATACAGTATCTGTTTATACTGTACCTCCGTGGGATCTGATGCCCGATACAGTATCAAATGAATACATTCCGAATTTCCAACAAAATGATCATAACACGTATGCATTGGTTCATAACCACCAAATTCCCAAACAGAAAACTCTCCACATCCGGCAATATTCACACTTTGAACATCAATTCCACGTGTGTATTGAGAGTGCGGTGGAGCGTATTTGCTGCCGGCGGGCGGCGGCAATTCAAACGATGAATTGTTATTTGATTCATTTACAAATGATCCATTTGTCGAATGAATTCCATCGTCTTTCATTGAACTTGTTGGACTATAATGATCACTTATTCGTCGAGAAACTGATTCCAAAAAAGAGGAAATTCCACGTGTTGAATGAAGAGTTTGAACGAGACGAGTCTTTCCCGAGAGCGAATGACCGAGAAGTTTTAATTTGATTCTTCGAAGGGGCGTGTCCATTGGGTAGAGTTGAGCTATGTAGTCCTCTCGGACTTCGGGCTGAAAATTAGAGATTTTGGGGGCTTTTGAAGACCAGCTTGATCGTTTTTTTCTGGGACTATTTATACAGTTAAAACACAAAATCGAAGAAACATCGTTTTTCACATTTCATCCAAAATTTTTATGGTAATTTTGAAACAGTGAAGGCAATTTTTTTCTTTTCAAAATATATCGATCAAAATAACTACCATAAAAACGGTATTAGACGAACAGTCTCTAATAGAAGCTCACCCCCGTCTCTGATAGAAGAAGGATCCCGATCTAGAGGGGTTGAAAATAGAAGGGCATGCCCCTCTATTACAGTTTTTACGGCATATTCAAACAAATTTGATATAAAAATTTCAGATACTTTTCTGTTCCATAATATTTTGAAAATTTTATTTCAGGTAGCATATCCTATTGCGGAGTGAATCAAAAAACACTTATCTCTGCGTCTCTCATTGCGCTTTTTCTATTTCAAAAATTCAGCCTATTTGAAAAACCTAATGTTACGACATATAAATACATTTTTCATAAATACGACGAAACAGAAAAATTTTTTTAAATGTTTCGCGGTATTTGGAAAATAATACTGTGAATAGAAGATACTGTTGTATATATGATACTCTATTTTTCATGAAGACCAATAATCGAAATAGAAAAAAGAGTGCGAGCGACATGGAGACGCAGAGAAAAGTTTATCTCTGCGTCTCCCACGTGCACATACTATCTCTCTCTCCCTTTCTCTTTGAAGAAAGTGGGAATACGTTCGTTTCTCGAAGGATCAGTGTTTTTCTCGGGTTATCCTTTTTGTTAAATTTAATCATAGGAACAGTAAATTTAGTCCTTATAACACTACTTTTCACAATTTTGAGAAACAGAAACATTTTTTCAAATTTTTCATTTCTAATTCATTTCCCGGAAATCGACTCAAGATTTACAAAAAATCGTTTTGAAAAATGTCTCGGATGTTCTCGTCTTGGTTTTTCTCAATTTCGTCTCGTTCTCGTCTCGTTCGAGACATTAGTGACGGAACAAAAACGAGACAAAACGAGTATTTTCGCTGAACGATCACGTATTTCAAATTTTGTGAAACTCAGAAATGCTCCAAACGCAACCGTTTCGTTTTTTTTTGTCTCGGCGAGACGAGACTGAGACAACATCGAGATGTTTCGAGTCTCGAGACTCGTCTCTTGAGACGGCACCCTACTCTCTCTCCCCTCCAATATACTCACCGATTTAACACTCTTCAACAATGCATGTGCTTCCAATCTCTCCGCTGCAACAGCCACCAATTCAGCAGTTAATCCATCATCTCCTCTTAATGTAACATCAGCTCGAGCCAATAAAAGAACTCTTAAAATATCGACGTGTCCATAATGAGCAGCCAAATGAAGTGCCGTCTTTTGATTTGCATTAACTGCATTCACTTCAACTGCACAATGGCATAGAGTTTGAACTGATTGAAGGAGTCCATTCTTTGAGGCGATATGAAGAGCTGTGTCACCGTGCTGAAAATGTGAGGAGTCGGGTTACTGTAGGAGAAAAGTACAGTGGAAATTTTACAAAAATATTTTACAGTTTCAAACTTCGAAAGTTAGCTCAACAAAAATATCACATCATTAGGATTCGTTTTATACATGCTGAAAAATATCGGCGACTACAAACTACAAAGATACCATTAGTGTGTCTCAACTAATAGCTCATTTATTGCATCATTTATTTTTGGAAAATTTTTGAAACTGAAATCTATTGTCAGTTGATACGAGATGTCACCTACAGTAATTGGAAAAATGGAGGTATGCCGTTTTAGAACCGTGCCTCGATTTAGAACTATTATTTCAAGTGAAGTAGTACTGATGCGGGACATGGTTCTGGAACGGCATACCCCCGGAAAAAACCGTGCGGCAAGCCAATTTGAAACCATGGCCCCCAAACTGCCCCAAGCCGTTAAAGCCGCACTTTCACCTAGTGAGGGGCGTGACCTAAAATTCGCCGTAAGCGTTAAAAATTGTTTGCAAAACTCAAGAGCCGAATTATTTTATTTTTGCAACACAGATTTTTCAAAAAATTTTGAAACCGTGCTGAAATGTAGGAAATCCGATTACTGTAGGTTAAACTTTTTTGAAAATTAATTTTCAGTTTCAAAAGTTTCACAAATCTTCTCGAGCTAACTTTGCAATAGTATGTTGTTGATACGGCCACATACCAAAATAAGAATTTTGGTCTGTTTTCAAATAATAATTGCAGTTTCAAATTTTCCTAAGGATTTCAGGATTTATAATCAAACCAATAATCCGCTTGGGACAATTTGAAAAATACAGTAACAAAGACTTTATTTGACAAAGTGCTCGTTTTAAACATAATGAACTTTTCATAAATTTCTAAAACTGAATTTGAATTTTTCAAAAAGGAAGTCAATGGATTTTTGTAATGGAAATGAGGTTAATGTGTACTTTCTATGACTACAAACTACAAAAAAAAGAAACGTTTCCAGATTCTTTGAAAATTATTTTTCAGTTTCAAAACGAACTGAATATTAATTTTTTTTTCTCGAAACAATGGGAATCGGTATTCTTGAAGAAATTGATTGAGCAGTTTATGTATCGAATACTGATTCTCAAAAATTTGAATTTCTTTGAAATAATTTCAGTTTAAAAAATTTCATAAAAATTTTTGAAGGTAGTTTTGTTGCAATGAATGAATCCCAGTCATCGCAACTATAAAAACTTCAACTAAAGTATACAAGAACTGACATTTTAAACATTTAAATTTCTGTTTCCGAGATTTCAAAAATTCAAGAATGACTCCCGTACAGCAGTTTCGCTAAAATATGACAAACATTGCGTACTATTCACAAACTACAGACTACAAAAATAATTTCTCGGTTTCAGAAATGTCTTAAAGGGGGACTCCGAGATAAAAACAACTTCGCCTTAAAATGATCCTTATGGATGAGAAAATACATCCCCAAAATATTAGCGTTCAAAACTTCCTGGAGAATTTTTTATGCCTGTTTGAAGTCGGTCGAAAAATATCTTTTGTACTCCACGTGGACTAGACTCAATTGTGAAATTATCGAAAAACGCGATTTTACTGAGCTTCGAGGGCAAAAGCAAATGAGCATTATCGTGATAAGTATTCTCATAAGGGACACGCATGTACTGTTGAAACTCTAGAAACGCGCGAAAAATTTTTTGTTCGTTTTTGAACGGATATATTTTGAGGATGTATTTTCCCATATATAAGGAGTATTTTAAAGCAAAGTTGTTTTTATCTCTGAGTCCCCCTTTAAAGTCACTGAAAGTTTCTGACAGCAATCTCTCGAGTTTCTGTTGCAGAAAAATTAAAAAAGAGTTATACAGCAAATGTGGGAGTTGTTCTTTTTTGAAATTTGAAAAACATAATTTCAGTTTCAAAGCTGTCCTGAAAGCCATTAGAAATGCTCTCACAACGTTTTTTGCTTTATTCACGAGTTTTACAAATAACGGAATTGAATTATTAGGTTAGCCGTTTACGAGAATCTACATATCTCAACTAGAGTGAGTAATATCAAAAAGTGATCAGCTAATAAAATGTTGATCATAAAATTCTGCACATTTTATCAGTTTATCACTTTTCCGTATCTTTTATTCCAGCCAAGATATACAGATTCGAAAAAAAGTGCAGCATTTCTTTCAGTCAAAAAATCATTCCAGTTTTAGTCAAAATGTTGCCTACCCTACTCTCCAATTAATTTTTAATGGTGATTAAAAATATGTAACGATTTTTGCGAAATTGCCTTCAGAGT
Source organism: Caenorhabditis doughertyi (assembly GCA_963572265.1). Lineage (NCBI taxonomy): Eukaryota > Metazoa > Nematoda > Chromadorea > Rhabditida > Rhabditidae > Caenorhabditis > Caenorhabditis doughertyi. The sequence continues at coordinate 7,448,979 of OY751553.1, read as the reverse complement.
GTTTTATGAATTTTGAAACCGAAAAACTATTCGAAAGAAGGCAACAAAAAAACCAAACTTTACAAAATCGAAATTGAATATCGATTTCGGTTTCACAAAAATCACAAAGTCACTCCAATTTTTATTTGAAACGATATGATTCTCGAATTCAAAACATTTTGATGAGGTTAACAGGCTACAAACTACAACTTTCGCTTTCCCTCACCCAAATTTTTGTTATGAACCGTAGAAAAAGCGAACTAACTACCCTACAGGGCCTGCTGGTCTAGGAATCACAGGAGGGATCTCTAGGCCACGCCTCGAGCCTTACTTTATTGTACTAAAGATCGCCTACAATGAACGATTGAGGTTGTTCCGCTTCGCATTTTACCAACGATGAAACAGCAAAATTTCCTCTTTTTTTACAACAAAGTAAGACTGAAGGCGTGGCCTAAAGATCTTGGGGATTCCTAGGCCATCTCCTCCTCTCGAACTACACGGTGGAATTCCTAGGCCAGGTGGCCTTTAAAGGGGTATTTTGTGAGCTATAAAAATAGTGATCACCTAGCATTTTGAAGCAGAAATTATGGTTCTTTTAGGTGAGTTTAGTCCCCATTCAAGGACTTTACGGGAAAACCCTCTATTAGAACGGCACCAACTTACATTATCAGCATGATTGATATCACATCCATTGGTTATCAAATTACTTGCAATATCCATATTTCCATTTTCCAATGCAATTATTAATGCAGTTTTTCCATCTTGTTCAACTGCATCAACTGGTGAATTTGCATCCAAAAGAGCTTGAACACATTCTGAATGTCCTCTGGCTGATGCCACGTGGAGAGGCGTTTCTTCGCGCTGAAAAAATATTGAATTGAATAAATATAAGAATGACATCGGGGTGGTTTTGGGAGGTTTTTGATTTGGGGAACTTCTGAAATGGAATTTTTTGAAAACAGATTTAGACATATTTTTTTCTCCTTTTTTTTTTAGAAATTTCGAGCTATTTTGACTTAAATTTTTTAACACTGAAATTAAAAATGAAAGGAACTTCAAATCTGTATCTGAACTTTTTGAAACTGGAAAAATTGATCCATATTTTGAGTTTTTGTTCCCTCTAGAAACCATTTTTCGCTACCAATTTCTTCTACGCAATAGAACTGCCCAATAAAATTGAAGACCAAAAAAAATGCAAATGTGCTCTAGTGAACTTTTTTCTTATAATTCAAAAAGTGGTCTCTACCGTAACCAAGTTAGAACTTTTTTTCAGTTTTTTAAAAAGTTTTTTTGGAAATTAAATAATAAGGAAGAGGTTACACATTACAAATACCTATTATTTTCAGAAGAAATTATAGATTTACCAACTTTTTTGAAACTGAAATTTCCCTAAAATAAGATCCCTTTTTTATCCATTTTTAGTCCATTTTGAGCAGAAAATATTTTTTCTCTCAATGGCAAGTAAACAAGTATCCCTTCGGATTAGGAGAAGGGGGGATTATAACGGGAAAAAGAAGATTATCAAAAAAAAAAAAACTTTTTTTTTCAGATTTTATATTTTCGAAAAAAAAGTGTAAAATGGACAATTTACAAGAAGAAAATGGAGGCGTTTTGGGATAGATGGGCTTGACTCCGCCCATTTTTGAAAATTCAGAAAAATATATAGAACTTTCTTAGCACAAATGAAGAAAGGCATCGGCTATTCTTGAAAAGTTAAAATTGCAGTTTTTTAATGAAAATTTAGAAAATTTCAGGTCTCCCCAGATATTCTAGGAGGTTACTGTAAGAGGGTTCCAAGCTTTTGAGGTTCCAAGCTCCGCCCATATGTTTATAGAGAAGTTGAAACAGCAAAATGTTTCTTAAAATTCGAAGGTTTTTGTAGTCAAAATTGAATCAAATTTACTGTTCCAAGAGGAAAATGTTCTGAATTCGGTTTCAGTTTTCATTGCTACATCTGTTCCTTCTTCCGTTACAAAATGTTCAGCTCATTCCAAAAAGTTTCATATTTAGGATATAATTACACACAAGATACACACTGAAATGTCTACTCAATTGATCAGGTTTTTGAAAAAATTGAAACATGACTTTTTTTTTGAAATTTGAAGGTTTTATTAGTCAAAATTGAATCAAATTTACTGTTTCATGAGGAAAATGTTTTGAGTTTGATCACTTTGTTATTTACTCTGAGGTTCAACTCCATATCAAAAAATTCAGCTTATTTCATAATGTTTCAGATGTCTTTTTTTATATTTTACATCACCACCAGTTTCAAAACTAAAGTTCCGATTCAATCGATCCAATTCATAGGAAAGTTGAAACTGATATTTGTTTTGGAAAAAAGAAGGTTTCATTAATCAATAATAACAAATTTCCCAGTTTCATGAGACGAATGTTTGGAACTGAATTAAGATTTTTTACTTATAACGCGAATTTCTTCCTGATAATATAATCTGATTCCTAAATGTTCCACATGTATGTGTCTCATATATCACAACTTCGTCCACTGAAGAGCCTATTCAATAGATCAGGCTGATAGAAAAGTTGAAACAGTACCTTTTTAAAATTTATTTTACTATTTCAGTAAAGAAATAGTTGGCAAAAACAAAAAGTTTCACAGTTTCATAAGGAAAATGTTTGGAATCAAACTTCAAAATTTTACTTTGCAGTTTAAACTTTGAAATAAAATCTCTAGCTCATTTCAAATTGCTCCAATGGTCTATTCATGTTTTTTGCTTAAAAAACAAAAAGTGTACCACTAAAGTGCGAATTCAATAGACCCACCTCTTACAAAAGTCGAGACAGTAATTTTTTTTGTTGAAAATTCAGAAAAAAAAATACTGCTTCAAAAGAACCATTTTCTGAATTAAAAAAATTTCAGACTGTTTGGCTCGGAATCAGTATTCTTTTAATCGTATTTTCGACTAAATTGGCTAGATTTTGGTCATTTTCCACAGGTTTTCACTTGTTTCCGTTTCAAAACTAGGTTAGTAACTTTTTGAGGTTTTCATAACAATTTTTCTAGCATCATTTTAGACTCCTCAAACCACAGCTCCCTTTTTTTCGCCATCCCACGACCCCATTCAATTTTTCTTTCTTCATTAGAAGAAGGGCTTCCTAATCTCTCACCCCACACTATCAAAATTCCGGTTGTTTTCAGTTGAGTCCGGTCCGCAACTTTGCGGGATGGTGAACATGCACAGTGGACATTTTAACTGACGACACTTTATTGAAAAAATTTTCCATTTCAGAAAAATTCTAAAAAAGTACAAGAAAAAAAGTGAATAATTTCTTGGATTTGGACAGAAAAAAAAGATCTTAAAATGTCGTCAATTGAAATGCCCAGTGTGCATGTTCATCATGACGCAAAATTGCGGACTGGACTCATTTTGAGACCAAAACCTCAGAAAAAAGTCCAAATGTAGCAAATTTTTCTCTGTTTCAAGCATGATGGAATAATTTTCGTTATATTTTGAGAACACTTCCAAATACAGTGGCGAGCATGGGTGAGGGTACCTCTGAACTTTCGTTAATAACTCCCTTCAAACGATTCGGATTGCTCTAAAAATTTTTTTGGGGACTCCTGAGTAACCCGGGAGTGCCTCCAGATGTTTTTTGAAAAAACCGGATTTTCACGAATTCTGAAAATTTTCGATGAATTCTGAATTCTGAAAATCCAGAATAAAAATATTTTTTTGGTCTTTCAGAATTTTTTCTTATTGTGCCCAAAACACTACTAGGGATCCGAATAAACAATTTTTGACGTTAAATCGCAAGTTGTTTTTGTGATTCCGGCGTCAGAACTCCAGAAGTCTGAACTGTGATCTTTGCACGGGACATCATAACGTGGCTAGAAGTGATCGGATCGAGATAAAAAATGATTCCTGTATAGATTTGAAGTCACTAAACAAGTTGCAATTAGTCTTGAAAATTTTGAGAAAATTTATTTTCTGCCATTTTTCCGAATTTCATGAAATCAAAAATCCTGTAGAAAACATGAAACATAACTTTTTCCTAAATTTTCAAAACTAACTGCAACTTGTTCAGTGACTTTAAATCTATACAGGAATCATTTTTTATCTCGATCCGATCACTTCTAGCCACGTTATGATGTCCCGTGCAAAGATCACAGTTCAGACTTCTGGAGTTCTGACGCCGGAATCACAAAATCAACTTGCGATTTAACGTCAAAAATTGTTTATTCGGATCCCTAGTAGTGTTTTGGGCACAATAAGAAAAAATTCTGAAAGACCAAAAAAATATTTTTATTCTGGATTTTCAGAATTCAGAATTCATCGAAAATTTTCAGAATTCGTGAAAATCCGGTTTTTTCAAAAAACATCTGGAGGCACTCCCGGGTTACTCAGGAGTCCCCAAAAAAATTTTTAGAGCAATCCGAATCGTTTGAAGGGAGTTATTAACGAAAGTTCAGAGGTACCCTCACCCATGCTCGCCACTGTATGCCCTAATCCCAATGAAGCCCCTCACTATATTTCTCACCCCACACTCGCATAATTCCGGATGTTGTTCCGAAATATCATTGAGCAATTGAATAAAAGCCGTCGTGGATGAATAAGCTGGCACACTGCCAAGTTTCGAATATCGATCCTGCCCCGGATAGACAAAATCAGCAGCACGGGGGCGGGGCGATTCAAAGAGATAACTGGCGGCGGGATTAGTCAAAGGATCGGATAGATATGCTGATAACACTGATCCTGGTATCATAACGATAGTGTTATCAGTATCTGATAAGTCTTCTGAATTCTCATCTGAATCCTCTTCTTCTTCATCTTCATAATCAAAACTATTTGGATCAGTTTGAGTGATACAATTCGTCATTCTTGGGGACACTTTTGAATTTAAATTTCCAGCCGGACCACCATTCGAATTTGGCGCCAGATTTGAATCTTCCAAATTCAATTTCGGTGGCATCTCAGTCGATTTTTGAATTCCCGCCGAACCGTTTCCCGCCAAACTAAGCCCGCGAATGCCCAATTCCTCATCAGAATCATCATCGTCGTCTTCTGAATCCGACGGAAATCTATCGTCTTTCTCTGGAATTCCAGACGAAGATTCCATAAATGATTTCAGCTCATTTGATGTGGTCCCTTGATTTCTTGCACTTTCTCGAGCACTCATTTCACGATACATATATGCGGGGTGCCCTTTTATTAGGGGTAGATGAGGGGAGGCTAGAACATGGTAGCTTTTCAGAGAGGATTTAAATGGAGAAGAATCGAGAAAAAAATTACGAAGGAGTGGAAAAAAATGTGGCAGAAACAGAGAAAAAAAAATCAAAACTTTTCAGAGTTTTCAGAGCTAAAAAGGCAAATTTGTGGGTTGTTAGGTAGTATATCAGATAGTGCCCTTATAATAGGGGTAGAAGAGGGAGTTCAACAAATTGTAGCTTTTCAGATTAAACTTCAATAAAACCCGAAAAATTGAAAGAAAAACACGGATTGAGTCAAAAAATTTTGGAGAAACAGTGAAAAAATTTGAGAATTTACAGAATTATGATACCAAAAATAGGAAAAAATGAGTTTTTTGGTACTAAAAGAAATGTCAGGACTGAAGGAAAAAAGTTAGTCCAAGAGTGAACATATGAGGTAAAACAGTGAAAAAATTAACTATTTTTTCAAAGTTTTGCTCAAATTTGCAAGTTTTTGAGGTCAGTCAAGGATTTTAAAGTCATTTTTAATCAATTTCATCTACCCTTATATACTAAACAATGCCCTAGTATTAGAGGTAGAGTGAGGGTCTAGAAAATTGCGTTTGATTGTATAAAAAGAGCGGAATTAAAGAACAACTCATTATAAAGTGGAAAGATTTAGATGAAACAGAAAAAATTTCGTTTTTCCGCCCAAAATTTAACATTTTTGTGTTCGAAAACTGATTTTTTAACAGCTTTTATGTATCCTTGTATAGGACGATGCCCTTGTATTAGGGGTAAATGAAAGGCCTTGAAAATAGTAGAGTTTTAGAAGAGAGTTCCACAGAAAGGCGTATAACCGAGGAAAAAATAATGGAAGAGAAAGGATATTTAGATTAAACAGTGAAAAAAAAAGCGAGTTCCAGACTCTTAAACTGAAAAAAAAAACGTTTTTTTAAGTGAGGAGAATGAATAATTAAAAAATTCCAACTAGTCCAGAACTAAAAACACTGCCGAAACAGTGAAAAAATCAAAATTTAATTACTCTTTCACTAAGAAGTTGAATTTTTTGACTGCAAATACAGATTTTGATGGCATTATGAACAGTTTTTAGGTTCAAATTGAAATAAATTAACACACTGTTCAGGTCGTGAATCACCAAGGAAAAAGAGATCGAAAATAAAATTTCGATTGGAAACAGTGAAAATTTTGAAATTTTTGCTCAAAATAAGTGGAAAAAAGAACAGCATATCACGACAGGAACAGGTTTTAAGATCATTTTTTGGTTTAGAAAGATTGCTGAAACTGCTGAAAAAAAGAGAAAACCTCTTTTAGTATTCCCAAAATTCGAAAATTGTTTATATTTTTTCACTGTTTCTAATTGATTTTATATTTTTTGTGATCTTATATCTGACATTATCATTTTTTATATTCTATCAGAATCTCAAAATCGTAAAAGCTTTAAAAATTCGTCAGGAAAAACATACCATAGCAGATAAATATAGTTCGCGAGAATAGAAATTTAGACAGTGAAACAGTGAAAAATTTGGTATTTCGTGAAAAAAGTTTTTAAAATTTTTGTTTCAAGCTATTTTCAAATTCAAAACACTTCTTGAACGACGGTCACAGACATTAAAATTATTGATATTATATGAACTTTCCAGTTTAAGAAAAAAAGAATGCTTTTGGGAAGAACGTACTTAGCTGATATTAGCGAATCTTACTCGCATCGAGCAATGTTTAGAATGTTTTTGAAACTGTAACGGCAGGAAATGCTCTAATTTATTGTAGTGAAACTGACGATGACGTAATGATTACATATAAGCTACACTTATGAAACAGAGAACAATTTGAGAATTCTAATAGAGTTTTGGACAAAATCTTGACATAAGAAAATCTTGAGAAGAAGAAAAAAACAGTTTCAATAGAACTAATCCTAAGGTTTTCAGAAAATTTTCATGATTTAACTGTGATCGATACACTGTTGAATAAGCCTGATAAGCTACATAACCTGATCAAAAAATTTTCAATTATTCCAGAACTAAAAACACTGCCGAAAAAGTGAAAAAATCAAATTTTCATTGCTCTTTTCACTTAAAAGTTGAATTTTCTGACTGCAAATAACTGTTTTTGATGTCATTCAGAACTATTTTCGCGTAATTTTTGATCAAATTGAATCTTAATTGACTATTAATATCGAGAAAAAAGCAATCAACAAGGAAAAATAGATCGAAAATAATATTTCGATTTGAAACAGTGTACATTTTCAAATTTTTGCTCAAAATAAACGGAAAAAAGAACAGCATATCACGACAGGAACAGGTTTTAAGACCATTTTTTGGTTTAGAAAGATTGCTGAAACTGCAGAAAAAGAAAGAGAAAACCCCTCTTTTAGTATTCCCAAAATTCAAAAATTGTTTGTATTTTTTCTCTGTTTCTAATTGATTTTATATTTTTTGTGATCTTATATCTGACATTATCATTTTTTATATTCTATCAGAATCTCAAAATCGTAAAAGCTTTAAAAATTCGTCAGGAAAAACATACCATAGCAGATAAATATAGTTCGCGAGAATAGAAATTTAGACAGTGAAACAGTGAAAAATTTGGTATTTCGTGAAAAAAGTTTTTAAAATTTTTGTTTCAAGCTATTTTCAAATTCAAAACACTTCTTGAACGACGGTCACAGACATTAAAATTATTGATATTATATGAACTTTCCAGTTTAAGAAAAAAAGAATGCTTTTGGGAAGAACGTACTTAGCTGATATTAGCGAATCTTACTCGCATCGAGCAATGTTTAGAATGTTTTTGAAACTGTAACGGCAGGAAATGCTCTAATTTATTGTAGTGAAACTGACGATGACGTAATGATTACATATAAGCTACACTTATGAAACAGAGAACAATTTGAGAATTCTAATAGAGTTTTGGACAAAATCTTGACATAAGAAAATCTTGAGAAGAAGAAAAAAACAGTTTCAATAGAACTAATCCTAAGGTTTTCAGAAAATTTTCATGATTTAACTGTGATCGATACACTGTTGAATAAGCCTGATAAGCTACATAACCTGATCAAAAAATTTTCAATTATTCCAGAACTAAAAACACTGCCGAAAAAGTGAAAAAATCAAATTTTCATTGCTCTTTTCACTTAAAAGTTGAATTTTCTGACTGCAAATAACTGTTTTTGATGTCATTCAGAACTATTTTCGCGTAATTTTTGATCAAATTGAATCTTAATTGACTATTAATATCGAGAAAAAAGCAATCAACAAGGAAAAATAGATCGAAAATAATATTTCGATTTGAAACAGTGTACATTTTCAAATTTTTGCTCAAAATAAACGGAAAAAAGAACAGCATATCACGACAGGAACAGGTTTTAAGACCATTTTTTGGTTTAGAAAGATTGCTGAAACTGCAGAAAAAGAAAGAGAAAACCCCTCTTTTAGTATTCCCAAAATTCAAAAATTGTTTGTATTTTTTCTCTGTTTCTCAGAGTATCAAGTCGGGCTTTTTTAAGCATCAAAATGATGAAATCGTATAAATCAATAGGATTTCAAAAAATTTGTTGAATCGATATCAATGTTCACAAATTTCTAAGATTACTTGAAAACCGATATAATTAAGATGCAAAAAAAGATTGAATTACACGAAAAAGCTCAAAAATCTAGAAAATAGCCGAATAGATCCAACTAAAAAATTGGTCAAAAATTGAAAAAAAAAATTCTCGAAACAGTAAAAATATCTGATAATATGACACTTTGCTCATCTTTTTTAGAAATCAATAAGGTCTGAATAAGCCTACAATAAAGCCTTAAGAAGCCTAAGCCTAAGCCAAAAAACTGGCTTAAAAACCTTAAACGGCCTTAAAACGTCTGAAATGACTCAAGGAAGACCGAAAATCGACCTGAAACCCGGCCTAAAAACTCCAAAAACTAAGAAAAACCCTAAGCATAAGCCCGGAAACTATTTCATAACCACTTTCAAGTTCAATCTATCAAAAGTTCAAGCTTTCTATACACATCTATTACACTAGAAATACACTTAAAATCTCGAAATGAACATCCATTCATTCATTCATTCATAAAAACGAAAACATGCATCGTTTGAGAGACTACGAAAGAAGAGAAGAAGAGAGGGGAATGGATGCACCTATGAAGTCACCTGGAAACGAGTGAAATAGAGAGACTAGAGAAACGCAGACATACATAGAAAAAAGTGGGCGGAGCCAAGGGGATTATAGAGCGAGAAAGAGCGGAGAGCATAGAGCGAAAAAAGGTAGTAAAGAAGTAGGCGAGAGAGTATAAAGAATAGAGAGAGCCCAGAGAAAAAGAGAGAGGGATTTTGGGATGAAGGGGCAGTTAAATGGAAGGAATATTGTTGTTTGGTGGAAGAGGGGGGGGGGGGGGGGGGGGGGGGGGGGGGAGAGGGACGGAGCATGAGCAATGCCTCCACCACCTGGCTAAAGAGCAAATTGAGGGGAAAGGTGTGTGTACTTTTATGGACTCTCTGTGGTAACCGGATGTTCCTCTACTATATACATTTTTGGGCTGGGAAGGATTTGGCGGGAATTCGAAAAGAGCGGAGGATTTCATTTTACCCAGACCGATTGACTGTCTAAACTAAAAATTGGTTTAGTGATTCTGTGAAACTGATTTTTTTTTGTTTTTTCTTGTCTTTTTTAGGATGTTTTGCGCAAGAATTTCAGTTTTTTTGGGCATTTTCAAATCTATTTACTCTAATTTTTATCACTTTGAACTAGCGAAATTCAGGCCTTTTTAGGCTCTTTTAGGCTTTTTTTAGGCTTTTTTAGCTCGATTTTTACGTTTATGGACACCACCTCAAGGCAGTCCTGGTCCTTTTTGGTCCACATAGGCTCTCTAATATTAGCTCATCAAGACTTTAAGGACTTTGAAGATGACCGTTCCAATTTAGTATCTGAACAAAAAATACAAAAAGTTTGGTGATTTCGTGAAACCGCAGATTTTTAAAATCATTTTTTTGGATGTTTTCATTGATAAACTTGGTTTTTTTAAAAACCATTTTCAGACCCATTTCTCTCAAATTTTGAAAAATTCTTCCTAGGAAAAGTTAGGCTTTTTCAGGTTTTTCCAGGCTTTTTTTGGTCTGATTTTTTGTATTATTCCTGAAAAATATTTCTCTCGAGACATTGTACAGAAAAACCATCAAGAAATATGAATTTTTCGAAATAGTGATATTTTTTAGATGGGAATGTAAGTTTATTCTCGGTTTCATCACATTTGCAAGATTTGACACCTGCATTTTTTGAACTAATGAACAATTAGCATTTCTAAGGTAGTACTTTTTGGATTTTCGAAGTGCAAATAACATGAAAAACAAATGGGTGTATTATTGGTTTCAAATGAACTGACACCTCGTGACGTCACTCTCATTGGGACCCAAGTTGGAAAACTTTCATGGTAGCTATTTATTTTCTTATCAAGATTTTTTTCAGACAGTTTTCGCCCGATAATTCAATTCTTCTACCCAAAATAAAATTTTTGAGCAAAAAAAATATTTTTTGCGTGCGGAACCTGCCTGAAAAAAATCAAAAATAAAACTACCATGAAAGTTTTCCAACTTGGGTACCGGGCAGTGTGACGTCACGAGGTGACAATTCATTTGAAACCAACAGCACTAACGAATTCTGCATTACACCGTGAAGATGAGATAAAAGTGAAACGGAAAAATTTTACAGTAATCGTTTTCCTATCTTTTCCTAAAAATCCCATTGTGTAGTTCGAGAGGGCAAGAAGGCTTTGGAAAAACAAAACAGCGAAATCTCTAGGCCATCTTGTCCTCTCGAACTACATGGCGCGGGGTTCATTGGCCAGAAGGCCACGGCCACGAAAGAGATATTGATATTAAGTACGCTCTTTTTGAGGATCAGCACAAAAAATTTGGTAAGGCTAACTAAAAATTCTAGTTTGTAGCTTGTTAGCCTGATCTAATTTTTGGTAGAAGGGGATATTTTGTACGTCTTTTCTAGGGTTTAGAACGATTTTCAAGCAAAATCACTATGAAAAAGTCAACTGATGCGCAAAAAATAGCTAAATTTTGAATCAATTTTAATAGAGGATTTTTGAAACTGAAAATTTTTTGAATTTTTGTGTATTTCGCGTAATTCACCGTGTAATTCGAGAGGACAAGACGGCCTATCACAGGCAAACTTTCTAGGCCACGTTGTCCTCTCGAACTACACGATGGGATTCCTAGGCCAGGAGGCCAATAAGGAGGTATTTGGTACGCTTTTTCTACGGTTTAGAGCAAATTTCAAAAAAAAATCATTGTAAAAAAGGACTAGTAAAGGTTTGTAATGCAGAAACAATGAAAATTTCAGGTTTAATAATAGTAGCAAAAATTTAGTTCATTCCAAATTGAAATTTTTTTGTAACCGATAATTTTTTTCACAATTTGGTTTTTCAGTTGCCCAAATCAAAAAAAAAGTGTTTTAGGATAAGTTTCTAACTAACTACCTATCAATAAATAATGATATCTGTACCTCTAATTTCTTGTTTTTACCTTCCCTTCCCCTCCCTCCCTTACCATATGTTCCCTATCCCCTTTTCTTCCCTCCTATTCTTCTTTTCCTGACATGTGTCCATTTTCTTGGTAAAATATGTACATATATATCCTTATATCCGGCTCTATGTCCTCCCTCATCTCTTTTTCTTCTCAAAAACTACCAATTTTCTCATCTTTGACTCAATTTCTTCCTCTCTTTGGAAGCTCCAAAACATCGGAGGGAAAAGTTATTTTTAGTCAGTTTTAATACCCTTCATAAAATAAAAGGAAATGACTCATAATCTTGTTTTAAAAGGGGGGAGGAGGGCTTAGAATGGGAGGATAGAAAAAAGTAAAAGGGATCATAAAGGCTCAACTATTATTATTAATTTTTCGGTTCCAAAACATTCTGAACAACAACTCGCTGATATGAAAGTTCGATACTCTTTTGAAGGTCGATAAATTCACATTTTTATTTTTTTCATTCGAATTGAATTTCTCATTATGAATTCACTCAAAAATCATTCAAAACGGAACAAAATGACATTAGAAAGCGTGGCCGAGTACCTATTGTTGGCCTAGGAAACGAAAATAGTCGGATTCTAGGCCACCAATCTGTACTCGGCCACGCTTTTTTAAACTCCATTTTGCTCGGGTTTGAGCCGATTTTGAGTGAATTAGTAATGAAAAATGGAGGTACAATGAAAAAAAATACGTCGAAATGAGTAACAGGAAACCTGATATTCAGTTTATTCTAGAATAGTACACTTCTCTTCCACGGCCGTCAAAATACCTAGGCCATCAGAAGCTGAGCTGTGATTTTCAGAACTAGCTTTGTTTCATTCTTAATTTAACCCATTTTTCTTGTGTTGGAAGCATTGGAAGAAAAAGGAGCTCATAAAAAACCGACGGAGAGTGATTAATGGAATAAAATTGAAACTCACAGAATTAAAAATTATTCAGAAACAGGAAAAAAAATGTTTCAAAAATATGAGAAAAGAAAGTTTTTGAATTTTTAAAGCGTTTGTTCTGTGACACCTCTTGTTATAAAGATAATGATGTTAATATGAGAAAAACAGCCCACACGGGTTCCTAGCTGGGGTAGGAAAATGCGCTCTAATGATAAATTGATAATTTCGCTGCGTACCTCTATTTCGGTTTTTTTTTCAATTTTCTATCAATTTTTCTGTTCATTTTCAGATATGAGTGTCTATAGCTTTCCGTGGAAGTTGGTCTAAATTTTATAGAAAAAAGACAGTCAGTCCGAGCTTTTTCGGTTTCAAAACTTCACTTTGTCAATTCTAAGTTGCAGGAAGATAGTTACGTTCGAAATCAATAAAATTTTAACATTTTTATACGAAAATTACGATTTCATGACGTTTTCAATACAAAATCATTGAATAATATTTCGATATTTGAATTCTTTCACGATTTTCATTTAGATTTTTACAAATTCAATGACTAGCTTTTCCGGACCTCCGGTCCGTTAAAGCTAGTAGTAGCTCTTGACGTGTGTTTGAAATGGCTCAGCAAAAGGTATTACATTTTTTCAAGGTTGTTACCTATCTTTTGAAAAAAATCTGTTCGAAACGCTTCACTTTGAAGCGAGATATGAGCCGTCAAACATTTCCGGGACAAAATTTCGGACAAAAATTGGCTTCAATTTATTTCTACAAAACTCCGCCCCTTTTTAAATTAAGGTTTCACGTTTATACCTTCTATATTTAAAGAGAGAGGGGCAGACAAAAGATGAATGTAAAATTACAGTTTCAGTAAATCGAAATTTTTTTTCAAACTTTCCGAAAATCGATTAGTTAATGACAATAGCTAAAAAGTTCCGCTCTTTTCCGGACTGAAAAATCTGAGCGACCCTACGAAAAAATTCCGGTTTCACAAATTTCACTTTTATAAAATTTTTGAAAAAAAAGTCAGTTGGGAAAAATTCTTTACTTCTCATTCGAATGACTTTTTGGGGGTTTTCGGCTGGAAATCTACCAAAAAAAAAAAAGAATTGGGGACGAACTAATACACAATTTTCTGTTTTAAAATTTTGCTAAAATCGGCGCATCGGAATAAATAAATTGATTAGCATGAGAACATACATCTAAAGTTCCAGAACACGGAAAAATGGCGAAAAATCTCAAAATGGAAAACTTCCTATCGGAAAAATAATCTCTAATCTCCTATTTTTCCTCTCTTAATCACAAGTTTTTTGACGTAATGTCTAGGATATCAGTGAGGGGATATATAGATAAGAAGTTTCAACATATCCGATTTCATAAACAACAAGTGAATGTTCGCACCGGAAATATGGAAATAGATTTAGGGCTAGCATGACTTTTTGAAACAGAATAACTCGATGATATAAAAAATCTGCTCCCAATGATTGATAATAACTTTTAACTTATTTCGAAAGAAATGTGAAACAGAGAAAAGATTATGGAAAAAAGGAGATAATTTTAAGAAAACCTGAACATCTAGGAAATTTGAATGAAAAGACATAAAATTAGTCCGAGTTGAAGCTGTTTTTGGTTTTACATGGCTGATGAAAAAGTCCTTAAAGAGAAACCTGGGTTCAAAAAATATGCCCAATACCATCATTCTCAAAAATCCTGAACTTGTTATTTGAAGATTTTGAAGCAGAATAAGAATTAAAAAAAAACAGAAGTTCTTGAAAGCCTGAGTGAAAAAAGTTTGGAAGGAAATCCGAATATACGGACAAGCGTGTGACTGAAAAGGCGTGAGTCTAGGCTTTTCAGTTATTTTTAGGCCACCCTGGACCTATTAGAATTGGTCAAAACTGCCAATGACTCAAGTCCTAGGCATAAACTAAGGCTTACTATTAGTAAAGACTATTTCCACGGCCTATCAGATATTTCAAAAAAAGCGTAATTTTTCGAAATAGTTTGAAACGGAAGAAAAAGTGGTCGAACTGTGAAAGCCTCAATATATAGGTTATGAGAAACGCCTAACTTAAGGGCAATATATTAGATGACTAGAAATTACTCAAGGTCGCTTTAAAGCTCGGAGGCATAAAGGAGCTTGTTGATTATTACTTTATTATTACATTATTACTTTATTTATTCACACAACCTACAAGATATTTCAAAAAAAGTGTAATTTTTCCAAGTAGTTTGAAACGGAAGAAAACGTTGTAAAAATCTCAACCATATAGTTTTTGCTAAACGCCGCACACGAGGACAAATTTTAGATGAATAGAAAGAGCTTGAGGTCTCATCAAAGCTCGGAGACATAAAGGAGCTTGTTGATTCAAGGACTGATCCCTTTAAAAACCCACCGGTACGTTTTGAAAAACTTTGAAACAGAGAATTTTTCAAATAAAATATCGCAAAAATGGGAATGTTTTGAGACCTAAAGGAGCCTGATAATGTATGGATTTCTAGACCCATTACTCACAAAATCCAGTGATTTTTTTTCAGAAATCTTTGAAACAGAACAAGTTTTTTTTGTGAAATATTGTTGAATTTGGACTCAAAAAATAGAGAAGAAAAGTGTATGTACGGCCGGACATCCGGACAAGAATTTGGATGAAAAGATAGGAAGTTGGAACTAGTCTAGGCCTTTTTAGGCGTGTTAAGGAATTCTCAGGAAAAATTGTAGGAAACATGAAAAACTCAGTAAATATGGAAAAAGGAACGTCCATCAATTCTCGTAAAACTTGTCAAGTATTTACAAAAACATTGGAACAGAAAAAATAAGAATGGATAAATATATGAATCTGGCTTTTCCAGGGCAAAATAGGCCAATTCGGACTATTTTGAACAATAAAAAGCATCCAAAATGTGAAACAGACAGACAAGATTTAGGTTTAGATAAAGCTTGTTTAGTCCTGCTTACACTGAACTACGTTTATTCTGACTGGATTAAACTTTTTAAGGCTGTTTAGGCCTAATTGGGCACGTTTAGGCTCATTTCGGCTTTTCAAAGATGATTCAAGGAGATATCAAATTAAAAAAAATCTGATACATATTTCAAAATGTTGAAACTGCGAAAAAATTAGGCCTGGATAAGACTGCTATAAGTTAAGTGAGGCAAGTTTAGGCTCATTTTCAGGCCAAAATAGGCCATTTTAGCCTTATTTCACCAACCCAAAACCTCTCAAAACGTCGTCAAAACTGAGTCCAAAAAAGGGAAAAATCGAAGTGAGCCTCATTACTTATTCATCGAAATTTTTGGTTCGACACTCCCATTCTCTATTTCGAAACCCCCTTTTCTCCCGTCCCTTCTCGACGAGAGAGTAATCCCAATTGGAGGGTGTTAGAGAAAAAGAGAGAAAGAAAAAAGGCAATTTGACAACAATTTTTGACAGATATCCCCCCACTCGGGTGAAAAATGAGAAGGAGCAGAGAGGGTAACAGAAATGAAAAATTGATGAGAGAGAGAGAGAGAGAGACTTGTTGGAAGGAAGGGAAGGACCAAAGGAACACATGCTAGCTCCGCCCATTTTTTTGGAAAAAATTACATAGCAATAAGTGAGAAAAAAGAGAACTTGGAAGGGACCCAGGGAAGTTTACAATCCAAAAAATTGAACTCCGCCCATTTCAAGCTCTGCCCACTTTTTGGGGAAAGGGTTTGTAAATACAGCAAGAGATCGAAGAATTGAATAAATTCAGACTCCGTCCCTTTTTTGAACAATTGAGAAACAGGAAATAAATGACAATTTTGAAAATTTTCCCAAAAAATTTACTTTTCCCCTTTTTGTGAGAAATCTCATGGAGAGAGGTTAGTATAATGAACTTTTCAAAGTGAGCATCTAGAAAAGTTAAGCTCCGCCCCTTTTTCGAAAAACAAAATTGACGATTGACGAACGAGAATAAGTTCGAGACAAACTTTTTTTTAAAATTTGGAACAGTGAAATATTTTCAATTATTTGTGTTTTTCTATTAAATTTTGGCAGTTTCAGCAATAATTAATAATAGCAATAAAGCAATAATAAAAGCAATAAAGCAATAATTTCAGAATTTAGTAAACGATCAACTTTTGATGAGATCTTCAAATGTAGATGAAAATACCCAGGAAAAAAGCAAAAAAAAACACGAGAGACATTCAATAAAGTACTGAAAAAAGAGCCTAGGACCACCTAAAAAACCCAATTCATCGATGTTTTCGATACGATGATAACTGTTTTAATTGATAGATGAGAAAATTGACTGATAATGTACAATAGTGCCAGAAGAAAAGAATAGAGCTACAAAAAGAACCAAAATACCGACATTTTTAGTAAAAAGTAGCTTAAAAATTATTGGAATTCTAAGAAAAGTTACCTAAAGATTGGTGTCAATGTCACGAATATGATAGGATTTATTAAAATGTCTAAAAAATGTCTAAGAAACGGAAATTTTTGAGTAAAAGTTACTCAAAATCTTTTGAAATCACAGAACAATACTGAAAGAACGATTCCAATTCATCTGAATGTATGTCAACTATATTTTAAAACCAAATACAAAAATGAAGAAAAAAAAAAGGAAAAAACCCCTCAATATCACTGAAAAATATTCTAAAAATCACTAAAAATCACTCATAACAAGGCTTCGACCACCCCAAATACATAACACTAAAAAAGAGATTCCAATTGAATGACATGTCCACTCCTCTCTCTTCTTTTTTCCCTCGTCCCCGAACACTATTACATTGAATAGCGAGACTACTACTTCTCTTTCACATATGTATCCAATCATTTTTCCCATTTCCAATTATAATTCCCTCTCTTTTTCCCCCCATCATCCGATACACTTTCACTTTCCAATTGTACTCCACTCTCTCATAGTCAATAGGACACTTTTTTTGCCCCCATAAAATTGATTTTGAAAACATGGAAAAATGGGAAAAATCCGTCGTAAATAGTTCCATATAATACATTTAAATAATGAGAAAACTTTTTAAAAAATTCGAAAAACGGCATTTTTTTCTTAATTTCATCAGCACAATCTGTGGAAAAGGTGCTAACCCTAATCAGAACTGTCTTGAATCGGAACTCTGGACGAATTAGAACTGGGCGAATCAGAACTGTCCCTTATAAGAACCGACCGTTTAAGAACTGCCCCGAATAAAAACTAGCCAAATGCTCGTATTTAGGCACTTTTCATTGCTTGCAGGCCTTTGCAGCAAAGTAGTGTCAGTTCTCATCCGGGCAGTTCTTATCCGACCAGTTCTGATTCGTCCAGTTCTAATTCGACCAGTTCTGATTCGGATAGCACCGCGAAAATAGTCAAAAATCCTTTAAAAATGCGAAAAAAAATCCAAAAAAATGAAGGAATACTTTTAAAATCTGCTAAAAAATACCCATCTAATACAGAAAATTTTTTTTTCTTATTTTTCACTTTCAAAATCTCCTTCGAACATCGAAAATAGTCCCAAAACCTTCCAAAAACCACTAAAACCTGTAAAAAATTCGAAAAAACTCACAATATTCCTTAAATGTAGCGGTGGAGATAAGCATACTAACAATGGGACAATCCGTGGGTTGATACTATCAGCAGCCAAATGGAGTACCGTATCGCCAACCTGAAAATCAATGATTTCATAAGGAGTTTGATTTTTTGAAAGTTTCTGATCTTAAAATTTTCCAGAAAACACTATTTCAAGTTTTGTAAATATCAAAATTTTAACATAATATTCACTCAACCGTTTGTTTTGATTATACAGAATTCTGATACTTTTTTTGGAATAAAAATGAGATATAATATTCAATTTTCATTTTTAACCTGAAAAGAATGTATAGAGTTCTTGAAACTTCATTAGAAGAGCCCCTCTTATACAAGTGCTCCGAGAGCATGCTCTTCTAATACAGCTTTCACGCAAGTTCGGACTTTGTGAATGTTAGAAAAAAAGTGCAATAAACTTTTTTTTCAATAATCATGTTAATTTCTGATTTCTTTGAAGCTGGAAAATTTGAAAAGAATCTTCGAAAATTCGGTTTCAAATCGGATAGTGGAGAACGGTTCTGAAAGATCTTCTTAGGAAAAGTGTTTCAGCTTACTTTGAAAATAAATTTAACATTCGAAATTATGACTAGCTTTTCCGGACCTCCGGTCCGTTAAAGCTAGTAGTAGCTCTTGACGTGTGTTTGAAATGGCTCAGCAAAAGGTATTACATTTTTTCAAGGTTGTTACCTATCTTTTGAAAAAAATCTGTTCGAAACGCTTCACTTTGAAGCGAGATATGAGCCGTCAAACATTTCCGGGACAAAATTTCGGACAAAAATTGGCTTCAATTTATTTCTACAAAACTCCGCCCCTTTTTAAATTAAGGTTTCACGTTTATACCTTCTATATTTAAAGAGAGAGGGGCAGATAGTTGCAAAGAATTTATAAACTTAAACACGGCCTTGGCTAGATTAAAAACCGTTTGTTTTTTAATACTTTCCACAGAATGACTAAAATGAATGATTTTTAACTATCCCTTAAGGACTGATTGAAACTGGAGAATTGAGAAAGGAGAGTTTCAGAATATTCAGTTTCAAAATTAGTCAAATTTGGAACTTCTGAACTAGAGCCCAAATTTTCCATAATTGAAAAAAAACTGTTTCAAAATGAATTGATTTGAGAAATGTTAGCCAGTTTTTCAATAAGTCAATCAACTCACGACCGCTTTTAAAGTCAACAGAATATATAAATTTTATTGGAATTCGGTAATCAGAGCTCTTTTTCTAAGGGTTCGCTTTGAAAATAAGATAAAAGTAAAAAAAGGTATGAATAAAATTTACTGTTTCAAAAACATTCATCCTAAAAGCTATTTTCGAAACTTTGATTCGAAGACGATGATAAATGCAATTTCTGCTGGATGATCAAGAATTATTGTGATAATAAGATATAAAGACTAACTAATAAACATTTCTGAAAATTTTGAAACTGATTTAATTTTTTTGATTTCTCAGACTTGTTCTGAAATTAAGAATTTTATCAATAGAACCTTCTGCTATCTGATAGAACTGATGAGAGTTGTGGTCTAGAAACCCGCTAGTTGTTCTAGACCGTGACTTCAGGTTATAAGAAAAAGGTTGAAAAGGTATACTGACGAACAGAAATTTCACAATCTTTCATGAATAGTTGAAACTGGAAAATATTTAAAATCACTAAAAAATTCTCATGACCTAGAAATAACTTTGCGCATTTCTAGGCCAACTTTCGTCGGATTTTTGAACTAGAAATAAAGTGAAGTGGTTTGTTTCGATTAAATACAAATCGACTTTTTTGAAACTTGAAAGCTATTTGAAAAACTTCTGAACATAGAAATTTTTTTTCGAAAATGTTCATTCCAACAGCTAAAACTCATAATTGCCTTACATCATTGCTCAATTCCAAAGTGAACACTATTTCAATAATTTATAAAACGGAATTTTTTGTTCGCAAGTTTTCTTTGTTTTCTAATCGTGGAAGACTATCAGAAAATGACGAGGGACACAAGAAAAACCTAAGAATTATGAACCAAAAAATCGCTGGGGCTGCTTTTTCTAGGCCATTTCTGTTACGGTTACAGTAGGTACAGTTAAGTAATTATTTCCAGAGAAAATATGGCTTTATTGCGTAAATTCGAAATAAATACTTTTTCAAAATGTTTTGAAATTGAACTTTTTAAAATCAGTTTTGGTTTGTAATTCCACAATTAGGAAGGAAACGAACAATTGGCCTCGTAATCTGAATTACGATTTCAAAAAATTTTGAAACTGAACTCTTTTTTTTCGAAAAAATAATACATTTTGAGTTGCTGTTTCAATTGGAAAAGTAGTCTTGGAAATTCTAAAATGAGGCCTAGAATTTACTCGTGAGGTATTTAGTCCATGAAAAGATGGATTCCGATAGGTACAGTAATTTAGCTATGGTTCTCTGGCGGATCGGATATCTGCTACATATCATAGACTTCGTAAATTGTTCACTTTTTCAAAAAAGTTTGAAACCGTCGAATTGTCTGAAACTTTTGATAGTAGCAATCTACCGAAGTTGAATTTTGTGCAAGGAATTCAAATTTTTACTTTCGCGGACGGTCCGCCTTTTTTGATCTCCAAGCTATTTTTGAATTTACGCAGTTGGAAATGAAAGTGGGCGGACCACCCGCGAAAAGAAAAATTTGAATTCCTTGCACAACTATTATTAATTTGACAGTAGAAAACATGAAGCTCACGATTTCTGAACCGGTGGCCTAGAAATCGTACTCTTTTTTCTATGCTACTGTGCTGAGTACAGTAATCTGACAACTTGAACTTTCAAAATTCACTACTTGAAATATTTTAAGGTGTAGTTTAGAATGACTAGTAAGGTTTCTTAGGCCATGAAAAGAGAGATTACGGTAAGATACAGTAATCTAGATATGGTTATTAGGAAAAATTGAATCAGTACAAAGACTATAGATTCCGGAAAATATTCACTTTTTCAAAATTAGTTGATACAGTAAATTTTTTTTTGAAATTTTCGATATGTACATCGTAGCTGATCGAAATGAAATTTTTTAGTTCAGAAAACAAAAAATTCAAGTTTTCCGAGGCAGTGGCCTAGGTTTTTCACTAGGCCATGCCTATGCTGGGTACAGTAATATGACTACTACTCTTCCAAATTATCAAAAAGAAAAATCTAGAAGCTATGGACTAGAAATCCGTCTATTTGGCTAGGCCATAACGACAGAAAAAACGGTAGGTACAGTAATCTAATAACAGGATGGTTCGGAATTAGAGTCCATATCGCCTCAATTAAAAATTAATACGATTTCAAAGTTTTGTGAAAGAGTAATTTTATTTTTGCGTTTTCAATCATTCAATGATGTTCCTTGAAGTTTCTTACTGTTGGGCAGCTTTCAAGGTACAGTAATCCGAAAATAAGATTGCTTTTTGTTCACTGTTTCAAATTTTTCTCGAAATAAAGACTCTTTACATTTGCTTGATATCAACATTTGTGTCATTTTTATGCTACAAAAGGTTTTTAAAAGTTGGCGCTGTGCCAAATTTCCTCAGAATTCTGTTAAAAAGGGGCGGAGCTTGGCGTGGTGCCAACTTTTCTATTTGCCGAGGTACTAAACTTTGATATCATATCTATATCAAAAATTTGAGGAGCAATTATGTTTCCTAACGTTTCTGAAACCGAATTTTTTTCGGTTTCAATACAATATTTTGAAATTTTCAAATCAAAATATTTTATTCAATTTTTCACTCAAATGTCGGTTTAATCAAGAAACGAGCAATCAACTAAAAAAAATGAAAGTGTTTCGAAAATTTCTGAAATCGAAATTTCTTCCGAGTTTTTCATTGCTTGCACACTTTCGAGAAAATGACAACTGGGAATACTATCAGAGTTTTCTCAAATTTCATCAATTAACTTATCTTCCCACGATTAAGTTCCGAAATATTTTTTTACAGATAAAAATATTTCGAAATAGAATTTATTTGTAATTTGGTTTGGATGGCCTAGAAAAACTACGAAATTTCTAGGCCAGCTGGGTAGAGTGAGGGAAATGAGAAGGTTTTTTTTTTCAAAAATATACAATTCCATTGTTCTAATAATAAAAAATAAAGTATCGTGCAAACTTAGTTGTTGATGATCAGTGAACGAGAAATTCGGAAGTTTTTTATTTTTATAAAAAAAGGCGTGCTTTCTTCGTTTAAAATTTTTGAACTACTTTGAGTCTCACCAGTTTGCACAGAACAAGTTTGTACGGAAAAAAACTACTTCAAAATTTTCAGAAACCGATTTTTTTTCAAATTCTTCAGTAAGTTGTACCTAGCGAAAAAACACAATTTGCTCCAAATATCCAACGAAAAAGCCTTGTTTTATGGAAAAATTAACAAAAAACACAATTTCAACACTAATTTTTCAAAAAAAAAAAACATTAAAAATGGGCGCGGCTTCTTTTTTTTCACGTGAGGAATGCTTCAAACTATACTATTCAGTAAAAAAACGGTTTCAAAATTTTCAGAAACCGAACTCTTATTTGTTCAATTTATTGACTCCCGAAAGTCTATTGAAAAAAAAATTTCACAAAAAAAGGGCGGGACTTATTACTTGAATTTTACCAAACTCTACCTCTCATTCCACTGAGGATGCTTGTAAAAAATTCTGTTTCAAAACTTTCAGAAACAGAAATCTTTTTATTCAATTTATTAAATTCCTAGCACTCAGTATAAAAAACCCACCGCATTCGGTAAATCCAGTCTTGGCCTTAGTGATAACAACAACCTCACAACCCGCGTATCAGCCGATTCCACAGCACAATGCAGCGCCGTCTCTCCTCGTTTATTAATCGAATCCACGTCAACTTTCTCATTTGCCACGTATCCAGCTACCGTATGCTGAGCAAACCTGCATGCCACGTGAAGGGGCGTGTCCCCATTTTCATCTCGTGCACAGATATTGCCACCCTTCATATGCAGGTAGTTGAAGACCTCCGCGTGACCGTACTTGGCAGCACAATGCATTGATGTGGTGCCAAATGGCTCCGATATCGGCGTGGTTTTTATAGCGTTTGGAGCCAATTTATGAAGGGCGGAGAGCTTGTGAAGAGCCCTAAGATTCCCTTCCTCCGCGCATATCAACATACAACTAGCCACCATATCATCTGGATCAAAACGGCCATCTCCGATTCTTCTGGAGTTCCGTGACGCCTTCAGAAGACACATTACAAGCTCCACACATCGCTTCCATCTCTGCCTGGTCTTAAATGATTGAATATGACTGATAGTGATACATGAAGCCTTTCGAATATCGATTGCATTTCCTTCGGGACCTCGAATCCATGGATGTTGCAAGCACTCTTCTACAGTAGCCCGTTGATCTACGTCACGGACGAAAAGGCGCGAAATGAAATCCTTTGCGTGTTTTGAAGTGTTTTTGAAATATCGATCAGAGAAATGATAACGGACTCGCGTGATATTCGAAAAGGTCTCGTCACGATTATCGCCAAGGAATGGGG
The DNA here is from genome assembly GCA_963572265.1 of Caenorhabditis doughertyi. Taxonomy (NCBI): domain Eukaryota; kingdom Metazoa; phylum Nematoda; class Chromadorea; order Rhabditida; family Rhabditidae; genus Caenorhabditis; species Caenorhabditis doughertyi. The sequence continues at coordinate 7,425,407 of OY751553.1, read as the reverse complement.
AACCGCCGGAGAGCCTGAAAATGAAGGATTACGGTTTCAGCGGGGATTTGAAAATTTGTGAGATTTTGGAAATGGCGATCACGTATTCGGACTGAATTCATGTTATTTCTTGAAAAAAGCCCAAACTTTAGCTGCCCTTATATTGCAAGTTTTTTTACAGTTTCAGCGAGAATTTGAAAATCTTGGGAGTTTTAGAGATTTCGTTACAATGCTGGAAGTCAGAATTAAGAAAAAATTGATTTATTCTTTGAAATACCGTAAATATTTGATTCAAAAGCAGCCTAACTTCAGCTGCCCTTGTATTGCAGGTTTCACAATTCTTCACATAAATTCACTGATAGCGTTGTGATCAATTATAAATGAATCAAAATATTTTTATTTAACTTTGGAACAGTACATTTTCGCATCTCAATCCCATAAGAATCATAAGATTCGAAAGAATGTTCCGGTCCACTTATGCGATGAAAAATATAATAAGCTACTGTTTCGAAAACTTTCTAAATGAAATTAAGGAGTTTTTAAACATTGGTTTCCATTTCCATTGTAAAAAAAAGTAAAAATTCAATGAAATTCGAAAGCATTGAAAAGTATGAAAACTTCTAAATTGGATAATCAGTTTATCAACTTTTGAAAAAAAAAACTCAAAGTGCAAGATTTGGCTAATACTAAGAGGAGGATTAATGAAATATTGATATTTGTAGAACATTTTCAAAATTACTTGAAATAGTTAAATTTCGGTTTCATGGGAATTACATGATCAGTCAATACTGTAACCTTTTGATTTGTGGATTCGATTCGGGATTCTTCAGTAAACTTTTTTTTATCAGTTGTTCGATAAGAATTTTAATTAAAATATTTTCTGTTTCAGATAGACTCAAAAGTCTGAAATAGCTGAGAAGCTTCTGTTATAGCAGAAACTTACAAAATATCCTTTGCGTTTTCAAAAAGACGTGATTTTCTATAGACTATCCAAATTTTTGCTAATGCTCTGCTATGTTGCATAAACCGTCGAACCTCTATTATAGCGGCACCTCTTATATAGTGGAACTTAGACGAGAGCTTCCTAAAAACTGTCTATAGCGGCATGAACCGTACATCTATCGAAGTTGAGAAAAGAAGTTTATCACTGCTCAATTACTGTTCCAAAAAATATTGAAATCAACTTGAGTTATTTTTGAAATATTATCTTTTTTCATCATTTCGGAGACGGTTTCGGTGAAAAAAAAGTAAACTCGAAGTAAGGAAATTTTGGTAATTGCATTGTAGTTTCAAATAATTTGAAACAGTTGATTTTCGGCTTCATGGAAATTACTTAATAGTGAAGGTTTTAACTTTTCGATACGTAGTTGCGATTCTTTAGTAAACTTTTATTATCATTTGTTAGATAAAAATTTTAATTAAAATATTTTCTGTTTCAGATATAATCCAAATTCAGGAAAAGTTGAGAAATTTCTGCTCTATGTACGACTAAAAGTGTTTTGAAATTAATAAATTTTTTACATTTTCAAAATAATGTAAACTTCTACAAACTATCCGAATTTTTGCTGATGCACTAGTATGATGAAGATACCGCTGAACCCCTATTACAACGGCACATTAAACAAACTAGCCGCTCTTATAGCGGCATGAGCCCGTTCGTAGTCAAAGTTGATTGAAGTTTTATATCGAAATCATTTGAAACTTAAAGCCTCTAATAGAACGGCACCTATAATAAAAAGACACCCAACCAGGTTCTCCGAATCAAAGAGCAGCATGGCGGGGTGGAAGGCGCCCAAGTTATGTAGCATCCAAAAAGTTCGGTGCCCTTCTATTATAGGTTTTCCAGATTTTCAGTTGAAGCTATCTTCTATGAAGTCATATTATTTTCTTAAAGTTGTAAATATTTGTACGACCTCTAATATAAGAGCAGCTAAACCACGTAAGAATGAAAATAAATAAATTGGGTGCTCTTCTATTGCAAGTTTCACATTAATTTTTTCAGTTTCAGTGGGACTTTTAATGCTCAGAAAGTCTTCGAAGATTTCAGTGGGAAGCGTTCACCATAAATATTAGGAAAGGTGATATTGTTGCAATGAATCAAAAAAAAAGAAAAATAGAAGAGCACTTGAGCTAATATTATGCCCTTCTATTGCAGGTTTAATAACGTTTTTCAAAGAACAAAGGTGTTTTATTTGGAATATTGGAGCCTTGAAAAAAATTTTTTCTCGATTTCAGAAAAATTTCAAAAAGTTTGCAGTATTTGAATATTTCGATCAGAATGGCGTTTCATTTTCCAAATCTCTGCTCTTCTAATAGAGGTAAACTCACAATATATAAGTCACAACTCCAACAGCCCACATATCAGTAGCAGGTGATAACGGTTCATAGTTGACAACTTCTGGAGCAACAAACTCCGGTGTTCCAACCATATCCTTCACAATTGCTCCGGGCTCCACCTCTCTTGACAACCCGAAATCGATAATTTTAATATGAGATTCTCCTCTTTGTTTTAACATCACATTCTCGGGTTTAATATCCAAATGAACAACATGAAGAGAGTGTAAATGACGAACTGCCAATAGAATCTGTTTGATGAAAGCTGCCGCTTCGACTTCATCCAAACACTCTTTAGCGCAGACGTGATCAAAGAGCTCGCCACCGGATACTCTGGAAAAAAAATGGAATTTTTTTTAGATTTTCGAGAAACTTTTTTTACTGTTTCGAAAGTTTTTTGTATTTTTAAAGGTTCATTCCAGAACAGTTTGTAGATCTTAGTCAAAGATTGAAACTACAAAAAAAAATTAGGCTCCGCCCATTTTTACAAGCTGGGACTCAAACATTTCCTGGGTTTCTTCCCCTTCATAATAAACTAATTTCAGCTCCGCCCACTTTCCCATATGTTCGCCACCTCCCGTATCAAAGCTGTGCCGGAATAATTTTTCGGATAATCGGACAGCCGGAAATTTATCCACTGAAAGAATTGGATATTTTCTTGGATTTTTGAGAAACTTTTTTACTTTTTCAAAAGTTCTCTGTATCTTTTAAGGTGCTCTACAAAAACAATATGATTTTCTTGAAGATGTCGAAAAATAGGCTCCGCCCATATTTTACAAGCTTTGTAAGAAACCAATTTTAGCCCCGCCCACTTTAGCACATATTTTCGTTTATTAGGAAAATTTAGGGAGTTTTTTTTCAAATTGTAGAGACATTTTTCGCTGTTTTTCAAAATCCTGAAAACTATGAAATCTGTCCTTTATCACTATTCTTCTGAACAGAACCAGGCCCAATTTTGGATAAATATCAATAAATTTTCGAAAAATTCAGCTGTTTCAGAAAAATTCTATCAAAATTTTTCTGGAATCTTGTTTCGATGCGATGAAAATTTTGCCCTCGATAGACTCTAATTCTCGTGAAAACTCGAACATGAAAATAAAAATCCTACAAAAACGTTTCTGTTTCGAAAAAATGATGTCCGGTTTTGCATCTTTTTGTATTAATTTCAACCGATCTAACTTTTCAAAAATCTCGAAAAAACTTCTGCTTCATGAAAATTATGTTCAAAGTGTTCTTGTGTGTATTTTATTACGATCCCGAAAACTACTGAAAATTGGACATTTGCCAAAATATATTATCCGAGAGAAGTACACAACAGGGAGTTTTTCTCTTCCACGGCCAGCAAAGTACCTAGGTTATCGTAATCGAAACTGTGGTTTTTCAGATAAATCATTCAGAATTCGAAAAAAACAATAATTTAAAAAAACGCTGTTTCAGATGAATTGTATCAAAGTTTATCTCGAGTCTAGTTTCGATAGGAGAGAAACTCTGGCCTGGATAAACTCGAAAAATTCTGAGCTCTCGAAATAAAATTTTAGAAAAGTTGTTGTTCCAGAAAAATTAGTTCAGGTTTTCCCTCTTTTCATTCTAATATCTCTGCAATGTACGAAAATTCATTGAAAATTGAAAATTTGCAAAAATTGATTGTCCGAGAGGAGTACACAGCAGGGAGGTTTTCTCTTCCACGGCCAAGAGGGCGCCTAGGCCATCATAATCGAAACTGTCGTTTTCTGAGGCGGTGTTGTGCTTTTTAGGCCGATTTTTGGCAACTTTTATGAAAATTTTGACAAATTATCACTATTTCAAATAAGTTATTTCTAAATTTCCGATTTTTAAATATACTGGTTCATTGGACAAAAACGAATCAATTCTAAATCAATTATGACGTCAAAAAACTCATCCATTATCACTCTCATTTTAACCAAATAGGTAATACAGAATTTGAAAAAAAAGCAATAACACTTCAAAAAAAAAATTCTGTTTCAGATGAATTCTATCAAAACTTATCTCGAGTCTGGTTTCAATAGGAAAAAATTCTAGACTGCGAAAATACTGAACTTTCGAAAAAGATGAAGAGAACTCAAAAAGTTTTGCTTTTTCAAACAAATCATGTCTGAACTTTTCAATTTGTTACTTTACTGGAATTCCCGTAAAGAAACTGGTAAAAAACAAAGAATTCACAAAACTCGGGAGGAGAACGGCCATAATTTTCTCTCTTCCTAGATCATAAGATTCTAAATGGCTTACACCGATTTTCAGCGGTTTTTCTATCTGGAAAATTATCGCTTTTTCACATAAATTATTTCTTTATCACACATTTATAAAGTTTCCTCTCTTTCTTATCCACTTCACAAAAAAAACTCACAATTCAAAAACTTTAAGAATTGGGTGTTTGAAAAACCCGATTTCTTTGGCCATTCGAATACCTAGGCCATCATAATTGAAATTGTGGTTATTTGATGCGGTTTTGTGCTTCTTATGCAGGTTTTTTGGAAAATTTTCTAGAAATTTTTTTTACAAAATATTACTTTTTCGAATCAATCATTTCTACATGATTAATTTTTGAAAAAGTAATCTTGCAATCATATTATATTGGAAGAACATTTGCCATAATAGATTGTCCAGGAGGAGTAAACAACGTGGGGTTTTTCTCTTCCACGGCCATCAAAGTTCCTAGGCCATAACATTCGAAACGGGGACTTTACACTAAATACCATTTTTCTTGAAATTTTCGATAAGTTATCACTTTTTCAACAACATCTTTTATACCTTTTCAATTTTTTTTCAGTAATCGTACAATTTCTCTCCGATTAAAATAAAAAGAAAAAACTCACAATTCCAAAACAATGATAACATCACTTGCAGTCTCATAAACAGCATGTAACTCCACAACATTTGAATGTCCTCTTATCTTTTGAAGTACTCGTACTTCTCTTTCAATATTTTGTCGTGTTACTCCTCTTCTCGAAGTGGCATATCTCCGTTTTTTGATAAATTTCGCCGCATATCTTTCACCGGTTTTTCGATCACGAACACGACGGACGACGGCGAATTGACCGCTGAAAATAATAGAATAAAGTTTCAGATCTGGATAAAAAATGTTTGGACTTTTTTGAAAATTTGATCACTTCTGAGTATTCTAAAACTTTCTAAAACTCAAAATTCTGAAAATTCGCTCTTTTCTAGCCCCGCCCACTATTGCAGATAGAGTAAGCAAAATGAGGAAACGCAGACATGTCTGGGCGCCCTCTCGGATGTTAGAACTATTTCGTTAAAAGTGGGCGGAGCAAGAGAGAAATTTCAGGTCCGTTACAATTATTTGGGTATTTGATTTGAAACTACAAAGACTACAAAGACTACAAAAACTACAGAAACCACAAATTTCAAAAAAAAATTACGATTTCAGAAAATTGGTATTTCAAAATGCAAATATGAACACCGTTTTAGATTGGAATGAACATTTTTCGGACTTTTTTATATTTGATAATTCTTGTCTATTCCCGTCTATAACTCAAAAATCTGAAAACTTGCTTTAATCTAGCCCCATCCACTATTGCAGATAGAGAGTGCGAAATAAGGAAGCGCATACATTTCTGACCGCTCTCATGGATGTGAGCACTATTTAGCTAAAAGTGGGCGGGTTAGAGCAAAACTTCAGAACCTTGAAATCTAGCCGTTAAAATTATTTAGGTATTTGGTTTGAAACTACAAAAACTACAAAAACCCTAAAAACCACAGAGTTCAAAAAAAATACGGTTTCGGAAAATAGGTATTTCAAAATGCAGGTATGGATACCGTTTAAGATTTGAATAAAGTGTTCCAAACTTTTTCAAAAATTTGATTATTCTTATCTATAAAAGAAACTCAAAAGGCTGAAAATTCGCTTTATTCTAGCCGCCACTCACTATTGCAGATAGAGTGTGAGAAATGAGGAAGCGCAGACATGTCTGGCCGCTCTCTCGGATGTTAGAGCTATTTCGCTAAAAGTGGGCAGGGCTAGAAACGACCGGACTTTTGCGACCATTAAAATGGTTGTACTTATTTGATTGTTTGGTTTAGAGCTACAAAAACAACAAAGACTACAAAAACTACAAAATCTACAAAGACTACAAAGGCTACAAAAACTACGAATTCCTAAAAGAAAACATTACGATTTCAGAAACTTATTGTTTATAAAAATGTGGTGTGTTTTTATCATTGGGTCGATGAAAATCTAAATTTTGAAGAAGAAAAAAAAACGATGGAAAATCCGACCTCAGATTTTTTTTTCCCTAAGTTTTGTTTTGTTTTCATGATGAAATGACAGTATGTCGATGAGTTATTACTGACTGAAAAGACTACAGAAGCTAAAAATTTCAACCTTTGGATTCCAGAAATTTGAGGAAAAATTTTTCAAAAAAATTTTTCTTTAAAAAAAAATAAAATTTTTCCGTTTCAAAAAAAGAGTTTGTGAAAGTTTTTTAAGTTTATATCAATGAACCAGCTTTGGTTGAAACTAAACACTTTGAAGACTACAAAATGATCATTGAGAGTCATTGATTTGGAACTACAAAAACTACACATAGATTGTTCCGAAAAATCTACTACGGTTTTGGGTTGGTTTCAAATACAGAATGAGAGTATACTTTTATCAGTGATAGTATGGATATTTGATTCTCGAAGAGTCTACAAACTAATTTTAAAAAAACAGAAGTGTAAAAAAATACAGTTTCAGAATTAGACTTTCTGAAAGTTCTAAATGTTTATATCAATCATTGATCATTAATTGTTGTTATAACCAGCTCAAAAATTGAAGATTTTTCATTTTTATCAGTTAATACCGGACAAAACTTGGAATTAAGAAAAACTATAAACTGACAGCTGAAAATAAATACCGTTTCTTATTTAGATTTTTTCAAAAAATCCATTTTAAAAGGTTTCATTATTAATCGCATGAGAACGGCTACAGCTTCCGAGTTTGGTTTTTTAAAAAGTTTTTGGAACCGGCTTTTTTTTTGGTTCAAATGACAAAAAAAAATGTACAAAACAAAAGGTGGAATTACGGTTTCAGTAGACTTCCAAATCGAAAGCAGGGTCTTTTTTTATCAGTCAACGAATTTACAGGATCACATGAAACTACTAACGATGAGCGGACTTCTGGAAAACCTCAAACATTTTCAGTTTTAGTTATTTTTTAATTTTTCAAAACTTTAGCTTCAGAATTTCGTTTGTATCAAATTTTTCGAAACTAATTTTTTTTTGGTTCGAATGGCAGAGAATATGTTTTTAAAAAAAGTAAAGTTACGGTTTCAGTAGTCTTTAAAGTGGAAATTAGGGTATTTTTTTATCAGTGATTGTTCAAAACTTGCTAGACCAAACAAATATTTGTCTTCTGGAAAACTATAACAGTTTCAGTTTCAGTTATTATTGAAATTTGGTAAATTTTTGAATCATCAGTCAGTTATCCATACGGCAGGAAAAAAAAATTACGGTTTCATCTACTGATTATTTCAAATTTTTTGGACATCAAATCAATTCAATTGTGCTTTGTTAGCTTGAAACTACAAAAACGGAGCGAACTACTATCAAAGTAAAAAACGATTCCTTGACACCGTCACGTCAAAATGCACAGCAGGGGGTCCGCTGACTCCGCCCCCTCCAACATTTGCATTTTCAGCTGTTTCAGCTGTCTTTACTTGTTTTTTTCCAGTTTTTCTTAATTCTCCTGACAAAAATATGAATTTTATTGCTGATTATGTGACAGAAATGCACAAAAACTTCAGCAATTCTGAAATAGCAGTCCGAAACCGTCAATCTATGTTTTTTCTCTATTTCTGGCTTTATTTCTATTTTTGTGCATTTCTGTCACATAATTAGCAATAAAATTCATATTTTTGTCAGGAGAATTAAGAAAAACTGGAAAAAAACAAGTAAAGACAGCTGAAACAGCTAAAAATGCAAATGTTGGAGGGGGCGGAGTCAGCGGACCCCCTGCTGTGCATTTTGACGTGACGGTGTCAAGGAATCGTTTTTTATTTTGATAGTACAATATTTCACCATTTAGCATAAAGACTACGAAAGCAACAAACTATAACCGTATGATTTTTGTAATTTGAGGAAAATTACAGTTTCAAAATAAGGGTTTCTGAAAGTTTTGAAAGTTTTTATCAATTGAACCGTCGTTGGTCAAAACTAACAACTGCAAAGACTACAAAATAATCATTATCAGAACAGAACCTTGAGATGGCGCTTTCCGTAATCAGAACTGGTCGGTTTAGAACTGGACAAATCGGGAATGACCCGGATAAGAACTTTTCAAATGCACGTATTTGGGCACTTTTCACTGCTTGCAGGCCATTGCAGCAAAGCTGTGTCAGTTCTAATTCGGGACAGTTCTGATTAGGAGTAGCATCATTAAGACGGCACTGTTCTAAAATAGAGGACCGAAGCCCAAAATTAGAGGACCCAAAAAAAATAGAGGACCCAAAATAAAAATAGAGGACCCAAAAATAAAATAGAGGACCCAAGTTTAAAATAGAGGACCGAAGATTTTCATCAATTTCCAAAAATAGAGGACCCAAAAAAATGACTTGTCACAAGAAGACTAGCCCCCTTGTCGAGAACAGGCCTTATCAAAAGTGACTGATCCCAAGAAAAGACAGTCCTCAAAATCAATAAAACAAAGAATGGCCTCAGTATGAGAAAAGAATAAACATCTTTTTAGAGAACCTAAGCCTTCAAATAAATGAATTTTAGGTACTACCGGTTCAGATTATGGGACCATTCTTTGTTAGCATGAGTCTACTTTATTCGACAGTTAGACCACGAATCATATAAAATTTTTAGCAGAATAGTAGCCTGTAACTCATTTTTTCTTTAGCTAAAAAATGTATTGAAATCTAAATTTCTGACAAACGTTCGGTTAATTCGTATCCTTGGAACTAGTCATATTTTGGGTCCTCTATTTTTGGAAATCGATAAAAACCTTCGGTCCTCTATTTTTTATTTCGGTCCTCCATTTTATTTTTGGGTCCTCTATTTTTGGGCTTCGGTCCTCTATTTTAGAACAGTGCCATTAAGACTGCATTATTTCATTGTTGAAAAGTTGGCTCAAAATTATAAAACTATGATATTTCTGTTTCTTTTTTCACAGCAAAATAGAATAAATAAATAGTTACGATTTGAGTATAATTTGAAAATTGGGAACTATTTTCATCAGTAGTTAGTGCATCTTATAGAGAACGGATTCCTCCCTTATCAGTGATTAAGAAAAACGATGGAGTTTAACAAAACTAGAAACCATAACTTACTAATTAAAAAGATGGGAAAAATCCTGTTTCAAATTGGAAACTTTCAAACTGGAAACAAGAATATAAGTATTGCTTTTTTTCAGTCATCGTAGCCTTAGAATTTTATCTTACAGTACATAAGAAACTACGGGAAATCCAAGGAAAATCACAGACTACAAATACTACAAGTTCCTTCTTAATAATATCTGAAATTGGAAGAAAACTACAGTTTCAGAAACAAACTTTCCGGAAGTTTTTGAAGTTCATATCAATCCAACCGTTTTCATCATGAACTACAAAAGTTACAAATTGATTGAAACGAAAAATTGGGAATTGAGAACAAAAAATTACGATTTCAGTAGTTTGGTGAATTAGATGTTAGTCAAGTTTTTTCAGTGTCTCTCCTATATCTTTCGGCTGGAAAAGATATTTTGCAACAATAAAAAAGAAAAATTGCTTCAGATTCTTCAAGCTGTACCCAAGAAACTACAAATCTTGGAAACTTTTTCAGAATCAAACCTCAATATTTACGGTTTCAGTAATTTTTCTAAAAACGAGGATTTTAAAAGGAAGCTAGTCCGAAAATCAGCTTCATTAGTCTTTCCAACTCCAATCACGGGGGTTTTTATAACGAAAAAAAAAGTTCAAAAACTGAAAAAAACTGTCTTTGAAGTAGGATTTTTGAACTTCACCGTAATGTAGGTCAAATTCCACTTAAAACTTCTAGTTTCCAAAATAAAGCTTCGTTTCAAAATGTTCTTAAAATAGTTTAAAATTGGAAAAATTATTTAATTCTGCTGAAACCAACGTTTTTGATTATCTCACAAAAAGAACGAAACAAAAAAATTGAAAAATGAAGTCCAATATCGAAAAATTCTCAGTTTCAACGATCATTTTTCCAAATTTCCGGAAATTCCCCCTAATTGGGTTGCATTTCCATTTTCTGCCTATTTTTAGCACACATACCAGAAAAATAAGGTACCACGGATTCAGATTATAATTATCCAAATTTTCAAAATCATATTTCTCGATAACATGCAAAACATAGACTGACAAAAACGCCCATACTTTAAAAAAGGGGGTTCCAAAAGTAAGTTATTTATCGTTGCTACCCCTAATCGAAACTCTAGACGAATCAGAACCGAACGAATTAGAACTGCCCGGTTTAGAACTGGCTCAACGATGCTGCAATGGCCTGCATGATGTGTGAAATGATCAAATACGTGCATTTGAAAAGTTCTTAACCGGGGCAGTTCTTAAACGGCCAGTTTCAATAAGGACTAGTTATGATTCGTCGTGTTGACCAGTTCCGATTCGGGACAATTCTGATTCGGGGTAGAACCAAATTATCTTCATTAATCTTTCCAGCCCAAACGTCGCAATCAGAAGAGTGAAAAAAAGGTTGAAAATGAGACAAAAAAACGTTTTTCAATGTTTTTGAGTCGATTTTCAGAAAAAAAAACTGTTTCAGAATGGTGAATTAAATTTCCATTAAGATATTGGTCCGTTTATGAAGAAATGTACAGTGGTACTGCCAGCAAGAATTTTTGATTTTTTTCCACATGAAGAACGAAACAGAAAAAAAAATTCAAAAAGTTTTCAGTTTCAACGAATTTTGTTTCAAAATTTCCGGAATTTCCCTATAGTTCTCCACTGTTTCTTTGTGAAAACCTGTGAAAAAAACCGTTTCATGAATATCACAAAGTGAATTAGATTTTTATTGATATTAGTCCTTTCCGGAATAAATCTAGTACTTAACTTCCAACTATTAGTTTATTCTTATGGCACTACCCCTTATCGGAACTGGTCGAATCAGAACTGAACCTTATAAGAACCGACCATTAAAGAACTCTCCCGGATAAGAACTTTTCAAAGTAGTGTCAGTTCTCATCCGGGCAGTTCTGAGAAGGTACAGTTCTGATTTTTTCGGTTCCGATTCGTCTAGGGTTCTGATTCGGGTCAGTTCTGATCAGATGTAGCACCATTAATCTTCTGCCTGTGTAAGTATCACCGCCATTCTTTTTTTGATTTTTTTTTACAAAAAAAAACGAAACAGAAAAAAAAATCGAAAAATGAAGTCTCATTTTCGAAAAATTTTCAGTTTCAATTAACTTTTTTCAAATTTTTTAGAACTGCCCTTTAGTTTTTCACTGCTTTTCCCTGGATTTTTAATCCTTCATCTTTTCTTTTTTTAAATTGCAAACCCTCTAAGAAAAATTAGCTGCAATCTCTGTCTCAAAAGTTCACATTCTTCTTCTCTTCCGTTGTAGACAATGTTCTTCTTTTTCTTTCTTTACAACCATTTCTTGTCTTGAGAAGAAGGAGGAAAAGAGGATTCCTTTGTTTATTAGAAGAAGAAACTAGAGGAGGAATGAATGAAGAAAAGACGACCGCAAAATGTTGTATTATTTAGAGGAAATGAGAAGAAGAAGAAGCATGCTGTGTTAAGTAGTTAAAGATATAGAGATGGAAGGCGAACAATCAGAGAAAAAATATTGGGAAAATTCCCTCTAATATAGGGGCTGTGCGATTGTTTCAACTTATCCACCCGTCAAACAATAGAAAAAGGAAAGGTTCCTCTAATAAAAATGTCCACCAAGCTACTTGAATTTCGATTCCCGAAAAATCTAGAAAAAACGGCTGTTTCATCCTCTAATATAACGGCAGTCTTTGAAATTGAACTGCTGCACACAAAACTTGTGGAAGTTAACAATACTTTCCAAAAACATCAAATTCATCACTTCTAAAAGGAGTGATAATATGGGAACCAGTGAGAAAAACCTCCAATATAAGGGCAGATTGAACGTATTCTATCAATTGGAGACTGATCACGGATCTCAATAAATCTTAGTGAAACAGATAATTTTCTTCTGCCTCTGGTAATCAACAGTTGAAATATTGAAGAAGTATCTCTCATATAAGGGCCCTTCCCGAGATTTTTGATTATGTCTGTATTGTCTTAAAACCTCTTTTATAGCGGCATGTCCCCTTATCCGAAAAAAAAACTTCAAATTATCGAAAATTTCGAAATCTGCTCTTTAAATTTTGCTTTAGAAGCTATCAGTTATCAGTTTTTATTTTGCTAGTTTCAAGAAAGTTGGGAACAGCAAAATTGAAACCACTTGGGTGCCACTTTATTAAAAGTTCTGGTTTAAAAGAGGTTTTCAAGTTGCTTCGACAAAAAAGAACAATTTTCTGAGAGCTTACGGAGCTGAGAAAATTGGTAGAAACCGCAATTTTTTTCCAAATTTTCACTGAATATCTGCCAATTTTTCTTTCGAAAAATGTGGTTTCAAAAATCAGAAAAATCGTCAAATATAAACATGAAACTTTCAAAAAACTAGTTTTTTTCAGAAGTATTCACTGTTTCAGAATAATTTTGAAGATGAATAAATTGTGTTCCAAACAATGATTTGTCTATTCTGAATAGCAATCAACTGAAAAGAAAGTGGACGTACTTTGCAGTTTTCGGATTCCCTATTTTTCAAAAAATGATCCATTACTATCTTTAAAAAAACAGGCAGGTAAATAGTTTTGTCCACAAACTTTTTATGTTTCAAAATTTTATGAAACTGAGAATAAGTTTTGTTAATACAATCCCGAAATAAATGTTATTATTAAATGAGTCTAATTATCAAAAAACACTTGGCGCAATACCTGTATTAAAAAAGCATTTTTATCCGAAAATTTCGATGAACTTTCTCAAAAAAAACCACTTTTTTATGAAAATCAATTTACAATTTTCTGAAGCGTTATATTTGCTATTTAGCCACCAAGACTGATTTCATTTTATAAATATTTCTGTTTCAAGATATTTTGAAACATAATGTATAAAAGAGTATACTATGGAATGACCAGGACAGTTTTTGAAACATTTTTTAGGTCAATTGGAAACTGAAACTCTACTGATTCCGAATTCAAAGACAGTTTTTGTTTCAGAAAAGAGTTTCAATTTCGGAATATCAGAATCACTGACTTGAAACTGTCATCAACAATGATCATGTAGCATCTGTCTGATTAGCTACCTAATACAAAATTTTCTGTTTCAAAAACTTTTGAAACTGTGACTAATTTTTGTTCACTATTACGTGGTAGAAAAATGATATCTGATAAAACTTTCATAAATCTGGAAGTTTAACAACGGACAGTTGTTTTTTTTTTGGGGCGTGAATATTCAAAACATTAGATAATCTCCTAGACAGTTATGAAAATAGAATAAAAACCTCTAATATAAGGACACCTTGCGAAGTTTTGGAATCGAAGTTTATCATGTAGGACTGTTACAATGATTATTAACATTAGTTTTACAAACTAATTTGGAAACTTTTTGGGACTGTGATCGTTGTAGTTTGTAGTTTTTGTAGTTTTAGTTCTAGTACAGCTCCCGAATTCCGTCAACGTGAAATCAGCTTCCTAATAAAAAACATCTCGATTTCAGAAAACTCAGAAAGTGGAAATTTTTAAAATAAAAACGATTGTATGGCGAAAAGTTGTCACTAAAAACTTGAAGATCTAAAAATTATTGCTGTTTCCAAAAATTTCTTTAGTTCTGAAAGACTAGTAACATACAGTTTCTTCTGTTGTTTTTCTCTTTCATAGATCTTGAAACTATCCTTCAGAAACTAGAAAGAGTTAGAATTCTTGAAAATGTTAAAAACCCTTTAATATAAGGGCACCATCTTAAATTTTAAAATAAAAAAGAATAACGTGATTTCACTAATGGCTAATGAGGGTTTCGGATTGAATGTAAATTTGAAACTGCGATTTTTCTAGTTTTTGTAGTTTTTTATGAACTTCTACAGATTCGGATATTGCTCAAATTTATTTTTGAACTACAGTAACCCGCCCCCAAATCCAAAAATTATCAATAGAGCGCGTTTTCTCGCACAAAAACTTAAAAATTATTACTGTTCCCAAAAAGTTTCTATTGGTTTGCAATTATAATATCAAACAATTTCTTAGCATTTAATCTGCCCACCCATTGGCAAAAAATTATCGGTAGAGCGCACTTTCTTCCTCTTCCAAAACCCAAAAATTAACCAACCTTCCTAGTTCCGTCTCGATATCATAAACATCTTCGAATGGGGTATCATCAAAGTGTACTGTAGATGAAGTTGCCGAATTATTGACGTCATCTGACATTATGATTCATCTAATTGCCTGCAAAAATTTGAATGAATTTTTTAATGGGATGGAAAATAAAAAAAATTTAAAAAAAATAAGAAACGAGCTCAAAGTTAGTGGAAAAGAAAAAAAGAAAAGAGCCTGAAGCAGAAAATTTTTTTCGAAAAATTGAAATTGGAGGGAATTCAAAAAAAAATGATTCAGAATGAAAAGTTGAATTCACAGGAGCCTATCAAAAAAAAATTAAAGAAATTATAATTGAAAAAAATTAACATTTCAAACATTTATTAAAAGATGGAGCATCAAAAAAGAATGTTTTCTTTCCCGCAAGTTTTTTTCAAATAAAAATAAGACGTTTTCTCAATTTATAATCCGAAAGCTAAATTTTAAGATTTTTCTAAGATTCAAAGTTATTTTTTCAACTTTGCACGGTCTCCCCAACTGCCAAAAAGAACTGCAAGCGGTAGAGCGCGTTTGCATTTTACGCGGTGAATTTTTCATATTTCTAGCGTTTTATCCGTTTTTTTTTGCAAAAAACGCTAATAACAGATTAGTTGAAAAGGAACATTTTGATCATAAAAGTAAAAACTTTGGTTGAAAATTGAAGGAGAAATTAGCTTGGGAAAATTAGGCCTGAAAAACTGGAAATTTCTGGATTTCGGTGAACCACGACGAGGGAATTAGACTTTTTAAAAAAGTGGCTAATAAAAAGTTTGAAGACGTGTAACAGCAACATTTTAAGCCCTAGAACGTGGAAAAATGTTCACAAATGACTGAGAAATTAGAGAATCTACTGCTTGCAGTTCTTTTTGGCAGTTGGGGAGACCGTGCTTTGTTACAATCATTTAATTTGAAAATCACTAAGTAATTGGAAAAAACCAGCTTTTTGAAAGAAACCAATTCTTTGAAAAAGTGAAAAAAATTCAGAATCCCTAGAAAAATCATCAATTTTTTTTTCGATTTCAAAAAAACTAGAATTCAGAAATCAACTGGTTCCGGATAATAACAACGGTTTATTAATTCCCGAAAATTAGAAAACTACTCGATTCTGAAACCAAGAATTCAGCGAATTTGAAAATATTTTTCACTGTTCTGACAGAAATTCAAAAATTGCTGAAAAATATCGAAAGCGATTCAGATTCGATTGTGCCTTTGGGACAAAATTTTTTTCAATTAAGCTAAAGTTTTCTGAATCTTAGACTCAGAATTCTAAAAATTCCTAAAATAAAAGTTTCAGTTTCAAACAAATCTTTTAGCTTTTTCCAAAACTGTCAAAACTGATATTGTTACCAATTTATGTGAAAAAGAAACAGTAAAAACTAGCCTGACACCTTCTAAATTTGGAATTTTGTTTCTAGAATTTAGAAGATACCTGGTGCAGGTTAATAAAGAGACCACATCAGCAAATAAGAAAAAAAAGAAATTGGAAACTTCTATACCCGATTCTGAAACCAAAAAATCAAAAAACGAAAAATTTTTTACTGTTTCCACAAATATTCAAAATTTTCTGAAAAATATTGAAAACGATAAAGATCTTATGAAAGACGAAAATTGTCGAATTATGTTAAAAAATTTCTGAATATCGAATTCGAAATTACGAAAAACTTTTTCAGAAATTTTTTCAGAAATTCAAAAGAAAAACAAAAAAAGTGACTTCTAGTTACTGAAGATGAATTCATAATTCTAGTAACTCCAAAAATAAAAATAACTTCAGTTTCATAAAAAAGTTTTTAATTTTGATAAAAAATATCAAATTGATACTTTGAACTTGTGTTTGAAAATACTTGAAAAAAATTCAGTTTCAAAAAATAATTAAAATTTTTCCAAAAACTGTGGAAAGTGATATCTGCTTTTTTTGAAAACCATTAAAAATTTTTATTGACGTCTTCCCAATTCTGAAACTTATAATTCCCGAAATTTCCCAAAAAATTCCGTTTCAAAAAATTTTCGAATTTTTTTCGAAAACTGTCAAAATTGATAAAGTGAAAATTCCTTTGTAATAAAAACAGTAAAGTTCTGCTGAGTTCTTTCAGATTTTGACACTCAGATGTCCAGAAAATATCCGAAAAAATTCAGTTTCCCAGAAACTTCAAATTGTTGTTCAAAACTGACAAAAATAATGGTCGCCTTGAACTTACAAGAAAAATTTCAAAAAAAGCTACCTGTCGTCTTCTGGATCATGAATCCAGAATTATGGAAAAATTCAAAAAACTATTTTTCTGTTTTAAAGAAAAATTGAAATTTTGTTCGAAAACTGTCAAAAATAATACCGTGGTAAAAATTTTTCTGAAAATAAAAACAACAAAATAGTTTTCTGACGGCTTCTAGATTCTGGAATTCATAAATCCAAAAAATGCCCCGAAAATTTTTTTTGTTTTAAAAATTATTAAAAAATTCACTTGAAATTGTTTTAAATTATCATTAAAAATTGACAAAAATGATAGTCCGAGTGAAACTTTTTCCCAAATAAGACAAAAAAGTTTTCTGACGTCTTCTGGTTTCTGAAAATCAGAATTCCAAAAATTTTCTAAATTAATTTCAGTTTCAAAAAACTCTTAACTCTTTCTAAAATTTCCAAAAAATGATAGACTGATGAATTTTTTCCAAAAGAAGTAAAAAACTATTTGACGTCTTCTGAACTTCAAAATTTGTAGTTTCAGAAAAAAAATTTCTGTTTTCAAAATTTTCAAAATTTTGTTCGAAATCGTGAAAAAGTGATACCGTGATGGCTTCTATTGCAAAAAAAAAGTAAAAAAAAAGCTATCTGACGTCTTCTAGACTCAGAATCCTCCTCAAATTAAAAAAAATCAAGAAAGTCTCTCTCGGAAGAAGGGAACATGTGGAAATGAGAATAAGAAGAGAAAAGTGAAGAGAGAGATGGGAGGGAAATGAGTGTATTTGATGGGAATTGGATCAGCTGAATGAGAGATACTTAATGGATGAGAGACGCAGACAGTGTAACGGATGGACAGAAAGAAGGAAGAAAATAGTTTGGAATTGGTGAAAAAAATGAGAAGAAAGTTTGGAGAGAGAGAGAGACTGTTTCGGGAGGCAATCTTAATTCCAATCTTGGCCGTTTGGGAGTGGGGGACTAGTTTTTTTTTTGATTGGGGGCCGAGTATTTGAATTGAGGAAGTTCGGCCATCAAAAAACATTCAGTTTACCTCCAGAGTTCGACCATAAATGGACTTTAGGACCTATTTTTCTCTTTGATGGTCAAGTTTTTGAATATGTTTTTTTCGTGGCCTAGGATTCTCCACAGTTCGGCCATCAAATATGAACTTTGATGAATGGCTTCTCTTCAGGTGGCCGAGTTTTGGAGAAAGTTAGGCCACCAATCGAAAAGTCAAATTCATCAATGTCGTGCAATATACTGAACTTGTTCGATTCTATAGATTTTGTTCATGAAACAGTGAACAAATACTTATTTTCAGGAATTTGTGGCCTAGAATTTGATCGTCTCTGTGAGGCGGGGTCACTAAATTTGAAGTTTCTGGGAAACTAGTTTTGCTCTTGGTGACCGAAAATCTGAGAAAATTCGGCCACCAACTTTAAAACTGACGAAAATGAATTGATATCGTTCTGAAAGATCTTGATCTTATCTAATTTCACCCAAGAAACAGTAAAAAAATTAAAAATTCTAGCTGTTCATGGCCTAGAATTTTATATTAATTTTCGACCGCGAACGACAATAATTACGTTCTGAGGACTAATTTTCTTTGGGTGGCCGAGTTTTGAGGAAAACTAGGTCACCAGTTATTTTACTTATATAAGATTGCTAAACATGAAAACACGGCAGTATTTGTTGAAACTTGGATTTTACCAAATTTTTCTAGAAAAACGGTAATGTTATAAAAAATTATTTCGAATCATGGTGGACTAGCATTTTGCAAAACCTGGCCTTGAAAATTCTAGTCCACAATTTATTTCCTGTTTCTAGACATGCTCAAAAGTTTGGATAGCTTTTGATAATCATTGATAATCAGTAATTCGACTGATATATTAAAAAAGGATATTAAAAATTAAAAAAAGCTCCGTTTTGTCAAAAATATCTCCTTTTCAAATAATATTCATAAAATTTTTCAATGAAAATTGGTAATGTTGAATATGCATTTACAAAATATACTGTTTTTTTAAGACTCGTTTCTAGTTTTTCTAAATGTTAAATACTTCGTTGTTATTCACTCGGAAAGTTGGAAAAAAACTACAGTAACCCTACAGTAACGTAAGTTACAGTAAAAATAAGAAAATATCCTAGTGGAAAATGGCTGAAACAGTTGCTGTTTCGAAACATTCTCGAAAAAAATCCAATTTTAAATTTTCGATTACTATGTCTTATGTATGAAAAAAAGGAAAATTGGAGAACCAATTTCATATCCAGAATTTGAACTTCTATGAAAATTATTAAAATTTTCGCAAAATCAATAAAAAAAATAATCAAATAAAGTTAAAAATTTTGGTGAAAATCCTCGAAAGTTGACCCAAATGTCAGCCGAAACTGCAGTTTCAAAAAAGTTTCAAAATTAATTTCAAAACTAAAAATTCAGTGTCGTATTTCTACAACTCTTAAAGTAGGACTAAACTCGTGGCCTAGAAATTTCGCCCATGGTTTCTAGGCCATGTTGTCCTCACTACAAGGTGGGCGTGTCCTAGGCCAGAAGGCCACGGCCATTAAGGGGATAAAGGTATTTCATACATTTTTTCACGATTTTTAACGATTTTCAAGCAAAATTTCTTACGATCAAAAAAAAAATTCCAGATGAAATTTCCAGAAAAGTTCCAGTTTCAAAATATTTTCAAAAAAATACTGAGAAACCTCGAAAATCAGTAGGAACTTTGCAGTTGTTTTAGTTTATACAACGTCATCAGAATATCAGAAAACGATGAACTATCATCATGTCAGTAAGTGATAACAATCACAAAAAGAAGAAGAAGTCATCAGAAATCAAAAGTGCTTGTATCCTCCTCCTATCTTCTTCCCCTTCTATATCGTAACACCCTTCTACAAAACCAGTACAATAAATTTTCGGAGACAAAAAAAAAGAAGAGAAATGGAGATAAAAAAGTGATAAAATAATGCTTGTTACGCGCCTCTTTCAGTGGGAATTTATGACTTTTTATCATTTTTTATCATTTTTCAGGGGCGCTTATGAAAAAAAAGGAATTGAGAGATTAATAAAAAAAACATATGAAAAAAAGCGGATTTGGGACAATTGAAACAGAGGAAAATTCGAATTTTTCAACAATGAAAATGCGCTCTATGGATGAACTAAAGATGAGCTGAGTTAAATTAATCAATTGACGTATCGTAAACCTCTATTAGACGGGCGTCCCTAATAGAACAATCCCAGAACTCAAACCAGTGATTTAAAAGTCAACCTCTAATATAACTGCACCTTAATCTAGCCGCGCCCAATAGTGTGTATAGCTCACGAAATGAGGAAGCGCAGACGTGTCTGCCGCTCTCTCCAAAGTGAGAACTATTTAGCTTAAAGTGGGAGGAGTCACTCAAGAGCGAATCTTTAAACTTTTGGGATCACTGTAATAGAGAATCGTGCCGCTGTAATAGAGGTATTACGATATTTCTAAACGTGACTTTCCAACACACAGTGCAAAAATTTTGACTTCAGTGGAAAAGATACTCGCTGGGCACTGTCTTTTTAAAACCAATTTCAAAATGAAAAGTTCTCAGAAACAGGGTTATTTTTCTTTTTTTTTGAATTTTTTTCTGTTTCAAATCATGATTTGATTTAAAGATGTTATTGGTAATTTTGCTAATATTGCTGTCCTGAAAAATGTTCGAAACTGTTATTTCTAGAACTTTTTGTTAAAGAACTAATAGCAAAATAATGCATGAAACAAGGGGTGGAGTGGAAGTGGGCGGAGCTTGAGCTTGAGGAAAAAAATCGATTCTGAAGATCAATAATATCAGTTTTACTGAATAGTGATAAGAAACATGTGAAACAGGGAATTTTTTTTCGAAAAGTGCCTGCAAATCTCTTCTTTGTTTGTTAATAAAATAACTGTTTCAAAAAACATTTAAAAAAAAAATAGAATCGGAAAATCTAATTCTTCATCTATCGACAGAACTCTCGGAATTAAAGCCTGGCATACTGTTTTTTTCAAAAGTGGGCGGAGTCCAGATCTGCGAATTTTCAAAAAAAATGCTTAAATTTTTTTGCGAAATTTAGTCATGAAATACTTTTTCGAAAAAGTTATCCCAAAAATTGAAATTTAAAATTCTCATTTTTTGTTTTGGGAGCTAAACTAAATCACTGATATGACAATTGATAATTCTATCTGAATATTTTGAAAATTTTGGGCAAACAAAAACTGTTTCAAGCAGAATGTAAAAAATTAGAATCGTTACAGAAGATGCTCCCAAGCGTAACACTTCTTCAAAAAATGCAACTCTGGTGCACTTTTTTCGGAAATTGGGAGGAGTCAGAGGCTAAAAAAGTGATAATTTAGTCCGAAGTTTTCTGAAAATTTGGGAGAAAACTACTGTTTCGAAAACTTTACAAAAGAAAAATTTTACACCAATATTTAGTAAATACTCAGTAAATTATTCAAAAATTAGTTTGATTTTTTATTTATTATGATTTTCAAGATTTTTTTTCAAAAATATTATCACTGATGAAAAAAGTTAATAAAGTCTGAAACTGGGCGGAGCCTTTTCAAAATGTCCTTCTGAGGCAGAATTGGACAACTTCAACGAAAAACCCTGTAACCAAAAATATGAAAATTTGGAAAAAAAACTGTTTCAGAGAAGTTTTACCAGAAAAAATTTTTCCCGATTATCAGTGTTTTTTTGACTTCCTTCGGTCAAAATTATCACTGATAAAAAAGTAATAATTTTCAAAGATTTTTTGCTCTTTCTCAAGGGAGACCAGAGAAGCAAAAGAAGAGGAGTCTAAAAGTGGGTGGAGCTTAAAAATGTCTTTCTGAGAGAAGATTAATCAGTTTTGTAGAGGAAAAACCTAGAATATGCCGAAAAATATTAAAATTCGAAGAAAAATTACAGTTTCAAAGAAATTTTAAAAGAAAATAATTTCACAAACTTTCAGTAATTTGTTTATAATTTATTATCACTGATAAAAAAAAGTAACAATTTTCTGAACGAATTTTTTGCTCTCATTCTCCCTCTCTTCTACATATCAGTCTAAATATTAGTTAGACAGATGGGCGATGGGATACGCAAAGAAAAGGGGGCGGAGTCCAAAAGTGGGCGAGGCCTGGTTAAAATGTCATTTTGAAGCGAAATTGGACAACTTTGAATGGAAAAATCCGAAAATATAAAAATTGGAAAAAAAGACTGTTTCAGAAAAATTTCGACAGAAAATAATTTTCCCGATTTTCAGTGTTTTTTTTGCTTTTGTTTTATTATCACTAATTAAAAAAAAATTTTCCAAACCAATAACTTGCTCTATCAGTCAAACTAACAGTTAGGCTAAGAGGATAAGCTAAAAAAAAGGGGCGGAGTCCAAAAGTATATGGAACCTAAAATGTCATTTTGGGAGAAAAAATCAAAGAAAAATCACGGTTTCAGAAAAAAAAACAGGAAAAAACTTCACCGACTTTCAGTGTTTTCTTGACTTCAGTGAAAACTAACACTGATGAAAAAAGTAATAATTTTCAAAGAAATTCTTTGCTCTTTTTCTCTCCTACCTATCAGTCTAAATATCAGTTAGACAGACTGGAGATGGGATAAGAGATGCAACAAAAACCAGTGTAATATGTTTTGGAAGAGGAGGAAATGATTGACTGAAGGGGGAGGGGGAAATATGAAGAATTGAGTAGTAGAAGAAGGAAATAGAGAAGAAGAAGAAGATATACTAGAGGAAAAGAGAGATGATATTTTGACATTTTAAAAGAGACATGAAAAAGTAGAAGAAAAAGATACCCCAAGGGATATCAGGAGACAAGAAGAAATTGGGAAACGAACGGATATCATTTTTTTAACAAAAAAATTGAAAATAGTGCTGTTCAGAATGCAGTCCAAATTGAAAACGGGTGAATTTTTTTACAGTTTCTAAAATAATTCAAGTGAAACAGCCTGAAAATATGAGCAGTTAGTTTAACGATTCTTCTGCAAGTCCAAAAAATCCTTTAACATAAGAGCACACCTAGAGGAGGCATTATTTCAATCGTTTTTCAACAAAAATTCGAAAACTTTTTATTTTTTCATCAAAATTGAATAAAAATTTTTACAGTTTCTAAAGTAATTCAACTGAAACCGTCGAAAAATATGAGCAGTCGTTCAATTCAATTCCAAGAACAGTAAATCGTTTAATATAAGAGCACCCTCGGGGCCTTTTTGAAAAATTCTGGTTCTCACTCTAGTACTTTTAAATATGCTATGATGGAGGACTAAACTCTGAAAAAGCGTACTAAATACAGATGTACCTTGAATGACCGTGGGCTCCTGGCCTAAGAATCTCACCGTGTGGTCCGAGAAGACAACGTGGCATATGCCTTCTTTCCCTCTCGGACTACACGATGGGATTTCTAGACCAGGAGGCCCGGAATGGTATTTCGTACACTTTTTTCGTTTTAGAACGATTTTCGAGCAAAATCATTATAAAAATTGTGACCAGACCCAAAATACATGGAGTTGTCGGAACACTTAGAGTTCTTTTTTTTCAATTTAGATTCAAGCCCTGAAAGATCGTAGAGCAGAAAATTTGATGGTTTTCATCAAACTTTTGAAACAGAAAATTTTTTTTTCAAAATTAAGAAAAAAACATCACGATTTTTTCTAATTCGTTTCAAGAAGGGCTTGTGAATGCTCCGAAACAATTTTCGATACCATGAAATTTGTAGTTTTTCAACAATGCCAGTTTACCTACTCAACACCTAAGTTTTTTTACGGTTTCCCAATAAGTTCATTTGAAACAGTGAAAAAGTGTGAGCAGTCGGTCTGCTCATCTTAGTGGTAGTACGGTTAACATTGTCTCATCACGGTATTTATAATATAGCAACATTCTAAAAGTCTATCCGAACAATAGAACGGCATGCCGTTCTAATACAGTTTTTTTGGTATACGGAAAGTTACAGTTTCATAAACTTATGTAAATTTTTTATGGAAAAAAAATTGATAGTAGTCTTCCATAACAACTTAATAAAATAAAAATACTGATAAATATAAGCCCCAACGAACTATTACACATTACAAACATTTTTTAAATTATGAGTAATTCGAATCTTTGAAAACTATTGAAATTGATCATAACTGTTCTATCAGACAGCATATGAAGAAAGCATTGAAATTTGAACATGATGAAATGCTCAAACCTTGGTTGAAACTGAAAAAATTCAGAAAACACCCGAAAAATATTTCCGTTTCAAGTGGTTTTTAAACCTTTTCGTATTTCAACCGTTTTTGATCTGCATAATTCAAAAATGGATTTTAAAAAGTGCTTTAAAATAATGTGCAGGTAAAAAATTTATGAAAATGTTTCCACAGTTTCTGAGAAAATTCAATTGTGACAGTAAAAATTTGTTAGCAGTTGGTTTGGAAATCTGATTCCAAGTATACGGAAGCGTTTACGAAAACAACTGATAGTGGGATCGTGATAGTCCACCGGGTCCTGCCACGCTTAATGTTGTTTTTAACTGGAAGTTACTGTATCCGTGACGAGACCCGATCGGCATTTATCTCTGCGCCTTTAAGAAGAGATGTCAGACTTTCGCAAAAAAAAAGAAAGTCCTCATTGTATAGTGTAACCTTTCAGCAACCACAGAAAGAATGGGAACATTTAATTTGCATTTTTTGGAATTTATAGATGATTTGAAACTGTAAAAAATGTGTGCGATTTCAGTAAATTTAAGAGAAAGTTAGTTCAAATTCCTCAAACAGCATGGGTTACTGAAAAAATTTTCACTTTTTCCTTTAACCGACATAACAAGAAATTGAATAATTGAGTTGATGTACGAGAGGTATTTTTTTGAAACCGATATAGTTTAGAAACCAAGAAGCATTAGAAAAAAACCATGCGGCATAACATATTTGACTAATCTTTCAAACTCAGATTCACTAAAGCTCATAATCGAAATCATGAAAAAAATTTCCGTTTCAGCAAATTGTGAGTAACTTTTCAGGTTTTCTATATATAGTGTGTTGGACAGTTTTTAAAAAACATAGATAAGTTCAAGTGGACCAAACGTGAAAAATTTCTGTTTCAACGATATTTGAAACAGTTTCACTTTTCTGGTTAGTTAGTTGAGAGTAGGAAATTGAGAAAAAATCAACTGAAAAAACGAAAATTTGAGTGATATTTCTGGAAAAAACCGTAATGATAACCTACTGAAAAGCCTGATAGTGAATAGTTTTTTCACTGAAAAAAGTTGGGAAAATAAATAAAAAGCAGAGAAAATTTTCCGTTTCAACAGCTTTTGAAGTCATTTTTAGTTTCTCATTAGATTAATCGAGGAAAAATTTTTCAGGAAAAACCCTTATTGAAAGCCGGCTGAAACGCACGATGATACAAAATTTTAGATAAAAAATTTTCTGTATTATCGATTTTGGAAATATTTCTCGGTATTCTGAGTAGTTAGTCAAAAGTGCCCTTACTTGCCAAAAAAATCCACAGTAGAAAATAAGGTCGAAACTATCTGAAAAAGGCTGACACTCGCCCGATTTTTCGATTTTTGCCAGTATTTTGGACAATCAATGAAAAAAAGTTGTTTTGAGAAAAAATTCAGAGAGAAAAACTGGGTCAATACGAACTGAAAAATGCTGGACCTTGACCAATTTTTTTGGGGAGAAAACGCATTGTGAAGCGGCTAAAAACCTTCACGGTAATATTCAGAAAAAGTTAGAGAAATGGACAAAACATCAAATAGTAGAAAAAAATTTCCGTTTCAACGACTTTTAAAGCAATTTCACTATTCTCGTCAGTTAGTTTATTGACTGATCTAAAAACTGGCAAGTAATTAATTTATTTTCAATGAAAAACTGAAAAATTTTTTTGAAAATTCAGAAAAAACTTTCCGTTTCAACAGATTTTGAAAAAGTTCAGTATTCTATTGGTTTAGTTAATCACGGCCCAATCTTTTTTCTATTGAAAAGCTAGAAAAATTCTCAAAAAATTTAGAGAAGAATTTCCGTTTCAACGATTTTTGAACAATTTCAGTATTCCGTTTGATTGGTTGGGCGTGGGATCCGAGATAAAAAAAAAAACTTTTTAGAGAAAAAGCTGAAATTTTCTCAATTTCCCAGAAAAAAACCTTCTAAAAAAGCAGAAAATCATAACAATGAAACTTTCTTTTCTATTGAAAAAGGCCACAAAAGATTCGTCTCGAAGAAGCATACGAACACAAAAGGGAGAAAGTTGAAAGGAGATGGAAATATCAGTGATAAGAGAGACCCTCTTATCACTCCATCACCTACATTAAAATACGGTTGACTTGAAACGAAAATTTCAATCAATTTCATCAGAAAATTCGTCAGAATTTGTGGGAAATTAGTAGCCAAAGGAGAGAAGAAGAAGAACAGGACAAAATGACCATTAGAAGAGAGAGCGAGAGAGTACAGAGAAATGAGAGGGTGGTTAGAGAAAAAGAGAGAGACAAGAAATGATAAGCTTTTCCGAAGGAAACCGTTCTATTCTCTTTGTTTAGTCTATCTCTCTCGTTTTGGCGACTACCGGATATTTCTGGTCCTATTTGGTCCTTTTTCGGGGAGGGAGAGCATTTGAACGGCAAAAGAGAGCCACCGAGCCACCGGGGAGCAACAACACTGTTTGCTCTTAACCGAAAAACTGAACAAAAACATGAAGAGAACGCAGAGAGACGCAGAGAAAAACAGAGGAAATGTTATTGTACAGGAGCACAGGGGGGGGGGGGGGGGAGGAAGAACAAGTGCTCTCTGTCTCCTGAAGAATCGCCGTGTGAGAGCACATGAAAGGAAATGCGAAAAGAGAAAAGAGAAATCGGAATCACAACGGGAAAAGAAACAAGGAAATATTGGGGAAGACGATGAACTGCACAAACTGCTTATTTGAGGTTTTGAAACCAAAAAAGATAAACTTGAAACAGGTATTATTCGTTTTTAATGTAGTGTCACCCAGTAAGACACTCCGCCGGGGACCCATATTGAATAAGTTTACTTCCTACTGTAATTTTTTTTTAATTGGAAGCCGCGAAACTATTTTGTGGCAGTTTTCGCGCGCAAGCTATATATTTTCATGCCAAAAATCGAGTTTTTGATCGAATATTTAGCAAAAACAACAAAAATGCGCGCGAAAACTGCCTAAAATAGTTTCGCGGCTTCCAATTAAAAAATAAATTACAGTATGAAGTAAATTTATTCAATATGGGTCCCCGGCGGAGTATCGTACTGGGTGACACTACATTAAAAACGAATAATATATTTTTGGATTCGAATTATGAGTTATTGAACGAAATTGAGTGAAAGATGAGTGAAATTTAATTTTTTTAAAGTCTCTTAAACGATGGTTGAAGCTGCATTTTTTTTTCAAATTTCCATTTCTTGTTCAATTCTCCGTTAGGAAATAGCTGGAAAAACTGGCCTGAATCGCTAAAAACGCATTCGAAATCGCAATTTACAGTCTGGTGGCCGTGGCCGTGTAACCTAGAAGCTGACGGCGGCGGTCATCTGTCTGTAACCTGCGATTTTAGATGGTTCAGTTGAAAGACAACAGGAGTTCAAGGAAATAAAACAAGGGAAAAAAAATGAAGGAACTGAAAAAAAATTACAATTTCGGGATTAGGATAGATGGATTTTTAATTCGGTTTGGCTATTAAATGCTCTCATTTTGTTGGAGGACTGAAGACTTTCAGGATTAGTTTTTCATTATGATTCCATTTTCAAAATAAAATTCACTCAACCACTCCAAACGATACAAAACGGCGTTTGAAAGCATGGCCGAGTAGTACAGATTGGTGGCCGAAAACTCGACAAGTGAAGGATTTACTGGAAAAACATGGAAAATAGGTTCCCGTAAATCAAAAAAATTACAGTTTCGAGATTATGATAACCGATAACTGTTTTCTGAAACCGTAATTTCTCATCCCCTGTACCATGTACTTGATCGTTTTCAATCTAGGCTTCAATTCGGACGGACGAACCCCGAAATCACAGCGGAGAGACAAGAAAATAAAACATGGAAAAGTTGAGGGATTTATGAAACAAAGGAATGCGATTAACTACTTGTTTTAGGGAATCAGAACCAAAAAGTTATCCTTGAAACATGTATTTTTTTCACTACCGAAATTTTTTGAAGGAGGAATAAAGGAGGATTTTTCTAAAATTCCCAAATCACATCACGTTTGGGGAGATTTCATTGAATTTTAACAGGAATTGGAAAATATAAAAATAAGTGAAAAATCTAAATGTAAAAAAGAAAAGTGATGCGTGTTTCAAAAAGGTCATCAAAAAGAAAAAAATTACAGTTTCGGGATTAGGATAGATGAAAACATTATCTTGAAACAGATGTTTTTTTTAATATTTTAGGTATTAATTCCGATGTATTTTATATCCTAGTTTCATATTTTATTCCGAATTCACTCAAAATTTACTCTAAATGGTACAAAACGGCGTTTGAAAGCATGGCCGAATACAGATTGATGGCCTAGAATCCGACAAGTAGAATATTTAGAAGAATAAAACCAGAAAATCGACCAACTAAAACAAAAATACTGTTTTAAGTATAGTATATATGAAAATTTTTGCTTGAAACAGACGTTTTCTTCCTTCATTTTTTACACATGTTTAGTATTTTCTCAAATCCAAAAAGTTATGAATAAAATGAGATTCAATAATGAGAGCAACCAGATTATTGTCATGTTGCAAATTTTTACAGTCAAAAAATTATATTTGAAACAGTCTTTTTTTCTGGCTCTAGCACAAAACTTTTCTTATTTTTGCCAATCAAAATTTTCAAAAATCGGCGTTTGGTCTAGAAAAAAAATCTAATTTTTGAGCATTCAGGCTTATCAACTTCACATTTTCTAAGAAAACACAAACTCAAGTAGAATCTGAATATTTAATCGAGTTCAGTTTAACAGTAGTTGGAAGCTAAAAGGTTGTTTACGAAATAGAAGAATAGCGAAATCAACTACTTTTTAAAGTTCATGAATACTTTCTGAAACAGTTTTTTTTTCTCTCAAAAACGATCATATAATTTGGTCAATTTGGTTCGAAATTAGGGTTCCTACTTCGGGCGGGGAAAATCCGGGGGCCCGCTGCCCGCCCGGGGGAATACCCGTCCGCCGCCCGCTTGTCCCGGCCGGGTCATCCGGAAAGGTCATTTTCACGCAAACAATCTGTAAAAAAAGAAGAAAATTAACTGAAAATAATTGAAAACTAATTTAATTCTGAGCGTGAAAATAAAATCTTCTGAATGACCCGGGCGGGACGGGCGGACGGCGGGCGAGTAGCCCCCCGGGCGGCCACGGGCGGGTGAATTCCCGCCCGAGTAGGAACCCTATTCGAAATATTTAAAAAAAGCTGAGAAGATAAATAAGAAAATTTGAAATGAAATGAACAAAACCATATTGATCCGCGCATTGGAGAACATCTCGTTATTATTGTTTCGGGGATTCTGAAAAAAAAAAATTAATTAAGAAACAGAGTTTTTTTTGAGCGAAAAATAAACGGAAACAGAATAAAAAATTGATCTACAGAAAAATTGGAAAAAAAATCGAAAAAAAGAAATGAGAAGGGCACCAAGAAGTTGAGAATAAAACGAAATTTCCAAACCAATCATTATCGTTTCCCAGTTTTTAGAGTGAAAAATTGTGAAAGAAACAGAATTTTTTAACTTAAAATATATTGTTTCGAAAAAAATAAATTCTTCTCTGAAAATCTATATGCTTGTTATGCGAATTGATTTTTAATAATATTTTAATACTTTTTACGAAAAATAAATTGAGAATCTGAGTTTTTAAATTTTTTACAAATTTTCGGCTTTACTAATCATGTTTGAGATTGATTTCAGTCGTATTTGAAATCAGAAAAATCATACTTGAAACAGATTTTACTTGTTGAGAATAGATAAAAATGTAGGAAATTCGTTGAAAAATGTTCTAATTTCCCATCATTTGGCCACTAACTAGCATTTCCAATATTGATTACTTTGTTAATCAACCGCGATTGAGACTGCTTTTTTGTATATTTTCCAAATTTCAATCGTAATTTTTCGGTAAAAGATGTAAATTGAAAAATTCCAACCAATTAGCCAAACTGACATTAAACTCTTGAAACCGAAAATGTTTCTCTAAATTGTCTAAAAAAAGGCCTGAGCTCCTGTTCAAGTTCTCGATTGGTTACGGTAGGATTACTGTAGCCTTTGCAGCTCATGACTCAATGCTCGAACTTACATCAAATTACATGAGTAACACATTTGAAACCGGATTTCTCTTTTTAAAATTATTGAATTTTTGCATCATTCCGAGGCCAAAACAGAAAACGTTTACTACAGTTTCGAAAACGAATTTTCAGGGAAGCGAGATTTTTTTTTGAATCATCATCATAAAAGCAACCGTTTCATCCAAAATAAGGAAATTGTCCAGTCTGTTTAATAGAAAATTAGAAAATATTATGAAAAAAAGAAAGCAAATTTTGAAACTACTGCTAAAAGATAACGGATTTTTCGAAACCGACAATGTTTTTTTTGAATTGTTTGAATTTACGTGTGTCATTGAAGAAAGAACTGTTATTTTTAAAAAGCACGAAATTCAAAAACTTATTCAGAAACAGTTTTTTTTTATCCGAAAAGCAGTGATCCCATTAGGAATTCAGTACGCTGTAGTAAACGAAAAAATTCTGAAAACTCGCTCTAATTAAGCCCCGCCCACTTTTGCAGATTGAGTGTGCGGAATGAGGAAGCGCAGAGATATCTGGCCACTCCTTCCGATGTAAGGACTATTTCGCTAAAAGTGGGCGGGGCTAGATTGGAGCGCATTTTCAGTTCCTTGTATAAAAACTGTATTTTTTTGCAGAAACTCCGAGATTTTAGGATATTTCAAGAAAAATTCTTTGAAATTTATGACAGTAATGACTCTGTTTTCGCAGAAGCAAGTGGATATTGGGCTGAAGACCTATACTTATTGTTTGAAAAAGTAAAAAATTAACACACCTATCTTATAGAGTACACATTATTACGAAATAGACACAAAATCAAAAATAAAATAGGTCAAACAAACAGAAAATGATCAGAGAAAAAGGTGGAAAGAGATAGGGACAAGGGAGGGGCTTCTTTTTTCTTTTTTCCAAATGAAAATTTTTGATCTACTTTTTTTTGCAAAAATTTTATAATAGATCGAACGAAATTTTGGATTCTGTTCAAAAATGTCTCGAAATCAGCAAATGTTTTAAAGATAAACCCGAGAAAAATAGTCTTTGTGACAGTAATTTTTGGCACCAAAAAAAAGGAAAATGAAGAATTTTGAACCAGAAAAAAAATGAACATGAAGAAAAAAGGGAGCAGCTTAAGGATTTAGCAGATAGATAAGACAATAAGAAGTCTGGAAATGAAAACTGCAGAAAAAAACAAGGAAAAACAAAACATTTTTAGCAGGCAAAAAATCATAGAACCATGGATTTATAGAAGTGAAAGCTGGATGAAAAGCCATATAATGACTAAATTAATCTGTTAATCAACGATAAAAAATGAAAAAATGCGGTGAAACTGTAAAAAAGTGAAGAAAAAATCTTTGATGCTCAGAGCTCTGAGCTTTCGGTTTCAAATAAATATTTTCGAGTTTGTAGTTTCCAGAAAAATAATACTTCTAAATTAATTTAAATGGTTAAAAAAGTGGAGAGGAGAACATAATTCAAAAAAAAAAAAGTTTGAGATCAGTTTAGCTGTTGTTGAAAGATCGGAGAGTTAAAGTGCATTATAGTCAACGCAAGCGTCTGCATACCCGCTCTAATGTCAACCCCGCCCACTTTTGTAAAAATGGTTCTCACTTTGGAGAGAGCGGCCAGACACGCAGACAGTAACGCATTAAAATTACGGTAAGCGTGGCGAGATATCCTGTACATAGCCTCTGCGCTTTTAAACAGAACCGCCACTTTTTCGTGTCTGCGTAATACAATGGCAAAACTATTTCAAATATTTCAAAATGAATTCTCAAATTTTTTGGGAAACAAAATTTTTTTACATAGAATTTCAGATTTATTCGGTTTCAGAACAAACTTATGTAGAAATTTGTATTCCAAAACTCGATGACACGAGTCTGTTTTCATCTTAAATTAAATTCAAATACAAACTGATTAAGAAAAGTTTATATATTGACTGTTCGAAAAAACAGAAGAAGTTTTGAAGTTCTTTTTGTTTCAGCTTCTTCGATTCTACATCGTCCAAAACTGTTCGAAAGATGTGAGCAAATGTGCTCTATTGATAATGGTTTTTTTCGTAACTTTCGTAACTGTTCTGTTGAAAATAAGTCCATGCAAAAGTGTCTATCAAGCATTGACCGAAAACTGAATATAACTTTATAAAAGTTTGGTGTAGCAGCAAAAAAAGTACATTGACTCGGATAATTTTCGGTTTCAGATAAACTTTTACAAAACTTTGTTTTACAAGGTTTTGAATCACGTAGCCGTACACTACCCCTAAACTGACTTTATCATAATAATAAGCATTCCATCAAAATTGAGGGAAAAACATTCTTAAAATTATTTGACTGCAACAGAAAAAATCTCGAGAGTTTTCAGGAATTTTTCCGGAATTTTTAGGAATTTTTTTCGAGAATTTTTTGATCACTTCATTAGATCCTTTTATTAAAATTCGGAATTAATTCAATCAAAAATATAAATCAATTGAAATTGGGCAAAAACTGAATGTCAATTATAAGAGTTTGTATGAAGCAGCAAAAAAAGTGTATGAGATTTGAAATTTTTCGGTTTCAGAAGAAAAACTTTCAAAATTCTGGTTACAAGTTCATGTTATGATTTCATGAAATATTTCAAAAAAAAAACCGGTTTAAACGAGCTTTTTAGGGGTTCCATGTGGCGCGACTAGCGCTTTTTTGTTGATATTGAACGATTTCAATTTTTCTCAACGCATTACTACTTGAAAAATTTGATGAAAAATTGTATATTTTCAGTGAATCAGAAAAACCATGTATAATTATCAAAAATTTTAAGACTTCGGAACAAAAGGATCTTTTAAAAAACACCTCTGTAACCAAATTTGCTTTCATGACTATTTCGAGTTTCATTCAGTGATGATGGTATTTTGCGTAGACTGAACGAAAAACTGAATATGAACTATGTGTGTTTGGTGAAGCAGCAAAAAAAATATACGTGAGTTTTGAAATTTTTTCAATTTCAGAGCGAACGTTTCACAAATTCTATTTAATGCCTATGATGATACAATTGTACCGGTAAGTTTAGAAAAAGCACTTTTCCCCATTACAGATCAAAAATCGTTCAAAGTTCAGATTATAAATTTACAGTGAAACAGAAAAAACATAATAGAAAATCATTTAAAATTCTCCGGTTTCAGAGCAAAAATGTCTAAAAACTTATGTGACTAAACTTGATTCCGCTACTTTTCCGAAACATTTAATTATGACTTAGTTCTTCCAAGAAGAAAGAATGCGAAATCGACCAAAAAACTGAACACGAAGCATAAAAGTTTGATGAAGCAGAAGAAAAACGTATGTGAAATTTTCAGTTTCAGAGCAAACTTTTT
Source organism: Caenorhabditis doughertyi (assembly GCA_963572265.1). Lineage (NCBI taxonomy): Eukaryota > Metazoa > Nematoda > Chromadorea > Rhabditida > Rhabditidae > Caenorhabditis > Caenorhabditis doughertyi. The sequence continues at coordinate 7,392,034 of OY751553.1, read as the reverse complement.
GCAAATTTGGTTATAAGCTTATGATAACACAGGGTCGCCAGAGCGCAGATTCGTTGAGCCCGAGAATAAAATTTTTGAACGAAAGCGTTGCGTGTCGCGTCGCGTCTACTGGACTCCAGTTGATTTTGAAGTTGGCACAGTGCCAATAATTAGAAGTGCGATGGAGCGAGCTTGCACTAATTGGCTTTTGGCTACCCCCGTGATAACACAATTGCGGGTTCAGACGCGTTTTTTTTTGGTAAAATTAAAACCATATAGTCCTCTTGAGACTGATCGAAAAATTTAAGAAGAAATATCGATAAAGCAGAAAAAACCTTTAGAATTATGAAAATTTTCCGGTTTCAGAACAAAAATGTCTAAAAAAGAGATGTGATCAAATTTGATTTCGCCTTTTTTTATATCTCCATTTATTGAAAACTTAGTCCTTTCGATTCGAATTAATGATGGTATACTGCCCAAAAAACTGAATGTAGCTTTAAAGATGATTGGTGTAGCAGCAAAAAAAGTATGTAAGTTTCAAAAAACTTCAATTTCAGAAGAAAAGTTTTTGCAACTTTGGTTACAATCTTCATAATACAATTCAAGTCTCCGTACCAATTGAAATTTTTAAAAATTGGTTCAGACGCGCTTTTTTTGGTAAAATTAAAACCATACAGTCCTCTTAATCATGATCGAAAAATTTAAGAAGAAATATCGATGAAGCAGAAAAACCCTTCAAAACTATGAAAGTTTTCCGGTTTCAGAACAAAAATGTTTAAACAAACCGATGTGATCAAATTTGATTTTGTCTCTATTTATTTATTGATAACTTAGTTCTTCTGATTAAAAAATGAATGCGAAATTGACAAAAAAAGAATTTCAATCATCAAAGTTTGATGAAAGAGCAAAAAAAGTATGTGGACTCGGATAATTTTCTGTTTCAGAGCAAGCTTTTCCATAACTTTGGTTCTCAAGATTTTGATTCGCGAATTTAAATATGGAGCATACTTGTGATGGGCCGCCGGGCCGACTGAGGAATTTCTACCGGCCCGGCCCGGCCTGGCCCGGGGTCAAATTTTTTTTGCACTGAAAAAAAATTTTTTTTTCTTCTTTTTTTCGATAACTGTAGGAGTGGTTTTCTAGAGAAAATTTTGGATATTTCCAGTAAGAAAAAGTCAGAAATTTCATCAAAATCACCGAAAAAAACTGAAAAAATGACCCCCATTTTTTCAAAATTTTTTGAATCCGGGCCGGCAGAATTTTCCATTGGCCCGGCCCGGCCCGGAAAATCACAAGTATGACATGGAGTATTTAGAATAATTGAGAGTTTGGAAAAGATTTCAGAATTTCCGGAAAAACTTTCAGGAAAGTCTTTTTTTTCAGAATATATCACGAACTTCACTGAAAAAAGATGAAAATTCCCAAATTTTAAGAAATTTACAAAAAAAATAAGTTGATTTTTCAGATGAATACGGATGGTGCATCAAAATTTAGAGCGGAACTTTCTCTGAATTATTTGTCTGAAACAGAAAAATTCTGCAATTTCTGATCAATTTTATTGTGAAAATTATATTTTTTTTATAAATTTCACTGAAAAATCATAGAAATCACAAATTTTCCACTGAATTTCAGAAAAATAATTTTTCGAAAACAATCCAATGCAATATCAAAAACTTTTTTAGATTTTTCTGAAAATTATTTGTCTGAAACAGAAAAAATCTCAAAATTTCTGGGCAGAGAAGTAAAAATTTTCAATTTTTCTATAAATTTCTAATTTTTTCTCAAAATTTCACACAAAAAACGGCTAAAAACCAGAAAAATCCAAAATTTTCCTATCAAAATTCTACACAAATCAAGAAAAATCGAGAGAAATTACACCCAAAAACCAAAAAAAAAAATCTTACGAAGCGTTATGAAATTTCTCTGAAATTTTCAGTGTAGCTATGACCTAAATCAAGTGTAAAACCCCCTCCGCGACGAGAGAGTACACAAACCAAAGAGACGCAGACATGGAGAGAGAAAAACAGGTTCATTTAGGAGAAGAAGAAGTGACACTGAATTGATGATGATGTTCCTCCTCCTCCATATAAATTTAATTCGTTTCGAAAACTTTGATTTCGAAAAGAGAGAGAGAGAGTATAGAAAATGAAGAGAGTGCAGAGAAACAGAGAGAGAAAAATGTTAATTTTGATATCGAATTTTGGAGTGGAGTAAAGAGAGAGAGGTGAATGAAATGGGGGGGGGGGGGTCTTATCAGTTTTTGGGTCGGCAAAATTTTTGGAAAAATGATAAAATGGAGGGACAAAAAAGGAAGGGTTTTGTTATGGAAATTTTTTGATGAGAGGATTTTTTAGAGGTATTCATGGCATTTTTAGGGGTTTTTTGGGGTAGTTTTGAGTGAATTTTAGGTATTTATAAGCGGTTTTGAATAATTTTTTGGGTTATTCTTGGGTATTTTTCAATAACTTTTTGGGTTTTTTTTTCAGTAAATTTTTAGGTTCTTTCCGGTGAATTTCAGGTTTTTTTTCAGTTTTCCGGGTATTTTTCGGAACTTCATGGATCTTTTTTTTTTGGTATGTTCGAATCATTTTTAGGCAATTTTCAAATATTTTGGAGAAAAAGCTAGAAAAATTCAACTGAATTCTGAAAGAAAAAATTTCGAATTATTTTTTCGATCAATGGCAGATTAACAAGAATTACAACTATTTAAAAACATTTCTAATTTTCTTGGAGCAGAAATATTTTTTTCGATTTCAAAAAGTTGTTATATGCAAGAATTTGATTTCTCGTTTGATCACTTATTGATGATTTTTCATCAAAGACTTCCGACCCTTCCAAAGATTTTGCAAATAAAAGTCGGCAAGAAACAACAGAGTTATTAGAATGTACAAAATTGAAGAGAAATACCTTACTTTTCTGAAACCGAAGTTTATTTTCAAAAAGAAACTATTATTTACAGTTTCAAAAGAATATTTTCCATAAAAAACTTTGGGGTTTAATCGGTTACTCTTACTGATGAAGATCACTACTTATCATTCATTTGCTATAAAATGGTCCCTGTTAAAAGGCGCGACGCCTAAATTTCATGATATCACGCCAAGATTACAGTACTTTTCAGTATAGTATTACAGTAACCGTAGCGAGGTATCATAGGGTTGAAAATTGTCAATTTACTTTTTTTTGAGAAACCCATGCACAGAAATCATTGACAACTGATATTTGTAAGAATTAGGCAAAAAAGTTCCGAAAGTCTTCATAAAGAGATCGATGATCAAACTGCAAAAATCAAAATTAGTCAAAACTTCGAAACAATTTATTGAAAGTGGGAATTTTTGTTAGGAAAGTGAAAAACTGTGAGTTTTTTTGGAGGTATTCCGAATCAGAACTAATACGGGACACGGTTCTAGAACGGCATACCCCCCTTTTTTTTCAAATTTTTTGGAAAATCGAAACGAAACATGAGCTGAAAAAAATAGAATCACGATAAATTAACTACACAAATATGAATTCCTGGAATTGCTCAGTTTCGATGAGTTTTCATTATATTTTGGTGATGAAACAGAGAAAAAAAATTAGAAAAAAAAATTTTCTACGGTTCCAGGAAAACTTTTTTCTACTGAAATTCGGTGAAATTTCCAGTTAGTTTTTACAACTTTTGAGAATTGTTAACAAAAAATCTAAATTCAAGTTACTGCATTACGAACAATGCAATTATCAAGTTTATTGTTGAGTTCCAAACTTTGAAAATTATCTGAAACCGTAAAAAATGAAATTTCTGTATTAATCTTCAAAAAAGGTTTATTTCAAAATTTAGCTTGAGGGAAAAATAATAAAACCGAAAAAAAGACAAAAAAAAGAGGTTTTTTCTCCCAGAAAAAGAGGAGAGAAAAAGAAAAGATTGGAATCTTTTTTTTGATTTATCTAGTTTTTCTTTTTTCATTTCCTCATACCCTTTTCCTACCCGATTTATTATATAAAAACTGTCAAGTGGGGTCTATTTTTAGAAAAAATGAGGAGAATTTCGGTTTTTTTCGTTTTTCTTTTTGGAATAAAGTCTCTTTTGAAAAATAAGGTTTGGTTCGAAAATTTTGGAAAAATTGATAAAACTGTAAATTTTTCACAAAAATTGCAATAAATTTCGGAATATGAGTAAAAACTGGCAATCTTCAGGTAATATTTGGTTAGAATCGGCAAAAGTAATTGAAAAATATTTTCTGGAAAGAAATTTGAGGACTCAATGGAACTGAAAAGAAAACTCCCGGCAAACCCTGGAAATGGCAAAAAAAATTTATTGAATGACAGAAAAGTGAGAAAGAGCTCAAAAATAAATCGTTTGCTTTTTCAAATTTATTTTTCAAGGATTTTTAAAAGTAGCATGTTGATTCCAAGCAAATTTAGAATTTTTTCGAAAATTTTGAAAAATTGATGAAATAGTAAATTTTTTATGAAAAACTACAAAAATGGCAGAATATGAGTAAAAGCTAGCAACATTTGGGTAATTTTTTCAAGATGTCATTGAAAAATATAATTTGAATCGAGATTTGAGAATTCAATGAAACTGTACTTTTTTCTTAAAAAATACCAATTGAAACTTGTGAAAATGCATTAAAAACAGGTTTTTAACGACAGAAAAGTGAGATTTTCAGTTTTCGAAGATTATGCAAAAAAGAAAAAACAATTGAGAATATATTTTTTTTTCTGAAAAGTTTGAAAATTTGATGAAACGGTACATTTTCTAAGCAAAAGTACAGGAAATGAAGGAATATGAGGGAAAATTGGTAATTTTCAAATAACTTTCGATCAAAAAAGTGTAATTAAAGCAATACCAAATGAATGGAAATTTGAAAATTCAATGAAACTGAAACAATTTTTGAAAAAAAGAAAACCGTCAAAAAAATTTTCAAAAACGTTCGAAGAAATGGAAACATATGCTCTGGAAAGAAATTTAGAGGATTCAATGAAACTGAAAAAAAAACTCCCGAAAACCCCCGGAAATGCCAAAAAAAAGTTATTGACTGACAGAAAAGTGAGAAATAGTTCGAAAAATAAATTGCTTTTTCAAGTAAACTTTCGAGGATTTTTAAAAGTGGCATGTGGATTTCAAGCAAATTTAGACTTTTTTCGAAAATTTTTGAAGTAGGATGAAACGGTAAATTTCTAACAAAAAACTACAAGAAATGGCAGAATATGAGTAAAAGCTAGCAACATTTAGGAAATTTTTTCAAGTTGTCATTGAAAAGTATAATTTGAATCGCGATTTGAGAATTCAATGAAACTGTACTTTTTTCTTAAGAAATACTAATCGAAACTTTTGGAAATGCCTTCAAAATAGTTCTTCAACTACAGAAAAGTAAGAACTACAGTTTTCAAAGATTATGCAAAAAAGAAAAAACAATTGAGAATATACTTTTTTTTTTCTGAAAAGTTGAAAATTTGATGAAACGGTATATTTTCCGACAAAAAGTACAGGAAAGAAGGGAGTATGAGGGAAAACTGGTGGTCTTCAGATAACTCTCGACAAAAAGAGTTGAATGAAAACAATATAAAATGAATGGAAATTTGAAAGTTCAATGAAACTAAAAAAAAAAGCTCCCGACAAACCCGGAAATGCCAAAAAAAAGTTCTTAAATGACAGAAAAGTGAGAGAGAGAGAGTTAAAAAAAATAGTTTGCAAGTTTTTTTTAGGATTTTTAAAATTAAAATGAATTCCAATCAATAAATCTAGATTTTGTTCGAAACTTTTGAAAAATTGATGAAACAGTAAATTTTCCATGAAAAACTACAAGAAATGGCAGAATATAAAAAAAAAGCTGACAATTTTTAGGTAATTTAAGAAATTAGTTTGGGTAATTTAGGTAATTTTATGGAAAAATACAAAGAGAGAATTGAAAAGTATAATTTGAGTGGTAATTTTTAAATTTATTGAAACTGAAACAGTTTTTCAACGACAAAAAAGTGAGAAAGATTTCTGATTCACAATTGTTTTGACTCCAAATCGATAAATAGTTTTCTACTCCAAATTTGAAAATTTTATGAAACCGTAAACTCGCAAGTAAAACTACAATAAATGTCAGAATATGAGTGAAAACTGACAATCGTCAGGTAATTTTAGATTTTAAAAAAATGGAATCATCTTGAAAATTGAGAATTGACGTTGAATAATATAATCGAGATTTGAGAATTCAATGAAACTGGATCTTTTTTCTTAAGGAATACCAAACGAAACCCCTGGAAATGCCTTCAAAACAGTTCTTCAACGACAGAAAAGTGAGATTTTCAATTTTAAAGTTACCATCAATTGGGAAATTAGATTTTGTTTGAAAATTTGATAAGAGGGTAAATTTACAAGTAAAACAATGCAAGAAATTTCAGGAAAATTTCAATTTTTAGATAATTTTCCGTATGATGAAATCAAAGAATTGAAAAATACATTCCGAATGGAAAGTATGGAAATTTGTTGAAACTGAACTTTTTTCAAAAAAAGATCCCGTAAAACCCTTGGAAATGCTTCAAAACAGTCATTAAACGACAGTGAAGTGAGGAAGAAGTTGAAGAATAGTCTATTTTTCAGTTATTTTTCAACGATTTTTTAAAACGAAAAAAAAAAAGCCAATGTTCATTTTTGTTCTTTGACAAATAACTGCTTTGAGAAAAATTTCTTGGAATCGAAAAGTAAATTGTAGAAAATATTTGGAATCTACCTAGTGCTACAAACTTACCAGCTCATAAGAAACTCTTTTCCAAAACTTTTTTATTTGAAACTGCAATTTTTATCTAAAATTCTTTAAATTTACGTTGAAAATTTGAAGATTTTTTGATTTTCGACCACAAAAAAAGGCACTTGTCACCTCAGAAATTCAAAACTTTCTTGTTTCCTTTCAAAATAAAATGCAAATAGACATCAAATCTGTCGTTTACTTTATCAAATATTCATTAAAAACCTTCAAACTTCTGAGAGTAGGTTTCCCAAAGTGTACATAAAATCAAAAAAAAAAAATGGAAAGTGCGCTCCAATAAAAATTCTGAAAAAGAAAGTCTGGGGGGAATTCAAATTTTTAAAAAACCGGTTCAGAGGGCTGGTATCTACAGTAATTCTATCGACCAAAGTAAGCTTTTGAACTGAAAACCAGGCGGGAATTCAAATTTGATTTTGAAAAAAAGCGATGAAAATCAGCATTTTTAGGATGCCAAAAACAAGAAAAGCTAATTTATTCAAATTTCGAAATTTGGCGGGAGTTCGAATTTTCAAAGAAAACTGATTATAAAATGATTGAAAGTAAAAAAAAAATCGATGTTTCAAAATTTCTTTTCAAAGTAACTGACCAAATTCAACTAGTTTGGCGAGAGTAAAATTGTTTCAAAAAAAATCAAAAAAATAATTGAAGGATTGAACCCCCCCCCCCCCCCCCCCTCACAAGTAGGACTTGGCGGGAATTCAAATTTCCCACGAAAAAAACTACATTTTCAGAGAAAGTTATTGTCAAATTTACATAAAAACAAAAGTTAATGCAGTAATTGATAATCCATCAATCCAATTTCAAAAAAAAAAAAATTTGGCGGTAATTCAAAATTTCATAAAAAATTCAAAATTCCAAAAATAAACGAGATGTAAAAATAATCTGAAAGTCAACAAACATCCTCTCGTCATGTCTCTTCTTTTTTTCGGATCAAAATAAAAATTCGTCTCTAACCGTCTAAGTCTCTTCTCTCTCTCTCTCTCAATCTCATGCTTTTTTGCCTCCTCCTGTCCTATTTGTCCAGTTCATGTCTATATATCTACTTTCCATTTTTCCCGCGTCTATTTGGCCAATACGTTTTTCTCTGCGTCTCTTCGAATCGAATACTCTCTCGCACCCTACACGACAGTTTTTCTTCTTCTCAAGTGGAAAAATAGGGGAAAAAAAGGAGAGAAATGACACGTCATGTGAAAAAAAGAGGGGGAAGAGGATTATAAAAGTCAATCTGGGATTATTGACAGGCGAAAAAAATGGAAGGGGAACTGGGTTACTGTAGTTCTATAAGTTACTGTACATGAAACTTATTTTGGGCGAGTTTACTGTAATTTTTAAGGATATGGTATCTATAAATGTTACTGTAGTTATTCAGAGTACTGTAGTTTTCTAGGGTTACGGTAGCCGATGATTACAATAGTGGTTAGTTACTATAGGCAAAGATAGAATATGAGATGGTGAAACAGAAGAAAAAAGTGAAGGAATAAGAGTACTGTAGGTCAATGTAGTTGTTCAGATTACAGTACTTGGGGATTACTGTACCTGCAGATCATTAAAAGCTGAATTCAACCTTGGTTGTTAGTTTACTGTAGTCCATTATTTCATTGTAAATAACTGTAATTTTAAAGTTTCAGTATCTAGAAGAGTTGCTGTAGTTTCCAGACTACTGTAGACATGTTATCAGGTATAGATTACTGTAGCTAGCTTGGGTTACTGTAGTTTTCAAAATTACTGTGTGTCTCTAGATTACTGTTGCTTACGATACTCAAATAATTCCCGTGGAATTTTTCGATGCTAAGATGTAAAGGGACATTAGAACTACTACTTCTCTGGATTACTGTATAGTCGCCGAGTATACTGTATTTATCTAGGATACTGTAGATCGCCCGATGAACCCAGTCATGGGAATTACTGTAGTTACGGTACCTGTTTTTGCTATTCCCTGGCTTTTCCAAGAAGCTTACTGTAGCTTGTCGGATCACGGTGGCTATCTGAGGTTCTGTGGATTCTTAGGTTACTTTCTTTTCAAAATTTTGAAACTGGAATTTTAATGAACTTGTAGATCAAAAATAGTCAGTAGAGCGCATTTTCGGTGAAGTTTCTCCCAGAAAAAAACTGAATTTCAAGCGAAAGTTCACTGGATTACTGTAGCTATTCGGGATACTGTAGGAGTGCGGGTTACTGTAGAAATAATACTAATTTTGTGAAATTGTGCCGTTCTTAGATGACCAAAATCTCTCTATTTTAAAATTATTACAATTCAAATTATCAATTCATTCAACAGGCAAATCAAATCTAAAATTTCGAAATTATCATTAGATCGCATTTGAAACACAATTACTTTAGAAATTATTTCAAAATTACTAAAATTATTGACTTTTACCCAAAAAATCTCCCAAAAAAAAAATCTCCCAAAATACCCTAATTTCGTCAAAAAAAACTAGAGAAAAGAGATTTAGAGATAGCGAGAACGAAAAAAAGTTGACTTACCACAAAAAGAAGATAGAAAGAGAGAGAAGGAAAAGGAGATTAGTTAGTTACGGTCGGATGAATGAGGTCGAGATAGGGAAGTGTAAGAAATAGTATAGAGAAATGAGAGAATGGGTTAGAGAAAAAAAAAGAGAAATTAAATTAAATTTGGAAGTGAATTTGGGAATGAACTTGCCATGTGATAAAAGGAAGACAGAAAGAAGAATTGAAAAATCAGAAAAAATAAAAATTTGAAATTTTTTTGAAACCGAAAAAAAGTTTCGAAATTGAAGCGATGAATAATAAGAATTGAACGAAAAAAGGAAAAATTTAAGCTCCGCCCATTTTTTGGAAAGTTTCCGCCACCTGAATTGAGCTCAGAGCAAAAAAATAGTCGGATGTAAAGTTAGAAAAAAGTTGAGAAACAGAAATATTTTTGGTGTCGGGTGCTACCCGTTTTTATCTTTTTCTATTGCTTTTTTACTTCAAAAAGTCACCAATTCTAGTGTAATTTGCAAGCAATCGTCTCGATTGTCTGCGTCTCGCACTCTCTCTCTCTCGCGCGCGAAAGGCGTTCGCCAACGCGTTTGAAAGGGATTTTCGGTCAGTTTTCGTCGTGGGTGGCGAACCGGGAGGTGCGCGTTCACGCTCCTGGTGTTTTTTTAGTAACAAAAGTGATTAGTTGTGTCGGCATAAGTTGGTCTTTTAGATTTTGGTAGATTTTTATAGGTTTCTTAAGATTGTATAGGTTTTTTAGTGTTTTTTGTAAGAGCACGGGTGTGCTATTACGAGTAATTGTGTTTCCTTGTGATTTCTAGCTCAAATTGAGTTTCTGGTTTTAAAATTCAATAAATTTTGAGTAAGATAAGAAATTGCTTGTATTATTCTGAACTTTTCCTCTCGAATTCATCGTGTTTATCGTCGTTGTGTTCTCTTCGTTTTCCGTGAACGTCGCTGCGTTCGTTGAGGTTTGTTTCTGGATTTTTCAGATAAAAACACGTACTTGTACGTAACAAATCACCGTTATCACTGGTGAGGCGAAGCTAGCTGGTGATAATAGGTGATTCAGTGCGTCTCTAGTTTGCTAGCGCTGCTGTGAGCTAGAGTACGTATCTGACTTGGGGGCCGGCCGAATCAAATAGACGATCGCTGCCTTTTGACCGGTGCTACCGGAAAGAAGTAGTGATTTTCTGCCAAAAAACTAATCGCTGTTTACAACAACAAAGTGTAAATTGTGGTAAAAAAGTCTTTCCACAAATAAAATATCGGTGATTGATCAACTCGAAACCTGTAAAGGAAAGAGCCATTCTCGTGTAGAAAAACCCATATTTTTCGCATAAAACGGTTGATTTTCGCTGGGAAACGAAGTTTTTCAGTGATTATTGATTGATTTTCGAAGCCAAAAACGCAATTTTTTGAGTCGAAAAGTGGAGAATCTCGGTTGAATACATTGATTGCCGATTATTCTCATAGTGGAGAGATTTTTCTGCTTTTTCATTGAAAGTGCGACAGATTTCTGTTAGATTTTTTCGAAGCTTTCACCGGAAGAAGGACTTTTCGTGTGAAGGTATCGAGTTTTCATAAAAGTTTCGACAGTTTGGATTGAAATTTAGATAAATTTCTGTCAGTATTGTGAATTTTTTCCAACGAGTAAAGGAATTCTCGAGTGGAAATAGGTACACGGTTGTCGGAAATAGTGGAATCTCGTCGAAATAATTACAGTTGAACGGAAACCTGAAGTTTTTGCTGAAAATTGTGACAAAGAAGGAATCTATTGATTTTTGTTAGCAGAAAAGTAGCAACTTTGAAAGATTTTCTCAGTGTTACTGCTGCTATTTCGCATTTTTTAAACACTTGTTATTATTGATTCGTCTCGTTACGTTTTACCGTGCATAAGTTCTGAATAGATTGTGTGAAGACAAATCTTTTACAGCACACGATGGCGTCTCGGGCACCCTCTCTAGCAAGTATAGAGGAGGGGAATGAAAGTCAACAATATGAACCGATGGAAGAGGAGCTGATACAAAATGATAATGTCTCCGGAGCCGTCGAACAAGACATGGCTGATATTGCAGAAAGAAAGGAGGTGAGAGTTGCACAGGACGAAATCACAGTCAGATCAGTGGTTGCTGAGTTGAAATTAGCCACTTCTCTTGCGGACCGACGAATTGCGTTACTGATAAAGCCGCTTATTGATACCATTGGGTACAAAGAACACATGATCCAAGAGCATGATTTCGAAAGATTATTATTTTCGAAAGAAAAAGATGAGATGGAGAAAGAAATTGTGTATTTGCAGAGTAGTCTGGTAGACGCCGTGCAGAGTCAAACCAATGAAAGCAGTGGCCAAAGCACCAGTGCCCGGTTGGATAAAAGAGCAATGGTGAGTTGGCTCAACGAGCAAGGCTTCAACTCCGAAAGCCATTGGCAGGAGATGTTGGAGCATTATCAGAAATGTGAATACGAAGCGGATATGTTAAAAGAATCTTTGCAGAATTCAGCTGAATCGTTGAGAAAGGTGCAGAGTAAGCTGATACAAACTCAACGAGACGTAACGTCGTACAAATTGAAATGTAACATGCTTTTCGAAGAGAACAAAAAGTTGAAAAGTAGAATGGACAGATACGATGTGGAGACGTCAGCCAATTCGCTTTCAAGAATCGGTGAGAAAAGAAGAGAACATGCTGAGAATAATAATTATTCATCTCAGATGTTGGAAAGTCGATGTCTTCCAAGGATATCATCTCTTCAAATGGAATCTCGTCACGTCTCACCAGGTGAGAACAAAAACATTTTACAACGAGAAAAAGAGTGTCCGCGCGCGTACATCGAAGAAACACAAGAGATTCTAAGTGATGAGGGGTTTTGTCCGCGTGATGCGACATTCAACTCGTACGACAGAGAAAGCTTGCAAGTAAATCAGCAATACCATAACCACACACATAGCAACATGAGACAACATGGAGAACACGAACAGTATAGTAATATCCAAAGTTATCACAGACAACCATCAAACACAGAGCTATTTTCCCTGCAAAAGTTCCGTATGGAACAGAATCTCCCAGAACCACCAAAATATTCCGGGTCTGATAGTTCGGTTGACATTGAGCTTTTCGAAAAGGCTTTCAGAATGAAGTATGCCAGTTTTTCCGAGGAACATCAAATTGTTTTGCTCGAAACAAAATTTCTAAAAGACAAAGCACTCAAAGTGTATAAAGGACTTCCAGAAACACAGAAAAAGAGTGTGCAGAGTATTCTATTGTCAATTAGAAGTAGATTGCGAGTGTCGACAGTTGATGAGTCTAGAAGAGCTAAGAGTAACTGGGAGTGTTTGAATAGGAAGGAGAATCAGTCAATTGAGGATTTTTGTCTTGAGATCGATGAATATGCAAGAAAAGCATTCAAAGGGATTCCAGAGAATCATCTTTCATCGTTGAAAACGGCGAAATTGACAGATGCATTGGTGGAAGAGACTACGTTGATGTGTGTCATCGATAATAAATTGATTGATACTCCTGAAGATGAGCAATATGAAATTTGTCGGTTGCTAGCAATTCGGTATGAGCAGGGTATTCGTGACAGATTGAAAACAAGAGAAAGGAATAAGGGAGTTAGTCCGAAAGAGGTGAAAGGGAAACAGAGTCCGTCGAGTCGTAGTTCGTCGTTTCATCAGCAAAATTTGGTTGACAAACAAGAGACACCAATTCTAACACAGAATTCGTCGCGGTATTCTCGGCAACAACATCCTCAGTCTTATCAGATGAATAGTTCTTCTGCGCAATTCACAGCTCAACAGCAATACCCGGTGGGAAATAGTATCATGACAGAAAGGGAAAAGCCGTTGAATAATGGAAAATCCTTGAGTCAGGAGTTGGGGTTTCAAAAGTGTCGAGAATGTGAGTCCGTCGGGTGTCATAACCCAGGTTGCTCTCGAGCTCCGGGACAAAAACCCAAAATGAGTCGGTCGGGTATAAATTGTTTTCGATGTGGAGAAGTAGGGCACTATGCACATGAATGTTCAGTTCCTATGAAATCAAAAGAAACATTGGTATCATGTTTTAAATGTGGGGAAGTAGGACACTACTCCACTGGATGCACGGCTCCGAATAAGAACGAAATAAAATCTCAAACACAGGTTGAGAAGACAAACCAAACTGTGCACGAGATAACCAACAGAGAGTGTCTGGAAATTCCGACAGGAAGTTCGAATGAAGAAAAAGACATGAATTCTGTTAAAATTGAAAAAGGTAGAATTGGGAAGTCGGAAGTAGACATCATGTTGGATAGTGGAGCTTGTATATCTCTTATGTCATTAAACACGTGGAAAAGAGTTGCACAAGAAAATGGAGCGGAATGGGAAAACAAAGCCATGCTAGAAGATCAGAACATGATCCAGGTGTGTGCTGCGAATAACCAGCCGATTCAGTTGCTCTTTAAAGTGAGGGTAGATACCTCAATGCAATCCCGTACAAATCAGATCACTTTTTACGTTGCCGATGTTGAGAGAGACAATATTATTCTTGGTATCGATCAGTTTCGAGAATTAGGAGTACAAATGAGTATTGAAGTTCAGCCAAGGGTTGTAAGGTTGAAAAAAGACGTGAAATTGACTCCTCATGCTCGGAGATTTGCAGAAATCTGTGTTGAGGGGGTAGTGAATGAGGATAAGAATAGCTGTTTGATTACTCCAAAGAATCCATGTTTGGCACCAGCTATTTGTCAAGTAGACAAACGAGGGAGATCGGTAGTATGCTTGACAAATTTCAGCAGAAAGACAATTCTTCTGAGGAAAGGTGAAGTAATTGCTGAAGGGGAAATAGAGGGGTTTGACGTCATTCTGGAAAAAGCAGAATCATTGAAGTTGCTCAAAGCGATGGAGGAAGATGCACAAGAGGGCATAACTCCGGAGAAAGACGAAATGATCTGTTCAGTTGACTCAAAACCAGTTGAGAATGAAAGATGGAAGGTAGTGTGTGAACACTTGAAGAAACAGCAAAATTGCTCACTCGAGGAAGAAAAGGTCTGGGATATCATATCCAAATTTCAACACATTTTTGCTGTTGACGACATGGAGCTTGGTAGAACCAATGCTGTGAAATGTGATATTGAGTTGAATGATGGAGCACAACCGGTGAGGCAAAAGCCAAGACCAATTCCGTTGGCAATAAAACCAGAAATCAAACGAATGCTCCAGAAAATGGTACGGCAAGGTGTCATCAGAGAAAGTAAATCACCTTGGGCGAGTCCGGTAGTCTTGGTAAAGAAAAAAGATGGCAGTGTACGAATGTGTATCGATTATCGAAAGGTGAACAAGCTAGTAAAATATAATGCTCATCCTCTTCCAAATATTGAAGCAACTTTACAGTCATTGAACGGGAAGAAAGTCTTCACCACGTTTGATTTGTTGGCGGGATATTGGCAGTTACCACTTGGAGAAGATAGTAAACAGATCACAGCTTTCGCTATAGGTTCAGAATTGTATGAGTGGAATGTCTTACCGTTTGGCCTAGTAACCTCTCCTGCTATTTTTCAAGCCACAATGGAGGCTGTTGTAGGCGAGCAGTTAGGAGACTGTGCTTTTGTTTATGTGGACGATCTCTTAGTAGCCAGTGAAACGTTGGAACAGCATGCCGAGGATGTCAGAATAATTCTGGAGAAAATTGAGCAAAGTGGAATGAAATTACGAGCATCCAAATGTTGTATTGCCAAGAAAGAAGTTGAATATCTCGGTCATCTTGTGACACCTGATGGTGTGAAAACAGAAGAAAAAAAAGTTGAGAAGATGAAGCAGTTCTCAAGACCATCAAACGTCACAGAACTTCAATCATTTTTAGGATTGGTAGGCTACTATAGGAAGTTCGTCATCAACTTCGCTCAATTAGCTGCTAGTCTGACACCTCTCATATCAAAAAAGAATGAGTGGAAGTGGGAAGCCGAACAGGAAAAGGCGTTCCAACAGCTCATTACTGCTGTTTGCAGTACTCCTGTTCTTATGCAACCAAATCCAGAAGCAGCAGCTAGTGGAGAACGTCCATTCTTCATATACACGGATGCAAGTAGAAAGGGCGTAGGTGCGGTATTAGCTCAGGAAGGCGACGACAAAGAGCAACATCCCATTGCTTTTGTGTCGAAATCACTGACCCCAGCTGAGACACGGTATCATGTCACAGACTTGGAAGCTTTAGCTATGATGCATGCTTTGAGAAGATTCAAAACCATTGTTTATGGAACTCAGATAATAGTAATGACTGATCACAAACCATTAGCTTATTTGTTGAAAGGTTCTACATTGTCGGACAGATTATTGAGATGGTCTATGGAGATTCTCGAATTTAATGTCAAAATTGTCTTTATAAACGGGAAGAAAAATGTTGTAGCTGATGCACTGAGTAGGGGAGGTTGTCCTTTGGTTGGTGATGAAGAAATGGAAACTGGAGAAGTGCCAAATGTGATCGCAGAAGTCAAAAAGACTCAAGCGGACACGTTAGACATTACTAAATGGTTAGAACTACTGCAGAAAGAGATAGGATGGAAAGAAGTCATTCAGAAACTAGAGGAAGGTGTAAAGGAAGGAAAAGTGAAAATTCCTGGCATAAAAGAAGAAGTTCAGTTGGAGGATTATGCTCTCATTGGAAACACTCTTCGAAACACTGAAGCAGAAGATTGCAATCGATTAGTTGTTCCTGAAAGTATTGTCCCTGGGATTCTGAAAGAAGCCCACGAAGGGATGCTCGCCGGACATTTTGGAACTGAAAAAATGTTCAGGCAATTGAGAAAACGATTCTTTTGGCCAAGAATGAGAGTGTCTATTGAAAATATGGTAAAAAGTTGTCAGAAATGTATCTGTACGAATGACCATCCGAAATTGACGGCTCCATTGAATCCGTATATAACTTCTGCTCCACTAGAAATAGTTGCCTGTGATTTGATTGATGTAGGGTTGTCAACTGAAGGGAATAGATACGTTTTGTCGATCATCGATTTATTCACAAAATATGCTACCGCAGTACCGATTCCGGATAAAAAAGCTGAAACGGTATTGAAAGCATTCGTAGAACGATGGGCTATCGGCGAGGGTAGAATCCCAGAAAAGTTACTCACAGATCAGGGAAAAGAATTTGTCAACGAACATTTCCAGATTTTCACAGAAAAATTGGGAATCAAGCATGTCACCACGAAAGGGTATAACAGCAGAGAAAACGGTGCTATTGAAAGATTCAACAAGACCATTATGCACATTGTAAAAAAGAAATGTTCAGTTCCATATGAATGGGATGCACAGATTCCATATGCAGTGTTCGCGTACAATTCGGTAGCACACAGCACTACGAAGGAATCACCTATGTTTCTTATGTACGGGAGAGATGCGAAGAGCGGACTTGAAAAGATCGGGGATGACGCTGCTCGCGTTAATTACGTTGACATGGATGAGTATAAAAATTTACTTGTTCATGAGTTAGATAAGGTGTATGATTTTGTAAGAAAGAGTGCTGCTGATGAGCAGAACAATTACAAGCAAAGTTTCGATGCCAAATTCAAGACACACAACAAGACTTATCCTATGAAAGGAAGCAGAGTGTTAGTGGAAATTCCCTCTGAGAAATTGGGAACACAGTGCCCAAAGTTAGTTAATAAATGGAGAGGGCCATATCGTGTTGTTTCGTGTTCGGAAAATTCAGCTGTGGTGACACCAGTGAATGGAAATGGGAAAGAACAGCTAGAAGTTCCATTTGATCACTTGCGAATGATCCCGGCACAAATGGATAATAGTCAAATTGCCACAAAAAAGAATAGAGCGCGTATAAAACAAAGTGTTGCGGAACTCTCAACACAAAAAGAGGAAATACCCAGTAATCAAGATGTTCTTTTCAGCGAACTCTATCACTGTAGATGTCAACGCGTTTGTGTCTTCTACTGTCGACTGGGGAAGTATGCGAAAGATGCAAAAACAACGTCACCAACTATGCTGAATCGCATGCATGTGCTTGCCCAAAAGAATGACACGATTTCGGTTGATGCCGTTCAATTACTTGCGCAAAATCCGTTGCCTGGGTACCATGGACCTCCATTGAAGGAGACATTTCTGGTTTTGGGAAGGTGTCCAACGATGAAATTGTGGATTACTGAGATAGTTGGATGGAAAGAGCCGTTTGACTTCTTCTGTGCCACGCTCCTGCAAGAAACTCTGGGCGACGATTTGTTCCAATGTAAAACGACAAAAGTGATGGCCCTACCCGGAGTTAATATGACCAAAGTAAAGCTGACACATCCAAATTTGGATAAATGGCTGAAAAAGGAAGATGCCATACAGCAATTGACCGAATGGTCCACTGAGGAGAATGCATTGGTGGACATGTTGGTGCTGATTGTACCATACAGTGGAAAAGATGAAGATAAAGATGAGTGGCAAGATATTGTAGACGCTGTCCCAACTTCCACTCATCTCGTGTTGCTACCGATGTGTCTGGAAATATCAGACTATGCTGGTGTGGATGCGTTTGTCACAAACTTTGGAATGTTAAAAAGAATGGACGGAACACTGCAAATGGTAAATCCTGATGATACTGTTGGTTCTGCGAAGAATCAAAAGTTAGTGAACGTTGCTTGCCAATGGACTACAGAACAGTACTGGACAAAAATTGGCGAATTAATGACATCAAGAGATATCAAAGTTGCGAAAATGGAATTCCCGAAAGGTGAAGATGTCACAAAGGCTATTCCGGAACCTCAAGGACTACTCCGTGCTGGAACCTTGGCTCAATTCGTTGCACCCGGAACTTCAGGAGGAGGTGTGGCTACATCTCCAGGATCTCTTCATACTACAAGATCGACGACATTTTCGCCATATGCCAGACCGAATACAATGAAGTATGTCAAGCCCAGAGGAGGAAGAAGACATGATTGGAATGGGCACTATTGAAGGGGAATGTTGTCACCGAGCATCAATGTATTATAATTCCTTTGTGTTTTATTAATTTATTTTCCTTTTTTTGTTTGTTTGTTGACACTAATTAGATGAGCATTCTTTGCTAGTAGCGTAGTTTTTAAAAGAGTAAGGTGCTCAATTGTGTAGTGATTGAGTAAAATTGTGTAAAGATATTAGACCCCTGTTGTACTTCCCCACCCAATATATAATGAGCTTTATCATATTTTCGATCTTAGCCCCCATATCTAGTCCCCCCATTATAGTCCCTATTGTTAGCAGTTTATTGTAAAATTGAGTTAGTTAGATGCCAACACAGTGCCACTTAACTATTCATTTAGTCAGATATCCTTATGGACACGACGTGCCAAAAGGAAGGGACTTAAAAAGAAGGTAGATGTCGGGTGCTACCCGTTTTTATCTTTTTCTATTGCTTTTTTACTTCAAAAAGTCACCAATTCTAGTGTAATTTGCAAGCAATCGTCTCGATTGTCTGCGTCTCGCACTCTCTCTCTCTCGCGCGCGAAAGGCGTTCGCCAACGCGTTTGAAAGGGATTTTCGGTCAGTTTTCGTCGTGGGTGGCGAACCGGGAGGTGCGCGTTCACGCTCCTGGTGTTTTTTTAGTAACAAAAGTGATTAGTTGTGTCGGCATAAGTTGGTCTTTTAGATTTTGGTAGATTTTTATAGGTTTCTTAAGATTGTATAGGTTTTTTAGTGTTTTTTGTAAGAGCACGGGTGTGCTATTACGAGTAATTGTGTTTCCTTGTGATTTCTAGCTCAAATTGAGTTTCTGGTTTTAAAATTCAATAAATTTTGAGTAAGATAAGAAATTGCTTGTATTATTCTGAACTTTTCCTCTCGAATTCATCGTGTTTATCGTCGTTGTGTTCTCTTCGTTTTCCGTGAACGTCGCTGCGTTCGTTGAGGTTTGTTTCTGGATTTTTCAGATAAAAACACGTACTTGTACGTAACAAATCACCGTTATCACTGGTGAGGCGAAGCTAGCTGGTGATAATAGGTGATTCAGTGCGTCTCTAGTTTGCTAGCGCTGCTGTGAGCTAGAGTACGTATCTGACTTTGGCACTGTTCCAGAATCGGGGACCGAGTTTCAAAATCGGGGACCGAAAAATAGGGGACCCAGAAATCGGGGACCGAAAAATGGGGGACCGAAAAATCGGGGACCGGAATAAAAATGATAATCAGAAGTTTGTCAAGGTGGTTCAAACTATGAGCCCACTTATAGAATGAAAGCTAAAAGAGGTTTAATGATATAGTAAGAGACGGGAAACAAGTTTGGAATGAATTAAATATAGGTTTGCTCTGCTGTTATGATGGCATTCCATGCATTTGTAGCAGTGCAGTATAAGGCAAGAAATGTTCTACACATTACCTAAGCCTTTACTGAAGGTCCTGAAATTCATTGGAGCTTGAAATAGGATCAGCCTGAGCTTTAGGCTTAGTTATCTTCATCCACAAACTTTTGATAAGACTCAAAAATTTTGTAACTAGCTCTTTGAGACTTCTGAAACTAGTTTTTGATAAGTTAAGTGGGATTGTGGACTCGGAAAAACCTTCGGATACAGTTCTCCTGTTTTTCCTATGAGTTCAAAAAAGATGTTGATTTTTTCTCGGTCTTCGATTTTTCGGTCCCCGATTTTGGAACAGTGCCATATTTTTATGATTTTTTGAAAGTTGAAGTTCTTTGAGTTTTTTTCTCTGATAAAAATAGGCTCCGCCCACTTTTCTGAGTTTTGGAAAAATTTAAGAAAGCGTCCTGAATTAAGAATCTGAAAAAGAAAATAAAATTTCCAAAAATTTTGAAACAGAAAAAAGTTCTAAAATAAAGTGTTGGAAAATGAGAATGGGACAAAATTCAAAAAGGGAACCTAGGCTCCGCCCACCATTTTTCTGAAACTTGAGATAAAAGCACAGGACAGAAAAAATAGGGTGGTATTCCACAATAGAACTGTCGGGAATAGAACTGCTACAAAATAGAACTTCTACAAAATAGAACTGCTACAAAATAGAACTCCTTAGTTTGCAGTTCCTGGCTCTATTTCTGAGAAATATTTGTCGAACAACCACTCAAAATGTTCGCCGTCGAAAGACCTACTCAGCCGAATAGGAAATAAATTGAAAATTTCACAAACAATCTCAGGAGCGGCTTCTGAAGCAACCGCGCTCCACCGAACATGAGTTCTATTCTGGAGCAGTTCTATTCTCCACAGTTCTATTGTGAAATACCACCAAAGTTAGATATCAGTTTTTAGAAACAATGATGAATATTATGATTTTTGTGAAGCAGTGAAAATTTTTAAACTAATTTAAAATTGGTTCCAAATGTGACAAACTAATAGATAGAAGAAACCCCGCCCATTTTGGCTCCGCCCACTTTGGCTCCGCCCACAAAGTTGAACGCAAAGTCATCGAACCGTAATGCATTTGTGTAGCAAAACAACGACCAATTGAAGAATCTGTAAAAAAGGTAAAAATTAGAAAAATCTTTGAAACTGAAAAAAAAGTTTAAGTAAAAAACGAAAAGCGAACAAGAAAAAAGGAGAGAAGAAGAAGATTTCGGATAGTTGGGGGAACCGAATTATCAAGTGAATTATTTGAAAAAATTTGAAAAATAACAGAAACAGAGAGATATTTTTTGAAATTTTGAGGAATTCGAGGTTTTAGAAGAACTGCTTACTGGAATGAAAACGAGATGAGAAAAAGTGAGCTCCGCCTACTTCAGAATTTTCAAGATAATTAAGACAAAAATAAGATTCGGGAAAAAGTTTTGAGTTTGGAATCCAATGAAATAATTGAGAAAAAAAAGTTAGGAAGTTTAGAAACGAGGAAAGTTAAGGATCTTGAAGTATGAAAAATATGCTCGTATGGCCAACAAACTACAGTTTTTGATCCGATAAATTTCTAAAAGATTTCAGAAACCGAAATTTTTTATGTCAAAAAGCGATTTATTTTGAGACAAAAGTAACAAAAAAGCTCCGCTCACTTTTTCTGTACTTTCAATAAAATTAAATTCCGTTTTTCAATGTGAAACTATGAGAAAAATATTAGAGAATAATTCAAAATTAAGAGAAACAGTGAATTAATTTTTTTTTTCTATTTGAACTGTTTTTTTTCTAGGTTTTCCGAGCGAGTTTTTAGAAGAAAGTAAGAATTTAGGCTCCGCCCACTTTTCCTGTATTTTCAACAAGATTAAATGCATTGATCCAATGCTAACTAGAAGTAAAATGTTAGTGAATTCGTCAAAATTTCGAGCAACCGTGATTTTTTTGGTTTGAGACTTTCAACGCTTCGTAGAGCAATGCAACATTACCCAGGGGCAAGAATCTATCAAATTTTTGAAACGGGGTTTTTTTTCTAATCATTATTATCTTTTTTGACATATTTCTCCAGATTCCAATAGAAATATGTGTTAGAAAAAAATGGATATTCTCTCAAAACTGAGCTTTTTTCAGAATTTCTCAAATTTAATGAGTAGTGAAACATTAATTTTTTCGGAAAAGACCCAAAAAATTTAACAAACATAAGAGCACCTTTTTTCAGTGTATTTTTCTATCGAACAGCAAAATAAAATTTTCATTAAAATCAAATTTTTTGATTTCGGAAAGGTATTGTTACGCGACTATACGTTACAGACAGGAAGAAACTATGAATTACTTTGTTTTCATGAAATTTCTAAAATCCCAATAGTTTAAAACAGATATTTTTTCAAGATTCGATCTACTGCTTTTGAGAAAATTTTTTTTAACCTGTAATAAAAGGACATGCTCTCTATTTTTAAAATCATATATTCTGGTGCCGTTTTATTACAGGTTTTATGATAATTAAAAAATTTTCTGAAATCAGAAAGAGAATAAAAACCAATGGATCTTCAGGAAACGATAAATAGTGATTATTTGAACAAATAGTTGATTTTGAAACGGATATTTTTTTTTGCTAATTTTGATAAAATTTTGTTTTGAAAATAAGAAAAAAAATGGTTAGTAATAACTTCCTTCAATGACAAACAGTGTGGCTTACCGGTGAAAAAATTTGGTAATTTTGCCAGAAATGGCTAAATTCTTCCAGTAGCTATTTGTCGCGAAATTAAAAAAAAACACCGAACAACGATGCTCCGAAATTACGCTATGGCGAATCGGTTAGCGGATTTTCCGGAAAATTTGTCGAACTTTTACCGGAAAATCCTTCTGAAAATTCTCGGAAAATATATTTTTTTCCGGTAATTTTCTGATAATTTACCGTTGAATTTTCTCGGTAAATTTGTCGGCAATTTATCGAAAAAAAACCCGTTTATCGGTAAAAATTTCTTCGGTAATCCACACTGATGATAGCAACAAATCTACAATTTTTTGAACTGGAACAAATTTGAAATAGATTGGTTTGTAGCCAAAAAATTAACGTTTCAATTAAACTTTTTACAGTTGAAAAGATTTTGAAACGCGTTTTTTTAATAATATTCAAATTATTGACATTTCTTCAAGTTTAAGGTTTCAATCAAGGAAAAAGGTATTCCAATTTGTAACAAAAAAAATTTGAGCGAATAATGAGCTTTCCTTTGAACATTCCAACAATAAAGTATTTTGAAACACACGTTTTTTTTCCAAAAAATTCCAAACTTTAACAGAATTTCGGTAAAAACCAAAATAAGTAGAGTCAATTTTTTACTTAGTGTATGTATTTAGTAAAAGTAGTAGTAAAAGAAAATGAGAGTAGAACGGGAAAGGAGAGAAAAGTGATGACGACCTAAAGAAAAAAAGAAGGAATAGAAGTAGATGAAGAAAAAGAAAAAGCACTTAGAGAAGCTGTCAGAAAAGAACGGAAGATGAGGAATCGGAACAAATCCAAAAAAAGGAGTCCTTTTCTGAATAATTTACATAAAATTTTTGCGCTATTTTTGGGTCATTCTTTTTACAAGTTCACGAATCTATAGAATGTACCGTAAAGAATTTGAAAAAATAACTCAGTTTCAAAAATTCGACTTCTTATAAAATAGTAATATAGAAGCATTAGAAGAGTTTCAAAATCTGGAACGCTTGTAGAAATGCTATTATTCGCCCCATTGTTCAGAATTTGTTCAGTTTCAATTTTTATATTTTTTGAAAAGAAAACTGAAGAAGAACGATTCCAATTCAAGCCTTTTTAGAATTTCTTACAAAAGGTTCCAAGATGAAATGTTCGTTTCAGAACCGAAAACTTAGGGCTAAAATTCTATTGAAATTATTTTTTTTAGCAATAAATACTACCCGAGAATGATGAATACTTTAAAATTGCACTAGTGAGAGAAAACCCAGACGGTTGGTCTCAATTTGCTTACTGAAGTTTTTTGAAAATAATTTCCAGTTTCAAAATTTTCCCAATTTTTCGTTGTTTCAATCAGAAAGTGATAAAAGTAGAGTCGATCTATTTTAAGTTCAAAGCAAGGAAAATTAGCTCAAACCCGTAGGGAATAGACTAGAAAACACTGGCAAAGTTTCTCGGCCATCTAATTGAATTCCTAGGCCACGGTCATTGTGGCTATTATGAACAATGTTTTGAAAGAAACTACTGTCATAATCAGAACTCTGCTTTAGGAAATACTGAAAATCATGAAAAAATGAGGAATTTAGGTTTTTCAAAATAAAACTTTTTCAGTTACAAAAAATCATAAAATTATTTTTTTATAAGATATCTTTTTGATCAAAATCCCAAAGAATAATTTTCAAAAAACCGTCAGAATTAATATTGAAAAGCCACGTATAGTTTCAGATTCGAAAGGATTTTTACTACACGGTAGGTATTCCTAGGCCACGGCCGTTTCGGCTGTAACGATACTTTACAAATTAAGAACGATTTTTAAAAAGAAATTACTATCAGAATCATAGTTCTACTATGAAAACCCTGAAAATCATGAAAAATGAGAAATTTAGACTTTTCGAAAAAAATTTCCAGTTTCAAAAATTACCTATTCGGAAGCTATAGTTTGAAAAAAACGATAACACAGCCAAAAAATTTTGTTATTTTAGAAATTTCTAAATTTTTAACTTCTTCATTTTTCTGTTTCAAAAAATTCTCAATTTTGGATTTTTTTTCGATTTTTCCGTTAACATCTTAGATCCAATAGGCTAAAAACCACCCAAAAAATTATTTCTCAAAAAAAAGTCAAAATTTATATTGAGAAGCCAAGAGAATGATGATGAGAAGGAAAGGGGAAGAAGTGTATTATATGAATAAAGAGGGAAAAAAGAACTGGTTTGTTTCCGCTTTTTCTTTTTCTCCCATATGACAGACAGATTGACTGTTGAGGAAAAGAAGAGGAGGAGGAAAAGGGGATCGGAAGTAGGAAGACAAGGAGGAGGAAGATTAGGAGGGAACAAATGAGATATATTACTGTAATTAAAGAATATTCTGGTAGTTATATTATTATCTAATAGTAATAAGTAGTAATATAAAATGATATCGGACAGTACATTATAACTCGACTTATTTCGTTTTTAGATTACAATTATCAAATTAAGTTCCAAGGCGGAAACCTCTAATATATTGGCACTTTTTTTCCTACTTGTTGATTGACCTTATTATTGAATTCAAGATTTTGAATTTTCAAAAGGAAGATTAAAGTGCATTTTTTGGAATGCTGCTACATTTTCTCATGTAAATTTTTTATCACCAAGAAATCACCTAAAACCCGCTTCGGATTTCACAAATTCCATCCGAAATCGCAAGTTAGAGACTGGTGGCCGTGAATCTGACAGGCTCTATTTCCTATATTTTTTTCGCTATTTTCCTCTCCTTTTCATACGAATTTGCTACAAATCTAGCATTTTCTATGTTTTAATGTCAAATGCAAAAACGTTAAAGAAGACACCCATCAATAAGTAAAAATTTCCAGCTAGCTTGAGCTTTTGAGTGAAACATAAATTTTTTTTTCGGAAATTGACGAAAAAAAGTCTTCAAAATTAGGTTTTCAATGAGAGTTTCTTCTTTCTAGTTTCAATATGATGAAAGGGTTAGGTTGGAATTCAGAAAATATTATAGAACACATGTTCACACGTTAAAACTAATAAATGTTATTTTATTACAATCTTATATTTAGGCACCGCAATGAAGAGGGGGCGGGGCGTCGAAAAAATTCCACCTGGGGCATTTCGCAACTTTGAGCACTGATAACTCCCGAACCAAAAGGCCGATCGACCTCGAAACAGTTTCTCCTTACGTAACTTTTTATGCTGAATCCGATGGTAAATTCAGATTCTAGAAAAAACTGTGCGTTTTCGCAGAAAGCAAAGAAAAGTGGAAAATTTCAAGATTAGTTGTAGAAAACTCGGAATTCTGGCCGAGTGAGGGGGATTTCACTAGACTTGAAAGTGGTTTCTAGTAGCCCTAGATATAATAAAATGATTCTTATTTGAAAATCAAAAATTCATGCTGCGCAAAATTTTTCAGCAAACCTCAAACTTCAAGAAAGTATAGCAGAAAATTTTCAGCGATGACCTATCATTTTTATTGTCCAATCCGATAAAGTAACTCTCCTAGACTACAGAGTTAAAAATTCAATTTGATCGGAATCCTTTGAAGACCTTTTTAGCTTTTCGAAAAGGAGGGTGTTTGAGTACAAAAGTAGTTTTTTGATGTTTTCGGTATGAATTTAGGGGATTTCACTAGTTTTGAACACACCATCGGATTCTACGAAAAATTTGCAACAAAATCCTTTTAGAAACAAAAAAATTCATACTGCGGAACATTGAAAATTTTCAGCCTGAAGTTGTATTTTCGTGACAAAAATCGTCTGAAACGGGCTGCTTGCGGAGGCGACGCAGCGCTCATTTATCTATGCCTTCGGTGGTCGCCGCCGTTTGCGGCCGGTTGGCGCAGTGGTTGCGCGCTTGTTCGGTGTTTTCTCGGCGGGGGTTCGGAGCGGGTATAGGCAGATTTTCTTTTTGAAATCGGCTGCCCGCGCCGCCGGTGAAACTTTCAGTAGTAAAAAAGAAAGTTATAAATGACAATATCTCCGGAATTACCGAACATTTTTTAAAGATTTTTTGGAATTGTGCTTATATTTAAATGTTAAAAACAGTCGACAAGGAATTTTCCCGAAAAACGCGGTTTGAAAAATATGTTGCGGTGCCTACTTATATTCAACCGCCTTGAAACGGAAAATGAAAGTACCATAGAATCTACAGTAGTCCTTTTTCCAAACTGTTTTCGTTTTTCACAATTTTCCTGATTTTCCCTTTCTCTGACTAGACTATTTTTCGTAAAAAAAAAACCGAACTCAAAAATAGTCGTCACACGGTTGCAAAAAGTAAAAAAAAAATTACGGTTTCTGCTATTTTTAAATTAACGAGATCGTTGACCAATGCAATTCGCTCCCATCTTCTTTTTCGAAACTGTATTCTGCAACATCAACAAATTGGGTAGTTAACTTTTAGAACAAGAATATTGTCAGAAAATAAAGTTGTTCTTGCAAACAGCAAACAAACTACGCGCAACAAGCTTGCACACGATGGGCGTGGCCTAGGGATTCCAATTGTTTTAATTGAGTCGCGTGGTCGGAACTTCATCTTTGTGGCAATACTTTATGCCGATCGTCTGTTTACAGACATATGTTTCATTTTTTTTGGATTTTGTTATATCTAGCTAATAAAAATTATTAAAATAATGACAACAGAAAGTTGAGAAGTAGCCGAATTTCGCTTTGAAAACCATAAAAAATCATTTTTGAATTTGATAAAATAGTTAGTTCAAATCGTTGAGGTTGAAAAGATTTAAAAAATCTGATAATCAATTTGGATCATTTAACATACGAAATGTTTTTACTGCGCTAATTTTATTCTGACTTTGTATAACCAGTCTATTTGTTTATAAGCCATGCTGTTTCAGAATTTTCCGATAAATAACCAAAAACAAATGACAATAATCGCAGGATGATTTTTTTTTCCAAGACAAAAACCTCTAATATAGTGGCACCTTTCCGTTATTAGGTCGAAATGGGCATCCATATTTTCAGGAAAAAATTTCGTATCGTGAGTAACCCGAATCCAAAATAGTAACAAAAAGTTGCAAAAATCAAAAAATACTGTTACTACTATTTTCCAAAGTTAAAGGACCGTTGACCAGAGTCATTCCCCACAGTGTTTTTTTCAAAACAGTATTCTGCAACAGCAAAAAATTGGGTAATTAATCACCAACTCGAGTCGTTTTTTTAAGATTTGTAGTTACTACTGACTTTCTCTTTCGAATTTCATTCCCGGAAAGGGTTTTTTTGTATTTGCCAGGCACATTTTTGCCGTTTCTGGTCCATTTTAAACCCAAACTTTTCTTTGAAAAGTGTTTAGAAGGACCTTTTGGAATCCCAAAAACAATAACAAATCATTGTACTGCTATTTTGGGGAATAAAAGGGTAGTAGACCAAAGTGATTCGACGAACTTTTGAAAAATAGTATTTTGTAACAGCAACAAACTGAGTCATTAAGTACCCACTCCTGTCACTGCTAGTACTGTACTTTTCTAACTTCGAATCGATTTACGAAATACCAAAATATGTTTCATACTTCGTCTTGGAACAGTAAAGAATCAGAAATGACCATAGGCATTATGAGGCTAAGTTTAAATTTACTGTTACATCAAAATCATATTTCGTTAAGAAAAATAGTGAGGATAATCAGAACCGGCAATGAGCATTTGAAGAAAACTCAGAGAATAACTATCATCACTATTTTTATTCAAGAAATTTTTTTCTAAAATAAAATTTTCAATTAGCAAAAGATCGAACAGTTACTTGCCCCTCATAGACCTACTCTACTTTTAGAACAACACAATTAACAGATTTTCTGCGAATGGACGAAGCACCCGTTGGCACACTATTTTCAAAATTGTTTTTTCTTGGGTTTGAAGTAATATTCTAACATACTTGGGTCCTCTGAGTATAAACGACATAATATGGTTAGGCTCCGCCCCCTTCCTACTGTAGACGATGCTCGATGAGCAAAAAAAACTTTTTTTGAGCCGATGGAGATAATGACGAAATCTCAACGGGAATCAATAGATGGCCTCATATTAAGTATTTTTTGTCTCTTGGAGCAAATTCCAGCTCGACGTCTTCATAGTGAAAAATTTGATTTTTTCCTCAATATGTCATTTTTCATACTTTGTACTCCCGTCCTGAAAAATTTTTACACGCGTGACATCTTGTTTATCTCGGATATTGAAAGCCCCAACATATGTGTCTAAAACAAAATAGAAACCCCCTCAAAAATCCTGTGTCTCAAAGGCGATTTTGATAAAAGTTTGTGATCAGCACCCTAAATTTCAACGTACCCCCCTCCACGGTGAAAACGTTCATAGTCACCAATTTCAAAAATATTTCCATCACATAATGTCCTACTCATATGTGATACATTCACAAAATTTCAGCTCATCTGAATCACTTCTGTAGGCGTGGCACCACTTCTAATAATTCATTACAGATTCTGAACGACCAAAATTCAAACTTCTGGATTTTAGGTATTTCTTCTCGAAATTGTTCCTAAAAATATTTAAACGTCATAAATATTCATTTTTTGCAAAAACATGCCATAAAGAATTGATTCTAACGAAGTTTCGACTACGATCTCTACTATATTCCATGCCAGGCAGTTATAAATTGGCATATGATTGCAAACCAGCTATTAAGGCATGATAAGATTGATATTTTTGCTTATAATGAATATTTATGACGTTATAATATTTTTAGGAACAATTTCGAGAAGAAATACCTAAAATCCAGAAGTTTGAATTTTGGTCGTTCAGAATCTGTAATGAATTATTAGAAGTGGTGCCACGCCTACAGAAGTGATTCAGATGAGCTGAAATTTTGTGAATGTATCACATATGAGTAGGACATTATGTGATGGAAATATTTTTGAAATTGGTGACTATGAACGTTTTCACCGTGGAGGGGGGTACGTTGAAATTTAGGGTGCTGATCACAAACTTTTATCAAAATCGCCTTTGAGACACAGGATTTTTGAGGGGGTTTCTATTTTGTTTTAGACACATATGTTGGGGCTTTCAATATCCGAGATAAACAAGATGTCACGCGTGTAAAAATTTTTCAGGACGGGAGTACAAAGTATGAAAAATGACATATTGAGGAAAAAATCAAATTTTTCACTATGAATACGTCGAGCTGGAATTTGCTCCAAGAGACAAAAAATACTTAATATGAGACCATCTATCGATTCCCGTTGAGATTTCGTCATTATCTCCATCGGCTCAAAAAAAGTTTTTTTTGCTCATCGAGCATCGTCTACAGTAGGAAGGGGGCGGAGCCTAACCATATTATGTCGTTTATACTCAGAGGACCCAAGTATGTTAGGATATTACTTCAAACCCAAGAAAAAACAATTTTGAAAATAGTGTGCCAACGGCCACTTATCACATGCTCGCTTTACCCACAGAAATTCTGTTAAAAATTTTGCAGATTTTTCCTCAATTGTTTTTTTCCTGGTCAAAATAGTCCAAAGTCCGCTTTTGTATCAAGTGATTTTGTGGAAATTTATTGCTACATTCAAATTATACATAGCAACCAAAATGGAAAGAAATATTATTTTGCAACAGCAAATAAATATACCATAAAAACCAAAGTAGTAGTGCATGCAATACCATTTTTCAACTTTTTCATCCGGGCACTACTATTAGAGGGGCACTTAATACGGTTTTGTGGTAGTAATTTATTACCAACTCGAGCCCAATTTTCAAGTTTCAAAGGGTTATTTCACTTTTGGAGCAAAGAATGATAAAACAAAAGAAGAAAAAAAGGTTTTCAGAGTACTACTAACTGTATTTTTTATTTTGTCGATCAAGCAAAGCTTTAAATATATTATATAATTCATGTTTGTCTTGAAGCGGTAAAATTTCACAATAATCAACATGATTATTTATCAAAATTTACTGTTCCTTGGAAGTTTTATGTTCTCGATGGAAATGAAAGAAATAATCAATATCGGCATTTGTTTTGCAAACGTTTACAACGACGACCAAAGTCATTTAGGAACAGATTTTTTCAAAACAGTATTCTGCAACAGCAAGAAATTGAGTTCTTAATTACCAAGTCATGTCCTCATTTTCAAGTTTTACTGTATTTTGCAACCAAAATGAAGGTGTAAAATGTTGAGGATTCTCACAACTAGACTGGCATTTCTATCAAATATATTTTCTGAGTTATCTGGAAACTAAATTGTCATGAAAAAAACATTGTATTATCGACTATTTACTCAAATTAGCGATTACTCATGTCAGTCTTGAAACGGTAGATTTAGAAATTTTCTTTTCTTTAAAAGCAACTTTTAATACTGTTTCAAAGAACTCTCGAAGTTAACCGAAATCATACGAGCAGGATTCGGCTAAGTGATATGTTAGTTTTCCGATACGCTCTTGTGAATATGCCTCGTTTTTATTGTTTTTTGATTCAATCGACCTAATATGAAAACA
This sequence comes from Caenorhabditis doughertyi, assembly GCA_963572265.1. Lineage (NCBI taxonomy): Eukaryota > Metazoa > Nematoda > Chromadorea > Rhabditida > Rhabditidae > Caenorhabditis > Caenorhabditis doughertyi. The sequence continues at coordinate 7,361,467 of OY751553.1, read as the reverse complement.
TGCTTCAATTCATGTCATTTTCGAAACGGTAAAAAGTCAGAAATCGTCTTTTGTATCAGGTGATTTTGTGGAAATTTACTGTTACATTGAATTCTCATCCAGCTGATGAAAATGATGGTAATAATCACAAACGAAGATGAATAAGTTAATGCCTTTTCAAGAAAAATCAGAAAATGACAGTACTATCTCGAAATCTCTATCTCGAAGTGGCAAAAAAACACAGATCACATAAATTCTAGTTTACTTTTACTGTTATACTAAAATTTTATGGAGCTGAATGCAAAGTCAAAGATAATTAGTGGTTTTTTTCAAGAAATATATAAACGATCCCTGTTATTATTACATATCAAATTATGACATCGTGGATAAAAATGATCCTATTGGTTTATGACAAAAATCGCATCGCATATCGCATTCTGCAACAGCAAAATTTAGGAACAACTTAGGTCCCTCACTAGTTCATAGGACTACTGTACTTTAAAGCTAGCCTTTCCGGACTTCTGGACCGTAAAATTTCTCCTTCAAAAAAGTTATGAAATCATAGAGGAAACATGTTCAAAAAATCTATTATTACAAAGATTCCACTATTTCAAAAACGTTTCTAAATAGAAATACATCAACGAATGATCAATAAAAATTCGGATTTTTCAACTAAAAAAAAGCTGTTATGAAAATTTTTGAAAATTTTCGAAAATAACATACATTCATTTAGTACGAGAATCTAAAAGACTCTGAATCTCTGAGAGTCATTTTGCTATTTCTGAAAATTTTTTACTATTTCGAAAAAAAGTTTAATTTGCAAATATAAATTTTTTGTATTGATATGGTTACTACGACATTAACGAAAAATGTTCTAATTTTTTTGTAGTTTGGGAACCTTTTTTTTGAGTTAACATCTGCATAAGACGAGTAAATCAAAAAATTTTCAAATAATTTCTATTTCAAAAAGTTACCAAACGGTGAATAAACTTCAATTCTCAGTTCGATTCCAATAAGTTTTTTCAAAAAAAAGGTCCAATATTCCCACAAAACAAGAGAAATATAGTTTCTATATAAATACAATTTGAGTTTGAGTTTGCGCCAGAAAAAGTCCAACAAGAACACATTTTTTCAAATAATTTCTATTTCGAAAAATTCTAAAACGGTAAATAAGACTGGATTTATATTACATTTTCGGAAGTTTTCACAAATAAATTTTTTAAAAACCCAACATTTCTACCAAAAAAAAAAAGAAAAGAAATGTGTAGTTTGTAGTTACACGAACCCCAAAAAAATCCGGGAGAAATGACTTTTGGAATTGGAAAAATGAGAAAAAGAAAAGAGGAGGAGAGGAAGATGAATTGATTCATCGAAAATGGACAAGACGTCCTTCTTATTAAGGAATGGAAATTGGGAAGAAGGAATAAAAGGAGGGAGGGAAAAGAGGGAAGGTCATATTGGAATTACAAGGTGTACTCCTTCTCCCCCTTCCTTCCTTCCTTCTTGTCATTTCAATTGGAAAAAGGAGGACCGAATAGGACCGAAAAAAAAGGTAGTTAATGAGGAAATTGAGTGAATTGGGAAGAGGTTGAGAGAGATTGGTTTTGTAGATAATATTCTATTTTTGGAGGGGTTTTCTGGTTGAAAATTCGAGAAAATTCCCAAATTTATGAGGAAAAATAAGCCACGCCTACTTTTTGACATTGTTTTCCAAATTTTTATTATACTATCCACAATTTTTGCTGAGTTTATTGAAAAATCACAAAAACAACTAAAAATTGAGCCACGCCCACTTTTGAAGAGGCTTTCATATAGTTTTTCCGTAATGTTCCCATGTTGTTTCTACTATACGCCAGTCTTCTTTTCCAAGAGCCTAGGCTCCGCCTATTTTTCGTATTTTGTTCCAGAAAAACATAAAATAAACCTCTTTTTTCTTAACAAAAATACAAGAAAAAACAAGGCCCGGCCCTCTAAAAACTTATTTTTTTTGCAAAAATACAACAAAAATGTACCCCCCCCCCCTTTTTTTCATTATTTTTGCTTACTTTCCCTTGAGTTTGAGCTTAATTTTTCCTGATTATAGAGAGGGTGGAGTCAAATACAGTGTTCTTTAACTATTATACAGCTTGTCGACTACCAATTGTGAGGAAAAACAGCTAAAAATAATCATAACATTTTTGAAACTGTATTAATTTTTTTCTAATGTTCTAAACTGGTTTTTCAATATTTTCATCGAGTTTTCCGATTTTGCTCAAATTATTATGAAAATTGGAGGCGGAGTCAAGTACGGTATACCAAGAAATGCAGAAGCAAAAATGGTTAAAACGTAAAACACTTATAGCCCTTTGGAAACTGTAAAGAATGTTCAGATTTTTTTTGGCTTTTTTGGGTTGATTTTCATTATTACTGATTTTTTTTCCGGAAAATTTGAATAAAAGGGGCGGAGCCCGGTGGAGTATACTAAAGCGTACTGTAAGTTCTTCAGAATAAAAACTAAGTCCACCGACACTACTAACAATACTTTTGAAACTGTGCTAATTTTTGAAATTTCAAGAATTTTAAAGGGTTTTCAACAACGTTTTTTTGGCTGATGTTAGACATTTTCAAACATAAAAAGTGGGCGGAGCTTCACTTTTCGAAAAAAATTCACATTTGATGCTTGTTGCCGTAAGACAATGTCGGAAGAATACCAGTTTTCTTGTCTAAATTCTCTGAAACTGTATTTTTTTCACGGAAACGAGATTTAGAACCAGTAAAAAGAGAAAGAAAAGAGGTAGTCAACGAGAAAATTGAGTGAATTGGATGAAGTTGAGAGGTTGATTTTATAGATAACCAGCCTGCTTTTCGCGCCTCCGGCGCTTCAACAGGCTGGTCTATACTGTTCGTCGCTGCGCTCCTCACTTTTTTCACTGGTCGCGGCTACGCCGCTCCAAATAACTAAAACCCGTCGACACCTGTAGGCAAACAGGCACCCTAGATTTCGTGGTCCCGTGGCGCAGTGGGTGAGCGCGCGGCTGTAGTTCGCAAAGGGTCGGGTTCAAACCCTTTTGGGGCCAATTCTCTCTTTCTTCTTGCCCGAAAAGTGCGAACATCCGGACATACTCCTCTGGCTTTTTATATATAAGAATGATATTCTATTTTTGGAGGAGTTTTATAGTTGAAAATTTGGGAAGTTTAGGGCTTTTTCGGAAAATATTCCAGTTTCGAGAATGGTTTCATTCTGGGTTTTCTCGTCATTCAATGCGAACGATTAATGAAATTTTCGTCGTAGGTCGTTCTCTGAATTTTGTTTGAAACTGAAATAAAAGTGGAAAATTTTCGATAGTTTCTCTAATATTGTGGAAAAAAAGCGGAAAAGTCAACAAAAAAAATTTGGAAATTTTAATAAGAAGGTTCTCCATAGCAAAAAGTAATCAAAAAAATCATGTTCAACTTCTAGAGAACTTTTTTGAAACTGTAAATAATTTTCGAAAATTTCAGAAAAAAGCTAAAAAGAAGAGAGAGGAAAATCCAAAAAAAACTGATAGAAAAATATACAAGAAAAGAACCAGGAAAACATTCAGAAAAAGTAATTTTTTACTGTTTCTTAACAATATTATCACATATTATCACAATATTATCACAATGATAGTTTCACAATTTGAAAATGATATTTGAGAAAAAGCAATGACTGAGACAGATCAATCGGGAATGAAAATTTCAATCAGAAAGAAGTTAACACAAGAAAAATTGACTCTGAATTGAAAAAAAAAAGTTTGGAAACGGTAAAAAATATTGCTGAAAGAAACGAAAAAAACAATTCTCAATACATGAAAACAATTTTTCGAAACAGTGAAAAAATTTCGAAAATTTCGAGAACTCTGATAAGAATTTAAGGTTTTAGAAAGAGAATCACACCACTAATTACAGGAAATAATTTCAAGTAGTTGATGAGAAATTTTTGAAACTGCAAAAGATTTCAGAAATCACTGACCTTTATGAAATCATATGTAAGTGCACAAAAATTTAGTGCTGGATTTATAGAAATATTTTGAAATCGCAAAAATATTTCCAAAAAAAAAAACTGAAAAATGTGATGAAAATTGGCACTTTTTTTACTGTTTCGAAAAAAAGATGTGAGGAAATGATAATCGAGAAAAGCAATGAATTTCTGAAATCCAATGAAAGCAGAAGAATATGTTTCTAGAGAAATTTTTCGATATTTAGAGCATTCCAGGAACCTGAAGAACATACTGAAAGCTTGAAATTTTCAGAAAAAAAAAGTTTCAGAAAAAAAAAGTTTCAGAAAAAAAAAGTTTCAGAAAAAAAAAGTTTCAGAAAAAAAAAGTTTCAGAAAAAAATCAATAAACGAATTGTGGGGGGCTATAAACGAATTGTGAATGTGAAACGTTCACAACAAATCCCTGCACAAATAGTAATCATCATGACATTATTTCAGATGAACGTTTTTTGAAACGATAATGAAATTATGCAAACTTTTCGAAGAGCCTGAAGCTAACAATCTCAAAAGAATTGGTAAATTTTTTGAGAGAAAAAAATCCAGAAAACAAAAAAAACGTAGTTCAAGTGGTACAAAACGACAGAAACCAATTTGAACTTATTGATGGAAAACTTTGAAAACTGGGAAGTTTTTGAAAAAAAATTTCAATTCATCCAGCGGAATTAATACAGGAAAGTCCAGTTCTAGATTTTCAGACTTTTTTGAAACTGTAAAAAAAGTATGGAGAAGAAAAACGAATTGGAGCCTAATACAAATAACAACTTCAAAATCTTCATAAAACCTTTTTCGAAACTGTAAAGTTTCCATTAAAAAAACTGATGGACATTTTATCATAGTCTCACTTTATCTTGATGATTTACGAGTTTTTGGACTAAAACTTTTGAAAGTACGGCGTGATGTAAAAGTGCACAAATTTTAGTTCTGGATTTAGAGAGGTATTTTGAAACCGTAATTGAAGTTCCAAAGAACCTCTAACATCCGAGAATCTAGAAGAGATTCTCTATTAAGAAAGTTACTGTTTCGAAACAATAAAATTCGAAAATGATGTTCAGAGTAAGCAATGGAGCGGCCAAACGCACAATATATATGAAAAGAGATAGTTGCCACTGTATCGGAACAATCAAGTCATTTAAAAAACTTTGAGGGATATAAGGAGAAACAGACATTTTAGAAACCGAATATTGTAATCGTGATATAACCGCACAATCTAACTTTAAAAAAATAAAAGGGAAGTATTTGAAACTGTAAGAAAATTTGAAGAAAAAACGAGCCTCATATTGAAAAAAGGATGCTGGAGGTACATCATAGTTTCACTTTTCAAGTTAAAAAAGGAAGGAATGAGCCTAGAAAAAATTAGTTTGGGTTTTATAGAACTGTTTTGAAATTGCAATTCAATTTCCAAAAAATCTGGAAAAAGTACAGAAAAATTGTAAACCAAGCAGGTTTTTAGATCAGAAAAACTTTTTGGAAGATGACGATTTAAACACAAAAAACCGTTTCTGACAATTTATAAAACTTTTTTGAAACTGAAAAAATTTTTAGAAATCGATAACTGTGATTTTCAAAAAGTCGATTTTGATAAGAAAAGCTAAAACATGGATTACGGAAAATCATTTCAAACAGTTCACGTTTCTGACGTTCAAGAAATCAATAAATAAATTGAAAAAATTTGATGTCCCAAAATCTGAAAAGATATACGAAAAATTGGAAAAAAAACCATGATTTTCAGATTCGGAGATCATTTATGAAATTTCCAAAATACTATTAGCTTGAATGAGCCAGATGAAAATTCAAATTTAATGTAAAAAAGAACGGTTAAACACCAAAAATTATTTTGAGAATAGATAAAACTGTTTGTAAACAGTGAAAAAATCAACAATTTAAAGTAACAAAACATCGAGAAGCAAATTCTGCAAATAAATTTTCTGAAACTGTAAAAATTTCCAAAAAATTAACATTCTTCATATTGAGTTTTCTGTTAAATTCATTTCTAGATGTATAGAACTTCTCCGGTATTCAAAATCTTTCAAAAGCCAGAAAGAAAAATGCTAGAAAATTTAATTTTCCGAAGAAAAAAGGGATATCCTTGAAAACCTGGAGAAACATTTCTGAGATGTGATGTACCTTTTTTGAAACAGTAAGAAAATTTCAAAAGTATGAGAAAAATGAAGAAATTCAGAAGCTCTAAAAACGGATTTTGTATCGTAATTTACTTCAAAAACTGAAGCTCAGTATGTCGAGCTGTGAGAAATTTTCAAAAAAAAAAAATTAGCAACACATTCAGAAAATAAAAGAGTTTTGGAGGTATATTATTGGAAAAAAAACCATGATTTTCAGATTTGGAGAACATTTTTGGCATTTCCAAAATACTTGAATGAGCCAGATAAAAATTTGAAGCCAAAAAAGAGAAGAAATTTAACACAATAAATTAAATTGAGAACTGATGGAATTTTTCAAAAACAGTGAATAAAATTCGAACATTTGAGAATTATAGCAATAACCAAAAGTGCGAATAACAAATTTTGAATTGTATGCTGAAAGCAAAAAAAAAATGCTTGAAACTGTGAATTTTTTTTGAGAAATAAAAACTAAAAATGAAAATAAATTGAGATTTCTGTTGTTATTCATTCCTAGATCTAGATCATACTTGTCATCCGGGCCGACCCGGGCCGACGGTTTTTTGAGCATAACTTTTTTTTTGAAAATCATAGAATTCTTGCAGATCAAATTTCAAATGAAAGATATAAAAATTCTGCATCGAATGATGATCTTTTTCATTGTGTTACTATTTATAGTTTCTTTAATAAACGCGTCGACTCGGACGGGCCGGGCCGCGCCGGGCCGACCCGGGCCGATGGGATTTTCAGGAAAACTAGAAGTTAAATCACCAAGAAAAGGATCATCATTCGATGCAGAATTTTTATATCTTTCATTTGAAATTTGATCTGCAAGAATTCTATGATTTTCAAAAAAAAAGTTATGCTCAAAAAACCGTCGGCCCGGGTCGGCCCGGATGACAAGTATTATCTAGAGAATTTGTTGATCATTCGAATATTTCAAAAAAGTGTAAATTGGAATGAAAACGATAGCAGACGGATGAACACAATAAATTATTTCTGACAATTTATGGAAATTTTTTGAAACAGTAAAAAATTCTTCGAAAAAAGTAAGAAAACTACGGTTCAAAAAAGCAAAAAATACATTTAAATCAATAAATTTCTCAAAAAAAAACTAGAAACATAATGAAAAAAAAGTGAGATTTCTGTTAAATTTATTTCTAGAACTAAAGAATTTTTTATAATGCTGAATAATTACAATGGGTAAAAACTCTCATAATACTAAAAAATGATTTTTGAGAATCGCTTGAACTTTTTCGAAACAGCAAAAAAATTTAGAAAATTTCAGAAAAATAGGAACACTTAAAGCTGAATAAACAACTTCAAAAATTTGACAAAGACTTTGAAAACTTTTCGAAACTGTAAAAATTTTTCAAAAAAAGCAACAAAAAGTGAGAAAGGGGGGAGAGTTGAGGTTATAGGTTTACTTTCTGTGTCAGTAGAGTCTGACTCACTCTCTCTTTTTTTTCATTTTTATTTTTTTGAAAGTAAACATTCCTCTCTTTTTCTTTCTATTGAAACATTCTCTTGTACTCACTTTTTTTATTGCCGAAACGTTATTTTTCCATGTTGAAATTTCAATTTTTACATAAAAAAAGAAAAAAAACAGGGAATTTTTGAAAAAAATACAGTTTTTGAATTTTTATACTTTCCGTGGAAAATTTTAAAATACAGTCCGCACATGTACTCGGAAGTTTTCAGAAAATTTACCAAAAAAGTGAAAAAGCAAGTCAGAAATTTGAAAAATAAAATCAGTTTCCAGAATTTTATAACTATTTTGAGCTGTATTTGTATCTGCTGACTTAACGACTTGTATTTGAACTAAAAAATTAGAAATTTTACCGAAATTCTGAATACCGTATCTGGCTCCGCCCATTTTTTCTTGAGGAATCTTCTAAAGAATTTTCGGCAAAAATGGCTCGAAAAGCTCCGAAACCTTCAAAAAAGTTTTGAAAATAAAATACCGTTTCCTATTGAAAGTTCCAGAAAAGCCTTTTTCATATTGCATTTTCAGAATTTTTCACCTGAAATGGGGAATTTCCGCAAAATTGAAAAAAGTACAGTTTCCAAAATATCACAATTGTTTTAAATTACACTTATAACTGCTAATTTATCGCTAGAAATAAACAGTACACTGAAATAATTTTCAAGTTACAGTATGCTCAACTTGGCTCCGCCCTTTATCTTTACTTTCAACGATATCCAGAAGTCTTGGGAGAAACTGTGCTAAAATATTGGAAAATTTTTTCGAAAAATCCCAAGAAAATGAAAAATGAAATACAGTTTCTAAAAGTTAATAAGGTTTCCCCTATTGAGCTTATTTCTAATCCATTATTCTTAATTTTAGGACTTAAAGGAGGACTGAAGTCAGAAATTTTTTTCATTTTTTGTGAATAATTTTGCGACGCTGAATTCAACTAAACTAATGAAAACTGCCAAAAGTCTGTCTAAATGGCACAAAACCGCATCAAAAACAATGCGATTGATTGTGATGGCAGAGTTTTTCTTTCACGCTGTGTACTCCTCTCGGACAATCGAGTTTCTCAAAACACCACTTTTTGATGGTTTTTTAAATGAAAAATGCTATAATTTAGTAACATTTTGCTTCAGATAACAAGTTTACTAGAAAAATTATATTTTATTGTACGAAAAAACACCGAAAAGTGATGTTTTGAGAAACTCGATTGTCCGAGAGGAGTACACAGCGTGAAATAAAAACTCTGCCATCACAATCAATCGCATTGTTTTTGATGCGGTTTTGTGACATTTAGACAGACTTTTGGCAGTTTTCATTAGTTTAGTTGAATTCAGCGTCGCAAAATTATTCACAAAAAATGAAAAAAATTTCTGACTTCAGTCCTCCTTTAACTCCGCTTCCTTAATTTTTAAATTCTTCCATCAAAAATAGGCGAACACTTTCAAAAAAAAAAGACTTGAAAAGCACAAAAACATTAAATTTTTAAAAAAATACAGTTTCTCAAATCTAATCATAATATCCAGTAATTCTTTTCTTCGTTATTCTTTCACTGGTTGCTGCAAATTCATACACAAATATCAAATCTTCCCAAAAATATACTGTTGAATATCTTGAAAACCTGAAAATTTTGAAAAACAATTACGGTTTCGAGAAGATTATCACTATTTTTAAGGGAAATTTCTTTAATTTTATCATTTGCCACTATTTGAATGATTAATTGACCAAATTACTCCAAAAAAACTAAAAATTTGTAGCTATGTATTCCTAACAAACTAGGAGATCCCAGTATTTCAAAAAAATTAGTACAGTTTCAAAGCTATTATCAAGATATTCCGAACTATCTATATCTGTACTGTTTCTTTGAAAATGTCATTAAATATATAGTAAATCTCGGTATACTGTACTGGTCTACACTCTTTTTAATCAAAGTGTTTTGAATTTTGAATTTCTGAAAGGAACGGAGTGAAAAAACGACAAAAACGTACTGAAAAAATTAAAATTTGCAGAAAAATTACATTTTCCAAAATATTATGAGTTACTTTCAGTTACACTTTCAATTGTTTTTCCGCAGGCCTTGACAATAAAAGCAGCATACTGTACTTGGCTCCGCCCTCAATTTTCAGGGTTATTCACAGAATCCGGGCCGTTCACAAATAACAAAAGTTCAGAAGAAAGACTCCAAAATTGGTAAAATATACAGTTTCCAAAATGTTACAACTGATTCTGGTTGCACTTTCCAATGTTTCTTCCGGACGGTGTGAAAAATCAAAAATAAAATTCAAAATAAAGTCCGAAACCATCCGAAAAAAGCTGTTGAAATCTTCACTAGAATTTTGAAAAATAAGTACAAATCCGTTGAAATCCGTTTTACAAATCCGTTGTTATCAAACATTTGTGAAAAATTATGAACATTCCATTGTACTGGGCTCCGGCTCTTATTCTCCAACGGATTTCGAAAATGACGAAACCGTGCCCAAAAGACGAACTTTTTAGTGAAAATTTTACAGTTTCTGGAAGATCATAACTGTTTTCAGTTAACTATTCATGTGCTCCATTGTTGTCAATCGGTGCTACTCCTAGTCAGAACTGGACGGATCAGAAATTTACCTTATCAGAACTGCCCGGATAAGAACTGACAAGACTTTCCTACTATGACCTGTAAGATGGGAAATTGCCCAAATACGAGAATTTGAAGTTGTTATGGGGGGCAGTTATTGAACGGTCGGGACTTATAAGGGTCAGTCCTGATCCGTCCGTAGTCAAAATCGCGTTCCTCGGCGGAAGCCAGGCGGTTGAGGCGCGAAGCGCCGGAAACCGTCTAGTGTTTATATATTATATCAAAACAAGACGAATCTCCAGGTAAGGATGAGTAACAAAGACTACAAAAGCTACAAAATTTGAAAAAAAAAACCGGTTTGACTTAAGTTTGAATGAAAAAACTGGGTGAAACCTGCTGCAATTTGAGAGAAATGAACAAAAAATCGAAAATAAAGACTTTTTTGTGCCCATTTCGTTGAAAACTCATGATTCAAGAGATATGATTGAATAAATTTGTTGCAACGTAATCTGAATAGATAATCTTACTAGAGGTTGTTGCAAATAGTTATCTTGAAAAAGCATATTTTTCTGAAAATTGACAGATTTTTTCGAAAAAAAGTATGCTGCTTCTATGAAATTTATTGATGTCGACAAATAAAAAATTACTTGGTTTTTCGTTGAGATGATAAAAACTCTTTGTCGCTAAATGTTTTTTACTTGATTCTACTCTAGAAACGTACATTTAAACTATTTGATTCTAGAAATTGATAGATGAAAAATGTGCTATTGAAAAAAATCTCTGCTGAATAGGTTCATTTTGAAAAGGTTCTATAACTTTTTTTTTTTTTGAAACGGACAAAGATATTTACTTTTCCCACTTTTCCAATCAAAAACACTGTTTCAGAAATGTTCTTTGAAAATCCTGGAAAATTCACTTAAGTTTTTTGGCAAATATCCAGTATTGATAATTAAAGAGAAAACTTTTACTCACGAGCTTATAGAGAAAAAGGTTACAAAACTAAAAATCTTTAAATAAACCGGTTCAAAAATCTATATGTGAATGAAAAAGAAAACTGGGTTAAACCTGTCAAAAATATGACAGGAATGATCAGTAAACAGTGAAAATTTCGGCAACTGTGCAATTTTGAAAAAAAATCTTAAAAAGCAGCTGAAAACTACAAACTACAGTCCCCAAAATATGCTTCATTGAAAATTCGACTTTAAAAAGAAAACTTAATGAAATTTCACAAAAATCACTGTTTCAATTAATTTCCTTAAAACAGCAAATTCTTCGAAAAATGATCCAGCTTTTTTTTCTCATTCATTTCAAACAAAAATTGATAATAATTTTTAAAAAAAGTACATTTTCTAAGAAAACTTGACGCAATTTTCGACATGATTTGGTTTTCGAAGTTTTTAATACCGCAATTTCCAAAAAGAACGTTCAAAAAATTACTGTTCCATAAATATGTTTTGAAACTCCAGAAGGATTCGCCGACGTTCGGGACGAAATTTCCTCAGCAAATATCTATATGTGAACAGGAAAAAAGCTGGGTTAACCCTGCCAAAAAAATGGCAGGAACAGACAGTAAATAGTGAAATTTTTTGCAATTTGCCGACAAATTGATGCCGAAAAAATAGTTGATAAACCTATAGTCTACTTTTGAATTATCAAATCGTTGTAAACGTGCTCCATTGAATAATCGGACAAGAATTTTACAAATAATTTGCATAAAAACTGGACAAGACTAATGATTTCAGTACTAACAGCTTTTGGAGGAGGATAACCAGACTTGTCACGGCCCGGCCTGGCCCGGCCCGGCCCGGTCGGCCCGGGGTTCAAGACAAAACATGTTTTTTTCAAGTTTTTTTTTTGAAAAATTTTATTCGCGGTTTTTTTCTAGTTTTTTGGCCTATGTTTTCAGGGAGGTAATTCTGATCTATTTTTGAGTAAAAAGACCCAGGAAAAGTTTCGAAATAGTGCAAAATCGCGAAAAGCGTGCTTCGAAATTCAAAATTTTTCAAACCCGGCCCGGATTTTGACAATTCTGAGGATAACAGTAAAGATTTTTTTCGTAACAGTGAAGATTTTTTTTCCAAAAAATGTCTGTTTCAATTCAAAAATATAAGAGTTTTCCTATTCATTTCATTCATTGAGTAAGTTCTATTCGCACCAAATACTACCAATCTTAAATATTGTTTTTCAAAAAGCTTTTTTTCGGTAATTTTCAGAAACAGTGATTTTACTAAAATCAATTTTTTCTATCAGATTGCTTTTTCGCTCCAAAACTGGTATTTCAAAGGAAAAATCAGGAAAATTGAGTTGAACCGCACAAATCGTTCCAGTAATGATTTTTTTGATGGCCTAGAAACCATTTGATGGCCGAACTTTTCAAAAACCTTTTTTTGCCAACTTTTACCTTTCTAGGCTCTTCAAAAATTGGTTTCCGAATCTTTTTGGAGAAAACTATTCGGAAATCGTCAGATAAATGTTGTTTATTACGGGGGAAATTCTATGAAATATCGCCATTTCAATGGGAAATTTAGAACGTCTAATTAAAGGTTGGAATCGTTACGCATTCAAACCAATCCTGGATTAAACTGAAGAAAAACTGTCAAATAACATGTGATAGACTCCCTTTTGTTTGGAATTTATCATTTCTATAATCATTCTGAAATCGAACATTCTTGAGAATCTATAAAAGAACGAGCACTTGCTTTCTACCGAGATTACGGAGAAAGTTCCCTCGAAACAGTTTTTTTTCCTGACAAAAAAGTTCAATTTAATGGCAAAAGTAAGGCGGTTTACTATTTCGTGAGTTCAATTTGCTTGATATTTCACGAGATTGAGAATCTTTTCTGGAACAGCCGAAATGCACAATTTTTATATATTCATAATCAAGTAGACTGTGAGATTTATTAAAAAGAGCAAAATAAATTTGTTCCAATTTCTCAGTGAAACAGCGAATTTCATTCCAAATAGCCCATGAAGTTTCGAGGAAAAAAGTGTCAACGGACATGTGATAGACTATAGACCATGTCTTTAAAGTAGGTTATCATTTGTCTGTAAACATGCTCTATTGAGAACCAGAATCATTTGGCAATTGATATCATTGTTTTTCAACCAGACCACTTCAGTTAGATGCCCAGTTTGAGGAAATACATGCTTCGAAACAGTCAACATATTTTTTTTTCATTAATAAAGCGCTCAGTCGAAATGACATTGTTTTTTCTCTAGAAACGCATGATTATCAAAATTATTCAGAAACAGTGATTAATTTTTTTAGTTGTGGAGAAATTTGGTAAAGAATTTACCGTTTCAAGATTGAATTTAGAGAAGGAGATGAATTGTTGGATTATTGTGATTACCGTTATTAAATCCAGAATTTGGTTAAATTGAAAAAAATGCCAAAATACATGTGATTGACTCCTTTTTATTTTCTATTTATTATTTTTCCGAACATACAGGAATTGAAAGTTTGAGAACATCACGAATTTACGTGTTATTATTTTTTTATTTTTTCAATTTTCAAAAATTGATATTTTGAAAGAGTAACTATTTTGCCTTTTTCAATGGGAAAAACTTTTTGTTTCATGTCGCAATTATGTCGGTTTGCATCCCAGTGCGTTCAATCAAATGATTAGATAAAACATGCGACTATATTTTTACAATAGGTCATAAATCGTCTGTAAACATGCTCTATTGAGAATCAAAATCAACTAATAATTGATATTATTGTTCGTTTTTTTTTAAATTAACCACTTCAGTAAATTGCCCAGCTCTTACAGATACATTCTTAGAAACAGTCAATGTATTTTTTTTTGAAAAAAAAATGCAGTTTCACATCGGAATAGTCTTGTTTTCATATTTATTCCATTAATTATAAGCGTTATCTCAAAATTATAGATTGCTTTTTTCTAGAAAAGCGTCACTATCGATTCATTATAGAAACTGGTATTAAATGTTTAATTGTGTGGAAATTTGGTAAAAAAAAAACTACAGTTTCATTATTGAGTTTAGAAAAGGAAACGAATGGTTAGGCATTGATCCGATCGACATTATAGCCAGAATCTGATTGAATTGAATAATATGCCAAAATAAACGTGATTGACTCCCTTTTATTTTCTATTTATTATTTTTCCGAACATACAGGAATCGAAAGTACGAATTTACTACTTATTATTTTCGATTTGAAATTTTGAAATTGTGATTGTTCTGACTTTTTTAGTAGGAAAATAGGTAAAAATTTCTGTCTCCTTTCAAAGTTATATCAGTGATTCAAGTGCGTTCAATCAAATGATTACACAAGACATGTGAAAGACTATGTCTTTAAAGTAGGTTTTATTTGTCTGTAAACATGCTCTATTGAGAACTAAAATCATTTGGCAATTGATATCATTGTTTTTTAACTGAACCACTTCAGTTATATTCCCAGATTCTACAAATCAAATCTTAGAAACAGTCAAAACGTTTTTGTTTTTGAAAAAAAAATGCAGTTGCAAACCGAAATAGCCTAGTTTTCATATTTTTTTCATTAGTTACAAGCGTTGCCTCAAAATTACAGATTGCTTTTTTCTAGAAAAAAAAATCACTATCGAAATATTATAGAAACAGTAATAATACGTTTTAGTTATGGAAAATTTTGGTAAAAAAATGACAGTTTCACTATTGAATTTAGAGAAGGAGATGAATGAATGGATTATTGCAGCTATCGTCATTAAAGCCTGAGTCTCGTTGAATTGGAAAAAAAATGCCAAAATACACGTGATTGACTCCCTTCTATTTTCTAGTTATTATTTTCCGAACATACAGGAATCAAAAGTACGAATTTACCACTTATTATTTCCTATTTGTTCAATTTTCAAAGATAGATATTTAGAAATAGTAATTATTTTGAGTTTTTTATTAGGGAAAAACTCTGTTTCATTTCAAAATTATTCCGGTTCGTATTCTGGTGCGTTCAATAGATGATCGTTCAATTGATGATGCGTTCAATCGACAAAACAATGATGTTTTCGCGGCAAACGTAGTTGAATTTCAGTCTCACTATTAGTCTTATATTATTTTTGAATTACTTATTTTTACAAAAATATAAACTGTTTCAAAGCAATAATTACCGCTCTTCTGTTCTTTTCCGGTATTGAGCAGGGGTACATGAAGTTTCTCTAACAACGTGGTTTCATTTTTCATGTGGATAATAACAAAGAAAAGATCACAAAAACGGAAAAAGTCCACAAATACTACAAACTACACAGATATTTTCAGTTTCAAATCGAAAATATCTCTAATTGTCACGTTCCTTTGGCAATAGTCGTGGCAGGCTGTACAATTTCTATCTAAGAGAGACAATATTTCAGAATCATAATTTTGGTCCTTTATGTTTTTTTCGGTAGTTGATACTTTTTTGACTGGAATACAAATAATACAAGCTACAAAAAAAAACAACTTTTTTTAAATCTGACCGTTCTGAGGGTGTTCCTATTACCCATCCCATCAAGGAACTACACTTAGATTCTCAAATAGACCAAAAAAACTACAGTTTCAAATGGAAAAATTCTTTAATTTCAAAGCATGCTTGCCAATGATCTTGCTATTACAAAACGAAGACTTGAAAAATGTATCAATAAGAATTGAAAAAAAATCTAATTGGTCCGGCAAAAAAGGAAAAAAAAGTTGGGAAAGTCAGGAATTTGAATTTTTCTTAACTATACTTTTTTCGATATTGAGTTTCTGGTAGCATTGTCTTCTATGAATTTTAAATTTCATTAACAACATGGTCTCGTTTTTCACTTGAAAACTTGTAAATAAAAAACCATGCACTACAATAACATAAATTACAAACTACAGTTTCAAAGAAATATTTCCTAAAACAACTGACTTTTCTTGGCAATCAGACTTCAATTCGATCAGACTTGTCAAAATCCGGGCCGGGCCGGGCCGGTCCGATGAAAAATTCTCCGGCCCGGAAAAATAGAAAAAAAACCGCGAAAAAAAATTTTTCAAAAAAAAAACTTGAAAAAAACATGTTTTGCCTTGAACCCCGGGCCGGGCCGGTAGAAATTCCTCCAGCGGCCCGGCCCGGCCCGGACTGTGACAAGTCTGAATTCGATAATCTAACTTTTACAACAATACACTACAAAAACTACAAAATCTACAGTTTCAAAATTAGAAAATCCATGACTTTCTGGCTTCCTATACAATTTGAACTTTGGGTTTTTTTTACACTTGAAAACAAAAAAGGGCCTACAAAAAATACAGTTTCGAACTAGAAATTTCCATGATTTTCCGGTTTGCTTTTCCGGTTAGAATGCTCAACATGTTTGAATTTCAAGATAAAAAGAATACAAACTACAAAAAAAAAATTACAGTTTCAAACTGAGAGGATGAATCTTTGGTTAACTACACCATTAATTTGACAAATACTAAAACTTTTCTTTGAAAAAGTAGACTACCAAATACAAAAAAACTACAGTTTCAAATCAAAGTAATCTATAAAAATTGAAGATTTTTGAAAATTATTTTTGAAAACTTTTTGAAAATCAAAAAAATTGACTACAAACTACAAAATTGTATTAGAATTTCAAAAAAAAAAAAGACTAAAAACTACCGTTTCAAGAGAATATTTTTTATAAATTTTGAGTTTTCTTGGCAATCGTCCGCATATTTTTCGTCCGAATCTTTGGCTTTCTACACAATTACTTTTGGAGAATTTTTCAAAAAATGACTACAAACTACAAAAAACTACAGCTTCGATTCAAAAAAACCTGTGAAACTTGGAGTTCTTTGACAATAAACTTTCAAAACTTTTTGAATATTGAAAAATTGACTACAAACTACAAAAAAATACAATTTCAAACTGAGAAAATTAATGAATCTTTGGCTTACTACTCCATTATCTTTACAACTGCTGAAACGTTTCTATAGAAAGAAATAGACTACAAACTACAACAAAAAATTACAGTTTCAAATCAAAGTACTCTATAAAATTTGGAGATTTTTAACAATAACAAAACTTCTATACTTTCTGTTATTCTTAGCAATAGAAGCTTACAATGTTTGGCATATTCGAATTTTTAAAAAAGTGACTACAAACTACAAAAAAAAATACCGTTCCAAACTTAGAACATTAATTAATTTTTTGTTTTTTCATACAATTGAAGTCTCGGATAGAGTCTACTTGCTGAAAACAAAAAAGTGACTACAAACTACAAAAAAACCTGAGTCCTTTCACGAGTTCCCCACGGGGAACTGTGTTAATCCCAACGTCAAAAACGAGCCGAAATGAACAGTAAACATTGCTCAAAAATGTGTCAAAAAAAGTGTCAAAAAGACAGGTGATCGACTAGAAGAAATACTTTTTTTCTTAGGAAAAGAAAGAGAAGAGACGCAGAGAAGCAAAAGAAAAATGAGCATCTTGGTTTCCGAGAGACGGAATGAATGGTATTTGGTGCGAGGAGGAAAAAAGAGAAAGAAGAAGAGTATTTTTGTTGACTTAGTCCAAGTTGAGTTGGTTTAGGCCAGCGGTGAGGAAATGAAAGGGGACTGTCGGAAGAGAGGAGGAGGAGAAGGAGGACTGGATTAGAATTAGACAAACTGAGGTACAGGAAAAAAATAGAGTAAAAACCTCTATTAGAAGGGCCTGAAAACTGAAAAAAGTGGGAAAAGTACTTTAAAAAGGGCCAAGAATGAGAAGTTGAAAAATTCTGAAACAGGGGAGTTGCAAGCAGAATTGAGTTCTGAAAAATTTGGAAAAAGATCAAATGAAACGGAAAAAATTTTTTGTGGTAATCAGAAAACAACCTCTATTAGAAGGGTCAAAAAACTGAAAAAAAAATGACGAAAGACTAAAAAAAACTGAAAGAAAAAGTGGGAAAAACTGGAAAAAACGCGAAATCATGAAGTTATATTCCAAAAAAAAGAGATATAGCAATCAGACTGAGCTTTTTGAAGATGTACAAAAGAATCAGATGAAACGGAAAACTAAAGAAAAAAAATTACAAGGAACTTCTAATAAAACAGCCAAAAAACGGTTAAAATTGCTCAGATGATGGACCAGAATGGACAAACGCACATCAGAGAGACAGATTTGAAAAAAAACCTCTATTAGAAGGGCCAAAAACTGGAAAAAAGGGGAAAAACTTGACAAAGAGCGAAAAAACCAGAAAAAGAGCCGAAAACTGGAGGAAAGTAGATGTTGTGGATTTTTTTTCAAAGTGCAGAAGCCTTGCAATCAGAATCGAAATTTGAAAAATTTACAAAAAATTCAAATGAAACGGAAAAAAAAGTTTGTGGTAACCTCTTATAAAAGAGCCGAAATCTAGTAAAAAATAGGAGCATAATTTTGAAAAACTGTTTGGAAAAAAAGAAAAAAAACTGATGAAAATGAGAAATTTCGGAAATTTTCAGCTCGGGACGTGTTCCGAGTTACATAGGTTAAGAGAGGGAGCTGAAAACCCTCTATTAGAAGGGCACTAGAATCGAAGTCATATTATTTTCAATCGAACTATTTCAAATACTAGAAAAGGTGATACAACTCGACTACTATCAGATCTGCCCCTCTCTCTTTAAATAGAGAAGGTATAAACGTGAAACCTTAATTTAAAAAGAGGCGGAGTTTTGTAGAAATATATTGAAGCCAATTTTTGTCCGAAATTTTGTCCCGGGAATGATTTACGGCTCATATCTCGCTTCAAAATGAAGCTTTTTGGACGGTTTTTTTTTCAAAAGATAGGTAATCACCTCGGAAAGATGTGAGATCTTTTGCTAAGCCGTCTGAAACACACGTCAAGAGCTACTACTAGCTTTAACGGACCGGAGGTCCGGAGAAGCTAGTCATAACCATAAAGTATGAAAAAAAAATTGGATGAAACGGGAAAAAACTGTGAGGAAAAAACTGATGAACTTGAAAAAACCTCTAGTATATGAGCAAAAAATTAGAAAAGAATGCAATAATCTAGAAAACGGAACCGAAACCGGAAATTTTAGAGTGGTTAGAAGGAAAAGCAAAAGACTGAAATGTTTTGAGAATTTGAAAAAAAATTGAAACGGAAAACAAGAGGAAAAAAAATTAGAGAAAACCTGTAATAAAACAGTCAAAAACTAGAAAAATATGTGTGAGAAAGAAGTTTTTGGTTTGGAAGTATATAAAATTGCTCAGGTGATGGGCCAGAATGGAGACAAACAGACATGCAGATGGACAGAAACTTAGAGGAAAACCTATATTAAAAGGGTCAAAAGCTAGAAAAATACATGTAAAAAACGGAAATTTTTAAATGGTCAGAGCAAAGAAACGTCAGAAATCAACTTCGGTTCTTGAAAATCCAGATGAAAATCTGATGAAACGGAAAATTCGAGATAAAATCCTCAGGCTTACCGGAAAACTTCTTATAAAAGGACAGGTATTGCCAGCTACCGTTTGTTGAATCTGCAAGAAAATTATTGGGATCCGGTCAGAGAATAGAAAAAAAAGTCGAATTCATTTCAAAAAAAAAGAAAAGGAAAGCGGAGAGAGGGCAAAAAAAAAGAGAGCGTGGAAACAAGTGAAATTTAGTTCCGAAGATAGAGAAAAGTTTGAAAAAGATTTGTTTTAAAAAAGAAAAAAATTCTGTTTCGTCTTGAATTTTTCAAATTTTCGCAACGGCTAAATTCGATGGGTGCTTTCCAACCAGTACCAGATGAAACATTTCTGAGAATTATCATTTACCGTAAAATCTGTATTAGTAGTGCCTCTTTAATAGAGGTGCCCTCGGGGTGAGGAGGTTGACAATTAGTGGTGCATGCTCTACTAATACAGTTTTTGCGGAAAATATGGCAGAACGCCCCCAACAAAACAAAAAAGAAAGATGTTTGAATAACGGAGCTAAAAATTTAGGCCGATTTTTGGATTTTCAGTGAAACTGAATGCTTCAAAAAGACAAAAGGAAAGTTTTGCAAAAAATTGATTGAAACGAAAAAAAAACTACATTCAGTGAGAATTCTTCCAATATCCCATTAATCTTAAACGATTACAGTTAAATAAAACTTTTTATTGAAACAGTCAAAAATTCTGTTTCATCCAGAAAGTGTCAACTTTTGCCATTTGCACAAGCTAGTGGTAACTTGGTACATTTGTTTCTTAAAAAATCACCAACGCATCCTGGAATAAAAATTTAAAAAATTCTTTCAAAAAGAAAATTTTGTTAACTTTAATATGAAAAATATGGTAGCCAATCTTCATTGAAAAGAAAAGATTAGCAAACTGATCTCTATTCTTAATTTTTGAATTTTCATTAAAACTGTAAATTATTTGAAGAGCCCTATGATAAAATAATGCCTCTAATATAAGAGCCTTAATGCTTGTAAAAATAGAAGAGCACCCCTTCTAATACGGGTTTTACGGTTGTTTCTTTTCCACACTGAATATGCCTCCAAGGGGAAGAAAAAGAAAAAGGAGTCAACTAACTGAACATTTTTCTGACCCCTTTTTGGATTTTCATTGAAACTGAAAATTTCAAAAAGATGAAAGGAAAGTTTTGTGAAAAATTGATTGAGATATCAAAAAAAGACTGCTTTTAGGGGGAAATTTTCTAATATCCCATTAATCTTAAACGCTTACAGTAAAAAAAACTTTTTATTGAAATAGTAAAAAATACTGTTTCGTCCAGAAAATGTCCACTTTTTCAAATTGCACAAGCTAGTGGTAGTTTAGTCCATTTATTTCTTTAAAAATCTTCAGTTTTAAAAATAGGGAGAACAAGGCATAATAAACAAAATTTATTCTGGATTTCATCTGAACTTTTTTTGGAATAAAAGTTTTTGTTTCTTCAAAAGATATTTTATTCTTTCGAATCTGCTGAATTCGATAGAAGTTTATTACACTTATTTCCACATTATTTTACGTCCCCAGGTTCGAAGATACCGTAGAAACTGTATTAGAAGATCCCCTATAATGGAACAGTCGCTCCAAAACAAGAGCCCTTATGAGCATGCTCTTCTATTAA
This sequence comes from Caenorhabditis doughertyi, assembly GCA_963572265.1. Classification (NCBI taxonomy): domain Eukaryota; kingdom Metazoa; phylum Nematoda; class Chromadorea; order Rhabditida; family Rhabditidae; genus Caenorhabditis; species Caenorhabditis doughertyi. The sequence goes on along the minus strand of OY751553.1, from coordinate 7,340,376 downwards.
AGGTTTTACGGTAGATTCATATTCATGGAATCAACTAACTGAACATTTTTCTGACCCCTTCCTAGATTTTCATTGAAACTGAAATTTTCGAAAAGATAGAAGGAGAATTTTGAAAAAATTTATTGAAACGAAAGAAAAGACTACATTTACTTGTAATGCTTCCGAAATGCCTCCCGGGGTTTCAAATGAGTGTAGTGCAAAAAGTTAGACCTCTCCTAGGTAAGAACTTTCCGCTAGTCAAAAGTTTGCCAAAACACCTATGCGCGGATTTATCGATCGATATCGACTTTGACAAAAATTTCAGTTATTTTTCCGTATCTCACTCAATTTTTGAGATTTTGTGATGGTAAAAAAACCAAATTGTAGAGAAAAACGTGATACAACTTTTTGTCAACTGCGTCAAACGGATTGAAAAACTTCTTGTTTATAAAAAATGTCTCCAAAGTAAAAACTGTCTCCAAAATGTCGTAAGTGAAAAAATCGACTCCTAAAATTCGATATGCGGTTTGTTTCATTCGATTTGCCGTCCAAAATAAGGCCCGGGTGCAAATTTTGAAGATAGGTTGTCTGATTTTTGACGAAGCTACGAGCTCAAATATAAGCGCGCACTGAAGATTTCACTGGACCTACTGTGGGATATGGTGAATTTACACTTTTTTTGATGGATTCAAGGCGTTTTTTTGCCACCGAATAGTTTTTTATAACATAAAATGAAGTTTCCAATCACTTCCAGGCGAATAATCCAAGTTTCATAATTTTCAAAAAATTGATGAAAAAATTTTCATGAAAAGCTCTAATTTTTGACAAAATTTTTCGTTTCGGAATTGAAAATTTTTTCCGTTTCGAAAATTTTTTCTGAAAATTTTGAAAATTTTTTCCGTTTCGAGCATCGAATTGAAAATTTTTTCCGTTTCGAGCATCGAATTTATATTTCTGAGTTGAGTTGTTAAACTGGTAGGAATCTATTAACTTCTTTTTCTCCAGAAATATAGAAATATTTAAAAAACGCGGAAAAAAGAAACAAATTTCCAGACTTTTTGTATTGAATTTCACGAACAAAGAACATAAAACATTATATCCATTTTTGGCATGCTCTAAAAATGAATTTAGAAACAGAAAAAATTCCCTTTGTCTTTGTTAATTTTTAACATCTTTTGACGGCTTGAAGTCTGATGCAAAAACAAAAAAAAATCATTTGAAAAAATGTGGCATAATTATAACTAAAATTTAAAAAAAAGATACCGGGTTTATTAGTTTAATTCAGATAGTTATCCAATTTTTCTTCCTATCATTTTGAGTGTGAAATTTTCAAACTTCAAATTTCGAAAAATATACTGTTTCCATCAATTTTTTTCAAGTTCTGAAATCTAGTTTAGCAGTTCCATGATCTCATTGTTCAATTCTAAAGTTTAGAAAAACCTAGAAAAAAGCAGAACATTTTCTTCCAAAAAATACAGTTTCACACTGATAACAATTCCATTTTCAAACGTAAAATGCTACTCGGCTTGCGATTTCTGAAGTTTCAAAGTACAAAATCAAAACAAGAAAAAAGGCACGAAAATTCAGAAAAAAAAGTGCCGTTTTCAACAGATTATGAGATAAACTTGATCTTTTTGGTTCTTCAATTATTGAATTTCTGATAATTTTTCAAATTTTTCATTTTTCAAGCTTTTTTGGTTTCAGGAAATTGAGTTTTCTAGATTTTTCACTGAAAAAATTTGAAAAAAAACCGGTTCCTGTCAAATTATACAGATCAATGAACATTACGTTCAGTTTTGAATTTGAAAAAAAAAACAGTTTCAATCAGATTTAATTACGAATCTTAGGTCTAACCTTCTCAGTCTCTTGACGAAAACTATATCTATTAGGAATGAGAATATCTAGTTACCGTGAAAACTGTATTAGAAGCATAAATAGAAGAACACCCTCTAATAGAAGGGCACCCGTTTATTCTTTTCTTCGGAAACTTACGAAACTTTTTGAATTCACAAAATTTTGCTATTATAGGAAGTTTTCATTCTGTTTTTTCGTTTTTTTTCCCAGCTTTTTAGGGGTAATTTGGTGGAAAATATCAAAAACAACATTTTTTGTTCAAAATTGATGGCGACCCCCTTCTCTTCTTTTCATTGAAAACTTTTTAAAATACTTTAAAATTTCAAAAAAATTGAAATAAAAATAGCGTTTTTTGCTACTTTTCCTAGCTTTTTTGTGATTTTCGGTGAAAAAATTGATGTAAAACACACAATTTCTGTTCAAGAAATGTGCTAATTTCTAGCCTATCAGAGCTTCGAAAAATAAATACAAGGACAGCCTCTAATAGAAGCACACCTGTAATAGAAGGGCACCAAAAAAGAGGTGTTGAGAATAGAAGGACATGCCCTTCTATTACAGGTTTTACGGCCGTTGAATGAGCAAAAAAAATTTTACGGAAACGAATGATAATAAAAAAAGTTACTGTTTCCCTATTTTCATGGTTCAGGTAGTTTTGAGCATTATGCGTTCATGAATTAGCATTTTTTATCTGACTATGTTATAGTTAAGTTACCAGAAAACCTCTATTAGTAATGCATGTACCACTATTTTTCAACTTGTTCAACCGGGGGAGCATCACTATTGGAGGGGCACTACTAATACAGTTTTTAAGGAGGGTTAAATTATTTATCATGAAGATAAATCACTGAAACTAAAAGAATTTTCGAAATAAAAAAAAACTGTTTCTACTAAATTGTACAAAGCAGTTGAATTTTTTTTCAATATTCATCTGTTTGTGCTTTTAGTAAAAAAAGAGTTGGAATTGAGAAAAATCCAAATGAAAAAATTACAGTTTCAGCTTAATCTCAATACTTTTCCAAATCTGAATTTTTCGTTCCCATTGGTTTCGCAAATTCAAAATGAAAGCAAACAAGCGAAGCGGCAGAAAAAAAATTTCGGAAATAAATCTACAGTTTCTAACTGGCTATGGCATAACTTTGACTGTTTAGTTGTTCAATCATCAATAGATGTTGGTTTTTTGCGTTTCAAACTTTTAGGAAGCTGAATCATCGAGAACTTGTACTCGAAAAAGTTAAGAAAAAATTCCTTTAAAAAATACAGTTTCCGCTAAACTATTCATGACCTGTCGGATTAGATGTTCTAGTATTAACGAAATCTTTTGAGGCTCCAAAAATACCGTTGCGAAGCGATCTGGATAATGTTTTCAAACATGAAATTCTAATTTTCCGTTAGTACTGTAACTTGTTCAACTGGGGTTCAACTGAAAACTGTAGAAATTCAAATTTAGCTTGCAGACACAATGGGCGGACCCCGCGAAAATAAAAGTTTGAATTCCTTGACAGTATAAACTTCAGTTTCCTATCAAAAGTTTAAAAAAAAGATGAAAATTCAGAAAAATATTACTGTTTCCATCTAATCACATAAAACCCAATTTCAACTAGTTTTTTAATCATCACTATCATTTTCATTCCTGTCAATTGAAAATTGTGAAAAAAATTGTTCTACCAAAAAAATTACTTTCCAGATCGATGTGATCTTATTTTGAAGTCAAATCATTCGCGGAATGAGAAAAGAGAGGTACATTTCTCGTTTTTAAATCAGAATCGGTTAAAAAGAAGCAAAAAATCCGAAAAAAAGTACAGTTTCTAACAGAAATTCTTACGTTATTTTATGCCGTGTTCAAAGTAGCAAAAAAAGAGAAAAATAAAGAAAAATACTTGTTCAAAGTACGCAAAATTTGCGTCTTTTTTTTCCACTGAAAATGAATCAAGAATTGTAAAATTTACGTGATCACAAAAAATACTGCTCTATATTTTTGAATTTCCAGTTGAAAATGATCGCAAAAATTTGCAAAAATGACGCAAATTTTGGGTACTTTGAACAAGTATTTTTCTTTATTTTTCTCTTTTTTTGCTACTTTGAACACCACATTAATATTACTAAATGTTCAGCTGTTCAATTGATCTTTTTTTCGCGTTTTCAACTTTCGGAAAGCAAATTTTTCTAGAATTTTCATCCCGAAAAATCATAGAAAAAATTCACAAAAAAACACAGTTACTGCTAAACTATTCATGGCCTTTCTGAATCGATTTTCTATTAAACGGCATTTTTTGAAAAACTTTAAAAAATAACAGTTTCTAATCGGACTCAATTAAATTTTCAAACGTAAATTTCTAATTTTTTGAAGAATTAGCTTGTCGTTTCCGATCTAAAGTTTTGCAAAAAATGGAAACGCAGAAGGAAAAATTCATGTTTCCGACAAATCATAAGAGTCAATTGTAATAAGCCTTGTAATCTGGTTACTCACTGGGTTGCCTAGACTTTTAAAACTGAAATTATGGAAACATTTTTCAAAAAAATACAGTTTCGTCTAAATTATTCAATGCGTTCGGAATTGACTTTTTAGTTTTTGATGAATTTTTTGACGTGCTACGATTTATCAACAAATCTGCGCAAAAATGATAGAAAAAGTCACTACATTCCACGAAAAAATTACAGTTTCAAGTTGAACTAATTCATAATTTATAATGAAAATTTCTAGTTTTCAAGATGCTATTAGTTTGAAATTTCGGATCAAAACTAGTTCAAAAAGACGGGATAAATACAAAAAAAAGTTGGAAGTAAAATCGGGTTAGCTCCAAAAAAACAGGGTGCAGATGGATGATAGAATGGCTCAGGTCAGTTAACTTCTGATAGTTCCAACTGTCAAATTATCTACGCAAAAATAAGAAATATGTCAAAACTAGTCAAAAATCGCGAAAAGTTTTGAAAAAAATAACAGTTTTAAACAGATTGTTTAATAAATTTCAAATTTTGATATTCCAATTGAGTTTTCAAAATCTCAGCGAACAGGTTCGTCTAGACAATAAAAACTAAAAGTATGGAAAAAATTCTTCAAAAAAAAAAACAGTTTCCTCTAAACTATTCAAAGAGGTCGAAATTTATTATATAGTCCCACAGGCATTTTTTCTACCTGGTACGATTTATTAACAAATCTACTGAAAAATAATGAAAAAAGTCACTACATTCCACCAAGAAATTACAGTTTCAAGTTGAGATAATTTAAGTTTTCAAACAAAAATTGCTAGTTTTTTCATGCAAAGTGATTTTTAAAATTTCAGATTGAAACTAGTTCAAAAAGACGGAAATACAGAGAAAAAGTTACTATTTCCGCCTAACTTTTCAAATCAATCGAAATTATCCTTGAAATCTTCCAGTACATTTAGTTTCTGATTAATTATATTACAAATTGACAAAAATTGTAGAAAAAAAACATACAATATCGTATCAGAAATACAGTTTCAAATGATGCAGATTGAGTTTTGAAATCTAAAATTTCCGATTCGCAACAAGCACATTTGAAAAAAAAAAAGTGCTTAAAGAATCCGAAAAATGAAAGTTTTCCAGAAAATAAAATCCCATTTCAACCAGTTGCAAATATTAGTTTTCTACTTCAAATTTCAGTCGCATCGGAATCATTTTATTTCAAAATCAAGGAAAAAACTCCACAAAAGTCACTAAAAAGAAAGAAAAGAGTCATAGACACAATGAGTCAGAATGCTCTTTTTGGAAGCTCTTTTTCGGGGGGACATACTAAAAAGAACACTAGTTGCTATGGGCAACTAGAAAAAGGGGAGGACAAAGAGCAATTTCGGAACGAAAAAGAGGGACCAGAGTTTTATAGGAAATGTAGTTTTTTTTTTTGAAGAATGGAATTGAAAGGGAAAGTAGTTCTAGAATTTTTTATAGTAATTATTTTCGTATAGATTCGAGAGAGTGTGTGGGAAAAGAGAGACGCAGAGAAAATTTCATTTCTGCGTCTCTTCCTTGCACATGTTCTGCCTTACAATTTTGTCAATGATACCAAATGTTAGATTATCAATTATGAAATCACTGAAACTGAAAAATAAAAAACGGTGTTTGGAGGCATGGTCCACTTGTCGGATTTTAGGCCATCAATCTGGTACTTGATCATGCATCCAAGCACCTTTTTGAGCCGTTTAGAGTGATTTTTTGGAAGGGGGGGGGGGGGCGGGGATTCATGATGAAAAAATAAAATAAAAATGAAGAATTGAGTTGGATGTGTGAATAGAAATCTCATTGCAAAACTGATATGACAGTTTCGAAAATTTTAATAAAATTAAAATTGAAACAGAAACCAATATTTCCCATTTCTAATAAGAAACAAAAAAACAATGAAGCGGTGTTAGGAGGAAAGAAGAATGAAGAGAGAGAGAAGGAATTGGATGATTCATAAAGATACAAAACCCCCGAGAGAGAGAGAGAACTTTTTTTTTGATAACAAATCAGAAGAATGGAATTTTGTTTTGTTGTTGTTTCAATAGGAAATTGATTAAAACTTCGAAAGATTCAGTGTTTCAATGAAGTGTTTTTCTAAACTGAGAGTTCAATAGTTTGCTTATTTTTCCAACTTTTTCATGCTACTTGGAAAATCAAAAACAGTTTTTGAAAAATTTATTGTTTCAACGAAATTTTTAGAAGCCAACAGTTCCGTTCTACTAATCTCAATGCTCTCCCAAATATATTTTCAAAGCTCTCCAGTTCGAACTAAAAAAAACTATTTCAAACAGGAAAAAAGACAGACTTGTCGTGGGACTGACCGGGCCGGTGGAAGAATTTCATCGGCCCGGCCATTTTTCGAAAAAAAAAACAAAAAAAGGATAGAAATTGAGCAAAAAAAACGCGAAAAACGTGCTCGAAAATTCAAAATTTTTGAACCTGGCCCGGATTTGGACAAGTCTGAAAAAAACCTTTCTGAAAACTTTAACTTGAATCATGAGGAACAAATTTCAGTAAATTTGAGAGCCAACTTTATATTTCTCAAAATAACTTTTTAATTTCGGAAACAAATTTTCAGTTATGAAATTTCTCGAAATAAATAATTAGGTGGATATTCAGTTGGTTTAGGGTTTTTCAAGCTTCATGAAAAAAGTTGGGACATTAACAATCTCTGTGAATTATATCAAAATATTTGGAAAATTGTTGAAACGTATTCGTTTTTTTCCCGGTTTCCGAACAGATTTTTGATTTCACGAACTCAAAACCTACCGTAAAAACTGTATTAGTAGTGCCCCTTTAACAGTGTGTTTTCGACTATAAATTCAAGAATATATGACTGGAAACGGTCTTAAACTTGAAAAAAGTTGATGAAAATTGGAGATGAGATTCAATTTACTCAATTATTTTCGTCATTTTTCATAAAAATCGCCGATAAAACCAGATAATAACATCTCAAAATAAAGTTAGATAGAAAATTTTGTTGCTAAAAACTCTTAAAATTTCACTGTTTCCCAACTTTTTCGTATGCCTGTGCCGATACTTCGATGTTATTACATAATCTTTAAAAATTTCAATCAAAATTAGTGAAAATATGAACGTCAAGCTAAGAAAAAGGCTCTAAAAATCACGAAAAACAGAAAAAAACTCCTAAATTTAGAAAATTGGAAAAAAATTTCAAAAAAAAAATACAGTTTCAAAATTATCAGATGGTTGGAACATTAAAAACAAAAAACTTAATTATTTGAATTATAGGTCAACAAATTTTGAATAAATTTACAAAAACAAATATCTGAAGCAAATTTTTGCTATAGATTTTTTAATAAGAATGCTTCATGAAACTGCAAAAAAAAAAATGTAAAAAATCAGCACATTTTTGCATTTATTTGGAGTTGAGATATTGTGAGAATTTCAAAAAAAAAGTGTGAAAAATTCTATAAAAAAATCAAAAAATTTACAGGAAATCAAAAAATAATACTGTTTCAAATTTTAAAATTGTTTAACAAGTTCGAAACCGAAATAGTATTTTGGTCCTTGTTAAAGAATGCTAAAAAAAAATAGTTTAAAAAATTCAGAGTGAAAGGTATATTCTTGGAAAATTGGAGCCAAAACAAACAAAAAAAAATTCAATAAAATGTGAAGAACCTTTCCCGAAACAGAATATGTTAAAATGTTCAGGTAAATGAAGTTCTTTCTCTCTTTCTATCTCTGCGACTCTTCATCTCTCCTATCTCTCTCCGCCTGCGTCTCTCACTCTCTCACTCTCTTCACGGAGATCTCTCTTAATCTGTCTGCGTCTCTCTCATTTGCCTACTCTCTCGCTTTCTCTCTTTTGACAACTCTCCAATGAAGTTATTATGATGAAGGAGAGAAAACGGAGAAAGAAAGGTGAGTTGACCACCTCCCTCCTACCTCCCCTTTCCGTAAATAAAAAACTAGTTGGTGTAACAATTGAAGGAAAAAGAAGGAGGAGAGAAGAAATGAATGGTCCTTAATGGTCCTTTTTTATTTGACGGTTCTATTTTTATACAAACTATGAATCGGTCAGGTGTAGGCCTCATTTTAACTCTTTTCTAACTGAGACTCGACAATATCTTTTAAAAAATTATTATTCGCCAAATATTCAGGATCCCCAAAAAAAGAGACGGATGAACAGGGGTGAATCAGGGTTTGCCCTAAAATGAAGCGTATTTCTAAGAAGGTAAAAGATAAGTCTAGTTATTAAATGACCATTAAAAAGGTTCAGTAGTTTTTGAAAAAGCGCCAAAAGTAACCCTTTAGTGATAGCCCTATCCAGGATCCCCTAAAAAAGAGACGGATGAACAGGGGTGAATCAGGGTTTGCCCTAAAAAAGAAGCGTATTTCTAAGAAGGTAAAAGGTAAGTCTAGTTATTAAATGACCATTTAAAAAGTCCTGTAGTTTTTGAAAAAGCGCCAAAAGTAACCCTTTAGTGATAGCCCTATTCAGGATCCCCTAAAAAAGAGACGGATGAACAGGGGTGAATCAGGGTTTGCCCTAAAAAAGAAGCGTATTTCTAAGAAGGTAAAAGATAAATCTAGTTATTAAATGACCATTAAAAAAGGTTCAGTAGTTTTTGAAAAAGCGCCAAAAGTAACCCTTTAGTGATAGCCCTATTCAGGATCCCCTAAAAAAGAGACGGATGAACAGGGGTGAATCAGGGTTTGCCCTAAAAAAGAAGCGTATTTCTAAGAAGGTAAAAGGTAAGTCTAGTTATTAAATGACCATTAAAAAAGTCCTGTAGTTTTTGAAAAAGCGCCAAAAGTTACCCTTTAGTGATAGCCCTATCCAGGATCCCCTAAAAAAGAGACGGATGAACAGGGGTGAATCAGGGTTTGCCCTAAAAAAGAAGCGTATTTCTAAGAAGGTAAAAGGTAAGTCTAGTTATTAAATGACCATTAAAAAAGTCCTGTAGTTTTTGAAAAAGCGCCAAAAGTTACCCTTTAGTGATAGCCCTATTCAGGATCCCCTAAAAAAGAGACGGATGAACAGGGGTGAATCAGGGTTTGCCCTAAAAAAGAAGCGTATTTCTAAGAAGGTAAAAGATAAATCTAGTTATTAAATGACCATTAAAAAAGGTTCAGTAGTTTTTGAAAAAGCGCCAAAAGTAACCCTTTAGTGATAGCCCTATTCAGGATCCCCTAAAAAAGAGACGGATGAACAGGGGTGAATCAGGGTTTGCCCTAAAAAAGAAGCGTATTTCTAAGAAGGTAAAAGATAAATCTAGTTATTAAATGACCATTAAAAAAGGTTCAGTAGTTTTTGAAAAAGCGCCAAAAGTAACCCTTTAGTGATAGCCCTATTCAGGATCCCCTAAAAAAGAGACGGATGAACAGGGGTGAATCAGGGTTTGCCCTAAAAAAGAAGCGTATTTCTAAGAAGGTAAAAGGTAAGTCTAGTTATTAAATGACCATTAAAAAAGTCCTGTAGTTTTTGAAAAAGCGCCAAAAGTAACCCTTTAGTGATAGCCCTATTCAGGATCCCCTAAAAAAGAGACGGATGAACAGGGGTGAATCAGGGTTTGCCCTAAAAAAGAAGCGTATTTCTAAGAAGGTAAAAGGTAAGTCTAGTTATTAAATGACCATTAAAAAAGTCCTGTAGTTTTTGAAAAAGCGCCAAAAGTTACCCTTTAGTGATAGCCCTATTCAGGATTTCCTTAGAAAAGAGACGGATGAACAGGGGTGAATCAGGGTTTGCCCTAAAAAAGAAGCGTATTTCTAAGAAGGTAAAAGGTAAGTCTAGTTATTAAATGACCATTAAAAAAGTCCTGTAGTTTTTGAAAAAGCGCCAAAAGTTACCCTTTAGTGATAGCCCTATTCAGGATTTCCTTAGAAAAGAGACGGATGAACAGGGGTGAATCAGGGTTTGCCCTAAAAAAGAAGCGTATTTCTAAGAAGGTAGAAGGTAAATCTAGTTATTAAATGACCATTTAAAAAGTCCTGTAGTTTTTGAAAAAGCGCCAAAAGTTACCCTTTAGTGATAGCCCTATTCAGGATTTCCTTAGAAAAGAGACGGATGAACAGGGGTGAATCAGGGTTTGCCCTAAAAAAGAAGCGTATTTCTAAGAAGGTAAAAGGTAAGTCTAGTTATTAAATGACCATTAAAAAAGGTTCAGTAGTTTTTGAAAAAGCGCCAAAAGTAACCCTTTAGTGATAGCCCTATCCAGGATCCCCTAAAAAAGAGACGGATGAACAGGGGTGAATCAGGGTTTGCCCTAAAAAAAAGCGTATTTCTAAGAAAGTAAAAGGTGAATCTAGTTATTAAATGACCATTAAAGAGGTTCAGTAGTTTTTGAAAAAGCGCCAAAAGTAACCCTTTAGTGATAGCCCTATCCAGGATCCCCTAAAAAAGAGACGGATGAACAGGGGTGAATCAGGGTTTGCCCTAAAAAAGAAGCGTATTTCTAAGAAGATAAAAGATAAGTCTAGTTATTGAATGACCATTAAAAAGGTCCTGTAGTTTTTGAAAAAGCGCCAAAAGTAACCCTTTAGTGATAGCCCTATCCAGGATCCCCTAAAAAAGAGACGGATGAACAGGGGTGAATCAGGGTTTGCCCTAAATAGTTGTGTATTTCTAAGAAGATAAAAGATAAGCCTAGTTATTAAATGACCATTAAAAAGGTTCAGTAGTTTTTGAAAAAGCGCCAAAAGTAACCCTTTAGTGATAGCCCTATTCAGGATCCCCTAAAAAAGAGACGGATGAACAGGGGTGAATCAGGGTTTGCCCTAAAAAAGAAGCGTATTTCTAAGAAGATAAAAGATAAGTCTAGTTATTGAATGACCATTAAAAAGGTCCTGTAGTTTTTGAAAAAGCGCCAAAAGTAACCCTTTAGTGATAGCCCTATCCAGGATCCCCTAAAAAAGAGACGGATGAACAGGGGTGAATCAGGGTTTGCCCTAAATAGTTGTGTATTTCTAAGAAGATAAAAGATAAGCCTAGTTATTAAATGACCATTAAAAAGGTTCAGTAGTTTTTGAAAAAGCGCCAAAAGTAACCCTTTAGTGATAGCCCTATCCAGGATCCCCTAAAAAAGAGACGGATGAACAGGGGTGAATCAGGGTTTGCCCTAAACAAAAAGCGTATTTCTAAGAAGGTACAATGAGATCAGTCCAGAAAGAAGTCCAGAAAACAGAGGTGGGAGAGAACGGCTACCCACTAGTATTGCGAAGTTATACATTTTTTCTCTAAGTTCCCGGAACTCACCTTCTAATCTGTTGGCCCTTCTCCTTTGTTTTTCTTGATCAATTGCTCTCTTTAGCTCCTTATTCGAAATATTCGGCCCCTTGGGGTTGACTTCGATTCTTGTCACTGACAGCGATGCATTGTGATCTGTAAAACTGTAAATTACATTTGAATTCAAAAAAAAAGAAGTTAAGAGAGACGGGTACGTTCAAGAGATTAGCACAAGAAAAAATCAATAAAGACTCTCTGCAATAAACGAGAGGACGAAAAAAGAGACGACCTCTGAGGACCATGCAAATCAAATGAATGACTGTGTGCAAGACTCTTTTTCAAGAGACGCACCCCGAAAAGACGACGCTGAACATCCAACATAAAAGAAGGCGTCGCATCATAAACACAAAGAGGCTGGGATAAAGAAAATGAGAAGGAATCTTAGACCTCTCGTTTATTGGAGACCGTCATTATTGATTTTTCTGTGTGCTGTGGTATGAGGAAGGCCTCGAAATAAGGACCAAAAAAGGAGGAAAGTCTGTGAAATGTGTGTTGTCTAAATGTGTAATACAGAGAACTATTGTGTATCCAAAATTCTTTACGCGGTCGCGGGCATTTTCCTCGTGGCCGAATTTGAAAAAGGTTCGGCCACCTTCGAAATTCTCAAATTGAGGCCCGTTGCGGAAGGCATCGTTTAGCAATGAATTCTTTCATTTTTCGGCTTTTTTTATTCATTTTTTTGCTTTAAAAATATTTAAATATAAATTTATCAAAACGAAAGATTTAAAAAAAAAACTGGATTTTTTAGCGAAATCACTACAAAATAGCTTTTTTCATTTTTCCTTTATTGCAAGAAAATTGAAAAATCGCCAAAAATCGAGTTCTTTTTTATCTTCCGTTTTGATATATTCATATTTAACCACTTCTTAGGTAAAAAAGTGAAGAAAAAAGGTCGAAAAATGAAAGAAATCAGTGATAAACGATGTCTCCCTCAACGAGCCTCAACTTGAGAGTTTCGAAGATGGCCGACCCTTTTTGAAACTGGGCCATCGCGACCGCGCAGAAAATTTTGGATACACAATACCATTTTTTCATGAATAGCATATTGTAATTAGTTTCGAGTATATACATAGAACAATAGAATCATCAACTATCCGAATTTATATCTATAATTTTTGTGTCTGTCATCTCCATACGGAATATTAATGAATCTGAAAAGACAGAATCACTTAAGAAGTTTCCGAAGCAGAAAAGTATCTCAAAAAGTAATTGCTGCTCAATCAAACTGACAGATAGTTTGGATTTTTTTTAGTCGGAGCAAAATACGAACAATCTTATTTCAGCAATATCAGAGCTAGCAATATATTTCCAGAAAAAGTGATTATTGGAATTTGAATCTACTGTTGCTTAGTTTATAATTAATCTAGATAAGGATTGATTACGAAAATTTGAACAGTCTCGAACTATTTGTTCAATCCAAACTACTCGTCGTTTCAAAAATTTTGCTTTATTAACTCCGAACACTCGTATTACCGATTGGAGTTGGGAATTTTAACAAATTTTGTTTGAAACAGTTATACATTCAAAAGTTTTTCTTGAATATTGATGAAAATTCGAAAATATCCGAACTCATGATAATTTTTTTCTGTTTCAGACGAATTGGATTTGTTCACTAATAGCACATTGAAAACAGTGCAGAGGAAATATGGTCAATCCAGGTCATCAGGAGCATCAGGTACCATAACTACAGTGATCCAAAAAAGATCTATTCACAGCAAGACTATTATGCGTACACGAAGAGGTGAAGGCTCGGTTAAAGGCGCATCGAATTTTCTCAATGAGTCCCTCGCCACGACTTTAATTTATTTTCAGCGCCGCGAAAAAAAGTGTATTGCAAAAGAACTGCAAACTACGGTTTTAATACGGTTTCTTACTGTAATCGTTGCGGGGAACACATTGAAAAAATTCGTGTACGCATAATACGTGGGATGTCACCTGCGCAATTACGGCACACTTTAAAATTAAGCCACGCCCCCAACCGAGTGAAAGTGCGGCTTTCAAATATTTGGCCCATTTGGGGCGTGTGCTAGCCGCACGGTTTTTTTCGATTACTGTAGTTGACACCTTGTATAAATTGACAATAAAACAACGGAACCTTCAGCTATCTGAATTTTCATCTATATTATTGGTCGATGTTTCTGTCATATAATTACGTAATACTAGTCAAACTGAAAAAGAAAAATTATTTGATAATTTTCTAAAGCAGAAAAGTATTTCGAAAAACAATTTTGGTCCAATCTTTCTAGCCGATAGTTCAGATTTTTTATTAACGGCAATGTTTCATATTTCGGCTCTATACGGTTTATGTGGACCCATGAAGAATTATGTGGACCCAAAAATTAATTATGTGGACCCATCTTTGAAAAATTATAGTACATTCTTTTTGGACTCTAAAAGTCATGAATTTTTCATTTTTGAGTATTATATCCTAGAAATCTTAGTTCTCTAAACTTTTTCGATTTTTATTTTGAGTTAGGCAATTTCACAGTTCCGTTTGAAAAAAGGCTTAGGAGCTCGGTTTTTCAGTCTAATTTTGGAAGTGGCTACCTTTATAATTCTAACAGTAGTATCTTTAAAAAAGGCAACTCAATGCCTAAGTCTTTTTTCCAAAAGTTGAAAAAGTGTAGAGAACTAAGAATTTTAGGACATAATACCCAAAAATGAAAAATTCATAACTTTTAGAGTCCAAAAAGAATGTACTATAATTTTTCAAAGATGGGTCCACATAATTATTTTTGGGTCCACATAATTCTTCATGGGTCCACATAAACCGTATAGAGCCCATATTTCTTGCAATTGTTATAATGTTAACATTAATGAAACGTTTTTCTGGAACAAAAAACTAATTAGAAACGGTAAATACTTGGAGTTCGAACTGTTATTTCAGTTCACAAGTTTTCTGTTTCAGACGTTTTAGAAAGCAAAACTGGAAACATGAAAGCCCATTGCTTTGAAGCTATTTCGAATAATCTTCAACATTTTTTTTCAGCTTTCAAAAGATTTTTGACAAAAAAAAGCCATAAAAACATGATCAGAGTCTCATTATTTTCAGATTTGCCCAAAAAAAGCAATGAAAAGAAAGAAAGAAAATTAGCCCGGGTCTGAAAATTTTGAATTTTTGAACACATTGTCCCCAATTTTTAGCTTAATTTAAGAACTATCTCTGTGTTTTTTCTCGAAAAGTTGTCAAAAATTTCTTCGAAAGGTGAAGGTGATTACCAAAAAAGGTGATTAAAAACGAAAAAAATTTTTTGGGATGTTAAACATGTTTTGGTCCTCCCCAACCAGGGCGGGCTGGGCCGGGCCGGTAGAAATTTCGCCATCAGCCCGGCCCGCGACAAACCCGATTATTTCGGATTTTTCTCATGAAAACGTTCAGTAAAGTGAAGTATCTATATTTTGCAACGGGAACTCTGTACCAGGCGCAACTGTATTTCTCAATCACAATGGAAAACGAAAGAAACTCGCTAAAGCAACAAACAACAAAACGTATTTTGTGGTACAAATACCCAATTAGAAACGGTAGTTTTTTTGGGAATGAATATAATTTTTCATAGTTCACAATTATTCTCTGTTTCAGACGTTTTTCAGAACAAAAACTGGATGCAAATACGCTCATTGGGAAAATACGCTCATAATTTTGAGACACCTAATTGCCATAAAAAAGGGATGAGAAACTCATTTTTCTATCATTTCTCATGAAAAATTTCAGAAAGAAAAAAAAATGTTTCTGTCAGGTTTGCCCCAGTTTCCTATTGTATTTTGCAAGGACAAGTCAATTACAGAGGCAATTCTATTAGGGGCAACTGTATTAGAGGGACTAACAAAAAAAGACATCACTAATGAAGGTATTACGGTCAGCGGTGTTTCAAGTTCTTTTTCTGTTCCACTCAACTTTCAGATAGATGCAACCAAATAATCACTAATCGAGGCAGAATTTGGTCACGCTTTCCAGAATTGAGCATCCATGATTTCAGATCTTGATAATTCTAAATACAACGAGAACCGAACAATGAATACCAATCATCTGACTTCAAGCTTTCTGATAGAAACAGAGAAAATATGAATATAACTATTTCAAACCAGAACCTGTGACTATTCTGAAATTTATGTTACTGCTTCAAAAGTCATGCTTATGTAGTAACTTATTTGAAAGTGTAATTTCGTCACTCTTTTTTTTTCCGTTTCACAACTTTCCCATGAAAACCCTATAATTCCAATGATGTCCCGCTTGGCCTTATTTATCAAAGGTTGTTCTTGAATTGAAGGTGCTCTTCTAAAAAAGGGGGCTCTTATATTTTTTAAAGGGCTCTTGTAATAAAGGTATTTGTCCATCATAGGGGTGCACTATTAATACAGGTTTTACAGTAGTTCTGAAAATTAATAGATCTATTGGCTTACAAACAAAAAAGAAATAGAAGTGTGATCACAGTCCTTCAATGATTTTATCATTTTTCTTCAAATTTTTTTCCCCGTTTCACATTTTCTTTTTTTTAACCCTTCAATAATTGATTTAATGACGATATGATATTCTTCAAAATATTTTATTGCTCATTTTTCAAAAAAGCGCTCAAGTAGTTCTATTTGGAACTGGTTGTCTCTTTACTAGTAGCCTCCTTCGAGTTCTCCCAATCATATGGTGCATCAATGTCCAGTTTTGCGTTTGTACATGCCTGAAAATTAGATTTTTGGGCAAAATTACCGGTCGAGAATTAATTTTTTTTTTCATCGGGTATTTGAAAATTTTTCTGCGAAACTGTAAAATTTTTTGAGTTTTTAGAGCCAAAAATGGGCAAAAAAAGATTGAAAACGCTAAAAAATTAACGATTGCTACTAGTTTACAGTAGGTAAACTACTTTAGCTACTGTGGTTACTGCAGTCTAAGGGGTTACGGTAGTTACTTGTCCTGAGTTATTGTAGCGATTACTGTAGAAAATTATAATGTAGGTCGGCCATAAGTCTACTGTAGAGGCACAGTTTTCAGGGCGTGATAGGGTTGTGTAGGTTACTGTAGGAGAACTAGACGATCGTAACCCTGGCCTGATTTGGGAGCCTAGGATACTGTAAATGATCTACTTTACAATTGCGAGAAAACAGGGGTTCAGTCGAGGGTACTCGATTTTAGAATTGCACAATATAAAACTGTCACAAAATAGAACTCGCTACAAAGAAGAACTGCGTAATTTAGAACTGCTACAGAATATAACTTTTTAAAATAGAACTGCCACAAAATAGAACTCAGTGCGATGGAGCGCGTTTTGTTCTTCTGCATTTTCTAAAGTTTAGAAATTCTTTATCAGATAGTTCATATTTTTAAACGCTAGACAAGATTACCAGCTTCATTTTAAGTGGTAACTTGGTATAAAAATTTTCAGAACTAAGACCAAGAGCGCATGCTAAAACAACGTGCTCCGCCGCACAGAGTTATATTTTGTGCCAGTTCTATTCTACAGGAATTCTATTTTGTAGTTGTTCTATTTAGTGAAGTTTTAAATTACGGAGTTCTATCTTGTAGCGAGTTCTATTTTGTGGCAGTTTTATATTTTGCAGTTCTAAAATCGAGTACCCTCGTTCAGTCAATAAAAAAATTTAGACAATTTAAAAAACGGTACTTTTTAAAAATTTTTTCAGATCAGTTAGCTTCACAAAAAAAAGTGAGATCGCTCTGAACTTCTGGGTTACTGTAGAAAATTGATTACTGTAGTTTTTTGGCTATCTATAGGAGAGGATTACTGTAAGTCACAATGCTAAAATATTTAATTCCGCAATGGCTAAGAGAATCATTTTCGAAATTACTGCTCCATGAAAACATTTCTGGAGGAACAGTGAATTTTTTGATTTTTTCGCCCAAATTGCAGGTTTTCAAGGTACTGTAGTTAGACTACTGTAGATTCTAAGGTACTGTAGATGGTTGGGTTACTGTAGCCTAAAAAATGGAAGCGGTCCATCCACTATTGTCTTGAGTTACAATGAATTCAATAAATTTTTGAGAAACGGTAATTTTTCAAAAAAAAATTTATAAGTTAGGCTTTTTCTGGAAATTACTGTAGCTAGCCATATTACGGTAGTTTTTCGAGTTTTTGGGTACTGTAGGATGCTTTTTCAAGTTACGGTAGCTCAAGTGGGATACAGTAGGATTTATAGATTACTGTAGGCTTCTGGATTACTGTAGCTGTTGCTGTATGAAGGGTACTGTAGGTTCTCAGGTTACTGTATTAGCCCTACTGTAGTCATTCAAAATTACTGTATCAAGGCGACTGCCGTTTTCTAGTGTACTGTAGCTATTCATTCTACTTTAGGGTTACTGTAGGGTACCGTAGACGCTTAGACTACTATGCTCTTCAGATTACTGTACCCCTTAGATTACTGTAATCGCCTTCCAAAAACCCAAACTAACCTCTCTCAGCAACGAGTAAATAAACCCATAATCGACCTTATCCTGATAAGCTCTTCCATCAATATATTCCAAAATTTTAATCAGTTCCGTCGTTTGCTTAATTCCAGTGTACAAAAGATGCTTCTTCTCTTTTCGACACTCTTCTTTTTCTTTCAAAACTTCATTTTTATCATTGAGCTTTTTCCATGGAAGACCACCCGCAAGAATTAGATCGATAAGGAGATAGAACCAACTCTCACAATCATCTTTTGGTCCCATTTCACTGTTACGATGACACGCGAGTGACGCGAAACGGACTGTACCCTGGAAAAAAGCATTTTTTGAAAATTTAGATGGCCTAGCTTTTGAGTTGGTTGGCCTAGCTTTCGTTTAATACGAATTGATGGTCTAGTTTTAGAAAATTGTTGGCCTAGTTTTTCAGTCAGCGGTCTAATCGGTGAGCCGAGGGCTTCTGAATGCATGGCCTGACTTTTTCTGATAGAGATAAGTTGGTGACTTAGATTTTCATAGATGACCTACCTATTCAATAAGGTGGCCTAGCTTTCCAAACGCATGGCCTAGATTAACAGTCAAGGACTTTGCTTTTAACGTCGAACCTGGTGAGTTAGTTTTTTCCAATAGATGGCCTAACTTTCCAACTCTTTGAGATTGGTGGCCTAACTTCCATAATTAAGTGGACTAGTTTCCAAAATTTGGTGGTCCAACTTTCCAAATCTGGTGGCCTAACTTCCATAATTTGGTGGCCTAACTTATAAATAGTTGTGGCCTAGATTTCAACCTATTCAAAAAAGGGCGCTGAGAAAACCTAGGGCAGAACACCAGTCTATAAAGCTAGACCACTGAATGAAAATCTAGGCCATGAAGTAAGAATGCTGTCTAGTGGGAAGTTAGGCTATCTACAAAAAAACTAGGCCAACAATGACAAAAGTTAGGCCACCGACAAAAAACTAGGCCATCTAGTAGTCACTGGTGGCCTAGCTTTCCCAACCTGGCGGCCTAGGTTTCGAATCTTCCGCCAAACCACAAACCTTGAATCCAACAGCCTCCCGGGGCGTCTTCAACTCATTTTTTGCATTCAAAAACTTTCTCGAAATTCCAAAATCCAAAATATAAATCAAGTGTCGATTTGGTTCGAGTCCACACGCATAATTAGCCGGTTTCAAGTCTCGATGAATAAATCCAAGTTTATGAAGCTCTTCAACAGCCTCCAAACATTGACAAGCGACTCCGAGTCCCGTAGCATATGAGAATATCTTGTCGGCCCGTTCTGCTTTCAAATCTCCCAAACTCTTTCCGACTAAATCCATTACCAAAAAATAATAACCCTCTTTGACTCGTTTCCCGCGATCAACAATTTTGGCGAAATGTTTTCCATTGGCGACAATTTTCAAAATGGCAATTTCCATTTTAAGTTTCGAATGTTTCCGTTTTTCAATCATTTTCTCAACTTTCATTGCGTATTGTTTGCCTTTGGAATCTGATACCAAGAAAACAGCACCGAATCCTCCTTCGCCGAGTAGACGAACCACTGTGTACGCCCTTTTTGTACTGATGATTTCGTGGCCCTAAAATTTCAAAAATTTCAGAAAGAACTAGAACGTAAAACCTCTATTACAGAGGCACCCTTTATAGAACGGCACCTCTAATAAACCGGCACTTTGAACAGTAGAGCGGTGTAATTGAAACAACCAAAAAGTGAACTGGACTTTGTAGAGCGCCTGTTTTTTTTCGAAATGAGGGCCTAACTTTGAAACTTCATGGCCCAGCTTTTTCAACTCATGGCCTAGCTTTCCAGCCAGTGGCCTAGATTTACAACTGCCCTAATCACCCCAAAGTCATAAAGTTCAGGAAAAAATTCCGTTTCATTTTAATTTAAAGATTCTAAAATTTATCTTTTTTCTAATACGAACGATTCTCGGGCTAAAAGCTGTGAACTGTGTACGTACTGATGATTTTGTGGCCTTGCAAGAAATAAGATTTTAAAAAATGATGTGCATTTTTTAAAAGAATTTCTGGTATTCCATTCAGAGTACCTCTAATATAAGAGCAGTTACAGTAAACCCAAGTCGTTATCTAAATTTCAAAAGCTAAGAAAAGTTTTGCAGTTTCAGAATTAGTTTGACTGACAGCTACGGAAATTTCTACGTTTTTCCAAAAATATTCATATTGTACCCTTATGGTGATGGCCCTGAAACGGTGGCCTAACTTTAAAACTTCATTACCTAGCTTTCTCAACTTATGGCCTAGCTTTACAACTACCCTAACCTTTCGCAAAGTCATAAAATTCAGATAAATAGTCCGTTTTATTTTAATTTAAAACTTTCAAAATTATCTTTTTTCTAGTATGAATAATTCTTGGGCTAGAAGCTGTGCACTTGCTTTTTTTTTACAGCTTCTGGTATTCCATTTGGAGTGACTCTAATATAAGAGCAGCTATATCTACAGTAATCCTAGTCTAACTCTCAGAAGGTAAAATTTGCAGTTTGAAAAAATATTGCAGCTTCAACATTAGTTGAAGTGACAGCTCCCGAAATTCCTATACTTTTCGGAAAGTATTTGCTTTTGCGTTAAGATTACCCCTATTAATAGGGCACTATAATTTCACAGAAAGTTTTGTCTTCCAAATCGACAGAAATTTTTGAAAAAAAAATCCCGTTTCAGCTTAACTTTATCGAAAAAACTATTCTTGTAAATTTTGCTTTGTCAAAAAAGTGCTCTTTCAATGACAGAAAAAAATAATGACAGAGATGCCCTTCTAAGAAATAAAAAGTTGTTTCAAAACATTTTTCTGCAAACGTTATTCTTGTAGAATGTCTACATTTCCTCTATTACAAGTGCATGGAATGTCTACAGTAACCTATCTTAACATCGTTATCGAAAAGCACAGAGGAACTATTCGAAATCTCTGTTTCAAAGAGTCGACTAAGCAGAAGGACCAGAAATATGAAGAAATATCAGATCCCTGTTCGGTTTTACAGTATCTTAATTAAAAGAGCATTTTGAAGTTACAGTAACCCACGCTTTCACAGTACTGCAAACTGGTCAACAAATCTACAGAACTATCCGGTAAAAATTTTCAGTTTCAGTTGAAATTTATCAAAACTCTGTTTTTGTTATTTTTGATAGCAACGTGTTGTGCTCTTCTAATGAAGGTTTCGAGTTTCCAAATCTGCGCGCATGAAAAAAAACGCTCACAATCTCTTGCGCGGTCTTTAGTGGGAGGAAAATTGGAAGCGCTTCCCATGATGCTTCGAGGTCTGATTTCAAAGCTCCGCCCCTTTTTCTGTAAAGACTCCGCCCCTTTTTCCCTTCCCGAAACTTACAGGTTTGAACATCATCTCATCATCTTCTTCGTCCGACATTTTCGTCTTCTTCTTATTTCTTTTTGCCTCTTGATAGGTTTTTCACAAGAAAATAATGAATTGAAAAATTATCAATCGATAATTCTTTGGGCGAAAATAGCACCCGTGAAAAATCTATTTTTTCACGGTTTCTTAAAAATTTTGAAATTGAAATGTTTTTTTGAATTTTTGTTTGGTTGTTCAGGAATAGAGCGCATTTGCTGAGCTTTTTCGGAATTACAATAGAAAATTTAAAAAAAGACAGTTATTCCAGTTTCGTTCGATTTTCAAAAAAGTCACAAATATTCAAAATTTATTATAGAATTGGATCTAAATTTCCAATTTAAATAAAATTAAAGGCGGTAGGAGGTTTCAGAACCGTGTCTCTTATTAGAACTGTCCCGTATTGGAACCGTATCCCATCTCTGAACCACATCAGCACTGGCCCGTATCAGAACTGTACCGCATTAGAACTGAAAATTGTGCTGGATTCGCACTTTTCCTTTCTATCAAGAATCACTTTATCTTTGCAATCTCGATTGTGCAATAGTTAAGTGCATTCTTTCCTCCCACACAATCTATTTAATTGAATTCTGTCACTTTGTTGACAGTATATAAACCCTCTTGATTGTTATCATTTTATCTTTTCAATAAAGCATGTAGCTCACAAGAGCTTCAATATGGTGCATCGACGACTTTTCGTCTCGGTGTCACAATTCAGACCCGCGTGGCAGGGTGAACTACATGCTCCTACTACTTATTCATCTATTACCACTTCTGGATGTAAAAAACAGTCGACAAAGGGAAAATTTCGCCGGACTAAGAATTTGCATTCAGTGTCAACAAAATTTCAATGGGCAGCAGAGAAGCAGGTGGTAACAGACAGTTGGATAACAGACAGTGGTGGGCCAATTCAAATAGTTTCCATTGGATTGGTGAGGAAGATCAACTGGACACCAAGAATCCCAAGGGAGTGGTTAACCTTTCAAACGGAAAAGAAGGTACCACATGGTTGGAAAAAAAGTGGTTGTTCCAGAATTATTTGGACAAGGAAAAAAGTCCATTCAAGTATTATGAGCTTTCAGCTCAGCCAGCGGACAAATTTAGTTTTGGCCGATCAAGATCAACATTCAGTTCAATCAGTTCAACACTCCAGGAGTGCAACAAGAAACTAACTCAGGACAGTTCCAGACAACACAGCAGGGAATTTTTTCCGCCGGGAGCCTCTCTCCATGAGAGACCTTTGTCGAAGCAGAAGCGATGGACCGGAATAGTCAGGAAGTTGTCAATGACTATCAACATTTCAAGACACCTACATCAGTAAACGCTTTTCTACGGGAGAAAGCTTCAATCATGCAGGAAGATCGTCAAGAAGGTCAACATCAGCTAATTATCGAATAATGCTCATTTTATAATTACTTGTTTAAATCACCCTTTTCATCTTCTAAAGCCGGGAATGTGCTGGATTCGCACTTTTCCTTTCTATCAAGAATCACTTTATCTTTGCAATCTCGATTGTGCAATAGTTAAGTGCATTCTTTCCTCCCACACAATCTATTTAATTGAATTCTGTCACTTTGTTGACAGTATATAAACCCTCTTGATTGTTATCATTTTATCTTTTCAATAAAGCATGTAGCTCACAAGAGCTTCAATAAAAATGTTATTTTCACGTGGAAATTTTGCTGTTCTCATACCTGACAATTAACATTTGAAATCAAAGTTTCTTTTTAAAAGAAAACGCGCTCTACTGAGAACTTCTACGGATTGGCGATAGCGCGCATTTGCTGATTGAAAATAAAAAATTGTGAAAAAATATTTATTTTATTTCAGTTTCGTTCGGTTTTCAAATAATTTACATAGCATAAAAAGTTATTGTATGGATCTTTGAATGTGCGTTCTATCGGAATCAAAAATTTGAAAAAAAAAGTACAGTAGAGCGCACTTTCCTACTGACAACAAAGGCATTTTTTCACCGGGAAAAAAATTTAAAAAGTTCAGAAAAAAAATCCAAAATTCAAACAGAAATAATCCAATCGTACTCGGGAACTTCATCCTCTTCATCAATGCTATCTGAAACCTCTAATTGAAGGGCACCTCTAATACAAGAGCACTCACATAACCGTATATTCGCCAATTCGATGAATTTGAATACTTTTGTGCCATTTCTCAAGCCACACAACTCTTTGACGGAGATGGAACCCTGGAATTTTTGATTTTTTTTGGAAAAAAAGGGGCGGAGCTTAGATTACTGTACCTCAAAACATCTCTGATTTCCATTTTTGAATGAAACAATGCAGGAGATTTTGAGACTTCCATCCATCAGGGCCGCTTCGGAGATTCGGGGAAACTGGAAAAGGAAATTTTTAATGGAAGGGCACCTCATAAAATTTTCAGATATATTGAGAACATGGCATTATCTGTTCAAAAATAAAAATAAAAGTTTTCGATACCCTGCAGCTGAAACGGAATTTTTTTTTCAGAAATTTTGGAATTTTCGGAATACTGTAGAAATTTACGTTACTGTATTAATGTGGGTTACTGTAGCCATAGAAATAAAATTACTGTAGTCTCCAAAGTCATGAAGTTAAATAAAATTTTTGAATCCAATGATGAACTGACTGAAAAAGTTCGAAAAAATTTTCAGTCCAGGTTAAGCTGAAACAGTAGATTTTTTTTGTAAATTTGACGGTTTGATAATCTACAGTGCTCTTATATTAGAAATAGTAGAGTTCAGGTTGTCTGAAGAAACACTGCAGAATGTGAGGGCCGCTTCGATTAATTGAACAGTGAAACAGCAAGTTTTTTTTTGAAACCATTTCCGAAAACGTTCAGGGCTACTGTAGGTGAGTACATAGGCTACAGTAATGAGCTTACTGTAGATAAGGGAACTGGGAAAAGAAACCTTCAATAGAAAAGGCATCCAATAAAATTTTAAAAACTCCTAGCAGCTATATGATCAAAAATAACAAGAAAAGCTTTTTTGATATATTTGAGCTGAAACTGATTTTTTTTTCAAAAAATTTCTGTAATTTCCGGATACTGTAGAAGTTCAGGTTACTGTGTACGTGGGTTACTGTAGCCCTTAGGAAACTCTTCAAATGAAAGTACTGTATTCTCCAAAATCACGAGTTTAGCCAAAAAACCAAAATTACTGAAAAAGTTCAAAGAGTTTTTCACTCGAGATGAAGTTGAAACAGTACTTTTTTTTTTTGAAAATTTGACAAAATTATAGTCTACGGTGCTCTTATATTAGAGATAATAAAACTCAGCTAATAAGAAAAATACTACAAAATACCAACTACGTTTCACTCAATTGAACAGTGAAACAGCAATTTCTTTTTTTGAAAAACTTTGAAAACTTTCAGGATTACTGTATTCAAGTACACAGACTACAGTAAGCAGATTACTGTAGACAAGGAAACTGAAAGAAGAAACCTTTAATAGAAAGTCATAAAAAAAAACAAGGAAAGTTTTTGATACCCTGCAGCTGGAACGGAAGTTTTTTTCAAAAATTTCGTAATTTTGAGATGCTGTAGAAATTTAGGTTACTGTAGCCATAGGGAACTCTTTTAATTAAAGTACTCAACTTTGAAGAAATCACTGAAAAAGATCGGAAAAAGCTTTCAGTCAATGTAAAGCTGAAACCGTAGTTTTTTTTTTTGATAGTTCGGCGAAATTCTAATCCACGATGTTAAAGTCAAAAGTGCTGTAATATGAAAGATAGTAAAGCTTTGAGCTAATTGAGAACATACTACAGAATATCATCTCCGCTTCAGTCAATTGAACAGTGAAGCAGTTTTTTTTTGAAAATTTCTAAAAACTTTCAGGGTTACTGTAGGTAAGCGCACAGACTACAGTAATCATCTTACTGTAGATAAGCTTTTTTGATAAAAATAGTTTTGAAAATTGTCGTGATCAATCTATTGGAATAGCATATAAGTTTTTGGGAATTTTCTGTTCGCGAAACTTTGAAACTGGAATTATTTCGAAAATTTAACGATTTCTGTGAACTTTTTTTGTGGACCTTTCTAAAATTTCTAAAGACATTTATTACTGTAGATAAGTCGGTTACAGTAATCATCCCACTGGATGACCTTCTAATAAAGGTAGTTCAATACAGAATTTTGAGATGTTAAGAGCAAGTTATGCATTGCTTTTTCAAAATTTTTTTCCACTTCAACTAACTCAGAAACGGCATTTTTTTTAATTTCCCCAATTTTTTGGACTCTAGTTAAGATTACAGTACCTATCCATATTACTGTAATTTAATAGGCTACTGTAGATTTAGATGCCTTTATATTAGAGCCATATTTTTTTCCATACCTTAAAAATCTCGTTCATTTTCTCCACATCCTGACTTGCCGTCGTCTTCCGTTTCTGTGACTTGTGACGCATTGCTGATTTGCTGCATTTTCGACGGAATTCCATCTGAAATTCAGAGAAAAATTTGTGTTTCAAATGGAAATGAAAAAGTTTTGAATTTTTGAAGAGTTAATCATACGGTTGTACAATATGTCAAAAGTGATTGAGATAGCGTGAATGCGCAAGAGACGCAGAGAAAATATGTTTGTCTGCGTCTCTAACTCGAGGATACGAAATTCAAATTTCGAAGTTTGGAGCTAGTTCTGAACTAATATTGTCATTGAATAATGAATCGAAACAGGCATTTTTTTGCAATTCAAACATTTTTTTTCCCGTTTCGAAAGTTGTTAATAATTTGTTCACCAACTAATCAATTGATTTGATACACGCTTGATTTGATGTACACACTGACTGTAACTTATCTTATGAAAAAATGACTCATGTGATGCTCTTACGATAGAGGTTCGCAAAGCTTTTTTCTCCATAGAAATAACGTTTTCTGCTTTTTCACGTAAAATTCAATAACTTTCAAATATTTGAAAGCACCAATATGACAGATCCTGTTTTTCCAAAACTGCTATGCTAATCTTCAAAAGTGAATGTATCAATGGGTTAGTTTTAGACACTTCAAATGAATACTTTTAAAAAATTCCGAAGAATCACAGTTAGAAGTGAGTCTATTTAGAAATGCCATCTAACATGACTTACTGTCAAAAAAAAAGTTTGGGCAAGGAATTCGAAATTTTATTTTCGCGGGCGGTCCGCCCACTTCAACTGGAAACTTTAGAAATTGAAATTTAGCTTGCAGACGAAAATGGGGGTACCGTCCGCGAAAATAAAAATTTCAATTCCTTGCATAAGCTCTATTTTTTCAACAGTAGTTACATTTTTGTGCTGATTTCTTCCAAAATTCTGAACAGGCGTTTGAATTTATGCAAAATCAGTATATTTTTCCTGTTTCAATAGATTAATTTCAGGATTTTTCATATTTTTTATCATTGGTATCCTTGTTCAACTTTTCAAAGTGCCCCAGTATTTTTCTGAAACTCAAATCTCAAAAACAGCCCATCTCTTTTTAAAGGAAATTTCAAATTTTTGAAAAACGTCAATAAGTGTCATTGATTATTATCCGTTTCCTGTTTAAAGTGCTACTTGATCTTCGAAACTGCCATTTTTTTTCAATGAGCAGAGCTATAAAATTGTTTCACAGATTCAAAACTGGTTGATAATCTTTGAGGAAATATTCGGAACGATTTCACTCGAACTAGACTATTTCGAATTGATATTTTTCAAATAATTATTCATTAACTATTCAAGTCTTAAAGTTATTCTACATCCACTATAAGTGAAACTGTAAATTCTAAACGAGTCGCAAAAAATTTAGTTACTGCTGTTTCACAACAATTACAAACTTTTTCTAAAATTCGATAAGGTTAGTTATATTGGTCCTGTTGACTGGTTCTGAAAATTTGGAACTCTGTTTAGAACAACGTTTGATGATGTCTTAACTATAATTAAGAACTTTTTAGAATGGTCTGCTAGTATTTTTTTTTTCAAAGAACCACCGTTACAATTAAGTAATTCAGAAACCAGTCGGTTCACGCCGCCTACGGCGGCTAAACCTCCTGGCATCACCTAAAATAAGTGAATCCTAATGGAATTTGAATAGTCACGATTCGGCCGAAATTTGTTTTATCATAGAAGAGCAAAAACTGAACATTTTGTGAAAAACCCGCCTCAAAAAAGACTAACGAACAAAATCGGGTGTATCCTGTCCTTAATAAGAAGCGTGTCCCGCATCAGAACAATTATTTCGCGCAAAGTAGCTATGATTCGGGACAGTTCTGATGAGGAGGCGCTTCTGATTAGAGACACGGTTCTGATACAGCATAACCCCAATATCAGTGCCTACCCTTTCCAAAATATTGCAGGATCATAGCCCAAAGCCCTCGTAAAATCGAAAAGATCATTGCCTAATTGCCCCAAGATCCAGCGAAAAAAATTAGCCCGAACTTTCCATAACCTGGAAAAATCATAGCCCAAATTGTTTCGAAAACTGGCAAAACCCAAATCACTCCTAAATCTGGTAAAATCAGATCCGAAACCTCCGAAAAACAACCGTTAATAATATAGTCTGACATCCTGACGCTGAGCAAACTGTTGGGTGAGAATTTATGTCCCCAAACTTCAGCAAAAATATCAAAAAATCTTTCCTTTAGTTTCCTATTCTCTTCTCTTCTTCTTTTTCTCAAGTCCATGATCTCTACACTTTCTTCTGGAGATTTCAAAGCTTCTCTAGAAAATTGGTGAACTTCCTAGGGAAAGCTCTTACTGTAACTGACTCCCGTTTTTTATCTCAACCGCCCTGTTCTCTTCCATTCGCTTTGTGACGCCTGACGACGGGCAATGGCGGGGGGTCTCTCAATGCAGCAGCCGACATCTGACGGGTTCCGCGCGCCGCTATGCTTTCGATTAGAAAGCTCCGCCCACTCCCGTCGCGCAATTTCGCACGGCAACTCCAGAAAATTCGCTCCAGAAGGCTTCAAACTTTGAATTTTGAGACAAAAAAGATGACGGGCATCATCGCGTCAACCTTCTCTATCGATTAGTGAAAATTTCATAAAAATCGGTTCAGTAGGAGCTCCCCTAGGGCCAGCGCCGGACGAACAAACACACACACAGAATTTGTGTGGTAATAATAGTAAAGATACTACCCTTTGAAGCAATGTTTAGAATTATCGGCAAAAGGAATACTTATTTCAAAAATTCTTTACTATTTCAAGATGACTTTCAAACTTTTTGCACTTTTCAGAAAGTCGATCCTGTTGACTTTCGAAAAAAACACAAAAGATGTGAAAACTATTAACAAATACCCGAATGAGAACGGAGCCTTATCAGAATCACGAAACAAGATAATTTTTGGGCGTTTGGCTTCTTATAGGAACCCAGTTCTCTAGTTTTGATCGTGGCAATTCTGATCATCAACATGTTCGTTTACTCGTATACCGTAAAATTTCTAATAGAAGAACCCCCCTAATAGGAGAACACTTACAGGGTATGTTTGAAAAATAGAAGGACACCCTTCACTTGTTTTCTTTGGGAAATTCAACAAAACCCTTCGAAGTTTCAAAACATTGCAATAGAGAAGATTTGTTCTCTATTTTTATTACTTTTCCTAGCTTCTTTGTTGTTTCCGGTGAAAAGAGTTAGAATAAAACAAACAATTTAGTTCAAAAACTGTGCTAATTTCTAGCCTACCAGAACTTCGAAAAATACCTGTCACCTGTCATAGAAGGACACCAAAATATAGGGGTGGAGAGTAGAAGGGTGTCCCTCTATTACAGATTTTACGGTAATAGTTTTGTGTTATCATCAACCTCTAAATATGTTACCAAATTTTCAGAACAGTGGTACTATCAGTTAGAAAATGTATTATTAGTTACTACGAAGTATCACCACAGGAATCGGAAAACCCAAGCCGATTATAAACCACGCCCCAAATTGAGCGGGGCTTTGAAAGCCCCACTTTCATCCAGTTAGGGGCGTGGCTTGAATTGAAAACGCGCCGCACTTGCGCAGGGAACACCCTTTGTTTTACCTGATAATGAAAGCATTTTTGGCGCTTTTGAATCGAAATTTTCAAAATTTTGGAATTTTCTTTTGAAGTTTTTCCCGTTTCAACTTATTCGTAAATTATTCCAACTTTATCACAAGTTTGATTCTCCTTTTTGATATTTTCCATTATAATTACCTCCAAATGCAAATACTCCTCATTTTCTGGTCTCTTTGGCTTCTCTTTTTCTGATCGAATCAACAGAACATGAACTGCCAAATATGATCGATTCCGATCATAATGAAGTACAGCCTCCACAAATTTTCTGGGATCTCTGAAATCTCAAAAAATGTCTGAAAATCCCATTGAAAACCCGAAAAAAAACCCGAAACAAAAATATTAGTTTTATTGATTGATTCATATGGAAAATCCAGGGAGAAAAAAAAAGGAAAAGTTTGAATAAAAAAATGAAGGAAAAATATGAGGATGGGGACAAAGGGAGATCAAGGATTAGAAACAAACAAACGGGAGGATACGGTAGGACAAACAGAGGGAAAATGCAAGTGCGCTCTATTGATAATTTTGAGAATTCAGTATCATCTAGTGATAATATCATCTACAGGGCTACAGTAACCCTTCGCACTCAAAATTGTCAATAGAGCGCATTTAAAAAACAAAGTATTGCAAATGCGCTCTATGGATAATGTTCGGATTATCAATGGAGCGCATTTGCAGTAGGACAATATGCAAAACGCGCTCTATTGACAATATCGGGTCTTCAGGGTTACTGTAACTTATTGAAGACTATAGTAGCCCTTCCAAGTGTCAATAGAGCGCACCTGCAGCCAGACATAATGTAATTGCGCTCTATTGATAATTTCGGCATTTTAAAGGCACATAGCAGTCTCTAGGTACCTACAGTAACTCTCAAATCCCCAAAATTGCCAATAGAGCACACTTTCCACTCTACACAACGCAATTCCGCTTCACTGAGAGATTATCAATGGAGCGCATTTGTAATATTTAACACATGCTCAACTGAAAAGTGGGTACTGTAGCCTCGCTTTGACGGCGAAGTTTTCCTGACCTTCTCGATCCTTCGAATGCACTTCGACGACGTTCCACGGTTGGAATTTGGATTGTCTGGAAATTGGAAAAATAATTACAGTTTCAAAAATTTTCAAAAATTTGAGTCGAAAATAAGATATTGATTTTCAGATGTTGAATTTCGGAAAGCTCCGCCCACTTTAGCCACGCCCACTTGAGGTTGAACCAGTCTAGAACAAATAACAGAAACAAGTTTTCAGTTTTAGTGGAAACTTAAATTGAGTCAGTTTTACTGGTTTAGCAATATGTTTTTCCATCAGCCTATACTTGCAGTATTGAAGCTCCGCCTACTTAAGCTCCGCCCACTCTAATTTCTCATTTGACTGGGCTAATGCTGGGCTAATCTAAAACAAATAGAACAACTCCACCTATTTTGGCCACGCTCATTCAAACTCCGCCTACTTATTGTGGAAGAATTGATAAAAGTTTTCAGTTTCAGTAAAAACTCAAAATGAGACCCTCACACGGATTTAATAATTTTATGGCTTTTTCTATCTGTCTATCTTCTTGAAGCTCCGCCTACTTAAGCTCCGCCCACTTTAAAACCCGACTTAACTGGGTTCATCCTCGAAAATGTTATGGAAAAGGGGAAAAATTTCACTGTTACAAAAAAACACATTGAAATAAATGGTATAGTTTCAAAGTAATTACATTCATGTTTTGTAAGCTCCGCCCACTCGGATAAAAAACCAACATTTACGGTTTCACTGAATTTATAGTCGCAAGATCATAACTTTTAAAACTATTTCAGCTCTTACAGTAGTTTGAAACATGGATAATTTTATGAACTAAACCAAAAAAATTCGTTTTTTTTTTCGGTTTTCGATAAAAAAAGGTATTTAATATGTATAGATTTTACATATTGGCGAGATTTTCACAAAAAAGGCAATAATTTTACAGTTTCAGCAAACGATTAGAGAAAAATAATCTTAATATTATGATATTAATGAGCAATTGTGTATGGATTCTGAATTGTTTTTGAAGCTCAAGCTTGATTTTTTGGCTTCATGTGCAAATTGAGATAACTTTTCGAAATCTAGGAAGATCACTTCATTGGTTCACCCAATTATCAATTCAAAATTATGATAAACAAGGGAAAAGGTTACCGTTCCGAGAAAAGTACGAACCAATAACTAATTTTGTTTAAACAGTGAGGCGTAGTTTGACAAAACAAAAATTGCACTTTCACCCATTAAGGGGCGTGGCTTAAACCAAATTCAAAAACAAAGTTTACACGTACAATCGCCCGATTGACAATTTTTTAATGGTAGCTTCACTTTCAGCAAATAAGACAGTGTCAAAAATGATTAACTGTTTCAGAAATGAAAAATAAGAAACATCAGTTTACAATTTTCGATGTGTCCGTCTGATACATTTTATTTATCGAACATGATTTCCTGGCTTTTCGACAATTAAACCAACTTGTAACAACTTTTAGAAACTCTTCGTTGTTTCACTCTGTTATCAATTACCATTTCGAGAAAAAATCAAAATAATAATCAATTTTGTTGCAAAAATGTGTTGTATAAAAACGCTGTCCAAACGCTTCACAAGGGAACCTTTTAAGTGGACTTTGTAATTTGCATATTCTACAAATACAGATTGATAGAGGATCTTTTGAAATGTATATACCCGTTTTCAAAATCTGCTTTTGAAGATTTTGAAGTTGTGAAAATTAGGTCCGAAAATGTGCACTTTTTACCACTGAATTTTTACCTTCAACACATGAGAAATGACCGAAGCAACGTGAGGATACCCCCGTGAACATGGTGTTCCTTAATATCTGTTTGAAGCAGCGAGGATTCGGCGCAGTGGTAGTGTTCTAGAACAGTAATACTGTTGGTGTGAGTACGAACCTTTTTGTGGCAATTTTTTTTTGTTTTTCATTATGCATATTCCACATGACCTATTTTACCTAATTTTCCATTTTCAGGCTTGTTTGATCATTTTTCTCGTCAGTATGAACACATACAATACAAAAACCCAGTTTTATGAGACTTTGACTTTTCGAAACGAAGTACCATAGCTCCATGAGAGATGATTGCTTTTTCAAATTCATTTCTTCCGAAACTTGTTTGCGCTGCAAATGGAATCAACTATTCAGTGCGTTCGTTTTGTGGGTTCATATGAGTAAAAGATAAAAGATAAAAGTAGATGGCCAAACGGCTAACAGTCTCTTAACATTCCAGTTTATTGATATGACCTTCCAAAGGGATGATGAATATTTCATCTCAAAAAGTGAAAATCTCAAAAATCTGGGTTTTCTGGGTAAAATCTGTTTTGTATTGTATGTGTTCGAACTGACGAGAAAAATGATTAAACAAGCCTGAAAATGGAAAATTAGGTAAAATAGGTCATGTGGAATATGCATAATGAAAAACAAAAAAAAATTGCCACAAAAAGGTTCGTACTCACACCAACAGTATTACTGTTCTAGAACACTACCACTGCGCCGAATCCTCGCTGCTTCAAACAGATATTAAGGAACACCATGTTCACGGGGGTATTCTCACGTTGCTTCGGTCATTTCTCATGTGTTGAAGGTAAAAATTCAGTGGTAAAAAGTGCACATTTTCGGACCTAATTTTCACAACTTCAAAATCTTCAAAAGCAGATTTTGAAAACGGGTATATACATTTCAAAAGATCCTCTATCAATCTGTATTTGTAGAATATGCAAATTACAAAGTCCACTTAAAAGGTTCCCTTGTCAGTCAAATAAACCTAATCGAGACTTTTTTGAAAGTAATTTTTTCCGAACTTTATTTTGGTATCAGTACGGTTGCTCCAGCGTCAAAAAATAAAAATTATAATATGTGATTTTCAGACTGGGAAGCTATCCCATTTTTATCAGATTCAACGGGTTTGAAGTTTTCTTTTTTTTTCATACGAGGTTTCACCCACAAGCATCGGAAAACCCGTGCGGCAAGCCAATTTTAAACCACGCCCCTTAAGTGGGCGGAGCCTTGAAAGCCACGAATTGCACTTTCCCCAATGGGAGGCATGGTTTAAACCGGATGTGCAAAATTAGACGTCATTACTAATGCAAATTCATTTGAAAAAATATCAACTGTTGCAAAGAATTGTTTTAAAAAAAGTGCTAGTTCCGATCATTAAATGCACTATTCCGAATTCTAAATTCTACTTTGATCGAAGGAATACAAATGCAAACTGTCTCCGCCTAATACTTATACACTGAAATCGTGAAAATAGTGAATTTTCTTTTTTTTTTGTGGGCGTAAAATAGGCGCTCCGCGGGCAACTAGTCGATATGACCGAGAAAAGAAGGTGGAAGAGTCGGAGACTCGGCCAGCGATAAGTTACCGTGAGGCGGACTATAGTGGTGAATTCTGTTCTCCAAGATGTTTTTTCGAAATATCACAGGTGCAGTAGTCAATTTTTCATGGAATATTTAGCAAAATTTTTTTGAATGGTCCAATGTAAAAAGTGAAAAACTGTTTCAGGAATGAACGTTGAGAAACGGAGATTTTATTTTTCGATAGATATGAATAATAATTGCTTCATTGAACATGATTTTTTTGGCTTCTCAGGAACAAAATAAACGACTTCTGATGACTTTTCGAATCTCAGTTTCCTATTAGAATTTCACCGATTATCAATCCAAAGCTTGCGAAATACGAGGAAAAAATTACCGTTTCGGGAAGAGTTCAACCCAACAATCGGATTAAATTTATCAATAATACATATTTTTTATTTATTGAAAAAAAATAATTTCACGAAACACCGTGAAACCTTTATTAGTAGTGCATGCACCACTATTTTTCAATCTTTTCATCCGGGGGCACCACTATTAGAGAGGCCCCAGTTCAAGTTAAGGACATTTTTAAGTCCAATATTCTTGAATTTAAAGTCGGCAAGTCGAAAATTTAAGAAAAAAAATCATTTAAAAAATGGGCGCATCACTATTAGAGGGGCACCTTTATTAAAAGGGCACTACTAATACAGGTTTTACGGGACTTCAGTTATAAAAAATAATGTTTTAACAAAAGCATTTACGGGACGGATTCAACAGACTTGTCACTAAGAAACCAGTTGTGAATAGATTCTCAAAATAGGTGGAGCTTCGGTGGGCGGAGTTTCTCGGGGGAAGCCTCAGAATCTTTCTCAAGGTACAGTACTTTTGTTAGGGATTCTATATTCACATCTTGAAGTACATAATAGTTTTTTCAAAATTAATTTTTGGTTTTTCAAAAAATATTTTTTTAAGAATCACTATCACCGAAAAAATAATTTTTCAACTAATATTTTCAGAAACAGTGATTTTTTAAAAACTGTTTTTCTTCAGATTTTTTCTTGGATTCATTTTACTCACTAGACATGAACGAAAAAGAAAATTTTGAATCCGGAAGACGGAAGTCGGAAGATTATTCAAAATTCCGGAAGGCGGAAAGAAAGTGCTCAAAACTGCTTCAGTTAGAAAAAAAAACTTGTTTTTGTGGCATGAAATCAAAACTTTTTGAACAAAAACGTAGTTTGACGTTTAACCAAGTACGTTTGAGAGCGCTAAAAACCGATTTGAAAAGTTAAAAAATCAAAATTTTTGCCCGAGATTCCGTTTTTCCAATACGCCAAACCATCTGGAAATTCGGAAGACGGAACAATTTTCGAAAATCCGGAAGTCGGAAGACGGAATTCCGCTCATGTCTGATATAGATTGTCAAATTGGCAAGATTTCCAATAAAAAGAAAAGAAATAATTTTACAGTTTCAGCAAAAGATTAGGAAAAAAAATACTCTTAATGTTATAATGTTCTTGTGTTGAGGTGCAATCTCTTCTTCATTTTTATTATTCGAAGTATTCTATGCAAATAGATTTGAAACAACCCAGCTGTTAGAATTCATTAATGCACCATTTCAAGTTCTACTTTTTTATTAGATTTGGTCAGGAATGACGAGGAACTGGCGATTCTGGGCGCCAGTGTATGGGTTTGCGTTTTTGCTTTAAGGAATAGCTACAAAATCGCGTTTTTCTTCAAAATTACAACATTTGCTCACTGAATTCGAATGCAAGTTGAAAAATGATTCAAAATCATTTGAAAAGTTTCAGAAACAGTGATTGCACATTGTTCAATATGGTTTGCGATGTTTGGCCATTTCAGCATAATTTATTCGAATCGTCTAGTGTCAAAAGTAAACAACTGTTTCAGGAATGAAAGTTGAGAAACAGTGATATAATGGATATTGTTCCATCATTTTTATTCCTTCATTGAAAATAACACTATCACCGAAAAAATAATGTTTCAACTTAATATTTTCCGAAACGGTGATTTTTTAAAATTGTTGATCCGATTCGCTCTTCAATTCATTATACTCACCGAATCTTCTGGAACACCAGTCAATGGAGTACTGGACATTGGACGTGGTGCTGGACTTCCGATTGGTTCTCTGTAAAGTGAAAGTATTAGGATCACAGGACGACCTGTATTAGTGTGGCATGCAATACTAATAAGGCACAAAAAAGGTTCTTTACCTTGGATGAAGAGCACGAAGAGAGTCATTTGGAGCTGGAGAGTTGATGGACATGTTGGCTGAAAGTTTGGAAATTTGGAAAGGCGCTAATTTTAAATTTTTTTCCCAATTGCTTTAAAAAATGGAGTACGCATGACTGGACTACTATTGGATCTCACAAGGAGAGTTTATGAAATTTGGGAAACAGGGAAAAAAGAGCGCCAAACTTGAAAAAAATTTCCCTGTTTTTGAATTTTTCAAAATCAGTTTGAACACAATATGATTGATAGGCAATCAATAAAAAAAAATGTGAAAAAAATCGCGCTAAATTCTAAATTTTTGAAATTTTCTTATGGAATTGTGCTCGATTATCGGGAAAATCTTAAATAACCCGGGGGAAGCAGAAAGCTGAAAATTTCTTCTACAATATGAAAAAACTCGGTTTCAAAATTGTTACAAGAAAATTGAAATAGTGAATTCACATGGTCAACTGATTATTCTGCATTGTGATATGCGCGCCAAATTTTAAAAATTTCGAAATTCCGGTTCACAATTTTCTCAAAAAAGAGCTTTGATGAGCAAAAATTGATGAGCACCTAAGAATAATCTAAAAATTTGAAGAGGAAAATCAAAAATTGTATTTTTTTCTTGGAGTTATGTTTGGCTATTGTGATAGTCACAGTGAAAAAAGCGCGCCGAGTTCAAACTTTCTAGAAATTTCAAAAAATTCCGGCCTCTAAATTGAAAAAAAATTTCGGTTTCAAAGTTTATACAAGGAAACTGGATTAGTAACATCATATAATCCGATGATCTTTTTAAGATTGATATGAAAAAATTTCCAGAATAAAAAAACGATTTTTTCAGAATTACAAAAAATTTGTTTCAAAATTCCCGTTTTCCAGGTAAAATTGATAATTTATAGTAAAAATCATAAAATTAGCGTTGAACAACACATGATTTCCATTTGGTGGCCTAGAAACCTCTGATGGCCGAACTTTTGCAAAAACGCTCTTTTTTTTTGCTAAATTTACAATTTTCGACATTTATCGGACGCGAGTTGGGTATTTGCTTGCTGAAGAAAATTTTTTTACAATATCAAGAAAAAGGTAAAACCAGATTTTTCAAAAGTTTGGCCATCGGAGGTTTTTAGGTCATCAAAATAGCGGTTTTCACGATTTTGCCGAAGAAATGCTAATTTTAGGTCAAATAAAGAATCGAATTCGAAAAAATATGAGCTTTTTCTGAAAAATAAAATCTGTTTCACTCTCATCACAGTAAGATTTACCTAACAAAATCACATGATTTTATCATAAATGCGTTATTATTTAAAGTCAATTTTTTTTAACTCACAAGAATTAGCGGATGAGAAACTTCTTGGACTTCTTGGTGATGGGGATCCTCCCCAGAATTTCGGTGACATATTTGAATTGCCGCCAGCCGATTGAATATTTCCTGGAGCTTCATCCGGTACACTCAAATAATTGGTTTGAATTGCAGGAAGAGTCAGATTACGTTTGTATGGAGCTTTTCCTGGAAAATGAAAATTAGAAAACTTTTGGAGATGAAAAGTTTCAGACTGTTTTGAAACATAATTTTATTTTTTTTTAAATTGGCGACTTTGTTTTTTATAAAAATTGAGCTCGATCCAAAACTCCGCCCACTCAAGCTCCGCCCATTCCACAACCTTTGGAGGAAACAGCTCTAGATATGTTTTATGAGAAATAAACAGATACCAAACTACCAGATTTAATAAAATTAAGAAAATATCGAAGACTTTTTGAAAGTGAAATTTTTTTGCAATGAGATTCAAAAACTTCTCCGCCTCCAATAGGTCTCTAATTAAACGGCACCTTTAACATAGCGGCACTTGGGCAGGGACTCATGAAAACTTATTAGTCTATGTTTTTTTGCCAATACCAATCTATCAGTTTCAAAAACTATATGAAAATATCGAGGACAGTTTGAAACTGAAGTTTTTTACAAGAATTTCAAATGTTCTTTCCGCCTCCAATTGACCTCTAATATAGCGGCACTAACAAGGCACGGACTTGAGCAAGTTTCTACGATATGCTTTGAAAGGTTTCAGGCAAATTTTGAAAAACTACAACCAAATTAATAATTATTGTGCAAGGAATTCAAATGTTTCTTTTCGCGGGTGGTCCGCCCACTTTCACTTTGCACTGCGTAAAATCAAAAATAGCTTGGAGATCAAAAAAGGCGGACCGCCTGCGAAAATAATAATTTGAATTCCTTGCACAACAATTATTAATTTGACAATAATGCTTTTTTTTGAAAAAAGTGGGGACTTCAAAAAGATTTCCACGAAGTTATGAACTCATTTGAAGCTCCGCCCACTCAGGCTCCACTCAGGCTCTCCACAAACTTCGACAAATGCCACTCGAGATAATTTCTTTACCTATAAAGTAATCAGATTTTGGAAAGTTACGAAGATATCAAAGACGTTTTGAAACTGGAAATTTTTCCACAAAAAGTTGAAAATTGTCTCCATTTTTTATCGATTTTTGCTACGCAACCTTCGGTGGAAATCTCTTCTTTTTTCTAAGCCCCGCCCACTTTTTGATGGAAAAGCGGGTTTAAAAAAAGTCAGTTTCAAAAAGATTTTTGAATATTCAAATCTTTTTCAGAATTTCATTGTTCTGTTTGGCTAACCGCACTGTTAAATATATTCATGAGAACTTCTGAGTACGATAAGCTCCGCCCCTTTACTACATTTCTCAAAAAACATCGAAAAAACGTCAGTTACAGAGAAATTTCAAAAATTTGAAAGATATTGATAAGTTAATTGACGCCATAGGATTTCAACCATGTTATCGAAAACTGAAAAGCTCCGCCCCTTTTTTCAGATTTGAAAATTCTAGACTTTTTCGAACTAAACTGGCAACGTATTTGAAGGATTTGGAAAGGTGAGGGTAATTCAATACAAAATTGATATATTTTTGAACTTGAAAATTTAATTAGGAAAACTTGAAAACGAGAAAATTTCTACGAAAATGTCGCATTTTCATCATTTTTGAAGATTTTCACTATCTGTTAACACGCTCGTTTTCTGAAACTTCGTCTATTTTTTATGACATCTTCGATTTGGGAAACAACTTTTCAAAAAAAAAAAAACTCAGTTTCAAATAATTTTCAGAGGCCATATTAAAGGGGGAGGGAAGTATTCAAAAAAGTGTTAATGTTTTTATATGAATCGACGCAGAATTTTGGGCGGAAGAACTTTCCAGTTGAACGTTTTTTCTGAAAATGCCTCTGAAGGCAGATATCGGCTTTCAGAAAAGTAATTGTAGTACTTACTCTGTGCTCTTTTTCCTCTTATTCCAAATGAAAAAAGTTTCTCTGTGCTCGAAATTAGCATTCACGCCATTATTTCAGTAGTTTTACTATTTTCACGAGCACAGAGAAACTTTTTTCATTTGGAATAAGAGGAAAAAGAGCACAGAGTAAGTACTACAATTACTTTTCTGAAAGCCGATATCTGCCTTCAGAGGCATTTTCAGAAAAAACGTTCAACTGGAAAGTTCTTCCGCCCAAAATTCTGCGTCGATTCATATAAAAACATTAACACTTTTTTGAATACTTCCCTCCCCCTTTAATGAACATTTTCTTTTTAAAAAACCAGTACAAATTCATTTTCCGGAAAATGAATTAGCACTGGTTTTCCAAAAAGAAAATGTTCATGAATATCACCTCAGATTAAAAAAAATGAATTCTGAATATTAATCGTTTGATCGGACGTAGACACTTTCGAGTATATTTGTGTATATTATATTTTACAGTTTCATAAGCTTCGCCTCTTTTTTTCGGAGTTTCTTGAAGGAGTTTCAATAAGACTGAATATTTCACAAAGTTAAGAAAAGTTCTCTCTCCGGACCGAGGTCCAGCCTCTTGGGCACTGTACAGTTTTCAGTCAAAGTACTTCGAATCGATTGATATTTCATATAGTGAACACATAACAACTTCTAAGACGTTTGGTATACATTTCATTAGGCTCCGCCCACTAACTACAGTAATCCTTCGAAAAAATAAATTTTTTTCCTGTAAATGGTAAGGCCCAAATTTGAACGGGAATTGATAGAGAGTACTTATTTGAGTATTTTTCGACACTTAACAAAATTCTAACTCCTCGTGTTTACTAAAAAAAATTTCAATTTTTCGAAAAATTGTCCATTTTTTTCAGTTTTTTGGCTCTAGCGCTTCACACAGGGCCTGATCCACTGAGATCTCGCCGGATTATTAATCCTTGCAAAATTTGCTACCGATATGCTATATTTCAAAAAAAATCGGAGGTTCCCATTTTTTTTTATTTCTCGATTTGTAACCACACTTTGACATTTTTCCCTGAGAACATGCGGTGTTTTTCTATATATTTTTTTCTAAAGGTTTGTTTTTTTAATAGTTCTCTTTTTCCATGCAATTGGTTTGTATTTGAAGATTTTTGGTCATATGACAAAGCTTTTAACCTTCCTTTTACCACCGAACCGCCCGTTTCGCCACAGTACACTATACTCAGCAGTTTCTCGATTCTAACGCGGCGGGCAAGCTCAATTCACAAAAAGTGACGCCGGATTACTTTTCTACGCACAATTTGCCTTTGATTCAACATAATTACAAAAAGAAATTGGAGACCACTTTTGAAAAATTTTACAATTTGTCTACTGCGTTATGCTTGGCTATACGCAAAACCCTCTATTTTCATTGACGACTGCAAACACAATCTCATCACTTCATGAAAAGTTATTGTGTTATTTCAAAGGTTATTTTCCATTATCTGGAACACACAGTTCGTTTTGTTTTTATTTGTTTTACGCTTTTTCCAATTTTTGTTTGTTTAATGCGGTGCCAGAGAGAAGAGTAAACATCTTGACTTTCTTGGTGTCATTTTTCCTTTATTAGACAATGGTAAAGTTAATTAATCGGGAGAAAAATTTGATCAAAGTTTTCAAGTACAGCATCGAAGAACTCGTCAAAATCATTCCAGAACTCTTCCGACCTCATAAAGCTAATCAATCCAGACTCAGGATGCTCTTCTTCTGCCTCGACGTATTCTGGGGTTGATGCTTGTGTGGTGGACCGATGACTGCGCATGTGCCTTTGTCTATGCGAATGGGACCTTCGCAAATGCCTACGAGTTTTTGTGCTAGAAAGTGTAGTAGTGCTGGTGGAGCTTGCAAGCACATGTCTTCTTCTGTCTGCTTCCCTTGAGAAGAAGCCAGCGATTTGACGAGCATCCAATAATTCATCGGCAGTGAATTGCTTCGAAGTTCTCATCAATTCAGACACTACGATAGGGTTCATCGGTTTTTTGCTTTGAGCTCCTTCGTTGAAACGGTCCACCAAATAATCGACCACTTTTTTCCCGAATGTTTTTCTTGTCCTTTTCTCTGGCAAAGCCCATCCAGCTTGAAGTCTGTCTTCGTTCTTTGTCTCTGCCATTTTTTTCACGGCCACCTCTACAACCGGACAAATGTCAGCAGCATTTGCTTTTTCAAGATTTTGAGCAAAGAGATTCAATGCATAGTCTCTTTCAGTGAACCGTTCTGGAGCTTTGTTGTGTTTTCCTCTCAGCATGTGCTTTTCCAAGTTAGAATATTTCAAAAACGTTGAGGAGCATCCCTGCTCTGGGCACGAATACAATCCTTCGTGTGCATTGGTTGGGACAGATTCTTGAACAATAGGAGAAACTTCATCCGGTTCCTTTAAACACTTTGACGTGGAACATTTTGGGTAGTACCAAAAACTAGTCTTCAAGCCCTTTTGTACTGCATCTCTTTCTGCACTTCTCAATACATCTGAATCAATCTTTGAAGCAAGAAAACCAGCTTCATCGCCAAAGGCTACTGTTCCTTTTATTGGTTTCAAGTTTGACTTTTCCACAAATGTTCCTACTCCGATTACTCCATACTTTCTTGCTCGTATTCCATTATCTTCGACTACGAAATAGTTCAGAGTTGATATTCCTTTCCAGTCCGTTTTACCATCTTCAGTTACAGTTACTCCGCCATGGTATACTGATACTCCGTTGGGAGGATTTTCTTTGAGAGCTTTGAAGAAGTCCTTCGAAGTTGTCACGTCGTTTCCTTTGTTGATATACTCCTTTACTTTTCTTTTCACTCGATTGGCATCTCTATCGCTCGAACTTTTTCCGTTTTGTGCCTCCGAAAAGGTGTACGAGCCAATAGACATTCCTGTTGTTTGCATTAGCCAATGAAGAGAGCCGATAGTAGATGCCGAGTGGTAAGCCCCTGAAAGCAAACAAAAAATCAAAACTATTCCTCTCCCTACGCTCACTCACCAGCATTGTCCGATCGAAGAAAGACCTTTTTTATGCCAACCTTTTTCAACTCTGGCAAGAAGTGAGACAGTGTGAGGACGACCAGTTTGTTGTCCTGAATTCTTATTGTTTATTTGCACGTCGCTAGTTTATGTTCAGTCATACCTGTGTTACAGATCCTTCATAAATATGCACGAAACTATGTTGTGCAAAAACATCTCCGACTCTCGCTGTGATATGAGAAATATGATAACTTATACCCTTCTTACCAAAGTAATCACTCTGTTTCTCCCGATGCCACTTCGGGAGAAACTTTTGAGCAAAATCTAAGGTAAGAAGGGCTTCGTTATCTTGAAGATCGGCCGTTATGTTTCTTCTTTCTTCATTTGTCACAGCTGCCCGTAGCAAATGTTTCTTCATCTCAAAAATATGTTTCTTGTATTTCTTAATCAGTTCCAGTTCTTCTTCGTGCTTCATTAGCATTAGCTTGTTTGCATCTTTACTTTTTTTTTCTTCTGCAACAAACTCTTTTGCGTGAGCCTCGATGGTTTCCAAAATTTGTTTCATCTGTTCACATCTGTCACAGCGTAAATCATGAACATGAGCGTCTGATCCACTGGAGCATGGCTTTGCTAGCTTCGTGTCCTCAGCATCACTCAAAGCAAACGTCGCACAATGATCTGCAATGCGGCTCACGTTCTTGACGTGCAACCTGTAATCGGTTCTCAGGTATTGAGCTGCTTGAAACAATTCTTTTTTCATCTCCTTAACAACTTCGGCATCGAACAATCCAAGTCCCTTCCAATAATCCAAAATTTCATGGAGCCCATCAAAACTCTGGAAATAATTTATTGCTGTTTTCCTACATTCCGAGTTCTGATTGATTTACCTCCATTCCAGAAGCTATAAAATAGTCCACACATGTTGTTGCAACCCGTTTGGAAGCGGCACAAACTTTCAACATTTTATACATTGTAGATGTTCCAAGGAGAAGATCTGGCCGTTTATTGTCCTGAATAACTAAGTCACAGAAGAAACACATCACTTTTACCTCGCAAATTGTTTTATACATTTCTATAATTTCGGTTGCTGTTTGTTGCCGAATAGAGTTTGGAATATCAAACTTGGAACCACTTGAAAGTTCAACTTTTCGAACTCCGTAGGGAAGCCCTATTAAGACAGTTGGGCTGAAAAATAATGTAGGATAGAAGGGAGTAAAAGACGCTTGCCTGGTAATAAACTGAACGAATGCCTCAACAGCATCTCTGTTGTACTTTTCCAAGACTGTTTCTTTGATAACATGTTTGCTTCTATCTCTTCGAGCAAATCGTTTAGCTTTTTGGTACATATATTCACTGAAAAAAATTATATAGGAATAGCATTGGGGGTTGAAATATTTACCTCAAACCTGGAATATACTTCTCAACTTTCAAGTATGACACTGAGTTCGCAACAAGTGATAAAATTACGATTCGACTGTTTCTGTCTTCGGAAGCAAAATAGTTTGCTGATATCTCGTTCATGATAGCCTCCAAATCAGCAGAAGAACCGGATGTCCATGAATCCACATGAGCGATCTTTCGTTCTACTATCTTTTTGAACTCTTCTGTGTTGTCCGGAACCATGATAGACAACATAGAATCAAATAAATGTCTTGCAGCACTAGCTTTTCTTTCTCTGGTCGTGACTTGCATCAAACTCCACGGGCTTGTCGAACATGCTCTTGATATTCCAGAACTTGCCGCGAATTTCCTGAAGTCTCTTTTCGTAGGATCAGCGTGATAATCGTATGGAAAATAATGTTGTTCTAAAGTACACTGGTCATCTTCTGAAGCGCCACTGTTGTCAATCTCATATCGAGGTTTCTTTGGAGAGGGAGGAACGGCGAGCGGAAAGAGTTTGCCGACAAAATCTTGGTGTTTTTTGCAGATCGCTGAAATATTTGGTTCAACCGGTTTGAATTTTGATTCTTACGTATTCCTGGATGTACTAAAATATTCTTCTCTTTCAGGATCGCATTCGCTTCACTGATGGTCAATGGTCGTAAATGGGTAGTTGTCCGATGATCATGAGAAAATCCTAATCCTTCTGGCATTGAGCAGGCGAATGTTTTTCCGTGACTCATTTTTCGTCGATACACATGCTTATCAAGAAAAGACCACGTAATACTCCATTGCAGAAGAAGCTCATCGGCATGATGAGAACATATTTTGACATTTTTCCACTGCGCGAGAACTTTCGAATCGGTGAAATCTAACTCACACAGTCCCGCTCCTCGACAGAGGAGAAGAGCTAATGGATGTTCGCTACTGATTGACGGACTTTCATACTTGGACGCAACTTCATCCATACTGAAAAACATTTTTAAAAATTTTCTCTTACCTCTATGATAACCTCATCTCACTGCCTGAACAG
The DNA here is from genome assembly GCA_963572265.1 of Caenorhabditis doughertyi. Lineage (NCBI taxonomy): Eukaryota > Metazoa > Nematoda > Chromadorea > Rhabditida > Rhabditidae > Caenorhabditis > Caenorhabditis doughertyi. The sequence continues at coordinate 7,295,897 of OY751553.1, read as the reverse complement.
GACTCGCTTACAACAGACTTTTCTGGCCGGGGTTGATTTTCCAAAGGATTTTTACGAGGTGTCGAAAAATAGCAGTTATTTCCGCTTTCATCAGTGTTGTTTGCTGGAAGAGTTCTGTTTGATGAATGAGTGTTGTTCGCTGAATGAGCTGACATCTGTAATAAAAATTCAGTAGATGCCTGATCGAAGTAACAAACCTGTCTTCCTCGTTCCACTGGTACTGAGAGTATCAGAGATGTTCCTATAAGGAAAGGTAACACCGCGTTTAGCATTTTTCAATCTGCAAAAAAAGTTAGTATTAGGTAAGTACGGAAACCAGTCTATAAACAAAGAATATTCGAGGTATCCAAAATCCACGACTGAACGATCTCTGCAATTTTTTCCAGCCTTTATATATCTTCTGTAATCCAGTAATACCTGCCCTGATTGACCAAAAACAACTTTGGCACGACCAACACAAACAATCAAGCGGAAAGCAAACTTGGTTCCAGTCTGCCCATACTTCATAGTGCTTCTCCTGGCACCGCGATAAATAAATAAAAGTTAGAAAAACGTAGAACAAACAAAAACAAAATGTATAGTGAATTCCATATAATGGAAAAAGCGTCAAAAATAACGCAATAATCATTAATAAACCGCGTTTGCAGTCGTCAATGAAAATAGAGGGTTTTGCGTATAGCCAAGCATAACGCAGTAGACAAATTGTAAAATTTTTCAAAAGTGGTCTCCAATTTCTTTTTGTAATTATGTTGAATCAAAGGCAAATTGTGCGTAGAAAAGTAATCCGGCGTCACTTTTTGTGAATTGAGCTTGCCCGCCGCGTTAGAATCGAGAAACTGCTGAGTATAGTGTACTGTGGCGAAACGGGCGGTTCGGTGGTAAAAGGAAGGTTAAAAGCTTTGTCATATGACCAAAAATCTTCAAATACAAACCAATTGCATGGAAAAAGAGAACTATTAAAAAAACAAACCTTTAGAAAAAAATATATAGAAAAACACCGCATGTTCTCAGGGAAAAATGTCAAAGTGTGGTTACAAATCGAGAAATAAAAAAAAATGGGAACCTCCGATTTTTTTTGAAATATAGCATATCGGTAGCAAATTTTGCAAGGATTAATAATCCGGCGAGATCTCAGTGGATCAGGCCCTGTGTGAAGCGCTAGAGCCAAAAAACTGAAAAAAATGGACAATTTTTCGAAAAATTGAAATTTTTTTTAGTAAACACGAGGAGTTAGAATTTTGTTAAGTGTCGAAAAATACTCAAATAAGTACTCTCTATCAATTCCCGTTCAAATTTGGGCCTTACCATTTACAGGAAAAAAATTTATTTTTTCGAAGGATTACTGTAGTTAGTGGGCGGAGCCTAATGAAATGTATACCAAACGTCTTAGAAGTTGTTATGTGTTCACTATATGAAATATCAATCGATTCGAAGTACTTTGACTGAAAACTGTACAGTACTATGTTCGTGTAGGATGGAAAATTTGTCTTAACTGGTAACTGAAAAAGAATAGAAACGCGATTGAACTTTTTTTTTGAATATAAAATTTTGTTCAGTACCAGTAAAAATTCGTACAGAAAATTTCGATTTTCCTTCATTATTTTGAGTTTCAGCCTGCAAAAACAGTCGATGTTTTTCAAAGCTCCGCCCACTTTTTTCATTTTCTTTAGCATTCGTTTTCAAAGAATAGTTAGAAAAAAGTCTGTTTCGAGAAAATATTAAGAATTACGAAAATTTCTAAAGTTCATTGAGCATTCGATTTTCCAATTGATTTTTTTTCATTTGAAAACAAAATCCGCTCTCATGACAATCAAAACTTGGGAAAAAATCAGTTTTAGAAAAATTTTCAGATTAAAAAAAAGTTTTCTAAATTCAATAATCCAGTCGCGAACATTAAGCGTATGTAAAAGTATTGCACACTATGGAAAGCTCCGCCCCTTACAAAAATTATTTCTAGATTTCCTAAGAAAAATAAATAAAAAATCTCAGTTTAAAAGAAATTTTAATAGTCCCAACTTGTTTCTAACCTTGATGCACTGTCAATTATCATGCATTCCTGTTGAAAATTTTGAAGCCCCGCCCCTTTTTCAGATTATTTCGAATTATATTGACAATATGGCAGCATTTAGAATCGGTACTAAAAATTTTTGAACTTGAAACTTTTTTGATGAAAATTTGAAACCGAGAAGTTCCTATGAAAATGTAGCATTTGCAATATTTTCAAGGATTTTGGCTATCTGTTAACACGATTTTTCTCTGAAGCTCCGCCCATTTCTTTCTTCAAAATTTCGATTAAGGTAACTATTTGTAAAAAAAAATCAGTTTCAGAAAAATTTTGATGCTCAATAATTTTTCTGAAGTGTAATGAAGTACTCGCAACTATGGGACTAATCGTATTTATCAAAATTGCAAAGTTTCCATAAGCTCCGCCCCTTTCAAATTTTACCTCTGAATCTTCTAGAAATTATCAAAAACAACTGTTTCGGAGCAAATTCGAAAGTTTTGGACATTTTTCGAACTTAATAACCGTTTATATAATCCTTTTGTTAGTGATTTCAAAGCTTCACCCTCATTTTTAGATTAAAAAATTCCAGACTTTTTGAGCAATCTTGACAACAATTCAATGCATCTCATCTCAAATCAGAAGAAAATTTAGCTGTGGAATTGGAAAATTATTTAACACTAAATTATTTCAAAGAAAAGCTGAAACCGTAAAAATTTCTTTCAAAAAACGTCGAAAATCCATTATTTTCAGGGAATTTTACTATGTATTCTCTGATAGGAACCTGGCTCCGCCCACTTTTTCTTGAATAATGTAAGTAGTTATTTATGAAAAAAAAGTCAGCTTCACAAAAATCGTCAAAATAAAATGTTCACCTGAATTTCAATTTGAAGATTTATTTAAAGTGGGACCAGGAATGAAATATATTTTAGCAGGAAATTCTGTTTTGGAAAAGTTGAAAACTTTTTTTTGCAAAAAAGTTTGTCTACACTTAAAAAAGAGTTTTAAAAGAACTTTCGCTTTTCTGTGTTAAAATTTTTATCTTCTAATATTCGAACTTTGGAGCTCCGCCCCTATTTTAGTTTTTAGAATCCCAAAGTTTTTGAACTAGTTTTTGAACATTTGTAAAGTTTCGAAAAAATCATCATTCACAAGACTTGTGCCCATTAAAATATTTGTAAAAGTGAAATTATGTTTAAAAACAGTTGAAACCGAAAAATTTCCGGAAAAAATCAGACGAAAGTATGGAATGATTTTGTGCATGATTTTCAAAGCTCAGCCAATATTTCCTTCTGAAAACCTGGGGCAACAAATCTGTTTCGAGAAAATCTCAAAAATTTTCAAAAATTCTGAATTCCATTGTGCGCAGTAGTCATGAAGTTTGATAAATCGCTAAAAATTTCGGAGAAACTATTTAGAATCCGCACGGTCTACAGTTTCCGGTTTTAACCTTTAATAGAAGGGCATGTTCCAAACTTTGAAGCCCTTCTATTAGAGTGCTCTCATATTGAAGCTAATCTTCCAGCAATGGTTTTACAGTAACTTTTTGTGTATTTTTAGGAAATATCGAAAAAAAATTCAGTTTCAAGTAACTTTCGAAACCATTGTTTTTTAGTTTCAAATGTTCGCTTTGTTGAGGTTTTGTCTGGTAAAAAAAACGATGACAAACAAGCTGAGTATTACAATGCAAATTATTTTTCAAATGTAGAAAAAACCTTTGCATTCGAAAAAAAAAGATCTCAAAAGCTCAGAATTTTTAGGACCATACTACCAAAAAGAAAATTCGACAAGTTGCAAAAAATATCGATTTGAAATTGAACTTCAAAAGAATATTTACTTGCATGAAACAGAAAAAAAATTTCGGTTTTTTTGGAATTTCGAATTTGAACCTCCGGTCAAATGATCCGAAAATTGAGGTAAAAACTGTGAAAAGTCAGTTCCAGAAACATCATAATCCCCAACTTTTCAAAAACATGATTGGTTCCAGTAAATGTTCAAAGATTTTTATGCTGATACTCCAGGGTTACTGTAGTTCAGAAGCTTTGCCCACTTTTTCTAATTGAAATAATAATGCGTACACCAACAAGGATCCCATTAGCTTTAATTCAAGAGTGGGAAATAAATACAATTTGATTGAAATGGTGAAAAATTTTTGTTAGAATAGAATAATCCCAGCCGTTTCTAAAATACTCCGAAGACGGTCAAATTTTTGTGATTTCGATCCTGAAGGAGATTTATTGCATTTTATTGAGCTTTCAAAAAAATCGGAGGTTTCTAGTAGAGTTGCACGGAAGTGAAATTCCTTAGACGGAAGTCGGAAGTGAAAAAACAGCCGGAAGTCGGAAGTCGGAATTCCGTGCAACTCTGGTTTCTACACTTCGATTTTAACGGTGTATTGTTTTGGAGAGTACGAAAAAAAGTCGGTTTCAAGAAAAATTCAAAATTTTCTCGATTAAAATTATAACAGTTCACGTGTCATGGTTTTCAAATTCAACTTCAAAAATATTATTTCTTGCATAAAACAGAAATACATTTTTGGTTTTTTCTGGGATTTTTAACTTATGGCTCCGCCCAAATCAGAATCATACTCAAAAAATGAGCTGAATGCTCTATACTAAAAAAAATGCAGTTTCAAAAATGTTTAAAATTTCACTGCTTCGATTGTTTTACTATTAACTTGAATTGAACATGTCGTAATATTGATGCTTCAGGTTTACTGTAGTTTAGAAGCTCCGCCCACTTTTCATGCTAAAGTCCATAGAAAAAGAACTCCAGAGTTTGGAATTGGAAGTGATTGTGGGTTGATTGGAACAGGGAAATATTTTCATAAATATGGAAAAATTTTTGGTTTCAAAAATACTCTAAAGATGTTTGAATTTTTCTTAATTCGATGAGACCACCAGATTTTTAGGAACTTTGTTTCGGTATAAAACGGTATTGAAATTTCAGATTCGGAAGTTTTTTCACTTTGATTTTAACAGTTTTAACAGTTAACAGTTTTAACGATTTTAACAGTTTTAACGATTTAACTCTAAACAGTACGAGAAAAAAAGCCGGTTTTAAGAAAAATTTCAATTTTTTAAAGAACTTCTTGAGTTTGGTTTTGAGTGTGCTTTCATAAATTTAAAATCTCGAATATTTCGATTCCTGAAGCTCCTCCGAAGCTCTGCCCACCTAAATTCTCAGTGCCCACCTAAATTCTCAGTGTACTGTAGTTCATAAGCTCCGCCCACTTTTTCATTTGAAGTAGTTTGCATTTGGCGGAAAAACATAGAATACTTGAGAGTTCATACACAAAAAAAATTAATATTTGGTTGAAATAGTGAAATTTTTTTGGGTTCGTAAGAAAAAATGATTCGGTTTCAAAAAATTTTGGAACAAACATCTGACTTTTACTGCTGGTGTAGCTTTCGTTTTGTGTTACATGTCTGGATATATGAGCTGAATTATTCAAATCGATTAAAAAATACAGGCAGTTTCAAAAGTCCAACTTTTTTGGATTTTCATTTTGCCAAAAAAAGGTATCAAAGTTTCAGATTCGATGGTTTTTACACTTGATTTGGTTTACTGCATACTTGCTGTTTTCTGGGCCGAGCCGGGTTGAAAATTTTTGAAAGTTTGAGGTCGTTTTTTCGCATTTTTTATACGAATTTTACGAAATATTTGACTTTTCACTGCTAAGAATAATCAAAAATGTTATTCAAAAAGAGATATCCTCAATTACTGAAAAAAAAAACGGAAAAAAAGCCGGGCCGGGCCGGGCCGGAGGAAATTCTGAAATCGGCCCGGCCCGACCCGTTGCAAGTATGGATTACTGTAGTTCATAAGCTCCGCCCATTTTTTCTTATTTGAAGTAATTAGCATTTGGCGACGACAAGACATCGAATACTTGAAAGTTCATACTCAAAAGTAATCAAAATTGGTTGAAACAGTGAAATATTTTTGGTTTGTATGAAAAAAAAATGATTCGGTTTCAAACAACTTTTACAAATTTTCAGATGTTTCATTACTAATACACTGCTTGGATGAAACAAAAATCTGGATTCACGGTTTTACTGTAGACTTTAAGCTCCGCCCACTTTGGTTCTGCCTGTTTTTCTACAATAATATTCCATCGGAAAATTGAGCCAACGTTGCTAGGGAAAAGTATATGTGATTCTGCTGAAACAGAAAATAAATACGATATTCGATATTGATTTCAGTTAGAAACAATAAGAATGTTGATTCAAGCGTTTGCCGGACTGAAACTTCGCCTTTTTGGGTTCTAAAACTACAATAGATCTGGTAATTTCAATTAGAAACTTCCAGTTTCAAGAAGTTTTTATGAACGTTTGAAGTGTGTGGTTTACAGTCGTGTTGGTGGTTTATCTTCTTCCGTCGGTCTCCCTTCGGTCATAGTTTCTGAGTTGGCAGAGAATTCATAAGCTCCGCCCACTTTCACTATAGAAATTTGTTTCAAAACTTGAGCTAAACTCTCAGAATCGATCAAAGAAAAATCAAGTCAGTTTCAAAATATTTTCATTTTGGAACAGTTTCAGTTGAACTGTCATTGAAACGGTATCCTAAATCCTAAACATGGTTTTTCATGCTTACTGTAGTCTATAAGCTCCGCCCACTTTTTCAATTCGAAGCACTTGTCGTTGGCAAAGGACATTTTTACTTTAGAGTCCAAATTTGAAGATAATTACAATCTGATTGAAATAGTGAAGTATTTTGGTTAGTAAGAAAAAATTATTCGGTTTCAACAAATTTTGAAAAAAACGTCTAACTTTTGCTGTTAGTTTAGCTGATATTTTTATGTTACAAATTTGAAAAATTGAGCCGAGTTATTGATACCCATTAAAAAATACAGGCAGTTTCGAAATATTTTCATAGTTAATCCATTTCGATCTATTTTGGTTTTGATGGATATTATCACAGTAATGATATCTCAGGGTTACTGTACATAATAAGCTCCGCCCACTTTCCTACGTTGATCGTTTATCACGAGAAAAAAGTATTTATTACCTAAACGTTCAGTAGAGGAATTGATTCCAAATCTATTGAAATAATGAAATATTTTTGTTGAAATAGTAAAATATTTCTTTGGTAACATCATAGTTTTTCACTTTTTCTACCACTGACAACAGAATACCAACCACATCATTTTGAAAAATACAAAATTACAGTAATCCGAGGTTACAGTAGCCTTTAAACTCCGACCACCGCACCTAATTTTTTACTGATTTCAAAAGTGGTCAAAAAATTAATGGCAGTAATAACAGTAATAACAGTAGGAATAGAAATTGTTGTAAGTAGGATGAAACAGAACATAAATTTTAGTTTCAAAATAATTCCAGAGGAAAAAAACCTATTTTTTTTTTTGTTCTTGAATCTAAAAAACCTAATTAATTTGGATTTTACCAATGGAAAATCTCAGTTTCAAGAAGATTTCAAGAATTTTAGAAATTTCTGGGAAACTAGTAGCTTCGGGGGTATGCCGAATCAGAACCGTGTCCTTAATCAGACCTGCCCCGTATCAGAACTGTCCCCTATCAGAACTGTCCCGCATCAGAACTACTTCACGTGAAATAATAGTTCTGATACGGGACACGGTTCTGATTAGGGACAGTTCTGATTCGGGCAAGTTCTGATAGTAGCTTCTTACTAGTAGAGTAGCTTCGCCATGATCTTTCGGAATATTTTTACACTTATCAGGAATTTATAGGCTCCGCCCACTTAGTTCTTGCGCTTTTCTAATGAAACATTTAGTTTCATGCTTGATTTAAAAAATAAAGACAGTTTCGAAATATTTTCAAAATAATCCCTAATTTTCCCGAAGAGACTTCAAATTAATTTAAAAATTCTAATTCAAAAGTAATTAGAAGTTGACTGAAACAGTGAATTATTTTGGTAAGGATAAAAACATTTTTATGTTTCAAAAATAATTGAACTTTTTTCAGAATTTCAAATGACAAGAAACATTTGGCTACCGTCGTTCGAAAAAATGACCTAACGACGTCCTCTTCTTTGAATCAAGGCTCCGCCCATTTTTCATTATTTTACAGTGAATTTATTCAAACCTTCAAAAAAAAATTCGGTTTCAAAAAGAATATGAAATATTGCCCCTATAATCGTCAATTTGATTGTAATGGCAGATTATGTTCTATATCCTGAAAAAAAGAGTGTTGCATACTTATTTTAGTTCACAAGCTCCGCCCACTTTTACCATTTGAAAAGCTTAGATTTCACTTGAGAGTTCAGCTTCGCTAATAATTGGAAATTGATTGAAACAGTGAATTATTTTGGTTAGGATGAAAACATTTTTCTGTTTCAAAAATAATTGAACTTTTTTCAGAATTTTAAATGACAATAAACCTCTAGTGCTTAGCACATTCATTTAAAAAATGACTTAACAAACATTAACACGTTTGGTTTGTTTTGCAAGGCTCCGCCCCCAACAAATCTATAAAGGATATTTGGAAGTGTTTGGAAAAAAAAAGATTCAATTCCAAAAAAATATGAAATTTTTAAAATTTTTGAGAATCGCATCATTTCTTTTCAAACCAATTCTTGTAAGAAAGTGACCAAACGAAGACAAACTCTTTATTTATTGAGTCAAGGCTCCGCTCCTTTCTCAATATTTTACAGTCAGTACAGTCTTCAGAACAAAATTTAATTTAAAAAAATCGGTTTCAAAAAAAAGTGAAATTTTTTAGGTAATTTAAATGCCATTCTGTCTCACGGACTATTTTTTCAAATCAAAACTCCACCCCTTTTCTATGTTTTTTTTCCAGTAAGGCTACACCAATTCTTAGTTTTCGAGAACTAATTATGTTTCAAGCTTATCCTATCAACTGAACTGCGGTACATCAATACTTATTCTATAGCCAATAATTAATAATCACAAGTTAGTTGAAATAGTGAAATATTTTGGTTGGGATGAAAAAATTTTTCGGTTTCAAGGGAATATAATTCTTTTTGAGATGTCTCAATGACAATCTTCCCTCATCTTCCAACCAAATAATATAAAAATAGACCTAACGAACACTAACCCAGCGGTTTTGAGACCTAGGCTCCGCCTTTTTTTCAGCATTTCAAATAAACTTATTGAAATCTACGATTAAGAAAGTGCTAAATTGTAAAAAAAATTTCGGTTTCAAAAAAAATTGAATGATTTAAAATTTTGTGAACTGCATTACATATTTTCTCCATCTTAAGTCTTATAAAAAAGAAAAAGACCAAACGCACACTAACTCAAAAGCTTTTAAATCAAGGCACCGTCCCTTTTTCAATGCTTTTCAGGGCCGTTATTGAATTGAAACCTATGGGTCCACGGAAACTTACGATAAAATGCACAAAAACTCCAAAAAAAAATAATTCAAACCTTTACTAACAGCCGGTGGTGTGGCTGGAATTGACATCCGTTTCTCCGAAATTTTCATAGCATTCAATAGTTTTTCGGACGTTTTCTCAGCTTCATCTGATCCTTGGACCCATTCGTTTTTTGCGGCGGATAGTTCTCTGAAAATTTATTATTGAACTTCCATTTAATAAGCATTTCAGAACCAAAAAAATTTAAAATGTAGATGATTTGATTACAAAATTTATCGGTTTCAAAATATACAAAAGCAATCCAGAACGTTTTTATTTTGATATATACGTTTCGAAATGGTTTGGTTTTGTATAACTGTGTTCGAAGAGCATGTTTTTCTATTGTTCTAAGCACTGTTTTGAGGGCTTTTGTATTGAAGGGCTCGTCTATTAACCCCTTTAAGTGAAAAACTTCTAAATAGGACAATCCGAAACTATACAAACAATTAGACTTTTGAGAGCCGGGCGTTTGTAAACCGATTCATTGAAACCGTAAAGTCACATAAATCAAAGTTGAGAAATTGAAAATATTGAATGACCAGGACGTTAAAAAACTGGATATTTGATAACAAAATGAAATCAAGTCAAAATATGGAAACTTCAAAACCATTTAGAAACGGTGACTATCTGAAAGTGGACTTACTGTAAAAATTGTGTTGGAAGAGCCTCTTTTATACACGGAAGAACGAATGGCTACAAAAGTTTCCGGTTTCAAAAAAAAAGTTTTGAAGCGTCCAGTTCAGAGTTTTTCCGTTGATGTGGTATTTTTCTTTGGTCTGATCTGGTAGGGAAATATTCCAAATTCTATATTCTCAATTTCACTATTTTTAGTGGTAAAATCAAGAGTTGTACGGAATGAATATTCTCGATTCCGGAATCCGGAATCCGGAATGACTTTCGAAACTACGGAATCCGGAATCCGGAATGAGTTTCAAAACTACGGAATCCGGAATCCGGAATTCGAAAAAATCTCTTTTTTCCCGGAATCCGGAATTCGGAATCCGGAATGATTGGCTTTGCGAGATCCAATGCTAAAAAGATTGAGCTCGAAATGTAGTTTGGCTCCGTTTTTCAGTGCACTTCAGGAGCCATTTCAAGCTAGAAGCATTGAATATTGCTCAAATATTCCCCATAATTCTGTTATTTTTCTTGACTTGAAAATATTGAGTTGTAGCGGAGTGAAATTTCATTTTGCGGAATCCGGTAAACGGAATCCGGAACGAAATCCAATTTTTCGGAACCCGGAATTCGGAATACGGAATGAAAAAACCCCGGAATACGGAATTCGGAATCCGGAATCCGGAATTCCGTACAACTCTGGTAAAATCCCACGGTTTGTTTAGTGGTAAAAGCCCACAAAGATGGTTATAAAACCTCCGCCTCCCAAACGTTTTGTTACAACATTGAGCTGCGAAAAGTTTAAATTTGAAATGACCAACTTCAAATTTTACTTTCTTTGGAAATTAATTGAGTCCGATATTCGATATGCCAGGGTCCCGAAATTTTCTATTCTGACTTTACTGTTTTCTGAACGACCTGTTACGAAATTTCCGGTTTCAAAAGTGTCTATAGAAAAGTTTGGTTCTCAAATATTCAGTTCCAAACACTTCATGTTGACAAATGTCCCAAGTTCGTATTCTAAATTTAAAGCTACTAGTTATAAAACGTCACGGTTTCAAAAAGATCGGGTTTGGGAACTCGTACAGCCAATTTCGGATTATTACGGCCTCTTTTGTATATATGACGGTTCCCAAATGTCTCAGTTTTGAAATTTCATATTTTTGAACTGCGCTAGTTTGGAACGATTGGCTACAAAAGTTTCCGGTTTCAGAGTGTTTAGTTCCATATTTTCAATTTTTCAATTTTTAGTTATAAAATAACCCGCGGCTATTAAAAGTTTATTATATGTAACCCCAAAAATTTCAATTTTCAAATTACGTGGTTCCTAGCAACCCGTTTCTGTTTCTCAAATTTCCCAAGTTTTAAAGGAGTTTTCCTATCCTAATGGTAAGTCCACTAGTCCTTTGCTTTTTATGTGTAAAATGTTCCGGTTTCAAAAAAACCCTTTAAAAAATTGGTTAAAAATTGTGTTAGTAGCACTTCTCTGTACGTTTCCTGTCACAAAAAACCTGATTTTCACTTTTCATAAATTCAATACATAGAACTGTACTCAAGTGATATCATTCCAAATGGCACAATTTTTATAGGAGGACTGGAATGGAATACTTAACTTTTGGATCAGATTATTTTTCCAAAATTATATTAATGTTTCATAGAAAAAATAATAAACATTGTGTTGAACCAAATGTGGTTTGAGGAGTGTTTTACATTTGATGGCCTAGAAATCTCTGATGGCCGAACTTTCGAAAACATATGTTTTTCCGTTTTTTCTTCAGCTCATTTGAAAATGTTCTGGTTTTTATTTTTCTCACTTTTGAAACGACCAGAAAACGCAGCGTTCTCGGAAGTTCGGCCATAAGAGGTTTCTAGGCCATCAAATGTAAATCATGCCTTAAACGACTTGTGTGGTTCGAAACGATTTTTTTGGACTTTCTATGAGATGTCACTTGAAAAAGGACCGAATAAATATCATAAAAGTGAATTCTGAAACTGTCAATGGTTCCGAATTTTTTTCAGTTTTGAAAATATCAAAAAACGGGTTTCAAAATTTTTGGTCCTAATGATAAAATCACACACAGTGATAAATTCCTTTGCTCTAATCTAGCCCCGCCCATTTTCAGCGAAATAGTTCTAGAGAGCAGCCAGACATGTCTGCGCCGCAGTGTGCGCTCCCGAGAAATAGAATCCCGGGAAATCGAGAAAAATTCCGGTTTCCCGGGATTCCCGATGCGGGAAATTTCCGGAATTCCCGTTTGTAGTTCCGGTTAATCCCGGAAATCCCGGAAACGGGAATTAAAACTCCCGGAAATTTCCGGGAGTTCCGGTATTCCCGGAACTGATTTCCCGTGAAACTCCCGGAATTCCGGGAAATAAATTCCGGGAATCCCGGAACAGAATTAAATTTTTCTGAAGCATTTTTTAAGGTTTTTAGGTGAAGAAGATGGTTCAAAAACGTTCAAAATGTTTCTCGTAGGACGCCAAAATCAACTTCTGTTGGCATAGAAGGATTCTGCAATTTTAGAACTTGTTTTAAATTAGGAGGAAGCGACTACCTTTAGATTTTTTTGTCAAAAATTGGCGAACCAAATGCTGCATTTTATTGCTTTCATTCAGTTACTGATTGTTTCTATTTATTCCTTTTTGGGTGTATTGTTGCCGAAAAACAAAAAAAATAGCCGATCAGCTTTCTGTTTGCCAATGACCCATCTTCAAATTTTTACCAGAAGTTGCAGCAGCGGTTTGGTCAGCGGCGTTTTCGACAACTTTATTGACCAACAAAAAAGAGCGTTTAAAAAGTCAGTTATTAGTTCAGTGTATCTTTTTTACCTTTATCGAAAAAAAGTTCAAATCGTTCAAAAAATGTTCAACTTTTTTTTCTAAGTTCCGCAAGGTTCCCGGAAAAACGACTCTTTCCCGGAACTCCCGGGAATCCGGGGAATTTCCAAAAATCCCGGGAGTTCCGGGAGTTCCGGAACTCCCGAAACTAATGGGAATCCCGGGACTCCCGGAAGTTCCGGGAAGCTAGTTCTTCTTCTCGGTATTCCCGGAATTTCCCGAGAATCAAAAACGAGATTTTTCCGGGATTCCCGGGAATTTTAGTTCCGGAAGCGCACACTGGTCTGCGCTTCCTCATTCCGCACACTATCTTCAAAAGTGGGCGTGGCCTAAAGCCGAATTTTCAGGCTTTTATAGTCAAGTTTTACACCGTATTCTCACCTTTCACTATAACAAACAGTGCAGAGACTGTATTTTTGTGGATTTTGAGCCGGTCCACTGCTCACCGAATATGCACATTTATCGCAGAGTGGCTGAAACAAAGAGGAAAACCTATAATATAAGGGCAGTGGGAATCTTACTGTTGCACATTTTTTGCATTTGGTTCCACTATTAAGAATGTATCCAAGTGTGGATTGGCAGATTGAGCAAACACGATTGTTCCATTTTGGAAGTGGAGATGTGCGGCTGAAACAAAAATTTGAATTTCCTGCCAGATTTTTTGTAACATTTTCTGTTTCGAATACTATTTTTAGTTATGAACGGACAGTGAAAATTGCTTTTTCGATGTTTCCCAAGATGTTTCTCAGGAAGAATACAGTTCGGTGCTGGTTTATTAGAGGTGCCGTTCTATTAGGAATGCCAGTTTAATAGAGGTTTTACGGTGTTTACAAAAAAAATTTCAAATTTCATCTTTCTTATATGCGAAATTTGATTTTCCCGCCAGCTTTTTTTCTCTAAACTCTCTCTGTTTCTCGTACTATTTTTAATTAGGAACGGATTTTTGTAAATTTGTTAGAATATCGGTTCGCCTTATTTCAAATTATGAAATAAAAAAATCGAAAATTCCTCGAAATTTTCAAAAAACTTGAAAAACGCGCCAAAATTTCAGCTTCATAACTTGGATGTTTCCTTTTTCAGGCAATTTTCATTCCCGTTTCACAAATAAAATAAAACTTTTCAAATCTTTTTTCAATTAGTTTTTATGCAAGGCCTTAACCACCTCTAATAAACCATTTCGTGGACCGGTTGATTATGGGTGCCGTTCTATTAGGGACTGCCGGTTTCGTAAAGGTTTACCCGGGGTTTTCAAGGAATTCGAGAATAATTTCCTAATGTTCTGATTTTTTTCTGTTGTTCTTTATTCCGGTTTCGCCAACGATTCAAATTTTTTCGGCTTTTTTCCAATTCAATTCATCGTACATCGACCCCATTAATTTACCCATGTGAAAGATTTCCAGGAGACGATAGACCACTTTCCGATGATTCTGATCCTGCAACTGAACTGGCACGACGTTTCTCTTGGACACTTGTCTTTTTGATGGCAACACATGTGGAAAGAGATCTGAAATTTGGAGAAAAAGTGTAATTAAATTTCCGATTCAAAAAATCTAAATTGTTTGGAAAGCCTTCATTAATATTGCTGGAAAGGTTACTTTCTTCAATAGGGTACTGAAATTTTTTAGTAATCGATTCCAGCATAATATTATTTTGTATTCTAATTCGATTTTTCATTGTGAATTCACTCAAAAATCACTGAAAGCGGTCTAAAACGGGGTTGAGAGCATAGCCGAGTACAGATTGATGGCCTAGAATCCGATAAATGGGCGATTTTTTTTTATTTTCCCAGGCTATTGATTTGTACTCAACAGACATGAGCGGAAGAGTAAATTTTGAATCCGGAAGACGGAACGAAGGAAACGGAAGACCCAAAAAGGGCTCAGAACTGCTCCAGCTAGAAAAAAAAACTAAATTTTGGCAGCAAAAACGTAGTTCGATGGTTAACCAAGTATATTAGAAAGCGCAAAAACTGTGTTGAAAAGTTGAAAATTTGGAAAAATTTCCCCGGAATTTCCGTTTTCTCAATGCTCCAAATTGTCCGGAAACTCGGAAGACAGAAGTCGGAAGGCGGAACAATTTTTGAAAGTCCGGAAGTCGGAAGGCGGAAGACGGAATTCCTCTCACGTCCGGTATCAACCTCTTCAAAATTGCATGTTACAGACTGTTGGTCGCTGGACCTTTTTTCATCCATTTCAAGCTTTTTCTTCCTATTTTTGAAAGAAATGCATACTGTAAAATACACCAAACTTTGTTTTTTTCATAAAAAATTACTAGCCTCCGCTGGACATTTTTCATCCATTTCAAGTTGTTTCTTTCTATTTTTGAGAAATGCATACTGTAAAATACACCAAACTTCTTCTATTTCATATATAAAAGTGGGTCTTTTTCCATTAAAAATCGCTTTGTAAACTGAATTTCCGTTTCAAATAAGTTCTAATTGGTAATCAAGGTCCTGCTGAAACGATTGGAAATTTTGATTATAAATTTTGACGAAGTTGAAAAAAACTGCCATATTACTATTTCAAAATTTGGTCAATTACCGCAACATTTTTTTTTGAAACAATGAAATCTTTTCTTTCTTGATTGAATCCTGTTTTGAATTTTCAGTCTTTCAAAATGTACTCGGCACAATTCGATTAGGCAGCTGGAACAGTTTTCGGTGAGGCTAAGACTACAAAAATTACAGAACTTGCTTAGCCGCCTCACCAAAACGTTTTTACCAGATATTTACTGCTTCAATTAATGCACAATACAAAATTGTGAAACTTTAACAACTGATATCAACATCGAATTCGCATTATTAAAAACAATTTTTGACTAAAATTCTACAGTTTCAAGTGATGCACTAAAGAGTTGTGAAGATGTGTTAATTGCTTGGTTTGCTATGTTTAGTTCATATTGAAAAAAAATTTAACTTATTTCAGTTTTGTTTTGAACTTTTAAGACAAACAAGAATAAAAACGATCCCATGGTTAGAACCGACATTGGTGAGGCTTAGGCTACAAATACTACAAAACTTCTTTCGCCTCACCAAAACAGTTTTTTAAAAGATACATACAGTTTCAATTGATGCCCAAAAAAATTGACTCGTTTAATGAATGATGGTTGCACGAAAAGAGTCTAATCGTGTAATAGAAGCGGAAAAAGTTTCTTGTGAGGCTAAGACTACAAAAACTACAAAAAATAGCTAGCCTCATTGGAGCGGTTTTTCCTGAAAAGTTGCAGTTTCAGTGAATGCATCAAAAAGTTGTCCGTTTGGTAACATATAAGCTTGCGGTATTGATTTGGTGAAACTGAGGAACTACAAATACTACAAAAACTTGTAAGCCTCATGAGATTTTCATTGAAAATTCACTGTTTCGAATGAAACACAAAATAATATATGAAAACTCGTTAACTGATAGAAGAAACTCATCTGATAAATAGTAAACACGAGGCAAATTTTTGAGATTTAGCATATTTCAAAAAACTGTTCAGAAAAAATCCCATTTAGCAACTGGGCCAAGCTTTGGTGAGGCTAAGACTACAAAAATTACAAAAAAGTTGTTAGCCTCACTGCACTAAGAATTCGCGGTTTCGAACTGTGCACTAAAATATGTGAGAATGTGGTAACTGATCCGCAGCGGAAGGAAAAACTCGCATAATAAAAATTCGGATCGAACCGACAAAGAGTTTGGTGAAGCTAAGACTACAAAAACTACAGAACTGGTTTAGCCTCACCAAAGTACTGAATTAGGGATTTGCTGTTTTGAAAAAAAAGGATTGTGAATGTGTTGATTGATAGATTCCGATTTCCTTAATTTTGTGAAACGGAAGAAGTTTACAATCGCCTGGCTACAGGTTTTGTTGAGGCTAAGACTACAAAAACTCTAAAAAGTGTTAGCCTCGCTAATAGTAAATACTATGAATTACAGTTTCAATTCTTGGTCACAAAAAACAGTGATTATTGCGATAACTAATGCTCGGATTGGTATCTTCGGTTGATATAAAGTTTCGGTTCTTTGCCGATATGAATTTGATGAGGCTCAAACTATAGAAACTACAAAACATGCTAAGCCTCACCAAAATTTCAGACTAGAAGTTTTCCGTTTCAATTGATTCCCAAAAGACAGTTGCAAAATTGTGTTAACTGATACTTGGCGTGTTTTATCGACTTTCTATTATTTTTCCTTTGTCTAGTGGCATAGATTCTGGTGAGGCTAAGACTACAGAAACTACAAAATTTGCTTAGCCTTACCGACGAATTGCACAAAAATTCTACAGTTTCATTTTGTGCTCACAAACGATTTTTAACTTTGATAACTGATGTGAGGATGATCTGATTGATATATTCCTTACCGATATTGAATTGATGAGGCTTAAACTACAAAATCTACAAAAATTTGTTAACCTCACCAAAGAATTGAACTAGATATACACGGTTTCAATTGACTCACACATATAAATTTGAAATACTGTGAACTGACCATATTTGTCAAGGTAAGGTGAAAACACAAGAAATGTCTTCCTGGTCCCAATAGACATGTATTTCGGTGAGGCTGAGACTACAAAAACTACAAAAATGTTAGCCTCAACAAAAAACTGTACTAAGAATTTGCGGTTTCGAACTGTGCACGAAAATATGTGAGAATGTGGTAACAGATTCGAAGGAAAAATTCGCATAATAAAAACTCGCATCGCACCGACAAAGAATTTGGCGAGATTAAGACTACATTAACTACAAAACTAGTTTAACCTCACCAAAATTTCACCCTAGAAGATTGCCGTTTCAATTGGTTCCCAGAATGAAATTAAGGAACTGCTTTAACTGATAATTGCTGTTTTTACTCTGCTTGATATCAGTTTTCCATTACCTAGCGCCATATATTCTGACGAAGCTTGAACTACAAAAACTACAAAATTTGTTTAACCTCACTAACCGTTTGCACCTAGATTTTACAGTTTTAGTTTGTGTTCTCGAATAATTTTAAAATTGTGGTCACTGATTTAACAATGATATCTATTATAAAGTTTACAAAGTTTCAATTCCTTGCCGATATCAATTTGGTGAGGCTAAGACTACAGAAACTACAAAAAACTGTGAGCCTCACCAAAAAACTGACTTAGATTTTTACGGTTTCAATTGATGCACAAATCTGATTATGAAATTCTGTTAACTGATACCATCTTTGTGTGAAGGTAACAAAGTTCTCCTGATTCCAATCGACATGTATTTTGGTGAGGCAAGGCTACGAAAACTACAAAAAATTTTTAGCCTCACCAAAGCGCATTTTACAGGAAAGTTGCGGTTTCAGTGAATGCACGTAAAACTTGAGATCGTTGGCCATTTAGTAACATGATGTTTGGGGTATCCCTTTGGTGAGGCAAAGACTACAAAAACTACGAAAATTTTTAGCCTCACCAAAGAATCGAACTGTGAATTTACTGTTTCAAGTAGTGCACAAAATATACTTGAAAATGTGTTAATTGATAATATTTGCTTAAATTTGTGAAACGGAAGAAGTTTTCGATCGCCTGGCTACAAGTTTTGGTGAGACTGAGACTACAAAAACTGCAAAAGATTGTCAACCTCGCCAAAGAACTGAACTGTGAATTTACGGTTTCACTTGTTACACAAAATATGATGGGAAAGTTTATTCACTGATTAGATGCAAGCCGGATTCGAAATCTACAAAACAAGTTGCAGCTGAGTTTTATTTTGGTGAGCCTAAGACTACAAAAACTAAAAAGCTAGTCTAACCTCACCAGACATTTTGAACGGAAAACTCACAGTTTCAACTATCTCGTAAAAAACATTCTAACTCATCAAAGGTCGCTTAGTCAATGAGAAAGTTCGAAAACTCAATAAAAATATGAAAAAATCAAAACCCACCTAATCCGATTCTGTTCAGATTGTTGAAATTCCAAATCCTTTTCCAAAACATTTCGAATTGCTTGTTGCTCTTCGGCACTGAGCTCTTTTATTGAGTTGTTTAGAGCATCCCATGTGGATGATTCCATTTTTTTGAAAATACTTTTGAATTTCAGAAAACTCTGAAAATATAGAGAAAAACTGTTGAAAATTTGAGGAAAAAACGGAAATAAAAGATGTTTACTATTGGAAAAAAGCGGGAAAAGCGAGAAAAAATTTATGGGAATCTATCAAAAAGACTTAACAGCGATTCCATGAGATGATCGAGAATACGTCCGCACAGTATTTTCAAACTCTTTATTTCTCGTTGTTTCGTCATAAGTTTACAGTTTCAGGCTACCGGTGAACGAAAAAATAGTTTCTGACTGATTCCGCACACTTCTGAATTCAGAATAGTCAAAAAACTTGCAGAAGACGTGCCGTTCCTAGAATTTTTCCGATAAGATAAAACTTCAAAATTCAACCGGGAATGAATCCTAGACCTTATTTGAAGACTTTTTTGTGTTATACACTAAATTCCAGCACAACGTCTTCAGCGTGAAATTCATTGTTGAAGTGCAGAGTGGTGCCACCAGGGTGGAAAATGACCGTTCCCCAAAATTTTTTCCACTACTTCCGATGAGATTCCTTCAGCATAAGATACCCCTACCCCATACCTTTCAAATAAAAAAAAGTTTGTTCCGATAAACTAGGACCTTTCAGGAGTTCCAGTCGAATACAGGGTGGCTGATAAGTATGGGACGTTTTGAAAATTCCATATTCCGAAAAGTAGATTTGTTTTCTGGAGGAAACTTTACCAGATGATCGAAAATGGTCTAAAATTCATGTTTTTGAAGAGCTTTTAGCAGTATGTCTTTTCGGCTCCGGTACATGCTCCGCGGAGCACGGATAAAATAATGGAGGTGCGCCGCGGGTAGTTCGAGCCAAAAGTTTAGCCCAGATTTTTTAAAACCAATTCAAAAATAGTCTACAGGGCAGTTTAATACGTTTACTCACTTGATTTTCAAGAATTTCTCCTATACAGTGTCATAAAAATCAAAATTAGTCAACTAAACAACCACAATTCCGAATGTCAAAATCAGGCATAATTGACATTATCTGATAAATTTTGTCCTTTTGACACTCCAGGCGGAACAGAGGTTGCGAAAGTGTTTCAATGATTGATTTTCAGTCTAAGGCAGTGAGATATACCAAAAAAGCCATGTTTAGAGTGTTTT
Source organism: Caenorhabditis doughertyi (assembly GCA_963572265.1). Lineage (NCBI taxonomy): Eukaryota > Metazoa > Nematoda > Chromadorea > Rhabditida > Rhabditidae > Caenorhabditis > Caenorhabditis doughertyi. The sequence goes on along the minus strand of OY751553.1, from coordinate 7,275,958 downwards.
CTGACCTGATTGCCAGAATTTCCGGTGAGATTCAACTGTGGGGTTCGATACCAAATCAGACGATCATTTCTATTAGAACAATCTAAACAAAGGCTGAAATACTTTTTTAGAGACATTGTTATTCATACAAAATCATTATCAAAGACTTTGATCTTTATGAATCAGCTCTAAACGTCAAAGAAAGTAGTATCCTTCAAAACCTGTTGAAACGCGGCGCACCTCAACTACCCCTAATAGCCGGGCAACTCGTGATGGCTGCCGCTTTTCTATGAACCTGACAAGTGTTGATTTTTACTTTTAATAATACCCTTTCACACCAAAATAATTTTAAAGTCATTCCGATTTATAGTTCGGCTGATATCACTGTCAGAAAATCACCATAAATGGCCTGAAATGTGATTTTTGTGGGTTATGGACAGGAACTGACTCCCATTTCTCAAAGGATAGCGAAGACAGGACTCTGTAACTTTGATGTAAGCTTATTTCAGTAGTTTACTTTCAAAAAGTATTCGGGGTTCCAAAAAATATCACTTGGCACGGCGCCAAGAAGCCAAAACAAAAACGTCCTATACTTATCAGCCACCCTGTATATGACAAAAATTCACTAAATTCAACGTACCCCCCTCCATGGTGAAAATGGTCATAGTCACCGATTCGAAAAATATTTTCACCACGTAATGTCCTACCCATACCTAATACCTCCACAAAATATCAGCTCATCTGAAGTACTTCTGTAGACGTGGCACCACTTCAAAAAGCCCTTCACACAATCTGGACGTCGGGAATTCTAAAGTTCTGAATTTTCAATATTTCTGCTAGAAACTGTTCTGGAAGGTACTACGACATTATGAGCAATCCTTATTTGCAAAACTAATACTCCTGACATGTCTGAAAAGGCAGAATGGCATTCGTATGGTAACCGATGCTCCTGTGGGATGACGTGTAGTTCGGTTCGTCGTCAAAACTGCGTTAGAATGCTGCCAGATGTTTATATTTTTGCATAAAATGATTGTTTATATTGTTGTAGTACCTTCCAAGACAGTTTCTAGCAGAAATACTGAAAATTCAGAATTTCAGAATTCCCAACGTCCAGATTGTGTGAAGGGCTTTTTGAAGTGGTGCCACGTCTACAGAAGTGCTTCAGATGAGCTGATATTTTGTTGAGGTATTAGGTATGGGTAGGACATTACGTGGTAAAAAAATTTTTCGAATCGGTGACTATGACCATTTTCACCATGGAGGGGAGTACGTTGAATTTAATGAATTTTTGTCATATATTCGACTGGAACTCTGAAAGGTCCTAGTTTGTCGGACCAAACTTTTTTTTGTTTAAAAGGTATGTGGTAGGGATATCTTATGCTGAAGGAATCTCATCGGAAGTAGTGGAAAAAATTTTGGGGAACGGTCATTTTCCACCCTGGTGGCACCACTCTGCACTTCAACAATGAATTTCACGCTGAAGACGTTGTGCTGGAATTTAGTGTATAACACAAAAAAGTCTTCAAATAAGGTCTAGGATTCATTCCCGGTTGAATTTTGAAGTTTTATCTTATCGGAAAAATTCTAGGAACGGCACGTCTTCTGCAAGTTTTTTGACTATTCTGAATTCAGAAGTTTGCGGAATCAGTCAGAAACTATTTTTTCGTTCACCGGTAGCCTGAAACTGTAAACTTATGACGAAACAACGAGAAATAAAGAGTTTGAAAATACTGTGCGGACCCCCAGTTCACACTTGCTCCATTTTCTCATGGAAACGCTGTTAAAAGCCAGAAAAAAAAATTCGAAAAAGCTGAAAATATGGGCAAAAAGCTGAAATTTTGAAATAAAAATCAGAAAGTATGAGTTTCGCTGTGGGGAATTGACAAAAATTAGAAAATTTGTAACTTATGCGACCAAATATCACAGTAAAATTTAAAAAAAAATCCAATAAATCTGAAAATAATAGAGAAAAAATGCGAGATTTTTTTTTTGAAAAACGGAAAAAATATATGTTTACAGAAGAAAAATATCGGGAAAAACCGAAAAAATCAGTTTTTGCGACAAAAAAGACTCTAAAACTAAAAAATTTCTGACTTATCCCGACTAAAATCATAAAAACATGTGGAAAAATAACAGAATATTATTGGTCAAAAACCAAACCGAAAAACTTCCGGATATTTTATTGAAAAGGATGGAGGGACGAGAAGAAAGGGGATCGGAAGTGCGTAATTGGACATGGATTTACGGAAAAAGGATATAAAATAATAAAAATAAGAGATTGAGAAAAGGATGAGAAGATGGAGAAGAAGATCAAAGATAGATGAGTAACTGAACCAATTGGAAAGGAGTTCTAGGAATAAAAGATGGAATTTTTAGCGAATAATGGAAAGAATAACCGAATTATTAAATTTAAACTTTGATTAGCTTATGAAACAGAAAAAATATTCGATTTTTATATTCAAAGTTGTGATTTTCGAAAATCAATTTCTGTTTCAATAGATGTACTTATTTGAAAATCAAGAACGTAGTTCAATCCAATTGTCAGTCTTAGTTTCTTTACCATATTTTAACCTAAAACCCTGTTTTAGTGGTGCCTACACCACTATTAGAGGGGCACTTTTATCAAAGAGCACCACTAATACAGGTTTTACGGTAGTAAGAATCTAGTCCCGCCGACTATTGCGGAAATAGCGTGCGGAATGAGGAAGCGCAGGCAGTGGCATGCCTGGTCGCTATCTCGTATGTGAGAACTATTTCGCTAAAAGTGGGCGTGGCCAGATTAGAGCGCATTTTCGGAATCCTCCGTTTACAGTTTTACATCCATAGTCCTATGAAGTTGCGAAAAAAAACAGTAATTTACTTGACGAATCAGCCTCGATCAATCCATGCTATTTTCAATGGATTTTTGAAACATTGAAATTTTTTTGGTAATTTTTTGTTCTTATGGAGAACTTGTCTTTTTCCAAATATGTGTCACAATCCTGGTGGAATAATATTTTGCTACAATATGTGTATTTTAGGATTAGAAAAAGCATAAATCCCCGTGTGACAGACTTGCGAAAACCCATGCGGAAGAGTTGCGAAATTCTAAAAATGCGCACGAACCTAGCCCCGCCCATTGCTGATAGAGTGTGCGGAATGAGGAAGTGCAGACAGTGACGTGCCTAGCCACTTTCTCGGATGCGAAAACCCTCTCGCTAGATCAAAGCGAATTTTTTAGAATTTTCAAAAATGTGTTATCCTACATAATAATCTGGCGGAAAGACGGTAATGATTTAATCAAATACACATCAGAATCAACCAATTCTGCGATTTTTTAAAGAGTTTTTTGAAACATTGAATTTTTTTTTTGCAAAACTGGGACGGGGCCAAATTGAAACAAATTTGTAGGCTTCTGTGTTTATTATCTTAAATAATAACATTTCAGAAAAATAAAATAGAGTCAATAAGTTTCAATTGTTGTTTGAAATTTGAAAATTTCTTGAAACATTAAAATTTTTGGAGATTTTTGTTTTACAGTTCTGTAAAACTTGTTGTTTTTTTTTCGAAAAGTAGTCCATATTGTTTTTAAATATTCAAACTCTATTGAAAATTGATAATTGCTTTGCAAGAAATTCAAACTTTTATTTTCACGGGCGGTCCGCATTTTTGATCTCCTAGCTATTTTTGATTTTACGCAGTGCGAAATAAAAGTGGGCGGACCACCCGCGAAAAGAAATATTTAAATTCCTTGCACAACTATTATTAATTTGACAGTATGATATTTGATGGAACTTTTGCCTTTCGATAACTGATGGGTAAGCTCTGAAGACAAAATTCTAAAGAAAAAATGCCGAACAAAATTGATAATCCTCTGGAAAATTGAATGCAGTTAGAAACAGAAGTAGCTTTTTTTCACAACTGAAAAAGGCGTGCGGCTCTAGGAAACCAGCCTATTGCTGTAAACAGACTATCATGCGATTGAAAAATAAAACGAATAAAACACTGTTTCTTTTTTTTTCTAAAAAAAAACAAAAGAAACTGAAATTTATTGATGATATGATGAAAGAGATTTTATGATTGACGCCACTCTTGACCTTTATATGGTTTCTCCCGCTCTCTCTCGTGATATTTTTGTTTTTCGTTCAAAGTTTTTATTAGATTAGCACAAAAAATCATATTTATATGAGCATTTGGGAGACATTTGCAGTTTCAAAATAACTAGAAGTCGATAAAGAAATTTGAAATTGTTAGTTTAGAAATTTTCCTTGTTTTCCAGTCCCTAAAATAAATAACGTCAAACCTATATTACAGCGGCACCCCTAATAGAACCCTACCTCTAATATAGAGCGGCATGGCGGTGTCATAGAGTTTTTACGGCGATTTGGGAGATGAAAAAGTCGAAAAAGTGAAAAAAAAATAAGTGAATAGCTGTTATCAGATTAGCACGAAATAGTATACTTTGATAAACATCAAAATCATTTTTCCAGTTAAAAAAACGTTTGTATTCAACACTTTATAGATATCAATTGACTCTATACCGACTAATCTGGAAAGAACTTTCAAAAAAAAAGTGAGAAAAATAAATTGTTTACAGTTTCTCCAAAAGTTTAATTGGGTGAAATAGGCGTCAAAAAACATTGGGTGTGATATTTCAGCTCCATATTTTTTTATCATATTTTTTGCACAAAAATATCATGTTTTGAAAAGCATGTGGAAAAAAAGTTCCCAGTTTCAGAATCGTTTCATTTCACCAAAAGATATTTTAAAAGCAGTACGAGACGCTGCCCACTGTATCTTACCGCAAAACTTCTATTACAAGGGCACCCCTCACAGAATGGCATCTCTAATATAGAGCGGCATGCCTGTGTATTAGAGTTTTTACGGCACTTTGAGAAATTGAGAAACTATCATCAAAAATTGAAAAAATAAAAAAACTTTCACTGTTTCTTCACAGATTCAACTGACTTGGATTGACTTGAGAAACATTGGGTGAGTACGTTTAAAATGTTTATGATTTCCATATCTGAAAACGGATCAAATTTAGGTTTCATAATTGAGAATTTCATTGGTAACTGACGATATTTTTTGGGGACGCAGATTTTATCAGTTTTATCATCAGAAGCACTATCAAGCAACAATCATACTAAAATCTGAACATGATCATATAGTTGGATGAAAGTTTGAAACAGTATATTAGCTTTATAATTTCTTGAAAGAGAAAATATTTCCTTTTATTCTTCAAAATTAATTTTTCAGTGTCAAAATGGTTCCATAAAACTGGAAAATTTTCGAAAATGTTTGGTTGTGCTTCTATGGTGTTAGCTAGCTTGTTTTTCATCATTGTTAGACATTTGAAAAACAATAATTTCAAGTAACTTCGGAACAACGATTTTTTTCAGTTTCATAGTTATTTGGATGAAAAATTATATGTTGACAATTTGAGACCATGGAAACTTTGAGAACTCGGCGAATCTAATCTTCAAAGTTTAAAACAAAGCATTTTTGCTGAAAATCGGTGGAAAATTGGCGTGATTTCGACCTTTTTGGCGGAAATCAGAAGGCGGAAAGCGAAATTCCGTTTCGTTATTGGAAATATCAACGTTATCAATTTTTATGAAGATGCAGTGTATGAACTAGAATCGTTAAATAATCAGATAATTTCAAACTATTTCGAAACAGTATATTTGATTTTTTTTTAAATTTATTTGCAGTTTCCAAATAATTTTTAAAAACTATGGGAACTTCCGTGAAGTATTGAGATTGACTTCTCGCCACATTTTATCTATTGAACGAAGTTTGAAAAAAAAATTACCAAAACGGTAAAAGATTGAAATTTTTTACAGTAATTTCTAAATTTTTGAAAGGGCACTATATTTTTTATTTCTAGACACTAAAGGAAAAACCCCACTAACAAAATTGAGAACACTGATTGAGAATTTTTTGGGAAGCGGTTTTTGTAACACCTCTACCAGTTTTCATCAACAGAAAAACTTATTGAATTCAATATGAAAAGAATCCTATGGTTTGTAAATTTTTTGGAACAGTATATTTGGTTTTTTTTTAATGGTTTGCAGTTTCAAAACAATTTGAAAAAACTAAGGGAACTTCCAGTTATTAGTTCCAGTGTTCTGAAAATTTGGTGAATTGAAAAAATAAAGTTTGGGCATGGAATTTTCAACTTGGCACCGTGCCAACGACCTCCCCCTGCAAACGCAAGTTGCGGCACGCCTTTTTGCAACGCCCCCGCACGAAGTTCTGTTTCTAGATTTTCGCTTTTTTCGATGGAAAGGAGTACTAATTTCAGCTTTTTCGCTGACATATCACGTTGTGTAAAAGTGTAGGATTCATCTGTGTCAGCAAAAAAGCTGAAATTAGTACTCCTTTCCATCGAAAAAAGCGAAAATCTAGAAACAGAACTTCGTGCGGGGGCGTTGCAAAAAGGCGTGCCGCAACTTGCGTTTGCAGGGGGAGGTCGTTGGCACGGTGCCAAGTTGAAAATTCCTTGCCCAAACTTTATTTTTTTTTTTCAGTATGACCTAATCCTTTGAATTTCCAGAAAAATAAAAAGGTTGAAATCTTTCACAATAAGTTCAAAAAGTTTGGAAGGACTCTATAGTGATTTCAATTTCTAGACACTATTGGAAGATCTGGCTCATGAACTAGAATGTGAAAATAATCTAATGATTTCCAAATATTTCGAAACAGTACATACCGTAAAACCTGTAGAAGAGCGACCCCTTTAATTGAACAGCCCCTGTATTAGAACGGCCTCTCTCGAATAGAACGACCTATTCTCATTTGCTTGTTTTCATGTGAAAAAAGCATAAATAGATTGTTATTTTCAAGAATCGGTTCGCTCATTTCAAATGTTTGTGATAAAAAGTGTTGAATTTCTCAATTAAAAAAAAATAATTTTTAATTGTTTTTTTTTAATTTTTAATTAAAAAAAACTTTTTGTGAAAAACTTTTTTATGATCCCATAAAGTGATTCCCGTTGAGATTTTGACTCTATCTCATCTAGAAAAAAAAGTTGAAAATTTGACGTCTTTTGGATATTCTGAATCCAGAAGAGGGTGGAATCGACTCTAATCAACATTTTCGTGTATTAGAGTATGGCTACTGTCAAAATAATAGGTCAAACCCAGAAATGAACCAGTTCCAAAAAGTTGTGCGAACGCCTACAGGCCCTTCCTCCACCAAGTCATGGAAACGCTGTCAACTTATTTTCAGTGAAAAATCGTTCTGTTTTGAATATCAAAAACCATCTTTAATATAAAACGGGGTATTGAAATATAGAGCGGCCCCCTCCAATATATCGGCCCCTTGAATTGAAAGGAAAAGTTTTTCTTCTTCAAAATAGATTTGCAAGTTTAAAGTTATTTCGAAAAACTAGAAGAACTTTCATGAAGTTTTTAATTGTTTTTTTTTTTGAATTTTTTTCGGTTTCTTTAAAATTTCAAATTAGTTTTCGAATTGATTCCAATAATTTCTTTTTGTATTTTTATTGGAAAAAAAAACAGGAAAAAACTTTTTGTATAGAAAATCCTAAAAAAAAACTTTGAGCCTCTGTCAGTAACTGAGTAGTTTGGCTTAACAACTTCAAACTATTTCGAAACAGAATAATTGGGTTTTTTACCCAAATTAATTTGCAGTTTCGAAATGATTTCATAAAGCTAAAAGAACTTCCATGAAATTATTGGATTTAATTTTTGGTACTCTAATTAAAACACTAAAAAGATCAAACTTTTGACATTTTTACAGTTTCTTCACGATCTTAAATGAAGAATTCGAGGGATTCCACAGTGATTTCTAATGAAAATGAAAACTATACGAACTAAATTTTTTGAATGGAACTTCTCAGAAATTGTCTAGCCTAACATACAAAGTTATGAGTCTGTTTCAACAATTTTGTTATTGAGAAATTATTTTGACAATTTATATTATTCTCTTCAAAGTAATTGTGGATTGGAGAGCTATAATTATTAGAAAAAGTAGAACCCCAAAAGGCATCATTTGAAAATCTATGATTTCATAATTTTTTTCTATTGGTTCTGTACTTTTTTCGAAATTGTTACAAAAAACTGAAGGAACTTCTTTCAAGTTATTATTTTCAGGTTTTCATGTTTTGTTTTCAACTAATGAGCGAAACAAAAATAGGATGTAACTCCAAAAAAGTCAAACGAAACTGATATTTTTATACAGTTTCTTTATAGTTTATGGAGAAATTTATTGAAAATTAATGTTATTCTCTCAGAAACGATTGCGGATTGGAGAACTATAATTATACGAGAAACTGAAATAACAAAACCTCTATAAACCGGGGAAAATTATATCAATTCCTAACTCCAAAGTTCTTCGAATCAGTGAATATCTTCTGTTCCGTGGTTTCATGAATTGAATTAAAAGTGTTATACTTGTTACTAAATTCAAGAATCTCTTTTTATTGCAACAAATTGGATTTGACATTGAAAAAATGGTTTTCATGAAATTATGCAATATTATTGCTAATTCTATTTTCATCAACAGAAGTGATTGATGCAGTGACTAAAATCCGAAAACAATCATATGATTTCTGAATATTTCGAAACAGTGTATATATTTTTTTTTCTGAAGTTTCTTGAACCGAATATAGAAAAATTTTTCCTATTATTTGTATTCAGAATTAATTTGTAGTTTCAAAATAATTAAAAAGGACTTCCATGGTGTTTGAGTGTTAACTCTCCCCTTTAACTATTGAGCAAAGTGGAAAATTGCCAAAAATTTAAAAATTGGAAGATATTTTACAGTTTCCTCAGTTTTTCAATAAACTTTTCAAAAAATTTCAAATGTTTCTTGCCGAATTCCAACATGGCTACTGAACATAAACCTCGAAAAAAAGGGAGAATCTCAGCAAACAAAACATTTTGAGTCTTAATTCTGAGAAATTGTCTAGCCCAACTTGGAAAATTATAAGTTTGTCTTACTTAGTTGAAGGATTTCCCAATAGCAGAGTAACTAAGATGAGAAAACATGCTCAATTGGAAGAAATTCCATTATTTCAGAACTTTAAAATATTTCGAAACAGTGGGTTTTTTCTGCTTCAGATTTATTTGAATCGAATGAAAAATTATATGTTAAAAATTGGACAAGTTTTGACGATTTCTTTATTGGGAATTTTGTTGGACACTGATGAATTGCAGAGAATTGCAAACTGATGAAGAGACTTGTCAAAATCCGGGCCGGCCCGCAAAAGCCCGGCGGGCCGGGCCGATGAAAAATTCTCCGGCCCGGGTTTGAAAATTTTTGAATTTTGAAGCACGTTTTTCGCGATTTTCAGCCCTATTTCGAAACTTTTCCTGGGTCTTTTTACTCAAAAATAGATCAGAATTTCCTCCCTGAAAACATAGGCCAAAAAACTGGAAAAAAACCGCGAAAAAAAATTTTTCAAAAAAATAACTTGAAAAAAACATGTTTTGCCTTGAACCCCGGGCCGACCGGGCCGGGCCGGGCCGGTAGAAATTCCTCCAGCGGCCCGGCCCGGACCGTGACAAGTCTGGATTTTATCAATTTTTATCATCAGTTGTATTAATCGAAGACCCTACGAACCGAAAAAGTAAAATCTGAACATAATCAAGTGATTTTAAAACATATTGAAACTGTGTATTTGATTTTTCTTTTTAAGTTGATTTGCAGTCTCAAAATAATTCCAAAAAAAAAAAACTAAAGAAACTCCCAAAAATAGTTATTGGTTTCGGATTCTTGATAACTGATGACCGCTTTGGAAATTGGGTAAAGTCCAAGAAACCAAAAAGAACTAGATCTATTTACAGTTTCTTTATGAATTCAAATCACGCTTGAAAAATATTTCAAACGTTTCGGATGTGATTTTGAACAGGCTATTGAACATAAACCTCAGAAAAATGTAAAATCTTCACTAACAAAAATTTTTCGAATCAAAATTCTCAGAAAATGTCTAGCATATCTAACATATGAAATTATATGTTTGTCTTAACGATTTTGTTATTGAGAGATTCGCTAAAAATTTTTATAATTTTTTCCAAAATAATTGATGATTGGAGAGCTATAATTATAAAAGACACTGGAATAACAAAAAAGTTCAAGAAAATTAAGAAAAATTCTATGATTTCATAACTGCATTTTTCTGTTTCGATATTTTCGACTAAGTTTTTTTTTCAACTGATAACTGAAAAAATGGGCGGAGCTTCAACGAAAAAGTTTCTGGAAGCCTAAAGACTTAAGGGTGGCGATCAACGTTAGTGAAAGTTGCTCATTTTATAACATGTTTTCGAAACTGAAAAAAATACAATGGGAAATCGAGAGAGTTTAGACAGATTGCTGATTTGAAAGATGATAAATTATCATTGATAATTTTTCAGGTTTTTCAAGCTAATAGTGAGAATGAAAAAATTGAATATTTTAAATAAAAATTTTGAAGCAGTGAAGCAAACAAACATATTTTCAGATGATACGAAGTGTCATCTACAGTAATCGGAAAAACCGGTTTACAACCACGCCCCAAAACTAGGCGGAGCCTTGAATGTCGCGATTTCGCCCAGTTAGGGGCGTGGTTTAGATTTAAAGTGCGCCGCACTTGCACAGGTAATCTCCTATGATGAATCAACATTCGAAAACGGAGGTGACTTCCCGTATGATCTGAGAATAAAATTTAAAAAAATTCTAAAGAGTTAGAATTGCTCAAAATCAAATTTTTTATTTCAAGAATCAATGTTTCAAACTTATTTGAAACTGTATGTCTTTTTCGTTCAACTTCGATCAGAACAACGCCAATATGTGCGGGAATTCATAGATTCAAAAACCTCTTTTACAGTGGCATGGTCCGAAAAAGCTGTGGTAAATGACAATTGCATTTTTAGTAGGTATGCCGATTTGATTTTTACTATTTTTGATTGTAACTCAGAACTTTATGCTATAAACTCAACGCACGCAATAACATAGATGGAATGTCAATCAATTTGAAGAAATAATGAAACTTTGAAATCATGAAAGGTCTAGTAAAAGTCGTGAAGCAGTGAATCTAGCGACTTCAATTTTCAGCGCACACTCAAGAGAGCAAAAAAATTAAAAAGCTTGAAAATGCGCGGGGTTTCCTAGGAAATGTTTGAAAAAGACTACAATCATATCGAATCTATCATAGAACAAGTGCATCAGAGTTACAAAATGTTTGTCCATGTTCTGAAAAAATCTGGAAACAGAAAAAAAATTATTCTGATTTTTCGCAAATATAGTTTGGAAATCAACGCTTCTGAATACCAGAATTCTAGTCGGAGGATGTTTTCTAAACAATTGAGCAACTGAACTGATTGGGAAACTTCAATGTTCAATTAATTTAGATTTTTTGAAACAAAAATTTTTTTATCCGAAGTAATTACTGGTTTCCTTCCTTGACTATTATTATTGCCAATTTCAAACTAAAAACTGGTCAGAACTGACATTAATGTTGTCTCAGAGAAATGAGTGTAGTTTGGAACTGAATATCCTTTTGAGGAGGAAGAGAATTACAAATCTAACCTTCTCAATTCACAGCGCGTAAAAAAAAATGGTAAAACAAAATACGCTTGAAAATGGGCGGAGCTTCATAGACTAAGTTATTGGAACAATGGAGAGCTCAACAATCTATCCGAAGATTTGTCCGCTTTGAAAATTTTTGGAAACAGAAATTTTTTGATTTTTTAACGATTATATTGAAGTTTTGCATTATCAGACATTGTCTTCGGAACAAATTTCCTCAAATAAATTTCAGATATATTTGCCGTTGTAAAACTGGAATCCATGCTGTCAATAAAAATAATGAGTGTAGTTTGAAGAGCAACTTTCTCTAAGAACGAGACTTTCACAATTAGGCCTTGGCACAAAAACAAAACCCTATCCCAATTCAAATGATTATTAGTTAGTACCTACCCATAGGTAAAGTGTTTCCAAAAAAACATGCCACCAAGTCTCTCTGAGGTCATCGCCCTGAGATAAAGCTGAAAATAGGGTTTTCAGATCAAAAAGTATAATTTTTTTCAACTTTGAGATATCTTCCTGAAATTTTTAGGGTATCATTTGGCAAGTTTAAAGCATATCTTCTACAATTTTCAGCCCGATACAATCACTGAAAATATGTTTTTTAGAAATTTTTTTTGGTTTTTCTGATTTTTCTCAAAATTTTTCAACTCTGGGGGTGTCCAAAAATTCTACCCCAGATTCCCCATCCGATTTGCTACAAAAAAGTTTCTTGGACCATACCGAAAAAAACGGACTCTTTTTTGCTATACGCGATTTTCTGAAAAACACATAAGGGTCCCCCCTTACGAAAATATATTTTTGAAAAAAAATTGAAAAATTTTGTTTCTTCGAATATTTGTTTTTCTTGTAAAATTTCTCATAAGAAGGTGTCTGACAAAGTTTGAGGCCTCAAGTCCGAGTTTTAACTGAATTGGAGTTCAATCTTGCAAATCCTATAAAAACGTATGGCAAAATCCACTGATTCTAGGTCATCAACTGAAAATCGGCTAAAACTCGGACTTGAGGTCTCAAACTTTGTCAGACACCTTTTTATGAGAAATTTTACAAGAAAAACAAATATTCGAAGAAACAAAATTTTTCAATTTTTTTTCAAAAATATATTTTCGTAAGGGGGGACCCTTATGTGTTTTTCAGAAAATCGCGTATAGCAAAAAAGAGTCCGTTTTTTTCGGTATGGTCCAAGAAACTTTTTTGTAGCAAATCGGATGGGGAATCTGGGGTAGAATTTTTGGACACCCCCAGAGTTGAAAAATTTTGAGAAAAATCAGAAAAACCAAAAAAAAATTCTAAAAAACATGTTTTCAGTGATTGTATCGGGCTGAAAATTGTAGAGGATACGCTCTAAACTTGCCAATTGACCTCCTAAATGTTTCAGAAAGTTATCTCAAAGTTGAAAAAATTTATACTTTTTGAGCTGAAAACCCTAATTTCAGCTTTATCTCATGCTGATGATGTCATAGAGACTTGGTGGCATGTTTTTCTGGAAACACTATGCCTATGGGTAGGTATTACCTGATAATCATTTGGATTCAAATAGGGTTTTGTTTTTGTGCCAGTACAAATCTCGTTCTTAGAGAAAATTGCTCTGAAACAGAAATTTTCTTTTTCAAAACCGATTCTTTTGCACATTTCATTGGACGTTTTTAATCGTGCATTTTTGAATTTCGGGATTATATTATTCCATTAAACGGGTCGTAATCGAGAAATACAACTGATAAGTAAACCTTACCAAAATTTTCAAACGTAGTCTGAAACGGAATGTTTTTTTTTGAACACAGCCTACAAGTAAAAGAATTGCTCATTATACTTTCCTTCAAAATAATTGAAAATAGTTGCGGATTGGAGAGCTATAATTATAATAGAAACTGAAATAACAAAAAGTTATGAAAAAAAATTAAAGAAAAGTCTATGATTTCATAATTGCTTTTTTCGGTTTCAATAGTTTTGTAAAAGTTTTTTTGATTATTCAATTCTTCAATAATGTAGCACTTGCCAAAACTATTTATCAATTGATGACTTTGAAAATGGGCGGAGCTTCAACAAAAAAGTTACTGGAAGCCTAAAAACAATGGTGTTTGCCAAACCTATCAAAGTTAGTGAACAATTGCTCCTTTTATGAACTTTTGGAAACAGAAAAAATACAATGGGAAATCAAGAAAGTTTAGACATTTTCGGACATTTGTTTTCGGGCATCAAATAACAAATTTCCTCAACTAAACTTCAAACACTCAGGGGTGCAAGACTGAAATTAATTTTGTCTACAAAAAGTAAGTAGTTTGAAACATTATTTTTCTTTCAAAACCGAATCGTTTGCACATCATGCATATTTGAATTTCGGAATTATATTATTCCATTAAACGGGTCGTAATCGAGAAATACAACTGATAAGTAAACCTTACCAAAATTTTCAAACGTAGTCTGAAACGGAATGTTTTTTTGAACAAAACTTACAAGAAAAAATATTGCTCATGATAAGACTGAAAGTTATTGAAAAAGAGCAGTCGACTGTTGAATGCGGCAAAGAGGAGAAACATTGAGAAAGTTGTGGAAAAACTTTCGAATGAATTATGAAACGGAAAAATAGTTTTACGAATTGAAGACGTCTCGAAAAAACTCTTTGACTAATGAGAATAATTTTTGAACTGTATTAGCATCGATTGGAAAATTTTCTTCGAGAAACAAGGTATCATTTGTCTCTTTAGAAAATTGGTATATTTTGAAATAGTTTTATTTTTCAAGGTTTTGACGCCTGTGCCCCTTCAAAAAGGAATGTTGAAAACAGCAAACGTTCTCAATTGATCAAATTCGAATTATGAACATAAATTGCTTGAAGTTTACAGTCTCGGAAAAAGGATAAAGTAGTTGAAGGAAAATCCTCGAAGATGCCAAACGACTACTAAGTAAAACAACATTTTCGGGTGTTGGTTGAAACGGAAAATTTGGTGTTAAGAGAGATTTAGTGGAACAATTGATCAGGCGATGGCATTAGGATTTTCAGAAGTCAAGGTACGGTCGTCATATAGTCTGCCATAGACACATCGGACCTTTTGAACATTTTGGCACTTTTAGTTTTTGGCTCCACCTCCTTTCCAGCAAACCACGCCCCCTTTAAGTCTGAAAAAAATAATTTTTTCTCCGTGAAGATATCAACACGTACTCAACGCGGTTTTGTAGAAGACACTTTTTTGAGTATTTTTGCAGTTCAGAGCTAAGCTCTAGCTCACCTCTATCATACTGATAATATCAGTTTTTCATTCTGAGCACACTTTTTTGCTCATTTTTCCGTTTTCCTGATTCGATACATCCCGGCTAAGACTAGTGCTTACCAGAATCGTAATCTACGCGTATTTTTACCCCCGGGTGCAGAAAATGAAGATAAGTTTCGATATACATATAGTCACTTTTTTCTGAAAATACCATAATTTTCAGAAAATTTCATGTGGTACCCCCTTTTGTGAAAAAATCGAATGTCACCGATTTGGCTCAAAAAATTTTTCTGAAGTCTACTATCCATGGGCTATATGCACACAAAAAATTAGCACTGGAAATCATCGTTTAGAGCTGTGGCAGTATGCTCCGAAATTGAGCCTGTAAAGCCAGTGTATTTCTGAAGTCAAAGTAGGTGGTGTTATAACATGCTCTAAAGTCAGCCGACTGATCTTATTTTTTGTGTGCATATAGCACATGGATAGTAGACTTCAGAAAAATTTTTTGAGCCAAATCGGTGACATTCGATTTTTTCACAAAAGGGGGTACCACATGAAATTTTCTGAAAATTATGATATTTTCAGAAAAAAGTGACTATATGTATATCGAAACTTACCTTCATTTTTTGCACCCGGGGGTAAAAATACGCGTAGATTACGATTCTGGTAAACACTAGTCTTAGCCGGGATGTATCGAATCAGGAAAACGAAAAACTGAGCAAAAAAGTGTGCTCAGAATGAAAAACTGATATTATCAGTATGATAGAGGAGAGCTAGAGCTTAGCTTTAAACTGCAAAAATGCTCAAAAAAGTGTCTTCTACAAGACCGCGTTGAGTACGTGTTGATATCTTCACGGAGAAAAATTATTTTTTTCAGACTTAAAAGGGGCGTGGTTTGCTGGAAAGGGGGCGGAGCCAAAAACTAAAAGTGCCAAAATGTTCAGAAGGTCCAATATGCCTATGGTAGACTTTATGGGGACCATACCTTGACTTCTGAAAATCCTAATGCCATGCCCATCACTACTGGTGGTAAATTTTTCCACTAAAACTCTCTTAATGATAATTTGTTGATATCGAAAAAAATCTCCTCTATCAAAAATGTAACCGTTGTTTGAAACGGAAATTTTTCAAACTGGAAGTTTCTTTATTTTTCGAGCATTATTCATTAAAAAAGTTGGTTTTTATGAAAAGAGATCAAGGCTACGTACTAGAACTACAGTACTGGCCATAAAGAATGCGCGTTTGCCTGTTTTCAGTTGAAAATGCTCATTTTTGAGACTATGCTACAGAGCGTGTGATTGCCATAGGGCTCCAAAATTTTTTGAGGGTATTCTACCACTCAATAGCTCCATTTTTCTAGTTGATGACTTTTCTGCATAATCAACTTGAATACTTTTTACGGACCGTCAAAGAAAAAAAGCGCAAAAATCGCATATTTAGCACTGAAAAACCTCGTTTTTCTGGTGTTTTTTCTTTGACGTTCCGTAAAAAGTATTCAACTTGATTATCCAGAAAAGTCATGAACTACAAAAATAAAGCTCTTGAGTGGTAGAATACCCTCAAAAAATTTTGGAGCCCTATGTCAATGCCTCTTTTGGTGACATGCTCTCGAAAAAGGCGAAAAATCACGACTTACCACTGAAAAAATGAAAACACGCATTCTTTATGGCCAGTACTGTATTGAAAATTATTTATAGAGCATAGTGAATCGTAGATTGGAAACAGTTGCATGGGAAGCTATCAAAAGTTTGCAATTAGTTTGGAACAGAAAATTTTCAATAGAAACTGTAACAAAAAGCGGGAGTTTTTTGATGGTAAAAACCTTTTTTAGATGAATTCCGCACTTTATCAACAGAGCGCACTTTCCTTTTTTTCAAATTACTGCAATATGTCCTGAAGAAATCATTGAAAACGATAAATCTCAAAAAATTTAAATTTAGTTTTTGAAACAGTAAAGCATTCCTTTCCCAGCAAGTTTTTCAGAGAAGATTCATAAAGGCTTGAAAATGGACGGAGCTTCAAAAGTTACTGAAAGACACGACTATCAGAGCTCCAAAAACTTGCCAATTTTTTAAAAAAATTTTGAAACTGAACAAAAATTATTTTGATTTCTCAATGAGTCTTATAAAAATTTGCCTTTTCAACAATCTTATTAGAACAGTCTTTGCTAAGAAAAAGTGGTGCAAAAGTTCCAATTTCAAATAAAGAAAGTCTTATTGTGAGATTTGGAAATGTCTCAGAATTAATAATTTTAAAAAATTTTAGCAAATATTTTACGAGTAGTTTGAAACTGAAATTTTAACTGGAATTTCCAAACCAGAAATTTTGGGATGCAGCCCATGATAAGAGCCAAAAACTGCGCGGCGTACAAAGTTTGCTTAAAATGTTCGGTAGAGCGCATTTGCGTTGTGAAAAGTTGGAGAGAGTTTACAGTTTCAAAAAATTAACAATTCAGAACATTGATCTGCAATCCACCAATCGAAAGATTACATCCAATACTTCAAGATTAGTTTGAAACAGAAAATGTTTTGGAAAATTGACCATTTTTCAAAGGAAGGTTTAAAAATCACTGATATTTGTTGATGATAGGAGTCTTCTATGAGCAAGTTTATACCAAAAAAAAAGTTATCTATAGAGCGCACATTCTGTTTTTCTTCCAATTTCCTATGCTTGTGAAAACCAAATTTTACAGTTTCAAAAATTAGGTATAATTCAAATCCAAAACTTTTTGGCAGTTTTGATCAAGCCCCATATTTCGATAGCTTTATAATATAAATTATCAATAGGGCGCACTTGCATTTCGATTATCAGCTTAGAAATTCAAATAATCCTGGCATCCAATGCTTTTCGAACTCGATTCGGTATAGATTATCAATGAGGCGCGTTTGCATTTTGGAAAAGTGAATTAACGAGGTCAAAAATGTCTGTTTCACAAAAAACTTGTTTTGGAAGAATCGCAAAATTTTTCGATGTGTTATGTTCAAAGTTCGGGATTATAATGAGACTAATGTTATAAAGGTTTTCAATAGAGCGCACTTGCATTGTTCTCGAAAAAATCAGAGTCGAAAACAGTGAAGAACTCTATTAGAAGGGCACAAAATAATTCAAAAAATATCGAAAAGTATTATCAATAGAGCAGGGTATCTCCGAACTAATAATTGCCTCGAAACCAAAAATCATCATTGGAGCGCGATTGCATTTTCGAAAATCTTTCGAAATTTTCTGTTTCAAAATATTTTTTTCATTGAAAAAATGGAAAACTTTTCAATAGTTCTTCGATCTATTTTTTACAATTAAAAATTTGAAAACTCTTTAAAAAATTACATAGTTATCAGTAGAGCGCATTTGCTTCTTTCTTTTTTCAACCAATTTATCAAGAGAAAAACCATCGAACAACCTAGAAAAAAACTCCAAAAAAGGAAATGAATAAATGTCGAAAAGTTGACGGAGAAGAAAAGAAGAGAAATATATTGTTCCCATCGCAAACGTATCATAAAATACAAATAAAAATGGGAAGAAAAGAACGGAAGAGAGAGCGAGAACTGTGCCCTCTTTTATGATTCCTTTCCTCTTCTCGATTTTCGATTCCTTTTTTTTTTGGCTTTTTTTTGCAGAATTTGAATTTCAAATTTTGTGATATGTGGAAGTGAGGGAGGAAGAGAAAGAAGGGCTTCTTCATTTATGAATAAGTCTCTGATTAGTCTCTGTTTTTTTTCCAGACGGCGGGTCTCGTAAGGGTTGGAAGTTCTGGGCATTATTTTAAACCAAAGAGTTCTCTAGGCCATCAAAAACGTAAAAGGCGAAAAACTGATTTTTGGTGAGGCTAATCATTTTTGTAGTTTTTGTAGTCTAAGCCTCACTAATGGGGTAGCAGCCACCACTAGATTTAGTGAGGCTTAGACTACAAAAAGTTCAAAGATGTTTAGCCTCACCAAAAATCAGTTTTTCGCCTTTTACGTTTTTGATGGCCTAGAGAACTCTTTGGTTTAAAATAATGCCCAGAATTTCCAACCCTTACGAGACCCGCCGTCTGGAAAAAAAACAGAGACTAATCAGAGACTTAAGACAAATTTTCCATCCTACACGAACATAGTACTGTACAGTTTTCAGTCAAAGTACTTCGAATCGATTGATATTTCATATAGTGAACACATAACAACTTCTAAGACGTTTGGTATACATTTCATTAGGCTCCGCCCACTAACTACAGTAATCCTTCGAAAAAATAAATTTTTTTCCTGTAAATGGTAAGGCCCAAATTTGAACGGGAATTGATAGAGAGTACTTATTTGAGTATTTTTCGACACTTAACAAAATTCTAACTCCTCGTGTTTACTAAAAAAAATTTCAATTTTTCGAAAAATTGTCCATTTTTTTCAGTTTTTTGGCTCTAGCGCTTCACACAGGGCCTGATCCACTGAGATCTCGCCGGATTATTAATCCTTGCAAAATTTGCTACCGATATGCTATATTTCAAAAAAAATCGGAGGTTCCCATTTTTTTTTATTTCTCGATTTGTAACCACACTTTGACATTTTTCCCTGAGAACATGCGGTGTTTTTCTATATATTTTTTTCTAAAGGTTTGTTTTTTTAATAGTTCTCTTTTTCCATGCAATTGGTTTGTATTTGAAGATTTTTGGTCATATGACAAAGCTTTTAACCTTCCTTTTACCACCGAACCGCCCGTTTCGCCACAGTACACTATACTCAGCAGTTTCTCGATTCTAACGCGGCGGGCAAGCTCAATTCACAAAAAGTGACGCCGGATTACTTTTCTACGCACAATTTGCCTTTGATTCAACATAATTACAAAAAGAAATTGGAGACCACTTTTGAAAAATTTTACAATTTGTCTACTGCGTTATGCTTGGCTATACGCAAAACCCTCTATTTTCATTGACGACTGCAAACGCGGTTTATTAATGATTATTGCGTTATTTTTGACGCTTTTTCCATTATATGGAATTCACTATACATTTTGTTTTTGTTTGTTCTACGTTTTTCTAACTTTTATTTATTTATCGCGGTGCCAGGAGAAGCACTATGAAGTATGGGCAGACTGGAACCAAGTTTGCTTTCCGCTTGATTGTTTGTGTTGGTCGTGCCAAAGTTGTTTTTGGTCAATCAGGGCAGGTATTACTGGATTACAGAAGATATATAAAGGCTGGAAAAAATTGCAGAGATCGTTCAGTCGTGGATTTTGGATACCTCGAATATTCTTTGTTTATAGACTGGTTTCCGTACTTACCTAATACTAACTTTTTTTGCAGATTGAAAAATGCTAAACGCGGTGTTACCTTTCCTTATAGGAACATCTCTGATACTCTCAGTACCAGTGGAACGAGGAAGACAGGTTTGTTACTTCGATCAGGCATCTACTGAATTTTTATTACAGATGTCAGCTCATTCAGCGAACAACACTCATTCATCAAACAGAACTCTTCCAGCAAACAACACTGATGAAAGCGGAAATAACTGCTATTTTTCGACACCTCGTAAAAATCCTTTGGAAAATCAACCCCGGCCAGAAAAGTCTGTTGTAAGCGAGTCCTGTTCAGGCAGTGAGATGAGGTTATCATAGAGGTAAGAGAAAATTTTTAAAAATGTTTTTCAGTATGGATGAAGTTGCGTCCAAGTATGAAAGTCCGTCAATCAGTAGCGAACATCCATTAGCTCTTCTCCTCTGTCGAGGAGCGGGACTGTGTGAGTTAGATTTCACCGATTCGAAAGTTCTCGCGCAGTGGAAAAATGTCAAAATATGTTCTCATCATGCCGATGAGCTTCTTCTGCAATGGAGTATTACGTGGTCTTTTCTTGATAAGCATGTGTATCGACGAAAAATGAGTCACGGAAAAACATTCGCCTGCTCAATGCCAGAAGGATTAGGATTTTCTCATGATCATCGGACAACTACCCATTTACGACCATTGACCATCAGTGAAGCGAATGCGATCCTGAAAGAGAAGAATATTTTAGTACATCCAGGAATACGTAAGAATCAAAATTCAAACCGGTTGAACCAAATATTTCAGCGATCTGCAAAAAACACCAAGATTTTGTCGGCAAACTCTTTCCGCTCGCCGTTCCTCCCTCTCCAAAGAAACCTCGATATGAGATTGACAACAGTGGCGCTTCAGAAGATGACCAGTGTACTTTAGAACAACATTATTTTCCATACGATTATCACGCTGATCCTACGAAAAGAGACTTCAGGAAATTCGCGGCAAGTTCTGGAATATCAAGAGCATGTTCGACAAGCCCGTGGAGTTTGATGCAAGTCACGACCAGAGAAAGAAAAGCTAGTGCTGCAAGACATTTATTTGATTCTATGTTGTCTATCATGGTTCCGGACAACACAGAAGAGTTCAAAAAGATAGTAGAACGAAAGATCGCTCATGTGGATTCATGGACATCCGGTTCTTCTGCTGATTTGGAGGCTATCATGAACGAGATATCAGCAAACTATTTTGCTTCCGAAGACAGAAACAGTCGAATCGTAATTTTATCACTTGTTGCGAACTCAGTGTCATACTTGAAAGTTGAGAAGTATATTCCAGGTTTGAGGTAAATATTTCAACCCCCAATGCTATTCCTATATAATTTTTTTCAGTGAATATATGTACCAAAAAGCTAAACGATTTGCTCGAAGAGATAGAAGCAAACATGTTATCAAAGAAACAGTCTTGGAAAAGTACAACAGAGATGCTGTTGAGGCATTCGTTCAGTTTATTACCAGGCAAGCGTCTTTTACTCCCTTCTATCCTACATTATTTTTCAGCCCAACTGTCTTAATAGGGCTTCCCTACGGAGTTCGAAAAGTTGAACTTTCAAGTGGTTCCAAGTTTGATATTCCAAACTCTATTCGGCAACAAACAGCAACCGAAATTATAGAAATGTATAAAACAATTTGCGAGGTAAAAGTGATGTGTTTCTTCTGTGACTTAGTTATTCAGGACAATAAACGGCCAGATCTTCTCCTTGGAACATCTACAATGTATAAAATGTTGAAAGTTTGTGCCGCTTCCAAACGGGTTGCAACAACATGTGTGGACTATTTTATAGCTTCTGGAATGGAGGTAAATCAATCAGAACTCGGAATGTAGGAAAACAGCAATAAATTATTTCCAGAGTTTTGATGGGCTCCATGAAATTTTGGATTATTGGAAGGGACTTGGATTGTTCGATGCCGAAGTTGTTAAGGAGATGAAAAAAGAATTGTTTCAAGCAGCTCAATACCTGAGAACCGATTACAGGTTGCACGTCAAGAACGTGAGCCGCATTGCAGATCATTGTGCGACGTTTGCTTTGAGTGATGCTGAGGACACGAAGCTAGCAAAGCCATGCTCCAGTGGATCAGACGCTCATGTTCATGATTTACGCTGTGACAGATGTGAACAGATGAAACAAATTTTGGAAACCATCGAGGCTCACGCAAAAGAGTTTGTTGCAGAAGAAAAAAAAAGTAAAGATGCAAACAAGCTAATGCTAATGAAGCACGAAGAAGAACTGGAACTGATTAAGAAATACAAGAAACATATTTTTGAGATGAAGAAACATTTGCTACGGGCAGCTGTGACAAATGAAGAAAGAAGAAACATAACGGCCGATCTTCAAGATAACGAAGCCCTTCTTACCTTAGATTTTGCTCAAAAGTTTCTCCCGAAGTGGCATCGGGAGAAACAGAGTGATTACTTTGGTAAGAAGGGTATAAGTTATCATATTTCTCATATCACAGCGAGAGTCGGAGATGTTTTTGCACAACATAGTTTCGTGCATATTTATGAAGGATCTGTAACACAGGTATGACTGAACATAAACTAGCGACGTGCAAATAAACAATAAGAATTCAGGACAACAAACTGGTCGTCCTCACACTGTCTCACTTCTTGCCAGAGTTGAAAAAGGTTGGCATAAAAAAGGTCTTTCTTCGATCGGACAATGCTGGTGAGTGAGCGTAGGGAGAGGAATAGTTTTGATTTTTTGTTTGCTTTCAGGGGCTTACCACTCGGCATCTACTATCGGCTCTCTTCATTGGCTAATGCAAACAACAGGAATGTCTATTGGCTCGTACACCTTTTCGGAGGCACAAAACGGAAAAAGTTCGAGCGATAGAGATGCCAATCGAGTGAAAAGAAAAGTAAAGGAGTATATCAACAAAGGAAACGACGTGACAACTTCGAAGGACTTCTTCAAAGCTCTCAAAGAAAATCCTCCCAACGGAGTATCAGTATACCATGGCGGAGTAACTGTAACTGAAGATGGTAAAACGGACTGGAAAGGAATATCAACTCTGAACTATTTCGTAGTCGAAGATAATGGAATACGAGCAAGAAAGTATGGAGTAATCGGAGTAGGAACATTTGTGGAAAAGTCAAACTTGAAACCAATAAAAGGAACAGTAGCCTTTGGCGATGAAGCTGGTTTTCTTGCTTCAAAGATTGATTCAGATGTATTGAGAAGTGCAGAAAGAGATGCAGTACAAAAGGGCTTGAAGACTAGTTTTTGGTACTACCCAAAATGTTCCACGTCAAAGTGTTTAAAGGAACCGGATGAAGTTTCTCCTATTGTTCAAGAATCTGTCCCAACCAATGCACACGAAGGATTGTATTCGTGCCCAGAGCAGGGATGCTCCTCAACGTTTTTGAAATATTCTAACTTGGAAAAGCACATGCTGAGAGGAAAACACAACAAAGCTCCAGAACGGTTCACTGAAAGAGACTATGCATTGAATCTCTTTGCTCAAAATCTTGAAAAAGCAAATGCTGCTGACATTTGTCCGGTTGTAGAGGTGGCCGTGAAAAAAATGGCAGAGACAAAGAACGAAGACAGACTTCAAGCTGGATGGGCTTTGCCAGAGAAAAGGACAAGAAAAACATTCGGGAAAAAAGTGGTCGATTATTTGGTGGACCGTTTCAACGAAGGAGCTCAAAGCAAAAAACCGATGAACCCTATCGTAGTGTCTGAATTGATGAGAACTTCGAAGCAATTCACTGCCGATGAATTATTGGATGCTCGTCAAATCGCTGGCTTCTTCTCAAGGGAAGCAGACAGAAGAAGACATGTGCTTGCAAGCTCCACCAGCACTACTACACTTTCTAGCACAAAAACTCGTAGGCATTTGCGAAGGTCCCATTCGCATAGACAAAGGCACATGCGCAGTCATCGGTCCACCACACAAGCATCAACCCCAGAATACGTCGAGGCAGAAGAAGAGCATCCTGAGTCTGGATTGATTAGCTTTATGAGGTCGGAAGAGTTCTGGAATGATTTTGACGAGTTCTTCGATGCTGTACTTGAAAACTTTGATCAAATTTTTCTCCCGATTAATTAACTTTACCATTGTCTAATAAAGGAAAAATGACACCAAGAAAGTCAAGATGTTTACTCTTCTCTCTGGCACCGCATTAAACAAACAAAAATTGGAAAAAGCGTAAAACAAATAAAAACAAAACGAACTGTGTGTTCCAGATAATGGAAAATAACCTTTGAAATAACACAATAACTTTTCATGAAGTGATGAGATTGTGTTTGCAGTCGTCAATGAAAATAGAGGGTTTTGCGTATAGCCAAGCATAACGCAGTAGACAAATTGTAAAATTTTTCAAAAGTGGTCTCCAATTTCTTTTTGTAATTATGTTGAATCAAAGGCAAATTGTGCGTAGAAAAGTAATCCGGCGTCACTTTTTGTGAATTGAGCTTGCCCGCCGCGTTAGAATCGAGAAACTGCTGAGTATAGTGTACTGTGGCGAAACGGGCGGTTCGGTGGTAAAAGGAAGGTTAAAAGCTTTGTCATATGACCAAAAATCTTCAAATACAAACCAATTGCATGGAAAAAGAGAACTATTAAAAAAACAAACCTTTAGAAAAAAATATATAGAAAAACACCGCATGTTCTCAGGGAAAAATGTCAAAGTGTGGTTACAAATCGAGAAATAAAAAAAAATGGGAACCTCCGATTTTTTTTGAAATATAGCATATCGGTAGCAAATTTTGCAAGGATTAATAATCCGGCGAGATCTCAGTGGATCAGGCCCTGTGTGAAGCGCTAGAGCCAAAAAACTGAAAAAAATGGACAATTTTTCGAAAAATTGAAATTTTTTTTAGTAAACACGAGGAGTTAGAATTTTGTTAAGTGTCGAAAAATACTCAAATAAGTACTCTCTATCAATTCCCGTTCAAATTTGGGCCTTACCATTTACAGGAAAAAAATTTATTTTTTCGAAGGATTACTGTAGTTAGTGGGCGGAGCCTAATGAAATGTATACCAAACGTCTTAGAAGTTGTTATGTGTTCACTATATGAAATATCAATCGATTCGAAGTACTTTGACTGAAAACTGTACAGTGCCCAAGAGGCTGGACCTCGGTCCGGAGAGAGAACTTTTCTTAAACGCTTACAGTAAAAAAAAAACTTTTTATTGGAATAGTAAAAAATACTGTTTCGTCCAGAAATGTTCAACTTTTTCAATTTGCACAAGCTAGTAGTAATTTAGTCCATTTATTTCTTTGAAAATCTTCAGTTTTAAAAATTGGAGAGAAAAAGACATAATAAACAAAATCTATTCTGGATTTCATCTAAACTTTTTTGGAAAAAAAATTTCTGTTTCGTTCAAAGATATTTTATTCTTTCGAATCTGCTAAATTCGATGGTAGTTTAATACACTTATTTCCACATTATTTTACGTCTCCAGATTTGAAGATACCACAAAAACCGTATTAGAAGAGCCTCTATAATAAAATAGTGCCTCTAATATAAGAGCCTTCATAAGCGTGCTTCTAACATTAGATTCATTTCCAGACTGAATATGGGGAAGAAAAAGGAAAGGGTATAAACTAACTGAATATTTTCCGGCCTCTTCCTGGATTTTCATTGAAACTGAAAATTTCAAAAGGATGAAGAGAAAGTTTTGTGAAAAATGGATTGAAACTGAAAAAAAAGCATATTTATGTTGGGAAAGTTGGTTTTATTATTATCCATAAACGTTTACAGTTAATAAAAAAATTTTTCATTGAAATTGTAAAAAAATACTGTTTCATCCAGAAATTTTCAACTTTTTCAAATTGCACAAGCTAGTGGTAATTTGGTGCATTTATTTTTTAAAAACCTTCCTCAAAAATTCGAAACTTCTTTAGAAAGGAAAATTTTGTTAACTTTATTATAAAAATATGGTAACAGGCATTCAATGTAATTAGCAAACTAAGCTCTGTGCTCATTTTTTGAAATTTTTTTGAAACTGAAAATTTTTTCTGTTTCGAGCATCGAATTTATATTTCTGAGTTGAGTTGTTAGACTGGTAGGAATCTATTAACTTCTTTTTCTCCAGAAATATAAAAATATTAGAAAGACGAGGAAAAAAACAATGAAAGTTCCAGACTGTTTGTTTTGAATTTCACGAACAAACGTCACAAAATATTATTTCAATTTTTGGTATGCTACAAACTTGCATTTGGAAACAGGAAAAAATTCCCGTTTCTTTGTCAACTTTTAACTTTCCTTTTTGGGTGTTCAAAGTCTGATGCAAAAACAAACAAGGCTAGAAAACATTTGAAAAAAAGATTCTGAAAAAAAAATACTGGGATCATAATTTTTATAAAGATAGTTATCGAATTAGCCCCTTCTTTAATTGTGGAAACTAGGTTTTCAAAATTCAAATTTCGTAAAAAAAATACTGTTTTCATCAATTTTTTTTATAGTTCTCAAATTGAGTTTAGCAATATGACGATAAAAAAATATGAAGTAAGAGAAAAAAAATAAAACAATTTCCTATCAAAAAATACAGTTTCAAATCGACAACAATTCCATTTTCATTTGTAAATTGCTAATCGGATTGCTTTTTTCGTTGTTTCAAAGTTCAAAATCAAAACGAGAAAAAAGGCACGAAAATTCTGAAAAAAAGTGCCGTTTCCAACAGATTATGATGTAACTTTGATATTTTCGGCTCTTTAATCTGTTGAATTTTTGAGTATACTTTAAAAAAACACAGTTTCAGTCGAATTATACAGATCCACAACCATTAGTTTTCCGATTTGGTAGTGAAGTAAGGGACCAAAAGATAAAAAAAAACTTTGAAAATGATCAAAATGGCAGTTAGAAAACAGTTTCAATCGGATTCAATAAAGGATCTCGGGGCTAACCTTCTCAGTCTTTTGACAAATACGACACCTATTAGGAATGAGAATGCCTAATTACCGTAAAAACTGTATTAGAAGGATAACCAGAAGGAAACCCGCGATTTAGTCACGGTTGTCTGCTGTTTCCGTTCATTTTGAACGAACTTTCGAAATTTCGGGTTACTTTAACTACCGTAATCCTACAGTAATCCGGACCTGGTTTGGACGGTATGCAAAGTGGGTCCCATGCAAGCGTCTACAGAAAAAATAGAGTTATTCAGTTCAGTCTGGACAGGGTTTTGAAAACTTGGGTTACTGTAGCTACAGTACCGATGCAGTAATCCGAAGCACGGCACGGACACACACACACACAGAATTCGCCTCTTAGTATAGAGAAGTGATAGAAGAACACCCTCTAATAGAAGGGCACGTTTTTATTCTTTCCTTCGGAAACTTCGACGAAATCTTTTGAATTTACAAAATACTGCATTTATAGGAAGTTTTCATTCAGTTTTTCGTGTTTTGCTCCAGCTTTCTAGGGGTTTTTCGTAGAAAAAATCAAAGCAATACAACATTTTTTGCTCAAAATTGGTGGCGATTTTTAACCTAACAGAGCTTCGAAAAATAGTAGGACAACCTCTGAATCACACCTCTATTATAAGAGCACCGAAATAAAAGGGTTCAAAAAAGAAGTAAATGTCCCTCTATTACAGGTTTTACTGCCGTTGGATGAGCAAAAAAATTTGACGGAAACGAATGATAATGAAAAAAAATTACTGTTTCCCTATTTTCATGGTTCAGGTAGTTTTGAGCATTATGCGTTCATGAATTAGCATTTTTTATCTGACTATGTTATAGTTTAGTTACCAGAAAACCTCTATTATTAATGCATGTACCACTATTTTTCAACTTGTTCAACCGGGGAGCACCACTATTAGAGGAGCACTACTAATACAGTTTTTTAGGTGGGTTAAATTATTTATAATGAAGATGAATCAGTGAAACTAATTGTTGGAAAACTGTTTCTACGAAATTATACAAGGCAGTTCAAATTGATTCTCTAATTGTTGTAAGCTCTGCATTTCTAGTAAATTAAAGGATTCAATTCGAGAAAAAACCCGGAAAAAATATATCAAAATGAGCAGAAAATATTACAGTTTCAGCTTAATCTCAATCTATTTCCAATTATGAATTTCTCGATACCATTGGTTTTTAAGCTTCAAAATGAAAGCAAACGGGTGAAACGGCACGAAAATTCCGGGAAAAAAATTACAGTTTCCAACTGGTTACGACATAATGTGGACTGTTCAGATGTTCAATGTATTAGGTTGGCAGATATGAAACCGGAATTTTCATGTAAAAAGAAATTTATTGGAAAACAGGCAATTCAGAATCTTAATCCAAAAGATATTCACCATCATTATCAATGACTTTGTGCCAACGTTCACGCAGAGAATAAATGCCTCTATTGAAGAACTCGGCCGGCTGCGATGCGAAGAACTCGCGGACCCATTTTTCGACCTCGTCGTGATCCTTGAAGTGTCTCTCGGCGAGCGAATGTTGCATCGACCGGAATAAATGAAAATCCGGTGGAGCAGTGTCCGGGCTGTATGGCGCGTGAGGGAGAACTTCCCAGCCAAGTTCATCGATTTTCTGTGCAGTGATCTTTGCAACATGCGGACGGGCATTGTCATGAAGCAGCTTGGTTGAGGTCGTGTCCACCAGAGTTGTACGGAATGGATATTCTCGATTCCGGAATTCGGAATCCGGAATCCGGAATGAGCTTCGATTCTACGGAATCCGGAATCCGGAATTCGGAATAATCTCTTTTTTCCCGGAATACGGAATTCGGAATCCGGAATGATTGGCTTTGCGAGATTCAAAGCTTAAAACAGTGATTGAGCTCGAAAATGAGATTTTCTCCGGTTTTCAGAGCATTTAAAGAGTCAGTTCATGCTAGAAGCATTGAATACTGGAATTCCGCTCAAAATTTCTCCATAATTCTTCCACTTTTCTTGACTTGAAAATTTTGAGTTGTAACGGAATGAAACTTCATTTTGCGGAATCCGGAAAACGGAATCCGGAATGAAATTTAATTTTTCGGAATCCGGAATTTGGAATACGGAATGAAAAAATCGCCGGAATACGGAATTCGGAATCCGGAATCCGGAATTCCGTACAACTCTGGTGTCCACTCCTTGGCGACGCAGTGCTTCATCGACATGTTCCAGTTGACGTTGATAAAGGTCTGCCGTGACTGTTTGACACGAATCCAGTAGCTCAAAATAGACTACACCCTTACAATTCCACCAGACACAAAGCATCACCTTTTTTCCATGAATATCGGGTTTTGGGATGGGTTTCGGAAGCTCACCGGCATCCAACCACTGTCGCTTTTTTGTAGTATTGTCGTAACAAATCCATTTTTCATTTCCAGTAACGATCGAGTCAAAAAATCCAGATTTCTTGGCCCGGCGAAGAAGAATTCCTGCGGTCGCCACCCTGGTAGATTTGTTGGTGTCACTCAATTCGTGCGGCGTCCATTTTCCACATCGGTTCTTTTTCCCAATTACGTGCAAATGATCTTCGATGGTGGTATGGGAGCATCCAAACTGCTGAGCAAGTTCACGAGTGGTTTGACTCGGATCCGATTCGATGACTCGCTTCAGAATATCGTTATCGATCGTTTGAGGCGGATGTCCACGATCGTGGTCCTCAAGGCTTTCGTCGCCGTTTTTGAATCGTTTGAACCATTCATAAACCTGTGTCTGAGACAATGCTTCGTCACCAAAAACTGTAGATAACGTGCGGAAAGATTCAGCAGCGGACTTGTGTTGTTTGAAATCGTACCACACACAAGCGCGCATGAGCATTTTTCGATCGGCCATTTCTAGAGACAATTTTTTTGAAAATAAACAAAGTAAAAACAAACAAAAAATATATCAAACGACGCGTAAGAAAACGCTCTTTCAAATGAAATATAAAACACGCGAAAACGTTTTCATTTATTGAAAATATGATGAAGCAAAGATGATTCCGGTTTCATATCTGCCAACCTAATAGGTTGAATTTTCGCTATAAAATTTAGTATTTTTTTTGCGCTTCAAACTTTTAGGAATCCTAGAATTTGTACCCAAAAAAGAATATTTAAAAAATCCCAAAAAATACAGTTCCTGCTAAATTATTCATGGCCTGTCTGAATCGCTTCTCTAGTATGACCGAAACTTTTTTGAGAACTCCAATAATACAGTTTCAAATAAAACTCCATCATATTTTCAAACCTGTAATTCTAATTCTCCGTTAATACTGTCCTTTGTGCCATGAATTTGAACTTTTATTTTCTCGGCTTTCAACTCGAAACTGTAGAAATTCAGATTTAGCTTGCAGACAAAAATGGGCGGACCGCCCGCGAAAATAAAAATTTAAATTCCTTGCATAAACTTTATCATCTTGACAGTATAAGTTTCAGTTTCCTATCAAAAAAAAAAGATAAAAATACAGGAAAATATTACTGTTTCCATCTAATCACATGAAAACCAACTATCACTAGTTTTCTAATCTTAACTATCATTTTCATTCCTGTCAATTGAAAATTGTGAAAAAGTTGTTCTACCAAAATTCTACCAAAACTTTCCAGATTGATCTGTTTTTATTTTTAAGTCAAATCATTTGCGGAATGAAAAAAGAGAGGTACAATTTACGTTTTTTAATCAGAACCGGCCAAGAAAAAGCAAAAATTCCGAAAAAAAAGCATAGTTTCTAACATAAATTCTTACGTTATTTTAATACTAAATGTTCAACTGTTCAATTGATCTTTTTTTTCGCGTTTTCAACTTTCAGGAAGCTAATTTTTCTAGAATTTTCACCCGAAAAAATCATAGAAAAAATTCTCAAAAGAACACAGATTTCCGAACCTGAATTTGTAATTCTCGGAAAAATAGCTTGTAGTTTCCGATCAAAAGTTTTGAAAAAAATGGAAACACAGAAGAAAAAAATTATGTTTCTGACAAATCATAAAAGTCAATTGTAATAAGCCTTGTTACTCATTGGGTTGTCTAGTCTATACAAACTAAAAATCTGGAAAAGTTTTCATAAAAATACAGTTTCCTCTAAACTATTCAAAGCGGTCGAAATGTATTTTATAGTCCAATAGGCATTTTTTCTACCTGGTACGACTCATCAACAAATCTTTGGAAAAATGATAGGAAAAGTTGCTACAACCCACCGAGAAATTACAGTTTCAAATTGAACTAATTCAGAATTTATAATGAAAATTTCTAGTTTTTAAGGTTTTATTAGTTTGAACTAGTTTCAGACCGAACTAGTTCAAAAAACGGGATTAAGTAAAATCGGGTTAGCTCCAAGAAACAGGGTGCAGATGGATGATAGAACGGCTCAAGTCAGTTAACTTCTGGTAGTTTCAATTGTCAAATTATATACGCAAAAATAAGAAATATGTCAAAACTAGTCAAAGATTGGGAAAAATTCCGAAAAAAAAAACAGTTTCCAACAAATTATTGGATAAATTTGAATTTTTGATATTCCAATTGAGTTTATAATGTCTCAACAAACTGGATTGTCTAGACTCTGAACTATAAAAACTAAAAATATAGGAAAAATTTTCATAAAAATGCAGTTTTTGCTAAACTATTCAAAGCGGTCGGAATTGATTCTTTAGTACGTTAGGCATTTTTCTACCTGGTACGATTTATCAATAAATCTGAGGGTGCTCGTTTTCAGAATTTCTACAAAATAGAGTTTTTAGGCGGCCAAGCACGTTGTTATTGGAAGCGCTTCTTGTTTAAAGGAGGACTAAACTCACTTAAATTAAACATTGTTTCTGCTTTAAAATTCTACGCTGATCACGATTTTTATAGTGATTTTGCTCAAAAATCGCTACCCCTATAATGACAGATACCCCTTTAATGACCGTGGCCTCCTGGCCTAGGAATCCCACCGTGTAGTCCGAGAGGACAAGAAGGCCTAAGAATCACAGATGGAATCTCTAGGCCTTCTTGTCCTCTCGGACTACACGGTGGGATTCCTAGGCCAGGAGGCCACGGTCATTAAAGGGGTATCTGTCATTATAGGGGTAGCGATTTTTGAGCAAAATCACTATAAAAATCGTGATCAGCGTAGAATTTTAAAGCAGAAACAATGTTTAATTTAAGTGAGTTTAGTCCTTCGGCTCTGTTGTAGTTGGACGGTCCCTGGGAAATTTAGCGGTCCCTAGGAAACTGAATGGTCCCCTTGAACATTTAATGGTCCTCTGAAAACTGAATGGTCCTTTTAAAATTGAATGGTCCCATGAGAAATTTGATGGTCCAATTGGAAACATAAAGGTCCTTCTAGAAATCGCATGGTCCTTCAATATGTAAAATGGTCCTCTTTTTGGTGTATCAGAAGGCTTAGGCGATTTGCAGGTGCGAAAAGTGTCTGGAAATTGCCTAAGCCTTCAGAAAAACGCCTCTCTAGTTTTGCGGGTTCATTAGATTTCTTGTGGGACCATCCAATTCTGAACGGACCATTAAATTTCCGAGCGGATTTTGCTACACGTTCAGGGACCATTCAACTCCCAAAGGGCCCATCATATTTTTCAAGGTACCATTCAATTTTAAACGGACCATCCAACTTCTAAGGGGACCATTAAACTTTTTAAGGGACCATTTAAATTTTAAAAGAACCATTAAATGTTTGAGGGGACCATTCAATTTCCTCGGGACCGCTAAATTTCCCAGGGACCGTCCAACTACAACAGAGCCAGTCCTTCTTTAAGATCTGAACTTCAGATAACGCAGTAGAAGCAAACGCGCTCCGTCGCACAAGAATTCTTCGTAGCAAGTTCTGATTTGTGCATTTTTAAAAGCAAACACCGTCGCGAATCTACGCAAAAATAATGGAAAAAAGTCGCTACATTCCACGAAAAAATTACAGTTTCCAGTTGAAATAGTTTATATTCTCAAACGAAAATTGCTAGTTTTTTCATGCAAAGTGATTTTTAAAATTTTAGATTGAAACTAGTTCAGAAACACGGAGATAATATTTTCGCCTAATTTTTAAAATCATTTAGAATTATCCGTCTAATCTTCCAGTTCATTTAATTTCTGGTAAATTTAAAAAACAAAATTCATGAATAAATTGAATAAAAAATACAATTTTCTACCAAGAAAATACAATATTTCAAAAAACTAAAATAACTTCACCAAATTCAATTTTTTTTTAAATTATAAAGATAAAATGGAAAATAATATAAGAAGGATGAAATTTCAAAATTTTTAATTTTGGACCGAAAGTTCTTAGAATGTTGAATATTCTGAGATCTCTCACATAAAAATCAAGTATTTACCGAGCGCATTTGAAAATCGGAGATTTTCCCACTTTTTGCACATATTTCTCTTTGTGCTGCTTTTTCTGGGAATAACTCCATCCAGCAAGGCTGCTTCAAAACCGTATCCCTTCATCCGCATGTTCTAACTAGGTTCAATCGCTTTATTTGAGTTTAAGAACAGTCAGAATTAACAGGAAACACTTTATTCATAACTCAAGGAGTATCAGACATACTGAATAGTTTCACAGAATTGTTCTACAGAACATTTCTGTGAAACAAAAAGAATAAATTCAAATAAAAAATCACGTGAACTCTGTTTTGAACAGAATTTTGGGGGAAGTAGAGGGAAACCCAGGATTGTTCCACGGAACAATTCTGGGAAGAGTAAAAATAAAAACGAAAATTAGGTGGACGTGAACTTTTCTCGGCGTGTTTTTGGAGACTTCCATCCACGAGTCAAACTAGATGAGAAAATCGGATCAAGAGCAGAACTTTGAGCATTGTAGAATAAGCAAAGTTTTGAAAAAGAGATTCTGAAAAACGATTTCCTATAACCATTGCAGTTTATCGTTCAAAAAACTTACAAATTCATTCATGGAACACTAAGAACTAGTGAAAAAGAACAAAACGAAGGTATACTTCCAGTGTGAATAAAATTATATAAAACACCTGAAGCTGAAAATTTTGATTCTGTTGCTCACCTCTTGAAAAATCAATTTATAGAATCATAAAATATAAATTTAAGCCGGAAACATCTGAAAACATTTCTGCTCATCAGCAACTTACTGTCATTTTATTTCTTCTTAAATATGTTATCTCGATTCAGTTCTTTTATATCAAACTCCTACCCGCGCTTTTCATTCTTTTTTTCTATTATTTCGAAACCCCTAAAAATTCCAATACTCAACGTGGATTCAGCGTTATTGAATTTCACCAGCGTGACCTTCAATGTGTTTTTTTTTCAACAAAACTTTAAATAAAGTCCACGTAGAGTTTTTTTTTTTGCTTTTCGATGCAAATAAAAGAAAAAAAGAATGAAAAGCGCGGGTAGGAGTTTGATATAAAAGAACTGAATCGAGATAACATATTTAAGAAGAAATAAAATGACAGTAAGTTGCTGATGAGCAGAAATGTTTTCAGATGTTTCCGGCTTAAATTTATATTTTATGATTCTATAAATTGATTTTTCAAGAGGTGAGCAACAGAATCAAAATTTTCAGCTTCAGGTGTTTTATATAATTTTATTCACACTGGAAGTATACCTTCGTTTTGTTCTTTTTCACTAGTTCTTAGTGTTCCATGAATGAATTTGTAAGTTTTTTGAACGATAAACTGCAATGGTTATAGGAAATCGTTTTTCAGAATCTCTTTTTCAAAACTTTGCTTATTCTACAATGCTCAAAGTTCTGCTCTTGATCCGATTTTCTCATCTAGTTTGACTCGTGGATGGAAGTCTCCAAAAACACGCCGAGAAAAGTTCACGTCCACCTAATTTTCGTTTTTATTTTTACTCTTCCCAGAATTGTTCCGTGGAACAATCCTGGGTTTCCTTCTACTTCCCCCAAAATTCTGTTCAAAACAGAGTTCACGTGATTTTT
Organism: Caenorhabditis doughertyi; assembly: GCA_963572265.1. Lineage (NCBI taxonomy): Eukaryota > Metazoa > Nematoda > Chromadorea > Rhabditida > Rhabditidae > Caenorhabditis > Caenorhabditis doughertyi. The sequence continues at coordinate 7,241,224 of OY751553.1, read as the reverse complement.
TATTTGAATTTATTCTTTTTGTTTCACAGAAATGTTCTGTAGAACAATTCTGTGTTATCATGCCTGTTGCTTTATGAATAAATTGATTACCCAAACTCATTTTTACTCATTTTTGAACATAGAAAGAAAAGGTTACACCTTTGTTAACCATGCTATTTCCGGGATCCTGAAGCTCCTATGAAAGCAATTCTCAAACGCACAGAATTTTAAAGAGTTCAGGCTAACTGTTTTTCACTATGAAATTTCTGTGAGTGCACAGAATATTAAACAATTTCTTAAAATTCAGTCGAAAAATAACAATTTTGAAATTTGATTCGTCTTATATGACAAAACGAAAGACAAGAGACGCAGGAACAATGAGTCAAAATGCTCTTTTCGGAAGCTCTTTTCTCGGAGGGACACTAAAAAGGAATACTAGTTGCTAGGGGCAACTAGAAAAAAAGGAGGACAAAGAGAAATTTCGAAAGAAAAAAGAGGGACCAGAGGTTTATAGGAAATGCGGTTTTTTTCTTCTAAGAAAGGAATTGAAAAAGGAATGAGAGTTCTAGCTTTTTCGAAGTAATTATTTTCGTATAGATCGGAGAAAGTGTGTGGGAAAAAAGAGACGCAGAGAAAATGTAATCTCTGCTTCGCTTACTTGCACATGCTCACTAAGCTAGTCTAGTAATATTGTAAATGATTACCAAATTTTAAGCTATCAATTATGCAATCACTGAAACTGAACAATACAAAACGGTTTTTGAAGGCATGGTCGAGTTTATATTGATGGCCTAGGAACTTTTTGGGTTCAAGGCCATCAATGTGTACTCGGTCATGCTTTCAAACGCCATTTTGTACCGTTTAGAGTGATTTTCGAGTGATTCAAATGGAATTAGAAAGAAGCAAAACTTATCAATTAAAAAAACTTTGAAATTGAAAAAATTTTATTTCCATTTCAATAATTTTTCAAAGCCTACGTCTTATTGAAAGTTCGATACCGCTTCTATTGACGTTCCTATATTTAAAAAGAAAAGAAGGAGTGTATATTAACGAGAGATTTAGAGAAAACATCGTGTCTGCGTCTCTCACTTGTTTGTACTCTCTCTATCCACAAAACAACGTCCTCATAAAAACGATAAATTTTTAGTTAACAATTATGAAATCACGGAAACTGAAAAATACAAAACGGTTTTTGAAGGCATGGTCGAGTTTCTATTGATGGCCTAGGAACTTTTTGGATTCAAGGCCATCAATGTGTACTCGGTCATGCTTTCAAACGCCATTTTGTACCGTTTGCAGTAATTTTTGACTGAATTTGCAACGAAAAATGGAATTAGAAAGGAAGCAAAACTTATCAGTTATAACAATTTTGAAATTGGAAAATTTTATTCCCATTTCAACAATTTTTCAAAAGACTAACGTTTCGTTAGAAGTTCGATTTCTCCTCTTCTAATTGCAAGCTTTATCATTTCCAAAAAAGAGAGAGTAAGTGTATCTCAATGAGAGATTTAGAGAAAATATAGTGTCTGCGTGCCTCACCCATTCGTACTCTCTATATCAACAAAAAATTTGTATATATCAATGGTAAATTTCAAGTTATCAATTATGAATTACTTGAAACTCAAAAATATAATTTCGATTTCAACGATTTTTTAAAGGCTTGCGTTATGTTAGAAATTTGATTCTGAGATCGACCAAATTGCAACAAAAATAGTGTAAGCGAGACAGAGACGCAGAGAAAAAAATCAACTCTGCGTTTCGTGTTGGCCCACACTATTTTGGCTAAAATGGCTCTCAATCACGCCAAAGTTTTAATTATCAGTTGATAAATTTTCGCAACTGATAAATTGTATTTCTTTTTCAGTTTTTTTCAAATCAAAAATTGGAGTTTTTAAGGAATTCGATTTTTCTATTACCGTATTTCACATTATTTCACTATTCATTTTCTTTCAAAAAATCCCCATTTCAAAAATGTTTTGAAAATTATGGTGATTTAAAAAATTCATTAGTTCATATTGTTAGTTATCATGAATCAACTACATCTCAGACCTAGTTTTGTCAAAAGTGGGCGGAGCTTAACTCAAACCTGATTTTCAAGTCTATCTAAAAGCTGTAGCTATCTAGAAATAACTTTCTGTTTCAAAAATTTTTTTTGAAAGCAGGTTTAATCGAAAAATGTGATATTTGCATTGGTCGCGTTTCTATACAAAATATTCACTTTTCCAATTGTCCAAGAGAGAATGTGGACAAAAAACAGACGCAGGGATAAACGATTCTCTGCGTCTCTCTCTCACTTGTTCACGCTCTATATAAATGAAGTGTGTACGTCTTGTGAACATCTTTAAAATGAAAGTTTGAAAATTAAGTTATCATTTCAGAATTTTTGATATTTTTGATAAAATACTTGCAAACGGAACCTGTTGGTAGGTTTTATATTGTAAACTGATTTTGTTCATTCGCACCCGGAGTTGTGATGTGGCCTAACTTTTTCAAACTCTGATAACTAGACCACTCAATAGGAAGAATTTACTAATAGTTTCTATTATTTAGTTCACAAGAAGCATATAGTGAAACAGTAATAAAAATTCCAAAATATGTAGGAATCCTAGCCTGACTATGGGATTTTCAAAAGTTCAAATACTGTTCCGGATGGTCTAACTTTCTCAATACACAAATGAACTAGACCACGCTTTGCACCTACCGCTCTGAATTCTTACTTTATCAAGGTATTCTGTTGCAGGTGATGATTAAAGTTACATTGAAACTGAAGTCTTTACCGAATTTTTGAATTTGCAAACAACTGTTCAAAGTGGCCTAGCTCTTTCAGGTTTTGAAAACCTAGGCCATTGTATGAACAATAACAATTGTAAATAATAAGAAGGCGCTTCGTAATCATCATTCTATTCTTCACATTCTAGAAAAACTGATATCGAAACATGAGTGAATTACTCGGGAAATGGAGTCAATGAAAGTTTATTGTCGGATTCTAGGCCATAAATCTGTGCTCGGCTATGCTTTCAAACGCCGTTTTTCAACGATTAGAGGGGTTTGTAAGGGAATTCATAATAAAACATGAATTCAAAAGAAAAAACTATGTCAGAAATGAGAATAAACAACAGTTTTTTGTTAACTTTAAACCTTTCCAGAACTGAATGTCCGGTATCGAAATACTGATAAAATAATTTCCGAAATTTTAATAAAATTAAAATTGAAACAGAAACCAATATTTTTCCTATTCTAATACAAAAAAAAAACAATGAAGCGGTGTTGGGGAGGAAAGAATGAAAAGAGAGAAGGGGAATTGGATGATTCATAAAGATACAAAACCCCCGAAAGAGAGAGAGAGAACTTTTTTGATAACAAATCAGAAGAATGGAATTTTGTTTTTCAATATTATTATTTCAGTAAAAAGTTGATTGAAGTTTTGAAAAATTTAGTGTCTCAATGAAATGTAGAAATTGAAAAATCGAAATTTTGTTGATTGGTCCATTTTTTGCAATTATCTGAAAATTTTCAAAATGATTCTTTTTATTTCAGTTTCAGATAATATTTCTATTTTACAGGTTGAAAAAAGTCATTGTTTATAAGGAGCCAATATTTGAAAAAAAAGCCCTTTCTTCTAAAACAAAATTATTCAAAAAAAAAAACAGACATGGACCACAAAAAATGATGAACTTCTCTGAAAAAAATTGTGTTTCAATGAAAATTTTTAAATAAAAAATTGCAAAGCAGACTAATATAAGGAAGCCTCCGTAACCTCTAACACAAAGTGTTAAAAATTGGGATTTGTTATGAAATCAGAAAATGATTCCAGTGAAGAGTTGATACAAATTTTGAAAAATTCAGTGTTTCAATGAAAGTTCTAGGCATTGAAAGTTCCAGTATTTGTTGATGCATATGATGATTTTACAAATAAAACTAAAAAAATTCGGAATCCTTGGAACATTTTTTTAATGTTCCAGAACAAATTTTCAGAATTTGAAGGTTTCGAAGGAGTCTCGGAAGAACTATTGCTGTCAATGAAACCCGAGTTTTTGGAATTATCTTGAAACAAACCTAATTTTTTTCTCGGTTTCAAAATAAATTTTTTGTTTTCCAGTTTTTGGTAAACAGTCGATTTTGATATTGGTGGGACGTAGGTAGGTCGTAGGTCATAGGTGGGAACCCCGAAAACCCGTAAGCGTACAATTTTGTTGTAAAATTTTAAAAGAAATTCCGAGTGAACCGAAAGAGTTTGATAGCAAATCAGAGTTTTTTGTTCAGTTTTGTTAGGTCCAAGGCTCTCAAATAGGTCGTGGTCGCTTTTTTCATCGGCACCCCAAGCCGGGGAATAAACTGGGGCCTGGCGGCCCTGGTGGACAATCTCCAGTAAAAAATTAGCCTTCCAGCTTTTTCCGCGGTTGGCCGTATCGGTTTGGTGAATTAAATTCGGAAAAAAATTTATTGTTTCAATGAGATTTTTTCATAAATTGAAAGCTTAATATTTTGATAATATATTTGTGAATTCCTATGGACTCTTCACTGAGAAAAAACATTAACGATTGTGTCAGATTAGATGAAAATTATTTAGAGACCTTTTTGAAACATTTTTTCTCTGTTTCAAAAATTTATTAACTTGGACAGTTTTTTTAATAAAACTTGATGCAAGAGATACAATAGATGTACAATTAATAGATGACTGAAATTGAAATTATTTTAACGGTACAGGCTTTTTTTCAAAAAACGAAATTTACGTGGAAAAAAACCGTTAAAATCCAGGTATAAACAGCACAAAAAACGCCTTCTTCGAAAAAAAAATTATTGTTTCCACGAAATTTTTGGAAGCGAAAATTTCAAAGTTCTATCAATTTCAGATAATTCTCTGTCGTTTGAATTTTTTTTTCGGTTTCAGAAAAAATAGTACTATAAAAGTCAAGAATAATACTAAAAAAATGTGAACTCTGAATCATATTTTCGCTATAGATTTTCTTAGAGAATATTTTATGAAACTAGAAAAAAATATCAAAAAAGCACATTTTCTTCAAAATTTTCATTGATTTGGAGTTAGATTTCTTGCGAGAATCCCAAAAAAAGAAGTGAAAAATGCAATGAAAAAATCGAAAAATTACCAGAAATTTTGAAAAAAATGGCTGTTTCAAATTTCAAAATTATTTTACAAGTACGGAACTGAAATAGTCCTGTGGACTTCGATGGAACTAAAAAGAATTCCAAAAAAAAATAAAGTGAAAGGTATATGTATTGCTGGAAAATTGAACCCTACATAGCCTAATAACCTAATGAACCCTAATATTCTAAGAACCCGTCATACATAAATTTTAGGCTAAAATTTGATAAAACATAATTATAGGTCAAAAAATTTCAAATAATTCTACAACAATCAAAAATAATACTAACAAAATTCTGAATCAAATTCGTGCTATATGTTTTTGTAGAAAACATTTTATGAAACAGAAAAAAAAACTAAAAAAATAGCCCTTTTTTGTCAAAACTTTCATTAATTCGGGGTTAGATTTTTGGGAGAATCTCAAAAAAGGCTGTGAAAAATTCTATGAAAAAATCAAATAATTCACAGAAATTTTGAAAAAAAAGGCTGTTTCAAATTTCAAAATTATGTTACAAGTACGGAACTGAAATAGTCCTGTGGACTTCGATGGAACTAAAAAGAATTCCAAAAAATAAAATAAAGTGAAAAGGATATTCATGGAAAATTGAACCCAAAATAACGTGATAACTCTGATAAATAAATTTGAAGTTGAAATTCGATAAAAACATAATTATAGGTCAAAAAATTTTGAAAAGTTCTACAACAATCGAAAATAATACTAAAAATATCTGAATCAAATTCGTGCTATATGTTTTTGTAGAAAATATTTTATGAAACAGAAAAAAAATGATTTAAATCACTTTTTTTCAAAATTTACAGCAATTTGGGGTTAGATTTTTGGGAAATATCCCGCAAATTAAAAGTGTATGTCAAAGAAATTCCACAAAAATCAGCAAAGTCAAAAAAAAGTACTGTTTCAGTTTTCAAAATTAATTGACAAGTTCGGAACCGAAATAATTTTTCGGATGGTGACGAAATTGCAAAAAAAAGGAATTGCAAATGAAAAAAAAATTGGAGAGAAAGAGAATATTCATGGAACATTGGAATACCCCTAAATAAACTTGAAGTTGAAGTTTGATAAAGCATAGTTATAGGTCAATGAAAATCTGAATAAAATTCTTGATATTATTTTTCTTGAGGAATGTTTTATGAAACAGAAAAAAAAATTTAAAAATCAATTTTTTTCAGAATTTTCATTAACTTGGAGTTAGATTTTTGTGAGAATCTCAAATAAGGCTGTGAAAAATTCTATGAAAAAATCAAAAAATTCACAGAAAATCGAAAAAAATAATATTTTTTCAAATTTCTAAATTATTTTACAAAGTCAGAACTCAAATAATTCTTTGAGCCTTGATTAATTTATTTAAAAAAAAAAGAAATTTCCTATAAAAAATATAAAATGAAAGGTATATTCATGGAAAATTGGAGCCAAAACAAACAAAAAAAATTCAATGAAATGTGAAAACACCCTTTTTTTTTCTCCCGAAACAGAACATGTTAAAATGTTCAGGTAAATGAAGTCCTTCCTCTTTTTCTATCTCTGCGTCTCTTCATCTCTCCTATCTCTCTCTATCTGCGTCTCTTCATCTCTCATTCTCTTCACGGAGATCTCTCTTAATCTTTCTGCGTCTCTTTCATTTGCCTACTCTCTCATTTTCTCTTTTGACAACTCTCCAATAGAGTTATTATGATGAAGAGAAGGGGGAAACGGAGAAAGAAAGGTGAGTTGACCACCTCCCTCCTACCTCCCCTTTCCGTAAATAAAGAACTAGTTGGTGTAACAATTGAAGGAAGAAAAGGAGAAGGAGGAGAAAAGAAATGAATGGTCCTTAATGGTCCTTTTTTATTTGATGGTTCTATTTTTATACAAATTATGAAAAAAATACAAATTATGAGAAAAATTATTATTCGCCAAATATCCAGGATCCCCTGAAAAAGAGACGGATGAACAGGGGTGAATCAGGGTTTGCCCTAAAAAAAGAAGCGTATTTCTAAGAAGGTAAAAGATAAGTCTAGTTATTAAATGACCATTAAAAAGGTTAAGTAGTTTTTGAAAAAGCGCTAAAAGTAACCCTTTAGTGATAGCCCTATTCAGGATCCCCTAAAAAAGAGACGGATGAACAGGGGTGAATCAGGGTTTGCCCTAAAAAAAGAAGCGTATTTCTAAGAAGGTAAAAGATAAGTCTAGTTATTAAATGACCATTAAAAAGGTTAAGTAGTTTTTGAAAAAGCGCCAAAAGTAACCCTTTAGTGATAGCCCTATTCAGGATCCCCTAAAAAAGAGACGGATGAACAGGGGTGAATCAGGGTTTGCCCTAAAAAAAGAAGCGTATTTCTAAGAAGGTAAAAGATAAATCTAGTTATTAAATGACCATTAAAAAGGTTAAGTAGTTTTTGAAAAAGCGCTAAAAGTAACCCTTTAGTGATAGCCCTATTCAGGATCCCCTAAAAAAGAGACGGATGAACAGGGGTGAATCAGGGTTTGCCCTAAAAAAAGAAGCGTATTTCTAAGAAGGTAAAAGAAAAGTCTAGTTATTAAATGACCATTAAAAAGGTTAAGTAGTTTTTGAAAAAGCGCTAAAAGTAACCCTTTAGTGATAGCCCTATTCAGGATCCCCTAAAAAAGAGACGGATGAACAGGGGTGAATCAGGGTTTGCCCTAAAAAAAGAAGCGTATTTCTAAGAAGGTAAAAGATAAGTCTAGTTATTAAATGACCATTAAAAAGGTTAAGTAGTTTTTGAAAAAGCGCCAAAAGTAACCCTTTAGTGATAGCCCTATTCAGGATCCCCTGAAAAAAGAGACGGATGAACAGGGGTGAATCAGGGTTTGCCCTAAATAGTTGCGTATTTCTAAGAAGGTAAAAGATAAGTCTAGTTATTAAATGACCATTAAAAAGGTTAAGTAGTTTTTGAAAAAGCGCTAAAAGTAACCCTTTAGTGATAGCCCTATTCAGGATCCCCTAAAAAAGAGACGGATGAACAGGGGTGAATCAGGGTTTGCCCTAAAAAAAGAAGCGTATTTCTAAGAAGGTAAAAGACAAATCTAGTTATTAAATGACCATTAAAAAGGTTAAGTAGTTTTTGAAAAAGCGCTAAAAGTAACCCTTTAGTGATAGCCCTATTCAGGATCCCCTAAAAAAGAGACGGATGAACAGGGGTGAATCAGGGTTTGCCCTAAATAGTTGCGTATTTCTAAGAAGGTAAAAGGTGAATCTAGTTATTAAATGACCATTAAAAAGGTTAAGTAGTTTTTGAAAAAGCGCCAAAAGTAACCCTTTAGTGATAGCCCTATTCAGGATCCCCTAAAAAAGAGACGGATGAACAGGGGTGAATCAGGGTTTGCCCTAAATAGTTGCGTATTTCTAAGAAGGTAAAAGATAAGTCTAGTTATTAAATGACCATTAAAAAGGTTAAGTAGTTTTTGAAAAAGCGCTAAAAGTAACCCTTTAGTGATAGCCCTATTCAGGATCCCCTAAAAAAGAGACGGATGAACAGGGGTGAATCAGGGTTTGCCCTAAAAAAAGAAGCGTATTTCTAAGAAGGTAAAAGACAAATCTAGTTATTAAATGACCATTAAAAAGGTTAAGTAGTTTTTGAAAAAGCGCTAAAAGTAACCCTTTAGTGATAGCCCTATTCAGGATCCCCTGAAAAAAGAGACGGATGAACAGGGGTGAATCAGGGTTTGCCCTAAATAGTTGCGTATTTCTAAGAAGGTAAAAGACAAATCTAGTTATTAAATGACCATTAAAAAGGTTAAGTAGTTTTTGAAAAAGCGCTAAAAGTAACCCTTTAGTGATAGCCCTATTCAGGATCCCCTAAAAAAGAGACGGATGAACAGGGGTGAATCAGGGTTTGCCCTAAATAGTTGCGTATTTCTAAGAAGGTAAAAGATAAGTCTAGTTATTAAATGACCATTAAAAAGGTTAAGTAGTTTTTGAAAAAGCGCTAAAAGTAACCCTTTAGTGATAGCCCTATTCAGGATCCCCTAAAAAAGAGACGGATGAACAGGGGTGAATCAGGGTTTGCCCTAAAAAAAGAAGCGTATTTCTAAGAAGGTAAAAGACAAATCTAGTTATTAAATGACCATTAAAAAGGTTAAGTAGTTTTTGAAAAAGCGCTAAAAGTAACCCTTTAGTGATAGCCCTATTCAGGATCCCCTAAAAAAGAGACGGATGAACAGGGGTGAATCAGGGTTTGCCCTAAATAGTTGCGTATTTCTAAGAAGGTAAAAGGTGAATCTAGTTATTAAATGACCATTAAAAAGGTTAAGTAGTTTTTGAAAAAGCGCCAAAAGTAACCCTTTAGTGATAGCCCTATTCAGGATCCCCTGAAAAAAGAGACGGATGAACAGGGGTGAATCAGGGTTTGCCCTAAATAGTTGCGTATTTCTAAGAAGGTAAAAGATAAGTCTAGTTATTAAATGACCATTAAAAAGGTTAAGTAGTTTTTGAAAAAGCGCCAAAAGTAACCCTTTAGTGATAGCCCTATTCAGGATCCCCTGAAAAAAGAGACGGATGAACAGGGGTGAATCAGGGTTTGCCCTAAATAGTTGCGTATTTCTAAGAAGGTAAAAGATAAGTCTAGTTATTAAATGACCATTAAAAAGGTTAAGTAGTTTTTGAAAAAGCGCCAAAAGTAACCCTTTAGTGATAGCCCTATTCAGGATCCCCTGAAAAAAGAGACGGATGAACAGGGGTGAATCAGGGTTTGCCCTAAATAATTGCGTATTTCTAAGAAGGTAAAAGGTGAATCTAGTTATTAAATGACCATTAGAAAAGGTTCAGTAGTTTTTGAAAAAGCGCCAAAAGTAACCCTTTAGTGATAGCCCTATTCAGGATCCCCTGAAAAAAGAGACGGATGAACAGGGGTGAATCAGGGTTTGCCCTAAATAGTTGCGTATTTCTAAGAAGGTAAAAGATAAGTCTAGTTATTAAATGACCATTAAAAAGGTTAAGTAGTTTTTGAAAAAGCGCCAAAAGTAACCCTTTAGTGATAGCCCTATTCAGGATCCCCTGAAAAAAGAGACGGATGAACAGGGGTGAATCAGGGTTTGCCCTAAATAATTGCGTATTTCTAAGAAGGTAAAAGGTGAATCTAGTTATTAAATGACCATTAGAAAAGGTTCAGTAGTTTTTGAAAAAGCGCCAAAAGTAACCCTTTAGTGATAGCCCTATTCAGGATCCCCTGAAAAAAGAGACGGATGAACAGGGGTGAATCAGGGTTTGCCCTAAATAGTTGCGTATTTCTAAGAAGGTAAAAGGTGAATCTAGTTATTAAATGACCATTAAAAAGGTTAAGTAGTTTTTGAAAAAGCGCCAAAAGTAACCCTTTAGTGATAGCCCTATTCAGGATCCCCTGAAAAAAGAGACGGATGAACAGGGGTGAATCAGGGTTTGCCCTAAATAATTGCGTATTTCTAAGAAGGTAAAAGGTGAATCTAGTTATTAAATGACCATTAAAAAGGTTAAGTAGTTTTTGAAAAAGCGCTAAAAGTAACCCTTTAGTGATAGCCCTATTCAGGATCCCCTAAAAAAGAGACGGATGAACAGGGGTGAATCAGGGTTTGCCCTAAATAATTGCGTATTTCTAAGAAGGTAAAAGATAAGTCTAGTTATTAAATGACCATTAAAAAGGTTAAGTAGTTTTTGAAAAAGCGCTAAAAGTAACCCTTTAGTGATAGCCCTATTCAGGATCCCCTAAAAAAGAGACGGATGAACAGGGGTGAATCAGGGTTTGCCCTAAATAATTGCGTATTTCTAAGAAGGTAAAAGATAAGTCTAGTTATTAAATGACCATTAAAAAGGTTAAGTAGTTTTTGAAAAAGCGCTAAAAGTAACCCTTTAGTGATAGCCCTATTCAGGATCCCCTAAAAAAGAGACGGATGAACAGGGGTGAATCAGGGTTTGCCCTAAATAATTGCGTATTTCTAAGAAGGTAAAAGATAAGTCTAGTTATTAAATGACCATTAAAAAGGTTAAGTAGTTTTTGAAAAAGCGCTAAAAGTAACCCTTTAGTGATAGCCCTATTCAGGATCCCCTGAAAAAAGAGACGGATGAACAGGGGTGAATCAGGGTTTGCCCTAAATAATTGCGTATTTCTAAGAAGGTAAAAGATAAGTCTAGTTATTAAATGACCATTAAAAAGGTTAAGTAGTTTTTGAAAAAGCGCTAAAAGTAACCCTTTAGTGATAGCCCTATTCAGGATCCCCTAAAAAAGAGACGGATGAACAGGGGTGAATCAGGGTTTGCCCTAAAAAAAGAAGCGTATTTCTAAGAAGGTAAAAGATAAATCTAGTTATTAAATGACCATTAAAAAGGTTAAGTAGTTTTTGAAAAAGCGCCAAAAGTAACCCTTTAGTGATAGCCCTATTCAGGATCCCCTAAAAAAGAGACGGATGAACAGGGGTGAATCAGGGTTTGCCCTAAATAGTTGCGTATTTCTAAGAAGGTAAAAGGTGAATCTAGTTATTAAATGACCATTAAAAAGGTTAAGTAGTTTTTGAAAAAGCGCCAAAAGTAACCCTTTAGTGATAGCCCTATTCAGGATCCCCTGAAAAAAGAGACGGATGAACAGGGGTGAATCAGGGTTTGCCCTAAATAATTGCGTATTTCTAAGAAGGTAAAAGGTGAATCTAGTTATTAAATGACCATTAAAAAGGTTAAGTAGTTTTTGAAAAAGCGCTAAAAGTAACCCTTTAGTGATAGCCCTATTCAGGATCCCCTAAAAAAGAGACGGATGAACAGGGGTGAATCAGGGTTTGCCCTAAAAAAAGAAGCGTATTTCTAAGAAGGTAAAAGATAAGTCTAGTTATTAAATGACCATTAAAAAGGTTAAGTAGTTTTTGAAAAAGCGCTAAAAGTAACCCTTTAGTGATAGCCCTATTCAGGATCCCCTGAAAAAAGAGACGGATGAACAGGGGTGAATCAGGGTTTGCCCTAAATAGTTGTGTATTTCTAAGAAGATAAAAGATAAGTCTAGTTATTGAATGACCATTAAAAAGGTCTTGTAGTTTTTGAAAAAGCGCCAAAAGTAACCCTTTAGTGATAGCCCTATTCAGGATCCCCTAAAAAAGAGACGGATGAACAGGGGTGAATCAGGGTTCGCCCTAAAAAAGAAGCGTATTTCTAAGAAGATAAAAGATAAATCTAGTTATTAAATGACCATTAAAAAGGTTAAGTAGTTTTTGAAAAAGCGCTAAAAGTAACCCTTTAGTGATAGCCCTATTCAGGATCCCCTGAAAAAAGAGACGGATGAACAGGGGTGAATCAGGGTTTGCCCTAAATAGTTGTGTATTTCTAAGAAGATAAAAGATAAGTCTAGTTATTGAATGACCATTAAAAAGGTCTTGTAGTTTTTGAAAAAGCGCCAAAAGTAACCCTTTAGTGATAGCCCTATTCAGGATCCCCTAAAAAAGAGACGGATGAACAGGGGTGAATCAGGGTTTGCCCTAAAAAAGAAGCGTATTTCTAAGAAGATAAAAGATAAATCTAGTTATTAAATGACCATTAAAAAGGTTAAGTAGTTTTTGAAAAAGCGCTAAAAGTAACCCTTTAGTGATAGCCCTATTCAGGATCCCCTGAAAAAAGAGACGGATGAACAGGGGTGAATCAGGGTTTGCCCTAAATAGTTGTGTATTTCTAAGAAGATAAAAGATAAGTCTAGTTATTGAATGACCATTAAAAAGGTCTTGTAGTTTTTGAAAAAGCGCCAAAAGTAACCCTTTAGTGATAGCCCTATTCAGGATCCCCTAAAAAAGAGACGGATGAACAGGGGTGAATCAGGGTTTGCCCTAAAAAAGAAGCGTATTTCTAAGAAGATAAAAGATAAATCTAGTTATTAAATGACCATTAAAAAGGTTAAGTAGTTTTTGAAAAAGCGCTAAAAGTAACCCTTTAGTGATAGCCCTATTCAGGATCCCCTAAAAAAGAGACGGATGAACAGGGGTGAATCAGGGTTTGCCCTAAATAGTTGTGTATTTCTAAGAAGATAAAAGATAAGTCTAGTTATTGAATGACCATTAAAAAGGTCTTGTAGTTTTTGAAAAAGCGCCAAAAGTAACCCTTTAGTGATAGCCCTATTCAGGATCCCCTAAAAAAGAGACGGATGAACAGGGGTGAATCAGGGTTTGCCCTAAAATAAAGCGTATTTCTAAGAAGGTAAAAGGTAAATCTAGTTATTAAATGACCATTAAAAAGGTTCAGTAGTTTTTGAAAAAGCGCCAGAAGTAACCCTTTAGTGATAGCCCTATCCAGGATCCCCTGAAAAAAGAGACGGATGAACAAAGGTGAATCAGGGTTTGCCCTAAATAGTTGAGTATTTCTAAGAAGGTAAAATATAAGTCTAGTTATTAAATAACCATTAAAAAGGTTCAGTAGTTTTTGAAAAAGCGCCAAAAGTAACCCTTTAGTGATAGCCCTATCCAGGATCCCCTGAAAAAAGAGACGGATGAACAGGGGTGAATCAGGGTTTGCCCTAAAATAAAGCGTATTTCTAAGAAGGTAAAAGGTAAATCTAGTTATTAAATGACCATTAAAAAGGTTCAGTAGTTTTTGAAAAAGCGCCAGAAGTAACCCTTTAGTGATAGCCCTATCCAGGATCCCCTGAAAAAAGAGACGGATGAACAGGGGTGAATCAGGGTTTGCCCTAAATAGTTGAGTATTTCTAAGAAGGTGAAATATAAGTCTAGTTATTAAATAACCATTAAAAAGGTTCAGTAGTTTTTGAAAAAGCGCCAAAAGTAACCCTTTAGTGATAGCCCTATCCAGGATCCCCTGAAAAAAGAGACGGATGAACAGGGGTGAATCAGGGTTTGCCCTAAATAGTTGAGTATTTCTAAGAAGGTGAAATATAAGTCTAGTTATTAAATAACCATTAAAAAGGTTTAGTAGTTTTTCGAAAAAGCGCCAAAAGTAACCCTTTAGTGATAGCCCTATTCAGGATCCCCTATAAAAAGAGACGGATGAACAGGGGTGAATCAGGGTTTGCCCTAAAATAAAGCGTATTTCTAAGAAGGTAAAAGGTGAATCTAGTTATTAAATGACCATTAAAAAGGTTCAGTAGTTTTTGAAAAAGCGCCAAAAGTAACCCTTTAGTGATAGCCCTATCCAGGATCCCCTGAAAAAAGAGACGGATGAACAGGGGTGAATCAGGGTTTGCCCTAAAATAAAGCGTATTTCTAAGAAGGTAAAAGGTGAATCTAGTTATTAAATGACCATTAGAAAAGGTTCAGTAGTTTTTGAAAAAGCGCCAAAAGTAACCCTTTAGTGATAGCCCTATTCAGGATCCCCTGAAAAAAGAGACGGATGAACAGGGGTGAATCAGGGTTTGCCCTAAAATAAAGCGTATTTCTAAGAAGGTAAAAGATAAGTCTAGTTATTAAATGACCATTAAAAAGGTTAAGTAGTTTTTGAAAAAGCGCCAGAAGTAACCCTTTAGTGATAGCCCTATCCAGGATCCCCTGAAAAAAGAGACGGATGAACAGGGGTGAATCAGGGTTTGCCCTAAAATGAAGCGTATTTCTAAGAAGGTAAAAGGTAAATCTAGTTATTAAATGACCATTAAAAAGGTTAAGTAGTTTTTGAAAAAGCGCCAGAAGTAACCCTTTAGTGATAGCCCTATCCAGGATCCCCTGAAAAAAGAGACGGATGAACAAGGGTGAATCAGGGTTTGCCCTAAAATGAAGCGTATTTCTAAGAAGGTAAAAGGTAAATCTAGTTATTAAATGACCATTAAAAAGGTTCAGTAGTTTTTGAAAAAGCGCCAAAAGTAACCCTTTAGTGATAGCCCTATCCAGGATCCCCTGAAAAAAGAGACGGATGAACAGGGGTGAATCAGGGTTTGCCCTAAATAGTTGTGTATTTCTTAGAAGATAAAAGGTGAATCTAGTTATTAAATGACCATTAAAAAGGTTCTATAGTTTTTGAAAAAGCGCCAAAAGTAACCCTTTAGTGATAGCCCTATCCAGGATCCCCTATAAAAAGAGACGGATGAACAAGGGTGAATCAGGGTTTGCCCTAAAATAAAGCGTATTTCTAAGAAGGTGAAATATAAGTCTAGTTATTAAATAACCATTAAAAAGGTTTAGTAGTTTTTGAAAAAGCGCCAAAAGTAACCCTTTAGTGATAGCCCTATCCAGGATCCCCTATAAAAAGAGACGGATGAACAGGGGTGAATCAGGGTTTGCCCTAAAATGAAGCGTATTTCTAAGAAGGTGAAATATAAGTCTAGTTATTAAATAACCATTAAAAAGGTTTAGTAGTTTTTGAAAAAGCGCCAAAAGTAACCCTTTAGTGATAGCCCTATCCAGGATCCCCTATAAAAAGAGACGGATGAACAAGGGTGAATCAGGGTTTGCCCTAAAATAAAGCGTATTTCTAAGAAGGTGAAATATAAGTCTAGTTATTAAATGACCATTAAAAAGGTTCAGTAGTTTTTGAAAAAGCGCCAAAAATAACCCTTTAGTGATAGCCCTATCCAGGATCCCCTATGAAAAGAGACGGATGAACAGGGGTGAATCAGGGTTTGCCCTAAAATAAAGCGTATTTCTAAGAAGGTAAAAGGTGAATCTAGTTATTAAATGACCATTAAAAAGGTTCAGTAGTTTTTGAAAAAGCGCCAAAAGTAACCCTTTAGTGATAGCCCTATCCAGGATCCCCTAAAAAAAGAGACGGATGAACAGGGGTGAATCAGGGTTTGCCCTAAAATGAAGCGTATTTCTAAGAAGATAAAAGGTGAATCTAGTTATTAAATGACCATTAAAAAGGTTCAGTAGTTTTTGAAAAAGCGCCAAAAGTAACCCTTTAGTGATAGCCCTATCCAGGATCCCCTATAAAAAGAGACGGATGAACAGGGGTGAATCAGGGTTTGCCCTAAAATGAAGCGTATTTCTAAGAAGATAAAAGGTGAATCTAGTTATTAAATGACCATTAAAAAGGTTCTATAGTTTTTGAAAAAGCGCCAAAAGTAACCCTTTAGTGATAGCCCTATCCAGGATCCCCTATAAAAAGAGACGGATGAACAGGGGTGAATCAGGGTTTGCCCTAAAATGAAGCGTATTTCTAAGAAGATAAAAGGTGAATCTAGTTATTAAATGAGTATTAAAAAGGTTCTATAGTTTTTGAAAAAGCGCCAAAAGTAACCCTTTAGTGATAGCCCTATCCAGGATCCCCTAAAAAAAGAGACGGATGAACAGGGGTGAATCAGGGTTTGCTCTAAATAGTTGCGTATTTCTTAGAAGATAAAAGGTGAATCTAGTTATTAAATGAGTATTAAAAAGGTTCTATAGTTTTTGAAAAAGCGCCAAAAGTAACCCTTTAGTGATAGCCCTATCCAGGATCCCCTATAAAAAAAGACGGATGAACAGGGGTGAATCAGGGTATGCCCTAAATAGTTGCGTATTTCTTAGAAGATAAAAGGTGAATCTAGTTACTAAATGACCATGAAAAAAGGTTCAGTAGTTTTTGAAAAAGCGCCAAAAGTAACCCTTTAGTGATAGCCCTATTCAGGATCCCCTATGAAAAGAGACGGATGAACAGGGGTGAATCAGGAATTGCCCTAAAATGAAGCGTACTTCTAAGAAGGTAAAAGATAAGTCTAGTTATTAAATGACCATTAAAAAAGGTCCTGTAGTTTTTGAAAAAGCGCCAAAAGTAACCCTTTAGTGATAGCCCTATTCAGGATCCCCTATGAAAAGAGACGGATGAACAGGGGTGAATCAGGGTTTGCCCTAAAATGAAGCGTACTTCTAAGAAGGTAAGAGGTAAATCTAGTTATTAAATGACCATCAAAAATGTTCAGTAGTTTTTGAAAAAGCGCCAAAAGTAACCCTTTAGTGATAGCCCTATCCAGGATCCCCTATGAAAAGAGACGGATGAACAGGGGTGAATCAGGGTTTGCCCTAAAATGAAGCGTACTTCTAAGAAGGTAAGAGGTAAATCTAGTTATTAAATGACCATCAAAAATGTTCAGTAGTTTTTGAAAAAGCGCCAAAAGTAACCCTTTAGTGATAGCCCTATTCAGGATCCCCTATGAAAAGAGACGGATGAACAGGGGTGAATCAGGAATTGCCCTAAAATGAAGCGTACTTCTAAGAAGGTAAGAGGTAAATCTAGTTATTAAATGACCATCAAAAATGTTCAGTAGTTTTTGAAAAAGCGCCAAAAGTAACCCTTTAGTGATAGCCCTATTCAGGATCCCCTATGAAAAGAGACGGATGAACAGGGGTGAATCAGGGTTTGCTCTAAATAGTTGCGTATTTCTTAGAAGATAAAAGGTGAATCTAGTTATTAAATGACCATTAAAAAGGTTCTATAGTTTTTGAAAAAGCGCCAAAAGTAACCCTTTAGTGATAGCCCTATCCAGGATCCCCTATAAAAAGAGACGGATGAACAGGGGTGAATCAGGGTATGCCCTAAATAGTTGCGTATTTCTTAGAAGATAAAAGGTGAATCTAGTTATTAAATGACCATGAAAAAAGGTTCAGTAGTTTTTGAAAAAGCGCCAAAAGTAACCCTTTAGTGATAGCCCTATCCAGGATCCCCTAAAAAAAGAGACGGATGAACAGGGGTGAATCAGGGTTTGCTCTAAATAGTTGCGTATTTCTTAGAAGATAAAAGGTGAATCTAGTTATTAAATGACCATTAAAAAGGTTCTATAGTTTTTGAAAAAGCGCCAAAAGTAACCCTTTAGTGATAGCCCTATCCAGGATCCCCTATAAAAAGAGACGGATGAACAGGGGTGAATCAGGGTATGCCCTAAATAGTTGCGTATTTCTTAGAAGATAAAAGGTGAATCTAGTTATTAAATGACCATGAAAAAAGGTTCAGTAGTTTTTGAAAAAGCGCCAAAAGTAACCCTTTAGTGATAGCCCTATTCAGGATCCCCTATGAAAAGAGACGGATGAACAGGGGTGAATCAGGGTTTGCCCTAAAATGAAGCGTACTTCTAAGAAGGTAAGAGGTAAATCTAGTTATTAAATGACCATCAAAAATGTTCAGTAGTTTTTGAAAAAGCGCCAAAAGTAACCCTTTAGTGATAGCCCTATTCAGGATCCCCTATGAAAAGAGACGGATGAACAGGGGTGAATCAGGGTATGCCCTAAATAGTTGCGTACTTCTAAGAAGGTAAGAGGTAAATCTAGTTATTAAATGACCATCAAAAATGTTCAGTAGTTTTTGAAAAAGCGCCAAAAGTAACCCTTTAGTGATAGCCCTATTCAGGATCCCCTATGAAAAGAGACGGATGAACAGGGGTGAATCAGGGTTTGCCCTAAAATGAAGCGTACTTCTAAGAAGGTAAGAGGTAAATCTAGTTATTAAATGACCATCAAAAATGTTCAGTAGTTTTTGAAAAAGCGCCAAAAGTAACCCTTTAGTGATAGCCCTATTCAGGATCCCCTATGAAAAGAGACGGATGAACAGGGGTGAATCAGGGTATGCCCTAAATAGTTGCGTACTTCTAAGAAGGTAAGAGGTAAATCTAGTTATTAAATGACCATCAAAAATGTTCAGTAGTTTTTGAAAAAGCGCCAAAAGTAACCCTTTAGTGATAGCCCTATTCAGGATCCCCTATGAAAAGAGACGGATGAACAGGGGTGAATCAGGAATTGCCCTAAAATGAAGCGTACTTCTAAGAAGGTAAGAGGTAAATCTAGTTATTAAATGACCATCAAAAATGTTCAGTAGTTTTTGAAAAAGCGCCAAAAGTAACCCTTTAGTGATAGCCCTATTCAGGATCCCCTATGAAAAGAGACGGATGAACAGGGGTGAATCAGGGTTTGCCCTAAAATGAAGCGTACTTCTAAGAAGGTAAGAGGTAAATCTAGTTATTAAATGACCATCAAAAATGTTCAGTAGTTTTTGAAAAAGCGCCAAAAGTAACCCTTTAGTGATAGCCCTATTCAGGATCCCCTATGAAAAGAGACGGATGAACAGGGGTGAATCAGGGTATGCCCTAAATAGTTGCGTACTTCTAAGAAGGTAAGAGGTAAATCTAGTTATTAAATGACCATCAAAAATGTTCAGTAGTTTTTGAAAAAGCGCCAAAAGTAACCCTTTAGTGATAGCCCTATCCAGGATCCCCTTTAAAAAGAGACGGATGAACAGGGGTGAATCAGGGTATGCCCTAAATAGTTGCGTACTTCTAAGAAGGTAAGAGGTAAATCTAGTTATTAAATGACCATCAAAAATGTTCAGTAGTTTTTGAAAAAGCGCCAAAAGTAACCCTTTAGTGATAGCCCTATTCAGGATCCCCTATGAAAAGAGACGGATGAACAGGGGTGAATCAGGGTATGCCCTAAATAGTTGCGTACTTCTAAGAAGGTAAGAGGTAAATCTAGTTATTAAATGACCATCAAAAATGTTCAGTAGTTTTTGAAAAAGCGCCAAAAGTAACCCTTTAGTGATAGCCCTATCCAGGATCCCCTATAAAAAGAGACGGATGAACAGGGGTGAATCAGGGTATGCCCTAAATAGTTGCGTACTTCTAAGAAGGTAAGAGGTAAATCTAGTTATTAAATGACCATCAAAAATGTTCAGTAGTTTTTGAAAAAGCGCCAAAAGTAACCCTTTAGTGATAGCCCTATTCAGGATCCCCTATGAAAAGAGACGGATGAACAGGGGTGAATCAGGGTTTGCCCTAAAATGAAGCGTACTTCTAAGAAGGTAAGAGGTAAATCTAGTTATTAAATGACCATCAAAAATGTTCAGTAGTTTTTGAAAAAGCGCCAAAAGTAACCCTTTAGTGATAGCCCTATTCAGGATCCCCTATGAAAAGAGACGGATGAACAGGGGTGAATCAGGAATTGCCCTAAAATGAAGCGTACTTCTAAGAAGGTAAAAGATAAGTCTAGTTATTAAATGACCATTAAAAAAGGTCCTGTAGTTTTTGAAAAAGCGCCAAAAGTAACCCTTTAGTGATAGCACTATTCAGGATCCCCTATGAAAAGAGACGGATGAACAGGGGTGAATCAGGAATTGCCCTAAAATGAAGCGTACTTCTAAGAAGGTAAGAGGTAAATCTAGTTATTAAATGACCATCAAAAAAGGTCCTGTAGTTTTTGAAAAAGCGCCAAAAGTAACCCTTTAGTGATAGCCCTATTCAGGATCCCCTATGAGAAGAGACGGATGAACAGGGGTGAATCAGGAATTGCCCTAAAATGAAGCGTACTTCTAAGAAGGTAAAAGATAAGTCTAGTTATTAAATGACCATTAAAAAAGGTCCTGTAGTTTTTGAAAAAGCGCCAAAAGTAACCCTTTAGTGATAGCACTATCCAGGATCCCCTATAAAAAGAGACGGATGAACAGGGGTGAATCAGGAATTGCCCTAAAATGAAGCGTACTTCTAAGAAGGTAAAAGATAAGTCTAGTTATTAAATGACCATTAAAAAAGGTCCTGTAGTTTTTGAAAAAGCGCCAAAAGTAACCCTTTAGTGATAGCCCTATTCAGGATCCCCTATGAGAAGAGACGGATGAACAGGGGTGAATCAGGAATTGCCCTAAAATGAAGCGTACTTCTAAGAAGGTAAGAGGTAAATCTAGTTATTAAATGACCATCAAAAAAGGTCCTGTAGTTTTTGAAAAAGCGCCAAAAGTAACCCTTTAGTGATAGCCCTATTCAGGATCCCCTATGAAAAGAGACGGATGAACAGGGGGGAATCAGGAATTGCCCTAAAATGAAGCGTACTTCTAAGAAGGTGAGAGGTAAATCTAGTTATTAAATGACCATCAAAAATGTTCAGTAGTTTTTGAAAAAGCGCCAAAAGTAACCCTTTAGTGATAGCCCTATTCAGGATCCCCTATGAAAAGAGACGGATGAACAGGGGTGAATCAGGGTTTGCCCTAAAATGAAGCGTACTTCTAAGAAGGTGAGAGGTAAATCTAGTTATTAAATGACCATTAAAAAAGGTCCTGTAGTTTTTGAAAAAGCGCCAAAAGTAACCCTTTAGTGATAGCACTATCCAGGATCCCCTATAAAAAGAGACGGATGAACAGGGGTGAATCAGGAATTGCCCTAAAATGAAGCGTACTTCTAAGAAGGTAAAAGATAAGTCTAGTTATTAAATGACCATTAAAAAAGGTCCTGTAGTTTTTGAAAAAGCGCCAAAAGTAACCCTTTAGTGATAGCCCTATTCAGGATCCCCTATGAGAAGAGACGGATGAACAGGGGTGAATCAGGAATTGCCCTAAAATGAAGCGTACTTCTAAGAAGGTAAGAGGTAAATCTAGTTATTAAATGACCATCAAAAATGTTCAGTAGTTTTTGAAAAAGCGCCAAAAGTAACCCTTTAGTGATAGCCCTATTCAGGATCCCCTATGAAAAGAGACGGATGAACAGGGGTGAATCAGGGTTTGCCCTAAAATGAAGCGTACTTCTAAGAAGGTGAGAGGTAAATCTAGTTATTAAATGACCATTAAAAAAGGTCCTGTAGTTTTTGAAAAAGCGCCAAAAGTAACCCTTTAGTGATAGCCCTATTCAGGATCCCCTATGAGAAGAGACGGATGAACAGGGGTGAATCAGGGTTTGCCCTAAAATGAAGCGTACTTCTAAGAAGGTAAGAGGTAAATCTAGTTATTAAATGACCATTAAAAAAGGTCCTGTAGTTTTTGAAAAAGCGCCAAAAGTAACCCTTTAGTGATAGCCCTATTCAGGATCCCCTATGAGAAGAGACGGATGAACAGGGGTGAATCAGGGTTTGCCCTAAAATGAA
Source organism: Caenorhabditis doughertyi (assembly GCA_963572265.1). NCBI lineage: Eukaryota > Metazoa > Nematoda > Chromadorea > Rhabditida > Rhabditidae > Caenorhabditis > Caenorhabditis doughertyi. The sequence continues at coordinate 7,219,436 of OY751553.1, read as the reverse complement.
GCGTACTTCTAAGAAGGTAAGAGGTAAATCTAGTTATTAAATGACCATCAAAAAAGGTCCTGTAGTTTTTGAAAAAGCGCCAAAAGTAACCCTTTAGTGATAGCCCTATTCAGGATCCCCTATGAGAAGAGACGGATGAACAGGGGTGAATCAGGGTTTGCCCTAAAATGAAGCGTACTTCTAAGAAGGTAAGAGGTAAATCTAGTTATTAAATGACCATTAAAAAAGGTCCTGTAGTTTTTGAAAAAGCGCCAAAAGTAACCCTTTAGTGATAGCCCTATTCAGGATCCCCTATGAAAAGAGACGGATGAACAGGGGTGAATCAGGGTTTGCCCTAAAATGAAGCGTACTTCTAAGAAGGTAAGAGGTAAATCTAGTTATTAAATGACCATCAAAAAAGGTCCTGTAGTTTTTGAAAAAGCGCCAAAAGTAACCCTTTAGTGATAGCACTATTCAGGATCCCCTATGAAAAGAGACGGATGAACAGGGGTGAATCAGGGTTTGCCCTAAAATGAAGCGTACTTCTAAGAAGGTAAGAGGTAAATCTACTTATTAAATGACCATCAAAAATGTTCAGTAGTTTTTGAAAAAGCGCCAAAAGTAACCCTTTAGTGATAGCCCTATCCAGGATCCCCTATAAAAAGAGACGGATGAACAGGGGTGAATCAGGGTTTGCCCTAAAATGAAGCGTACTTCTAAGAAGGTAAGAGGTAAATCTAGTTATTAAATGACCATCAAAAATGTTCAGTAGTTTTTGAAAAAGCGCCAAAAGTAACCCTTTAGTGATAGCACTATTCAGGATCCCCTATGAAAAGAGACGGATGAACAGGGGTGAATCAGGGTTTGCCCTAAAATGAAGCGTATTTCTAAGAAGGTAAGAGGTAAATCTAGTTATTAAATGACCATCAAAAATGTTCAGTAGTTTTTGAAAAAGCGCCAAAAGTAACCCTTTAGTGATAGCCCTATCCAGGATCCCCTATAAAAAGAGACGGATGAACAGGGGTGAATCAGGGTTTGCCCTAAAATGAAGCGTACTTCTAAGAAGGTAAGAGGTTAATCTAGTTATTAAATGACCATCAAAAAAGGTCCTGTAGTTTTTGAAAAAGCGCCAAAAGTAACCCTTTAGTGATAGCCCTATCCAGGATCCCCTATGAAAAGAGACGGATGAACAGGGGTGAATCAGGGTTTGCCCTAAAATGAAGCGTACTTCTAAGAAGGTAAGAGGTAAATCTAGTTATTAAATGACCATCAAAAATGTTCAGTAGTTTTTGAAAAAGCGCCAAAAGTAACCCTTTAGTGATAGCCCTATCCAGGATCCCCTATAAAAAGAGACGGATGAACAGGGGTGAATCAGGGTTTGCCCTAAAATGAAGCGTACTTCTAAGAAGGTAAGAGGTAAATCTAGTTATTAAATGACCATCAAAAATGTTCAGTAGTTTTTGAAAAAGCGCCAAAAGTAACCCTTTAGTGATAGCCCTATTCAGGATCCCCTATGAAAAGAGACGGATGAACAGGGGTGAATCAGGGTTTGCCCTAAAATGAAGCGTACTTCTAAGAAGGTAAGAGGTTAATCTAGTTATTAAATGACCATCAAAAAAGGTCCTGTAGTTTTTGAAAAAGCGCCAAAAGTAACCCTTTAGTGATAGCCCTATTCAGGATCCCCTATGAAAAGAGACGGATGAACAGGGGTGAATCAGGGTTTGCCCTAAAATGAAGCGTACTTCTAAGAAGGTAAGAGGTAAATCTAGTTATTAAATGACCATCAAAAATGTTCAGTAGTTTTTGAAAAAGCGCCAAAAGTAACCTTTTAGTGATAGCCCTATTCAGGATCCCCTATGAAAAGAGACGGATGAACAGGGGTGAATCAGGGTTTGCCCTAAAATGAAGCGTACTTCTAAGAAGATACAAAAAGACTAGTTCAGAAAGAAGTCCAGAAAGAAGTCCAGAAAACAGAGATGGAAGAGAACGGCTACCCACTAGTATTGCGAAGTTATACATTTTTCGTCTATTTTCCCGGAACTCACCTTCTAATCTGTTGGGCCTTCTCCTTCGTTTTTCTCGATCAATTGCTCTTTTCAGCCGCTAATTCAAAATATTCGGTCCCTTTGGCTTGACTTCGATTCTTGTCACTGACAGCGATGCGTTGTGATCTGTAAATCACACTTGAAAAATGGAAAAAAAAGAAAAAAAATTAAGAGAGACGGGTACGTTCAAGAGATTAGCACAAAAAAAATCAATAAAGACACTCTGCAAAAAGAGACGAGAGGTCAAAAAAGAGACGACCAAATGACTGTGGATTGAATGACTGTGTGCAAGAGACGTTTCAAGAGACGCACCCTCAAATGAAAGACGCTGAACATGCAACATAAAAGAAGGCGCCGCATTATAGACACAAAGAGGCTGAGATAAAGAAAATGAGAAGGAATCTCTTAACCCCGCCCTCTGTTAGACCTCTCGTTTATTGGAGAGCGTCATTATTGATTTTTTTTGTGTGTAAAGGTATGAGGAAGGCTCGTCATAAGGACCAAAAAAGGGAGGAGAGTCTGTTAAATCTCTGTGTTGTTTAGATGTTTAATTCCGAGAACTATTGTGTATCCAAAATTCATTGCGCGGTCGTGGGCATTTTCCTCATGGCCGAGTTCTGAAAATGTTCGGCCACCTCCGAAATTCTCAAATTGAGGCCCGTTGAGGGAGACATCGTTTATCACTGATTTCTTTCATTTTTCGACATTTTTTTGCTTTAGAAATATTTAAAAATCAACTTATCAAGACGAGAGGTAAAAAAGAACTGGATTTTATAGCGAAATCACTACGAAATAGCTTTTTTCATTGTTCCTTCATTGCAAGAAAGTTGGCAAATCGCCAAAAATCCAGTTCTTTTTTATTTTCCGTTATGATAAATTCATATTTGAATATTTTTCAAGCAAAAAGATGAAGAAAAAAGGTCGAAAAATGAAAGAATTCAGCGATAAACGATGTCTCCCGCAACGAGCCTCAATTTGAGAAGTTCGAAGGTGGCCGACCCTTTTTCAAAACTCGGCCATGAGAAAAATGCCCGCGAATGCGCAAAGAATTTTGGATACGCAATATATAGAACAATAGAATCATCAACTATCCGAATTTATCTCGATAATATTTGTGTCTGTCTTCTCCACACGGAATATAATAAATCTGAAAAGACAGAATCACTTAAGAAGTTTCCGAAGCAGAAAAGTATCTTCAAAAGTAATTGTTGCTCAATCAAGCTGACAGATAGTTTGGATTTTTTTAGTCGAAGCAAAATACGAACAATCTTATTTTAGCAATATCAGAGCTAGCAATATATTTCCAGAGAAAAGGATTATTGGAAATTGAATCCACTGTTACTTAGTTCATAATTAATCCAGACTAGCTTTTCCGGACCTCCGGTCCGTTAAAGCTAGAAGACGCATGCGTAGGTTTAAGCCTACTAAAAGGGAGAAGAGCGCAAAAACGGTGAATTCCAGAAATGTCTTCAGAATAACGCCTATAGCTCGGCTTCTGGAGATCCGATTGCTTAAAAAATTTTGCCGCTTCATCTCGAAAAGATTTTTTGTCGAACAAAAAAAAAACCATGTAAAAAGCCCTTCTCCGAGCTAAGAAACTTTTTGGGACACATTTCGTTGGACATTTTCACGGGTTACGGTAACATTTGCCCGTAAGTCATACTTTCTGTTTTTCGAGAGAGAGAGGAGGGCAGATAAGAATTAGTTACGAAAACATTACCATCTCGAACTATTTGTCCAATCCAAACTTCTCGTCGTTTCAAAAATGTTGCTTTATTATTTCCTAACACTCCCGAAACTCGTATTACCGATTGAAGGTTGGAATTTTAACAAGTTTTGTTTGAAACAGTTACATTTTCAAAAGTTTTCATTGAAAAGCTCTAAAATCCGATTCGATATCCAAAAACATCCGAACTCATGTTAATTTTTTTTTCTGTTCCAGACAAATTTGATTCGTTCACAAATAGCACATTGAAAACAGTACAGAGCACATATGGTTCATATTATGCGTACACAAAGAGGTGGAGGCTCGGTTAAAGGCGCATCGAATTTTCCCAATGAGTCCCTCGCCACGACTTTAATTTATTTTCAGCGACGCGAAAAAACGTGTATGGTATAAGAACTGCAAACTACGGTTTTTTACTGTAATCGTTGCGGGGAACACATTGAGAAAGTTCGTTTACGCATAATACGTCCGCAATTGCGGCACACTTTAAATTTAAGCCACGCCCCTAACTGGGTGAAAGTGGGGCTTTCAAAGATTTGGCCCATTTGGGGCGTGGCTTATAATCGGCTTGCCGCCCGGTTTTTTCGATTACTGTAGGCGACACCTTGTATAAATTGACAATAAAACAGCGGAATTTTCAGCTATCTGAATTTTTATCTATATTATTGGTCGATGTTTCTGTCATACAATTACGTGATACTAGTCAAACTGAAAAGAGAAATTATTTGAGAATTTTCTAAAACAGAAGAATATTTCGAAAAACAATTTTAGTCCACTCTTTCTGACAGAGAGTTAAGATTTTTTATGAAAGTAAAAGTTTTATGATTGGCCGAATAGAAACATTAACTAAGCGTTTTTCTGGAGTAAAGAACCAATTAGAAACAGTAAATACTTGGAGTTCGAACTGTTATTTCAGTTCCCAATTTTTCTGTTTCAGACGTTTTGGAAAACAAAACTGGAAACATGAAAACCCATTGCGTTGTAGGAATTTGTAGTAACCTTTATTAGTATTGCATGCAATACCATTTTTCAATGTCATCACTTGAGGGCAATACTATTGGAGGAACGGAGAAATTTTTTAAAAAAATGATCAGAATCTCATAATTTCGGCTTTTTTCTCATGAAAACTTTCAGTAAAGTGAAGTATCTATATTTTGCAACGGGAACTCTGTACCAGGAGCAACTGTATTTCTCAATCACAATGGAAAACGAAAGAAACTCGCTAAAGCAACAAACAAAGAAGAAATTTTTGAAAAAGCGCCAAAAGTAACCCTTTAGTGATAGCCCTATTCAGGATCCCCTAAAAAAGAGACGGATGAACAGGGGTGAATCAGGGTTTGCCCTAAAAAGAAGCGTATTTCTAAGAAGATAAAAGGTAAATCTAGTTATTAAATGACCATTAAATAGGTTCGATAGTTTTTGATAAAGCGCCAAAAGTAACCCTTTAGTGATAGCCCTATTCAGGATCCCCTATAAAAAGAGACGGATGAACAGGGGTGAATCAGGGTTTGCCCTAAAAAAGAAGCGTATTTCGAAGAAGATAAAAGGTAAATCTAGTTATTAAATGACCATTAAATAGGTTCGATAGTTTTTGATAAAGCGCCAAAAGTAACCCTTTAGTGATAGCCCTATTCAGGATCCCCTAAAAAAGAGACGGATGAACAGGGGTGAATCAGGGTTTGCCCTAAAATAAAGCGTATTTCTAAGAAGATAAAAGGTAAATCTAGTTATTAAATGACCATTAAATAGGTTCGATAGTTTTTGATAAAGCGCCAAAAGTAACCCTTTAGTGATAGCCCTATTCAGGATCCCCTATAAAAAGAGACGGATGAACAGGGGTGAATCAGGGTTTGCCCTAAAAAAGAAGCGTATTTCGAAGAAGATAAAAGGTAAATCTAGTTATTAAATGACCATTAAATAGGTTCGATAGTTTTTGATAAAGCGCCAAAAGTAACCCTTTAGTGATAGCCCTATTCAGGATCCCCTAAAAAAGAGACGGATGAACAGGGGTGAATCAGGGTTTGTCCTAAAAAGAAGCGTATTTCTAAGAAGATAAAAGGTAAATCTAGTTATTAAATGACCATTAAATAGGTTCGATAGTTTTTGATAAAGCGCCAAAAGTAACCCTTTAGTGATAGCCCTATTCAGGATCCCCTATAAAAAGAGACGGATGAACAGGGGTGAATCAGGGTTTGCCCTAAAAAAGAAGCGTATTTCGAAGAAGATAAAAGGTAAATCTAGTTATTAAATGACCATTAAATAGGTTCGATAGTTTTTGATAAAGCGCCAAAAGTAACCCTTTAGTGATAGCCCTATTCAGGATCCCCTAAAAAAGAGACGGATGAACAGGGGTGAATCAGGGTTTGTCCTAAAAAGAAGCGTATTTCTAAGAAGATAAAAGGTAAATCTAGTTATTAAATGACCATTAAATAGGTTCGATAGTTTTTGATAAAGCGCCAAAAGTAACCCTTTAGTGATAGCCCTATTCAGGATCCCCTAAAAAAGAGACGGATGAACAGGGGTGAATCAGGGTTTGTCCTAAAAAGAAGCGTATTTCTAAGAAGATAAAAGGTAAATCTAGTTATTAAATGACCATTAAATAGGTTCGATAGTTTTTGATAAAGCGCCAAAAGTAACCCTTTAGTGATAGCCCTATTCAGGATCCCCTAAAAAAGAGACGGATGAACAGGGGTGAATCAGGGTTTGTCCTAAAAAGAAGCGTATTTCTAAGAAGATAAAAGGTAAATCTAGTTATTAAATGACCATTAAATAGGTTCGATAGTTTTTGAAAAAGCGCTAAAAGTAACCCTTTAGTGATAGCCCTATTCAGGATCCCCTATAAAAAGAGACGGATGAACAGGGGTGAATCAGGGTTTGCCCTAAAAAAGAAGCGTATTTCGAAGAAGATAAAAGGTAAATCTAGTTATTAAATGACCATTAAATAGGTTCGATAGTTTTTGATAAAGCGCCAAAAGTAACCCTTTAGTGATAGCCCTATTCAGGATCCCCTAAAAAAGAGACGGATGAACAGGGGTGAATCAGGGTTTGTCCTAAAAAGAAGCGTATTTCTAAGAAGATAAAAGGTAAATCTAGTTATTAAATGACCATTAAATAGGTTCGATAGTTTTTGATAAAGCGCCAAAAGTAACCCTTTAGTGATAGCCCTATTCAGGATCCCCTAAAAAAGAGACGGATGAACAGGGGTGAATCAGGGTTTGCCCTAAAAAAGAAGCGTATTTCGAAGAAGATAAAAGGTAAATCTAGTTATTAAATGACCATTAAAAAAGGTTCAGTAGTTTTTGATAAAGCGCCAAAAGTAACCCTTTAGTGATAGCCCTATTCAGGATCCCCTATAAAAAGAGACGGATGAACAGGGGTGAATCAGGGTTTGCCCTAAAAAAGAAGCGTATTTCGAAGAAGATAAAAGGTAAATCTAGTTATTAAATGACCATTAAAAGAGTTCAGTAGTTTTTGAAAAAGCGCCAAAAGTAACCCTTTAGTGATAGCCCTATTCAGGATCCCCTATAAAAAGAGACGGATGAACAGGGGTGAATCAGGGTTTGCCCTAAAAAAGAAGCGTATTTCGAAGAAGATAAAAGGTAAATCTAGTTATTAAATGACCATTAAAAGAGTTCAGTAGTTTTTGAAAAAGCGCCAAAAGTAACCCTTTAGTGATAGCCCTATTCAGGATCCCCTATAAAAAGAGACGGATGAACAGGGGTGAATCAGGGTTTGCCCTAAAAAAGAAGCGTATTTCGAAGAAGATAAAAGGTAAATCTAGTTATTAAATGACCATTAAATAGGTTCGATAGTTTTTGATAAAGCGCCAAAAGTAACCCTTTAGTGATAGCCCTATCCAGGATCCCCTACAAGAAGAGACGGATGAACAGGGGTGAATCAGGGTTTGCCCTAAAAAGAAGCGTATTTCTAAGAAGGTAAAAGATAAGTCTAGTTATTAAATGACCATTAAAAGAGTTCAGTAGTTTTTGATAAAGCGCCAAAAGTAACCCTTTAGTGATAGCCCTATCCAGGATCCCCTACAAGAAGAGACGGATGAACAGGGGTGAATCAGGGTTTGCCCTAAAAAGAAGCGTATTTCTAAGAAGGTAAAAGATAAGTCTAGTTATTAAATGACCATTAAAAGAGTTCAGTAGTTTTTGAAAAAGCGCCAAAAGTAACCCTTTAGTGATAGCCCTATTCAGGATCCCCTATAAAAAGAGACGGATGAACAGGGGTGAATCAGGGTTTGCCCTAAAAAAGAAGCGTATTTCGAAGAAGATAAAAGGTAAATCTAGTTATTAAATGACCATTAAAAAAGGTTCAGTAGTTTTTGATAAAGCGCCAAAAGTAACCCTTTAGTGATAGCCCTATCCAGGATCCCCTATAAAAAGAGACGGATGAACAGGGGTGAATCAGGGTTTGCCCTAAAAAGAAGCGTATTTCTAAGAAGGTAAAAGATAAGTCTAGTTATTAAATGACCATTAAAAAAGTTCAGTAGTTTTTGAAAAAGCGCCAAAAGTAACCCTTTAGTGATAGCCCTATCCAGGATCCCCTAAAAAAGAGACGGATGAACAGGGGTGAATCAGGGTTTGCCCTAAAAAGAAGCGTATTTCTAAGAAGGTAAAAGATAAGTCTAGTTATTAAATGACCATTAAAAAGGTTCAGTTGTTCATGAAAAAGCGCCAAAAGTAACCCTTTAGTGATAGCCCTATCCAGGATCCCCTAAAAAAGAGACGGATGAACAGGGGTGAATCAGGATATGCCCTAAAAAAGAAGCGTATTTTTAAGAAAGTAAAAGATAAGTCTAGTTACCAGACGGTTTCCGGCGCTTCGCGCCTCAACCGCCCGGATTTCCCAGAAATTTCGGTCAATTCCTATGAAAAATGAAAAACCAAAAATATTTGGCCCACCGAGGAATCGAACTCGGATGCAGAATTCACCGAAAATTTTTTTACACCACTACGCTACGCCAACAACAGTGCGTTTAACAGGCGGCGGCAGCAGACTCTCTAAAATTAGTAAATCTAGCAGCCGACAGTTGACGGGGGCGGGGCTTAGGCTAGTGCATAGATAGCACAGAGCTTCCTAGAGCTCCAAATGAAGTAGAAAAAAGATGGGCATCATCGCGGGGAAATTCTGTATCGACCTGTTTTTGTTTCATAAAAATCAGTTTTCTAGGAGTGGCTCGAGGGTCGCGGAAACACAGACATACTGACAGACAGACGGAATTCTATATTAGAATAATAAGATTAAATGACCATTAAAAAAGGTCCTGTAGTTTTTGAAAATGCGCCAAAAGTAACCCTTTAGTGATAGCCCTATCCAGGATCCCCTAAAAAAGAGACGGATGAACAGGGGTGAATCAGGGTTTGCCCTAAATAGTTGTGTATTTCTAATAAGGTACAATAAGATCAGTCCAGAAAGAAGTCCAGAAAACAGAGACGGGAGAGAACGGCTACCCACTAGTATTGCGAAGTTATACAAAATTTACAGATTTTTCTCTAAGTTCCCGGAACTCACCTTCTAATCTGTTGCCCCTTCTCCTTCGTGTTTCTCGATCGATTGCTCTTTTCAGCCGCTAATTCCAAATATTCGGTCCCTTTGGCTTGACTTCGATTTTTGTCACTGACAGCGATGCATTGTGATCTGTAAATCACACCAGTCGGTTCACGCCGCCTACGGCGGCTAAACCTCCTGGCATCACTTGAACGATATTAGTCTTAATAAAGAATAAAATTCACAATTAGATGAGAAGCAAACGATACGCGGCAGTCCGAGCTAGTAAACTCAGGAAGGTGTTGGATAGTTATTAAAATCATCGATGAGTTTTGACTTCATAGATACTTGTTTTTCGTTTTACCCTAATATCAAATTCAGGTCATAGTTGATGAGCACAGAGCTCAGATCGAGCAGAAAACAAAACATTTGACCTGATTTCTCCAAAGCTCGATAAAATCATGGCCTAGCTTTCCCCAAAGTTTGAAAAAAGACATGGCATTTTACTTAGTCATGGCTTAAAGCTTTCAAACTTTGAAAAAAAATACATAAGTTTCCATAAGTTTGACGAAACCATTTCTCTACTTTGCTAGAAAAAATGGCCTAACTTCCCCAAAGTTGGACAAATGCATAGTTTAGCTTGCTTATAGTTTGACGAAGCATTGTTTAAATTCGGTTTTTATGGTACTTGGAGAATTTCAGATTCTCAAAAATCATGTTCGCTCACGCCGCCCTCCGGGCAGCTAGTAGTAAGTATTCAGATGCCTAAGCCTGAGAAAAAGCCTAATAATGGAAGAAGGCTGACATCGGTTTGACAACTAAATATGATAAAGTGATAAGCCCCAGGGCTTGACATAATTGTGGCCTTGCTTTCCCACTGTTCGACGAAATCATGGCCTAACTCTCTCAAAGCTTGAAAAAATCATGGCCTAGCTTCTTCAAAGTTTCACATAACCATGGCCTAACTCTCTCAAAGCTTGAAAAAATCATGGCCTAGCTTCTTCAAAGTTTCACATAACCATGGCCTAACTCTCTCAAAGCTTGAAAAAATCATGGCCTAGCTTCTTCAAAGTTTCACATAACCATGGCCTAACTCTCTCAAAGCTTGAAAAAATCATGGCCTAGCTTCTTCAAAGTTTCACATAACCATGGCCTAACTCTCTTAAAGCTTGAAAAAATCATGGCCTAACAATGTAATTCACCAAAAGTGTGGCATTTTGGTGGCTTAACGTCTCCAGTTGAAAGTAATCATCGTTGAGTCCTTCGTTGTGACCTTACACTCAAAAGTTAGATGGCAGAAACTGTTAGATTCTTTCATTCACTGATTACTTGTACTACATTTCTCACAAAATAATTACTCACTCGAAACATCACGTAAAAAAAATTTGAGAAGTAAAATGAAACTCCGTTGCAACTTTACCACCATTTCATTCTTCCTTTCCCCTTCACCCTTTCTCTGTTTTCCTAATTCCTTGTCAACTGTTGGCATGCGTTGGCGGTGGTCATTTAACGCAGCAGCCGACATCTGCCGGGTTCCGCACCCCGCCATAGTTTGTGTGTGATTAGGCTCCGCCCACTGCCTCGCGCTGTTTTCCACTGGAACTTCAGAATATTCGCTCCAAAAGGCTTCAAAGTTCTTGGTTTTGAACAAAAAAGATAACGGGCATCATCTCCGACACGGGCTCTATCGATCTATGTATAAATCAAGAAAATCGGTATTTTAAAAATTGCGCTATGATGCGCTACAAACAAACACACACACAGAATCTGTGTGGTAATAATAGTAAAGATTTGAAAAATGAAAAAAAAAGAAAATAAATCAAGAGAGACGGGTACGTTCAAGAGATTAGCACAAAAAAAAATCAATAAAGACACTCTGCAATAAACGAGAGGACGAAAAAAGAGACGACCTCTGAGGACCATGCAAATCGAATGAATGACTGTGTGCAAGAGACGTTTCAAGAGAGGCACCCCCAAATGAAGACGCTGAACATGCAACATAAAAGAAGGCGCCGCATTATAGACACAAAGAGGTTGGGATAAAGAAAATGAGAAGGAATCTTAGACCTCTCGTTTATTGGAGACCGTCATTATTGATTGTTCTGTGTGCTGAGGTGTGAGGAAGGCTCGAAATAAGGACCAAAAAATGGAGGAGAGTCTGTGAAATCTCTGTGTTGTTTAGATGTGTAATCCAGAGAACTCGTGTGTTTCCAAAATTCTTTGCGCGGCCGTGGGCATTTTCCTCATGGCCGAGTATTGAAAAGGGTCGGCCACCTTCGAAATTCTCAAATTGAGGAAAACGACATCGTTTATCACTGATTTCTTTCATTTTTCCAACCTTTTTTCTTCATTTTTTTTGCTTTAGAAATATTTAAATATGAATTTATCAAGACGAAAGATAAAAATTAACTGGATTTTATAGCTAAATCAATACGGAATAGCTTTTCTCATTTTTCCTTCATTGCATGAAAATTGAAAATTCGCCAAAAATCCAGTTTTTCTTTATCTTTCGTCTTGATAAATTAATATTTAAACGTTTTTTAAGCAAAAAACTGAAGAAAAAAGGTCGAAAAATGAAAGAATTCAGTGATAAACGATGTCTCCCGCAACGTTTGGGAATTTCGAAGGTGGCCGAACATTTCCAGAACTCGGCCATGAGGAAAATGCCCGCGACCGCGCAAAGAGTTTTGGATACACAATATATAGAAAAATAGAATCATCAACTATCCGAATTCATATCGATAACATTTGTCTCTCTCATCTCGACACGGAATATTAATGAATCTGAGAAGACAGAATCACTTAAGAAGTTTCCGAAGCAGAAAAGTATCTTCAAAAGTAATTGTAGCTCAATCAAGCTCCCAAATAGTTCGGATTTTTCAGTCTTGACAAAATGGAAGCGGCTTTACTTTAGCAACATCAGAGCTAGCAATACCAAAAAAAAACTTTCCAGAAAAAGTGATTATTGGAAATTGAATACACTGTTACTTTGTTGATAATCAATCTAGATAAGGATTTGTTTCGCGATTTTGAACAACCTCGAACTATTTATCCAATCCAAACTACTCGTCGTTTCAAAAATTCTGCCCAAGGCCATACTCGTATTCCCGATTGGAGTTGGGAATTTTAACAATTTCTGTTTGAAACAGTTATAGTTTCAAAAGTTTTTATTGAAAAACTCAAAAATCCGAACCGAAATCCAGAAATATCCGAACACATGCTAATTTTTTTCTGTTTCAGACAAATTGGATTCGCTCACAAATAGCACATTGAAAACAGTACAGAGCACATATGGTTCATATTATGCGTACACGAAAAGGTAAAGGCTTGGTTAAAGGCACATAGAATTTGCTCAATGAGTCCCTCGCAACGACTTCAATTTATTTTCAACTGCGCGAAAAAACGTGTATGGTAAAAGAACTGCAAACTACGGTTTTTTACAGTAATCGTTGCGGGAAACACATTGAGAAAATTCGTGTACGCATAATACGTGGGGTGTCACCTCCGCAAGTGCGGTGCATATTAAATTTAAGCCACGCCCCTTACTGGGTGGAATTGCGGATTTCATGGCTTCACCCAATTTGGGGCCTGGCTTAAAATCTGCTTGCCGCACGGTTTTTTCCGATTACTGTAGGCGACACCTTGTATAAACTTACAATGAAGCTATAAAACTAAACATACTGAAAATAGGAAATCACTTGAGAATATTCTAAAACAGAAAAATATTTTGAAAAATAATTGTAGTCCATTCTTTCCGGCAGATAGTTCGGATTTTTTTAAAATAAAAGCAGAAGTTTATCAATTGGTCGAATGTAAACATTAACGGAACGTTTTTCTGGTACAAATAATCAATTAGAAACGGTAAATACTTGGAGTTCAAACTGTTATTTCAGTTCACAATTTTTCTGTTTCAGATTTTTAAGAAAGCAAAGTTCGAAGCATGAAAACCCATTGCGTTGTAGGAATTTGTAGTAACCTTTGTTAGTATTTCATGCAATACCACTTTTCAATGCCATCACTTGAGGGCAATACTATTAGAGGAACGAAAAAAAATCTAAAAACGTGATCAGATTCTCGTTATTTTCTCATGAAAACTTATATTTCTATACCAGCGTGGCTGCGCGCCTACGGCGCAGTTTTCGGAAATGAAACTACGTTTTTAAAAAAGTTATTTGTCTGGAGGAAAAGTTCACGGACAGTTGAGAAGATATTCTATAATTCACGCTGCGAACATCGTGACAGACGAACGGACATCGTTCCACTGGTTTGTATATATAAGAATGATTTTTGAACGGCAACTCTGTACCAGGAGCAAATGTATTTCTTAAGAGAGTTTTAGTGGAAAAATTTACCACGAGTAGTGATGCGCATGGCATTAGGATTTTCAGAAGTCAAGCTATGATCCTCATAAAGTCCGCCATAGGCATATTGGACCTTCTGAACATTTTGGCACTTTTAGTTTTTAGCTCCGCCCCCTTTCCAGCAAACCACGCCCCCTTCAAGCCTGAAAAAAATAATTTTTCTCCGTGAAGATATCAACACGTACTTAACGCGGTCTTGTAGAAGACACTTTTTGAAGCATTTTTGCAGTTTAGAGCTAAGCTATAGCTCTCCTCTATCATACTGATAATATCATTTTATCACCTTGAGCACAGCCTAAGCTATATGCACACAAAAATGAGATCGATCGGGTGACTTTAGAGCATGTTATAACACCACCTATTTTGACTACAGAAATACACTAGCTTTACAGGCTGAATTTCGGAGCATACTGCCATTGCTCTAAACGATGATTTCCAGGACTAATTTTTTGTGTGCATATAGCTTATGGATAGTAGACTTCAGAAAAAAAATTTTGGGCCAAATCGGTGACATTCGATTTTTTCACCAAAGGGGGGACCACATGAAATTTTCTGAAAATTCTGATATTTTCAGAAAAAAGTGACTATATGTATGCCGAAACATACCTTCATTTTTTGCACCCGGGGGTAAAATTAGGCGTAGATTACGATTCTGGTAAGCATTAGTGTGGCCCGCATCGTATCGAGTCAGGAAAACGGAAAAATGAGCAAAAAAGTGTGCTCAAGGTGATAAAATGATATTATCAGTATGATAGAGGAGAGCTATAGCTTAGCTCTAAACTGCAAAAATGCTTCAAAAAGTGTCTTCTACAAGACCGCGTTAAGTACGTGTCGATATCTTCACGGAGAAAAATTATTTTTTTCAGACTTGAAGGGGGCGTGGTTTGCTGGAAAGGGGGCGGAGCTAAAAACTAAAAGTGCCAAAATGTTCAGAAGGTACAATATGCCTATGGCGGACTTTATGGGGATTGTAGCTTGACTTCTGAAAATCCTAATGCCATCGCCTGATCAATTTTTCCACTAAAGTTCTCTTAAATACCGAAATGAAGAATGGAAGAAACTCATGGAAACATCAACGAAATGTTTTCCTGGTACAAATACCCAGTCAGAAACGGTATTTGCTAGGAATTAAAGGAGGACTGAAGTTTTTTATTCTGATCATTTTCTTTCACTACGACTACACTCAAAAATCACTCTAAACGGGTGAAAAAATGCGTTTAAAGGCATGGTCGCGTACAGATTGATGGCCTAGGAATTTGAAAAAAAGCGCGCGCAAGGCACACACTTGTCGGATCCTAGGCCACCAGCCTGTATTGCGTGCTTCTTTCAAACGTCTTTTTCTACCGTTTAGAGTGATTTTTGAGTGTAGTCGTAGTGAAAGAAAATAATCAGAATAAAAAACTGCATAAGGATTTGAAATAAAAAACCCGAGTTCAGTCCTTCTTTAATGATTATTCTTCATAGTTCACACTTACTTTATTCTCTGTTTCAGGAGCTTTTCAAAACAAAACTGGAAGCAAATACCCTCATTGTGATTGGATTTACACACGCCTAATTGCCAAAAAAAGGGATCAGAAACTCATTTTTGCTATTTTTTCTCATGAAAAATTTCTCAAAAAATGTTTCTATAAGTTTTGCCCAAGTTTCCTATTGGAAATTGTATTTGGCAAATTGTATTACAGGGGCAATTCTATTAGGGGCAACTGTATTTAAAGGGCGATTCTAAAATAAAAGGGCAATATTTATACAGGTCTTACATTGGGTGGGTTTTCAACTTTTTAATTTTTCCCTCAATTTTCAGAGAGACACTACCAAATAATTTCTAATCAATGCGGAATTGGGTAGAGCTTTCCAGAGTTTAAATTTTATGATTTCAGGATTCGATAACGTGGTCAATGTAGAAGTCTGAACAATTAATCACAATTCTCTGGCTTCAATTTTTGTGATAAAAACAGGGAAAATATGAAATAATTTTTCAGTTTCTAAACATCTTATTGACTGGATTTTTTGTGAAGAACCGATTGTATCAAATTTTCTATGAATTGGTGGTATTTCTAATCAGAACTGAACGGATCAGGACTGACCCTTATAATAACCGACCGTTTAAGAACTGTCCCGGATAAGAACTTTTCGAAAGCACGTATTTGGGTACTTTTCACTGCTTGCAGGCCATTACAGCAAAGTTGTATCCGTTCTTATCCGGGAAGTTATTATTTGCCTAGTTTTTATCGGACCAGCGCTGATCCGTCCAGAGCGGCAAGCCAATTTTAAACCACGCCCATAAACTGGGCGGAGCCTTGAAAGCCGCACTTCCACACAGTTAGGGGCATGGCTTAAATTCAAATCTGCTGCAGGTAACACCCAACATACAGTGGCGAGCATGGGTGAGTGTACCTTTGAACTTCCGTTAATAACTCTCTTCGAACGATTTGGATTTCTCTAAAAAACTTTTTCGGGACTCCTGAGGGACCCTGGAGTACCTCCAGATGTTTTTTGAAAAAATTGGATTTTCACGAATTCTGAAGTTTTCCGACGAATTCTGAATTCTGAAAATCCAGAATAAAAAGATTATTTTGGACTTTCAGAAATTTTTCTTATTGTGCCCAAAACATTGCTAGGGATCCAAATAAACAATTTTTGATGTTAGATCAAAAGTTGATTTTTTGATTCCGACGTCAGAACTCCAGAAGTCCAAACTGTGATGTTTGCGTGGGACATCATAACGTGGCTAAAAGTGATCGGATCGGGATAAAAAATGATTTCTATATAGATTTGGAGCCATTGAACAAAATGAAACTAGTTTTGTAAGTTTTGGAAAAAATTATTTTCTGCCATTTTTCCAAGTTTTCAATAAATCAAAAATCCTGTAGAAAACACGAAAAATAATTTTTCCAAAACTTTCAAAACTAGTTTCATTTTGTTCAGTGACTTCAAATCTATACAGAAATCATTTTTTATCCCGATCCGATCACTTTTAGCCACGTTATGATGTCCCGGGAAAAGATCATCATTCGGACTTCTGGAGTTCTGACGTTGGAATCAAAAAATCAACTTTTGATCTAACATCAAAAATTGTTTATTTGGATCCCTAGCAATGTTTTGGGCACAATGAGAAAAAATTCTGAAAGTCCAAAAAAATCTTTTTATTCTGGATTTTCAGAATTCAGAATTCGTCGGAAAACTCCAGAATTCGTGAAAATCCAATTTTTTCAAAAAACATCTGGAGGTACTCCAGGGTCCCTCAGGAGTCCCGAAAAAGTTTTTTAGAGAAATCCAAATCGTTCGAAGAGAGTTATTAACGAAAGTTCAAAGGTACACTCACCCATGCTCGCCACTGTAGGTTGCAGGGCTCTTATATTAAAGGAAGCTCTCCTAATAGAGGTACTCGTCTAATACAGTTTTGCGATAATTCTGAGAACGAAACAGAGCCACTAACATCAAAACCAGAATGTGAATTTATTCTGAAGTTCATCTTACTGTTGCATAAGTCACATTAGTGTAGTAACTTATTTGAAAGTTTAATTTCATCACGATTTTTTTTCCGTTTCACAGTTTTACTATGAAAAACTTCCGAGAACTAATGTCGATAACACTCCATTGTCTCTTCACAGAATTGACTTTTTTTTTAAATCAAAAGTACAAAGAGTTCTCTTAAATTAAAGGGAGCTCTTCTAACTGAGAGGGCTCTAATATTAAAGGGCTCTTGTGATAGAGATATTTGTCGATCATAGGGGGCACTATTAATACAGGCAATTCTGAAAATTAATAGAACTTTCAATGATTTTTTTTTATTTTTCATCATAATTTTTTTCCCGTTTCACAATTTTTTCATAAAAACCCTTCACAAACAGATTCAATGTTATTACAATTTCAAATGGAGAAATATTTTATTGCTCATTTTTCAAAAGGAAATGCTCGAGTAGTTCTATTTGGAACTGGTTGTCTCTTTACTAGTAGCCTCCTTCGAATTCTCCCAATCATATGGTGCATCAATGTCCAGTTTTGCATTTGTACATGCCTGAAAATTAGGATTTTTTGGACAAAAAAACAAACCGCTAATCAAATTTTTTTCATAGGGTTTGTAAAAAATTTTCTGAGAAACTGTAATTTTTTTGAATTTTTAGAGCAGAAAATTGGCACAGATTGTTTAAAAATACCAAAAATTAGCATTTGACTATATAGATTACTGTAGCCTGAGGGATTGCGGTAACTGTAATGGTACTGTAGGTAGATAACAAGAATACTGTAGAATACTGTTAGGCTTTTTCTGGAAATTACTGTAGCTAGCCATATTACGGTCGATTTCTAAGATTTTGGGTACTGTAGGATGGCTACTTAGGTCATGTTACGGTAGGTCAAGTGGGATACAGTAGGATTTATCGGTTACTGTAGCTATTCAGAACACTGTGTATATGGTACTGTAGGTTTCTGGATTACTGTAAATGTTTAGACTGCTGTATGAAGGATACTGTAGGCACTCAGGTTGCTCTAGGCTACTCTAGCTATTAATTCTACTGTGTGGGTTACTGTACTTTTTTGGGGTATTGTAGAGGCTTAGACTACTGTACTTTTCAGATTACGGTAAAATACCAAAACGAACCTCTCTCAGCAACGAGTAAATAAACCCATAATCGACCTTATCCTGATAAGCTCTTCCATCAATATATTCCAAAATTTTAATCAATTCTGCCGTTTGCTTAATTCCAGTATACAAAAGATGCTTCTTCTCTTTTCGACACTCTTCTTTTTCTTTCAAAACTTCATTTTTATCATTCAGCTTTTTCCATGGAAGACCACCCGCAAGAATTAGATCGATAAGGAGATAGAACCAAGATTCACAATCATCTTTTGGTCCCATTTCACTGTTACGATGGCAGGCGAGTGAGGCGAAACGAACTGTACCCTGCAAAAAATTCGTTTTTTGAAAGTTTAGGTGGCCTATGTTTTTCATAGGTGGCCTAACTTTCATAAGTTGATGGCCTAACAGATGCTGTTGGCCTAGTTTTTCAGTTAGTGGCTTAATTTCATGGTTTTTTAAGGTTGTGAATGCGTGGCCTAACTTTCTCTGATTGCGATAAGTTGGTGTATCGTTTTTAGAATCGTTTTTTGGTGGTTGTAGGTGGCCTAGCTTTTCAAGTGGTGGCCTAGCTTTTTCATAGATGGCCTAGGCTTTTCATAGGTGTCCTAACCTAAGTTGATGGCCTAACAGATGTTGGTGGCTTAACTTCTCTTTAGGTGGCCTAGCTTTTGAAAATTGGTGACCTAGTTTTTTTTTAGCCAGTGGCTTCATTTCATGAGCCTAACTCGGGGGTTCTGAATGTGTGGCCTATCTCTCTCTCTGACTGCGATAAATTGGTGGCCTAGGTTTTCATAGATGGCCTAACTATTCAACAAAGTGACCTAACTTTCCAAACACATGGCCAAGAGTTTTGCTCTTCACGTCAAACCCAGGTGACGTAGTTTTTCCAATCTAGAGCCTAACTTTTTACTCCTTTGATACTGGTGGCCTAACTTTCGCAATAAGATGGCCTAGAGTTCTAGTTTACCAACTTTCTAGTCAAATTCGTAGGCTGTTTTCTCCCTCTTCGGAACTTGGTGGCCTAGTTTTGGATAGATGGCCTAAATTTCAGAATTTGGTGTCTTGAACTTTAGAAACTAGTGGCCTAACTTTTATGAGTAGCTGGGCTAGGTTTCAGCCTGTTTGAAAAATCCTCGGTCACCAAATTCGAAAAGTTAGGCCACCGTATTTAGATAGCTGGAAGGCATTGAGAAGACCTAGGCTAGAAAGCGATCATTTAAAGCCAGTTCACTGACTAAGGTCCTAGACAGGAAGTAAAAATTCTAGGCCAACTAGTTGGAAAGTTAGGCCACCTACAAAAAGCTAGGTCATCTAAAAAGGTAAGGGCACTCACAAAAAAATTTTATGCCACCACAACAAAAAAAGCTTGGCCACCAATGAAAAACTAGGCCATCTAATTGGAAAGGTAGTCCACAAACTTTCAAAAATTAGTAGTATACCCTCTAGATGTTGGTGACCTAACTTTCCAAATCTGGCGGCCTAGGTTTCCAATCTTCCGCCAAAATCACATACCTTGAATCCAACAGCCTCCCGGGGCGTCTTCAACTCATTTTTCGCATTCAAAAACTTTCTCGAAATTCCAAAATCCAAAATATAAATCAAATGTCGATTTGGTTCGAGTCCACATGCATAGTTCGCCGGTTTCAAGTCTCGATGAATAAATCCAAGTTTATGAAGCTCTTCGACAGCCTCCAAACATTGACAAGCGACTCCGAGTCCAGTGGCATATGAGAATATCTTGTCGGCCCGTTCCGCTTTCAAATCTCCCAAACTCTTCCCGACTAAATCCATTACCAAAAAATAATAACCCTCTTTGACTCGTTTCCCGCGATCAACAATTTTGGCAAAATGTTTTCCATTGGCGACAATTTTCAAAATGGCAATTTCCATTTTAAGTTTCGAATGTTTCCGTTTTTCAATCATTTTCTCAACTTTCATTGCGTATTGTTTGCCTTTTGAATCTGATACCAGGAAAACGGCACCGAATCCTCCTTCACCGAGTAGACGGACCACTGTGTACGCCCTTTTTGAACTGATGATCTCGTGGCCCTGTAAATGAAATTTATGGAAAGTGGTTTGCTTTTTTTCACAGCTTTTAGTTTTTTGTTCGGAGTACCTCTAACATAAGCGCATCCATTTCTACGGTAAACCCTATTAGAAGGGCACTGTATTTTCACAGAAAAGGACAAAGGATGATTTCGTGACTATGAAAAATAACCTTTTGCAAACAGATTTTCTTATTTTACAGCTTCTGGTATTCCGTTCGGAGCACCTCTAATATAAGAGCAGTTACAGTGAACCCAAGTCGTCATCTAATTTCCAAAAGCTATGAAAAGTTTTGCAGTTTCAGAATTAGTTTAACTGACAGATACGGAAATTTCTACATTTTTCCAAAAATATTCGTATTGTATTTAGACTACCCCTATTAGAAGGGCACAATGATTTTTCAAAAAGGGGCAATAGCCTACTTGTACCCTTATGGTGATGGCCCTGAAACGGTGGCCTAACTCTGAAACTTCATGGCCTAGCTTTTCAACTGTCCTAACCTTCCCCAAAGTCATAAAATTCAGAAAAAATAGTCCGTTTCACGTTAATTTTAACTATTCAAAATTTATCTTTTTTCTAATAGGTGTGCTTTTTTGTAATTTGTTGGGAGCTCTATTTTTCAAACATTTGGGTAAAGCTCAAAGTCTACAGTAACCTATCTTTTAAGAAACACCGTTGCCAAATATCACGAAAGAATTTTTCAAAGAGTCGACTTAGCAGACGGACCAAAAATATGAAGCAATATCAGATCTATGTTCGGTTTTACAGTACCTTCATTAGAAGAGCATTCTACAGATACAGTAACCCTAGTTTCCCCAGTACTGCCAATTCGTCACCAAATTTACAGAAATTTTCGGAAAAAAATTTCAGTTTCAGCATAAATTTATAAAAAAGCTGTTATTGTTATTTTTGATATGATAACGGTTTTCCCCTGTTCGACTTGATCGTTTTTTGATGCCTTTCTAATAAAGGTTTTCGTTTTCAAATTTTAGTTTTCTCCCCACAAGTATGCTTGACAGTTCTAAGTCCCGTCCCTTTTTATGAAGGCTCCGCCCCTTTTCCCCTTCCGAAACTTACAGGTTTGAACATCATCTCATCATCTTCTTCGTCCGACATTTTCGTCTTCTTCTTATTTCTTTTGCCTCTTGATAGGTTTTTCACAAGAAAATAATGAATTGAAAAATATCAATCGATAATTTTTCGGGGGGAAAGGGCTAACCCGTGAAAAATCTATTTTTTCACGGTTTCAGAATTTTTTGAAATTTAAATTATTTTTTTTCGCCGTTCTAAGAATGAAAAACGTGTTCTACTGATAATTTTTAAAAGTTATCAACAAAGCGCATTTGCTGAGCGTTTTCGAAATAACGATGAAAATTTTTTAGAAAATTTATTTCAGTTCCGTTCGATTTTCAGAAAAATTTACAAATAATCAAAAATTGTTAGAGAATACATAAGATCTAAATTTCGAATTGAATTAAAATTAAAATATTGAAATCAAAATGAGATTTTTGAAGTTTTGTTCATGGGAAATGCGCCCCACTGAACACTTCCAAGGATTGGCGATAGAGCGCATCTGCTGAAAGTATTGAAAATAAACCAAAAAAAAAGAAAAATTTATTTCAGTTTCGTTTTGTTTTCAAAAAAAAAATTACAAATATTCCAAAGTTATTAGAAAATGGGATCTAAATTCCGAATTGAAAAACATTTTGAATTTGAAACTGAAATTTTTCTGTTTTTCATAATTTTCAATATAGAAAATGCGCTCTACTGAACACTTCCACGGATTGGCGATAGAGCGCGTTTGCTGAACTTTTTTCGAAAGTAACACAAATATTGAAAAATTGTCACATTTATTTCAGTTTCGTTCGATTTTTAAAAAAACTTACAAATATTCAAGTGTTCAGTGACGAGTCGTAATCAATTCTTTCATCAAAAAAGTACAAAGAAGCGCACTTTCATGCAGAAAAAACCTAGCGAATTTTCACCGGGAAATTCAAAAAATTCAGAAAAAAAACCCGAAAAATTGTTAAATCAAACAGAAATGATCCAATCGTACTCGGGAACCTCATCCTCCTCATCAATACTATCTGAAACCTCTAATTGAAGGGCGCCTCTAATACAAGGGCACTTACATAGTCGGATATTTGCCAGCTCGATGAATTTGAACACTTTTGTGCCATTTCTCAGACCACACAGCTCTTTGACGGAGATGGAGCCCTGGAATTTTGAAAGTTTTTTGAGAAAAAGGGGCGGAGCTTAGAATACTGTACCTCAAAACATCTTTGATTTCCATTTTTGAATGAAACAATACAGGAGATTTTAAGACTTCCATCCATCAGGGCCGCTTCGGAAATTCGGGGGAACTGGAAAAAAAAACCTTTATTAGAAGGGCACCCCACGAAAATTTCTTGTCATCTAGTGCATGTTGAACGAGCAGGTTATCGAAAATCACAAGGAATTTTTTTATAGTTTTGAGCTGAAACTGATTTTTTTCAAAGATTTCAGAATATTTGGAAGACTGTAGAAGTTTGGATTACTGTATATTTCGGGTTACTGTAGCCATATATGAAATTACTGTATTCTCCAAAACCATGAAGTTAATCAAAATTCATGTATCCAAAGGCAAACTCGACTTAGTTGAAACGCGGGTAAAGCTGCACCACTAACAATAAAGTTCACTCGGAATACAAAAACAGTTTTACTATATCGGTCTTAGCCGTTGAATCGGAGGTGCAAGTTTGTTACTTCGAAATATCGTATTCGCCGTTGTTTCACCAGAACTAATTGCTGAGAAGGAACTGAATAAGTTCGAAAAAATTGTCAGTCAAGATGAAGCTAAAACAGTAGTCTTTTTTTTGAAAATTTGCCGAAAACTTTGAGGACTAGGCAAGTACACAGACTACAGTAAGCATCTTACTGTAGATATAGTCGGCGCAAGCGTTTGCATATGCGCTCTATTCTAGTTACGCTCACTATTGCATATAGAGTGCGCGAATGAGGAAGCGCACAAAACTCTGAGTGTCTGGCGCTCTCTCGGACATGAGAACTATTTCGACTAAAGTGGGCGTGACTAGAATAGAGCGCATATGCAAACGCTTGCGCCGACTATAAGGGAACTGGAAAAGAAACCTTTATTAGAAAAGCACCAGAAAATATTCCAGTCATCTAGTTGATGTAAAACGATCACATTATCAAAAATAAAAAGCAACGTTTTTGATATTCTGCAGTTGAAACGGAGTTTTTTTTCCAAAAACCTGAAAATTTGGAATATTGTGAAAATTTGGGCTACTGTATATACTTGAGTTACTGTAGCCATATATAAAAGTACTGTATTCTCCAAATCATGAGGTTACCCTAAATTCATGTATCCAAAGGCAAAGGAACTGAACAAGTTCAAAAAAATTTTCAGTCAAGGTAAAGCTGAAACAGCAGAGTTTTTTTTTTGAAAATTTGGGGAAATGAAAATCTACGATACTGAAAACAAAAGTGCCTTTATACGAGAGATAAAAAATGCTAATTGAAAAATACAACAGATTATCAGCGCCGCTTCAGTCAATCGAACAGTGAAGCAGTAAATTTTTTTGAAAAAATTTAAAACTTTCAGGATTACTGTAGATAAGTACACAGACTACAGTAACCATTTTACTGTAGGTATGATCTTCTAAAAGAGGTAGCTTGAACTATTATCTTTACTATTATTACTGTACAGATTCTGTGTGTCTGTGTGTGTTTGTTTGTCCGGCGTCACAGCGCAGTTCCTACTGAACCGATTTTTATGAATTTTACACCAATCGATAGAGCCCGTGTCGGAGATGATGCCCGTCTTTTCCTCTTTCTAATTGGAGCTCTGAGAAGCTCTGCGCTATCTACGCACATAGTCAAAAAAGCGTTCCCAGGTGTTTTCCGGGAGGCAGGAGAAAGGTGGTCGTCTCTCTTTTTACGTAAGAAAGTGTGTCTACAATTGTTGTTTTTCTAATAATTTTAGGGGAAAACAGGCGGTTAAGGCGCGAAGCGCCGAAAACCGTCTGGTATTGCTCACCCGGATGGAACAGCATATAAGTTTTTGGGAATTTCCTGTTCACCTAACTTTGAAACTGGAATTATTTCGAAAATTTCCCGAATTCTGTGAACTTTTTTGGAAATTTCCGATAATTCCAAAGACATTAAAGGTCACTGTAGGTTACAGTAATCATCCCACTGGATGACCTGCTAATAAAGGTATTTCAATTCAGAAAATCGAAAATAACGTTTGGAGTGATTTTTCATGTTTAAGCTTTGACCAAAACTAACTTAGAAACGGCAATTTTTTTTCACATTTTCCACATTTTTAGTTCCTAATTAGGGTTACTGTGCCTATCTATATTACTGTACTTCTCTAGGCTACTTTAGATTCAGATGCCCTTATATTAGAGCCTATGTTCCTTTCTATACCTTAAAAATCTCGTTCATTTTCTCCACATCCTGATTTGCCGCCGTCTTTCGTTTTTGTGATTTGTGACGCATTGCTGATTTGCTGCATTTTCGGCGGAATTCCATCTGAAAATTGGAAAAAAAAATCTGTTTCAAACGGAAAATGAAAAAGTTTTGAATTTTTGAAGATTTAATCACGATGTTTTAATATAAGATGAATAGTGAATGAGATAGCGTGGATGAGCAAGAGACGCAGAGAAAAAATGTTTGTCTGCGTCTCTAACTCGCGCATACGGGTTTCTAATTTGGAAACTTTTTTCAAAACTATTACAAGATTGTGCAGCAAGCGTTTCGGGATTGAATATTGAGAAATCACTCAAAATCAAAAAAAAATTAATTGAAACAGACAATTTTTGCAATTCAAACTTTTCTTCCTATTTCGAAAGTTGTTAATAATTTGTTCACCAACTAATCAATTGATTTGATACAGACCAACTGTAACATCTTATGAAATAATGACTCATGTGGTGCTCTTAAAATAAAGGTTTGCAAAGCTTTTTTCACATATTATAGAAACAAAATTTTCTACTGTTTCGCGATAAATTCAATCACTTTCAATCAGGGTTGGGAATCGGACCGGCCCGGGCTTTTGCGGGCCGGGGCATAACTTTGTTCAGGATCGGCAGCTTTCGTCGATTGAGATCTTGAATTTTAGATCTCTAATTGTACTACAACATCAGTATAAAAGAAACCCAAGTTTTATTTTAATCACTCGAGATAAATCCCAAAAATAGCAAATCGGGCCGAAATCTCGGCCCGGAGCCTTTTTTTTGAGTTTTTCTTGAACGTCTGTAATAAAACTTGGGTTTTTTAAATACTGTTGTCGTAGTACAACCAGAGATATAAGATTCAAGATCTCAATCGACGAAAACTGCCGATCCTGAACAAAGTAATGCCCCGGCCCGCAAAAGCCCGGGCCGGCCCGATTCCCAACCCTGCTTTCAATCACAATCACTTCAATATATTCAATCACTTTTTAAAAAAGCAGCAATATGGCAGGTCCTGTTTTTCGAAAACTGTTCTGCTAATCTTCAAAAGTGGACAAATCGATAAGCTCATCTTTTTGACCACAGGTAGTTAAGAATGTTAAGAATTTTTGCATGTTAAGAAGAAATGGGTTTTGAAGAATAACAGTTTCAAGTAAGTCTATTTAGAAATGCCATCTTATATGATTTAGTTGATTTAGATCTATTTGACTTCGTTTCTTTCATGTCCTTATATCTCCCAAAATTCTGAACAACGTTTGAATTTATGCAAACTCAGTATATTTTTCCTGTTTCAATAGATACCTTACAAGATTTCTCATATTCTTATCATTGATGATGACCTCTGTTCAACGTTTCAAAATAAGTACTACAGTATTTTTCTGAAACTCAAATCTCGAAAAGAAAAAGCCCATCTCTTTTTAAAGGAAATTACAGATTTTTGAAAGAGGAAAATAAATATTATCGATTATTATCCGCTTCCTTTTTCAAAAAGTGTTTTATCTACGAAACTGTAATTTTTTTTTCAATGAACTGAGCTAAAATTTCATTTTACAGCTTCAAAACTGATTGATAATTTTTTAGAAAATATTCGGAATGTTTTTCTATTTTTAAAAAAATTATTCCTTAACTATTCAAATCTCAAAATTATTCTACATCCACTATAAATGAAACTGCAAATTCTACACGAATCGCAAAAAAATCTAATTACTGCTGTTTCACAACAACCAGTCGGTCATCGGCGCTCCGCGCCTCCTACCACCTGGCTTCACTTTTTTTCAGAAATGAAAAATTTTTGAAAAATTTCACGGAGTTTATTATATTCACGTGGCCCCCTGTATGTCCCTCTCCCCAATGGAATTTTTTAAAAAGGCTTGAAAACATGGTTTTTTGAGCCTGGTGACCTTATTCTTTTTTATTTCAAAAATTTTAAAAGACGGGCATCATCTCGAAAGAATTCTCTATCGTTCTGTCTAAGTTTGATAGAAATCGATTCAGTAGGAAGGGCTGTAGAGTCGGCGACACACTTCCCGACAGACGGAATTTGTCCAGTAATAATAGTAAAGATTACAAACTTTTTCTAAAAATCGATAATCTTAGTTACATTGGTCCTAATTGCTCATTCTGAACTTTTTGAACTCTGTTGAAAATAACGTTTGATGATATTCTAACTATAATTACAAACTTTTTTAAATGCTCTGCTAGTATTTTTTTCCAATGAACCACCGTTACAATTAAGTATCACAGAAACATATCAATTTTTGAAGCAATGTTTAGAATTATCGGCGAAAGTGGCACTTATTTCAAAAATTCTTTACTGTTTCAAGATGACTTCCAAACTATCTGCACTTTTCAGAAAGTCGATCCTGTTGACTTTCGAAAAAAACACAAAAGATGTGAAAACTATTAACAAATATCCGAATGAGAACGGAGCCTTATCAGAATCACGAAACAAGATAATTTTTGGGCGTTTGGCTTCTTATAGGAACCCAGTTCTCTAGTTTTGATCGTGGCAATTCTGATCATCAACATGTTCGTTTACTCGTATACCGTAAAATTTCTAATAGAAGAACCCCCCTAATAGGAGAACACTTACAGGGTATGTTTGAAAAATAGAAGGACACCCTTTACTTGTTTTCATTGGGAAATTCAACAAAACCCTTCGAAGTTTCAAAAAATTGCAATAGAAAAGATTTGTTCTCTATTTTTATTATTTTTCCTAGCTTCTTCGTTGTTTCCGGTGAAAAGAGTTAGAGTAAAACAAACAATTTAGTTCAAAAACTGTACTAATTTCTGGCCTACCAGAACTTTGAAAAATATAAGTACAGCCTCTAATAGGAGCACGCCTGTAATAGAAGGACACCAAAACAGAGGGGTTGAGAATAGAAGGACATGTCCCTCTATTACAGACTTTACGGCAATAGTTTTGTGTTATCATCAACCTCTAAATCAGTTTCCAAATTTTCAGACCAGTGGTACTCTCTCTTATATAATATATTATTAGTTAATACAAAGTGTCACTTACAGTAGTATGAAAAACAGTGCGGCAAGCCGATTTTAGAACACGCCCCCAAATTGGGCGAAGCCTTGAAGCCTCGCTTTCATCTAGTTTGGGGCGTGGCTTAAATTGAACGCGCGCCGCTTTTGCGCAACACCCCCCGTTTTACCTAATGATGAAAGCATTTTTTGGCGCTTTTGAATCGAAATTTTCAAAATTTTAGAATTTTATTTTGAAGTATTTCCCGTTTCAACTTTTTCCTAAATTATTCCAACTTTATTACAAATTTGATGCTCCCTTCTGATATTTTCCATTATAATTACCTCCAAATGCAAATACTCCTCAGATTCTGGTCTCTTTGGCTTCTCTTTTTCTGATCGAATCAAAAGAACATGAACTGCCAAATATGATCGATTCCGATCATAATGAAGTACAGCTTCCACAAATTTTCTGGGGTCTCTGTAAATCTCTAAAACTGTCAGAAAATCCCATTGAAAACCCAAAAATAACCCGTGAACAAAAATATTAGTTTTATTGATTGATTCATATAGAAACTTCAGGGAGAAAAAGTGCAAAAATTTGAAAAAAAAATGAAGGAAAAATATGAGGGTGGGGACAAAGGGAGATCATGGATTAGAAGAGACACACAAAAGGGAGGATACGGTAGGACAAAACAGAGGGAAAAATGCAAGTGCGCTCTATTGATGATTCCGGGGTTTTAAAGGAACAAAAGAACATAGCATTGTCTAGAGAGCTACAGTAACCCTCTGAACTCAAGAATGTCAATAGAGCGCATTTGAAAACAGACGTATTGCAAATGCGCTCTATGGATAATGTTCGGATTATCAATGGAGCGCATTTGCAGTAGGACAAAATGCAACCGCGCTCTATTGACAATATCGGGTCTTCAGGGTTACTGTAACTTATTGAAGACTATAGTAGCCCTTCCAAGTGTCAATAGAGCGCACCTGCAGCCAGAAATAATGCAATTGCGCTCTATTGATAGTTTCGGCATTTCAAAGGCACATAGCAGTCTCTAGGTACCTACAGTAACCCTCAAATCCCCAAAATTGCCAATAGAGAGCACTTCACACAATGCAACTACGCTCCACTAAGAGATTATCAATGGAGCGCACTTGCTCTCTTTTAACACATGCTCAACTGAAAAGTGGGTACTGTAGCCTCGCTTTGACGGCGAAGTTTTCCTGACCTTCTCGAACCTTCAAATGCACTTCTACGACGTTCAACAGTTGGAATTTGGATTGTCTGAAAATGAAAAATTAATTACAGTTTTAAAAAATTTCAAAAAATTGAGTCGAAAATATTGATTTTCAGATGTTAAGTTTCGGAAAGCTCCGCCCACTTTGGCCACGCCCACTTGAGGTTGACCAGTCTAGAGCTAATAACAGAAACAAGTTTTCAGTTTTAGTGGAAACTTAAATTGAGTCAGTTTTACTGATTTAGCAATGTTTTTCCATCAGCCTATACTTGCAGTATGGAAGCTCCGCCCACTTTAACAACACGCTTGACTGGGCTAATTCTGCGCTAATGAATGAAACAATCTGGTCAATCTAGTCAGATATTGACCTTTTGAAGCTCCGCTTATTTTGGCCACGCTCATTCAAACTCCGCCCACTTATCAAAAAAAAATTAAGAAAAGTTTTCAGTTTCAGTGAAAACTCAAAATGAGACAGTAATAATGATTTAGCAATTAACCGATTCTGTTGATTCTCCTGCTTTGGAAGATCCGCCTACTTAAGCTCCGTTCACTCTAACCTTGAGACTGGGCTGATTGTCTAAAATTTCAAGAAAAAGTGGAAAGATATTGATATACAAATGGTAGAGTTTCAATGTAGTTTGTGTACGTGATTTGCAAGCTCCGCCCGCACGAACCCAATAAAAAAAGGAAAAATTTCCGGTTTCTGTGAAGCTTGCCCCGCTACCGAATTATAATTCTCATAATTATTTCAGTAATAGAGTAATTTGAAACATAGATAATTTCATAAGTTTAACCAAGTGAAGTTCGCTCCTTTTTTCGGTTTTCGGTTTAAAAATAGTTATCTGAAATGTACAGCTTATACATCTTGGCAATATTTTCATTTGAATAAAAAATAATTTCACAGTTTCAGCAAACGATTAGAATAAAGTACTCTTAATTTTATAATGTTACGATGACTTGTGTATTGATATTCTAAATTGATTCTGAATCGTTTTGGAAGCTCAAGCTTGAGTTTTTGGCTCATGTGCAAATTGTGGTAATTTTTTGAAATACAGAAAGATCCGTTCATTGATTCACATAATTATCAATTCAAGATTGTGAAAAATGTTACCGTTTCGCGAAAAGTACAAGCCAATAACTGATTTTGTTTCAACAGTGTGGCGTAGCCTTTTGACTCGCAAATTGTGCTTTCTCCCCATCAAGGGGCGTGGCTTAAACCAAGTTCAAAAAAAGAAGTTTACATGTACAATAGCCCGATTGACAATTTTTAGATAGTAGTTTTACTCTCGGCGAATATTGCAGTGCCCAAAATGAAAAACTGTTTCAGAAATGAAAGTTAAAAAACATTAATTTAAGATTTACGATGCGTTCGTCTGATACTTTTTATTTATCGAACATGATTTCCTGACTTTTCGACAATTGAGCCAACCTTGAAAAACTGTTATCAATCTAAATCTTGTGAAAAACAAGAAAAATATTACCGTTTCGGGAAAAATTCAAACGAATGATCAATTTTGTTTCAACAGTGTGTTGTACAAAAACGCTGTCCAAACGCTTCTGTCAAATGAACCTACTTTGAACATTTTTTTTTAATCATTAAAAAAAAGAAAGGAATTTTCCGAAACCGTTTTTTTTTGGGTATCAGTACCGTCCCAGCTTACTAATCTATAAGTATAACACCTAATTTTCAAACATGGAAACCATCCCATTTTTTATCAGATCCCACGGGTTTGAAGCTTCTCATTGTCACTCCATTGTCACTCCTCATTGTCTCCATAATATGATATTATATTATGCATATGATTAGATATTATGATTATGATATTATCACCTACAGTAATTTGATAACCGTGCGGAAATCAGGCTTTGATCCACACCCCCAAGTGGGCGGAGCCTTGAGAGCTGGCAATTGTACTTTTACCCATTAAGGGACGTGGCTTAAACCGGATGTGCAAAATTGGACGCGATAGCTTATGCGAAAGATATTGGAAAAAAAATAACTGTTACAACGTATTATTTTAAGAAAAAGTGATAGCTCTGATTATTACGGAGACTATTCCAAATTCTACATTTTACGTTCATGGAAGGAATACAAATGCAAACTGTCTCCACCTATTACGTATACACTGAAATCGGGAAAATAGCGAGTTTTCTATTTTTATTGTGTTCGTGAAATTTGTGGGACTGCGAAAAGAGTCGAAGCCCCGGCCAGTGGCCAGCGATGAGTGGCGGAAGTTTTTAATCGATAATAAAATGTGAGCATTTAAGAAATCTAACTTCAATTACTGGATTAATGATTCGAATAAAAAACCGTTTCAATTGAAAAATTTCAGAAACAGTGATTATACATTTGTTAATGAATTTGGCAAACTATGCATTCCTACAATTTTTACTGTACAAGGTGAGCATTTGCGTTCACATTTAGGAGCAGAGAATGATCAAAGTTGAACTGTGTAAATCGAAAAAAGTTTCAATTGAAATATTCCAGAAACAGAATTTTTATGTGAATTCAAAACAAATCTCAACTTTTTCAAGAAGAAAACAATGTTCCATAGTTTTCAACCAACTTGTTGCTAACGGCAAAATTTTTACATCCGGAGCTTTTGTATTGTTGTTTTTCTTAGTCTCAGCTCCACTCGAAAAAAATGACTAAAAATGCAAAACAGGATTGAACTATTAAAAAAAATAAATATTCCACTGTTTCAAAAAACATTTTTCGATATTTCACAAACTCTTGAAATAGTAATATTGTGTTGTTCTTCAACTTCATTAAATTTGTAGAAAATACTAAATTTTGTCTAGGAAACCAAGAGTATTCTCAATTTTTCAATGACAATCAAATCTTTCAATTGTTCCAGCAAGAGCTTGATTACTAATTAAAATTTACCGTAAATCCTGTAATAGAGGCGTCTATTTTTTTAAAGATCCTCTGAAGGCGGGCTTATGTTACAGGATTTCAGGAAGTCACCAACTGGTTTCCATCAATGATTTTCGTAATGAGTATTATTTTGGGCCTGTGTCTTGATTAGGGCGCGGCGCCCCACGGATAACTCATAGATATGACCAAGAAAGAAAGCTGGAAGAGTCGGAACATCGACCAACAGCGGCCAGTGATGAGTTATTGTGAGCGCAGTCGGCGCGCATTTTAAATCCATAGAAACATGCTAGCGTTGAAAGAAATCTAGTTAAATACTCGATTAATGATTCGAATTAAAAAACGTTTCGATTGAAAAACTTTAGAAACAGCAATTACACATTTGTCAATGAGTATGGTGAACCATTGGGGTGCATTCTGTTCTTTAAAATAGTTTTTTTAAAAACTCACAGGTACAGTAGTCAATTTTTCATGGCAATATTCTCCATTCGCGAGGGACTGACCCCTCTCGATATATTCGGCCATCGCTACAGTCAGGTTTCCGCACGGAAGAGACAAAAATTTGGCTTGTGTGTAGATTTACGAACCGCGTAAATCTACACGCAAGCCAAATTTTTGTCTCTTCCGTGCGGAAACCTGACTGTAGCGATGGCCGAATATATCGAGAGGGGTCAGTCCCTCGCGAATGGAGAATATCAGCGTAGTTATATCAGCTGGATAGTCCAATGTAAAAAAATGAAAAACTGTTTCAGAAATGAAAGTTGAGAAACAGTGATTTGAATTTTGTCAATTGATACTCTTTCTATCTTCTTTCTTCTTTGAACATGATTTATTGGCTGGACAGAAAGAAACAACTTGTGATGACTTTTTGATTCTCAATTTTCTGCTATAATTTTACCCAATTATCAATCCGAAACTTGCGAAATACGAGGAAAATATCACCGTTTTGGGAAAAGTTCAAACCAAAAATCAGATTGACTTACAACAATTACTTTTTTTTCTTCTTTCAGCCGAAAAAATAATTTCAAGAAATACCGTAAAGCCTGTATTAGTAGTGCATGCACCATCTATTTTTCAAGCTTTCATCCGGAGGGCACTACTGTTAGAGGGGCATCAGTTCAATTCAAGAATATTTTCAGTCCAATATTCTTGAATTTATAGTCGGAAAGAGGAAAATTTGAGAAAAAATCATTTAGAAAATGGGACACCTCTATTAAAGGGGCACCACTAATACAGGCTTGACGCTGCTTATAAACAATTTTTAAACGGGACGAATTCAACAGACTTGTCACTAAAAAACCAGTGGTGAACAGGTTTTCAAAAGGGGTGGAGCTTCAGTGGGCGGAGTTTCCCGGGGGAAAGCCTCACGATTTTTCACAAAGTACTGTATTCTGAATAATTCTGTATCCACATCTTGAAGAACAGAATGAAGTTCTGGCCAAGTTAGTTTAAAAAGTTTGGAAGAAACACTGAACACAAAAAATAATGTTTCAACTTAATATTCTCAGAAACAGTGATTTTTTGAAATTAGTTTTCTTCAGATAATTGCTTGGATTCATTTTACTCACTAGACATGAGCGGAAGAGAAAATTTTGAATCCGGAAGACAGAAGACGGAAGACGGAAGGAAGGAAACGGAAGAGACAGAAAGTGCTCAAAACTACTCATGCTAGAAAAAAAAACTTGTTTTTGTGGCATGAAATCGAAATTTTTTGAAAAAAAACGTAGTTTGACGATTAACTAAGTATTTTGGGAAGCGCTAAAATTGGTTTGAATAGTTGAAAAAATTGAAAATCTCCCCCGAATTTCCCTCTTCTCAAGGCTCCGAAAAATTCGGAAACACGGAAGTCGGAAGCCAGAATTCGGAACAGTTTTTAAAAGTCCGGAAGTCGGAAGACGGAAGACGGAATTCCTCTCATGTCTGGTATAGATTCTCAAATTGGCAAGATTTCCAACAAAAATGAAAAGAAATAATTTTACAGTTTCAGCAAAAGATTAGGAAAAAAATACTCTTAATGTTATAATGTTCTTGTGTTGAGGTGCAATCTCTTCTTCATTTTTATTATTCGAAGTATTCTATGCAAATAGATTTGAAATAACCCAGCTGTTAGAATTCATTAATGCACTATTTCAAGTTCTACTTTCTTATTAGATTTGGTCAGGAATGACGAGGAACTGGCGATTCTGGGCGCCAGTGTATGGGTTTATGCGTTTTTGCTTTAAGGAGTAGCTACAAAATCGCGTTTTTCTTCAAAATTACACCATTTGCTCACTGAATTCAAATGCAAGTTGTCTTTACTTAATACATTACTGAAACCGTGAAAATAGTGAATTTAAAGACCTGATTGAAAAATGATTCAAAATCAATTGCAAAGTTTCAGAAACAGCGATTGCACATTGTTCAATGTGGTTTGCGATGTTTGGCAATTTCAGCATAATTCATTCGAATCGTCTAGTATCAAAAGCAAACAACTGTTTCAGTCACGAGAGTTGAGAAACAGTGATATAATGGATATTTTTCCACCATTTTTATTTCTTCATTGAACATATCACTATCACGGAAAAAACAATGTTTCAACTTAATATTTTCAGAAACAGTGATTTTTTCATATGTTTTTTCCTCGTATTTCTTCTTTCTTCTACTCACCGAATCTTCTGGAACTCCAGTCAATGGAGTACTGGACATTGGACGTGGTGCTGGACTTCCGATTGGTTCTCTGGAAAATTGGAAGCGTTAGGGTCACAGCTAGACCTGTATTAGTGCGGCATGCAATACTAATAAGGCACGAAAAAGGTTCTTTACCTTGGATGAAGAGCACGAAGAGAGTCATTTGGAGCTGGAGAATTGATGGACATGTTGGCTGAAAAATTAGAAATTTGGAAAATGCGCGAATTTTAAATTTTTTTCCCAATTGCTTTAAAAAATGGAGTACGCATGACTGGACTACTATTGGATCTCACAAGGAGAGTTTATGAAATTTGTGAAACAGGGAAAAAAGAGCGCCAAACTTGAAAAAAATTTCCCTGTTTTTGAATTTTTCAAAATTAGTTTGAACACTATATGATTGATAGGCAATCAATAAAAAAAATGTGAAAAAAATCGCGCTAAATTCTAAATTTTTGAAATTTTCTTATGGAATTGTGCTCGATTATCGGGAAAATCTTAAATAACCCGGGGGAAGCAGAAAGCTGAAAATTCTGAAAATTTCTTCTACAATATGAAAAAACTCGGTTTCAAAATTGTTACAAGAAAATTGAAATAGTGAATTCACATGGTCAACTGATTATTCTGCATTGTGATATGCGCGCCAAATTTTAAAAATTTCGAAATTCCGGTTCACAATTTTCTCAAAAAAGAGCTTTGATGAGCAAAAATTGATGAGCACCTAAAAATAATCTAAAAATTTGAAGAGGGAAATTAAAAATTGTATTTTTTTCTTGGAGTTATGTTTGGCTATTGTGATAGTCACAGTGAAAAAAGCGCGCCGAGTTCAAACTTTCTAGAAATTCCAAAAAATTCCGGCCTCTAAATTGAAAAAAAATTTCGGTTTCAAAGTTCTTACAAGGAAACTGGATTAGTAACATCATATAATCCGACGATCTTTTTGAGATTGATATGAAAAACTTTCCAGAATAAGAAAAAAACGATTTTTTCAGAATTACAAAAAATTTGTTTCAAAATTCCCGTTTTTGATGTAAGATTGGATTTTCATAATAAAACTCATAAAAATAGCGTTGAACAACACAAGGTTTCCAATTGATGGCCTAGAAACCTCTGATGGCCGAACTTTTGCAAAAACGTTTTTTTTTTACTAAATTTACGATTTTTCTACATTTACCTTACTAGGGAAGTGTTTGACGAGACCACTTGAGAATTTACTGAAAATTTGTTTTTAGGGTATATCGACCCTCCTGAATCCATTTCTGAAGTCAGTTTGGTCCGTTCGGCCTCTTGAAGCACACTTTACTAGACACCTATTACCTGCATATCACTTCAAATCCGATTTTGAGTGTTGTTATGCACCCAGAGAGCCTACAAACAAAGTTAAAACACTTTATTGATCATCCTTTATCACTCCCGGCACATTTGGAGACTTTTTTCGAAAACAAATTTTTTGGTCCAAAAATTTTTTACAAATCCAGGGTAGTCAACAAGGAATAACAATGGGCAATTTTTCAAAAACTTTTTTTCAATAAAAGACATCATTTTTGTTTGAGTCGAGATTATTGGTATGTTTGGAACCCAGAAATTGACTTTTCTGAAAGCGTTTCGTCTTCTGAAATATTCTGGGAAAAATTCAAAAAAATTTTTGGGTGGGGCGGGATCGTACCCACGCCCTAATTTTTTATAAGCAAGGCCGTTGCCACTGCGCCAAACTGCCACGATGTTCCACTCTGCCGGAGAGCGTATATAAACTCAGTGAAACGAGAGACTGGAAAAGCCTGAGAAAGCCTGAAAAATCCGAAAAAATGAAAAGGCCGAACGGACCAAACTGAATTCAGAAATGGATTTAGGAGGGTCGATATAGTCTGCTCACAAATTTTCAGTAAATTCTCAAGTGGTCTCGTCAAACACTTCCCTAGTTACGCGATTATAGATATTTTTGTTTGAAAAAGCGGAACAAAATGCTTTTAAAATTTCAAGAAAAAGGTAAAACCAGAGTTTTCAAAAAGTCGGCCATCGGATGTTTTTAGGTCATCAAAATAGCGGTTTTCACGATTTTGCCGAAGAAATGCTAATTTTAGGTCAAATAAAGAATCGAATTCAAAAAAATATGAGCTTTTTCTGAAAAATAAAATCTGTTTCACTCTCATCACAGTAAGATTTACCTAACAAAATCACATGATTTTATCATAAATGCGTTATTTCTCAAAATTATTTTCTTTTAACTCACAAGAATTAGCGGATGAGAAACTTCTTGGACTTCTTGGCGATGGAGATCCACCCCAGAATTTCGGTGACATATTTGAATTGCCGCCAGCCGATTGAATATTTCCTGGTGCCTCATCCGGAACACTCAAATAATTGGTTTGAATTGCAGGAAGGGTCAGATTACGTTTGTATGGAGCTTTTCCTGGAAAATGAAGAATATGACCGAAGGATCGGCAAACATTTGGAGATGAAAAGTTTCAGACTGCTTTGAAACATAATTTTATTTTTTAAAAACTTGGCGACTTTGTTTTTATAAAAATTCAGCTTGATCCGAAACTCCGCCCACTCAAGCTCCGCCCATTCCACAACTACTAGAAACCATAGTTCTAGACAATTTTATGAGAAATAAACAGATACCAAACTACCATATTTCATAAAATTAGGAAAATATCAAAGACTTTTTGAAACTGAAATTTCTTACATAGAATTCGAATATTCTATACTTCTAATAGAATTGACCTCTAAAAGAACGGCACCTCTAATATAGCGGCACTAGCAAGGCACGAACTTGACAACTTTTTACGATATGTTTTGAAAGGTTTCAAATAAGTTTTGAAATATGAATGTTTTTTTTTTTGACTTTGGAAATTCGAGAAGATTTCCACAAAGTTCGAAAACCAATTTGAAGCTCCGCCCACTCAAGCCCCGCCCATCCCACAAATTTTGAAAAAAAAACAAGTTGAGATAAAAAAAAAATTTCTAACTACATATAAAGTAATCAGATTTAGGAAAATTAAGAAGACATCGAAAACTTTCTGAAACTGAAATTTTTTGGCAAACTTTTCATTTTTAATAATTTTCACTATGCTTTTGTTAAAACTCTTTTTTTTTCTGAACTCCGCCCACTTTTTGGTGGGAAAGGGATTTGAAAAAAGTCAGTTTCACAAAAATTTTCAATATTCGAATGTTTTTCAGAATTTCATTGTACCACTTGACGATTCGAACTTTCAAGCATATTTATGAGAGTTTCAGAGTACGATAAGCTCCGCCCTCTTCACTACATTTCTCTAAAATCATCGAAAAAAGTTTACAGTTACAAGAAATTCCAAAAGTTTGAAAGATATTGCTAATTTAATTGACGCCGTAGGATTTCAAACTTGTTATCGGAAACTAAAAAGCTCCGCCCCTTTTTTCAAATTTGGAAATTCTTTTTTAGATTTCTTTAACCTATTTTGGCAATATGGTAGCATTTAGAGCAATTGGTAAAAAAAATTTTGATTAGGAAAAATTGAAAGCAAGAAAAAAAATTAATAATTCCATCATTTTGAGGACTTTTCTCAAGAGACTCTTTGGCAAAAGCGATTTCATAAGTGAAAACTTGCAAGCCCCGCCTCTTTTTCAGCATTTGAAAGCAGAACCTGCTATCGGAACAGTTAACTTTTGTGAAAAAAGTCAGTTTCAGAAAAATTTTAAACTTTCAGAAGTTTTCTAAATCCAATAATCCAGTCGGAAGAACATTAAGCGTATGTAAAAGTTTAGCATAAAAGCTCCGCCCCTTACAAAACATTCATCGCTAAATTTTCTTTAAAAAAGTCAATAAAAAAATCTCAGTTTCAAGGAAATTTCAATAGTCCCCAACTTATTTCTAAACTTAATGTACTGTCAATTATCATGAAATTACAATCCTGTTATTGCAAACTTTGAAGCCCCGCCCCTTTTTCGAATTATTTCAAACTATATTGACAATATGGTAGCATTTGGAATTTCTCGATTGAACTGGTACTGAAAAATTTTTGAACTAGAAAAATTGTTGATGAAAATTTGAAACCGAGAAAGTTCCTACCAGAATCTCGCATTTGCAACATTTCTAAGGATTTTGGCTATCTTTTAACACACTCGTTTCCTGAAGCTCCGCCCATTTTTGCTCTCAAAATTTATATTGAGGTATTTGCGAACTATTTGTGAAAAAAAACCAGTTTCAGAAAAATTTGAATTTTAATAATTTTTCTGAAGCTTAATGGTCTACTCGCAAATATAGGACTAATCCCATTTGACTAATCGTATTTATCAGAATTCGCAAAGTTTCATAAGCTCCGCCCCTTTCAAAATGTACTTCTGAATCTTCTTGAAAATATCAAAAACACCTTTTTCAAAGAATTTCAAAACACCCTACTTTTTTTCTAATTAGTAAGAAAATGCTTTTATTTTTGAAAAAATAATTTTTACCTGCTAATAATTCTGATATTGAGCTTAGTAATACATATGATTTGCATGAAACAGGTTTTGGTTTTTTTTTAAATTTAAATCAGTAAAACATTCAAAAATCTGAGTAAAAATTTTTGAAACTAATTCATTTTCAACAATTTTTTAAGTTTCTCTGTTTATAAAACTGATACTGGTACAAGCTGTCCATTTCTCAAAAAAGTTCTAAAACATACTTCATGATATTTCAATGTTACTGTAGTTCAGAAGCTCATAAAAAAGGAACAATTTTTTGGTTCCACAAATACTCGAGAGATGTTTAGTTTATCTGAACTCGATCAGACTACCAGATTTTTTGGAACTTTGTTTCGGTATAGAAAGACATCCAAATTTCAGATTTGGAGTTTTTTACTCTGATTTTAACAGTGTAATACATTCTGAAGCGTACGAAAAAAAATCGATTTCAAGAAAAATTTGAATTTTTTAAAGAACTTCTTGAGTTTGCTTTCGATATGAATTTTTTGATTTCTGAAACTCCTCTAAAGCTCTGCTTACCTAAATTCTCAGGATTACTGTAGTTCATAAGCTCCGCCCACTTTATCAATTCGAAACACTAATCACTAGAAAATATCTTGAGAGTTCAAGCTCAAAGGTAAATACAAGTTGGTTGAAATAGTGAAATATTTTGGTTTGTATGAAAAAAAAAATTCGGCTTCTGAAAAAATTGAAAAATGTTCAAACGTTTCATTACTAATACACTGCTTGGATGAAATAGAAATCTGGTTTCTTGGTTTTACTGTACTTTTTGAGCTCCGCCCACTTTGGTTCTGCCTGTTTTTCTACACCAATATTCGATCGGAAAACTGAGTCAACGTTGCTGGGGAAAAGTATATGTTATTCGGGTGAAACAGGAAATAAACACCATATTTGGTAATAATAATTTGAGTCAGAAAGAAAGTAGCTAGTTTGTTCTTCTGCCGGACTAAAACCCCGCTTTTTAGGATTTCAAAATCTCAATAAATTTGGAAATTTCTAACAGAAATTTCCAGTTCCAAAAAGTTTTCATAAACTCTCGAATTGTTTCATTTTTAGTGGTGCATCAATCTGGTCTACAAATTTTCGAGTCAGCAGAGAATTCATAAGCTCCGCCCACTTTCACTCTGGAAATTTGTTCCAAAACTTGTGCTAAATTCTCAGAATCGATTAAAGCAAAATCAAGTCAGTTTCAAATCATTTTTAAATAGGCTACTGATTCATGCTGATAGTTTTGCTGCAATTTCATATTTTTGAGTTACAAATTTAAAAGATTGAGCTGACTATGAGTCATTCAAATCGATTGAAATATACAGGAGATTTCAAAATTTTTACATAGTGAATCCATTTCGATATATTTTGGTTGTGATGAATATTATCCCAGTGATAATAACTCTGACTTACTGTATATAATAAGCTCCGCCCACTTTCCTAGGTCGACTGTTTATCAGGAGAAAAGAAGTGTTTTAATACCTACGCGTTCAGTCATGGAATTAATTACAAATCGATTGAAATAGTAAAATATTTTGGTTAAAATGAAAAATTGTTCCGTTTCGAAAAAATTTCAAATTTTTCATTATGAATATCGTTTCTGCTGGGAAAAAAAATACAAATCTGATTTCTCAGGTTAACTGTAGATCTCAAACTCCGCACTTTTGATTCTGCCTAAATTGATGACTAAAGGAATTATTGAGACAAAATTATTGTGCAGAAGTATATGTGGTTCGGATGAAACAGAAAACGAATACCATATTCGGTATTAATTTCAGCCAGAAAAAAAAAAGATTCAAGCGTCTGCCGAACTGAAACCGCACCATTTTTGGTTCTAAAATTTCAATAAATCTGAAAATTTCTGATAGAAATTTCCAGTTTCAGAAAGTTTTCAGAAAGTTTCGAACTGTTTGATTAATAGTGTGGAAACTCTAGACGTTTGTTTTTCGAGTTGTCGTGAAATTCATAAGCTCCGCATATTTCCACTCTGGATATATTTTTCAAAAATTGAAGTCAAGATCGAAAATGAAGTCAGTTTAAAAATATTAACATTTTGAAAAATTTTCAGTTTAGTTTCGTTGTCATTGCAAAGGAGAGACGATTTTCAAAGTTCTGAGAAGAGCATCTCATACAGACTGTAGTTCTGAAGCCCCGCCCACTTCATCAATTCGAAGTATTTATTGATGGGAGTAGAAATCATTCATTAATTGAGATTTCAAACTCAAAAGTAATTACAAGTTGATTGAAATAGTGAACCATTTTGGTTTATATGAACAAATGATTGGGTTTCAGAAAATTTTGAAAAAAATTTTTGACTTTTTCTGATAGTGGTGCTAGTTGAACTGAATTATTCGAATCGATTTTCAAACAATAAAGACAGTTTCAAAACGTTTTCAAAGTAAATCAATTTCGATGTATTTTAGTGGATTATGGATTATCACAGTAATGATATCTCAGGGTTACTGTACATGATAAGCTCCGCCCACTTTCCTAGGTCGACTGTTTATCAGGAGAAAAAAAGTGTTTTACTACCTACGCGTTCAGTCATGGAATTAATTGCAAATCAATTGAAACAGTGAAATATTTTGGTTAAAAAGAAAATTGATTTCGTTTCAAAAAATTTCTGCAAATTTTCGAAAGTTTCCTTACTAATATGATCTGTGCTGGTTCATAATAGATATCTGGTTTCACGGTTTACTGTAGTTTTTGAGCTCCGCCCACTTCAGTTCTACTTTTTTTCTATTTGTTCGAACGTACGAGTTATTGAGACAACATTATTAGGCAAAACTATATGTAATTCTGGTGAAACAGAAAACATATTAAAACGAAGAAAAATACACATTTTCTTCGAAATAAAAAGTGACACACTCCGCCATTCTAATTGGACTCTGAAAATCTCAATAAACTTGCACTTTACCAATGGAAGTTTTCAGTTTCAAATAGTTTTCAGAAACTTTTGAAGAAAGAGCGAAAGACTTTCAATATCCTATAAAAAAAGAATCTCATACCTACTGTAATTCACAAGCTCCGCCCACTTTTCCAATGTGAATTATTCTTTGATGGGAGAGAGAAATTCATTCATTACCTGAGAATTTCAACTCCAAAGTGATTACGCTGTATTTGAAACAGCGAAATATTTTGGTAAGCATGAGAAAATTGCTCTGTTTCAAGAAAAATTCAAAATTGGTCGCTTTTCTGTATTTATTTGGTGATGGTATTTTTCTTGAAAAAAATAGTTTCTAATTCATAATTTCGATAAAATACAAAAGTGCAGTATCTCGGGATTACTGTAGGTGTCCAACCCCGCCCATCCATGCCACATCTAATTTTTTTTTGATAATTTGAATAGAAATCGTCAAGAAATCAACAAAGTTGTTCCAATACTTTAACGAAAAATCAAAAATTGTTGTGAGTAGGATGAAACAGAAAATATATTTTTGATTTTAGAGTAACTTAAGAAAATAAAAAGTCGATATTTTTCGTTCTAAGTTGATTAGAGAGAGACCTAATTTCAATAAAAATTTTGATTTTACGAACAGAAAATCCACCGTTTCAAAAAATTTCCAAAAATTTTAGAAACTTCTGGGAAACAGTAGTTTCGACAAAACCCTTTGGGAATATTTTTGACTTTTTGGATATTTATAGGCTCCGCCCCCTTATTTCTTCTGCTTTTTGAATCCAACGTTTAATTTCATAAACGATTAAAATTGAAGGCTGTTTAGAAATATTTTCACATTACCTGTTTTGTTTTTCCCCAAATGAAAGAACGAATAAAGAACTGTAAACTATCGTAGTAATGATATCTCAGGATTACTGTAGCCCATAAGCTCCGCTCACTTCTTCAATTTGAATTACTGTTTTCTGAGAAAAACTGACTTCGAATTAATTCAAAGCTCTAATTTGAAAGCAATTACAAGTTTGTTGAAATAGTAAAATATTTTGGTTAGGATGAAAAATTTTTTTTTGTTTCAAAAATAATTGAAGTTTTTTCAGAACTTTTAATGACAATGAACATTAGGCCAATGCTTTCATACCAAAAATGACTCAACAAACACTTATTTGTCCGTTTTGAAAGCAAGGCTCCGCCCCTTTTTCAGTACATTTTTTCAGTAAAGTTATTGAAATCTATAGTTTTTAGAAAAATCTATGAAACATTTGAAGCGTTAAGAAAAAAATTATTCGGTTTCAAAAAAACATGAAACTTTTATTATTTTTTGGAGTGGATTGCTTGAAACTTATTCCCTTTTTCCAAGCTAAAATTTATAAGAAAGAGACCTAACGGACACTATCCGTACTTTTTTAATTATAAAACCCAGGCTCTGCCCACTTTTCCAGAAACTTTCAATAGAGGTATTTCGGGAAAAAATAAGTTGAAAAAAAATCGGTTTCAAAAATAATATGTAAGTTTTCAGATAATTGGAAAGTCGTTCTGTTTTGCGCCCTAGCTTCTCAAATCGAAACTCCGCCCCTTTTCTATGTATTTTTCCAGTAAAGTTACTCAATTTCTTAGTTTTGGAAAAATAATATTTTTTCAAGCCCGAAAATCGTCAATTTCATTTAATATTCAATATAAGAGTTCAGACTTGGAATTATTTACAGGTTAATTGAAATAGTGAAATATTTTGGTTATGATAACAAATTTTTTCTGTTTCGAAAACAATTGAACTTTCTTCAGAATTTCAAAAGATAATCAACATTTGGCTACCGTCATACGAAAAAAAATCACCTAACAAACAAAACGTCCTCTTCTTTTTTTTTGAATCAAAGCTCCGCCCCCTTTCCCAGTACTTTTCTCAGTTAATTTATTGAAATGTATAGTTCAATAAAATATCCATATCACATTTTGGAGCATTTGGAGAAAAAATGGTTCGGTTTCAAAAAAATATGAAATGTTTTATATTTTTGAAAATTTCATTATTTTTCTCCCAGCTAAATTTTATAAGATATCGACCAAACGAACAAAAACTCTTCATATATTGAGTCAAGGCTCCGCCCCTTTTTCAGTATCTTTCAGTGAATTTGGCTAAGAAAAAAACTATTTTCGAAAAAAAAAGTTCTATTTCAAAAAGAACATGAAACTCTTAAAACAACTGAAGTTACATTCTGTCTCACGGACTAGCTTTTTAAATTGAAACTCCACACCTTTTTTGTGTATTTTCCAGTAAAGTTTTTAGTTTTGGTAAAACTAATTCTGT
The DNA here is from genome assembly GCA_963572265.1 of Caenorhabditis doughertyi. NCBI lineage: Eukaryota > Metazoa > Nematoda > Chromadorea > Rhabditida > Rhabditidae > Caenorhabditis > Caenorhabditis doughertyi. Next base: position 7,175,365 of record OY751553.1, on the reverse strand, counting down.
TTCGAGTTTTTCCTATCAACTGAACTGCACTGCTACAATGCTTCTTCCATGCCTCTGTAAACGTCTATTTGATTGTAAAAGCATCTGACATTCAAAATCTTAAAAAAAGATTATCACATACTTATTATAGTTCGCAAGCTCCGCCCATTTTTATTATTTGAATTATTTAGATTTCACTTGAAAGTTCAGATTCGAAAATAATTACCAACTGGTTGAAACAGTGAATATTTTTGGTTAGGATAAAAAAATATTATCGGTTTCAAGAAACTATAAAACTTTTTGAGAGGTCTAAATGACAATCTGTTTCAAAAAAATTTGACAATTTTCAGACAGTTGAGATTATTAATTTCAAATTTTATTTTTTTTTTCTGAAAGATCGGTTTTCAAAATCAAAGCTCCGCCCCTTTTTTCAGCATTTTTTATAGTCAAATTGAAATCTAGTTGCGAAAAAAACTAATTCTGTTTCATGTCATCAATACTTTTTCAAGCTCTGAAATGTCTCAATTTTCTGACTGAAAGTACATACACTGAATCTTCCGACAAAACGCACAAAAACTCTAAAAAAAATGCGTACCTTTAGTAATAGCTGGTGGTGTGGCTGGAATTGACATCCGTTTCTCCGAAATTTTCATGGCATTCAATAGTTTTTCAGAGGTCTTTTCAGCTTCATCCGATCCTTGAACCCATTCATTTTTTGCGGCTGAGAGTTCTCTGAAAACTCCTTTTTTATATTTGTATTCTTGCCTTTCATATGCAATAAATAATTCAGAAGCAAAAAGTTTTAAAATGTAGAAATTTTGAAACCGGGAATTTAAAAATTTTATGCCTTGATTCCAAAATTTTTCGGTTTCAAATTTTACATTTCTGGAGCGATCCAGACCATTAACATTGACATCGTTAACATGTACATATTGTTACGAGACATATCGAAATGGCAGAGATCCATTCACTGTATTAGAAGAGCATGATCTTCTATCGTTCTAAGCTCAGTAGGCTCTTTTATTAAAGGGACTCTTCTGTTTATCCGAGCAAAATTTTTCGGGAATAACTGTACAAAACATCGCAAAATTCGCCATTTTTCATAAAAAAATACACAGGTTGCAGGGCTCTTCTATAAATAGAGCTCTTGTATTAGAGGTTCTCTTCTAATACAGTTTTACGGTGAGTCCAGTTACAGATATTCACCGTTTCTAAATGGTTTTGAAATTTCCTGATTTTGACTTTCGTGATTTGGAAGCAACTAATAAAAGACATTTCGATTTCAAAGGGCAATTTTAATTGTTGGGTTCTAAAATTTTCAGTGCGTCTTTGTGCAAATATTTCAAGTCTAGAAACTTCAATCCTACAACTTTTATCTGTGAATTTTTGCGGTTTCGAATGATCGGTTATCAAAAGCCCGGCGCCCAATATTCCAGTAACTAATATGATTCCAAGTTCCCTAATTCGCAGTTTCAAAACGATCGAATCGATTACAGAAATTACAGGTTTCAAAGTGCAGTTCAGAAACGTTTTGTTATCAAATATACAGTTCTGAACCAGACATGAGCGGAATTCCGTCTTCCGTCTTTCGGCTACCGTCTTCCGTGTTTCCGGACGGTAAGAAGCTTTGAGAAAAGGAAAGTTCGGGGGTAATTTCCCAAATTTTTCAACTTTTCAACACGGTTTTTGCGCTTCTCAAAATACTTGTTTGATCGTCAAACTTCGTTTTTGTTCCAAAAATTTCAAGTTCGCGCCACGAAATTTGTTCTTTTTTCTCGCCGGAGCAGTTTTGAGCACTTTTTCTTCCTTCCGTTTCCTTCCTTCAGTATTCCGGGATTTTACAATTTCTTCCGCCTTCCGTCTTCCGGATTCAAAATTTTCTCTTCCGCTCATGTCTGTTCTGAACTGGTCCTGGTTGCCAAATTCAATATTTTCTGTTTCTCAACTTCTAGCAGTGAAATTCTACGGTTTCAAAGAATCGGTTTATAAACGCCAGGCTCTCAAAAGTCTAGTTGTTGGTATAGTTCTGGATTGTCCAATTTTGAAATGACACACTTCAAATTTTATCCGTTTATGATATTAGGTTTTTTTGAAACATGAAGGTTTCCATATTCAATGGTCCCCAAACTTTCTTATTTGGAACTTTGAAACTACTGGTTTCAAAATTTACAGTTTCAAATTTCGGTTAAAAAACTTTTATTCTCAATTTTCCAGTTCAAATTGCATTCAGTTTGGCTAGTTTAAACCCAAAGTTTATACATAATCTTTAATTTCACACCTTTTGGCGGTAAAATTCCACGGGTTTGAACGATAATTTATCAAACTCCCGGCTCCCAAAAGTCTAGTTACAGTATTAAAGGAGGGCTGAACTCGGGTTTTTTTTTAATTTCAAATTCCGATGCAGTTTTTTATTCAGATTATTTTCTTTCACTACGACTACACTCAAAAATCACTCTGAACGGTGGAAAAAGGCGTTTGAAGGCATGGCCGCGTACAGGTTCACGGCCTAGGAATTCGAAAAAAAAGCGCGCGCAAGGCGCAAATTTGTCGGATTCTAGGCCATCAACCTGTATTGCGTGGTTCTTTCAAACGCCTTTTTCCACCCGTTCAGAGTTATTTTTGAGTGTAGTCGTAGTGAAAGAAAATGATCAGAATAAAAAACTGCATCAGAATTTGGAATGAAAAACTGGAGTTCAGTCCTCCTTTAACCCGAAAAGTCAAGTTTTGAAATAGCCGACTAAAGATGTTTTCGATTGGGACGGTGTCCAAATGTCGTGGTTTTGAAATGTCCTAATTTTGAACTTTGCTTGGAACGACTAGTTACAAATTTTCCGGAATTACCCGGTTTCAAAGTCCAGTGAAGAAAATTTCTGTTCTCAACTATCCAGTTTCAACCGCTTTTGCTTGCCAAGTTTTTAAACTTAAAAATCCCTAGTTCATAAAATTAAATTTAACAACTTGTTGTGGTAAAATTCTACGGTTTCGAAGGAAAGTTATCAAACGTCCGGTTCCCAGAGAGCTAGTCACTGTTGTAACCGGGAAAGTCTAATTTCGAAGTAGTCAACTTGAATTGAATACTCTAATCTTGAAACCACTAGTTCCAAGACTTTCACGTGTCAAATTTTCCAGTTTCAAAAAGATCTGTTAAGGAAATTGGTTAAATGTCTGATTATTCTTCTTTGTCGACTATTTCAAAAACATTGCTTATCAAACCACAAGATCCCAAAAATCTAGTTTCAGTATTGGTGCAAAAATTTGAAACAATCGACTCAATTATTTTCAATTTCGAATTATTACGGTAGACTGTTTTTGATATGTGACAGTTCCCAAATGACGTGGTTTTGAAATATCCTAATTTTGAACTTCGCTAGTTGTGGAACAATTGGTTACAAAATTTTCCGGTTTCAGAGTGCATTTATGAAGTTTGTCGTTACAGAATGTTTAGTCCCATATTTTCAAATTTTCAGTTTCTAGTTACACAATTTCACGGTTTCGAAGAATCGGTGTACAAACGGACTTCCAGATGTGGATTTTTCCGGTTTCAAAAAAACCAGTTCACAAAACTGGTTCAGAGACAGATTAATCACATCTCATTTTGACTTTTAGTTACAAAAAAAATCCGATTTCCACATTTCATAAATTCAATATACATTCGATTGGATTCGAGTGACATGATTCCAAATAGCACCCTATTCAAAGGTGGACTGAAACCGAACTTCTTCTGCGTTCGATATTTTTTTCCCGAACAAAATTGATTTTTCATAGAAAGTATCAAAAATCGGTAAAAGTCGTTAAAATTATGATTTACATTTGATGGCCTAGGAACCTCTGATGGCCGAACCAAATTTCCGAAAAGGCTGTTTTTACGCTTCCTCTACATTTCTCAGATGGGGTTTCCTTTTGAAAAACTTCAGAAACGAGCGAAAAATAAATTCAGAAGTTCGGCCATCAGAGAATAGTTCAGAAGTTCGGCCATCAGAGGCTATCAAATGTAAATCAAGCTCTAAATGACTTGTGGTTCAGCACGATTTCTATAGATTTTCCTATGAAATGTCATTGAAAAAGGACCGATTAGATACCATAAAAGTGGATTTTGAAACTGTCAATAAATCAAAATTTCGCGGTTTCGAAAACATTGAAATACGGGTTTCAAAATTTCTGGTCTCAATAATCACTGCACTGTTAGGATTAAAATATCTCAGACATGTCTGCGCTCCCTCATTCCACACACTCTACCTTCAAAAAGTAGGCGTGGCCTAAAGCCGAATTTTCAGGCTTCTATGACGAGTTACCTGACAACCTGACCTCTGGTGGCCGAACTCGTGAAAATGCTGTTTTTACTCTTCCTTTACATTTGTCTGGTGGGTTTTCCGGCTCTATACGGTTTATGTGGACCCATGAAGAATTATGTGGACCCAAAATAATTATGTGGACCCAAAAATATTCATGTGGACCCAAAAATAATTATGTGGACCCATCTTCAAAAAATTATAGAACATTCTTCTTGGACTCTGAAAGTTATTAATTTTTCATTTTTCAGTATTTTGTCCTAGAAATCTTAGTTTTCTAAACTTTTTCATTTTTTGAAAAAAGGCTTAGGCATTGAGTTGCCTTTGTTTTGAAATACACCATTTAGAGTTTTGAAGCTAGCCACATCCAAAATTAGACTGAAAACCGAATTCCTAAGCCTTTTCTCAAATGGAACTGTGAAAATTTCTTAAATATTTCAAAAATTTCAAAAATTGAAAAAATTTAGAGAACTAAGATTTCTAGGACATAATATCCAAAAATGATAAATTCATAACTTTCCGAGTCCAAGAAGAATGTTCTATAATTTTCTGAAGATGGGTCCACATAATTATTTTTGGGTCCACATAATTATTTTGGGTCCACATAATTCTTCATGGGTCCACATAAACCGTATAGAGCCGGTTTTCCCTTCTAAAAACTTCTGATTTTTGAAACGAGCGAAAAAAAAAAAACAGCTTTTTAGTAAGTTTGGCCATCAGAGGTTTCTAGGCCACCAAATGTGAATCATGCCTTAAAGACGAGTGGTTCAACGCGATTTTGAAGATTTTGTTCCAACTATTTATTAAAAAAAAGATCCCACTGGACATTATAAAAAATAAATTCTGAAACTGTCATAATTCTGAAGTTTTGCTGTTTCGAAATTATCAAAACACGGTATCAAAATTTTTGGTCCTAATGATAAAATCCCTCGCAGTAATAAATTCCTTCGCTCTAATGTGGCCACGCCCAGTTTTAGCAAAATAGTTCGACAAAGAGCTGCCAGACATGTCTGCGCTTCCTTATTCCGCACATTCAATCTCCAAAAATGGGCGTGGCCTGAAGCCGAATTTTCAGGCTTTTATTGCTCACCTTTCACTATAACAAACAGTGCAGAGACTGTATTTCTGTGGATTTTGAGCCGGTCCACTGCTCACCGAATATGCACATTTATCGCAGAGCGGCTGAAACAATGTATAAAAACCTCTAATATAAGGGCAGTGGGAATCTTACTGTGGCACATTTTTTGCATTTGGTTCCACTATTAAGAATGTATCCGAGAGTGGATTGGCAGATGGAACAGACACGATTGTTCCATTTTGGAAGTGGAGATGTGCGACTGAAAAAAGAAAGAATTTGAATTTCCCGCCAAATTTTTTGTTAAAATTTCTGTTGCAAATACAATTTTAGTTAGGAACAATTTTTCGAAAATTTATTAGGATATGCGTTAGATAAACTAGAAATATCGGAAATTTTCAAATAATTTGAAAAACGGGCCAAAATTTTCGCTGCAGATTTTGGATGTTTCCCTTTTTCAGGCAACTTTCTTTCCGGTTTCAACCATAAAATAAAACTTTTTCAATATTTTTCCAATTAGTTCATGGTATTGAAAAAAAAAAGTATCTTTGTTATATGCGAAATTTGAATTTCCAGCCAAAAGTTTTGTTAAAATTTCTGCTTCGTATAATGTTTTTAGTTATGAATGGACCTTTGGAAAATTCATTAGTCTTTTTTCCGAAATCCATTGACAGATGCATATTTCCAAAATTTTCCAAAATCGTGCAAAAATTCTAGTGAAAAAATTGTACTTTTTTCCGTTTTAATCAACTTTAGAGGTGCCCTTCTATTAGGGCGTATTCGAGGTTTTACGGTATTAACCCAAAAAAATTTGAATTTCATGTTTCTTATATGCAAAATTTGAACTTCCCGCCACCTTTTTTCTCTAAACTATCTCTGTTTCAAGTACTATTTTAATTAGGAAGTGTTTATCGGTAATCAATTAGAGGAGAATCTTATTTCAAATGACCCAAAGAAAAATCAAAAAATCCTGGAAATTTTCAAGAAATTTTAAAAACGCGCCAAAATTTTAGCTCGGATTTTCCCTTTTCCAGGCAATTTTAACTCCGGTGTCACCCAAAGAATAAAAAATTTTCCTATTTTCTCCCAATAAAAACTATAGCACTCGCATGTCGGTTTATTAGAGGTGCCGTTCTATTAGGAATGCCGGTTTAATAGAGGTTTTACGGTGTTTAACCAAGTTTCATCTTTCTGATATGCAAAATTTGAACTTCCCGCCACCTTTTTTTCTCTAAACTATCTCTGTTTCAAGTACTATTTTCAGTTAGGAACGATTTCGAAAATTTATTAGGATATGAGTTAAATAATCAAGAAATATCGAAAATTCCTGGAAATTTTCAAAAAATTTAAAAAACGCGCTAAAATTTTTGCTGGATTTTTCCCTTTTTCAGACAATTTCCTTTTAGGTTTCATCCATTAAATAAAACTTTTTTCAATATTTTTCCAATTGGTTTGAAAAAACTTGAAAAAAAAGGTATTGAAAAAACTTCAAATTTTATCTCTGTTATATGCGAAATTTGAATTTCCCGCCAAATTTTTTGTTAAAATTTCTGTTTCATATAATATTTTTAGTTATGAACGGACCCTTAGAAAATCAATCTGTCTTTTTTCCGAAATCCATTGACAGAATTCTCCAGAATTTTCCAAATCATGCAAAAATTCTAGCGAAAGAATCTGATTCTTTCCGTATTTAATCAACTTTAGAGGTGCTCTTCTGCGTGTTAGAAGTTTTACGGTATTTGCCCAAAAAATTTGAATTTCCCGCCAAATTTTTTGTAACATTTTCTGTTTCATATGGTATTTTAGTTATGAACAGGCCTTCAGAAAATCGATTTATCTTTTTTTGGAATTCCACTGACAGAATTTTCCAAAATTTTCCATGCCAAAATTCTAGCCAGCTTAGAATTTTGGTTTAAGAGGTGCCCTTCTATTAGGGCATCATAGAGGTTTTTTTTTTAATTTCACCTTTCTTACTTGCAAAATTTGAATTACCGCCAAATTTTTTTCTCTGAACTCTCACTGTTTCTCGTACTATTTTTGATTAGGAATGGTTTTTCGAAATTAATCTTAAAATTTTCGAACCCTTTTTGTTGTTTGCTCATATCTAGAAAATTAAAAATCCTAAAAGCGTTCACGGATTTTCAAAAATTTTCGAAAACGCGCCAAAACTTTAGCTTTAGAACTTGGACTTTCCCCTTTTTCAGGCAAATTTGATTTCGGTTTCACCGATGAAAAGAAATTTTTTTGACTTTTTTTCAACTAGTTCATGGGAATGATCTACTCTAATAAACTATTTCGGGTGCCGGTGCCGTTCTATTAGGAATGCCGGAGTAATAGAGGTTTTCACTGTATTTACCCAAAATATTTATTTTCCTCTATTTTTCTTCTGTTTCTCGTACTATTTTTGATTAGGAGCGATTTTTCGAAATTGATCTCGAATTTTTACACGTTCTAGGAAAAGAAGTCCTTTTAAAATTTTTATGGAATATCGAAATTTTTGAAAAACGCGCCAGAACTTTAGCTCAAAAAACCAGATTTTTTCCTGTTTTCGAGCAATTTTCTTTCCGGTTTCACCCATAAAATAAAACTTTTCCAATATTTTTTCCAATTAATTCGTGATAGTGACCTTCTTTAGAAACCTGTTTGTAGGCCGATTCATTAGAGGTACCGTTCTATTCGCAGTTCCGGTGTAATAGAGGTTTCATAGTGTTCAACCAATTTTCATCTTTCTCATATGCAAAATTTAAATTTCCCGCCAATTTTTTTTCTCAAAACTTTCTCTGTTTCAAGTACTGTTTTTGATTGGGAACGATTTTTCGAATCTGATTTTTCGAGTTTTTCGAAATCAGTTCTTTTCAAAAAAAAAACGGCAAATTTTGGAAAATTTATAAAAACGCGCCAGAACTTCAGCTCGAAGAATCAGATTTTTCTATTTTTTAAGCAACTTTCATTCCGGTTTCCGGTGTAAAATAAAACTTCAAAAAAAAAATTTTCTAATTAGTTTTTCATAGAATCAAACATCTCTCATTAAACTGTTTGTATGCAGTTTTATTAAAGGTGCCGTTCTATGAAAGATGCCGGTTTATCAGAGATTTTACGGTATTTATCCAAAACATTTCAAATTTCATCTTTCTTGCAAAACTTGAATTTCCAGCCAGATAATTCTTTCTCTAAACTCTCTCTGTTTCAAGTACTATTTTTACTTAGGAACGGTTTTTTGAAAGTTGATATACATAGATTATCAACTGCTCAGCCAATTTTCGAAAAAACTTGAAAAATGCGCCAAAACTTTAGCATTAGTTTCTCAACGAGGTGACCACCCCTATGAATCTAGGTTCGGTGCCGGTTTATTAGAGGTGCCTTTATATTAGGGATGCCGGTGTAATAATGGTTTTACGGTATTTACCCATGCCAAAGATTTCCTAATGTTCTGATTATTCTTTTTTACTTTTATTCCGGTTTCACCAAAAACTCAAATTGTTTTCACTTTGTTCTAATTCAATTCTTCGTGCATAGGCCCCATTTATTTACCCATGTGAAAGATTTCCTGGAGACGATAGACCACTTTCCGATGATTCTGATCCGGCAACTGAACTGGCACGACGTTTCTCTTGAACACTTGTCTTTTTGATGGCAACACATGTGGAAAGGGATCTGAAAATAAAAATTTATGATAAAATTTCCGTTTCAAAAATTCAAAAAAGCTAATTTGGAAATCCTGCGATGATAGTGCTCTAAATGTTGCTTTATTTCAAGGGGGTCTGAAAATTTTATCAACAATTCCAGCGTATTTTCAAATTCTAATTCCATTTTTCATTATGAATTCTCTCAAAAATCACTCTAAGTGGTCCAAAACGGGGTGTGAAAGCATGGCCGAGTACAGATTGATGGCCTGAAATCCGATAAATGGACGATTTTTTTTTATTTTCCCAGGCTATCGTTCTGTACTCAACAGATATGAGCGGAAGAGTAAATGTTGAATCCGGAAGACGGAAGGAAGGAAACGGAAGGGACAAAAAGGGCTCAGAACTGCTCCAGATAGAAAAAAAAACTAAATTTTGTGGCATAAAACTGGAATTTTGGAGGCAATAACGTAGTTCGATGATTAACCAAGTATGTTAGAAAGCACAAAAACCGTGTTGAAAAGTTGAACATTTGGAGAAATTTCCCCGGAATTTCCGTTTTCTCAAAGCTCCAAATCGTCCGGAAACTCGGAAGACGGAAGCCGGAAGACGGAACAATTTTTGATAATCCGGAAGTCGGAAGACGGAATTCCACTCACGTCCGGTACTCAACCCCTTCAACATTGCATGTTGCAGACTGTTGGCCGCTGGACCTTTTTTCATCCATTCCAATCTGTTTCCTTCTATTTTTGAGAGAAATGCGTACTATAAAATACACCAAACTTTGCTTATTTCATATTTAAAAGTGGGTCTTCCATTAAAAATTGCTTCGTAAACCGGATTTCGGTTTCAAATAAGTTCTAATTAGTAATCGAGGTCCTGCTGGAACGATTTGAGAATTTGATTGTAAATTTTGACGAAGTTGAAAAAAACTGCCATATTACTATTTCAAAAGTTTGTCAATTACCGCAACATTTTTTGTGAAGCAATGTAATCTTCCCTTGTTGTTTGAATCCTGTTTTGCATTTTCAGTCTTTCAAAATGTATTCAGCACACTTCGATTAGGCTAAGCTTTTGGTGAGGCTAAGACTACAAAAACTACAAACCTAGAGTGGCCTAATCGAACTTCACTAGATTTTTACGGTTTCAGTTTATGCAAAAAATATTTTTGTTATTGTTTCAACTGGTTTTCTGATTACATGTTTGTCTGATACTGAAAAAAAGTAAACGATTTCAAATTTAAAAATCTACAAAAATTTTTTTGCGGTTTCAAGTATTGCCCAAAAGAATTTGTAAAACTTTGTTAACTGATGTCACAACTTGTTCGATCGCTTAGGCTACCATAACTAGAAAAAATTGTTAGGCTCACTAAAGAATTGAATTAGAAGTTTACGGTTTCAATTAATACACAAAATCAAAAGTAATAGTGTAGTTACTGATAAAGACAGACAAAGGTGCTTGCTTTCAGAATCGAACAAAATAGAACTATTGTGCGGCGGAGCGCGTTTGTTTCTACTGCGTTTTCTGAATGCCATAAGGATTATCACAGAAAAGACAAGTTCCTCAGCTTCGATTTAAGTGCTAACTCGGCATAAAAAATTCCAGAACTATAAAAAATTCCAGAAAATTCCAGAAAGGAGCGCTTCTGAAAACAATGCGCTCCGCCGCACAAGAGTTCTATTCTGTAGAAGTTCTAAAAGCAAGCACCCTCAGAAAAACAGTTATTGAGAAAAAAAGTAAACGATTTCAGATTTTAAAAACAGCAAAAATTCTTCGAACCGTATCGGTTTTGATCAGAATTCTACTGTTTCAATTGATGCAGTTAAGAGTTGGAGTTGTGAGTTTTTACGATTTGATTGGATCTTTGATTTTAGAACAGATGTAAGTGAGTTAACTTTTAGATACCTTTCACTCATTTTGATTTGTGAAAAAAAATTCAACTGAACGATTTGAGATTACAAAAATTTACGGTTTCAATTTATTTTCATAGTCCGAAGAATTTTCGAGATTTGATTTATGGATGCAAGTATTACTTATTTGCGAAAGCATGACACCTCGGTTTAAAGGCGCAGCGACAAATGTTCACCGGTTCCTGTCACGTTTTCAGGTATTTTCAACTGAAAAGTACTGTAACCGTGGCGGGACCCAAAAGACATTTGTCACTGCGCCTTTAAACCGAGGTGTCAGGCTTTCGCAAATAAGTAATATAAACTTCAAAGTGAACTAGCCTCACCAAAAGGATAATTACAGTTTCAATTGATCCACATAAAAGATTTACGATTTTATTACCTGGATTTGTTATTCCATAGATATATTTTTCATAAATTATGATTACAGTTTTTGCATTATCGGTTTCAATCGAAACACGAAAATAGTTGCGAAATCGTATTTCTTGGTAAGGTATCGATGAAGCTACGACTATAAAAACTACAGAATTAGCTCACCGACGATACTAAAAATCTAAAAAAGTTTCAAGTTCTGTTCTCAAGTGGTGGTGAATTTGTGTTAACTGATTTGTGTTGAGTCGGCAACGCTTCATCAAAGATTTTCACTAAAAGTTCACGGTTTCATAATATGGAAAAATGGTGTGAGAATGAATTAAGTTGCTTCGCAAATGTACAACCCATCGTAACCAAAACCTCGATTTGGTGAGGTTAAAACTACAAAAACTACAAAAAATAGTTAGTCTCATCAAAGCGGTTTTTACTGAAAAAGTGTAGTTTCAGTGAATGCATCAGAAAGTTATCCGTTTGGTAACGTATATTCTCGCGGTATTGATTTGGTGAGGCTAAGGGACTACAAATACTACAAAAAACTTGTGAGCCTCATAAGATTTTCATTGTAAGTTCACTGTTTCGATTGATACACAAAATAAGATGGGAAAAATCGTTACTGATAGAAGAAACTCATCTGATAAATAGTAAACACGAGGAAATTTTTGAGATGTAGCATATATTTTAAAAAAACCTGCTTATCGAAAATCAAATTTAGCAACTGGGCCAAATTTTGGTGAGGATAATGCTACAAGAATTACAAAAAATTGTTAGCCTCACCAAACCGGTTTTTACTCAAACGTTGCAGTTTCAATTGCTGAACGAAAAAATTGCGAAAGTTGTCCGTTTAGTAACATATGCGTTTGAGGTATCGAATTGGTGAGGCCAAGACTACAAAGACTACATAATTTGCTTAGCCTCACCAAAGATTCACACTAGAAGTTTTCCGTTTCAATTGGTGTCCAGAAGTAAGTTGCTAATTTGTGTTAACTGATACATAGTGTGTTTTCGCAGCTTGCGATTATTTTCCATTGCCTAGTGCCATAGATACTGATGAGGCTAAAGCCACAAAAACTACAAAAAATTGTTAGCCTCACTAAAGAACTGCACTAAGAATTTGCTGTTTCGAACTGTGCACAAAAATATGTGAGAATGTGGTAACTGATCCGCATCGGCAGGAAAAACTCGCATAATAAAAACTCGCATCGCACCGACCAAGAGTTGTGTGAAGCTAAGACTACAAAAACTACAGAACTAGTTTAGCCTCATCAAAATTTCACTCTAGAATTTTGCCGTTTCAATTGGTGCCTAAAAGGAATTTGCGAAATTTTTCGAACTGATGATTGGCTTGGGTGCTTTAATCGACAATGTTTCACAATTGTCTAGCGCTATAGATTCTGGTGAGGCTAAGACTACAAAAACTACAAAACATAGTTAGCCTCACCAAAGAATATAACTGTGAATTTACGGTTTCAAACTGCGCACAAAAGAGATGTGAGATGCAAAGATTCTTGATAAGTAGATGTCTAGATTGATAATAATTCGATTCCTTGCCAAAATAGATTTGGTGAGGCTACGACTACAAAAACTTTAAAGTTAACACCAAAATTTCAGACTAGAAGTTGCCCGTTTCAATTGGTACCCAGAATGAAATTAAGAAACTGCATTAACTGATAATTGCTTTGGTTTTTCTGGTTGATATCAGTTCTCCATTACCTAGCGCCATATATTCTGACGAGGCTTGAACTACAAAAACTACAAAATTTGCTTAGCCTCACCAACGATTTGAACAAAAATTTTACAGTTTCAGTTTGTGCTCTCAAATGATTTTGAAATTGTGGGAAATAATTAAACATTGATGTCTATATTTGTTTGATATAAGTTTCGATTCCTTGCCAATGTCGATTTGGTGAGGTTCAAACTACAAAAACTACAAAACTAGTTTAGCCTCACCAAAGTACAAATAAATTAGGAATTCACTATTTCAAATTGTGCACAAAAAAAACTTGAGAATGTGCCAAACGATAGATACTCATTTGTTTTGAATTTGTGAAACGGAAGGAGGTTACGATTGCCTGGCTACAGGCTTTGGTAAGGCTGAGACTACAAAAACTACAAAAGATTGTTAACCTCACCAAAGAACTGAACTGTGAATTTACGGTTTCACTTCTTACACGAAATATGATGGGAAAGTTTATTCACTGATTAGATGCAAGCCGAATTCGAAATCTACAAAAGAACTTGAATTAAATTTTGGTGAGGCTAAGACTACAAAAACTACAAAACTATTCTAACCTCACCAAGAACTTTGAACGGGAAATTCACAGTTTCAACTATCTCGTAAAAACAACCCAATTCATCAAAGTTTGCTTATTCGATGAGAAACATGACAAATTCATGAAAAACCAAAAAAAAAAAAATCAAAACCCACCTAATCCGATTCTGTTCAGATTGTTGAAATTCCAAATCCTTTTCCAAAACATTTCGAATTGCTTGTTGCTCTTCGGCGCTGAGCTCTTTTATTGAGTTGTTTAGAGCATCCCATGTGGATGATTCCATTTTCAGAAAAGTTCGAATTTCAGAAAATCTGAAAATATGGATTGAAATTTCGAGGTTTAGGGGGAATGGAACGGAAAAAAAGAGGTTTACTATGGAAAAATAGCGTAAAAAGAGGGAAAATTCGTCGAAAATAATCAAAAAGACCTAGGAAAAAATTTCAGAAAAGCTGGAATTTCGACAAAAAAAAGAGGAACAAAATACACGTTTTGTTCTGGGAAATTGGCAAAAATAGAGCAAAAAATGGAAGACATGCTTCAGAAAATCTGCAAAAATAGAAAAAATTTGTTGGAATTTTAGGGAAAAAACAGAAAAATACGAGGTTTTCATGGGAAAATGAAGGAAATTGACGAAAGAATACTCGAAAAAGAGTTATAGACTTTCAGAAAATCTGGAATTAAAAAAAAACTTTCTGAAATTTTGAGGAAAAAAACGTAAAATGCGTTTTGCTGTGGGGAAAAGACTAAAAATAGCAAAAAATGGAGGAAATGCATGTCTTACCTCAAAAAAAAATTGAAAAATCTTTCAAAAATACACTTTTTCCTAAAAAAAAGACTTTAAAAAATGGAAAAACTCTGAATTATGCGACTAAAAATCACAGAAAAATATAGAAACAAAAATCAAAACTCAGTAAATCTACAAATAATTGAGAAAAAATGTTGGAATTTTCGGAGAAATCGGAAAAAAGCAGAAAAAATCACTTTTTCCAACAAAAAAGGCTCTGAAAACTAGAAAATTTCTGACTTATGCCGACTAAAATCATAGAAAAATCATAGAAAAATCTAGAAAAATAACGAAATATTATTGGTCAAGAACCAAATCGAAAAACTTCCGGATATATTGAAAAGGATGAAGGGAAGAAGAGAGAGGGGATAGGAAGTGCGTAATTGGACATGGATTTACGGAAAAGAGAGGGATTAAAAATAATAAAAATAAGAAATTGAAAAAGGATGAGAAAAAGAAGAAGAAGATCAAAGATAGATGAGTAACCTACCAATTGGAAAGGAGTTCTAGGAATAAAAAATGGAATTTTCAAGAAAGCGAAGGGTGGAGTGAATAACCAAATAATAAAATTTAAATTTTGGTTAGCTCATGAAACAGAAAAAAAACTTCAATTTTTATATTTATAGTTGTGATTTTTGAAAATAAGTTTCTGTTTCAATAAATTTACTTTTTTGGAAATCAAGAACGTAGTTCAATCCAATTGTCAGTCTTAGTTTCTTTACCATATTTTAACCTAAAACTCTGTTTTAGGGGGCAGGCACCACTATTATAGGGACACATCAATTAAAGGGGCCCCACTAATACAGATTATACAGTGCTCTGCGAATCCGCTCTAATCTAGCCAATTTTGGATGGAGTTTAGGGAATGAGGAAGAGCAGACTATGACGTGTCTGTCCACTCTCTCGGACGTGAGAACTTTCTCGCTAAAAGTGGGCGTTGCATATTTGAAAATTCAAAAAAAGCGGAAATTCCGTGCCAAAGACTTGCGAAAAACCATGCGGAAGGGTTGTGAAATTCTAAAAATTCGCACGAACCTAGCCCCGTCCACTGTTGCAAAGAGTGTGCGGAATGAGGAAACGCAGACATGCCTGCCCGCTGTCTCGGATGTGAGAACTGTATCTCGCTAGAAGGGAATTTTCCATTCATTGTCCTACATAATAATCTTGCGGAAAACGGTTTTGATTTCATCGATTTATCAGAATCAATAGGTTACGCATCTTTTTTAAAGAGTTTTCTGAAACAGAAATAATTTTTTCAGTGCTATTTTTCAACCATTTTAAATTTTCGAACCATTTGAAATAAAGCTTACGGTTCTTGGTGTCGATCGACAGAAATAATACGCTGTTTCTCGGCAAATGCAATTCGGGAATCGATTAGACCGAATTGGTGCGATTCCCGTACGGTATTGGCATTTTTTCCGGGAAATGTGAAGGTTTAATCATATAACTTTTCTTCAATTCCATTTTTTCAAGAAAGAAAAAAAGCATAAACTACTGAAAATCATTGGAGATATATTGAAAGAGGTTTCATGATTGACGCCACTCTTGATCTTTATATGGTTTCTCCCTCTCTCGTGATCTTTTTTGTCTTATAGCTGTTATCAGATTAGCACGAAATAGTATACTTTGATAAACATCAAAATCACTTTTTCCACCAAAAAAAATGATTTCGATTGTATTCACCACTTTATGGGTATCAATTGTATACCGACTAACCTGAATAGAAAAAAAACATGTTAAAATAGTGAGAAATAAAAAAAAGTATTTACAGTTTCTTCATAAGTTTAATTAGCTGCAATAGGCATCAAAAACATTGGATACGATATCTCTGCTCCAAAGTTCTTATTAGATGTGAAACATATAACATATTTTGATGAGTATTCGAAAACAGTTCGATAGAACGTTACCTCCAATATAGAGCCACATGCCGATGTAACAGAGTTTTTACGGCACTTTGAGAAATGGAGAAGTTATCATCGAAAAAGTCGAAAAAACATGCTTGCAGTTTCTTCATAGCTGGTCGGAGTAGGCTCCGATAACATTTGGTATGTTTCCCTAGTGGTAAAATTATTTTCAGATCTAAATACTGAAAACATGGAAAATATGTATTATTTCGAAACGGTATTTTTTCTGTTTCATACTTTTTTTTGAATCGAATGAATAAACACTTTCATTGTTAGTCCCCCAACTTTTTAGCAGTGATTCAAAATAATTTCGAAAAACTATCTAGAAAAAATTTCATGAAGTTTCAGATTGCATTTCAAGGAATGAAAAAATTACCAAAAAGATCAAAATATTGGATGTTTTTCAGTTTCTTCATAATTTCAAATGACTTTTCAGAATGGTTCCAATAATTTCTCAAAAACAAACATTGGAAAAAAGGGAAACTAAATTTTTCGAATAGATGTTCTGAGCAACTTTCTAGGCCAACATACAAAACTATCAGTTTGTCTTAACGATTTTGTAATTTAGTAATTTGTTTCAAATTGATATTATTTCTTCCAAACTAATTGGATATCGAACAACTATCAGAAAAACTGAAATGTAAAAAAATTGCAAGAAAAGACTAGAGCAAAGTCTGTGACTTTATAGCTTGGAATAATTTTGAAATAGTATATTTTTTAGATTTTATAACTTTTTGAATCAATTGATTTGCAGTTTCAAAAAAATTTCAAGAAATTGGAGAAACTTCCATAAAGTTAATGGATTCAATTTGCACAGCGGTATTCCAAAAAAATTTCCGACGCTTCTGACTGCTATTCAATCAGGCAAACTTGAAAACAAGAGAGAAGTTATGCAAGCAAAACGTTTCAAATAAAAACTCGAGGAAAAAGATTTTGAAACTATAAATATGAGAGAAACTGAGACGTCGAATGAATAGTTAACTGGTAAAAGTATATGAATTCATAATTTCAAAATATTTCGAAACAGTAATTTTTCTGTTTCACAGTTTCTTGAATCTAATGAAAAATATTATTTCAGTTACTGAACACGAAACAAAATGCAATAAAGAAACAAAGGAGTTCTACCAATAAAGATAAATGCCACAATTTATTTTTCGGTTCTTACATAGTTTTAATTAGCTTGGTAAAAAATTTCAAAAAAATTCTGTAAAGATACTGAATGGGATGATCGGACGCTAAACTAAAGTTCAAAAAAACCTGAAATAGAGAAATTTTTTAGCCTATAATACAGAATCTGTGAAATAGGTTCCGTCTTAAGACAAATTTTCCTTACGGCGCAAGGAACAGGCTGTTGGCCACTGTACAGTTTTAAAAAAGTATGGTCCATATGAGTTGATATTGTGTCTGGTGGATACCCAAACACTTCTAAGACCTATGGTACATGTCTCATTAGGCTCCGCCCCCTACCTACAGTAACCCAACTTCTGTATGTGAAAAAAATAATTTTTTTGCCGTTAGAGATAATGACGAAATCTTTTCGGGAATCAATTGGAGGTACCAATTCAAGGATTTTGTACTAACAAAATTTTTTTCCAAATGCCCATCTTCAGGGAGAAAAGTTCATTTTTCTCGGAAAATTGTCACTTTTCGTCAGTTTTTCGACTCTGGCGTCTCGGACAGGCCGAATGTACAACCGATCTCTTTGGATTATGAATCTTCATAAAATTTGCTACCGATTCGTTATATTTAGAAAAAAATTCGTTGGTACCATGTTCCGGATATTTTCGGTTTTTTGTAAAATTTCTCGAAAAATCTACGTATAGGGATACATGATGAAAAACTCAAAGTCTCAAATTTTGCCCATATTTGTTTTTTTAGTTGTACTAGACCTTAATATACCCTTGTCAGAGTTTTAGCTCATCCCCATTACAATTAACAGAACTAGGACCTCAGAAAAATGTCCACATCTGTGAGTTATAAAAGTTCTGCCACGGCTTCAGTTCTGACCGAGATGAGCTGAAACTCTCGGAATGGTATATTGAGGTCTTGTACTACTCAGAAAACAAATATGAGCAAGATTTGAGACTTTGAGTTTTTCATCATGTACCCCTATACGTTGAATTTTTGTGAAATTTCACAAAAAACCGAAAATATCTCAAACATTGTGTCAACGAAATTTTTTTGAAATATAGCAAATCGATGGCAAATTTTATGAGGAACAATAATCCGGAGAGATCGGTTGTACATTCGGCCTGTCCGAGGCGCCAGAGTCGAAAAACTGACGAAAAGTGACGATTTTCCGAGAAAAATGAACTTTTCTCCCTGAAGATGGGCATTTGGAAAAAAATTTTGTTAGTAAAAAATCCTTGAATTGGTACCTCCAATTGATTCCCGAAGAGATTTCGTCATTATCTCCAACGGCAAAAAAATAATTTTTTTCACATACAGAAGTTGGGTTACTGTAGGTAGGGGGCGGAGCCTAATGAGACATGTACCATAGGTCTTAGAAGTGTTTGGGTATCCACCAGACACAATATCAACTCATATGGACTATACTTTTTTTAAACTGTACAGTGCTTTCCTCGCTCCGGGAGGAGAAAATGTCTTAACGGTTTTGGCATCGAGTGTTTTTTTGAAAATTAATATTTTTTTCTCCAAACCAATTTTCAACTTCACTATTATCTTTATCACAAAACTAGAATTTTCCGTCACAAGAATAACATTTGAAAGCGATATTTTCACAATTCCAAAATATTTCGAAACAGTAAACTTTTTCTGTTTCATAGTTTTTAGAATTGAATGAAAAAGTAATGTTGCGTATTGGAGCTGGAATACTTATTGAATTGTAATCGGAAACCATTTTTTCAGTTTCAAAATAGATTCAAACCAGACGGTTTTCGGCGCTTCGCGCCTTAACCGTCTGGCTTCTCCCGGATTATTGAAATTCACAGCGTTTGTAGGCCCACTTTATTACCTAAACAGAGAGACGACCACCTCTCTCTTGCCTCCCGGGAAAACACAGGGTGACGCGATTTTGGCTATGTGCATATATAGCACAGAGCTTCTCAGAGCTCCAATTCAAAAACGGAAAAGACAGGCATCATCTCCGACACGGGCTCTTTCGATCCATGCGAAGTTCATAAAAATCGGTGCATTAGGGGCTGCGCTAGGATCATCGACAGACAGACACACACACACACACACAGAATCTGTCCAGTAATATTAGTAATAAAGATAGTAAAGATAGCTCAAAGAACTTCAAAAACATTTGCGAAATCGATCTGATGACTCACTGTTTCATCATAATTTCAAGTAAACGCAATTTTTCGGTAAATTTTAATTGATAAGCAAAAAAATGGAAAATCCTAACAAAAAAAAACAAGATTTTTGAATTGATATTCTGAGAAATTGTCTAGCCTAACTTACAAAATTAGCGGTTTTGCTTTAAATTTTTGTTATGGAGACATCTGTTGAAAATTGATATTTTATTCAAAATAATTGCGGATTGGAGAATTATAATTATCGGACAAATCGTTAATTCAACCCGTTGTGTGAGTGTTTGAAAATTCATGAGTTCATTATTCCATTTACTCAGAAACAGCATGATTTTTTGCATATGAACTATATATTTTTTCCCTGTTTCTCGAATTGAATGGAAACATTTTCAGCATTATACACTAATAGTCAAAAAATTTAAACCATTGTGTATATCTCATTTCAGAGAAAAACAAAGATACTCTACCAAAAAAATTTTTTTTCAAATTTGAAATAAAATATAAAGAAAAAACGGCTAATATTTCCTTGCAAAGGAAACAAGGAAGCCCAACGAACAAAATTTTGACCCAAATTTCTCAGAAATAAAAGATCGGCAAAAAATGATTTAAAATAATTAGTTCTTCGAAATGATGAGCAAGCGCGCCCTACTAAACACAGCTCATTTTTCGGAGAACTATTTTTTATTCGAATAAGTTTTTTAAAGATATTTTCGATTTTTATTGAAAAAAAAACTTTTTTTTCACTTTTTGGCTATAATTGTCTGAAAAAAAGCACAAAAAACATGTTCTGCTTCAATATTTTTTGAGATCTCAAAAATTTTGAAATTATATAATTAATATGGCTGCTTCTTTTTTATGACCCCTTTTGTCTTATTTCACACATTATTTATGAACTTCAAGATGAGTAAGATTCTGAGAATTCAAAAAAAATTAAAATGTCAATTGGAATACTCAACATGTAAAAAAATCGGGAGGATTTTTTGAAACAGTGATTGTACTACTGTTTCTAAATAATAAATTTAACTCTGGTCCCTTTTTTTTCTTTTTTTTTCGCAAAGTTACAGAGACAAGAAGTGAAAGCTATAATATGGGCCTATCGAGAAAGTCAAATACATGAAAATTTGAGTATATTTTTTGAAACAGCAAAAAATCAAGTTTGAAGAACAAGAATATTAAGGGTACAAGTTCAAGTAGCGTCTCAAAAAGTTCATTTTTTATGTTCTTCTTTTCAAAAACCGTGCTTGAAAAACAGGGATTGCTTTGATACAGAGTTAATTTCAATCTGTTTCAAGAGGTTTTAGAAACTTGAAAAAACATTACTTTGATAGTGTTCAACAGTGACTACATCATCTTTTTGACTTGAGACAGACTTGTCAAAATCCGGGCTGGCCCGCAAAAGCCCGGCGGGCAGATGAAAAATTCTCCGGCCCGGGTTTAAAAATTTTTGAATTTTGAAGCAAGTTTTTCCCGATTTTCCGCCTTATTTTGAAACTTTTCCTGGGTCTTTTTACTCAAAAATAGATTAGAATTTCCTCCCTAAAAACATTGGTCAAAAAACTAGAAAAAAAACCGCGGAAAAAATTTTTTAAAGAAACTAAAAGATACTTGAAGAAAACATGATTTGCCCTGAACCCCGGGCCGACCGCGCCGGGCCGGTAGAAATTCCTCCAGCGGCCCGGCCCGGCCCGTGACAAGTCTGGTTTACTATATTCTTCATTGAAAACTTTCATCAGTCCATGTACTCTTCATCAGTACATGTAAACTGGGTAGAAAAAAGTTTCAAAAAAAAAGCGAGAAAAATATTTTTTTTACAGTTTCTTCATAAGTTCAATTGACTGCAATAGGCTTTAAAAAAAATGGGTACGAAATATTTTCTCCATAGTTTTTATTATATTTGCACCAAAATATCATGCTTTGAAGAGCATGTGGAAAAAAGTTTGCAGTTTCTGAATTGTTTCATTTCACCAAAAAATATTTTGAAAACATTATGAGGCTCCTTTAGATGACTACTGGTTATTACTGTTAAACCTCTATTACAACGGCACTCCTAACAGAATGGAATATCTTATATAGAGCCGCATGCCGCTGTATTAGGGCACGGTACTTTGAGGAATGGAGAAATTATCCTCAAAAACTTGGAAAAATAAGAAAACTTTCACTGTTTCTTAACAGATTCAATTGACTTAAATAGACTTCAGAAACATTGGGTGAGTACGTTTGAAATGTTTATGATTTACATATCTAGATACGGATCATATTAAAGTTTTACCATTAGGTATTTCGTTGAAAACCTGGGAGCATTTTTTGGAAAATCAGAGTAAATTTCACGAATTGTTATTTTCAAAAGTCGCAGTGTAAACGGAGAGTTAACTAAAATCTGAAAACAATCGTAATATTTCCAAAACAGTGTATTTTAGCTTCATAGTTTCTTGAGTTGAAAAAGAAAACTAATTTCTATTTGACTTCAAAATTGAATTGCGGTTTCAAAACAAATGTTTTGAAACAAAATTTTTTTGAAATGCTAGTCTTTCTCTTTTCTTTCGATCAACAAAACGAAGAACTTTGGCTCTATTCCAGTTTAGGGGATTCATAAATAAATAGGAGACTCATGTTAGGGGACGCAAGGAAAAGGGGACTGAACGAAACTCCAAAAAAACCAAGGGACTCTTCGAGCGTCTAAACAAATCAGGGGACTCAAAATGGATCGGTTGATTACCCAATTATTTAATCTTACTTTTAAAATCGTTTTTTTTTTTTTTGAAAGATCATTAGAACACATCAACAACAGAAGTACATAACTATCATGATAATTATTTCGTCAACCACAAAATCCAGTTTGTTCCTTTCAACAACGAAAAAAATTCACACACTATCCACAGAAAGTACTTGGCCGAGCTTCAAACGGAGTTTGTAGTCATTTAATGAGTTGACACGTCAGAAACTTTTCGAATATCTTTTTTTTGGATATAAAACTGAAAATAAAGAAAGCGCGTTTTCAGAGCGTTTTCGGATGACAAATGTGTTTAAATCGACGTACATTTGGTGATAATACCGATTAAAAAACAAATAGAAAAGAAATAATTGGATATTCCAGTTCATTCGTTTTGAGTCCCTCGGTTTTTTTGGAGCTCGATGAGTCCCTTATTCCTAGCGTCCCCTGACATGAGTCCCTTGGTTTTTTTCGCCTTTCCTTGAGTCCCTTGGTTTTTCTAGAGTCCCCTATTCCTTGCGTCCCCTATTTATTTAAGAATCCCCTAAACTGGAATAGAGCCAGAACTTCTACCAAAAGAATTGAGAAATCGCAAGCTTTCAAAAGTTTTATCATTGTTTACAAACTGATTGCAGCTTGAACAATTATATACACGGTATGCTGAAATGTGGGCTATGCAAACACGCTCCTTCGCAACGGGGGGCGTGGCCTAAAAGTAAGAAGCGAAATCGAATGCATTCAGGATTTTTTTATGAGAATCCAGATTTTTTTGTAGGAAAACAAGCCGAGATTCAGCAAAAAATAGAAAAAAAATACACTACACTTCCCCTCAAAACAATTATTATAGGATTTCAAAAAATTTTTTCTCAACAGAGCGCGTTTACACTCCTCACACTGCCGCATACCGTGTATAAATATCAAAGAGGATAGACTCCAAATAGAAAAGAATTTGAAAAAGAATGATTTCATAATTTCTTCGAAAGAGTAATTTTTTTTCTGTTTCAGAGTTATTTGAATTGAATGTATATGAACTAGAATCGTTGAATATTCAGATTATTTCAAACTATTTCAAAACAGTCTATTTGGTTTTATTAAAAATTGATTCGCAATTTCAAAATAATTCTAAAAAACTGAGGAAATTTTCATGTAGTATTGAGATTGACTTTCCGCCACATTTGATCTATTGAACGAAGTTTGAAAAAATTACCAAAAAGATTAAAGTTTGAAATTTTTCACAGTAATCTTTGAATTTTTGAAAGGACATCATAGTGATTTCGATTTCTAGATACTATTAGAAAATTCGGACAAAAGAACTAGAATTTAAAAATAATCATATGGATTCCAAATATTTCGAATATATTTTGATAAGTATTCGAACAAAGTTTGCGCCTTCGAAAAGATTCCAAGTAACCAGAAGAAATTTCAACAACATTATGTTGAATTCTAGTTGTGGCAAATGTTTCTTAGCTTACCATGAAACCTCTATCAGATCAGCACTCCTAACAGAATGACACCTCCAATATAGAGCGGCATGCTGATGTAATAGAGCTTTCACGGTTCTTCGAGAAATGGAGAAGCTTTTTAAAGTTTAAAAACATGAAAAGTGGAATGTTTAGAATTTTTTGCAGTTTCTTCACAGATTCAACTGACTGGGGTGGCCTTAGAAAACGTTTGGTGAGGGATCTTACATTATTTTTAGGTACTAAAGGAAAAGACCTCTTAACCAAACTGAGAATTCTGATTAGGAATTTCTTTGGGAAACGGTAATTTTTCTGCAATATCACTGCGAATTTTACCAAATTTCAGCAACAATTTTCATCAACAGAAAAGTTTCAATATACAAATTCAATATGAAAATAAACATATGGTTTGGAAATTGTTTGAAACAGTATATTTGGTTTTTGAAAAATTGGTTGACAGTTAAAAAAAAAATTCAAAAAAGAGGGAACTTTCATGAAGTTATTAGCTTCAGTGATTTGAAAATTTTGGGAGTTATGACCTAATCCTTTGAAAAACCTTAAAGCTCAAAATATATAATTATCAGAGTAACTAAGATGGGGAAACAATCACTCACCCATTGGAAGAAAATCCATTATTTCAAAACTTCAAAATATTTTTGAACAGTAAATTTTTTCAGTTTTATAGTTATTTGAATTGAATGAAAAATGATATGCTGACAATTGGAGATGACAATCGAAACTCTGAGAAATCGGTCAACTCATGAAATTATAAATTTGTCTTGACAGTTTCGTTTATTGGAATTTCATTAGGAACTGATGTAATTTTTTCAGTAGCATTGCAGATTTTATCAATTATTATTAGCAAAATACTTTGATCTTGAACTAGAATAGGGAAATAATCGTATGATTTCCAAATATTTTGAAACAGTACATAAATTTCAACTTTATTGTTTTTTGACCTAAAAGAAAAAGTTATTTTTTCATTTTTAAAAATTGATTTCGAGTTTAAAATTAATTTTCAAAAACTAAACACACTTCCATGAAGTTTTTCCTTTCAGTTTGTAATTCTAAATTTTGAGTTTTTTTTTCAGTTTCTGTAAAATTTCAAATTAGTTTTCAAAATGGTTCCAATGATTTCTTTTTGTAAGAGCATTGGAAAAACAAAAACCCCTAGGAACAAAACTTTTCGAATAAAAATTCCGAAAAAAATTTTGAGTCTCTATCAGTAACTGAGTAGTTTGGCTTAACAACTTCAAACTATTTCGAAACAGAATATTTGGCTTTTTTCGTATTGATTTTTTCAGTTTCAAAATGATTTCAAAAAGATAATAGAACTCACATGAAGTTATTAGATCTAATTTTATCTATTGAACAAAGTATGAAAAAAACCACCAAAAAGATTGAAAGTTTGAAATTTTTACAGTTTTTTCATGATCTTAAATGAAAAAAATTCGACGGATTCCACAGTACTCTCTGATTGAAAAAAATCTATACGAACTCAATTTTTTGAATAGAAATTCTCAGAAATTGTCTAGCCAAAGATACAAAGTTATGAGTTATTTTGTTTTGAAGTTATTTTGAAAGTTATTTTGTTATTGAGAAATTATTTTGAAAATTGATATTATTCCCTTCGAAGTAATTGCGGATTGGAAAACTATAATTAACAGAGGAATTGGCAAAGAAGTATTTGAAAACTTATGATTTCAGTAATCCATTATTTTTGGAAACTGCAACTTTGTTTTTCTATTGAGAAATTTGCTGAAAAATCAAAACATTCTCTTCAAAATGAAAAGGAATAAAAAATCATAGGTTTATGAAAGAAATGGTATAATATTTGAAATTGGTATTTCCACGATTCCAAAATTGTTTGGAACAGTACATTTTTCGGTGGTATTCCACAATAGAACTGTGGGGAATAGAACTGTTACAAAAT
The DNA here is from genome assembly GCA_963572265.1 of Caenorhabditis doughertyi. Taxonomy (NCBI): domain Eukaryota; kingdom Metazoa; phylum Nematoda; class Chromadorea; order Rhabditida; family Rhabditidae; genus Caenorhabditis; species Caenorhabditis doughertyi. The sequence goes on along the minus strand of OY751553.1, from coordinate 7,149,784 downwards.
AGAACTCGCTACAGAATAGAACTGTGGGAAATAGAACTGAGGGAAATAGAACTGTGGGAAATAGAACTGCTACAAAATAGAACTCGGTGAGCGGTGGAGCGCGGTTGCTCCAGAAGCCGCTCCTGAGACTGTCTGTGAAATTTTCAATTTTTTTCCTATTCGGCTGGGTAGGTCTTTCGAAGGCGAACATTTTGAGTGGTTATTCGACAAATATTTCTCAGAAATAGAGCCAGGAACAGCAAACTAAGGAGTTCTATTTTGTAGCAGTTCTATTGCCCTCAATTCTATTGCGATACAGTTCTATTCCCCACAGTTCTATTGTGGAATACCACCCATTTTTCTGTTTCGTTTGTTACTTGAATCTGATGAAAAATAATATGTTGACAATGTGAAACATCCATCGAAACTCTGAGAAATCAGTTAATCAAACTTACAAATTTGGCTTGGTAGTTTCGTTAATGGAAATTTCATTGTGAACATAAACTTTCAGCAATAAAAGTTTTTGTCAAGAGAACATCAGAGGCGATATTCATGAACATTTTCCTTTAGGAAAATGTTCATGAATATCGCCTCTGGACAAAAGAAATTGAATCGGGAAATAATCATATGATTTCAAACTAATTTGAAACAGTATACTTGGTTATGTTTAAAATTAGTTTGCAATTTCAAAATAATCCTAAAAATCTAATAAAAAATCCCAAATAATTTTTGATGTCTGATTTTACTGAACGAATGATCACAAAAAAGGGAGTTGATTCCAAAAAAATGGAAAATTCTAAATCTTTTTACTGTTTCTTCGTGATTTTAAATAACCTATCAAAAAGTTTTGAATGTTTCTGCGATGAATGATTTAAGAGCAACTTTCTCTAAGAACGAGACTTTCACCACTAGGCCTTGGCACAAAAACAAAACCCTCTATGAATCCAATTGATTATCAGTTAGTACCTACCCATAGGCAAAGTGTTTCCAGAAAAACATGCCACCAAGTCTCTATGACGTCATCACCATGAGATAAAGCTGAAAATATGGCTTTCAGCTCAAAAAGTATAAATTTTTTCAACTTTGAGATATCTTTCTGAAATTTTTAGGGGATAATTTGGCAAGTTTAGAGCATATTCTCTACATTTTTTAGCCCGATACAATAAGTGAAAACATGTTTTTTTGAAAAAATTTTTGGTTTTTTTGATTTTTCTCAAAAATTTTCAACTCTGGGGGTGTCCAAAAATTTTACACCAGATTTCACATCCGATTTGCTACAAAAAAGTCTCTTGGACCACCCCGGAAAAAACGGACTCTTTTTTGCTATACGCGATTTTCTGAAAAACACATAACGGTCCCCGCTTATGAAAATTTATTTTTGGAAAAAAGTTGAAATTTTTTTTTTCTTCGATTATTTGTTTTTCTTGTAGAAATATACATGAAAAGATGTCTGACAAAGTTTGATACCTCAATTCCAAGTTTTAGCCCATTTATGGTTGAAGACCTAGAATCAATGGATTTTCCATACATTTTTGTAGGGTTCGCCTGACTGAACTATAAATGGGCTAAAACTTGGAATTGTGGTATCAAACTTTGTCAGACATCTTTTCATGTATATTTCTCCAAGAAAAACAAATAATCGAAGAAAAAAAAAATTTCAACTTTTTTCCAAAAATAAATTTTCATAAGGGGGGGCCCTTATGTGTTTTTCAGAAAATCGCGTATAGCAAAAAAGAGTCCGTTTTTTCCGGGGTGGTCCAAGAGACTTTTTTGTAGCAAATCGGATGAGAAATCTGGTGTAAAATTTTTGGACACCCCCAGAGTTGAAAATTTTTGAGAAAAATCAAGAAAACCAAAAAATTTTTCAAAAAAACATGTTTTTAGTGATTGTATCAAGCTGAAAATTGTAGAGGATATGCTTTAAACTTGCCAAATGACCTCCTGAAAATTTCAGAAAGATATCTCAAAGTTGAAAAAATTTATACTTTTTGAGCTGAAAATCCAATTATCAGCTTTATCTCAGGGTGATGGCGTCATAGAGACTTGGTGGCATGTTTTTCTGGAAACACTTTGCCTATGGGTAGGTACTAACTGATAATCAATTGGATTCAAAGAGGGTTTTGTTTTTGTGCCAGTACAAATCTCGTTCTTAGAGAAAGTTGCTCTTAATCTAACAAATCTTTAAAAAAAAAATTTAAAAACTGCGAAAAGTGTTCTGAATGTGAATCGAATCTCTGAGAAATTGTCTAGCCTAATTTGTAAAATTAAAAGTGGTCTTAGCGATTTTGTCATTCAGAATTTTGCTGAAAATTTGTTTTGTTTTCTCTAAACTAATTGCATATTGTAATGGTATAATTTTTTGGAAACTGACTTTTACAAAAAAAATTTTGAAAAATATCATTGCTAATTCAATTTTTATCAGCGGAAGTATTATGTGAAATGAGGAAATAATCACGAATTGGTCAAAAGTATATAAATTCATAATTCGAAAATACTTCGAATCAGTGAATATCTTCTGTTCCGTGGTTTAATGAATTAAAATAAAATTTTTATATTCGTTACTGATTTCGAGATACTCTTTTTATGGCTACAAATCGCGGCTATTTTTGACGTTGAGAAACTGACTTTATGAAAAAACAGAATTGTGTGAGGAACTGACTAAAATCTGAAAATAATCATATGATTTCTGAATATTTCGAAACAGTGTATATATTTGTTCTGAAGTTTCTTGTATTCGGAACTAATTTGCAGTTTCAAAATAATTTCAAAAAACTAAAAGGACTACCATGAAGTTTTAGTGTTAAGTCTACCTTTTAACTGTTGAGCAATGTGGAAAAATTATCAAAAATATCTTACATTGGAAAATTTTTTTACAGCTTCCTCAATTTTTCAATGGGTTTTTCAAAAAATTTTTAAAAAATGTTTCTTGCCAAATTCCAACATGGCTAATGAACATAAACCTCGAAAACAAGGGAGAAGCTCAGCAAACAAAACATTTTGAATCTAAATTTGAGAAATTGTCTAGCCTAACTTGGAAAATTAGAAGTTTGTCTTAAAAGATTTCCCAACTGTAATTAGCACTGGAAGAAATTATATTGTTTCACAACCTCAAAACGTTTCAAAACATTAAATTGTTTCTGTTTCAGATTTACTTGAATTGAATGAAAAATTATATGTTAACCATTGGACAATTGGGTTTTGGCGATTTCTTTATTGGAAATTTTGTTGGGAACGGATGAATTGCAGGTTTTATCAGTTTTTATCAACAGATGTTCCAATCAAAGAACGGACTGAAATCTGAACATAGTCAAATGATTTCAAGACATTTTGAAACAGTGTGTTTGGTTTTCAGAAAAGTTAATTTGCAGTTTCAAAATAATTCCAAAAAAACTAAAGAAACTCCAAAAAAGTAGTTATTGATTTCGCCTTTTTACAGTTTCTTTATGATTTCAAATGACCCTTGAAAAATATTTCAAACGTTTCGGATGTGATTTTGAACAGACTATTAACCTCAGAAAAATGTCATTTCTTCACAAAAAAAGTTTTCTAAATCGAAATTCTGAGAAATTGTCTAGCCTAGCATACAAAATTATAAGTTTGTTTTAACAATTTTGTTATTGAGAAAGCTGCTGAAAATTTATATAACTTTCTTCAAAATAATTGCGGATTGGAGAACTATAATTATGAAAGAGACTGAAATAACAAAAAATTCCAAAAAAAAATTCAAAGAAAAGTTTATGATTTCATAATTGCCTTTTTCTGTTTCAATGTTTTTACAAAAGTTTTCTTTGATTATTGAATCTTTTAATATATGTATTTACCAGATTATTGATCAACTGATAACTTTGAAAATGGGCGGAGCTTCAACGAAAAAGTTACTGGAAAGATAATGTACTCGACGGCAAATAAATCAAAGTTAGTGAATAGTTGCTCATTTTATAAAAAATTTTCGAAACAGAAAAAATTCAACGGTGAATCGAAAATGGTTTAGTTGATGTTTAGATTGATCTTTAGTTGAGAATTGATCTCAAGTCTTTAGTTTGAGAAAACCAACTCATAGTGATAAAGAAAAAAATTGAATATTTTAAACAAAATTTTTGAAGCAGTGAACCAGAAAAACATATTGTTAGTTCATACGAGATTTCACTTACAGTAATTGAAAAAACAAGTCAATTTTAAACCACGCCCCAAAACTAGGCGGAGCCTTGAATGCCGCACTTTCACTCAGTAAGGGGCGTGGCCTAAATTTAAAGTGCGCCGCACTTGAACAGGTCCTATGATGAATCAACATTCGAAAACGGAGGTGACTTCCCGTATGAACTGAGAACAAAATTTAAAAAAATTCTAGAGAGTGAGAATCTCTCAAAATCAATTTTTTATTTAAAGAATCAATGTTTCAAACTTATTTGAAACTGTATGCCTTTTTCGTTCAACTCGATCATGACAATGCCGATCAGAGTTGTACGGAATTTCGGATTCCGGATTCCGAATTCCGTATTCCGGGTTTTTTTTCATTCCGTATTCCGAATTCCGGTTTCCGGAAAATCGGATTTAATTCCGGATTCCGGATTCCGCAAAATGAAATTTCATTCCGTTACAACTCAAAATTTTTAAGGCAAGAAAAATAGCAGAATTATGGAGACTATTCGAGCGAAGTTCCGGTATTCACGGCGTCTATCATGAAATGACTCCTAAAATGCGCTGAAAAACGGAGCCAAGCAAGTTTTCGAGCTCAATCGCTGTTTTAAGCATTGAATCTCGCAAGCCAATCACTCCGGATTCCGTATTCCGGGAAAAAATAGTTTATTCCGAATTCCGGATTCCGTAGTTTCAAAGGCCATTCCGGATTCCGGATTCCGAATTCCGGAATCGACAAATTCCATTCCGTACAACTCTGATGCCGATATGTGTGGGAATTCATAGTTTAAAAAAAAACCTCTTTCACAGTGGCATGGTCCGAAGGAATTGTGGTAAATGACAGTTGCTTTTTTATTAGGTATGCCGATGTGGATTTTCACTATTTGTAATTGCAACTCAGAACTTTATGCTCGTAGTTCAACACACACAATAACATAGATGCAATGTCAACCAATTTGAGGAAATTATGAAACTGGAAAAAAAAAAGAATTCATCAAATTATCAAAGAAGAAAATCATGAAAGGTATAGTAAAATTCGTGAAGCAGTGTAGTGGTTGCAATCCCAATCATGAGAGCAAAAAGTGGTAAAGCTTGAAAATGGGCGGGGCTTCCCAGTAAATGTTACCAAAAGACTACAAGCACATCGGATCTACCATCTTCATTTTTTAGAAACTTGTTGACGGAGTATAACAGCCAGATCAGTGTTACAAAATATTTGTCCTTTTTTTATAATTTGGAAACAGAACAAAAATTCTCATTTTCAACTGATTCTGATTATATTGGAAATCAGCGCTCCTGTAATATTAGCATTCTAAGTAGTAGAAAGGTAGAAAGGTTTTCAATACAGCGTATTTGCCTTGTTCTCGAAAAAATTAGAGTCGAAAACAGTGAAGAACTCTATTAGAAGGGCACAAAATAATTCGAAAAGTACTAAAAAGTCTTATCAATGGAGCAGGATACCTTCTAACTAATAATTGCCTCGAAACAGAAAATCATCATTAGAGCGCGATTGCATTTTCGAAAATCTTTCCAAACTCTCTGTTTCAAAATTTTTTTTCAATTGAAAAATGGAACACTTTTCAATACTGCTTTTACCTGTCTTTACAACTACATAAATCGAGACTTCTGCCAAAAAATATATGATTATCAGTAGAGCGCATTTGCTTTTTTGAAATTTCAAGGTTCAATTGTTCTATATTATTTGAAACAACAAAGTTTTTATCAAAAATAATCACTGCTTGCCTCGACTATTATTATTGCTAATTTCCAACAAAAAGACTTCTCAGAACTGACATTAATGTTGTCTCAGAAAAATGAGTGTAGTTTGAAACTGAATTATTTTTTCGAAGAAGAACTTCCAATTTCGAAGGTATTTTTTTCAGTGCACATATAGTTTTCTGAAAGTTTTCTGAACTCAAATAAACCTACTATACTTGAAAAGTTCTGGAAAAATTTTTGAAACGGTGAACTTGACGTTTTTAGTTCGCAGCCCGTATAAAAAAATGGTAAAACAAAAGTCCCTTGAAAATGGGCGGAGCTTCACAGGCTGAGTTACTGAAGTAATAGACAGGTCAATAATCATCTATCCAAAATTTGTCCATTTTCGAAAACATTTCTTTAAATCAAAAAAGACAAATCTCTGAAAATTTAAATACAGTTTTTGAAACAGTGAAACATTCCATTCAAAGCACGTTTTTCAGAGAAAAGGCTTGAAAATGGGCGTAGCTTAACTAGCAGTTAGTGAAAAGAATGTCCTATAGCAAAAGTATATCAGATTTGCTAATACTTGCATATTTAAAAAAAATTTTGAAACAGAGAAAAAATTATTTTGATTTTTCAACGATTCTACTAGAAAATTGCCTTTCCGAAAAACCAATTATTTTGCACCCATCGATAGTTTTCGAGAGCGCATTTGATTATGAAAAAAAAACGTACAGTTTCGGAAGGACAAACGTATAATCAGCCGGAATATGTAGCAATCAGTAGCTGAAACAAACATTCTCAAATATTCTTCGAATATCCCTATCTGGGCAAAACTGGAATCAATGAAATCTACCAAAAAATGAGTGTAGTTTGAAACATAATTTTTTTCTCGAAACCGATTCTTTTGCACATTTCAATGGAAGTTCTTACTGTCAAATTAATAATAGTTGTGCAACGAACTCAAATGTTTCTTTTCGCGGGTGGACCTCCCACTTTTTTTCCAACTGCGTAAAATCAAAAATAGCTTGGAGATCAAAAAAGGCGGACCGCCCGCAAAAATAAAAATTTGAATTCGTTGCACAACAATTATTAATTTGACAATAATCATGCATACTTGAATTTCGGGATTGAATTTCAAGATAATCGAAAAATACAACTGATAAGTAAACCTTACCAAAATTTTCAAACGTAGTCTGAAACGGAATGTTTTTTTTTGAACGCAACTTACAAGAAAAAGTATTGATCATAATAAGACTGAAGTTATAGAAAAAGAGCAGTTGACTATTGAATGCGGCAAAGAGGAGAAACATTTTCAATTATATCATCGCCTGGGAAAAACTCTCTAACTAATGACAATAACTTTAGAGCTGTATTAGCATCGATTGAAAAATTTCGCTCGAGGAATAAAGGTAATTTATTTCTCTTTAGTAGATTAGTATTTTTTGAAACAGTATTACTTTTCAAAATTTTGACGTCTGGCCTCCTTCAAAAAGGAATATATTGGGAAAATAGGAATTCCGCCAAGCTCGCTCCAATGCCAATTGTGTCGAGAGGACTCGTTCAGCTGAGAATGTTCAACCACGGCCACCTCCATTCCCTTATATGGCATGGCCGCGGCCGAGCTTTCTCAGCTGAACGAGCCCTCTCGACACAATTTGCATTGAGGCGAGCTTGGCAGAATTAATATTTTCCCAATGGGAAATAGCACGTTCTCAATAGATCGAATTCAAGTAATGAAAAAAAAATTGCATGAAGTTTACTGTTTCGGAAAAAAGGAAAAGCTCAGAAGATACGAAACGATTACTGATTGAGCAAAAGTTTACAGGTGTCACATCTATCAAAAAAATCACATCTATCAAAAATGTGACCGTAGTTTGAAACGTAAAATTTTCAAACCAGAAAAAGCTTAATTTTGCGAGCATTATTCATTAAAAAAGTTGTTTTTCATGAAAAGAGTTCAAGGCTATTATGCGTACACGAAGTGATGAAGGTTCGGTTAAAGGCGCATCGAATTTTCTCAATAAGTCCCTCGCCACGACTTTAATTTATTTTCAGCGCCGCGAAAAAAAGTTTATGGTAAAAGAACTGCAAACTACGAATTTTTACTGTAATCGTTGCGGGGAACACGTTGAGAAAATTCGATGCGCCTTTAACCGAACCTTCACCACTACGTGTACGCATAATATGTACTAGAGCTTTCAAAAATTATGAATAGAGCATAGAGAATAGTAGATTGGAAACAGCTGCAAGGGAAACTATCAAAATTTTGCAATTAGTTTGAAACATTGGTTTTTTTTGCAAAACTAAAAATTTTCGAATCGAAGCTGAAATCTAGCCACTTTTTAATAGATGATTCGAACATTTGAAGATCATCAATGGGGCGCATTTGAACTTTGGAGAAAAAATTTGAAAATAACGTAAATTTTCTAAAGAAGTACTGAGCAATGAATGAGTTCTTTCAAAGTTTTTGCATTAGTTTGGAACAGAAAATTTTTCAATAGAAACTGTAAAAAAAAGCGGGAGTTTTTTAATGGTAAAAGTCTCTTAAAATGGATTCCGCTCCCAAACTTTATCAATAGAGCGCACTTTCTTTTGTTTCAAATTACTATAATATTTTATCCGAATATGAAGAATTCATTGAAAACGATAAATCTCTGAAAATTGAAATACAATTTTTGAAACAGTAAAGCATTCCTTTCCCAGCAATTTTTTCAGAGATGATTCATAAAGGCTTGAAAATGGGCGGAGCTCCAATAGTTACTGAAAATCACTAGTCTATCAGAGTTCCAAAAACTTGCCAATTTTTTGAATTTTTTTTTGAATTTTTTTGAATTTTTGTTGAAACCGAGAAAAAATTATTTTGATTTCTCAATGAATCTATCGAAAATTCGCCTTTTCAACAATCTTATTAGAACAGTCTTTTCTAAGAAAAAATGGTGCCAAAATTCCAATTGCAAATAAAAAAAGTCTTATTGGGAGATTTGGAAATGTCTCAAGACTTATGAAGATTTAGGAAATATTTTTAGTAGTTTGAAACTGAAATTTTCCAAACCAGAATTTTCGGGATGCAGCCCATGATAAGAGCCAAAAACTGCGCGTGACGTACAAAATTTTCCGAAAATTTTTGGTAGAGCGCGTTTGCTTTGTGAAAAGTTGCAGGGAATTCACAGTTTCAAAAAATTAACAATTAAGAACAATGATCTGCAATCCACCAATCGAAAGATTACATCCAATACTTCAAGATTAGTTTGAAACAGAAAATGTTTTGGAAAATTGACAATTTTTCAAAAGCAGGTTGAAAAATCACCGATATTTGTTGATGATGAGAGTCTTCTATGAGCAAGTTTATACCAAAAAAAGTTACCAATAGAGCGCACTTCCAATTTTATTTTCCAATTTCCTATGCTTGTGAAAACCAAATTTTACAGTTTCAAAAATTAGGTATACTTCAAAGTCAAAACTTTTTGGTGATTCTCTTGATCAATTCCGATAGCTTTATAATATAAATTATCAATAGGGCGCACTTGCATTTTGATTACCAGTTAAAAAAATAATGCAAACAATCCTGGAACCCAATGCTTTTCGTAACTCGATTCGGTATAGATTATCATAGGGGCGCCTTTGCATTTATGGAAACAATTGTGTCAAAAGTCAAAATAACTTTCTGTTTCACAAAACTTTTTTTTTGAAAAATTTGAAAACTTTTCGATGTGTTATGTTCAAAGTTCGGAATTATATTGAGACTAATGTTATAAAGGTTTTCAATAGAGCGCATTTGCATTGTTCTCGAAAAAATTGGAGTCGAAAACAGTGAAGAACTCTATTAGAAGGGCACAAATTAATTCAAAAACGTCCAATAAATTTACAGTTTCAAAAAATACATTTTATGTGAACAACAGAATTTTGCAACAATCAATCCGTAGCTTTCACTTCTAACTACCCTAAGATAAAACTTATCATTGGAGCGCGATTGCGTTTTTTAGAAAAATCTAAAAGTCAAAAATGATCCGTTCCACACGGGTTCCCAGCGAGAGTAGGAAAGCGCGCTGTAATGATAAAAACGTTTAACTCAGTTTCGCCCCATTTCCCCAAAAATTCAGTTGAAAAAATTCGAGATACACAGCGAAATTATCAAGCGCGCTTTCCTACCCTCGCTGAGAACTCGTGTGCCGTTCCAACATTTTCAAATTCGCCATATAATCCCATTGTCATTGGAGCAAGATTGCATCTTTCGAAAATCTTTGAAATTCTCTGTTTCAAAATATTATTATATAGAAAAAATGGAAGACTTTTCAGTAGTGATCTTATCTATTATCTACAACTACAACTAAACAGAGCCTTTTGTCAAAAATTATATAGTTATCAGTAGAGCACATTTGCTCCTTCTTTTTTAATAGCTAGTTTTTTAAGGAAAAAACACCCCAAAAAACCTCAAAAAGACCGAAAAGGAAATAAATAAATGCCGGAAAGTTGACGGTCGGACAGAACGGAGGAGAAAAGGAGAGAGAAATATATTGTTCCCATCGCGAACGTATCATAAAATACAAATAAAAATGGGAAAAAAAGAGCGGAAGAGAGGGGGAACTGTGGCCTCTTTTATGATTCTTTTTCTCTTCTCGATTTTCGATTCTTTTTGTGACTTTTTTTTCGCAAAATTTGAATTTCAAATTTTGTGATATGTGGAAGTGAGGGAGGGAGAGAAAGAAGGGCTTCTTTTTTCATGAATAACAATGATTGGGAAAGGGGAGAATGTATCTTTTTTGAGGGGAAGGGGAGACTAGCTTTCAATGAGAAGTTTCTAGGTCATATGGTGAGGCTAAATGACTTGTAGCTTTTGTAGTTTCAGCCTCACCAAAATTTAAACCACCTATTCACAAAATTACAGGAAAACAGTCATCAATATTTGTAGTAGCGGAACTATATATTTTCAATGAGAAACAGTAAAAATGTTACGAAAAAATACCAAAAATTTCTGTTTCTTGGGAATTTTAGAATCCTGGACAGACTTTCATAATAATTTTATAATAATTGGTGCAATTTTTAGCTTCCCGTTCAAACTTTTGTCTACGAAGCCGTTGCCTTATTACTAGCTTTTTGAAATTTTGCCAACTTTGAGATACAATTCTCAATGGAGCGCGTTTTAACAATATCCAGATTTACTTGGAATTTTTCAAAAAAATTCTATACCACTTTCAAAAAGCACACTACAAAACATTGTTATCAAATTTTTTAAAATAGCGTATTTTTTTCGAAAAATTTTGAAATTGTAAAAAAGTTTTCGATTTTTTTCATAGCAACTTTTTGGATAGTTTTCAGCTTAGTTTCCTTAAAATTAAGATCTCAAAGAATGAGACAAACTAAATTTGGGCATAAATATTGTGAAAATTTCAAATTCCCGCTCAAAAGAAATTAAGTCGAAAAAGTTCTCAATGGAGCGCGCTTTCAAAAAAATCCAATTTCTTTGAAAAAAAAACCATAGAAAATGAGCTGAAGATAGGGCCAAACTCAACTCATTCATAAATTTTTGAAAATTTCGAATTCCCGCGCAATAACAGAGCGCAATTGCATTATCAAAAAGGAGAAAAATTCAGAAAATTTTCAGAAAATCCCATCAAATAAATCAACAACGTTCTCAATAGAGCGCACTTGCTAAAAAACTGGAAATTTAGGAAAAAAAATCACCAAAAAATTCAAAAAATTTGACCAAAATCCAATTTTCCCTCCAAAAAATATGTCTAGCCGAATGCACCAAAAAACTGGAAAGAAGGAATACATGACACACACATCAAAATCCTTTTTTCATCCAGATATATCCAATCCAGGCATAGAGGGGATTATCCGTGAGTGCATCATCCGACACACATTGAAAGCCCTCAAAAATTGATATTATTATGAAAAAAGGGAATGAGAGAGAGTATGGGGATTGAAGAGAGTGCAGACATTTGGGGGAAAAAAGATAATCCGATATACTTACGGAAAGGCAGGAAGGGGATATGTATGTGTTTTTGAGCAAAAATGAAGAAAAAAAGAGTTTCGGGAATCAGGTTTTAAAGATAAAATGAACAATGAGAACTGAGAAAATTTTTTTCAGATTTTTGAATTACGAAACGGTAAAAAGTTTTTTGGAAAATTTGCCTAAAATCGAAGGATTTCCGTCTTTTTTTTATACGAAAATTCCTCAAAATTGACTCTGAAACGCTCAAATCAAGTCCAAATTCGCAATTTACAGACTGATGGCCGTGGCCGTGTGGCTGAGAATCTGAAAACAAGCACGCCTTTATAAAAAAGGGCCATTTCAGCAATTTTCCGTATGCACAAAATCTTTTCAAGCGAAAATGAAGATAAGAGTTCCGAAAATAAGGGAAGTAAATTAATGAGAAAAAGAAAGAAGCCGAGAAAATTAGAATTTCTTCAGGTCTTCAATTTGTGAAACAGAAAAAAAATTTTGAAAAATATGTGCCAACTAAAAAGGTTCTTGATTTAATTTTTCACGCTGAATCCATTTATCACATCAAAATTACTCAAAAAAAGGAACATGGAAATCTGAGAAAATTAAAAGTTTTCCAATTATTCAAATTGTGAAAAAGAAAAATTTTTTTTAACGGTGGACTAAATTTCAACGTTTCCCTTTTTGGATTCAAATCGTTTTTCGCTTTAAGGTTGAGATTTTGTAAGGAAAATCATAAAAATTGCCTGAAAAACAAGCAAATGCACTATAGGTGACATGTTCCAAGTATCAGAGAAAATATACAATTACTGATAAATTAATTTTTTGAAACTGGCAAAAAATTTTTCATTTCACCAACGGAAAGAAATTCATTTGAATTCCAAGTGACTGTAAAAACTCTTTTACACCGACATTCCGCTCTGTTGCCGGTATATTAAAGGTGCCGTTATATTAGAGGCGGCCGATCTATTTTTCAATTTTTTTTTTGGATCTTTAAGGCGAATTCAACTTTGAAAAAACTGATTATTGGAAAATTCTGGCTAAAATTATTGAAAGATTGATGCTTTTTTTTCCTTTTGACCAGAGGAGTGCCAGTCTATTAGAGATTTCACGGTATACCAGAGAATATAAAAAAAAATCATCAAAAACATTTCGCTACAGAAAAATTCAAAAAAAGTAAGAAACTGGAAAATGTCCAAGACTGAAAAAAAGGAGACAGAGGTCTCATGAAAATTACGGTTTGAAACTAAAAAGAAAAAGAAAGTCTTCATGATTACCGACTCTTATTTTGATTTTCTAAAAGTTCGAATACTGAAACCGCAAAATTATTTTAAAAATGTTTTTTCTTCTCAGTGTTTGTCAAACTTCGTCAATAGCAGAAAAAAAAATGGTTTCGAATTTAAAAAATTAGGCTCCGCCCACTTGAAACTCTTGAGAACAAGAAAACCAAATTTACCTAGAAATTCATCACGAGACAGTTCGAAAACAACTATTTCAGGGAAACATTGAACATTTTGGAAACTGGAAATTTCAAGATGACTCTTTTGAATCTCTAAAAATTCACTTTTTTTTGGTCCGTTTGTCATTCCTCCACTAAAAGTTCGAAGTTTTTGTTCAATTGAAGAAATTTTTCAGAAACAGAAAGTTTTTTTTTTCAATTTTTGAACGATTCTATTGGAAAATTGCGCGCCTAAATGTCAAATTCTGTAAAATCTCTCTAATCTGGCCCCGCCCACTATCCCAGGTAGAGTGTGTGGGATGAAGAAGCGCAGACAATGACGTGTCCGCTCTCTCCGATATCAGAACTATTTCGCTGAAAGTGGGCGGACCCAGAGTAGAGCGACATTTCAGATTTCGGATTTTTTGTATATCAATGATGGGAGTATTCCAGTGACCAAACTTCGAAATTCCTTACTACCTAACTTCACTTTTTGAAACAGATCTTTTTTCTGCTTCAAAATTTATTGAAATTAGTTTGAGAATTATTCCGAATAGTTAGATTGTGGAAAAACTGATTCACATTTCCACTGAAACTTCTCCTTTTCTAACGCTATTTCATTAAGCGAAAAACATGTGACAACGGAAAGAGAGAAAAAAATTCTATTTTTTTACGGTTTCATCAAATAGCTAAGTGGAAAAGGATTCGAAAAAACTTTAATATGCAGGTTTCTGGAAAAAATCTCACTATGATTTCAAAAATCAGTTTTTCCGGTATTTTTGTGAGGCGTTTAAAAACAGATGCCTTTTTAAAATGGGAAATTTCAACAATCTTCTTTAAAATCACAAAATTTTTCATAATTCCGATTACTGTTTCTGTTTCATGAAAATTTTTGACCTACAGCTGATTTTCCACTTTTAGTAACTTGAACAATTTTCGAAATTCTTGTAACTTTACACTAATTTTTCCGGCAATTAGGCATAACAAATTGTTAACTTTAGAGCTTGGATGCTTGACCGTTTGCTCTCATAATAGAGGGATTAAAGGAATTTTGAACGTCCAGCTAAGTCACACGTTTTATGATTCCAAAACATTTTTGGGATTTTAGGTTTTGGGATTTTAGGTGTCTAGCCCTTATTTATGTTGTTTGCATTCTTCTATTCTGGGAAATATGAAATTTTTAGTCCTGACAAAAACTTTCACATTTTTTCTGTTTCGAAAAAACGTTTCAAAAAAACTGAAAATTTTCAAAATTCATTAGGCAGTTTTTTTTCATCAATTATATAGAAACTATTTCCCGGAAATAGCGCCTGTTTTTTATAATGACAGTTCAAGGGAAGTGGTTTAAAATCGTTTGGACGCACGGTTTTTCCGATTACTGTAGGACAACAACAGTGAAAGATAGGAAGGCATGTGGCAATTTTTTTGAAGCACAGAAAAGAAAGATCTGATTGATGAAAAAACCGATTATTTTATAAAATCGCTCTCTGAAACATGAAAATAGCTATCGAAAATGAAATATTTTTCTGTTTCATAAGATTTTAAAATTTTGAATTTCGATTAAAATTCGCTTTGAGACTAATAAAAGTTTTTCTAAATATCACATTGCTCCTAATACCAAAAAAAGAAGAATTTTAGAGATTTTCTGTGTCTAGCTCTTAATTTTTTTTACCCCTCTATTCTGGAAAATATGAAATTTATAGTTCTGACAAAATTATTTAAGACTTTTCATTTTCTGTTTCAGAAAAACGTTTGAAATGAACAGGGTTTTCAATATTCACCATGAACACAAACATCTACATATAAATTGGTTGTGAAGAAACTGATTTTCAGAAATCGAGATCTTTTTTTTGGGACATTTCGTTTTAAGACTAAGAAAAATCTGTTATCGAAGAAAAATTCTCATTATTTATTAAAGTTGCACTCTGAAACTGTACGAAAAAAAGCGATTGAAAATAGTTTTTTTCTGTTTCGTAAAGATTTCGAAATTCGAGTTTTGGTTAAAGTTTACTTGGCGATAATTCAATTATATTTAAAGAAGAATGTTTGGAATTTTTGATGTCTAGCCCTTGATTATGTTTTTTCTACCCCTCTATTCTGGAGAATATGAAGTTTATAGTTCTGACGAAAATCTCTACGATATTTTATTTTCAGTTTCGAAAAACACGTTAAAATGAACTGAGTTTTCAAAATTCAGTAGTAACATTCCCTTCCCAAAACGAGTGTCCATTTTCAATATTGTCAGTTCATACGAGTGTTACTTGCGCAAGTGAGTTTAGGCCCCTAATTTTTTTTGTAAATGCATATGGCGGCTTAAGGCTTCACCCAGTTCGGGGGGGGGGGGGGGGGGGGGGGGGTGGTTTAAAATTGGCTTGCCCCACGATTTTTTCCGCTTACTGTACGTGATGTTTTGTATGAACTGACAAAGGTAAGCGACATGAAGACATGTGGCAACTTTTTTAAATGCAGGAAAAACAACTTCATTGAAGAAAAATCCGATTCTATTATAAAATTTTTCTCTGAAACATGACCATAACTATCGAAAATATTTTTTTTTCTGTTTCGAAAAAATTTCAAATTTTGAATTTCGATTGAAATTCGCTCATATCAGGTTTTTTAAATATCATTGCTCCTAATACCAAAAAAAGAGAAGGTTCTTTAAAAAAATTTTTTTTTGGAATTTTCGATGTCTAGCCCTCTGCTTTTTGTGCCCAACTATTCTGGAAAATATGAAATTTATAGTTCCGACGAAAATGTCTACGATTTTTTATTTTCTGTTTCGAAAAACGCGTCAAGATAAATTGGGTTTTCGAAATTCAGTAGAATAACTATCTTTCCAAAAAAAAACGCGTCCATTTTCAATATTGTCAGTTCATACGAGTGTTACTTGTATGTTGTTGGTCGCCAATGCAAAATGAAAAGGCCATTATTTTTCACGTAGTTTGCATTGGATGCAAAGTTAGTTTTCCAAAATTGCATTTTAATGCAAATTTAGGATTGAACTGCGTGAACAAAAATTGATTTCCTAACTGAAAAGTATAAGGTTTTGAAATGAAAATAATGACCTTTCAAAATAATTAATTGTATTGGCCGCCAATGCAAATTTGCAAATTTGCATTATTTTTTTTCCAAAAAATTAATTTGCAATGGCGGCCAAGACAAAGTTATAAAATTGTAATTGGCGCCGTGAAACGCCATTTTGGCCAGCCTAGTTACTTGCGCAAGTGAATTTAGGCCACGCCCCTTAATTTTTGTAAATGAATATTGCGGCTTACAAGGCTTCGCCCAATTTGGGGGCGTGGTTTAAAACGCCGCACGGTTTTTTTTTCGATTACCAATGATTCTGGACAAAATCGAACTGGAATATATAATTGAAAATCAATTTTTATATTTTTCAGAAACAGAAAGTTCAAGAATCGAATATTTTCAAATTTTTTTGGTTTCAATAAGTTATATTGTGTATACAAAAATCTTTGCAGAACTTTCTTACGTTTCAAAAGATGAATATTTTATTCGTCCAGGAAAACGTGAAAATTTTCAAAGCCGTTTTCTACTGATTTCAGTGCAAATTGGTATTGAGGATTTTCACGTTTTTCTGGACGAATAAAATATTCATCTTTTGAAACGTAAGAAAGTTCTGCAAAGGTTTTTGGATACACAATAGAAGGATAGCCCGTTATAGAATGGATAACATACTGCATTCGTTGAAATCAGTGTAGCTATGTTCTCATAATGAAACAGTAATATTTCTAGAATTTGTGCACCGGAAATAGAGAAATTTACAGATATCAAACGAAAGAGATATTTCAGTTTCACAAAACTTCAAAATGAAATTGAATTTTTTGATTTTTTAATGTCATTATAAACAATTTTCATTATAAATCGGTTGACAATAGGCTTTTGGGTCGCGCCACGATTACTGTAACTCTCAGTTAAAAATAACTGTAAACGTGACAGGACCCAATGAACATTGTTTGCTGCGCCTTTAAACCTAATTGTCGGGCTTTCGCAAGTAAGTGATACATTTTGGTCAAAATTTTCAAAATTCTCAAAAATTAAGTTTCTTTCTCAGAAAACTCAGTTGCGAATAATAAAATGGGTTATTCAAAAAAAATTTATCAAATGCAACAGAAACTCTTTCTTAACCTTTTAGAAAATTTTAAATTTGTTGTTCGGACGAAAAGATCGGCAGTTTTTCTTCATCTTTTTTATACGAAAAGACGTTGAAAAAATAAGATGACAGCTCAAATTTCCATGCCTTTCCAAAAAAAAAAGTTCTTCTTGTACCTTCTTCAACAAAAAAGCTGAAAAAGTGAAAAACCTAATAATATCAAGAAACAGTAATTCAATTGTTTGAATCGAAAAAAAATCCAGTTCCAACAAAATGTTTTTCTAATCAATTTCTAATCAATATTTTATTCTCTGTTTCAAAAAAAATGTTAAGCATAGACTCAATTCTCAAATTTCGATCATTCATCCACGGTCGTTTGAAAGCCGATATGATCAAATTTTCGGAACTTTTTTTGGAATTTTTTTTGAATTCTGATAGAAATAGATTGACCCAAAAAATGTTAAGCATAGGCTCGATTCTCAAAATTCAGTGCATAGTGTAATGTCGAGTTTCAAAACCGATAGCGAAGTAGGATCAAACTTTCAGAATTCTCAAAAGTCAGTTTTAGTTTGAAAAAAATCAAGCGTTAACGCACTGAGAAGTATGAAGCATTTCACGAAAGTTTACCAAATGCAACAGTAACTTTTTGGAGCTTTTTTTTAAGGATATCCAATGTCTAGCCCTTTTTCGTTTTTGTGCGCAATTGTTTTAAAAAATATGTAATTTTTAGTTTTAACAAACATTCCATTCTTCTGTTTCATAACACTTTGAAAATAGTCCTAGTTTTCAAACGAGCCGGTATTCTTTGTCATCACATAAAAAATTACATATTTTTTAGTTTTCAAAAAATATTCGGTTTCATCCAAATTTAAAATGAAATCAATCAAATAATCAAAATGATGGGAAGGCTTTTATAAATCCGAGAAGTATCAAAAACATCTGATTTCAAATTTATTATTGTTGCCCGGATGCACAATGAGTGACTGGAATATAATTGAAAATTTTTTTTTTGAATTTTCAGAAACCGAAATTTCAAAAAAGCCAGTTTAGAAAACTCAATAAAAAACCGTTATTGTATTAGGTGGGAACCGTATAGGTATATTCTCGTATGGAAACTGTGATATTTCCGAAATTTTAGTAATCCAAACGGAACAAGTTTTGCAGAGGCCTAGCGAAAGATAATTTCAGTTTCAGAAGACATAGAAATAAAAAGGAAATTTATTCTTTTCAGTTTGTCGAACTCAAAAAATATAAGTTAAAATAGCTCACTAGCGGAACTTATAGGTGGAACCAAAATGATAAAATATCTCAAACTATAGTATATTTAGAAAACCTCAAGTGTTTTTTTTGCGTTTATCTTTTCTATTAAAAAAAAATGAAATTTAAAGTTCTGACGAAAATATCCAAGATTTTTTTCTGTTCCAATAAACTTTCAAAATAAACTGGATGTTTTAAATTCAATAGGTATCCTCGGTATTTTTCTAAAAAATTTCAATTCTTTCATTATTGAACACCAGAATTAAACAAAAAGGAAATCTACTCGAATCTAAAAACTGATTTTGAATCGAAAAATATTCGGTTTCAATAAAGTTTGAAAAGGAATAAGACAAATCTCAAAGTTGATGCTAAAAATCATGTGAACTAACTGAGCTTTCATCTCAACTAGAATTTTGAAAATTTTACGGAACAGAAAAAAATAATTTTCCACAGCAATTTTCCAGTTTCAGAAACCCACAAAAAATAATGCTCAAACTTCAATACTAGCACTCCTAGAATTCATGGAAGTTTTGAAATTAAAGAGCTCCGCCCATTTTCAAAATTCACAAAAAAAGAAAAGTGTAACAAGTTGTGTTCATTGTTGAGACAAAAGTTCTAATAAGGAAAAACCAGATTTTTTAATTAAAGGAGGCTTTAGAAACGGAAAAAAAACGCTGTGCAAAATGTACTTTTTTCTGTTCCGTAAAATTTTCGAAATTTGAATGTAATAGACAGAGTTTTCTTGACAAATCACATTTATTTTTGAGAGAATGAGTTTTAAAAAATCCGAGTTACTCAATTATGAAGCCCCGCCCACTTTCAAAATTCACAAAAAAAAAGAAAGGTGTAATCAGTTTTTTTCAAATTTTTTTTCAAAGTGTATCAATGAAAAAACTTTTGTGGTTTTTTGAGGGTTTCTGAAACTGAAAAAAACGCTGTGGAAAATTCTTTTTTTTTCTGTTCCGTAAAATTTTCAGAATTCGAGTTGAGATGAAAGCTCAGTTACTATCAAAATAAAAAACGATTCCTTGACACCGTCACGTCAAAATGCACAGCTGGGGGCCCGCTGACTCCGCCCCCTCCAACATTTGCATTTTTAGCTGTTTCAGCGGTTTTTACATGTTTTTTTCCAGTTTTTCTTATTTCTCTTGACAAAAATACGAATGTTATCGCTATTTATGTTACAAAAATGCACAAAAAATAGAAATCAAGCCAGGAATAGAGGAAAAACATAGATTGACGATTTCGGACTGCAATTTCAGAATTGCTTGAGTTTTTGTGCATTTTTGTAACATAATTAGCAATAAAACTCATATTTTTGTCAAGAGAAATAAGAAAAACTGGAAAAAAACCGCTGAAAAAGCTAAAAATGCAAATGTTGGAGGGGGCGGAGTCAGCGGGCCCCCTGCTGTGCATTTTGACGTGACGGTGTCAGGGAATCGTTTTTTACTTTGATAGTAGTTCACATGATTTTTTAGGAAAATAATAGCTAGAATATTATTTTCAAATTCCATGTTTTCCGAAAAATATGGATTTTGTGAAATAATTTTAAACGGTTTCGGTGTCTATCTCTTCTTTGTTTTTTAAACCATTTACTCTACAAAATATGGAATTCGTAGTTCTAGGTTTTTTCATTTACTGTTTCGTAGAAAATGTCTAAAACAATGTCAACGTTGAAACTTCAGTGCGTCTGGTCTTCTCATTGGATTACCAGAAAAAAAAATTTTGAAAGCACTGAAGTCCAGACGGAAATTTTTTTTTTTTCAGCAAACTTTGAAAAGTGTTGAAATTTAGGCAATTACACTCAAGATATGACAAAAGCTACGGACATATCCAACAATTTCATTTGATTCTTGCTAGCTATGGACGATGATTATTGTATTATTCTATTTTTTAAGTTTTCGGTGTCCGGACTACACGGTATGCGCCAGTGTGGGGTGTGTAAACGCGCTATGTTGAGAAAACATGTTTTGAAATCCTAAAATAATTATTTTGAGGGAAAGTGTAATTTTTTTCATATTTTTTGCTAACTCTAGGTGGATTCACTTACAAAAAATGTGGATTCCCATCAAAAAAATTTGAAACTTGTTATATTTTTTATTCAGTTTCAAAAAAAGGTTATTAGAAAGCTGGGTTTCGAAGTTTTGATGCGTCAGAGGAATTCATCAAAATAATGTTTTTTTTTCCTTATAAACTTCAAGATTAGTAGTGAACGACTGGAAAATCGAACTCTATGAAAAGATATTAGAATTAATCCGCTATCAAGTCAAAATTATTTCGGTTTCAGTAATTTTTGAAATAAAAACCAACCAAATCTGAATCAATCCGTCAACGGGGTCTTGGAACTATGTGAATGAAACCGCTGTCAGACTTGTCACTACTTCTGAACATAAACTACTATATTTTTCTGAGAACACCACTTCTATAGTAGAATCCTCTCAGTAATGGGCTGAAAAATGTGCATGAAACTTCACAGAATGGAAACAAATATGAATAAGACACGAAGATTTGAAAAGTTGGTGAAACACAAAAAAAATCACTTAGAGCTCGGTTTTGAGTCAAAATAAAATACCAAAAAAAATCCGCGAGAGCAAAAAAACTCAAAAAAAATGTAGTTTAGTCATCCAATTTCTTAAAAATTTATCCAAAAATAGAGGTCGAAATGAGCGTTGCCTAGAAATCCCACTATGCAATTGATCAGAAATTAGTTGGCCTAGGATTATTGGCGAAACTTCTAGGCCATGTTGTTCTTTCGGAAGCTTTAAAGAGAAAATAGATCACAAAAGCAGAGCATTCACGATTTCGTATTGATTTTTATAGGAAACTTGTAAAATGGAAAAAAAAGTTCCCTTATGTTAGCCACCAAAATTTCAAATGTGGATGAAACACAAAAAAAAACAACCAAAAAGTTACGAAATTTTTTTAGAAACTGATAATTTTGTGTCAAAAATGCCAGAATTTTTATACAAAAAGCATGAAAATAGCTCGCCAAAAGTCTAAAATTCAAAAAATATGTAGTTTTCACTTCGAATACCTCAAAAATCGATAAAAAACAAAAGTCGAAATGATCGTGGCATAGAAATTACACTAGTTAACCTATAGGAAGCTAGTTTGCCTAGGAATCATTAGCAAAACTTCCAGGCCATGTCACAAAATTTTCTCACCGACTTTACGTAATTTACTGTAAAAAAAGGCGTAAAAATGAAAAAGTAACATACAAATAAATGTGATTTAGACATCAAAATGTTAAATGTGTGAGAAACACAAAAAAAAATAACCGCGAATATTTTAAATTTTTCTAAAACTGCCAATTTTTCTGCCAAAATGCCAGAAATTCATACAAAAAAATAATGAAAAAGCTCGGCGAAAGTCTAAAATTCACAAAAAATGTAGTTTAGTCATTCAATTTCTCACTTTTCTATCTAAAAATAACCTCCTCCGGAAGGAAATCCGTGAGAAAACATATGATAAAATATCACAAGGACATATATTATAATCTCATTTAGTGATACTCGAAAACATAGAAAAGAGGATGAAAAATATAAAAAATCACGTGTACTTTTTTTCTCTATGACAACCAACAAGAAAGCATTGAAAAGGTCTCTTTTGGTCTCTTTTGAAAAAGAGAAAAAGAAGAAAAGAGGGATCAGTGAAGGGGATGAAACACGAGTGAAAATGATAGAGGGGATAGATACCAATATTCAGAAAAGGGGACAGCTAAGAGGATGACAAATGGAATTAAAGGGATTTAGAAAAAGGAGCTTTTTCAAGAGATCAGAGGGACTTTGTGGAGGACTTGAAGGGGTATTTGTTTGCATCAAACATCTGAACGGAGGAAGAGAGAGGGAAATAGTGTGGGGGGAATGAGAGACGCAGAGAAAAGTTTTATGTCAGGGACTCTTTGTTTTGCGCACTATCTCATTAACTCATAAGAAGTGCAATCAGAGAAGACAGAGCTGAACAAATCAAAAGCTATAAATTTTAAACTTCCTATTTTTTTGACTGAAACAGTTTTTTTTTCATTTTTATCAAACATCTGAACGGAGGAAGAAAAAGGGAAAAAGTGTGGACCAAGGAGAGACGCAGAGAAAAACTGATGTCTGCGTCTTTCCTTTGCACACACTCTATCATTTACATGTTTTTCGCTTCTAGAAAAAAAAGCTACAAGATATCATGTTTTCTAAAAACAAAATTTTCTTATTTCTCCACTGAAACAGTTATTTATAGTTTTTATGAATATCGCACTCATACACAGCAAATGATATGGGGGTACCCGAGTTATCAATGTTGAAAAGAGTGTGGAAAAAAGAGACGAACGAGCAAAGTTCTAATCATTTGCAGGTTAAACTTTCTTTTGAAACAGAAACAGATTTTTCCACTTTTAACTTTAAAAAAGGCAACATCAATCAAATATCTACATTTTATAGATTCTCAAGAAGAGAAATAGTGTGGTGAACGGAAGAGACACATACATATGGTTTTCTCTATTTCTCTCTGTTTCACACACTATTTTACTGTAATACTGACTTTGCTGCTTACTTTTTCACACTTTTTGTTGTCTACGTTAAAGAATTGATCATTTCCAGAAATCTGAAGCAGAAAATTGAGTGGATTTGAATGAAAAGTAGCTTTTTCAGAGGATCAGTGGAACTTTGTGAAGGACTTGAAGGGTTTGATTTGCATCAAGTATCTGAACGGAGGAAGAAATAGGAAAATAGTGTAAGGGGATGAGAGACGCAGATAAAAATGTGTGGTCTGGGTTCTATTGGTTTCGCGTACTATTTCTTTCTCTTATTAATGATTTCAAATGAACTGACACCTCGTGACGTCACACTGCCCGGGACCCAAGTTGGAAAACTTTCATGGTAGTTTTATTTTGATTTTTTTCAGACAGGTTCCGCACGCAAAAAATATTTTTTTTGCTCAAAAATTTTATTTTGGGTAGAAGAATTGAATGTGCAGGCGAAAACTGTCTGAAAAAAATCCCGAAAAAAAAAAAATAAATAGCTACCATGAAAGTTTTCCAACTTGGGTCCCCATGAGAGTGACGTCACGAGGTGTCAGTTCATTTGAAACCAATAATAATGGAAGTTCTCAGAAAATATTGAGGAACACACGAATAATCAAACTTTCTAAAATTGAAAATGTCTTATTTTCTGACTGAAACGGTAATTTTATTTAGTGATAGAAATATAGAGAGTGTGTGAAAAGTGTTTTCTTTTTTGTCTTACATTTAGTTTTTTCACATGTTTAACAGGAAGATAAATTATCGTATTCCCAAATTATAACGAATTAAAAAAAATTTCTGAAACTGGTAAATATTTTCGAATTCAACTAAATACACAGAGGACAGCATCTTTGGTATATCTTTATTCTTTAGATTTTAAAGAGCAGAAGCATGTCTGCGTCTCTCTGTTCTACACACTATCCTATTGTGTGTTTTCAGAAACCTAACGTTTGCAAAATCTTTTGGTCTGAAATTTGATTTCCAACAGAATTATAATTAGAAAATCTGACACGATTTCGAGGAAACTTGAAACGGAAAATTTTATAGGTTTTGATAAGAATTTAAGATTATCAGGAAGACTTTGTGAAGGCATCTGAACAGAGGAAAAGAGGGAAATAGTACGGCAAAATGAGAGACGCAGCGAAAATATGATGTCTGCGTCTCTTTATTTTGCACACACTCTTTTTCTCTCAATGAAAGTGTCCAGAAAAGATGAAGAAACACAAGAATCATCAAACTTTCTAAAATTAGAAACTTCTTATTTTTAGGTTGAAATAGTTTTTTTTTTCAATAATGTCGTTAGTAAAATCACATTTTAGGAAATAGTGCAGACAAATGAGAGACGTAGAGAACAGTTGCTTTCTGCGTCTCTTTGTTTTACACACTCTTTCTCTCTTCTGAGAAACCGATATGTGGAAAACACCAACTTTTTGGAAATCTTTTAATTTTTTTTGAAACATTAATTTGAGGAATGATAGAGTACGGAATAGAAAAAGACCTATCTTTTGTCTGCGTCTCTTGGATCTAAACGCACTCTTATTTTTAATTTAGAAGAAATTGCAAAGTGTACAATCTGTGAAGTACCAAATTTTAGAAATATGAACTTTGAAAAAAATTATTGAAACAGTTCTTTTTTTTTCTATTCTGAACGTAAAGTCCGCGCCAAGTTCGCTCCACGGATAACTTTTAGATATGGCCGAGAAATGAAAGTGGAAGAGTCGGAATTGCAACCAAAGTCCGAGGCGCCGACTCTTCCAGCGACCCCGGGCCGAGGCACCGACTCTTCCACATTCATCTCTCGGTCATATCTAAAAGTTATCCTTGGAGCGAACTTGGCGCGGAGTTTACGTTCACAATAATAAGCCACAAAAAAGGGTGAAAATAAGAAGAAAATACTGAGTTCATGCAAGTGAGAGACGCAGAGAAGTCATGTTGTCTGCGTCTCTGCATTTAAAACGCTCTATTAAAAGCAGAAGCTGAGGATGCAAATTAGGTTTTCAAAAGTCAAAAAAAGTTTTTCAATTTTTCTGAAACATTAATTTTTGAGCAGAAACCCGCCGAAAAGTTCCAAAAAACCATATAAAAATGAGAGAGTGCAGGCAAATGAGAGACGCAGACACAAGTTTTTGTCTGCGTCTCTTTCTTTTACTCACTCTTTCACTCTCTTTCTCGCGATGCTTTCACAGAAGAAATACAAAATTATATCAGGCTTTCAAAAACCGAGAAGCGTTTTGAATTTATTCTGAAACATTGTTTTTTTTTGAAGGGATCACTAGGAGTGGAATATCCATAAACACAAGGTCCTACAAATAAAAATTTGACGAGATAGCGTGTGTAAGTTAGAGACGGAAAGAAAGTGTGGGTTTCTTTTTTTTTTTTTTTTGGTGCTACCCCTAATCAAAACTGGACCAATTAGAACTGTACCTTATCAGAACTGCCCGAATCAGAACTGACACTATTTTGCTGCAATAGCCTGCACGATGTGAGAAATGCCCAAATTCGAGCATTTGAAAAGTTCTTATTCGGGACAGTTATGATTAGGGATAGCACCTTCTTAATTCATACTCTATCCGTTTCATACGAGATATCCTCAAATTAATGTTTAAAAAAGAATGATTTCCTTGTACTCTGATTGAAACCGGAGTTATTTTCTTCACTAGGAAACTTAAATTTGCTCTTTTTTTTACGAAAGTTTGAAATTTTTGTTAACGAATTGATATGTGAAATATCCAAAAAAAGTTATAAATGGTTCGGAAGTGTAAACTGAGATAAAAATAAAAAGGTGATTTTCGCGAGATCAGAAGGAATTTGGAGAATAAAAGATTACACCAGACATCGTCATCAGGGCAAGAAGGAGAAGAATAGGAATAAGAGAAAAAAAGATATGAAAATTCCACGAATCTATAATCAAAATTATTCAAAACAAGCGTGGCTGCCAGAGTGGAGCGGAAACGGGTTTTTGAAAAGGCGGAAGGCGGAGGCGGAAATCGGAAAACCGTAAAATGGCGGAAAGTTGGAGGTAAGTAACTTTTTTTGGTAAAAATTGTGAAAATTGGTGGAAAATCTGCGGAATTTCGAACATCAATCCAAACATCTACATCAAGCAAGAAGAAAAAAAGGATAAGAGGAAAGAAGAGAAAAGTTGTGAATATTTCCTGTGGTTCAATTCCTGTTCAAAATAATTATTCCTTCAAGAAATTTTGAACCAGTGTTTCCTGCACAGCACTTTGAAAAACATAATGGTATGCCATTATAATAGAGTTTTGACGGTTATTTGAGAAATAAAGAAACTATCAACAAAAAGGTGGAAAAACACGATTTGTTTCACAGTTTCATCATAGTTTCAAGTGGCTGGAACAAGTTTCAAAAGTAATCATTTCAAATACTGTTATAACATTTCCAGCTCAATCTTCAGTGATAAATAGTTCGGTTTTCTTGTTAAGAATTTCTTTTGAAACTGATAAACGTCTTTGCTGATTTTATCACAATTTGTTAATATAAGCTGAATAAATTCGGAAAACCAAAATTTTTTCGAAAAATTGAGAATTCAAAAGTATTGGAAACTGTTTTTTTTCGTTTAACCTTACTCAAAACACAGTTCTTTAAAACTCATTTCAAAACCTCTATTAGAGTGGCATGACGCACTACTTTTCAGATTAATTGTGTAAATGACAGGTGCCCTTTTATTAAGGGCGCCGCTCTGATAGAGGCTATACAGTACTTCGGTTTCATAGTTTCTCCAAAAGAATGAGACTCTCGCATTACGTTAATTTTACTATTTTATTTGAACATAACTTTTATATTTAAACGGTTTTAAAACTACAGTAATCGTACAGTAATAGAGTTCGCCACAGTCAAAATCATCACAAAAAGAGAGAAAAAGATGCTCTTCGAAAACAAAGAAAGAACAAGGGAATTAAAATTGAATGTGCATCCGGAACGAATCGTTTTCGCTTCTTCTGGAAATGGGCTCTGGTCTTAGCCTAGGCTCTGGTCTGGCTTAGGAATTTGAAAAAAAAAAACGCGAACTTGTCGGATCCTAGGCCATCAATCTGTATTGCGTGCTTCTTTCAAACTCCTTTTTCACCCGTTTAGAGTGATTTTTGAGTGAGGTCGTAGTGAAAGAAAATAATCAGAATGAAAAACTACATCAGAATTTGAAATTTCAAAACGCCGAGTTCAGTCCTCCTTTAATCTCATCGGCTTAAATTCAGGTATGAATTCTTAAAATAAAACACAGAATGAAACAAAAATTTTGATTGCTTTTTGCATTGAACAGAGCAGTGTAAACAATGTAACAAGGCAAAAGCAATACTAAAATCGTCAAAATTATTATTGTTTCAAAAATTTTTTGAAACCGAGTATATCTCGTTCAGTTTCAGTGCTAGTGCAAACGCTTTTTAACGAATTATAACTGAATTTACCTATATTTCATTGGCAGGCCGTTCAATTAGGGGTGCCACTATGATAGGGGTTTTAGGAATCGGATAAACATTTCGTTTTCATAGATTTTTCAAAACAACAAAACTCAAGAAGCATTTCAATTCCAGAAGTATAACCTTGGCTTAATCTTATACTCTAAAAACTACAGTAATCCTACAGTAATAGAGTTTGCCATAGTCAAAATCATCCCAAAAAGAGGAAAAAAGATGATACTATTCGACAAAAAAATCAAAATTTTTCAAAATAATTATTGTTTCAAAAAATTTTGAAACGGTATTTCTTTCATTCAACTGCACTTTTATGTTTCCATTTTTTACACCAGGCTTATCATTCAATGACAAATAATACTGATTCCGAGGCTTTAGAAATTTGATAAAATTTCCGGTTTCTTGGTTTCATCAGAAGCATTATCTGAATATATTGTTGATTTCCCGCATTTATTGTACATCTTACAGTAGCGAGCAAAACTGAGGGTCCCTTCCGTATTTTGCTAACAATTAGGTCAAAAATAGTCTGATTGGTCTAAAAATTTTTCTGGGGACTCCTGAGATAACTAGGAACACGATCCTAATTTTTTTTCCGGAAAAATATTTTTTGACCTGAAAAGTTTTTGTGACGACTGCTAAGATTTCAGGTAACAATTTTGAAACTTTTTTTTGGTCAACTGGAGGTATTCTTTTTTCTGTTTCAAAATGTTGCCCCAAGTCCAAGTGAAACATTCCGTGAAAATATCGGGTATGCCGCCACCGTCGGTGACCTTATTTCAGTCAACGTCCGAGTAGGGGCCTTTGAATCAGGCAGGATATCTCGGCTGAAAGTGCTCCAAATGAACTAAAAATTTGAGAAGGGGTCACTTTTGAGATCCTTAACAAAGTTCTATGGATAGATTTTGTTTTCAGAAAAATTAATTTTTCGACTTCTGTACTAATTTTGGATGATTTTGAAAATCAACTAAAAAGTCAAAAAATTAATTTTTCTGAAAACAAAATCTATCCATAGAACTTTGTTCAGGATCTCAAAAGTGACCCCTTCTCAAATTTTTAGTTCATTTGGAGCACTTTCAGCCGAGATATCCTGCCTGATTCAAAGGCCCTCGCTACTGTACGCTATAGAAAATACAGTAATCCTACAGTAACCCAAAACAATCTTTTACAAGAGGAATCATTTCGAGAATAAGAAAAAGATGTTGCTCTTCAACAAAACAAAAAAAAAGAACAAGAGAATAAAAAGAAAGGGGAATTGGAATTGAATGTGCATCCGGAATGAATCGTTTTTCCTTCTTCTGGAAATGGGCTCTGGTCCACTATGACTTCCGGTTGAAACGAACCAAAATCCTCTTCTTCTTCTTCTTTTTTTTCTCTGTGTCATCAGTCAGATAATAGAAAATGCTGAATGGGGTAGAACCGATATCCATAGAAATTTATTTTCTAGGAAAAAAACCTGTATTAGAATGGCATGTCGAAGTAAAAAGTATCATTACCTTTATTACAGCGTCATGCCGCTGTAAATAAAGATTTTGCAGTGATTTTTCATACAATCATAAATGAATGAATAGTTGTTGAACAAAAAACACTGCTTCAAAAATTTTTTAAACAAGAATTTAGTTTCATCGTTTTCGATGGTCCCTTTTTCAGAAAAACTAATAGTTTTTTTTGTTGCATACATACTCTTGCCAAAGGCTATTCCTACAGTTCGGGGATGGGATGCCGTAATATTACAGGTGCCGCTCTATTAGAGGTACTACTCTGAACCTTTTTTCCTGTTTCATAAAACTGACAACAGAAAAACCTAAACTAGACAAAATCGATCGTCAATCTATTCAATTTTCAAAGAGAGAATTGTATTAAAAGGGCATGTCAAATAAGATGTATCATCCAAACCCTTACTGGAAAACCTTTATCACAAAATCAACCACTTATTGAACGGCACGCTGTTGTGATAGAGGTTCTACGATGAGTTCCGTTCAAAACACAAGTTCCGAAGACAAAAGGCTGTTTTATAAATCAAGTTGAACAAAAAATATACTGTTTTCAAAATTTTTGAAATGAAGATACATTTTGAGCAAATTCAATGATGCGTTTCAGTATAAAAGATGTATTTTTCCATTCTTCTTTGATTTTTTTTTCTTAATGAGTTTACTCAAAAATCACTCTAAACGATACAAAACAGCATTTAAAAGCATGGCCAAGTACTGATTGATGACCTAGAATTCACCGTATACCTCTAACACAACGGCACCCCTTCTTGAACGGAATGCCGGTGTAATAGAGGTTTTACGGTGAATTTAGTCGGAAAATTCATCGTAAAACCTCTATTATAATTTTATTGAACAGCACGCCGCTGTAATTAAGATTTTGCGGTGATTTTCCTTTTTAATTCAAAAAAAAATCAATACAGTTGTAGTTGTTGAACAAATAAAAATAGTATTTCTAAAACTTTTGAAACAAGAATTTATTTTGAGCTATTTTGATCGCTTGTTCATTCCAGTTTGGAAAACTGATATAGAAACTGAAAAATGGCCTGTAAATCTTTTACTTGTCGGATTCTAGGCCATCAATCTGTACTTCAACGGTTTAGAGTGATTTTAAAGTGAATTCATAACGAAAAATAGAGTTTTATCTGTTTCATTAATCTGATAATAGAATGAACAGAACAGGATTTAACCATTGAGCTTATTCTTTTTTTGAACACATGCTCCTCGTTCCTCGTAAAGTTTAACTCTGTGTAGGAGTGATGTATTATCCAAGGTGCCGCTTTATTAGAGGTACTGTTCAAAATCTTTTTTGTCCTTGTTTCATCAATCTGGTAATAGAACAAACTGAACGGGGTTGAATCAATCGGCACATCAAAAGAAGGATTAACCGAAAAGAAAAGTATCATCTGCATCCCGAAAAAGTCCTAGTGGAACTTCTATTACAAGGGCACTCCTTATTCAAAATGAAAAAGAGCTATTGATAAAGATGACAAAAAATACTGTTTCAATAATTTTTGAAACAAGAATTCATTTTGAGCTATTTTGATCGCTTGTTCATTCCAGTTTGGAAAACTGATATAGGAAATGAAAAAATCGCCTGTAAATTGTGCACTTTTCGGATTCTAGACCATCAATCTGTACTCGGCAATGATTTCAAATGCCGTTTTGTATTATTTAGAGTCATTTATAGTCAATTCATAAATTAAAATTGAGCTTTGTCTGTTTCATCAATCTGATAATAGAAGAAACTAAACGGAATAAAATCGATCTGCCAACGGGTTTATATGAAAAACCTGTATTAGAAGAGCATGTCAAAACGAGAAGTGTCATCCGAACCCGAACCCGAACCTCTATTGCAACGACCCTTTTTATTGAACGTCATGCCCCTGTAATAAAGATTTTGCGGTGATTTTCTCTTCAATTTAAAAATGAATCAATAGTTGTCGAACAATAAAAATACAGTTTCAAAATTTTTGAAACAAGTATATATTTTGAGCAGTTTTGATCGCCTCTTCATTCCAGTTTGGAAAACAGATATAGAAATTGAAAAATGGCCTGTAAATAGTGCACTTGTCGGTTTCTAGGCCATCAATCTGTACTACTCGGTCATGCTTTCAAAAACCGTTTTGTACCGTTTAGAGTAATTTTTGAGTGAGTTCATATAGAAGAATGGAGATTTCTGTTTCACCAATCTGGA
Organism: Caenorhabditis doughertyi; assembly: GCA_963572265.1. NCBI lineage: Eukaryota > Metazoa > Nematoda > Chromadorea > Rhabditida > Rhabditidae > Caenorhabditis > Caenorhabditis doughertyi. The sequence continues at coordinate 7,118,590 of OY751553.1, read as the reverse complement.
AAAAGAAAAACCGAAAAGGATTTAATCAATTATTGCAAGAAATGGGTTGTTTCTATAATTACTGTCTTAAAAGGGCATATCTAAACGAAATGTATCATCCAAACCCCGAGAAATTCATAATGAAACTTCTATTACAAGGGCACTCCTTATTGAATGGCATGCCGCTGTGATGGAGATTTCGAGGTAAAAACAGTTTCATTTTATGTTTGATTGAATAAGTTTCATCGAAATTGAACGGAAACGAATAATGTTTCCAATCTTTTTGAGATAAAAATTTAATTTGAGAAACTTCGGTTTTCATTCTTTGTAGTCCCTAAATACTGATCACTTTCTTGCACACATACTCTTGTCAAAGGCTATTCGTATGATCCGATTGTGGGACGATGTGCCATAATATTACAGGTGCCGTTCTATTAAAGGTACTCTTTTGAGACCCAAGTTTTTTCTGTCTGTTTCATTAGTCTGACAATAGAAAAACCTAAACGGGATTAAACTTATTGACATATGGCTGGCTACGGAAAATACTGTATTTGAAAGAGCATGTCGAAGTAAGAAGTATCATCCCAAAGCTTAAGAAAACTAGAATTATAACAACGGCATGCCGCTGTAATAGAGGTTTCTTTCTGATTTCAGTTACAGTTTAAGAAACAATTATAATTTCGAAATAATAAAATTGAACAAAAACAATTATGTTTCAAAACTTTTTTGAAACAAAAATTTATTTTTAAAAAATTCGTTAGAACTTTTGATCATGTTTTTACCAATTCTTCAGTCAAAAGCTTGTAGGGTTCCATTTTGATCACGATGCCACTTTATTACAGGTGTTGTTTTATTAGAGGTTTTCATATGCAATGTTTCTTTTAGTTTTAATTCGTTCGTTGAAGAAAAACTGAAGTGCAAAAAACTGAGCAATTTTAAAACTCAACCTGAAACATAAATTTTATACCTGAAAATCGAAATTTTTTCAAAAAACATGACCAAAACAAGAGCCTCAAAAGTTTAAAATTAGTAGAAAAGAGACCAAAAAGGTCCCAAAACTAGTATGAGACTGTGGATTCGTAAAGAAACCAAACAAAGCAATTTGCTCGGCTAGAGCATCTTTTCTGAAAAATTAGATAACCGGAGAGAGAGAGAGAGAGAGAGAGAGAGAGAGAGAGAGAGAGAGAGAGAGAGAGAGAGAGAGAGAGAGAGAGAGAGAGAGTACAGGCACAATAGTAGACGCAGACACAAAGAGATAAGATAGAGACCATCATAGAGAGAAAAAAAATGAATACTTTATCTTATCAATTATCAAAACTGCTATCAGAGAATGATTAGATTGGAGAAATGTGTGCATCTGTATAGGGAGGCCAATATTCTCTACGAGCACACTCTTTTCTTTGGTTTATTTTCCTTTTTTTCTTGAAACAGTAGTAAACCTTTTTTGAATTTTATGCTAAAGATTTTTATTTTTCGTTTTTTCTAGTCGAAATGCGACAAAAACTGCTCAATTCTGCAAAAATACACCATTAAAATCAATGCCCGTGGTCTTGAGAAGGCCTAGGAATCCACCATGAATTAGAAATCCGCAGCGCGGGAATTCAAATTTTTCTAATTTTTCTTCATTATTTGGACTCCAATCGGATTAAAGCTACAACGACTCCAGTGTTCACGAAGCCTCGATTAGCAATAAGAATTAGAAAAAATAGAAATTTTTGAATTCCCACTCTCCGGATTTCTAGGCCATCGTGGATTCCTAGGCCATATAGAGAGCCCAGACACTGATTTTAACCGCATTTTTTTGCAGAATTGAGCTATTTTTTTCGTGTTTCGACTAGAAAACATATATAATTTTTTGGTTTTTTTTTTGGGATTTTCTCGAAATTTTCTCTGCTTTCACCTATGAAGTTCGCTACAAAAAAACTATCCTACAGTGTTCCGACTATATCAAAATGGCTCCCAGAAAATCCATTTCTTGTGCTCAAGAAGTGAAAAATTCTGCGACGAGAAGAGGACGAGGCCAAGGACAACGAAAGCAGAGACAAGAAGACGATGAAAGCCACAAAAATGACTCTGATACAATAGAAATGAAAGTAATCCATCAGTATTTTATTGCATTTTGTTTCATCTTTATTTCCCTTCATTCAGGCCACAAAAGGCGCGAAGCGGGGATGGAAAAATGGAGCAAGGACCGCAACGTTTCAAGATTTGTATACTAAATTTATCAAGGTGGGGAGTTGTTTCTCTTTTTGTTGTTTTCTATCCTAAAACAGGTATTAGAAGTCTTGTCCCATGAGACTCGTGTCTCGGCGAGACCGAGAATCTCGGCGAGTCTCACGAGAATCCGAGAGAGACTAGTTTTGTCTCGACTCAGCTTGTCTCGATTTTGTCTAGGTCTCGTCTCGTTTGAGACAATCCGGAACGAGACAAACTCGAGATACGCCGAGAGACAAGAAGAATCGAGACACTGACCGAGACGAGACAAAATCGAGAAATTTCGAGACTCGAGACTCTTTTTCTTTTCAGAACAAGGAGCTAATGGCAGCTCGAAACAAGGATGAAATGCTTGAAATAATTGGAAATATGAAGATACCAAGTGGTAGAGGAAACAACAAACGACCATATTACTATATTGTCAATGGAAATCAATTGAAATGTTGTATTACGAATTGTAAAAAGCCATTCGTTCAAATTCAATCATGGCAAGAAATGCGCAGATGGTTTGGAGATCATGCTCAAATGCATAATAAGCAAAGAAAATGTTCATGCCACCAGCTCATTTTCGTGAAATTCAAGTAAGATCAGAATCATTTGAGACAGAAACTGGAACAGATTACTGTAGGACTACGGTAGTTATACTGTTTCAACTATTTGTTACCGAACTGTCATTTTTGAGTAAATTTTCCAAGGTGTTCCCCGCTTTCATTTCACAGATATCCGGATAGTCGAAAGTAGAATTCCCGGTACTGTTCTAAAATCACGGTCTCATCCGAATAACCACGGTCCCAGAAAAAAAATCACGGTCCCAAAAATAAAATGACGGTCCCAATTTTAAAATGACGGTCTCAAAAATAAAATCACGGTCCGAAAAAATACTTTCCACTAGAAGTCTCAGTGATTTTAAATCCGGGACCGTGATTTTAAAATTGGGACCGTGATTTTTTTCTGGGACGGTGATTTTTCTCTGGGACCGTGATTATTCGGATGGGACTGTGATTTTAGAACAGTACCAAATTCCCTAGACGGAAGTCGGAAGTGAAAAAATGTTTTTTGGCCTAATTTAGCTCAATTTCTTCAACTTCCGACTTCCGTCTGAAATTCGGTCTCCAAACGGAAGTCGGAAGTCAGAAGACGGAAGTGAAAAAACACCCGGAAGTCGGAATTCCGTGCAACTCTGGTAACTACCGTACCCTTAGAGTAATCCAAAAAAAAGTTAATCAGAGAAAGACGCAGGGACAAAAAATTCAAAGTTTTTTTTTCGTTTTTTCAGTGGCCAACAAAAACTGTGTGTATTTGGATATGCACAATTCGACCGCCTACTTCTTCCTTCTGATGAAAAAGATATTATTGATGACGTAGATGAAATCAATGAATTAGTTCAGAATTATATGTGTTCAGATGTAAGTTCTCACAGCAGTTTCCAGCGACGGTAGGAAAGCGCGCCCTAATGCTAAAAAAAAATTAAATACTCAATCATCAACCATTTTCGTAAAAATTCGGTTTGAAAAATTCAACTGAATTTGAGGTACGCAGCGAAACTACTAATTTAGCATTAGGGCGCACTTTCCTAACCCATTCTCGACAGTGCTGTGTCGTTTTTCTCAAAAAATCAAATGAATTGGACAATTATTGCAGAAAGTTTACATACCAAACAGAGAATTACTGCCTGCATTCAGTTCTTTTGTATCACGGAAACAAGTGAGAATGGTGAAAAGAAAAAATGAGAGATGTCCCACTATTTCAATGAGTCGACTCGCTTTTGATGCTGTACGTTTTCTCTTTTTTTTCTTTTTTTTTTCCAATTTTTTCATTTCTAAATTTTGCTTGAAAATCGTTCAAAAAAGCGTACGAAACAGCAATATCCCATTAATGACCGTGGCCTCCTGGCCTAGGAATCCCATCCTGTTCTTCGAGAGGACAACAAGGTCTAGAGATTCACGTGGAATTCCTAGGCCATGTTGAACTACGCGGTGGGCTTCCTAGGCCGGGAGGCCACGGTCATTAATGGGATATCGGTATTTCGTAAGCTTTTTTTTACTTTTCATCGAAAATCGCAAAAATCAAAAAAAAAAAGTGCGCGCCGCACTTGCATATTCCGGCGGAGGTCGTTGGCTCGGTGCCAACTTTGAATTCCAGATTTATTTTTTTAAAGAAACAAAAAATAATCAACACAAATGTTTACAGGTAGCTCGTCACAATGCTCAGAAAAAAGACCAAGTTGCTCTTATATCTCCCCACATGATCGCTCATACATTTGATGATGAAAAGGGTAAAACACGTTTGCCACGTGGCAAATGGCCAGGCTTGAGCCACGTCTTGCCACGATACTTGGCATTCGGAGGCAGTGGAGACAGAAATCAACGTCCACGTCGATTGCTGATGCCAATCTCTCGATACGATCACGCGTTTCTGGTGGTTTTTGAGAAGAAATCAGAGGATGAAGTTCTCGTGAAAATTATCGATTCGGATGTTGATCCGGAGAATGTGGAAGATGATTTTTATTTGAAAAATGAAGAAATTGAAGCTGTCGCATGGGAATATTATGGGCCTGAAATCACTATTTCAGTTGAGAGAATCCCTGTATTTCAACAGGATGATGGACACAATGCATTCAATTGTGTCATCCATGCACTGATGAATTTGGAGAATTATTTGGATTCTTCTCCCAACAAAATGAAGCTGACAGGCATGTCTTTTGAGGATGTACACAAGGCACGGTGCAAGTACGGAGTACGAATGGAGCAATTATATAAAGCTGATAAAGCCGCGAAACGGAAAACGGCGATAGAGGAGCAGAAAGAGGATGGATAGTAGTAGTGATAATTAGTTTTTTAATGTGATTGTGAAATTCAAGAAGAAAGCTGTACTCGAACTTGTTATATTTTTGAAATCGAAATAAAATTGTTATAGAAAACATCGCGCTATTCACATTTGGTGACCTAGAAACCTCGGATGGCCGAATTACCTTTTCTTAAACAAAAACATATTTTTAGTACTTTCTAATGTTTTCCAGACGCATTCTTTTGCCAGAGTCTCCTCGTAGAACTTTATTTTGTGCAGGGGTGCCATAATATTACATGTGCAGTTCGGTGTTTTTAAATTGGGACAGAAATAACTTTTGAGGATAACGATGCCATCGCGTCGGATTTTAGGTCATCAATCTGGTACTCGGCCATGCTTTCAAACGCCGTTGTGTTCGGTTTGGAGTGATTTTTGATAGAACTGATAAAGAAAAATGAAATCAGAATTAAAAAGTACGTCGGAATCTTTTCGAAAAAAACCAGAGCTCAAAAAACCGGAAACCTCTGATGGCCGAACTCACAATGTTTCGTTTTTGCATTTGCTCTTTAACATTTTTTTTTTCAAAATTTTTTATCTGTTTCATCAATCTGATAATATAAACAACCAAACGGGTTAAAATTGATCGTCAAACTATTCAATTTTCAGAGAAAGAGTATTGTATTAAAAGGGCATGTCGAAATAAGATGTATCATCCATACCTCATCGTTCTCTTATTGAACGGCACGCCGTTGTGATAGAGGTTCTACGATAAGTTCCGTTCAGAACACAAGTTCCAAACACAAAAGGCTGTGGTATAAATCAAGTTGAACAAAAAATATACTGTTTTGAAAATTTTTGAAATAAAGATGCATTTTGAGCAAATTCAATCATGCGTTTCAGTATAAAAGATGTATTTTTCCATTCTTCTTCGATTTTTTTCATAATGAGCTTACTCGAAAATCACTCTAAACGATACAAAACAGCATTTAAAAGCATGACCAAGTACTGATTGATGACCTAGAATTCACCGTATACCTCTAACACAACGGCACCCTTTATTGAACGTAATGCCGGTGTAATAGAGGTTTTACGGTGAATTTAGTCGGATGATTCAAATAAAAAATAAAATAAAAAATAAAATTCCGTCTGTTTCATCAATCTGATAATAGAAATAACTAAACCGGATCGAATCGATAGGCCAAGGGTTACTCGCAGAAACTACTGTATTAGAAAGGCATCACAAAATAAAAATATCCGTTCACAAAACCTTTATTACAAGGGCACTCTTTAATGAAAAGGCACGCCACTCTAATAGAGGTTTTATTATGAATTCCGTTACCGTTTGAAAATTAGCAAAATTGAACGAAAAAAATTACGGTTTCAATTCTTTTTGAAACAAAAAATTATTTTGAGCAATACCAATCCTTTTGAGACTCAATTAGAAAAACTAACTTCTTGCTTGCACATGCTTTCGTTGTGCCGTGATATCACAGGTGCCGTTCTTTTAGGGGTGATTTTCCTCTTATAGGAGATATCTCTTTTTGAAGAGCTATTTGTTTCAGAATTGAGAAAATATTATAGGAATTTTTTATTAAAATCTGTTTGAAACTGAAAACAAACAACTATTATAAGATCTACAAAAAACAAAGAAACCAGGAAAGAAAAGTGAAATCTTCTACTTCTACAAAAAATAATCTATGAATCGACATTGTGTGCCTCTACCAGTCTTCTATACAATGATCCTTTTTTCGCCATCAATTGTTCATGAGTTCCACATTCCAGAGCCTGTAAATGAAAAGAGATAAGTTTGGTGAGGCTAAGAGACTACAAAGACTACATGAAAATGAATTTGGAGAGCGCTCGTGGTGAGGCTAAGCGATTTATAGTTTTTGTAGTCATTACTTGGACGAGGACGAGGCTACAAAAACTAAAAGAACGGATAGCTATAAACCTTTTTGTAGTCATCAAGAAAGATAAGCTCAGAAGATATAAACTTTGGTGAGGCTTAGACTACAAAGACTACATTAATTCTTAGCCTCACCACAAGTAATAGAATTCGGAATGATCTACAGGTAACCGAAGAGTTCAGAAAATGTAAAGCAAATTCGTAGTTCACCTAGCAAACTAGAGCGAGATATGAAACTGAGACAATTTTTGGTGAGGCTAAGAATACAAAAACTACAAAATCTTCTTAGCCTCACCGAAGGAAGGCCGACCAACTTCTTTTTTGGTGAGGCTAAGCTCTCTTATAGTTTCTGTAGTCGACATGAATGGAGAAAACAGTTCTAAGGTTTGGTGAGGCTAAGTGACTACAAAGACTACAAAATTGGTTAGCCTCACCAAAAAAGACCGGTCCACTTCTTTCTTTGGTGAGGTTAGAGCTAATTTCATCTAATCTTTTACAGTTATCTGCTTCAACTTGGAGGCTATTGCTTTTGGTGAGGCTAAGCGACTACAAAGTCTACAAAGCCTTCTTAGCCTCACCAAATCCCCCCCCCCCCCCCCCCTCTCTCTCTCTCTATCACTCCCAAACCCTCTCACCTTCTTATCCTTAATCACATAAATCAACTGAGCGGATCGAATCGTACTCAACCGATGAGCAATAACCAACACAGTCCGTCCCTTCATTACAGTATTCAGTGCCTCTTGAACCAATTTTTCCGAATGAGAATCCAGCGCAGATGTGGCTTCATCTAGAATCAGAATTGGTGGATTCTTTAGAATCGCCCTCGCGATGGCGATTCTTTGCTTCTGGCCACCAGATAGTTGAGCTCCACGCTCTCCAACGATAGTAGAATATCCATTCGGGAACCGCGAAACGAATTCATCCACATGGGCGGAGCGTGCTGCTTCTCTTACTTCTTCATCCGTGGCATCTGGCCGCCCGTATCTGATATTCTCTTCAACTGACGTCGCAAAGAGAACGGGCTCCTGAGAAATGAGTCCAATCACTTGTCCTCTGAGCCATTCTGTATTCAACTCTCGTAAATCCCTTCCGTCTAGTGTCACTTTTCCGGATTTTGGCTCGTAGAATCTTTCCAGAAGATGGGTTATCGTACTCTTTCCTGGAATAATAGAGCCAATTGAAGTCAAGTTAATGTCGTTTGGAGTTTAGATTAAAAAATTATTTCAATTTTGAAACAGTATTTTTAATGGGGGTTTTCTGGAACAGAGATGGAAATGAGCCTAGTGACTTGTTTAGATTTGCTCATGGAAATGGTTCAGTTTTGAAACAGGATTTTTCGATTGAAATTACCGTAAGACCTGTATTAGAATGGTCCCTCTAATAGAAGATCTCAGCAACCTGTATATTTTCAATTAAAATAGTCTATTTTTGTGATGTTTTAAGCATTATTTTTCGAAAAAAAGATGTTCGAATAAATATAAGAGCACCTTTAAAGGGGGACAGAACCATTCAAAAAAGTGTCGATGTTTTTACATGAATCGACGCAGAATGAATGGGAAAAAAGTTTCCTCTTGAACACATGACTCAAAAATCACTTTTAAAGACGCTACAGGCAAAAAATGGGTCAAAAAAGGCGTTTCGCGGTGCCCTTTTTTCACGGTGGACCCTTTCGCAGTGCACGTTCACGTTTATTTTCGGGTTGCCTTACTTTTCACGTGCACTGCGAAAGGGTCCACCGTGAAAAAAGGGCACCGCGAAACGCCTTTTTTTGACTCATTTTTTGCCTGTAGCGTCTTTAAAAGTGATTTTTGAGTCATGTGTTCAAGAGGAAACTTTTTTCCCATTCATTCTGCATCGATTCATGTAAAAACATCGACACTTTTTTGAATGGTTCTGTCCCCCTTTAAAGGAGGATTGAAGTCAGAAATTTTTTTCATTTTTTCTGAATTATTTTGTGATGCTGAATTCAACTAAACACGTGAAAACTGCCAAAAATATCTCTAAACAGCACAAAACCGTGTCAAAAAACGAAACGTTTGATTCTGATGGCAGAGTTTTCTTTCCCACTGTGTACTTCTCTCGGACAATTGATTTCTTGATGTGTACTTCTCTCGGACAATCGAGTCCCTCAAAAAATCACTTTCTGATTGTTTTTTGATAGGAAATGCTACAATTTTCATGAGTTTCGCTCCAGATAACAGAAAAACGAGAAAAATTATAGATTATTGTACAAAAAACTATCAGAAAGTGATTTTTTGAGAGACTCGATTGTCCGAGAGGAGTACACAGTGGGAAAGAAAACTCTTCCATCACTATCAAACGTTTCGTTTTTTGATGCGGTTTTGTGCCGTTTAGAGGGATTTTTGGCAGTTTTCACGTGTTTAGTTGAATTCAGCATCGCAAAATGATTCAGAAAAAATGAAAAAAATTTCTGACTTCAGTCCTCCTTTAATATAAGAGCCCTCAAAGCCCTAAAAAAGCATAAAATGTATCTCTTTATGGAATTATAGGATTAAATGAAGCAACAGGAATGTTTTTTAAAGATTTGCTTATGTAATTTTTTCAGTTGTGAAACCGTATTTTTATAGTGAGAATTAGTCTGAACTAAACTATATTTTGAGAAAAAGCTTGAAAATTCGCTTTGGCCCCGCCCACTTTTTGCAGATAGAGTGTGTGGGATGAGGAAGCGCAGACATGTAGCATGAAAACGAATCTTTTCATAAAAATATTGCTATGGTTGGGGATTCCAAGAATGCTCTTCTTTATTTGCTCAATGAATTGTTTGAGTTTTGAAACCGTATTTTTTGGGCATAACATGTTCAAACTAAACTACAGTAAATGCATAAGTCTGTAAATTTGCTCTAGCTCCGCCCACTATTTGCAGATATGAAAAAACGCGGACTATGTCATGTTTGGTCGCTGACCCGGATGTGAAAACTATTTCGATAAAAGTGGGCGGAGCTGGAGTAGGGCGCATTCACTTTTTTGGAACTATTAGAGTGCCATTGAGATTACTCGAGTGATTTACTTTAGGAATTCTTTTAGTTTTGAAACTGTTTTTTTCTAGGAAAATCAGTGTAAACTAAACTACCGTAAAACCGTGTTTGAAAAGTTCCTGCAATAGAAGAGCTAATAATGAACATCGGGGATGACCTTTAGTATCTTATAATTTGCTTTTCGGAAAATTGTTCTATTTTTGAAACAGTAAAACTGGTGTGAAAACCATGAAACTATTCCAAAAACCCTAAAAAACAATTGAAAATTATAGTTGAAAATGGTTCCAATCGGTTTGATTTATTGTTTTGAGATTATTATTAAATTTCCTGAAACTGAAAAACTTCAGAAAAGACTGGAATTCTTTTTTTTTTTTGGTAAAAACCGGACTATGGAGATTTCATAATGTTTCGAAATACGGCCCTAGGTATTATTTCGTATTCGAAACTGTGTTTTTTTGTGGAAAATCTTGTTGAATAAAAATACGATTGGCTTTGAGGAGCTATATATCTTCCCAAAAACTATGATTCAGGAAGAAGATGATGGCAGTTTTGAACCGGCTCAAAAAGACGAAACCTAGTTTTTTTTTTCGCATGAATATCTAATAATAATGAACCATTAGGGGACGACTTTTTACTACTCTCTGTGAATATGTTCCGCAATTATGCAGTACACGAAACGGTGAAAAATTCGGGGGAATTTACAAAGAATTCGAGTTTAGAACGAAAAATTTCAAGACAGCATAGGCTCAGAAAATTGAAAAGTCAATTGTTTCTACAGTTGTCAAGTGTGATGAATGAAAAGTCAACCAACTATGAATTTAAATAATAGGTGCTACCCCCAATCAGAACTGCCTCGAATCAGAACTCTGGACGAATCAGATCCGGACGAATCAGAACTAGTCGAATAAGAACTGGGCGAATCAGAACCGCCCGAATCTGAACTGTACCTTATCAGAACTGCCCGGATCAGAACTGACACAACAAAGTTCAAAAAACTTTAAACTTTTTTGAAATGGTAACTCTTGATTTTTTTTCTTCGTCAAAAACTTGTTCAAAACATATTTCTCGTATTCGTAACCGTATTGGTTTCAAAAGTTCCAACAGTCGTTTGGAGAGTCCAGATTCTCTTTTCAAAAAAAACAACGACTTAGGAAAACAGTTACTTCTACAGTTGCCCTCAAGTTCTACGATTGCGAAATCGAGTACAGTATTGTCAAAGATAAACTCAAAAAATTTTAAACTTTTTTTGAAACTGTAGTTTTTGGTCTGATCAAAGAGATTGTCAGCATTAGCCTATGGAACTGGATCTGATAAGAAAAAGAGTGGAGACTTCATAATGTTTCGAAATAATGTTTTCGGAAATGTTTCGTAATTGAAACTGTATTTTTTTGTGGGAAATCATTTTGGATAAAAGTAAGGACTTTAGAAAAGCAAAGAAACCAGGTTCTTCCTGGAGAACTCTTGTTACTAATGAAATGTTATGTCACAATTCAGTGTTCTCGAAAATCAACTTAATAAATTTGACACTTTTTTGAAACCGTGAACGAAGAGATTGTCAGCGTAAGCCTATGGAAATTTTGATAAGAAAAAGAGTCTTAAAGACGGAAGGCGCGGCCGGATGGAAGCGTAAGCCGATAGTCAAAGTTTCTCTCAATCAGCTAATTATAAGAGGAATAGTCTATGCAGTATTTTATAAATCGGTTTTCGGAAATTGTTATATTTTTGAAACATTGAAAAAAAAGTGATGAAATAATGAGCCCCAGAAATAGGGAACCCATAAAACCCTTTGAAAGGTGCTACCCTTAATCAGTACCGGACAACTTAGAACTGGTCGAATAAGAGCTAGGCGAATTAGAACCGCCTGAATCAGAAATGTACCCTATCAAAAGTGCAAGTCGAGTCAGTATTAATTCTATGATTCGGTTTCCGGAGAATGCTATATTTTTGAAACATTGAAAAAAAAAGTATTGATAGAATGCCCAGAAATAGGAAAACTCATAAAACCCTTTTCCCTATCTTAGAATCCAACCTGAAACCCACAAAATATTTCAGAAACCCTCAAAACAATAGAAAAGTTGAAACTGAAAAGGGTACGATTGTCCCAACTTTGTTTTAGCGTTTTGAGATTATTACTTATTTTTTTGAAACTGAAAAATGTCTAGAAAAAAGCTGGATTTTCTCTTTTTTGAAGATTTGGTAAAAACCAGTATACGGTGACTGTCGTTTCGAAATATCGTTTTAGGAGATATTTCGTATTTAAAGCTGTACTTTTTTTGTGAAAATCATTTCGGATAAATGTTTATCTTTCCTAAAATAATGTTGAATCTAGTATTCTCGAAAACTAACTCAAAAAATGTTACACTTTTTTGAAACCTTGAGTTTTTGGACAGAACGAAGAGATCGTTAACATCAGCCTATAGGACTGAATCTGATACGAAAATGAGCCTCAAAGACGGTAGGCGCGACCGAATGAATTCCCCGCCGAATGAAAGCCTAATAGTCCTATAGTCGAATGTTTCCTCAAATGTTCCGAAATGTTGTTTTATGAAATATTTCGTATTCGAAACCGTATTTTTTTGTGCAAAGTTTTTTCGGATAAAAATCAGAATAGCTTTGAAGAACTATTTCTATTCTCCAAAAAAATAATGGAGGATCAAGAATTCTCGAAAATTAACTCAAAAAATTTTACTATTCTCTGAAACAGTAGTTATTGGTCTGAATGAAGAAGAGAGCTAGCTTGAAACTGGTTCTTATAAGAAAAAGAGTCTCAACGATGATAAGCATTAGAAAACTATAGTAAAACAGTCCGAAAAACTACTGCTAAGACTGTATTATAAGTGCATGCTCTTCTAATAGAGAGAGCTCTTATATTTCTTCAAGCAAAGTTTGTTGAGAACTTATGTACATAACTTCACAAACTGATTATTTTTCATAGAGAGCACATAGGTTGCAGGGCTCTTGAAGGGCTCTTGTATTAGAGGGGCCCTTCTAATACAGTTTTTTACGGTACTTTTTGAATAGTATTCAGGTTCACAGCCTGTACATTATTCAAATCACATTAGGCCTGACTTACAGGCCTTGAAAGCCTAAAAAATAGCCTGAATTTTTGCAAAAAATTTTGCTGTTTCATTGAGCGTTTTTCTAATTTTGGAAACGATTGAAAATCAGTAAGAATATTACAAAAAAACCTTAAAACCCTTTCCAAAACCCTCTTACCTTCTCCACTGGGTCCACAAAGAGCGACAACCTGTCCAGCAGGAATCGTCAATGTCAATCCCTCAAACACCATATGTCCAGGACGGGTTGGATACGAAAAAGAGACATCCTCGAATTTGATATCACCCCATAAACTATGATAAGGGATACAGACTCCCGTATCGATAGGAATCGATGGTTCAAGACGAGCGAATTGAAGGACACGCCCCCCTGCAGTCCATCCTTTGATTGCAGTTCCAAAAATGATTGATAACTGTGATAAGGACCGCTGGATCGTTTGAGCTGATACCAGGAAGCTCATTAGAGCTCCAGGAGTCACTTCTCCTTTTGAGATTAGATTGGATCCACCATAAAGGACTGATAATATCATTCCATTCAAAAAGAGATTTGTTCCGGCTTGAAAGAGACCAATTCCTACTCCCAGCTGTTCTTGCATTGAACGAGCCTTATCGATTTCGTTATCAAACAGGCGGGATTCCAGTTTTTCCATTGCAAAAGCTCGAATTGTTCTCATATTGGTGAGGGCTTCGTCGGAGACAGCGGAGGCGGTGGCCGATTGTGCTTGGGCTCTGGAAATTGGAGAGGCTTAGACTACAAAGACTACTAAGTTTTGGGGAGGCTATGATAATGGGCGGCTTTTGTAGGGTTTGGACTACAAAAACTACAAAATTTCTTAGCCTCGCCAAACTGTAATTGTGACTTTTAGATAGAAAAACGGCTTTGGTGAGGCTAGGAGACTACAAAAACTACAAAACAGGTTAGTAGAACTAAAAGGCAGCGAATAGCTTTCGGGCAGCGAATGGTCTTCGACAGGACTGAGGCCTGCTGTCTCTTTTAGTTGACCTCAGTAACTGACTGATCTGTTGAAAATTACAGTACAGGTTGGTGAGACTTAGCCGCTTAGGCTACAAAGACTACGAAATCGCTTAGCCTCACCAAAAGAACCCGCGGAAGTCGGAAAAATCGCAGATTTTTTTTTGAGATTTTTTATGGATCCAAGCGGGCAAAATTTATTTTTTTTTGAGAAACAATATACTTGAAACGGAAAAAAAGCATACAATTTTTGAAAAATAAATTGATTGAAACTTACTGTTAACTTCAAAAAATATAACTTTTCTGAAAAAGTAATTGATTTTCTTCCAAAATTTAATTTGAAAATTTATTTTTCAAAGTTTTCATATAAATTTTCAAAAGTTTCAACACTTTATTCTGAGACTTGGTCGAATGTCTAAAAATACTGAGATTTCGAACGCGAAACTTGTAATAGAAGGGCACCAAAATAGGGAGGTTCAGAATGGGACGACAGAATGGGACGACATGCTTTCTATTAAAGGTTTTACGGTAATTTCATCTTTTCGATATTTTGAACTTTTTTAACATTTCTGTTTCAAAATCATTTTGAAATTTTCACCACTTTCCAAATTTCGGTGTTTTGAACTTGTCAAATTTAAAAAATTTTTAACTTTTCAATTTTTTCACAAACATTCTCAGTTTCATAGACATTTTTTAAATTCCCGCCTTCCTCCCACCACCACTCTCAATAAATACCTCCTGCTCAACTGCCTTAATCCAGCTCCAATTGCACTTCCAGCCAAAATGATACCAGGTACAACAGCTACAGTATACATTGTCATTGTGGGTGATAGGAAGTACAATGATCCAATACATCCAATTGTTTGGGCAAATGTTCGGAGACCTTGACTAACACATAATTTGAATGAACTCTTGAATTCTTGGACGTCAGCATTGAGGCGAGCGGAGAGTTCTCCTGTTTTCTGGAATGAATTCAGAGGTATTGGAAGGTTTTTTTGGTTTTTTGGAATTTCGAGCATTGGGCCTTTAAAAGCTGATTGGTTGATTTCGGATATGGGGAGGATCCAGACAATGAAAATAAGTCGTTATATAACGTTTTCTATATAAAAGCCTTTTGCTTTTTTTTTATATTTTCTTCTCCAGTTAACGTTGTCCGAAGCATACTATAAGCAATTTGAGATTTCATTTTGAAACTATGAAACAGAAAATTTCGGGTTTCTGATTTCATGTTTTGACAACTGCTTCAGTTTCACTAACATTTCACTGTTTCATATTTCCCGTAAAGATGTGTCTATCTGTTTCAATTTGATTGAACCGTTTTTCATAGTCGACTATTTATAGACGTAGTTTTCGAAATTAAGAGAATTTGGCTAGCTTTTTCTTGTTTGAAATTCTGAATGAAATTGACAAATGTCTAGAAAAAAGTGAGCGTTGAGAAACTAAAAATTCAAAGTACTTTACTCGAGATAGCGTGTACAAACTAATAGTTTCAATATACATTCACAACTACAGTGCTCCACAAAAATATAGCCTCACCCCCCGGTTTTGCAGCATCTCAAGAACGGTAAGAGTTACAGGAAAGCTTCCAACTGACAAAATGTTCCAAATTTATAGTTACTATGATCCACAAAAGCTCAGGGAATAAAAATAAAAATTTGAAAAAATATTGAACTTTTTGTAAAAAACCACTTTTGGCGATCCACAAAAATATAGCCTCACCCTGAAAAAACGATGAAAAAACAGAGGTCTTGTGAAACTTGACTCATAACTTGGTTCACAAACGTTTTGGTAAAAAATTTTTAATTACAAAGTTGTTCCAAATTTTATTTTCTATAACTTTTTAGTTGATCACTTTTTATCTGAACCCCTCGCTGCCGAGGTACGGCCCTTTCAAAATGACTTGCTGTCTTCGGTGCGTCTAGCCGCGTATCTCGCTGATAGGTACAGTAATCAAAAAGTGGTCAACTAAAAAAATGTTCTCCAGACACTGTTTTATCACATCCAGTTAATTCTGAACTTAAGAAATTGTTTTTATCCATGATGGATAACGATATCTGAAAATTGGCGCAAATTACACTTTTTTCGATTTTAGGCCTGATTGACACGTTTTTTGAGCGCTCATAACTCGCTTCGAATTGAGTTTGGAAAAATGTTGTCAACATAGAAAATATTCAAAATAATTAGATAAACAACTTTTTAGTTGAAAACTTTTTTGTATCTCCTCTGTCTGGGAAGTTGGTGACACGAAAGTGTGCCTCATTTTCGGACACAATTCAAAATGTGTTAGATTCTTCAGGCAAGGGCCTGTGCAAGGCGAGATCTAAGAAAATGGTGTTTCTGATATTTAGAAACCTTTCCTTGTTAAATTCACGCAATTTCATCAACAGCGCCTGTCATGATTCTACCGAGAACTTGCCAGTTAGTATCAGGAGAAGACTCAATGAAGCTTTCGGTGGAATCATGACAGGCGCTGTTGATGAAATTGCGTGAATTTAACAAGGAAAGGTTTCTAAATATCAGAAACACCATTTTCTTAGATCTCGCCTTGCACAGGCCCTTGCCTGAAGAATCTAACACATTTTGAATTGTGTCCGAAAATGAGGCACACTTTCGTGTCACCAACTTCCCAGACAGAGGAGATACAAAAAAGTTTTCAACTAAAAAGTTGTTTATCTAATTATTTTGAATATTTTCTATGTTGACAACATTTTTCCAAACTCAATTCGAAGCGAGTTATGAGCGCTCAAAAAACGTGTCAATCAGGCCTAAAATCGAAAAAAGTGTAATTTGCGCCAATTTTCAGATATCGTTATCCATCATGGATAAAAACAATTTCTTAAGTTCAGAATTAACTGGATGTGATAAAACAGTGTCTGGAGAACATTTTTTTAGTTGACCACTTTTTGATTACTGTACCTATCAGCGAGATACGCGGCTAGACGCACCGAAGACAGCAAGTCATTTTGAAAGGGCCGTACCTCGGCAGCGAGGGGTTCAGATAAAAAGTGATCAACTAAAAAGTTATAGAAAATAAAATTTGGAACAACTTTGTAATTAAAAATTTTTTACCAAAACGTTTGTGAACCAAGTTATGAGTCAAGTTTCACAAGACCTCCGTTTTTTCATCGTTTTTTCAGGGTGAGGCTATATTTTTGTGGATCGCCAAAAGTGGTTTTTTACAAAAAGTTCAATATTTTTTCAAATTTTTATTTTTATTCCCTGAGCTTTTGTGGATCATAGTAACTATAAATTTGGAACATTTTGTCAGTTGGAAGCTTTCCTGTAACTCTTACCGTTCTCGAGATGCTGCAAAACCGGGGGGTGAGGCTATATTTTTGTGGAGCACTGTAGAACATGTGATGAAACTGTAAAGTTTTTTTCCAAAAGACCTCAAGTTTCCAATTTTTCAGATTTTTGTCAATTTATTTGTGACAATTATATCTGTCTCATTCTGATATCACTCTTTCTAGATGTTTCCTAACTGAGTCATGTAGTGAGACTATGTTTTTCCTTCTAACATTCATTTTTGAATCAAGAATTTGCTCAAATGAGGGTGTTCCATTTCAGAACTACACAGTATAGAACTGCCACAAAATAGAACTCTTGTGCGGTGGTTTACGAGTTTTATATTAAGGAGTTCTAAAAGGAAACACTATCGTAACAATGATTGATTTAAATGTGCTCTGAACTATTTTTTTTCCCTATTTCTAATTTTTATTAAAAATCCATTTGTGAAAATTTCGGAATCAATTTGAATATGTTACTTTTTTTGAAGAAAACACGATGAAACAGTAATATATATAGACCGATTCAAAAATTCTGTTTCCGCATTTCCTATTAATAATCATCATTGCTGTTGAAAATCGCTTCCAATGGTCTCCTACAAATTTCGATTTCTCTTTTACACTTTTATGTCATTTTGTGCCTACATTTATATCCTTTTCTGACTATATACTTGTTAGAACATTCTTTTGTCCCCCGATTTCCCAAATTGAGTTTTTTTTAAAACTATATTTTTTCGACAAAAAACTTCATGCTTTTTTTTCGAAGCTCTTCTTTGGGTGCCACCCCTAATCAGAACCGGACGAATAAGAACTGTAATTTATAAGAATTGCCCGGATGAGAACTGACACTATATTGCTGCAATGGCCTGCAAGCAGTGAAAAGTGTCCAAATACGAGCATTTGAGAAGTTCCTATCCGGGGCAGTTTTTAAACGGTCGGTTCTTATAAGGGTCAGTTTTGATTCGTCCAGAGTTCTGATTAGGGGTAGCACCGTTATTTGGAACCAAATTTGTCATTTTCAATTTTTATTTTCGATTTTAAAAAATCCGTTTCAAAAAGCCTTCATTTTCTTATCCGAATCACAAACGAAAGTGGCGAAATTTTTAGCCCACATTTTAGTTTTTTTTCTCGAAAAATTCATTTTAAAAAGGGTCCATTTTCGTTTCAATTAGGAAATAAAATGTTCTCATTTTGTTCATACATTCAAATTTATATCCCTTTTCTGACTATATACTCCCCTTTTCTTCTCTATTTCCCAAATTGTCCCCTTCTCGTTTTTATTCTTCTCCAACAGAAATCGAGAGCTTCTATGACTACCCATTTTATTTATTAGTCTCCTCTCCATTTTTTCCCTCTTTTTCTTACATGAGAATCAAAAAATGCCATATCGTGATGCAGGAGTTTTTTGAACAAATCCGATCGCATTTTCGTTGCCATTCGTTCTCCCAAAATCGTTAAAAATGTGATATAAAGGAAAGTGAGAGCAGATTGTGCCACGTAGAATGTCATGAGATGCCACGCGGCAGGCTTAAGTTGATCGAAATGTGATCGAAGATTCTTTGATTCATCTTTGATTATTTCAACGATTCCATTGACTAGATCTCCGAGACAGAGAGGGATTTGAATGTTGATGTAGGCGGAGAGGATTGCACACTGAAAATTGGAAAAATTAGAAAATTGTTGAGGCTAGTTTGTAGTTTTTGTAGTCAGTTAGCCTCACCAAAATAAGAGACCGCTGTCTTGTTTTCGCTCTACCATGTCTACAAAAACTAACTATAGCTTAGCCTTCAACAAAATAATATATATTTTAGAGTATTATCAGAAGCTAGAGCTAGAGTAGAGCATTATCATTTATCAGAAGCAAAACATCCTTGAAGAATTGATTATCTAGAAACCAGGTTGCCTGAAATGATACCCACGAAACAGTTAAAATTTAGAAGCTTTTTAATAAGGCTCAAAACTTTTGTAGTATTTGTAGACGAATTCTATCCCCTCACCAATAACATTTTTTTGTAGTTTTATAGCGTTAGTCTCAACGAAAGTATGAAGTTTAAAGCGAAAATCGTTTTCTTAAGATCAGGATAATTCGGATTAACGCTTTTTCAAACGATAGGTTTGACTTACTGTCCAAGTGAAACAGTAAAGTTTTATTGCATTTTCGAAAAAATATTCTTCACGAGGCTTTCACGAGGTAGTCTCGTCTAGTCACTAAGAGAGAATTGTGAAAAATTTAATGAAAGATACTTTGAAATTTATACAAAACAGTAAAATGTATCGTTTTTACACCGATTTCTTGCGGATCCTTACTATTTTTTCAGAGAGAAAGTATTGTTTTTTACTACGAAAAACGGGATTTTCCAAACCTTTTTTTTTACCAATAATCTAGGTGAGTATAAGATGTTTTGGAAGTATCGTGGGAAAATTTATGCAGGAAATTTTGAAATTTGGATGAAACAGCAAAATTTTTTCGTTTTTCACAGCAATTTTTAAGGGTTTTCCATTCATAAATTTTTGTCGCTTCAAAATCAATATTTTTGAGCAAATTTTAATTTTTCGAGCAATGTTGAATCCTATGGTAAGAAGTATTGAATTTCACATAAAACAGCAAGTTTATTGTTTTTTACGGCTTTTTAGAAGTTTTTTCTCTTTATGTTGAGAAGAAATGTTGTTTTTACCACAGAAAAGCCGTTTTTTTTCTCAAAAAATTTGGAAGTTTCAGATTTTTGATTCTAGAATAACTCAACAATTGGAAGAAACTTGATAGAGAAAATTTTGAAATTCACATGAAACAGCAAAAAAATTTTATTTAAAGCATTTTCATGCGGTTTTCTAGGTTCTAATTTTCTCGAAATTAGGGGTTTTCCCTTTTTTTTAAAGGGCTAATTTTTGTAAAAAAGAAAAACTTTCAAAAACCAGCATTTTTCTCTGTTTTTTCTCTTTCACTAACCACAACAGCAGCAAAAAACCATCCAAAAAATGGTTTAATCAATTGCCATAATTCTGAAATTGTCATCGATGCATTTTGGTCCTCTTTCCTCAAATGATCAATCCGTTTGTTGCTCACTAATTTCGGAGCACACGTGGCTTTTCTGAATGTAATTGCTGCTAAACCCGTTCCAAATCCACAAATTCGCCATGTTTTTAATATATTTGATGGGGAAATTGGTTTATGGAGCCATCGAATTGTTTGATATCTGGAAAAATTTTTTTGAAAATTAATTTTTTCCATTAAAAATCCTAAAAACTTACGAATTTCTGCTACTCTGTAGTACACTTTTGAAGGATATTTGTGAAAGCTTTGATAAAATTGCCATTTTTCATTAAATAAAAGCGAAAAATCAATAGTTTTCCCTCTTATCAGTAAAGCATTGGCGAAATTCTTGCGGGAAATGCGAAAAAGAGGGAAAAGGCGAAAAGCGTGCGGCGGGGTTGCGGAAATTGCGTGCCCGGCTTGCGAATGTTTCCATCAGTTGTTTTTACCTCCAATCGCCATCGTTTCTCAGTTTTTCTCGTGATTTTCTTGGGGAAATTTTTTGATTTTTTCTATTTTCTGAATAAAAATAATTTTTTCAAAGAATAAAATCGATTGCAGTGAAAAGACAGAGGCGAATTGTGAAATATTGCTCATTATTACGTGGATTTTTTTGGATTGAGGTTTTTGGTTAAAAATGATTTTAGCAAGGGCAGAAAAACCGGAAAATTTTAAATTTTAGGGAATTTTTTTGTTAGAAAAAACGATTTTCCCTGCTTTTTTTCATTAAAAACTAGTTTTTCCCAAATATTGCTCATTTCCTGTGTCCGAGTTCCAAAGTGAAGAACTCTCTTTAAAATTGTTCTAGAGCGTTCAAAAATACGAAAAAGGGCAATATTTTTTGTATTCATCGCTTTGTAAAAGTCAAAAATGTCGAAAACCGGGACTTTTTTCAAGTTTTCTCCCCCAAAACTCGATTTATTAAAAATTTCGATTTGAGGAAGCTTCTGGAACAATTAAGAGTTCACGAGGATGCACAAAAATCGAAAGTATTCGATTTTGCTAATTTTTCAAGCTCAAAATCGCCAGAAAAATCGGGTTTTTCTGAACATTTTCCCCATAAAACTCAAAAATTAGAATGTTTCACCTTGAAAAAAGCTTCTAGAACGATCGAGAAAATCCCGATAGTTACAACAGCACGAAGCTTACCGTAACATCTTTTTTATCCAAAATATTATCCGAAAATCTTGATTTTCCCCTATTTTTCTCAATTTCCTCCAATTTCCTACATTCACCCTTTTTTCCCTTTCATTTCTCCCAAAAACTCCTCTTTTTTTCCAGCCATGGACGATTTCGACGACGATTATGGGAAGAGTGGAGCCGAGGCTCTGACTTTTGTGGATAGTGACGAAGGCGAGGCAATGACGGCAAATACGCAAGACTCGCAATTCGATTTCGACAATCAATTCAGTGTTCCCACTCAAAGTTCACAGGTAAGAATCTTTTAAAAAATCAGAGAAAAAAAACCCGAAAATTTGAATTTTCAGGTAACAGATTTACTTCCGGCCACCGACGCCGCCAGTGAGTTGACTTTTCACGATGTTGAAGATGAAGAAGACGATGAAAAATCGTTGAACGGCGATCAACAGAAACTTCCGGAGCACGCTTGTCGATATTGTGGAATTTCGGATCCACTTTGTGTTGCAAAGTGTACTGTTTGTAATAAATGGTTTTGTAATTCGAATGATGGAACACCCGGAGGCCATATTGTTCATCATATGGTCAGAAGTCAGCATAAAGAGGTAAATTTAGAGGAAATTGTGGTCGTTTGGTGAGGCGGAAGGAGCTTGTAGTTTTTGTAGTCGTAGCCTCGCCAAAGTGGGACCGCTAGTTGGTGTTTGTGGAGGCTACCCAGTTTCTGTAGTTTTTTAGCCTAGTTTCACCAAAATGTATGCTTTCTTCAAGTGTGGCGGCTGTTTGGTGAGGCTAACCCAATATTGCAGTCTTTGTAGCCTTAGCCTCACCAAAAAGCAATCATCAGCACTGTTGAGCGTAGCAGCCCTCTTTAAAGAGGCGAAAAAGTTGGTGAGGCTGACCAAGTTTGTAGTTTTTGTAGCCTTAGCCTCACCAAACCCGTCTACTCCTCAACCACTGCAAATATCACACAACATCACTTAACCTCTCTACAATTTCCCATTTTTCCAGGCCTACACCCACAAGGACTCGCCATGCGGTGACACTCAACTCGAATGCTATCGTTGCGCCTCTAAAAACGTCTTCAACCTGGGCTTCATTCCCGGAAAAAAGGATCAAGTCGTCGTGATAATCTGTCGTACTCCGTGCGCTAGTCTCGCATTTCAAAATGATGATAATTGGTCGCCAGAGGACTGGAAATCGGTTATAGCCGAGAAGCAGTTGTTGTCGTGGATTGTCAATATGCCAAGTGAGGAGCAAGTGGCCAGAGCTAGAAAGATCACGTAAGTGGAAGGAAGTAGTGGAGTTCTAAGTCAAATTGGTTCAGAAAAGCTGCAAATAGCCCAGGAATCATTAATTTTTCAGCTCCGCTCAAGCAATCCGCCTCGAAGAACTGTGGCGTGACCATCCGGAAGCCACCCTTGACGATCTCAACAAACCAGGCCTTGATCGAGATCCGGACCACGTCCAGCTCAAATATATGGATGCTCATCAATATAATAAAGTATTTCGTCCCCTCGTCGCCATTGAAGCTGATTATGATCGTCGAATGAAAGAATCCGCATCTCAAGCAGTCGGAGCTGTTCGTTGGGAGCAGGGACTCCGGCAGACTGTTCTTGCCTTCTTCCATCTTCCTCAATTTGCTGATGGAATTTTGAAGCTGGCGAAGGGAGATGAGCTGAGATTGAAGCATAATCAGACGGTTGATGGATCCGAGTGGAGTAAAGTTGGAAGCGTTTTTAAGATTCCTGATAGTAAGTTTTCCACAGAATTTATGTCAGAAAAAGTCTCAAAAGATCCGAACTGGCCCGAGAATCCATGGTTACTATCAATTTTTCCGACCTTTCAAGTAAACACGGTTGATTTTCAACAATTTTATTGGTGATTGTGCGCACAGAAAAGCTATAAACAGTCCGTGGCCTTTCCAGACGAGCTCAAGGTCATTTTTAAGCTTGAATTGCGTAAAAAATGAAGCTGGAATCAATTTTTCCTCTTCAAACCCTATTTTTAACATATTTATATCAGAACTTCGATTTTGAGGCTATTTCTGGTCTCAGGGGCTCGGTCTGATTCGTACTTTGTCGCTAAAACTTCTGGAATTATCAGAAAGGCTCGTTAAAGTCGCTAAAGTACGTAATCTGGGTCAAAAACTGGCTCCAAATCCTTAAATCTAATGAAATTTGACTTTAAACCGGCGTGATTTGGGTTTTCGAATGAAGCTTGTTTTTTCTTTAAAAAAAACGGTTTCAAATCCTTTATAAACCTTAGTCCAATCATTTGAGATCTTGATGGGCGAGGGCCACGAATTATATATTCAAAAAACTATACACCCTTAGCTCTCCCATTTTCCAGACCACAACGAAGAGATCGGAATCGAAATTCGCGGTCAAGTCGAACGCTCTGTCCAAGAGTCTCGTATCATGTTCACCGTCGACGTCGTCTGGAATGCAACAACTTTCGATCGTCAATACAAAGCCCTTTATTCTCTTCTCAATGATACCAACGCTGTTTCCCCATATCTTTATCACAAGCTTCTCGGAAAACCAATCGATGAAATGATGCTGAAAGTGGAATTGCCACGTCGTCTCTCTGCTCCAGGCCTTCCGGATCTTAACACTTCTCAAATGCACGCTGTGAAACAAGTGCTCACAAGACCCCTCAGCTTGATTCAAGGACCACCGGGAACCGGAAAAACCGTGGTCTCCGCCACAATTGTCTATCATTTGGTGAAGAAAACCGAGGCGAATGTGTTGGTCTGCTCTCCGAGTAACATTGCCGTCGATCATTTGGCTGAAAAGATTCATAAAACTGGACTGAAAGTTGTTAGACTGACTGCTAGATCCCGAGAGAATACAGATACAACTGTCCCATATTTGACTCTCCAACATCAATTAAAGGTTATGGCAGGCCCTGAACTTCGGAAGTTGATCCAATTGAAAGAGGAAATTGGAGAGTTGGAAGCCAAAGACGACTGCAGATTCCTTCAACTGAAACGTGTCAAAGAGCATGACTTATTGGCTGCTGCTGACGTCATCTGTTGTACATGCTCCACTGCGGCTGATGCTCGCCTCGCGAAGATCCGTACCAGGACGGTCCTTATTGATGAAAGTACACAGGCAACAGAGCCAGAGATATTGGTATCGATTGTCCGAGGAGTTCGTCAATTGGTTCTTGTCGGTGATCATTGTCAATTGGGACCAGTTGTTATTTGCAAGAAGGCCGCAATGGCTGGACTCAATCAATCGCTTTTCGAGAGATTGGTCCTTCTCGGAATTCGTCCATTCCGTCTACAAGTTCAATATCGTATGCATCCGGTCCTTTCGGAGTTCCCCAGTAATGCGTTCTATGATGGAAGTCTTCAAAATGGTGTTACAGAAAGTGAGTTTTAAGG
This sequence comes from Caenorhabditis doughertyi, assembly GCA_963572265.1. Classification (NCBI taxonomy): domain Eukaryota; kingdom Metazoa; phylum Nematoda; class Chromadorea; order Rhabditida; family Rhabditidae; genus Caenorhabditis; species Caenorhabditis doughertyi. The sequence goes on along the minus strand of OY751553.1, from coordinate 7,093,839 downwards.
GGTCCTAAAAACTAGGTTTTGATGGCCGTGGCCTAGGATTCCTGGCTACAGAAGTTGGTGTTTTGATTTCCAAAAACCTTTCAAAGAACTTCCATTTTGTGTCTGTCTATTGAACAGAAAAGTTCCGTTTCACCTGGCTCTCATCAAACTCGAACAAAAGTGAAAACTGATTTTGAGAGAATTATATATTTTAAAAATCCGCATTGAAAATCACCAGAACTTTATTTTTCGCCGATTATTTCGTCAAAATTATTTAAAAAATCTGTTGGTTTTATCAATTTTGAATCAGAAATTTCCTGTTTCAATCAATTCATAATTCAAATCCTCAAAAAAAAAAATTACTAGCCGAATCCTGTTCGAATTATTAAAGAAAAACCTTTCTGATTTTTTTTTTGGAAAATAAGTTTTCTTTGGATTTCGGAACATTTTCCATTTACAAATTGTGCGGTTTCAGTAGAATTTTAGAAGGTTTACTATTAGTTTGCCGCTCACTTTAACTCTTTCCAGCACTTTTTAATGAGAAATCTGAAGCAAAAGTGAGTTCGAACCCCTTGAAAACAAGGAAATTTAGCCTAAAATTTGAAAAAAAAAACCACCAAATTTAGTCCAAAGCCCATTTAATTCAGTCTCAACTCATTTTCTTTTCCAGATGATCGCCATATGAAAGGAGTCGACTGGCACTGGCCAACCCCAAACAAGCCTGCCTTCTTCTGGCATTGTAGTGGAGCCGAAGAGCTCTCCTCCTCTGGAACCTCCTTCCTCAACAGAACCGAAGCTGCCAATGTGGAGAAGTTGGTATCGAAGTTGATAAAAGGAGGTGTTCAACCACATCAAATCGGTGTTATCACTCCATACGAAGGTCAACGTAGTTTCATAGTCAATTATATGCATACTCAGGGAACTCTTAACTCGAAACTATACGAAAATATCGAAATTGCAAGTGTCGACGCATTCCAAGGACGTGAGAAGGATTATATCATTGTGACTTGCGTTCGATCGAATGATGTCCTCGGAATTGGATTTTTAAGTGATCCCCGTCGTTTGAATGTGGCTATCACTCGTGCTAAATATGGAATTGTCGTTGTCGGAAATGCCAAAGTTTTGTCCCGTCATGAGTTGTGGTATGAGCTGATTAATCATTATAAGAACAAAGATTTGATGTACGAGGGACCGATTAGTGCTTTGAAGCCGTTTACGATGACATTGCCAAAGCCAACGATGAAGGCCAAGAATAATATTGCGGTGAGTTTTGGTTTTGGAGTGAAAATGAGGAATTCATAGTCCAAATCACTTGAACATCGCTTCGAAATCTGTAAAATTTCCAGAAAACCTTATTTTCAGGCTTTTGAATAGGCTAGAAATCTCTATTTTTGAGACAAAGTCAGTTCGAAAAGTATAAATTTCTACTGTTATTCTAGGCCACAGCTACGAGTTTTTTGAGTTCTGAAAAATAGATCCCAACTGTAAAGTTCAGCTCTGGATGATCTATTGTAGGAAACTCGCTTGAATTTCCAGTCCTCTATCATGAATTTCTAGGCCACGCCCCTGACCTCTCTCATTGATTTTGGAGTCATTTTTAGACTTTCTCAAAGAAATTTAAGGCGAACATCTTCAGAGATTCCAAAAAAAGTAATTAGACAAGAAAATCCAAATTACCAGAGGAAAATCTGAAAAACCTGAAATTTTAGTCCGCGACCCGCGTTTTCTGAGCCAAGCTCCTATTCTGGATATCTGGCCGATTTCGAGCCATCTCAGTGGTTCTGAGAATATGTTTTGGAGCCTGAAATCTTCAGAATTTCGTTGAAAATCCTCTTTTTTCCCGATTCCTCTATATCCCAATTTTCCAGGGCAACACAAACCGTTTCGGCATCAAACGAATGCAATACACCTACAACGAGTACAAAGCATCGGATCCATCAGTTCCACGTCTTCCACCAACCTATGCCAACTCTCAGAATCTCCTCAGTATGAGCAAACTGGCTCGTAATTTCAATCAACAAGGAGTGCCCGCCCATATGATTGATCCATTGATTTATGGTCAAAAGAGTCAGAAGGATCGTAGACGAGAGCAACGTCGTCAGCAAGTGGAATCAATGGAATTGTCTCAGGATATGTCTCAATCTCAATCCCAGTATGGAGGACCCTCTCAATCTCAATACATTGACGGAGCCTCTTTATCCGGATGGTCCCAATCTCAGACTACGGTCAATGGAAAGAATCGCCGGGCTCAATATCATGGAAATACTCAACAAATGTCACAGGATATTGATGAAATGGAACAGAAAATGGTCGATTTGTTGCTTCATTCTCAAGATTGTTGATAGTGTGATCTGGAGGAATCAGATCAATCGATAATCGATTCTCTGTTTCACCGGAGCAATCGGAACACTGACCCCGCCCCCTTTCCCACCAACCAACACCCCCACCAAAACTCGACGAATGAGAGCTGGAATTTAATAAAAATGATTTTTAAATCATTTTTCCTTTCCACACATATATTGAAAGTGTTAATTAATCATCCCAAATATATATTCCCCCTTTTTTATAGTGCAAATGCGCTCTAATCAGACTTCTTTTGAAAAAGTTCGATAGAGCGCATTTGCTGACCTATCTATTATTTACATATCCCCCCATAGTCGCTTCCCGCCCACCTCATTTCTCTCTTCATTCCGACCAAGTTTTTTTTTTCGCGCACGTATTTTTTGTTGCCCCCCGAATTATCCCATCAATTTGCCTTATCCCTAGTCTTGATTTTTTCGAAGCATAAATATGAATTTTTTGATTAATTTTTTGTTGGAAAAATTTGTGGTTTCTATAACCTTTTTCTTATCTTTTTGGCTCTTTTTTCTCATTATTTTCGGGATCTGTCTGTAAAATTTGAAATTTCAAGATTTTTTTCTGCAAAAATCTGGAAAAAAAAATGGTTCCTCGAACCGAATATTTCAAATTTTTCATCTTTTTGAATTTTTCTGTTTCAAAATTTTTTTATTTTCAAATCAAAAAAAGGTGACGCGTTTGTCGTCTTTGTTTTTCACCGACCATAATTCGAAAAAAAAACTTCAAAAAACGACGGAATCGAAATTTCTCAAATAGATCTTTTTTAATTCTAAATTTAGATTTTATGACGAAAAATTACAAAACTGGCCAACTCGCGTTATATTGCAAGTAGTTCGAGGTTCACATTTCATGGCCTAGAAACTTCTGGCTGGCCGAACTCCCGAAAATTCTCTTTTTTTCGCTGAATAATCTCTCTGTATTCCAAGGATTCCCGTTTTTTTTTTCAAAAAATTTTGGAAAAAAGTAAAATCAGCGAAAAATAATCGTTTTAGGAGGTTCGTCCACCAGAATTTCTAGTCCAGCAGAAGTAAATTATGTCTTAAACGGCGTAATTTCTAAATGTCTTATGGATTCCCAATTAAGGATGGAACAAAGAATGAGAACACTAAAAAATGATTCAGGACATTTTTCTTTTTGTCTTTTTGAAACACAAAATTTTTAAACAATTTACAAGATCTTTCAAATCTTTTCCCTCCCTTCAATTTAAGCTATAAATTCCCGCTATTTCCAGGGTTTATTCGCTTCTTCTTCTTTTCAACCTCCTCGAAAAAAAGCGAAGAAAAAAAATGGTGCATAGCAGTCTTCGTCGTAAGCAATTCAACAACAAGAAAAAGGGTCATGAACCGAGAGAAAATGTGTGGAGAGATGATCGTGATGCTCCAGGAAATCAAGGATATCGAATGGTTGAAAAGGAGAATGAGAAATATTGGCAATTTTATAAAGAGCAAAATGTGTTCCCACTGGAACAATTCGATGAATTCAGGGCTGCTCTTCAAAGGGATTTGCCTGTTTCATTCCGATTCCAGGGATGTCATAAGTGAGTTTTTAGAAGGAGGAAATGCTGAAAAAGGGCGAAAAAAAGCTGAAATTCTTTAGAAAAAGCTGGAGCACTAAAATTTCTGATCTTTTTTTGACCGGAATTTTTCGACTCGTCTGGTTCTAAAAGGTCATTAATGAGATTTGGAAAGGTAAAAAAAATGGATTTGTTCGCTGGAAAGTTTGAAATTGAAGTGGAAATTATGCTGGACTTTTTGACGTCTTCTGTATTCAGAATCCTACTGAAAAAAAACTTAAAAATGGAATTTGAATAGTTTTGTAGTTTGGTTTCTTTGAAAATTAGCAGATAGACTGATTTGGACCCCCGAAAACAGAAAATCACAATTAGAAGTCTCAAATATTCCGGGAGAAAAACGAAATCAGCTCAAAAAATTCCAGCCAAAAGCTCTGAATTTTTACAATTTTCAGCTCTTTATCTTTTTAAGGTCCTTTTTTCCAGAAAGTTCCTAGATGTCTGAAAATCTGGGCCTTAGAGAAGTTTTGAAACTTCCAGGATACTGTCTTAAATCGCAAATATTCATTTTTACTTGCCAATGGCTTTCTTAATATTACTCCGAAAGTTTTCAAACAATTCTGAAACATTCATTTTTTTTTAATTACAAGTTGTGCAATATTTTCGCCTAAAGTCTATCTGAATAAAATTTACATGTCTAAAATGCCAATCGTTTCGCTAAAACCTCTCTAAAAACTCTGAACTCTGAATTCTCATCTGGCCTAAATTAGTCTACAGCGAAATCCGTAGAAAAAAACTCACCGACTGAAACCTCACGAGTAATTCTCCAAACGTAAGGCTTTTTTGGACTTTGCTCTAAAAGAAAGTCTGGAACACTATCTTTTTTCTTTCATAAAAATCACAACGTTCCGAATTGTTCCAAAACGGCGCTCAGAATGCTTAAAAAGGCTGAAATAGTATCAAAATCACAAAAAACACCTCCAATTTACCTATCATTTTCAGAGATCGCGAGCAACTGATCCACGAAATGGAGAATCGTTTCTTCGGAAAAATCATGGAAGCAGGAGACACTGCTGTATGTGTTCCAAAGAGTCTCCCATGGTACAAAGAAGCCTATCAGACTCCAATGTCTCGTACTGCTGTCAGAAGTCATCCGATTCTTGCTCAACTTCATAACTTTTTGGTCACGGAGGCTGAATTGGGAAACTTGTCTCGCCAGGAGGCCGTTTCTATGATTCCACCACTTCTTTTGGCTCCAACTTCTGATCATTATGTTTTGGATTTGTGTGCTGCACCGGGTAGTAAGACTACTCAATTGTTGGAAATGATTCATGAGAATGATGAGAATCCAAGTGAGTTTTGGTTCAAAACGGTTCAAACTGAAAAAAGACTGCGTGGAGAAGCAGATATCGTAAAAACTGTATTAGAAGACTCTTCCCCCTTTTTCAAATGAGCTGCTTCATTAGATTCTTCTTAATATAAGAACTCTCAGAACAATGCTCGGAGCTCTTCTAATACAGTCTAGAAGTTCGGACATTGGGAAACTTGAAAAAGTGGAACTTATTGAGTTTTAGACCCCTTTTTAACCGTGCCCTGTAGAAGAACAGAGTTAGATTAGAATACGTTAAAACTACGGAAAAGTTTTAGAACGGGCTGATCCATTTCGTAACCATTATTCTTTCGAATTACAATTTATTGAAAATAATGCTGTTCGAATAAAAATGGAATTTGAGAAAGGTTTTTTTTGCAACGTTCTGAAACAGTATAATATCCTTCTAGATTGGTATATTTTGATACATAATGGACGCGTTGAAACCGTCGAGACAAATTTTATGAAATCTCGGAAAACCCGGCGGAAAATGGCTATTTTCCGGTTTAAAACAATTTTTAATTTAAATTTTTGGTTTCTGTACAGCTTTCGAACTGAATCTCTCAGTTTTGATCATCAGAAATCATAGTTTCGAAATGACTCAGTTCCATAACTTCCTAGCTACCAAACGACAAAATTTCAACTCATTTATACAAAAAAAACTATATTTAGTCCGAAATTTCTACCGTTATGACATCCGGTCTTCTAAAATTTCAACTTCTTTATTCATCTGAACATCCCAAAAAACCCCAATTTTTCAGAGGGAATGGTAATTGCCAACGACGTTGACATGAAACGTTGCTACATGCTCATCCATCATACTCTCAAACGTTTCCGTACAGCCGCATGCGCCGTGACTTGTGAAGACGCCGCTCGTTTCCCACAAATCGCCGATTCCGATGGTGGAATCATTCAATTCGACCGTGTTCTTGCTGACGTCATCTGTTCTGGTGATGGAACTCTTCGAAAGAATCCAGAAATCTGGAAGAAATGGACTCCACAAGATGCTCTGGGTCTTCATAGAATGCAAATTGCAATTGCTCGAAAAGGTGCTCAACAGTTGAAAGTTGGAGGACGAATGGTGTATTCGACATGCTCAATGAATCCAATTGAGGATGAAGCTGTCGTTGCTCAGCTTTTGAGAGATTCTAAGGGCTCCCTGAAGCTCGTCGACACTTCTACACTGCTCCCGGAGCTTAAGAGAGAAAATGGAGTCAACACTTGGAAAGTTTTCGATCGAGAGATGAAACTGTACAAATCTTTGGATGATATTAGTGAGGAAAAGATGAAGAAGGTCATTGTCTCATCGTTGTTCCCACCAACTGAGGAGGAGGCTCGAGAGATGAATTTGCATTACGCGTGAGTTGAATTTGCTGAATATTTTGGAAAAAAATGGCCTAGAAACTCTTAGGACACGGCTTTGATCAATCAAAAAGCCTGAAAATATCCGAATTTGGATAGCTAGGAACATCAGAACCCCCGGTTTCAGTCTAATTTTCAGCGAAAAATGACCTAAAAAACCATCATAAGGATTTTAAGCCATGGTTTTTAGGCCACCTGAATGTCAGAAAATCTGAATTCAAAAGACTAGAAAAACCAAAAATCGTGTTCAAGAATTGACTCGAATCGGATTCTAGCGAAAAATGGCCTAGAAAATCATAACCAGAAGTTCTAGGCCACGAAAAATGAATAAGCTCGAAGTTTGCTAAACACGTCTGAAAAGTCCTATAAGAGGCCTCACAGCTGTAGCAAATTGCTCCGAATTCTCAAGATTTGGACTGAATGGCCTAGAAAATCATAGCTGGAAACTCTAGGCCACGGATTCCTTGGCTGTTCCAGAGCCCGAAATTTGAACAAACCTGTCTGGAATTGCCTGTTAGATCCTCAAAAGACTTAAAGTTAATCGGACAAACAAACATGGCCTAAAACATAGCTATACTCATAGGTAAATGGCCTAGGAACACGCAATCAAAAATTCTAGGCCATTGTGAATAGTGGGGTCTGAAATCCCCGGAAGATGCATTCAAAACTGTCACAAAATGCTCAAAATTTGAACATTTTCCCGAAAAAAGGAAAAGAAAAACCCCAAAAAATCTTTATTAACGGATCACATTTTTCAATTTAAGTCTAGTGCTTGCTTGTACTTCTTTTCAATTTCTCCCCAAAATCATCATCACTTTTTACTCTTCGTTTTCTGATTCAACGATTTTCCACCACTCTTATCACTCTTCACACTCTTCAATCCCTCTGTATGAGTCCATTCAGCGGCGGCTCCCGTCTTATCGATAGCCGGTGGTCCATTGATTGCAATCGGGTCGAGTTTAAAGTACCGCCCGTCTGGACTCTCCCAATCCGCCGGGGCGACAGAAGGCTGAAAATGAGAGGCACTGTAATAGAAGGGCACCTCAAGGGGTTACATCTGGATCTTTAGTTTCCCAATCGAATCGGGATTTTGGAGTTTGTCCTTCGTTGAGCATCACTTGCCACATTCCTTTGAAGATTAGGCTGAAAATCATCTGGTTTGGAAGTGCTGAAAAGCTCAAAGACGTTTCAGAGCTGGGTCGTTTGGAAACCCAGAGACTGTTTAGAACGCATAGTTTGAAAACCCGGCCATTCTAGAACCGTCTGTTTTAGAACTTGAACTTTCAAGCTAACTGATCTCTAAATCGAGACATTTTGGAACAATTTCTTCAAGAAAAATAGCATCATATCATGATTTCTTGAAAAGCAAAACTTTTGAAATCGGACCGAAACCGTAATGTTTTGGAATTCTGGTAGTACGTTTGAAATGTTCTAAAACATTCTGGAACCCTGCCGTTTGGAAACTCAGAGACTGAAGTTCTGGAACTGAGAGGGTTTTGAAGCCGTTATCAGTTGAATCCATAATGTTGGAGCTTCCTAATGCGAACTACTTCCGAAACTCTGGCAGTTGGAAAACCATGTTTTAAAAATTGGAAAAAAATACTCAAATATTCCACTAGTTTTGAAAACTTGTAGTTTCAGAATAGCAAATTTTTGAAACGGCAAGTTTTTCGATATGCGGACTTCCCAGAACCATGGTTCTAATAAAAACAGTAGTTTCTAGATCTAGAAACCTAGTAAGCCATGACATTCTTGATCCTGAAGATCAGGCTCCCAAAGATGCCCTAGACTAGAGCAGCCATAGTTCCACAATTCCAAGTCCCCTAGATATCTAGTTTCGATTGTACTGGTTCTAAAGTGTCCCGGTTTTCAAACTCCCAACACTCACTGATAATCAGGTCTCATATAATAGTCCAATGTTCGCAAGTGTGGTATAATACTACTCAAACACGTCGGCATATTCAACATGACATCCTGATCCGACATCGCCATTTTCATCGCCTCCACATCATCCCTTTTCGTGCACGTCTGCCACGGAAGACCGCCGTTCAGTTCGATCAGAACAAACAAAAGGGACCAAACGTCATCGACACGGCCTTGCTCTTTTCGGAGATGAACGTTCGGGGAGGTGTAGCGAAGGGTTCCACGGAATTCTGCGGTGCCACGTGCACGACGGGCGCTCCACTTTTTCGAGGTTTCACACTGAAAAATTGAAAGATTTTTGGTGCCCTTCTATTAGAGGGACTTACATATTTGGCAAACGATCTCGCCAAGCCAAAATCGAGAATATGAACGATTCGTGCCCTCTCCTTGTCTTCTGAATTTCCCAACATGAAATTCTGTGGTTTAATGTCTCGATGCACGAATCCACAATCGTGCATGTACTTCAGTGCATATAGACACTGAATTCCGACACGGGACCATGTGCCACGTGTGAATCGTTCTTTGGGACATTTCACTTTCAACGATTTCAAATTGTCGCCGAGGAGAGTCATAATCATGTAGCCTGAAAAAGATGCCTGATTGAGAATTTTAGAGGAGGTTCTGGTTTGGAACTGGACGTTTCGGAACTAGGTTATGTAAAAAATGTGAACCTATGGAAATAGGACGTTTTGAAACTAGCTTTCTGAAAACTAGAAAACAACAAATTCCAAAATAAATTGGATCTTCAGAAGTTATTTCGGAACCGGACATTTCGAAACCATAGAGACGCTCGGAAACCAAACAAAAAGTCTATGGAAAAGCTAATTTCACGCATTTTTCTCAATTCCAAAAAGCCCAGTTTCAGAACTTCCTCATCACATGCCACGGTTCAAACTTGCTGCTGTCATGTATGTAACCGGTTCTTTCAAAGTTTCAAAACGTCCGATCTCAGGGTGACTAGTTATGGACGGTTAAGGTTTCTAAACGTAACAGTTAAGAAAGGTCTGGTTTTATGAAAACTGGCTTTTCAGAAGATTTCAAGCTGTCCTTATAGTAATGACATTGAATCATCATTCAACAATTAATACATTCTGAAACCGAAAAATTTCGAAACTTTTGGTATGTTTTTGTCGAAAAGTCTATAGTCAAGCCGCCTGGTTGTAAAATCCCAGTTCTAAACCGTCTTGTCTCAAAGGGATTTGATTAGAACTGCTAAGTTCCCAAATCTCACATGTTTGAAACGTTTTATTTCGATGAAATGCAGAATTAGGAAAAGGGTCAACATTTTCGAATTTTGATGCTTCAAAACTAGAAGTTCTGAAACAGAGTGATTCCGAAACCATCTGTGGGAATGCCTAGTTCTAACTCGTCTGGTTCTAACATTCCGCATTTTTAACCGGCTTCAAAATCCCACAGTTATCAGAAGTCCCGGTGCGAAATTAGCCATTCCAAGATCGTTTCTCCAACATTCTACAACCCAAACTCACAATAATTTTTCCTCTTCGCCGCCATAAACAATCCGGGAACATGTGGCACCGGTCCATTTTTATTCAATTTCTTAAGAATCAACGTCTCCAACTTAATCGCCGATCCTCCTTCAACTTCATTCGATTCAGCTTTCAGTGCTGCTCGTTTTCCATCTTTTGTCTTCACTAAATACACTTGTCCGAATCCTCCTTCATCTAATGTTTTGTCGATTGTCCACGGTCCAAAATGTTTGCCTGGTTTAAATCGAACATTGTCCATTGGATCTTTTTCCTCATCCTTTTTATCGTTCTCGTTCGCCATTCTTTTGTTTTTTTCTTTTTTTGGCTACTCTCTACTTTCCTCTTGTCTCTGAAAGAAAAGGGACTTTTTGGCTTGAAAATGCTGAAATTCTGGAATTTTTAGACTGAAAATGCCATGAAAGGCTGGGTTTTCTCAGAGCTGAAATTCTATTGATTCTGAAAATTTTAGGCTTTTGACAATTTCTGATTTTGGTTTAAAATAGTTCAAAAAGCCGGAATCAGCTGAAGTTTCAAACGAAATTTCACATTTTTAAAGGTTTCGGCTGGATCTAAAGTCGATTTCTAGGAATGTCAGCTATAATTTTCATCTAGAAATTCCCTTAAAAATGCCGAAAAAGCTGAAATTCCAAGTTTTAGCTGAAAACGCCCGTCAAAACTTCTAGGAAGTTCAGACTTTCCTGATGAAGCTCTTAAGTTTTAGCTGCATTTCCAGCCGTTTTCTACGATTTTCAGCTGATATTTTCAACCAGACACTGCAAATCGTGTGGGAAAATAATTGAGAACTATTTAAAAAAAAAAACAGAAAAAAATTTGACTGAAAGTGTCTGAAAAGGACTCGAAATCAGATAAAGTTTTGGCCAAAAATTTCAGATTTTTCCTATTTTTTTGGGCTTCTCCTACAGTTTCAGCCCTTAATTCTAAGTTTCCAAAGGCTGAAAATATCTGAAACCCCCCCGAGCTTACCTTTAGGAGAGAGAAGGAATATAATCGAAAATGAATTTTTCGAATCCAAAAATTCACATTTTTCCATCGAAAACAGTTTTCAGGCGAGGTTTTCAAACCGGACTTTCACGTTGAAAAAAGAGAAAAAATTTTCAGTTTCACAAAAAATTCAATTTTTCTGGCGTATTCAGGCTCCAGTCACCACAAAAAGGACAAAAATCCCTATCAGAGAGGGCCTGTTTTCATCAAAATCATCATAAAAATCTCGAAAAGTCGCTGTCTTGGGCGTTCAGACGGCCTTAAATGAATAAAATCACTCCTCCTTACAGTAAACCAAACAAAATTCTCTTCTTATTTCAGAATGCGTATCACTCCGCACCTTCAAGACACTGGTGGATTCTTCGTTGCCCTCATTGAAAAGGTCTCCGAAACCAACTTCGATCCAAGTGCCGCCAATGGACCAGCATGGAAAAAGAAGAAGATGTTCAAGGACGAGCCATTCACATTCTTGAAACAAGATGATGAGAGATGGCATGATATTCGGTAAGTTGGAGTACTGTAGAATTGTCAGGATTACTGTAGGAAGGTTGGATCTTTTAGAGATATTACTGAAGAAGCACAAGTTTTAACCTATTTTCTGTAGACTTTGAAACTGTAAAGAGATTATTTGGGTTCGAACAAAAGTAGTATTTCTGTCACCAATAATTCACTCAATGAAATTAACTCGATTTGCAAATTTTTCGGCAAGTTTTGAAATTCTTTTTTCTTTTTTGAAAATAACAATGCGAACACAGAGTTCAACGAAAAATAACTAAACTTGCAAATATTTCCGAAATATCTGAAACTGTAAACCTCGGATATTTCTCGCAATATTTTGAGTCTGAAAATGCGTTCTAATCTGGCCCGCCCACTTTTAGCGGAATAGTACTCCAATCCGAGAAAGCTGCCAGACATGCCATTATGCTATAGTGGGCGGGGCCAGGTTTTCAAAATTTTTCAGTTAAAAAAACCTACAGCTATTCTACAATTTCATAAGATCCACAGTACTCTGTTTACCTACACTTTCATTCATAAATGCCACCAAAATCAACACCTTTCGACCACAAAACCCACAATTTTTTCATTATTTTCATTTCCCAATACTCCATTTTCATCCCATCCAACTCTTCTAATTCCCCTCTTTTTTTCCAGCAATCACTACGGTGTGGATGACTCATTCCTCTACCAAAATCTGTTCAGTCGACGTCTCGAATCCAATGATGCCAATAGTCGTCAGTTATTCTATGCAAATGACGCCATCAAGAACTTTGTCAAGGAGAATATGGCCAAAATCTCCATCCAAAATGCCGGAATGAAAATGTTCAGTAGAACAGAGGGAAAAGTAGAGAATACGCGATTCCGTTTATCACAAGAGGGAATTCGTTATTTATTCAAATTTATGAATAAACAAAAAGTGAAAATTGGCTCGGCCGACATGTTGTATATGCTGAAATCCGAGGAGAATTTGGTCCCACTGGAGAAGTTGGAATGTAAAGGAGACGTTCGAAAAAATCAAAATGGAACTGTTGTCGTTTATTGTGAAGAGGATGAACCCGTTTGTACTTGGGTAGGTTTTTTGGTTGAAAATATGGATTTTGAGGCAAAAAAAATAGAAAAAACCACTTGAAAATCACTTTTTTTCATAAAATTGCCGATAAGAAGAATAATCTAGGTCTTTTTTTGGTAAAAATCGCTCGAAAAATCGTAATTTATCATAATTCTCCCTCTAATGCCATTTATTGTTAAAAGACGAGTTTGTACTTTGACAGATTTTTTTTAACCCGAAAATTTGGATTTTTAGAAGAACTTTCGAAAAAATTGACTGAAAAATCACTTCTTTCCGTGAGATTTTTGATAAAAATGATCTTCAAATCGGGGAATAGACAACCTTTAATAGTAGGGCATATTTTGAAAAAAAAATTTCAGAACGTCTCAATTAGTCTTCCACCAGTACTTGACTAGCGCCTTGTTACGATTTTTTGCTAATGAGGGTTCCACTGAACATTCAGAATGCACCACCCCGTTTATATAGCGACCCTAAACACCGCAGCCGACATCTGACGGGTTCCGCGTGTCGCCATGTATTGTGTGCTAGTGGGCAGAGCCTAGCCTTTCGCATTCAGCGTGAATTTCGGCTTATTTGAAAGGTTTTAGTTCCGGAGTGTTGTTATAGAAAAAATTTTACAACGTTTTTGTTTCTGAATTTTTGCTTTTACCACATATTATTGTCGGATAATTTTTTCCATACTTTGGAAAATCGAAAATGTTTATTTTTCAAAAATTCTGTACTGTCCGATGTAGTTTTTCCATCTGATTTTTTATTTCAGAATTCAAAAATATTTTGAAAAAGTTTTTTCGGAACATCTCAATTAGCGAGCTACTTCCTTGAGAACAATCACGTCACGCTAATGAGGGTTCCACTGAACGTATAGTATGCGCCACCCGTTTATATAGGGACTCTATACACAGCAGCCGACATCTGACGGGTTCCGCGTGTCGCTATACATTGTGGGATAGTGGGCGGAGTCTAGCCCTTTCCCCGTGCATTTAGCGTGAATTTTGGCTTTTTTGAAAGGTTTTAGCGTCTTTTTTTTAGAATATGGATTTCCTATTTCTGAAAAACGCGGATCGTCGAAAAACTTAGCTAAAAATCAGGCGGTTTCCGGAGGTTTTTGATCAAAATTATGCGTCGTCAACTGTCCTCAGAAAATTTGAAAAGTTGAAAGGATCGGGCTTTTGAAAATGTATCTCTCGGCCCAACCTAGAAGTGACCAAAAACTTAGTTCGGAACGTCTCAATTAGTCTTCCACCAGTTCTAAATTAGCAACACTTTTTAGCAAGTGAAAACCCCTTCATGATATTCTGAACTGAAAAATTCAAAAGTTGATCAGATCGGTCTTCTGATAATTTATATCTCGACCCACCCGGCCCGAGCTGAAAATTCCATGAAGGGACCAAAAACTTAGTTCGGAACGTCTCAATTAGCCAACCAGCAGTAATTAATTAACACGATAAGAACATTTGGCTAATAAGGGTCCCTCTGAACTAAAAGAATGCACCACCCCGTTATATAGAGCCTCTATACACAGCAACCGACATCTGACGGGTTCCGCGCGTCGCCATATATTGTGTGCTAGTGGGCAGAGCCTGGCCCTTTTCCCGTGCATCTTGCGTGAATTTCGGCTTGCTTGGAAGGTTTTAGCGTCTTTTTTTTTTAGAATAGGAGGTTTCTAATTCTGAAAAGTGGGATTCTAAAGTTATTTGCTTCTGAAAATCTACCTCTCTCAACTGTTTTTCGAAATTTCTAGAGACCGAAAAAAATTCTTTAGAAATCAAAAACAAAATCGAAATTTTTCAATATTTCAACAATTTCTTTTTCTTTACAATTGGGTTCTTTCCCAGAATTCAAAAATTATCAGAACTGTTTGAGATATTGTCAAATTAATAATAGTTGTGCAAGGAATTTAATTGTTTCTTTTCGCGGGTGGTCCGCCCACTTTCACTTCGCACTGTGTAAAATCAAAAATAGCTTGGAGATCAAAAAAGGCGGACCGCCCGCTAAAATAAAAATTTGAATTCCTTGCACAACTATTATTAATTTGACAATATACAGATTTTAGAATAGACTCCTCTTCTTCTTTGCACACTCTCACTTTAGCAAACTCTTTTTTCCCCCCAAAAAAGAAAAAAGAAAACCCTATGCTCTAAACAAATCCAAAAGTTTTTTTTCAGAACATCTCAATTAACGTGTTCCTGGGTTTATACATTTTGCATCCTTGTTACGACTTCCACGCTATTGAGAGTTCCACTGAACCTATAAAAAGCGCCGCCCGTTTATATAGCGACCCTAAACACAGCAGCCGACATCTGACGGGTTCCGCGCGTCGCTATACATTGTGTGCTAGTGGGCGGAGCTTCCTCTTTCTCTGCGTCTTTTGGAAAAAATTTTTGGCTGTTTTGAAGCGTTTTTTTTTAGTGATTTTTGTTAAAGAAAAGGCTTTTCCTATGCGCTTTCAAAGAATTTTCACTAGAAAACCTTGATTTGATGATGTTTTTTTTTTCAAAGCTCAAAATTGAGAAAAAATAACAAATCGAGTTTTACTGCTGAAAATTCTTGGAAAGCTCGTTAAAAAACACCTTTTTCTTTACAAAAAAAAAAGTCCAATAACATCTCTTCAAAATAGCCGAAATTTATACCCAAAATGCACGGGAAAAAGGCTAGGCTCCGCCCACTCGCACACAATGTATAGCAGCACGCGGAACCCGTCAGATGTCGGCTGCTCTGTATAGAGTCGCTATATAAACGGGTGGCGCTTTCTTTAAGCTCAGTGGAACCCTCATTAGCGTGATAATATCACAAGGATGACCACGCTAGATGAGATGTTCCGAAAAACTTTTTCAAAATATTTTTGAATTCTGAAATAAAAAATCAGACGAAAACACTCCATCGGACAGTATAGAAGTTTTGAAAAATGAAAATTTTCGATTTTCTAAAGTATGGAAAAAAAATTATCTGACTACGAAATGCGGTAAATTTTCCAGAAGCAACAATTTTGTAAAATTTTTGCTACAACGACACTCCGGAATTACGCGAATAGCGCATTGTTTAGCAGAAATGTTTCAAATTTTCTCTGGAAATTTCTGAAGGGAAGTAGAGGAATTTCTCTATAAATTATAGAAATTTCCTTTTTTTTCGAGTTTTTCCCGGAAATTTTCAAATGCTGAGCACATTTTTTAAATTTTCGGGCCGATTCCAAAACATTTTCAGAGTTTTACCCTCAAAAAAAAGCCAGAATTTTCTTCCCTTATTTATCCCATTTAGCTGGTAAAAAACGGAAAAAAAAAGCTCTCAGTCTTATCTAAATCCGAAAATTTTAGATTTTTAAGCATATTTTTCCATATTTCAGCTCATTTTCGAGAAAATTTTCCAATTGTTTCCATAAAAATCGAATATTTTTCTTCTGGAAATCATCGAATTTAGCTGGAAAAAATATCGCGAAAAGAATTTAAAAATTTTTTTTCAGAATTTTCAAAAAAAATCCTCTCCCTAAACCCTCATTTTTTTCTTTCAGGTCGGCTACCACACAATTGCTCCATACATCTCAAAAGAGGAACGTCTTCATTTGCTGAGAATGATGGGTGTGGATTGTGCTGAAATCGAACTTCTGATGAAGAGTAAACGAAAGGAGAAGGCCGCTCAGGACCGTGAAGCCGCATGGGCTCGGAAAGAGGAAGAAGCAAAGGCTTCTGGAGAACCGTCGACGTCATCTGCTGATGCTCCAGAAGACGTTGGGGCTCCAGAAGGCTCCGTTCCAGAAGACGTTGGTGCTTCAGAATCCTCTGATAATATACAAGAAATGCCTTCTGCATAAGACAAATCGTTACTTTTTTTCTTGGTTTTTTTGCTAATTTTATTCTTTTTTTTTCTTCAAAAATCTTGTTATTTTGTTGTTTTTTTCCTTCACTGAAACCCTTGTTATTCTTCTAATAAATCCAAAATTTTTCTTTTTTATTCCCAATTTTTTTTTCTGAAAATTGAAATTTTTTTCGATTTTTTCAGCTGAAGTTGTTGATATCACACAAAGTATTTTCTCTTCCTTTCCCCTTTTTTAAAGTTTTTATTCCAAAAAATAATTTTTTTTTCAGACTAGAAAATTCGTGTTTTTTTCTAGTCTTTTCCAAAAAATGCACGCAGAATTGCTCGGATGTGGACAGACGGGCGAAGGACAACTCGGAGCACGGCTCACCGAGCCAACGATTCGTGTTCCTGAGAGAATTAGTTCGTTTTTTTTCCTTTTTTTGGAGGGTTTTTGAACAGAAAAGTTGAGAAAAGGCTGAAAAAATCGTGCTGAAACTAGAAAAAAAAAGAAGAGAAACCGATTTTTTCTTAAATTTCAGTGGAAAAAAACCAAAAAGTGGAAAACTAGAACTTAAAAAAACACAAAAAAAGTAGGTTGAAAATTAGCTGAAATATTTCTGCAGTTTCATTTTTTTCTTATGATAATTGCAGAGAAAACTTTGAATATTGAATTACTGAATGCGTTTTTTCATGGTTTCAAAGCAAAAAATTTGGGCCAATAAAGAATGGCTGCATGATGTATTATGGCTGCATTTGGAAGAAATGGATTATGGCTGTATCGTAAATTTTGGCTGCATGGCGTATTTTCGCTTCATTTTCAAAATATAGATTTCGGCTTCATTATGTGTTATGGCTTCATAATGCATTTTGGCTTCACAACATATTTAGGCTTTATTTCAAGGAAAAGATTACACTGCGATATTTTTTTTGTTTCCAACCAAAACAAATTTCATGGTACAAAATTGAAGACGTTAGTAGTAATACTCTCAAAAAAGAAACGGAGAAATTGAATAGCTCATGGAAAGAATTTAAGAATGTTTTCGACAATAAATTTTTCTTGCAATCGATGTTGGAATGAATTTGAAAATTTTGGAAACTTTGAAAAGGAGAACAATACATCGTTGACAATCAAATCAGGTATTATTTTGAACACAAATGAAGCCATTTAGAAGGAAAAAAGTTCAAAAAACCGAGAAATGATAATCCTAAAACTCAATTTACAAAATTTTGTACCATAATTGGTTTCTGGTTGAAAACCAAAACGAACATTTTCAGTATCTTTCCCTTGAAATAAAGCCTAAATATGCTGTGAAGCCAAAATGCATTATGAAACCATAACACACAATGAAGCCGAAATCTATATTTTGAAAATGAAGCCAAAATACGCCATGCAGCCAAAATTTACGATGCAGCCATAATCCATGTCTTCCAAATGCAGCCATAATACATCATGCAGCCAAAATACATGATGCAGCCATTCTTTATTGGCCAAAAATTTGCAACAGCAAAATAATTGGCTGAAATTTCCGATTTTTTGTTTTTTCCCCCATATTATTTTGAAAGCACAAACTTGAGAAATTGTGAAAATATCCATCAAAACATAGAAAAAAATTGCATAGAAAACTGAAAAAACGCAAAACTTCTATAAAAATGCATCGGGAGCATCAACATAATTGGAATTTTCAAATTTTCTCTCTTTTTTTTTAAACAGTTTTTCGAAACAGACAGTATTGAAAATTCGTAAGAGGCTCGCTGGCATTTTTCACTGTTTCGAAGATGCGTTTTCTTTGGAATCAAAAGTTTTAAATAATGAGAAAATCAATTTTCAGACAAGAAAAAAGAGAAGAATGCAGAAAATAGAGGAAAGCACATGAAAATTGTGGAAATCGTGTGGAAAATTTTTTTTCTGTTATAAACCTCCAATTCTGCAAAAATTTACTGTTTCAAAACTCAAAACTCAAAATCCCCAACAAAACCATTTTTTTCCAGTCGGTAAAATCCATAAAATCGAATAAAAGAAAAATAAAAAAATTTCTGTTTTAGCACTTCCCCAAAAAAAATAAGCAACAAAGAAACAACATTATCGTTGCTGCTTCCCCAAAAAACCCAATTTTCATTTCCAGTCGGTGCTCCAAACGATGCAGAAGGAACAGCAGTAAAACTAGTGGCATGTGGTGAACAACACACAATTTTCCTGGCAAAGGATGGTAAAATGTGGAGTGTTGGAAGTAATCATGACGGGCAATTAGGACGTGGAAAACGAAGTGAAGGATCATTCTCCATTTATCCCGTTTCACATACTGGTGGTGTCGAAATTATTCAGGTTGGTCAGAGGAAAGGGCGCTCAATTGATAATTCTGGAAGCGGTACAGTAACCCATAGATGAAGGTTACTGTAAGGGTTACGGCACCTACAGTTCTCCCTGAAGTATAAATATAGGTAAAGAGTGGCCCAAAAGAGTGGCTACAGTAGCTACAGCTTTTCTAGAACAGTTAGTTGGCCAGCACACAACAAACGCGCTCGGTTGAGAATTTGGAAATTGGTACAGTAATTCATGGATGGGGTTACTGTAAGGATTACGGTAACTCAACTATTCCTAGCTCGATTAGAAACTAAAAAGTGCGCTCTGCTGCTTTTTTGAACATTGGCACATTAATCCTTAGGCCATTTTCCTGGAAAATAGATACTGTATCTATTACGGTCGTTACAGTATTTCTAAAAAAAAATTTAAGGCATGAGAAATCATAGAAAATGCGCTCTGTTGATACTCTTGAAGCTGGTACCGTTATCCTTCAATCAAGCGAGAGATACTGTAAAGAGTTCTGTTTCTACAGTAATCCAATAACCATTACGAAAGTTAGTTTTCGATCACGGGTTCGTTGCCTTTAAACTCTGAAAATAGGGCTGCGGAAGTGAATAATATGAAAATCAGATAACGATAATTACAGTAAGACCACTATGGAGAACAAAAAGCTCGATTAGCTTTTAGGCCTCTTTGAGTTACTGTAGGCATCATGGTAGGTACAGTATAACTACAATAGACGAAGGATCCCTGCTGGATCCTGAATCTGAAAATTGTAGATAACGGATTACTGTAGCCATGATTTCCGAATTCTAGGAATTGCAGTAGCTTGGTATATACTAGATCCTCTATAACTTCTGAAAATTTCCATAAGTTA
This sequence comes from Caenorhabditis doughertyi, assembly GCA_963572265.1. NCBI lineage: Eukaryota > Metazoa > Nematoda > Chromadorea > Rhabditida > Rhabditidae > Caenorhabditis > Caenorhabditis doughertyi. The sequence goes on along the minus strand of OY751553.1, from coordinate 7,074,311 downwards.
GACGTATAGAAGTCAAGTTACAGTACCCACAACTCCCCCAAATCCATCCCCATATTCCAAACTCCCAAAACCCAACAAAACTCCCACAGTAAGCCCTCCCCAATTTCCAGATCTCCGCTGGGCGAGCTCACAGTGTTGCCGTGGCCGATGATGGTCGTGTCTTTGCATGGGGATCCAATGAACATGGACAATTGGGAATGGAGAGTAGTGTCGTTTGGCAAGAGACACCAAAACGAATCAAAGAATTGAATGAAATCGTTCAAATTGCCGCCGGATCGGATCATTGTATCGCGTTGACTGATGGTAGGGTTTGAAGGGGAAAATATGGGAAGATGGGAGGAAAAATTATGTAAAAAAAGTCAAAATTTGGACCAAATCCCTACTAAAAAGCCCATTTTAGATCGTTTTTCCCTGAAAAAAAGACCAAAAAAGCCCAAAAAATACCATTAAAACTTCATTCTCTCTATCTTTTATCAATAATAATCTTATCACTATCATCTTCTTATCACTTAATCATAGTGATCGTCGATCTACCGGCAGCAGCAGCGGCCTCAGCAATCAGTGCATTCGTAAAAAGAGTCGTCAGTTGAACTGATTTTCGACAAATCGGATCATTCGTCGTATCGGCCACCGCCTTCTTATCACCATCAGTTTTGGCACATTTTCTCTGCAAAAAATAGTGGAAATTTTTTTAGTTACAGTAGTCCTACAGTAATCCTATGGCACTAGGTCCAGAGTAAAAAGATTTCTACATTAGTCCAGGGTACAGTAACACAGAGTCTCTCTAGACCTACAGTGCCCTGTCTTTAGATCATCCAGGCTACTGTAGTTTGCATCAAAGAAATGTCGAGTCATCTGAATACAGTAGCCTGGCAGTTTTAGCTACAGTAATCCACTACTTATCTACAGTAATTTATAGTTTCAAAACGGCTCTCTTAGACACTTCGAAGTGCTCTGGGCACAGTTACTCATACTACAGTAGTCCTCATTAGGTCCGGGATAAACTTATATAGTAGGCTAAATACAGTAACCCATTTATAGGAGCCCTTTCTAAAGTCGCTCTAGACCTACAGTAATCTCGATACCGTAGCTCAAAAGTCTTGACTACAGTAAGCCCATATCTACAGTAATCCATAGTTTCTTACCTTGATGAAATAAAACATGGAAATGTAGAGAGAAGCGTATTGGGTCAACGTCTCCACTGCCTTCGGACGTTGAGCACGAAGACCACGGACGATTTCGAGGAACGATGGTTCCGTTGTCTTATCCATTCGATGAATGGCTACAGCCAGAGAGATCAGATAGCCAGGACGACCGGCTCCGTGCTTTGAAACGACAATTGCCATGTCGTCTTTTGTCTGAAATAGGGTCTAAAGTAATATGGGTACGGTATTCATCTTGCAGCCATCCACAATAATCTTGGTCTTGATACAGTAGTCTACTATCTACGCTAATAACATTACCTTATTCACCTATTGCCTGTTCATTGACGATATCACATACACAGTACTCTCGAAACAGTAACTTTTCCTACTGAAAAATTTAAATCTACAGTATCCTTTTCTATCTACAGTAATCTCAAAATGTACAGTACTCAAAGTTCCCCAGTTCTCCTGGCATCTACAGTAGTCCATCTTTTGTACCTACAGTAACCCGGTTGCACACAACAAATAGTTTCCTACAGTAGCCAATCTACAGTATTTGGTGTGAAAGCAGGTTCTCGATACAGTAACCCAGTGCGGTACGGTCACAGGCTCGCGGACTATAATATGCTAAAACTACCGTAACCCTATAATTTTCATATTCTACCGTAATCCTGATCTATCTGCAGTGGTAAAGCAATTTGAGATGATTCATTTTTTCTCTAACTGCGGCGCTATGAATGAAATGCTTCAGAAACAGTAAACTACGGCATTTGTTAGAATATGCAATTCAGCTACAGTAGCCATTCCTACAGTAACCTAGCCATATGCTAGCTATCGTAACCCATGTCCTACAGTAACCCCAAAACTAACCTGAATCAAAAAGTTGGTCAAATCAATGCACTCCTTGATAACCACCGCCTGTTTCGCGTGAACACTCTCAATATTCCAATTTTTGACGATGGTAATATTGCAAATAATCGAATTCGAGCATCCATCCGGCAACACCTCGATTGCAAAACGATTCACATCATCATTGACCGTCTCGACGCGTCGATTATTGACAAACATCGTGCCGAAATAAGTGTGATCACCGGAACAAACGGGAAAGAAATCAACGGATTCGCCCTGAGCAACAATGATTTGCATAAAGACGACTCGTTTCTCAAAGATCATCTTCCAAAATGCCTCTTCTCTTCCCTTCAGCGGAATCTGTCCAACGTACATGTTACGAAGAGTTGGCAGCTCAATAAGGCTCATATTGACATAGAGATTCTCAAAAGTTGCCAAATTCGAATCAAGAGCCGGATAATCATCTGCGGATTGATTCAATTTTGCATTGGCCTTCCATTTCTTGCAATCCGAATCAATATTCAAAGGCATTGCCAGAATCTTCTCGTATTCCTGCTTGGTCTTCTCAAAGTCTACCTTATCCATCCAGGCTCTCGCCGTCTCTTCGCCAATCCATTTGTCAGTTTGAGAAAGAGTCGAGTTCGGTGTCACTGCCGAATTGGCCACATTAACAGATGGATCCAGTGGAGCTGGTTGAATCTTGATTGGTGGAACGACTCCCGAATTCTTTGGCTTCATGGAACCTTGCTCAGGAAGAGGAGGCAGAACTAACTTTGGATCAGCCTTCACCGTTGCCGTATTATCCTCCTCGACACACGTCATCAAGTTGTTGGCGGCGTTGGCCGCAGATTTGGGATGAGTTGGTGGGATTGGAGTGTTGTTTCCTGGTGGTTTCTGAAATTATATCAATGAGTTACAGTACCCCAATGGTTGAGGGTTTAAGGTGCAGTACAGTAACCCTAGCTGCCTAGAAGGATACAGTAACCCTGGTCATGCTTTGGACTACTGTAGGAGCAACCACAGTAGTCCTCAATAGAGCTATGAGGCTTTTCACTAATCGGTCTAGGAAGCTACAGGAACCATAAGTTGTCATCGTATTCCAACTTTGGATTACTGTAGCCAGAAAGACCGTTCAGGTACGATAAGAAGAATGTGAAATATGCTCCTAAGGTTGTGCGGTTCTGGAACAAGACAGTAGTCCTTTGAGGACCTACAGTACCCCACGTGGCAGTTAAACATTAAATTGTTGTACCTAGACCAGCTCTCCAAGTACAGTAATCTTTGGCCACCTAGAAGGCTACAGTAATCCCAGGGAATCTCGCTAGTTTCACTTCAGATTGCTGTATCTAGGCGCGCTTGTAGCAACAATTTTCGCCTACTGTAGCCCAAATTTTGGCTGCAGTAATTCTTTTGAAAACTGCGCGCAGCTGGACAGAGCTTCGACTACTGTAGTTCATAATATGTCTACAGTAATCCTACTTGTGACGCGGCCTTCAGGATTACTGTATCTAGCTTAATCCCATCGCATCTCTAATACATGTGCCCCTACTCACCCCCAATCCAACCGCATTCAACATTTCCTGGGCAGTCGTCTGAGGTGCCGCTGTTTCCTCGACAGTCGTCGTCTCCTGTTTCGTTTTCTTCGTCGACGACTTCTTATTTTTGCTCTTCGGCTTCTTCACGGACGGTGCAGTGGCGGTCGCCTGCTCTTTGCTCAAGTCTTTTTTGCCTCCTTTACGACGTTGAGTTCCTTTCGTTTTGGCATCACGATTATCATCAGATGTTGCCGTGGCTTCTTGAACCGACGTCTTATTTCCTCCCTTCTTTTTCGACGTCTTCGTCTTCGTTTTTGTATTTTTGCTTCCTTTTTTGTTGTCGTCTTTCTTGGCGCCACCACTGAAAAAAAGAGAATTGGTTCTCGGGAAAATTCCCTCTAATACAAGAGCTCCCTCCATCAGAAATAGGGTTCCGACTCGGGCGGAAATTCACCCGCCCGTGGCGGCCCGCCCTGCCCGGGGTCATTCAGAGAAGTTCATTTTCACGCTCAAAATTAAATTAATTTTCAATTATTATTAGTTATAGAAAGTTTGCGTGAAAATGACCTTTCCGGATGACCCGGGCGGGACGAGCGGGCGGCGGGCGCCCCGATTTTCCCCGCCCGAAGTAGGAACCCTAATCAGAAAAGCCCTTCTAATTCAAGAGCCCCTGAGAGCGTGGTTGCAAAAATGGCTCCCTCTATTATAAGAGCTCTGAATGGTCAATTTCGCAGAGGTTTTTTTCCAGAAAAATTGTGCTCGGATGGCCCCTCTATTAGAAAGGCATGCTCTTCTAATACAGGTTTTCCACGACTCCATGAAACTTACAGTAGTTTCGGCAGATTCACCATTGTTTCTTGATGGTTATGGTTCCGTTTACAACCGATAGACACAATTCGATATGGTTTGAACCTTCTTCTTGGCGTCTTTTATTGAGAACTGAATTTTCCCCCGGCGAGAAGAGAGGAGATTTGTTTTGATAGGGAGGGCAACACGTGGATGAGAACGGGGATAAACAAAATGCGTGGAGAACTAGGGAGTTTGACGTTTTTATTCGAAGTTTTTTCCCTTTTTTTTTATAAATTAAGAGCTTTGAAATGCGTGTTCAGAGCATGATTTCTGGAGAGACAGATAACAAGTTACCATAACCTAGATGAAGAGTACAGTAATCTTTTTCTGAATCCAGGATTCAGAATCTGGAAAGGTACTGTATTTTTCTCATGTTAACCGAACCGAAAAGAAAGCAACCTACCGTAACCAAAGTCACGGGTACAGTAACTATACGGAAAGCTGAATCTACAGTGATCCTATCCAGGATTCGAAGTCTAGCCAGGTCTTTCTTGACAACCAACCAAGACTAAAGCTGGATACAAATCTACCGTATCCACTTCTGTTTCCCTATAGGTCTAGCTCTGGTGAACGACCTACAGTATTCCTATACAGGGTTCAGAGACTATTCAGATCGGACCTATATCGCTCATGCAGAGTTGTCAAAAATCATCTCTGTTTCTACTGTTTATTGAATATCTATCTGGTGAAGGGAACAGTAATCCATCTCGGATACTCTTTTCAGTAATTCTATCTTGGTAAAAAAAAGAAAAAGAAATCCAAAGAAATCCTGTAAGACCAACAGTCGGATACTGATAGTTGAGAATTCGTCTACGATGGTCTTACTGTACCGCTTGAAATGAACCTACAGTAGGAACTTTCTACCCATTTTGGATTGCTTCTTGGAAGCTCTCCTTCACAATTTCAAAAAACTCAATTTGGAAGCAAAATATTTATTCTTGTTATAAATACTCCAAATATACAAATACTGTCTCTTAATCGATCCGAATTGATCAATCTCTTTCGGGTCCTTTTAACGTCCTCCAACTGGATAAGCTCCTCCGGCTGGTGCAGCATATCCTCCGGCTTGTGGTGGTGGTGCAGCATAAGCTGGTGGTGGTGGAGCACCTCCTCCTCCTCCGCAAGCTGGTGGTGGTGGTGGAGCACACGCTGGTGGTGGTGGTGGGGCACTGAAAGAAGAATTTCAGATTTTGAGAAAGAAAAAGTCTGAAATTAAAGAATCTTACCATCCACAACCACCTCCTCCACCTCCACCGGCAGATGGGAACAAAAAGGCCGATGAGGCAGCGATGAATGAAGTGAAGAGAATGAAGAAACGCATTGTTTTCTTGGTTGAAGCCAAATGAACTTGCCCATTTCGTCTTGCCCTTGCCCTTTTATATTGCCCATCTTCCCCCCTGGAGAGGGGGAGGGCATTGTCATCTAATTGATCTCTCCGCCCCCCTCCCTCTCCCACCTTAGCCGATTTTTGCAAGCTGTTACGCTACTCCTCTTCTCCTCCGTCAATCCTCTTTACGCTATTCCTGAGAAGAAGCAAAGAGGGAAAACGACCAAGTTTCATAGTCACTTTACGATGATGTAGATGACGATGATGACAGATGATTCGATGTTTCTCTGGAGTGTAACGTCTTCTTTTTTCCGTGAGGATTCTAGTAGTACAATGAGGATGAGGATACATAGAGAGAGAATTATTATCGACTCATTGCGCACGTGACCAATGGGTTTTTTTTCGTTGGTGGTGGAGGCAGAGATATTGTATAGAAGAAGAACGGAATGTACTCGTTTTCTTCTGCAGAATTTCCAGTGAATTTGAGAAGCAAGAAGTCAGGATTCTATTCAATCAAAAGGAATTTCGAGAATATCTGAAAAAAGTGCTCTTCTAATAGAGGGATAGGAAAACAATTTCCGAAAGTTGAAATATTTTATAGAAGAACGGAATGCGTTTTCTTCTGCTGAACGGATCCGAGGAAGTAGTAGTCAGAATGCTTTAGGTGTCCTTCTATTAAAAGGAGCGTCTGGAAAAGCCTGGAGGAGTGCTCTTCTGATAGAGGGATATTTTTTAAAAATTCCTATTGTTCAGAAGAACCGAATGCGTTTTTTTCTACTGAATGACTGGAGATGCCTTTCAACTAAAGGGAACCCTAAAACTCTGGAAAGTGTTCTTCTAATAGAAGAATGACAAGAAGCTTCTAAGATCCTCTATAAGTAGCCTCGAAGGGATTTTGTATTCTTGAAGTCACTTTATATGGAATTCTGTAGGTTGGTGCTATTTACAGTAACCAGCTGACTACTGTAAGCTGAAGCTTGCTGTTTCAGATCCAGGCTTACTGGAGGATTATTCGCCTACAGTAATCTCAAAGATCCAGTCTACAAAATCCCGAACTGTCTCTAATGTTGGTCCAAGCTGGTCTGAATTGGCCCATAGCATGGGTCCGACCTTGATTCCACGATTCTTATTGAAAATTCATTCCACAAAATTTCATGGTCAAGCCCTTTTCTTTTCTCTCCGTCTACCGCACTTTCCGTTTTCTTCTCCGTAGATCCCCCTGCCTCTTCCGTATGGTATAATTAGTTGCCATAAATACATATATTCTTTAATCCCATTGAAAATATATGTAAATCGGCCACACACTTCAAAAAGCGGTGGTCTCCATCCTCTTGTTATATTAAGCCATTCTTGAACTTTTGATTCGATTAGACGTGTTCAAAATGTTCTAGAATCTGGAACTTCTAGATGTGTTGAAAAGAAGCAGCATCAGAGTTTTAAATGTTTTAGAGTACAGGAATGCTGAAAAGGCAGGAAATAGGGCCTGAAGCCCAAACATGGAAAGTGAAGGCTTAATTCAGACCGAATGAAGACTGGAGAAATATTAAAAGTCTGGGAACAGGGCCAAAAAAGCCGAAAAGAGCCAGTAAAGCCTTTGACTGTCAAAGCCCAACCTGAGCCATCTGAAAACTGAAAAAAAAACCTGAGAAACTCTCGGATAATCCGTCGTAAAGCGGAAGCTCGAGATAAGCCTAAAAAAGCCCGGAGAGATCTTAAAAATAAACCCAAATACAGAAAGGGAGCCTAGAAATTCGTGGATATCGAACTAAACCTCAGCACAGCTTGAAAAAGCCTGAAACGATCCGGGAAAAACGGCTCAAACTACATAATTCCTGCTTATCAGCCCATCTGTCTCCGATCGGTCCTGGAACTTCAGTCATCTCCACAAGAGTCTTGATGAGCCCTGCAGCCGGAGGTTTTGATAACTAGTTGGTCATGGATTTTCTAAAAAAAATTTCGCTGTTACGCCGGCTTTCTGTATGCTCTAGAATACTATTCAGAAACTAATTTTTCTCTTCTCTTTGTTTCACTCAAGTCTAGCTCAATAGTTTCTAGTGGTCGTGCATGAGCTGTGGCAAAGACTCTTGGAACAGCCTGGTTGGTAAAGGACACGAAGATTCTGAATTCAGAAATGAAATCAGAATGGTTTTCGAGCTGACCGAGTAAGGACTTCCCTTGTAAAATCGAACAGGCCATTGAGCCCAGACCAAGGACCGTTTTCTTTGCACAATTACAAGAAAAACACAGTTTGGAAGAAAAATATTTATTCTTTTTATAAATACTCCAAATATACAAATACTCTCTCTTAATCGATCCGAATTGATCAATCTCTTTCGGTCCTTTTAACGTCCTCCAACTGGATAAGCTCCTCCGGCTGGTGCAGCATATCCTCCGGCTTGTGGTGGTGGTGGAGCATAAGCTGGTGGTGGTGGAGCACCTCCTCCTCCGCAAGCTGGTGGTGGTGGTGGAGCACACGCTGGTGGTGGTGGTGGGGCACTGAAAGAAGGATTTTGAAAGAAAAAGTCTGAAATTAAAGAGACTTACCATCCACAACCACCTCCACCTCCTCCACCGGCAGATGGGAACAAAAAGGCCGATGATGCGGCAATGAATGAAGTGAAGATAATGAAGAAACGCATTGTTTTCTTGGTTGAAGCCAAATGAACTTGCCCATTTCGTCTTGCCCTTGCCCTTTTATACTGTCCCTTTGGTTGGGAGAAATCTTGGCTCCGCCCCCATTTTTCTCTAGACGGTTTTTGGACCGATTTTACACACTTATTACGTCCCCGTCCGCCCGTGGATTTTTTGCGTAAAAAGAACTGGATTCGTTCTCCTCTTCTTTTCAACATCATTTTTTTCAATTTGAGACGAGTCGTCCTTGGTTTAGATCCACTTTGATTTGAAGAATTATCACCGATTGATTAAGCCCCTCTTCGATGACAAGGACAGATTATTTATGTTGTTTTTGAAGGGGGGACGACAATTAATTGAATCGGATGGCCGCCAAAAAAAAAAAGGAGAAGAAGCGGAGGGGCTTGGAACAAAGATTGAATGCGAATTGGAGAAGAGATAAATGGGTATTTGATAAGGACAAAATGATAAGGGATTTTGATTTAGGAAAGGTTTACTGTGGGGACAGTATGCCAGGTTTTACAGTAATCTTAAAAATAGACTACCCATTGGTAACTGAAGAGATGACGGGACCAAGAGGTTTACAGTACTTTAGATACAGTAATATTTTTAAGGGTATTACTGTACCCATACAGTAACAGTCCCGGGTTACTGTGTGGGTACAGTAGTACCCTTTGAAAAATAACTGTATCGAAAGTACAGTAAACGTCTTGGACCCTCCGCCAGTTCAGTTATAAATGCATTCGCTCGATGGTCATATGAAATTCTACACAAATCGTTATAAATGTGACTACATGGCGTTCACTCTATGCTACCACGGGTTACTGTAGTTACAGTTATCTCCTGCTACAGTACAATAGTCGCCTAGATCCCTAAACTGTTAGTCTAGGCCCATAGATATTCTGAAGTCTTGCAATTGTCATGCAGATTACTCGAATACTACATGTAGTTTTTCATATTTCCTTTCCTGGATTACTGTAGCTATCGCTATTCTTATGATAATTGTCTGAGCTGATACAGTAATTCTTTTGGTTATTGCAGTAGTCATGGAAACTCTCACAGTCGGCATAGTAGCTCACTGGAAACTGTAAGATACAGAAAAGTTACAGTATCCAGAGGTTCTGCAAGAATCAAATTGATACCTACCGTTATCGGCTTATCACTCTCCTGTCTACAGTAACCACTCACTAATAACAGTGTCTTTCAGGGTACTAATCGCTTTTGCTTCGGAGCAACAGTATCATTTTGACATTTTTAAGCATATGGACTACCGTAGTAACCGAAATTTTATTTGAAAAATTTCCGTTTCTCAAAATATTCGAATTTTTAGTTCAAAATATTGCAGAGTTGCAGTTGTCCCCTCCAAAAATCCTATTCTACAGTAACCTTCAGAGTTTTCACAGTACTCTTAGGATATTCGATTGCTATAAAAAGTTTGAAATTCTACGAATTTCGATGAAAAATTTTCGGTTTCTCTAGAAAGTCAAAAATTTAAAAAATTTCATTATTTTTATTCACTTGCTTGCTCTTCAAATTCTAACCTCCTTCTCATTTTTCAGCCGGTCGAGTGTATGTATGGGGAGAACAAGCCGATGGAAGATGTCTTCATTCTCCACAATTAGTCGAGGAGCTCAATGCAATTCCAATTGTTCGAGTTCTTGCCGGAGCACGTCATTGTTTGGCAATTTCTGCGTCTGGAGGAGTCTTCACATGGGGACAAAATAACTCGGGAGAACTTGGAATCGATGATTTCAGACGTAAGTCTTAGTGTAGTTTTCGGGGTACAGTATCCTGAGGGTTACGGTTTCTGGGGTACTGTAAGTAGACTTGATAGGTTACTGCAAAATCAGTGTTGTAGTGATTTTCCTAACTACAGTAACCCTAACACTTGAATCCTTAGGGCCAGGATGTGTGGGCTACTGTAACTATATTATTTCGAAGTTCTCGGAAGTAATAACAGGCTTATCATCCACAGTACTTGAGTAACTGTACCTACAGTATCCCCAGGGGTTACGGTTAGGGTTACTGTAGCCATAGTCCTAGAATGGCCTACGGTTACTGTATCTAAGTTTGTGAAACTACAATATCCAGTACCAATATTACATTTTTAGATACTTACGATATTTAGGTTTCGTCTGTTACAGTAATCTTAGGGCTATGGTTCTTAGCTTAGCGAGGCTATAGTACCTCTATGGTTATAAAAAAAAACCAAGGGACACTGTGACTACAGTATCCCTAGGATTACGGTATCTAGGAACCATAGTGCCAACCCACCATCACTACAGTATCCTATCCCACCTACTGTACCTACAGTACCCCCAACAATCCACACATTTTCAGCCCAAACCTCAGTTCACCATGTCCATCAAATGGATGGCCTTGGAGTTGTGGAAGGCGCTTGCGGTGACAATCATACAGTACTCCTGACAAATTGTGGAAGCACTTTCTCATTTGGATCAGATGCTCTCGGACAGTGTGGATTTGGAAAGAAGTTAGTTTTTTTTTCTGTGGGGTTACGGTAGATTGGGTACAGTAATCTAGTACAGTGTTCTTGAGTATTACAATAACTGTTTCGCGTGCTACAGTATCCATGGATACTGTAATTGGTCTCCAGTTAATCACTACAGTAATTTTTCATTGGCTTATCTAGGAACTCGGGATACTGTAGCTAATCCCGGTAGATAGAAATACAGTAATCTTTTTCGTTTCTACAGTATCCATAGGGTCACGATTTATGGTAGTACATGGTTCGAATCAACTACCGTAATCTAGCCATCGTGGCTACAGTAATCCTATACATTTCCAAATTTCCCCTACATTATCTTTGGTTCCTGTAAATTTGAATTAAATTACAGTATCCTTCGGTACCGTATATTGCATATCTCTTGTATGACATCAACCGTATCCGTAGATAATGTAAGAATATAACAAAGCTACAGTAATCTAACTGTCAGCCCCCCCCCCCCCCCCCCCTGTAACTACAGTACCCCTGGACCCTGCACATCTAAATCGGGCTACAGAAATCATTTCAAAAAATCCATTTATGACAATTCTTACACAAAAAAAAGACATGACATTTCATTACAAAAAAAGAACTGGAAGAGCACCCCGACATGTGTATGTTTCTCTCTGACAAATGATGATCACTTTTTACTCGATTTTCTTGGCAGTTCGGACAGAAGAAGTGGTAGAATTAGAAGACGTTGACGACGTCTTCTTTTGGTCCTTCTTGTCCTCCTCTTCCTTTTTCAACGATCCCAATGGATCACACGAGTCCTCATCCAAAGCCTGTCGTTCGTGTCCAAAGAATCCATCGGATTTTGCCATTGCAATCTAGAAAAAAAGTACAGTAAGACTGGGATTACTGTAGCTGACATGAACTTACAGTAAGATGAGTATTATGGTACTCGAGGAAAGTGAGTCCACCGACAAGGAACATTTTCAAAAGGAGCGGCACTTTGACGTCCTGAGCGAGGAGATAGAAGAGCAAGTAGCACACGGGCAAGTGTCTGCAAAAGATATTCTCTATTAGAAGGGCACCTCTTTTATAGGGGCATAATAGGATCTAGAATCATGTGAAAACCTCTAATACATCCTCTATTAGAAGGGCATCTAGTTTTCTTTAGTTGAAAAGCGCTCATCTCAGGACCTTTATTATAAGGGCACATATCCTAAAGATTTTGGCCTATGTCTTTGGTATTTTGAAGCCAGTAAAACCTCTAATATAACGGCATAGGATTTTCCTTCAAACCTCTATTAGAACGGCACTATCATTACCTTCTATAGTAAGGATGTAGTCTTTAAAAAATTCCTTGAAAAAAAGGCATTTTTTGATCTTTAAAACCACCTCGAAAACCTCTAATATAAGGGCATATGAACTCGAAAATTTATTCTGTTCCTTTTTAAAATTCGGGAATCTCAAACCTCTATTACAAGGGCAACCCCCTTTTCCTTGCCTCCAAAAATTTCCTTACCTTCAAAGTCAGCTCTAGACCTCTATTATAAGGACATACGATCAATTTAATCCCTCTAACATAATGACACTCAAACCGTCCCGTTTCCGATTCCCAACCCTCTATTACAAGGGCACCTTACCTGAACAAAAAGAGGCAAATCATGTTGGCATTGATCAACAAATCAATCGAAGCTGGCATATGTTTTGATCCATAAACCAGCCGAACCATTGTCCGTAGATGTAAGAATACAGTTTGTACCTCAACCAACAATGCAATCATTGCCAATCCAAACAGTCTTCCACTCAAAAGAATAATCGAAAAAGCAGTGATGACAAGGGAATGATGAACGAGATATTCTTTTGAACTTTCGAGTTCTCCATGAATCCACATATCGAGAAGATCATAAATGAAATAACCCATTGAGAAGAGGAAGACGTATTCGGCATTTGCCTTATGGTAGTCATATGGTTCACGGACGTAATTGATGTCGGTTAGCAGACTGAAAAAATGAGAAATTTGAATTTTTGAGTTTTTCGTGGGCTTTTTTTTTAGTTTTTGGGGTCCTCATTTCACTACAGTAATCCTAACAAGCCGGGTTACAGTAATCCTGTTTTGGACCTACAGTAACCTACAGAAGGTACTTCAGTAGCCAAGATATGAGAATCCGGACAATGCGACAAAAGTTGAAATTTGAGTTCGGATCATTCGTGGGCTTTATGTCAAAAGTTCGGGAAACTCGGTTTTTCGCGGGCTTTCTGAAGTTTCCTACTGTCGTCAGATTCCACGAATTTGGTGTGAACACTATCACGGCAAAATACATCCAATCTGAGGAGGAGCCGAGTACAGTAACCCGTACCAAACTACAGTAATTGAAATCTACAGTATCCTCCCAATGAAAAACACGTGGAAAAGATCTACCCGGAACCTCCTCCTCCCTTTAATTTTACACATTTTCGTTCGCGAGTCTAGTTTGACGTCACACGTAATTTTACACTTGTTGGAGGGGTTTTTTTTTCTCCCCGCCGAAGAAAAGTTTAAAAACTTTTTTTCCTCTTTTGAAAATCACACAGCTTGTGTGTACACAAAGATTTCTCTTCCTCAAGTTGATGACTAAATTGTAGCCAATTTTCGACGGGTTTTCGCCTCCGAAGAAATGCCTTCTCCGAGCTCTTCGAGCAATCTGATTTTCAGTCTGAAACGCCTGCTGTTTCAAGACATGGCATGTTGCCTCTTGGGTCTAATGTATCATGTTTCTAAATGATAAGGAGGACGACAGGTGGCGACATATTTTAGTTTCTCTATTTGTGACACTTTCAATGGCTCCAGAAAGGGGAAGTTTATGACTTTTGGGAGACATAAAAGAACATAAATTGAAATGTGATTGTGCTGATTTGGAAATAGGTCAAATGTTGCAAACAGGGTAGTCTAGTTTGGTTCTGGAAATGAGCACAGAAAACCTGTTTTGGACTAGTTTAGAGCTAGAAAACGGTACCTGAGAGGTCTCGATTGGCGTCAAAAAGTGAGAAGCTCGAAATGGGCTAATAAGCTAAAAATTAGAAGCTCAAAATCCCAAAAATTTGGCCCAAATCGATTCCAAAAAGTTCTACGGAGAAGGCTCAAAAACCCAAAAACATGGCCTAGTCTAATACTGATTGGATTTAGATCAGTTTTGAAAAGATTTGCAGTTCAGTCCAAACAGGCCTGAAAAGTTGGCACGTAAGGCCTAAATATACAGGAATTAAGACTGAAAGTGAGGGCCTGAGATGACCCAAAATTATGTCTAATCCCGTTTGATTTCGGCCTAAATAAATTCAAAAATTCTAGGGCTCAAAGCCATTATTCACTGGAATTTAGACAGCCTATTGATGGCCGAGAAGAGCCCCGCAAAGCTAAATCTGAGAAAAGTCTGGCGTTTTTCACCAAAAAAACCCATTTTTGGCTCCCTCAATTCCCCTTAAGGCCCAAAAATGTCCTCACCTAAAAATGCATCCCAATGCAGAGACGAGAGCATGAGTAAACGAGACGACACGAACGGCAAAGAGCCGCGTCTTATTCTCCGTCCATTCGGGTTGTTTTTGACGAACAATTGAACGAGCAATTAGATATTCACCACGAAGTGCAGCACTTACTACTCCACATGTGAGTAGTTTATTCAGCATTCTTTTTTTCTCTTCTTTTTTGTTATTCAATTACCTGAAATGAAGAAAAAAATGGGGAAGGGAAGAAAAAAGAAGAAGAAATGCGAAGCAAAAAGAAGAGGACACGTGGAAAAACCAAGAATTTCGAAAATTTTTGTTTAAAGTTGTCAAAAGGAGGCAAAAATCGTGGAGAAAAAGCCGTAAAGAAGGCTCAAAAAAATCAATTTTCAAACCAAAGGACTTTTGGCTCATTTTTCAGTCTTTTCAGCCTCAAAAAAGGCTGAAAAAATGGCTCTGAATCATTTTCACATTCTGAGATGGACACGTCCAGCCCATCAGAATAAGCCGAAAATCTGAAAAGTTGGCCTAACTTTCAGCCCTTTTCATCGAAAAAAAAGCTGGAAAATGACTCAGGATCTCCTTGCCAAACCCATAAGAATTAGGCTCAAAAAAGTCTTTAGAAAACTGAAAGTCTGAAAAAATGCTCTATTTTTTAGCCCTTATTCACCAAAAAAGAGCTGAAAAAGTGACTCAGAATCACTATGAGAATTCTGAGAATTACCTCACGGCTGTAACGAAGTCTATGACTAAGGAAAAGTGAGCAAGAAAAAAACAAGTAAGAAGAAGAACGAAGGCAATAACAAACCAATGATTATGACGAAGGGAAGAAGAAAGTGAGAGCTCTACTTGAGCAAAAGAAAAAAAAATAAGAAAAATGAGCACAAAAAACACGGAGATGACGAAGCAAAGAAATTATAGATTTTTTGCCACGTTTCGAGGAATTTGGAGCAAAGGTTGGATGACCGAGGCACTTAGCCACGTCTAGTGTTGGTTTCTTGCTGAAATAAACCCAAAACGTGGAAAACTGGAACGAGAAGGTACTTTCAGCTTTTTTTTCAAGAACTGGAACATCTGGAGCATCTGGAGCTCCAGCAGCTTTTCGTTTTTTTTTTCCTTTTAGAAAAAAAAATGGACAAATTTGTTCATTTCTAGCCCACTAAAATAAGCACTTTTTCCCCACCTCTTGGCTCACTCCACAGTGAAAAAAAGCTCCTACACGTGGCTTCTTTTTTAATGAGGAAGTACTAAACGTAACTATTTTCACTTCACACATGTGATTTTGATAGTTTCGACAGACAGGAAACAAAGTCAAACGTTCAGAAAAACGAAGAGAAAAGATAGCGGAAAAAAGGTTATTATCGAATGATATACCAATCACATGCTTCGTCTTCTTATACTAATGAGAAGAATGAGAGGAAAAAATGGGTGGAAAATCATGTGAGAATAACTGAGAAAAAAACTGCTGAAAGCTAAAAAAGCGGGGAAGCGATTCGAAACTAATTAATAATAGACCAAAGAAATAGTTAAAAACGGAGCACAATGGAGAAAAACCCTCGAAAATGCACTAAAACCTAGAAAAAGAGATGGAAACCCTACTGAAAATTAACAGAACGAGCCAAAAAAGGCAGCTGAAAACCCCATAATTCTCAAGAAAAATAAGAAAGAGATCCTCACAGAATAAAAAAAGTAGGGGGATTTTCCCACACATGACGGCCTTAAGACGTAAAGAAGATGCCTTGCTCATAGCCACCAATGTACTTTGAGACTCCACCGAGGAGATCCCTCCGAAAAGTTCATTAGGACCACAAGGAAAGTGGACTTTGAAATAAGAAAAGAAGGTCCTGGGAAGGTTCAAAAAACGATTGAAAACATGCTGAAAATAGCATTTTTTGGGTTAAAGAAAATACTGTTTCATCAGTCACTCAATGAAACACAATAGATTATCCCGTTCATTAGGTGAGCGTAATCATTTCCGAATTGTGGAACATTGCACAAAAACACCTGAAGTTTCTAGAAAAGTAGCCCAACAAATCTATTTTCAAGGTTTTCTGCCCTTCGAAAAGCTTCACAACAACACAGTTCTTCTTTCAAAAACACTACACGATGGGAAAATACAAGAAGCTTTAAGCTAGAAAAAATGGCTCGTATTTTCACAAAATGAGCTTCAAAATGTGGCAAAACCCTAGAGAATTAGCTCGTTTTCAAGTTCAAAAGACCAATTTTCCAAGTTATTCAGGTGCTTTTTAAACCTTTTCAAGTGATATTTGCTATGAGCAAATCTTATGTTAACTACAAGAAAAATGGATTCATTCAACACGAAATGAGCTTTAAAATGTGGAAAACCTCACAAAAACAGTATGAAAAGTCCAGAAAACTATCGAAAACTCTGAGAAAATAGATCATTTTTGCGATCAGAATACCTATTACCGAGTAATCCGAGTGTTTTTTGAACATTTTCAAGAATTCCGCAACAAAAAAGTTGTTCAACTATAATCAATTGGTTATATTTTTCTCAAAAACAGTTCAAGTACTAAAAAAAACCACCCTCTCAAACATTCGGAACACAAACAAAAAGACACAGAAATCACATGAAGAAGAAGGAGAACAGAAACAAAAGTCGTCTCATTTTTTCCTCCTTTCTTACCCCCTTCACTCTCAAAAACTCTGAAAAGAGACGCAGACAACCTATAGAGAAAGAGCCCAGAGAAAAAGAGCACAAAAAGTGAAAAATGAAAAATGACAAAAAGTGCAATCAATCCTGTGTGATGTCATCGATCAACCTTTTCTCTCTTCCACACAATCTTTTTGCCGAGAAGAAGGAGTTTCCGAAAATGAGTTGGAGGAAACGAAAATGGAGTTGAAAATGACGAGTGAAAATAAAAGGAACTATCAAGTGTATAAACAATGTTATCAGTACACTCTCTTGAACACCTGATTTTATTTGTGACGAGTAGAGAAAGAGGAGAAAGTAAAGTGGAGATGAGGTCACTGGAAGAAGTTTCTGGAAGGGAAGAAAGACAGGTGAAAGACTGAACTTTGAAAGGTTGAGACGAATTTAACAAAGAAAGGTTCGGAATTTGCTAGAGAGAAGAGAAATAACACGGAATCGGATAACAGCAACTGGAAAGGAAAACTTGGAATTTAAATTTTGGAAGAAAAAAAATCCATTTCAAATCCTGAAATCGGAAAGTATGGAAGTCGCAAAGCCCCGAACTTTAAACGATAAAGTGAAGATGAGGTCATTTGAAGAAGGTTCTGGAAGGGAGAAAGGACATGAGGAGAAATTGAATATTGATATTTCAAGATATTCTTGATCAAAGTCTGAAACAGCAGAAAAGATCCGCGAATAAAAAAATGAAGAAGCTTATAAATTCGAGAATGAACTTTAAAAAAAAGGCATTTGGAAGCCTGAATGAGGTCATCAAAGTTAAGTTACTGTTCCAAAAAGGGGATTTAGAAGATCCGAAATCTGGAAGTATGTTAATTTAATGGTGTTATTGCAAAGTTATGGAACTATAGCCAATTCGAAAGATTCGACAAAAGGATCCAAACAGAAAAAAAGCATTTGGAAACCCACACGCCTGACAAAAATGATTCAAATAACAACAGGCTAAAAAGCAAAAGAACTATTCCACAAAGCTAGTTATTGTCAAATTAATAATAGTTGTGCAAGGAATTCAAATTTTATTTTCGCGGGCGGTCCGCCTTTTTTGATCTCCAAGCTATTTTTGAGTTTACGCAAAGTGAAAGTGGGCGGACCACCTGCGAAAAGAAACATTTGAGTTCCTTGTACATCTATTATTAATTTGACAGTATACAGACAATTTTTAAAGCTTAAAAAAAGTCAGATTTCTTTGAAATTTGAAGATTTTTCTTCACTAAATACTTGACGTTTGATTCTCAGAAGGTCTTCTAAATGACTTCTGAACTTAACGGACAGTCATAAGAGGCTCGCCAAAAAGGACCGTAATATTGATAAGTAAAATTTGGCATTCACATTCGGAAGCATTGAACTTATCAAAAACGCTCTAAGTGAGTTAAACAAGAAACAGAAAATCAGAAATTTCCAAAATTTTCTAAAAAAAAAAAAATAGACTGTTTCCTCGAAATTCTAAAGATTCGTTTTGAGAATTCCGACTTGATTGCTAATTACAGAAAGTTCAAAATAAAAAAAAATCGTCTAAAATTTCTTCGGCGACAAACTGACAATAGACAAAGAACAATTCACTATCGATATTATCAGTACACCCCACCGTGAACACCTGATTTCTACAGGTAGAGAGTATAATGACTAAACTATTGTTGTCATTGAAATGACGGAAGAACTTTCTGGATGGAAAAAAGAAAGATTTGATACGCAAAAAAAGTTTTTGAAACAAGAAAATGATTTTTAAAGAAGCTTCGATATTAGCAGACCATTCTAAATAAAAGCTCATCTGAATCCAGAATTAGAATGAGAGAAGAAAAAAATCGTTCCAAGTTTCCAACACACTTACAATTCGACTAGAATAAAAGGCAACTTTGGCCAAAAAAAAAGCACAGTTCCAAAACCGTTGGAAATTCTGTGACAGATCTCGGACAAATGCTCCATTTGTCAGATGTACAATTTCTCGAAAAAGCCGATAGTACAATTAGGTTTTAAAATAGAAAATGACGAAAACTTAGGGCCGAAAAAAAACTGTTTCAAAATCACATAAAACCCTTGATAGATCATAGCTATCAGTCCGAGATCGATTCAAAAAGTGTTACACAAATATTGGAATTTCAACTGTCCCAAACTTTGAATTTCAGTAAAATTCCACTGGGAATTTTTACAAATTCAGTCATATCTGAACTAGAAACTAGAGCTAAATGACTGAAAATGGGCACTAAGTTCTGGCAAAAACACCAAGAAAAAGGGATCAAGAAAACCAATTTCCAAGTTAATTGGCGAGGCTAATTTGATAAAGATTACACAACACGATGAGCTCTGGAATCAAAGTTTCAACTAGACCGCAACATACAAAACCTCACAGAAACAGTAAAAGATTATAACCAGAATTTCAACTAAAAACAACAGTTTTATGTGCCTGATTCTATGATTTTTTGAGGTCAAAACAGACCATTAAAAAAGTACAAAAAACATATGATACGCCTACCTATCTATCTACATAACGATAGTGTATTTAGGCTCTAAAATAAAAAACATGAAATCTGGCCAAAAAAAAATTGTTTCGAAACTGTTTGAAAGACAGTGGTGAATCTTGGCTAACAGTGCCTTTATGGATGTTTGATTTTCGAATTCCGTCGGAAATTTTCCCAAATTTCAGTGTTAGCTGGACTTGAAAACGGCTAAAAATTGGCCCAAAGTTCAGAGAAAAACACCAAGAAAAATATTTTGATAAGGATTACACAACTTCAAGGTTCCAATTAGCGCTAGAATCAAAGTTTCTAATTGACCACAACATACAAAAATTCACAGAAACAGAAAAGAATTCCAACAAAAACACCAATTTTTATATGTTTGAATCTATGATTTTTTGGGCCAAAACAGGCCATATAAAGGGCAAAATATATGCCCAACCACTTCAACAAAGAAGTACACATAATCTGGATGAAATGACCAATGAACAATATCAATAAGAAACTTACCAGCCTAACAAACACTGAAAAAAACCGAAAAATGAAATGCCGAACGAAAAAAAAGGTGGGAAGAAGACTCCTCCTTTTGAGAAGAGAAGGAAAAGAACAAGATCCTCTTCCTTATTTCTCTGCGTCTCTTCTATTTCCATACTCTCTCGTTCTCTCTGTCTTCACGTGTACACACAATTGGACTGACAGAAAGGAGAGAGAGGAGCAGACAGTCATACAGTTTTTTTTGCAGTTTGAAGAGGACTGGACAGGACTGTAACACCACACAAAATGGATTAAATTTGACCGTTTTGGCCGATCAATAATCCATTTTATTCAGGTGTTTCTGTGAGAGCAAATAGATAAGGATAAGATTAGACAAAAAAGCGCGGGAATTCCAAAAATTTCATATTGAAGATCAGAAAATAGGCCGAAAAAACGCAAAAAAAATGGAAGAAAATCTCACCTGGAAGGTCACAGAAAAGGCTAATCTGGAGAGATCAAAAAGAGAGATAAGATTTGGATCCCTTTTGTACACAAGCAGGCTATGCAAATACTTTCTAAGAAGGACTAGAAAAGAGAACGGACTAGGAAAGTCTTATGAAGAAAGTTAGGCCACAAGAAGGACAAAAAAAACGAAACACCCTACCTTACTAGTCTAGGACTATTGAAGTTTTTGAAACAGTAGTCATCAACAGAGAATAGTTCGAAGAAGGACTAAAAAGGTCTATAGAGAAAGTTAAGGTACCGTAAGGCCAACGCAACGCGAAAGTAAATGAACGGAATGGACTAGAAAGCCTAAAAAGAAAGCTAGGCCACAAAAAGGAACAACACTAGGAAGACATAAACCACTCAATCTACCGAGGCGTCCTAAGATTACGGATGTCTTGACCACAAGTTCTACAGAGAGAAAGAGAACGGACTAGAAATGCCTATGAAGAAAGTTAGGCCGCGAGAAAACGAGCGTTCCAAGCCTACTAGGGTCCTCACCACAGTGCCCTTCAAAACCAAGGACTAGAAAATCTATGGGGAAAGTTCGGTCACACAAAATGATAACTGGAAAAACTGGCAACAGTTGTGAACACTATTTAATAAAGTGTTATTATCAAACAGACGCAAAGAACCAAACTTATCAAGGCGTGTTGAAACACATTAACTTTTCAATCAAAATTTTTGAAGACTAAGGACCAAAATAAGCCAAAACCAGCTTAAAACTCCAATAAAACTCATCGAAATCCTATGAAAATCTCTGTGATTATACCCCATTATCCGTATCAACAATAAAGAAGATAATCCATTTCGGATCAGAGAATCACCTGATCGCAAAAAAGACATCATCACATATGACCTTATTATATTATCGAATGAGATGCTTCTATCTCTGTGTTTCGCGGTGAAGTCTTTCTTCTTGTCGCCGCCACGGAGAAAAGAAGAAGACACGAAAGAGGAATTTATGAAAATGAGGAGAAAAAGAAACACCTACACGTGGGGGTTTTGATTGATAGGAAAGGAAGAATAGATACAATCAGTGTGGTCTTTTTCAAGTTTGAAAAAGGAAGCCAAAACTTGCAAAAGTTGCCAAAAGAAGAAGTCACGTGGTTAAGATCAAGGTCTTCCAGTTGACATCTTCTAGCTAACGTCTTCAAGCCATCGGGTTCAAAAGGACAGGAAAAATGTTTTTCAAGGATATCAGATCTCAGCAAAAAAATGATCGGCAAAGGTAATAATTTGATTCGAAACTCGCAAAGCTTTGAAACCATTCTGAAACAGTGAAGCAGATTTTCTCAGAGCAGTACGAGGGACGTGACAGAAGTCAGAATCCTGACTAGAAGCACTGGTGCCTCCAATGATGAAACGTGGAAAACTAGGCTCCAAAACCTACAAAAGATAGCCTCAACGTCTTCATTCCATTAACACAGCGGTATAGAACATGTCGAATCTTCCATCCAGAACAAAAAACATTCAAAAACATCATTACAGCCAAAATGACCGTGGCCTAGGAAACCCATAGAATCCGAGAGGACTAAATGGCCTAGAGAGTCCGCTGACGATTTCTAGGTCATCCCACTCACTCAGTCTTCACATTGAGTTTGATAGTCTATATGTTACTGTTCTAA
This sequence comes from Caenorhabditis doughertyi, assembly GCA_963572265.1. Classification (NCBI taxonomy): domain Eukaryota; kingdom Metazoa; phylum Nematoda; class Chromadorea; order Rhabditida; family Rhabditidae; genus Caenorhabditis; species Caenorhabditis doughertyi. The sequence goes on along the minus strand of OY751553.1, from coordinate 7,052,313 downwards.
AAATCGTGAAATGCGTTGAATCCTTCTTTAGAAACAGTAGAAAAGTTACGTGCCTTTGGCCTTACTTCAACCAGGAGATCTTACAAAAAAAAATTCGCGTTTTCATGTCTAATATGTGATTAATATAAACATATTGTCGCTAGTGATAAATGCCCTTTTTTTTTCTAATAATTTCAATCTTTATAAAATTGCTCGGTGTCTTCAAGTTCACTAAAATCTGGAGTTTGAAAGCCTATTCCAACTACAACCACACCAAAAAAGCCTAAATGTCATTGACATAAACCCTCCCCTCCACCGCTCCCTTTCGCGACGATGTCAATCATCAATCTTTCTCCTCCTCCTTCCTCTCCCATCTTCTCTTCGCCTTCAGACTATCACAATTCGACAAGAAATATACTCTAGGTTGGGCATTGTATTACTACTACACATATCAACCCATAACCTACTCATTTCTTTTGAAAATAATGATCGAATAGATCGTTCGATAAATAGGAAGAAGGTATCAAACATTGAAATACAAAGTACAAACAGAAACAGAGAAAAGTACTTGTATTAAAATACAGTATCAAGGATCATTGGAGACGAAATCGAATTGAGAAAAACATATGAATGATACATTCCACACTTATGTTCATAGACCAATGAAAGGCGCTACCCTTAATCAGAACTCTGGACGAATAAGAACCGGACGAGTCAGAACTGAACGAATCAATACTGCCTGATTCAGAACTGTACCCTATTAAAACTGCCCGGATGGGAACTGACACTACTTTGTCGCAATGGCCTGGAAGCAGTGAAAAGTGTCCAAAAACGTGCATTTGAAAAGTTCTTATCCGGGTCAGTTCCTAAGCGGTCGGTTCTTATAAGGGACGACCAGTTCTGATTAGAGGTAGCACCAAATGAAAACATAAAACTCACAAGGAGCAGACGAAAAAAAAGTGTACTTTTATTACTGTAACAAGGATCATTGACAACCACGAAACATCCTAAAAGATGATCATCATATGAATCATTCTGTTTATGGAAGAATATAGAAACATAAGAGTCACAAGACGAAAGAAAAGAAAGGACGAAAATGTTTATTCTCGGAAACAACATTTTTTCGTAGTTTGATGGAATTGTAATTTTTCTTTGAGATTGACACGAAAAAAGAAAAAAAAACTCGGAAGGAGAGGAACTAGGACACATAAGGTTTTTTTGCTTCTAAACAGCAAGGAAAGAATGGATCAAAAAAAAAAGAATAAAACAGGAAGCGTTTGAAAGTTCAAAGAGAGCAATTGATGGATTATAAAAAATGATCCTCATGATAAAACACGAAATAGAAATGGAACCCGGCTGAAACATGACTGCACGGGACAGGAACTGACACAAATTAGCTACAAAAATCCCTCAAAAGTTTGAAACATCCAAAAAATTTATCCAAGTTTCTTTTTCAATTCACTGCTTAACGACTCAATTTATCATGCAAATAAAAGCTCCGTATCGGCTTAAGTACGTAAAGTTCCGTCGGTACTCAGCGAGCATGCCTACCCCAAGTACAGAAATAAAACGTGGGAAAAAACAATTCAAATCACGTTCAATAAAAATCACCATGCTAAAGTCCAAAAAGCTGGTGAGCTCACAGAGAGCATCTATTGAAAGGAAAGCTTTCTGATTTTTCAAAATCTAGAATTGATTTAAATTCAATGAACATAAGAGACTTAATGAAACAAATAAAAATTCAGTTTCACTTCAATCGGATATGAAACAGACTTTTAGTTCTATTCTGCTATAAAGTGGAGTTCTGAAAAATACGGTTTCAGAAAAAAAAACCATTTTTTCTTATGCTCGCAATTCTTGCTCATGAAGCTCGTTTTCTCAGTTTTTGACAGTTGAAAGTTACTGTAATCGTGAAGGAACCCCGATAGAAGCTTGTCTGTGGGCTTCTGAACAGATATCATCAGCTCAGTAGAGATCGTCTGTAGCTTAACACTATTTAGTTCTTAAAACTACGGTTTCGAAAAATCCATCTTTACTTCCGCTAACAATCCCTGCTGATGGAGTTATCCTTCATATACTTTATCCAGCACAATTGAACCTTAGTGGGTCTCAATTGAAATTTGGTCTCTGCGCCGTTGAGCAGTTGTCAAACTTCTTTCGAACAAGCAGAGGCCGACAAGCTCTCCATGTGGAACTGTAGTTTTAAGTTTGTAGGCCTCACCAAATCTCCAGCTACGGTGCTGCCCCTAATCAGAGCTGACCCTTATAAGAACCGACCCGTTTAAGAACAGCCCCGGATAAGAACTTCTCAAATGCTTTTGGGCACTTTTCACTGCTCGCAGGCCATTGCAGCAAAGTAGTGTCAGTTCTCATCCGCGCAGTTCTGATAAGATATAGTTCTGATTAAGGGTAGCACCACACCCACTCTTCCTGAGATCAAATATTAAATCCCTGTGTAAAATCACAGAACTTACTGTTTCATTAGTTTCAAATGAAATGTCTTACACCAGAAAATCTCGTTTCCGCTAGTTTCTGTATTCCATCATCATCTTCCCTTATTTTCAGAATCGAAAAACGTCCCAACCCGACAGCAGTTTCTGATCTAATTGGCTCTCATGTCACTCGAATTGCCGCTGGAGCATGTCATTCAATTGCAATCATTAAAGGATCCCCATATCCATTTGGATTGAATTCAAGTGGACAATTAGGAAATGGAAAGATTATGACACAATCAACACCAAGGAAAACTGATGATTTGGATCATGTTACGGGCGTTTTTGCCGGTTATCAACAGACTTTTTTCATCAGATCTACTGGTAGTATTGAGGTTCGTTTTGGAGGGATTGAAAAAATTTTTATTGTATTTTTGATCTGAAATTGTGACTTTTAGAAGAAACGTAAAATTCGCGTCGTTTAATGCGTGATTTACATTTCGATGGCCTAGAAACCTCTGATGGCCGAACTTTCTCAAAAGCTGTTTTTTTTTGCAAATTTCACTATTTCGGTACACAAAAAACTGTCAAAAGTGTCAAGAAAGTGTAAAATCCGCGAAAAAGCAGCATTTCAGAAAGTTTCAGAAAGTCATCAGAGGTTTCTAGGCCTTCAAAATGTAAATCATGTCTGAAACGACACGGTTTTGTGCGATTTTTATGATTTTTCCTATGAAATCTCATAGATCCGAGAAGAGATTGGAGGCGATAATAAAAGTTTGTTATCTCTAAAAAAATTAAGATACTGTGTGAAACAGAGAGATTTTAGAGAGAGACAATTCAGAAAATTTTCAGCAAAATGAAATCGTTGGTCCAAGTTGTCCACTGAAGACTCCATCCAAGATTGATCGTGAAATTTTCGAAAAATTGATGAATTCTGGAGAGAAATTGGATTTGATGGCGTAAGTTTAGGGGTAGGGGGCTTGGAGGGTACTGTAGAAGTACTGTAGTTTGTTGGGTTACGGTAGGCAATGCTAGGTCTACTGTAGGATTACTGTAGAACTGTAGACCACGGAAGAATACGGTAGGATTGCCAGAGGCTAACTCTAGCTTTCAAGGTTACTGTATTACGGGAGGGAAAAATACCAGTAGAAGATTACTGTAGATATCTGGATTACGGTACTATCGTTACGTTAGAATCACGGATTACTGTAGACTGAATACGATGAAGCAGGATGGGTTACTGTAATATTTTTCACTGTATCACTTGATATATTACTGTAGGAAGGAAAGATCTTGGGATGATGCTTTCCCTCTAATCTTTGTACTGTACTTTATCAAGTTCAGATACTATAATTTTATTGTAGTTCTGAGAAGACACTGTAGGATTACTGTAGGTCTGTAAATTACGGTAAAAAGGATTACTGTAGATTGAAGACGGTAGCAAGATGGGTTACTGTAATTTTTTACTGTATCACTGGATACACTACTGTAGTGAAGATCTTTAGCTGATGTTTTATTTTCAATATCTATTAACTACTGTACCTATTTCAATTTCGGCTACTGTTATATTACTGTCAAGGCTGTTCAACGGCCGGCCGCGGCTGGCCGTCATGTTTGAACACCCTTGATTACTGTAGTTCAGTAGTTCTGAGGGGACACGGTAGGATTACTGTAGCTTAAATACGATAAAATGATGAGTTTCTGTAGCATTTTTTACTGTATCGGCGAATATATTACTGTAGTAAGGATTTTGGGCTCCTATTGTTTCTTCAATATCTATTGACTACTGTATCTATTTCAATTTCGGCTACTGTAATATTACTGTAGGTTCAAAAATGACGGTACTGTAGTTTTTAAGATTTTGTGGAAATCCTAGGATTATTGTAACTGTAACCGGATAGACTTCTGTAGGATTACAGGCAGATAGATACTGTAGCTCCAGCGGTTACTGTAGAACCTTCTGGGCTACTGTAGGGATACTGTACCCCGTACTGTAACCCTTCTTTTTTTCAGACTTCTCGAATCAGTGTTCTCCTCCCTCAGTTGCATCAATAACTCATTTCTTTTCAACGATGACCGCCGTTTCAACGTCAGTTCTGATCGTTCTCATGGTATCGATTTGGATCAGGCAATGGAGACTTTTATGTTATTTGAAGATTCTCCACACAAGAAACAATTCATGGATTTGGTTAGTTTTTTTTTTGAAACTCCGTATCCCCTTAACCATTGCCGCTCATCCAATTCCTCTCTTTCAGATAGTTGACTCTATCTCAATTGCTCTCGCCTCATGGAATTCCAATCCAATTAGTGTCGAATCACTTCGTCTCTTTTTAATCCTCCCTTGGCTTCCTGTTTTCACTGAAAATGTCACCACGGACACTCTGATTCGGGTCCATTTGCCTCTCGTCGAAGCAATGTGTACAATTAATGAAAAAATGGGAAAAACTCTTGGTTTGTGATGATACCTGTATTAGAAGGGCATGCTCTTGTTCCGAAAGGTGCCTTGAGGGTTTTATGATAGATGGATCTATTATATGGATCCAAAGATCTTTTTGGGACTTCTCTATTAGAAGGGCATGCAATTCTATGATTCCAAGTAGAGTTTTGAAGGATTTTCTATCAAGAAGGCTCTTCTAATAGAGGGAGTTTCCAGTATTTCAAGAAGAGCTTCTTGAAGGAGGGAAGCCGGAGGGAAATTCGCCTGTATTAGAAGGGCAGGCTTCTGGAAGGGCTCTACTAATAGAGGTAGCTGCGCTACTGTTTCTCGGAAGCTACTCTACTAGATGGTCCTTGTATTACGGTTTTCAAGGGACCTGTATTAGAAGGGCGTGCTTTGAGAGCTCTTCTGATGAACGGAACTCTTTTATTGTTCCCAGAAGCCTCTTGAGTGCTCTTCTATTAGAGGTAGCTCTTCTAATACAGTTCTAACCTTCACATTATCAATAGAGCACATTTGCATCATTTTCAGAAACGTGGTGGTGTCATTTGTCAACTCGTCACTTCCGTCGATTGGTTACTGTATTCCGCACGGCAATTCAAGTGATGCTGCATGCTGGAAAAGAGCCACACAGTTGTAAAGAGTATCTTCATGTCCTCGGGCTCTTGTTCAATATTAATAAGGTACATCTTTATTAGAGGGGCATGTGGGGGTACGGTTGTTTTTCGGAATACGGTAGGAAAAGCTTGAGGTACTTCAGGCACGTGAATGAGATGAATCGGTTTTGAATACGGTAAAACTCGACTTTGAAACAGTGTTTTGAATTTAAAATTGCACTGTTTTGTGGCAGGACTACTGTATCTTTGCCTAGGGTTACGGTACCCGAAACTAGGTAGATTATCTAAACTAGGATTACTGTAGCTCTGTTACTGACTACTGTAGCTTATCATCGGTTTACTGTATTTTGAATCTAGCTTTGACTGGGTTACGGTAACCTCTTTATGGCTTTACCAGCATAACTGTAGGTTGCCTTTAACTTGGATTACTGTAGCTTCAGTAGGTGCTTTTACTGTAGGCTGACTTAAAAGAACTGTAGGCCCAGCCTGCGGTCATTTACACCACACATACAGTAGGCTGTAGTTTTGGGTTAATGTAGTTTTTCTTTGGGTTATGGTAGCAATTTGAAAGGTAGCCTGATCCAGCCTGGCAGTACAGTACATCTGCAAGTACAGTAATTCTCCGGGTTACGGTATATTCACATAGCGCCACTGTGTTTCTAAATAGATTCAGAGAAATTCAAATTCTGGGATTACGGTACCTAAAACCAGACGGTTTTCGGCGCTTCGCGCCTTAACCGCCTGGCCTCTCCCGAGTTATCAAAAATAACCACATTTGTAGACCCACTTTCTTACGCAAAAAGAGAGACGACCACCTCTCTCTTGCCTCCCGGGAAAACACAGGGAGACGCAAATTTGGCTATGTGCATAGATAGCACAGAGCTTCTCAGAGCTCCAATCAAAAAACGGAAAAGACGGGCATCATCTCCGACACGGGCCCTATCGATCCATGCAAAATTCATAAAAATCGGTTCATTAGGGACTGCGCTAGGATCAGCGACAGACAAACACACACACACACAGAATCTGTACAGTAATAATAGTAAAGATACGCTGATTAGGATCTTGCCAGGATTAAGGTAGCTTTTCCTAAAATGAATCTCTATGGTCGAAATCTAGGGTTACTCTACCAACGGTACCCAATTTATTCCCGTTTGGATTTCGATATTGTTCATTGAATGGAATGCTGTACATCCCGTTGCTCAATCTACAGTACCCATAGTCCCACAAAACATCTAGGATTACTATACCTACAGTACCCGTATTCCTTTTTTTCCAGACCAAACACCTCGTCCCACTGGAGACCTTCCAAATCGATGAACTCGCCACCCTCATCTGCCTTCGTACCCAATACATGAATATGGTTTTAAAACAGATTCCTCATAAACAAGACCGGGATTATTGGACCAATTATCCAATGCTTCTAAATGGATCTGCAAAAGGGGAACTCCTTTTCACAGAAGCTGCTCTCATTCAACATCTTCATTCAACAAATGCAGTAATTAATCATGGATATCTATTTGGACATGAAGAAGAAAGGAATCGAGTTCAATTCAGTCACTTGAATGTTCGAAGAGAATTCATTGTTATGGATACAATGAATAAATTAGGAGAAATGAGTGATGACGATTTGAGAAAACCATTGAAGGTGGGGTTTTGGGACGTTTGGGACTGAAAAGAGCTGAAATTAGTGAAAAATTGAAAAAAAAATTTGGGAGACGGACGGTTTGAAACTGGTCCGTTTAAAAATCTTAACATTTTGGAAATGATAAGAACTGCCTCGGATAAGAACTTTTCAAATGCTCGTATTTGGGCACTTTTCACCGCTTCCAAGCCATTGCAGAAAAGTAGTGTCAGTTCTCATTCGGTTAGTTCTGATAAGGTACAGTTCTGATTCAGGAAGTTCTGATTAGGGCATCACCGTTATGCAACATCTGCCTTCCGTAATCCAGACTTGTCAAAATCCGTCCCGGTCCGGTCGGCCCGGGTTTGAAAATTTTTGAATTTTGAAGCACGTTTATCCCAATTTTCAGCCCTATTCCGAAAATTTTCTTAGGTCTTTTTACTCAAAAATAGATCAGAATTTCCTCCCCGAAAAAAAATTTTTCAAAAAAAAACCTGAAAAAAACATGTTTTGCCCTGACCCCCGGGCCGGGCCGGGCCGGTGGACTTTCTGAAAAAAGCCCGGCCCGTGACAATCTGCCGTAATCGAATTAACGTGTCATTTTGCAATGGAAACAGTTAGAAAACAAAACATTATAAAAGACTTTTGAAACTGGAATTTTTAAAGACAATTTTGCACTGAAAAATGTTTGAGCTTGCCCATTCTGGAAACGTGACTCCTGAAATTATTCGCCGTGAAAACTGTATTAGAAAAGCATGCTTTTCTATTACTCCAAGCAGCGATTTGAGATCGCTTATAATACATTTTTACGGTATATTTATGAAAAACCATGCTGAAACTAACCCAATTAGATTCTAGAAAATTTTCGGAACTATGCCGTTCAACAAACTGGTAATTAAAACGTAGATAAAATCGAAACGACAATGTCTCCAAAGTTCAAGTTTTCAAAACTAGATATTTAGAAACTGAAAACTTTGAAACTCTGTGTTTTTAAAACCAAAAAGAAACAGACTTGGAATTAGCCAAAAAAAGGTTGGGACATTCGGGAACCATTGGTTTTTGATGTTAGTTTCACAATCTATATGCCCGCATCCGAACTGGCCAAAATCAGGAAACAAAAATTTACAACAAAATTTCGAAACTGTAAATATTTTTTTAGACTTTTAAGAACAAAAATATTTAAAAAAAAAGGTTATATTAGACTAGTAACCTTTTTTTTCCAGGCATTTTAGAACCGTGACATTGAGAAAGTGAAATCTTTGAAAATATTCTTCTTTAGAGCGGTGCTATTTGGAAAACGATTGTTAACGCAGCAAATTTTCACATTTCTAGAACTAGGTCTTTTGAAACTGTAGCATTTGCAAATGTGGCTTTTTAAGTCTGATGCAACTCAAAACTTTTCGAATTCTTAACCTTCCTTTCGTCGAAGTTTCCACCTTTCCCGTTTCGAAAGATCTAATTTTAGATTGGTCGGTTTTGAAAAATCACTTCAGGAGTTATATTCGACTTCAGCACGTTTCATCACGACAAACGAAGAAATATGACTTCAGCCTCACTTTGAATACCTACAATCTAGAATCCATAACATCAGGAACCTAAAAACTTCAAAACCATAAAGAAAATTGCAACGCGAATAGGAACCGCAATATCTTTAAAGCTCCTATTCTCAGAACTAGATATTCAGAAACCGCGAATTTTTAAATTTTCGAGATCGTGGCGTTCCAAAACTTTGCTTTTTCAAACTCAAAAAAATCTATAGCTGGACGTTTCGGAACCGGAATTTTCGGATCGAAATCGTTTAGAAACTATGGATCTGAAACCTAGAAATTTCATTGAAAAAAAATGCACATTTGGAATAGCCACATCGCTAAACTTCCTATTTTTCTTTAAAACTAGATTTATTGAAACCGAAAATATTAGAACTACAGTAATCAGAACCACGATTCATAGAGCTGAAAACCATAACTTTTCGAAGTGTCAATCAAGTTGGGAACGTCAGAAAACTACACCTTTTCAAAACTAGATTGTTTGAAACCGAAAATTTTGAAAACTTTGCCTCTCGGAGACCGTAGAAACCGTATTAGTAGGGCATGCACCACTAATTTTTAACCTCTTCATCCGGGGAGCACCACTATCAAAAGGTTGGAATCGGGACGTTTCAAAACCGAGAAATTCTGGACGTTTCGGAACCATGGAATTGCAAACCCTCTTTTTCCCATTCCCGAAACTTCCAGCTTCAAAAGATTCCGGTTTCAAAATATCTAGTTTTAAGATGTCCGGATTTGAGAGATCACTATTTCCTGCTCTTCGATATCTCTGTTCTGAAGTGACAGATGTTTGTTTCTGTTCTAGTTTCCAAATGTCCCAGTTTTCAACTGTCCCATCCCCACAATCTCTTTTTCCTTTCAGGTCCATATCACTGGAGAAGAAGCCGATGATGTTGGAGGTGTCCGAAAAGAGTTCTTCCTGATTGTAATGCGTAAAATACTTCAACCCCAGTATGGAATGTTTTCGGAAAATGATGAATCTCATTTGGTTTGGTTCAGTGGATTACCTGCAGAATTCTGTGATAGAGATCAGTTCCGTCAATTGGGAAGACTTGTTAGTCTCGCTGTTTATAATTGTACAATTGTTCCATTCCCATTCCCATTGGCTCTTTATAAGGTATGGTTTGTGGGGTACTGTAGGTACAGTAAGATGGTTTGTAAGGGCTGAGAGACTACAAACTACAGGGGATTTAGCCTCACCAAAGTTTTACCATAAGCGAGAGGTTCTCACCTTTTTTTGGTGAGATACTACAAAGTACAAATTTGATTTAGCCTCACCAAACAGTTAGTCAGGCTTTGGTGGGGCTTACTAAGCTTTGCTGTCACTTTTGGTGAGGCTAAGAAACTACAAACTACACTTTTTGCCTCACCAAGTTATACCGCCTCCAAGTTATAGAGCCCTTGGTGAGGCTGAAAAGTTTTTCAGTTTCAGTAGTCATCCTTTTTTAAGACGCGAGGTTACTATAAATTCTAGTCGAATTTGAAAAAGGGTTACTGTAGTTAGGCCATAAACTACAGGATTCAATCTCACCAAAAACGTCCTAAGAAAGACCAGGAATCTTATTTAGCCTCATCAAGATGAAAGTTTCAAGCTATAGAGTCCTTGTTATTGTAGGTTCTGAGAAACTGACGAATAAGCATTACGGTAGGTACAGTAAAAGTTTGCGTAGTCGAACAAACTACAAACTACAAAAACAGGATTACTGTAGAACCAAACACTGTAGTCCTACCTGAAACGAAATATTTAGGGTTACTGTAGATCTGAGAACCTTTTTTGGTGAGGGTAACAGACTACAAACTACGAACCCAAGCCTCAGCTAACCCTCTTTTCAGTATCTCCTCGACACTCCACCAACTCTTGAAGACCTTTGTGAACTCTCCCCAACTGAAGGAAAATCCCTTCAAAGTCTTCTGGATTACGAGGGAAATGATGTGGAGGATGTGTTTGGATTAACATTCTCAATGACAATCAATGTATTCGGAGAGCCAACAACAGTTGAATTAGTTCCAGGAGGCAAAGAGAAACCAGTCACCAATGCTAATAGAGAGGAATATGTGCGGGTAAGCATTTTAGAGGGTTTTTGGGGAGTTTTTAGGGGGGAAATGGTCTGGAACTTCAGAATCGGGCAAAAATGAAGCTAGAAAGTGTAGTATCTATGAGTCTAGTCTGAAAATCAGGCTTAAATAGGCCTAAAGGCTCGGAAGCTAGGCTCAGAATTTTCTAAAAAGTTAGGCCTCAACCCAGATCCAAAAAACCGGCTTAAAAAGCTCAGTCCTGAAAACCGGATATACGCTCCTTATTTTTAGGCCCAAAATTGACTGCAAGTCTAAAAAATCCTAAAGTTAAATAAAAGTTCCGGAAAGTCTTTTTGATGATTTTGATCTAAATAGGCCCAAAATCGGAGCCTACACCCATCTGAACTCTATTTAGGTTCAGGTCGAGATCTAAGGCCTGAATATACCTGAACGCCTAAAAAATTCGCCTGAATAAGCCTGAAAGCCTGAAATTGGCCAGAAATCTACACTGAAACCCTTCTGGATTCGGATTTATACTTATAATCTTAATAGGCCTAAAAGCCTGAAAAACAGGCCCAAATCTCTTCAGGAAGCTTCAGGACAGTCCCAATACTTTGGCCTAATTAGGCCTATTGGCTCGAAATCGAGCTTCAAGTTCATTTTTAAATTAAAAACTTCTTGGAATTTCAACCTAGATCTAGATTCTGATTCTTACAAGGGACGTTACTTTAGATAGTCTTTGAGAATTTTCTATAAATTTCACCATAGACTAATTTGGCCCGGGTGAGAACAAAAATCATAGTGCGAAGGGCCACAAATCCCGTTTAAGCCCGTTATTCTGAATTTCAGACGTCGTCCAGTACAAAATTTTGCTAAAAACATGATTTTTTGCAGCTTCTAGGACGTTTTACGAGGTTTTAAAGAAACCACGAGCATTTCAGACATGGAGAAACAGATTCTGATACTTTTTAGAAAAAAAAAATTTTTTTGAAAAAATTTGCATAATGGGACCCACCCTTTTGGTGGGTTCCAAAATCCAAGTTTCGGAAAATTTTTCAGAATTGTCTAAAAATTCAAGGGTGTTATCAGGGGGTTCAGAAATGTTTGCTCACAAATTTTCTCGCACCACAAACCATTTTCAGAGGAGATATTATGATTTTTCTGAAAACCAGCTATTTTTCGATATCTGCGAATTTTCGAAAAAGAGCCTTCAAAATCGAAAAACTATCGAAAATCGCCTATGATGAGTTCAGGACACTTACTGGGAGCTCCAAAATCATGTTTCTGGGAGAAAATCTGGGTTCTAATTTTTCGCCTGAAAATTCCAGACCAAAAAAATGAAAATTTTTAAACGGGGTTTGTGGCGATTCTAATGTCAATTTTCGTTCTCAGGGGGTCAAATTTAGTCTCTCTGCAAATTTTCAGAAAATTCCCAAAGACTATCTAAAGTAACGTCCCTTGTTAGCCCCTTCGAACCCCGAAAACCAACCCAAAATCTACCGTAACCCCTCAAATCCCCTATTTTCAGCTCTACGTCCGCCATCGTCTTGAACTCGGATACAACGGAGAAATAGCCGAACAGGCTCGTCAATTCCGTAAAGGATTCTCCGCAGTCTTCCATAGTCGAGTGTTGAAATACTTCCAACCACGTGAACTCATGGAATTGATTATTGGAAATGAGAATTACGATTGGAATGAGTTTAGAGATGTAAGTATGGTTGGCTACAAACTACAATTATCCTCACCAATGGGAAAATTTTAGTGAGGCTAAGTGGGTTTGTAGTTTTTGTTGTCAATATCGAAGAATCCCAAAAGACTACGAACTACAATGGAGTTCATTCTTACCAAACCGTTGATCTTGCTTACTAGTTAGGCTAGACTACAAACTACAAAACCAGTTAGCCTCAGCACAAAAACGACTGGTGAGGCTAACTGATTTTGTAGTCTTTGTAGTCCACTAACCTCAAAGTTTGAAAATTTTCGTTTTTATTTCAAAATACAAAACGATCCACAATCAGAGTACAGAGAGCTTCAATTTTCTTATATTGAATTTGAAACTGAAAAATTTCTGAAAATTCTACAAAAATTGGTCCGCAGCTACAGTAACCTCGTACATCATATCCTACGAGCAAATGCAGAAACCCTAGATATCTACTGTAGAAGACCAGTAGTTAGGCTGAGACTACAAAAACTACAAGTTAGCCTCACCAAATGAAACCCCAGTGATGGTAAACTTGTAGTCTTTGTAGTCTTGGCCTCATCAAAAAATTTAATCGAGTATTTCGGTGAGGCAAGGGATAGACTACAAACTATAACTCCACCTAGTGGGACCAGCCGGTTTGCCACTATTCCTTTGGTACAGCTTGAAGAAAAAAAAACTATAGATTCTGTAGGGTCACCCAAGATTGTAGTATTTGTAGTCTAAGCCTCACTAAACTTTCCCTTCAAGTCTCATTGGAAAGTCCCTCTCTTCAAAAAATCACCGATTTTTCCGCCATTCCGCACTCTCGGTCAGTGACGTCACCCAATTGCTCCCGTAATCTCTCCAGGAGAATGAATGCTCACAGAGCACTCGATTGCTCTCTTTTCTCACTCAATTTTCCTCCGTTTTTTCCTCTTCTTCTCCAGCGGAACAAAAAACACAAAACATTCTTTCCCCTTCGTCTCCAAGGGGTGAACATACAGTAGGCAGAGACTGTGCGGAGATTAATATGACGTTTTTCGCCGCAGGAGCTAACCTGAAACTGGTCCTAGCAAGCGGAAATGCGGAAAAACGCGAAAAAAGACACAGGAAATGACGTAATGAGCAAATTAATCGAGAATGAATCATGGTTTTGAAGGTTCGGGCAAACATAGATTGGTGAGGCTTATAGACTACAGACTACAAGCTTTGGCTCACCAGTTTACAAGCCATGGAATGCAAGAGGTTCTGTGAATCTTGGAACCTACGAAGTCTGCCTATTTTAGAGGCATACTGACTACAAACTACGAACCTCACCATAGTCAAAGATCGTCGGTTAGAAAGCCGTGCAGTTCTCTGCACTCTAGCAAGGCTCATAATCATGATGAGAAGTTTTTAAAAGCCTCCTGGCTACAAACTACAAAATGTTTAGCCTCACCAAAATCGGATGGCATGGTGAGGTCAAGAAGTCCTGGAAGCTTTTAAGCCTTTCTGAGACCAACGAGAAGTCAAAGAGGCTTTTGTGGTCCTACTGGGCTTTTCTCTATGCGTTTTCCCGGGATTACTGTAGGTCCTGGTTAGATAATTCGGAGGATCACAATTGTTACAGTATGATATATTACGGTAATGGTAGAGGTTAACCAATTACAAACTACAGCCGCACAGTTTACTTGCAAATTAGCAATTTTCATTTCTTTGCTCCAAGACATCGATGGTGATGAGAAACTGCGATAATTTATCAGTTCTTTCGGCCCGTCCATTTGGTTTGGGCTTACCATAATTGAGAAAAATAGTCTAGTAACCACAATAGCTCTGGCTGCCTTCCCGAAGTGCCTATCAATCGCGAACTTACCACACAAAGCTCTCGATCATAATCAGAAACGGTGAAATTTCAAAATAGTTCTGTATCGGTCTTGGAAGATTATATGTGGGGTTAATAAACTAACAAGTTCTGAGCTATTCTAAAACCGTTGAAAAAAGTTGGTCGATGAGACGAACGTACTATAAACTGGAACTATATATTTCCTCGCGAATAGTTTTCAGCTTCCAGTCTTAGCAGTTTGAAAAGGACAAGAAACTGTGAAATTTTTGAAGTTTGTCTATACCCTTAAAACTGATGAGAGATTGCTTTGGTGAAGCTTATTAAAAATACAAGATTTTGAGAATGCTTTATGATGACCTCAGAACCGTCGTGTAAAACTCTTTCTAGAAGTAGCCGAAATTTAAAAAAAAGTTATTGTTGCCGTGCTCCGTAAATCGGGTAACGCTTTCACGTTACATATCTTGATTCTTCAAAAGTCTTTTAAAGTTAAAACCTCACGGTATGTTAACAGAATTAACTGAAGCTTACTGAAAGAAAATTATCACTTCTTCACGAAACAGGAAATGCTTGTAGGACTGTTGGATGCAAGGCAGAACTAGGTCGTTACTGGAAAAAAGCTGAAATTAAGAGTCCTGGAGCATTCTCAACTATCTCCGGGGCCTTCTTGAAAGAATATGGAGCCCGTGGGGCCTAAAACTCTCTATGTTTCTTCTGATACTTTTCCACGTGGAATTGCTCTGAAATGGTCTGAAAAGCCTTCGACATCTCCATAATACAGTATTTTTCACCTATTCCGTCTCCATGGCAACCCAAAGACTTTCAAATTTTTTACCACGTCTTCATTCTAAAAAGTTGGTCCCTCCCCGGCCTAAAAATGCCTCTCGTGTCCGATTATATAATTGCTCCACACCAACCAAACACACACACAAAAATCTGAAGTGCCTGTGTATGTGTATGTATGTAGAAAAGAGAAGAAGAAGAATCATGCGTTTCCATTTCTCTCTCTTTCAACGGTAATCCACTTACTCTCTTTCTCTGACACTCTCTTCAATCCGAGTACTCTCTCTTCGTCTTTCAATGTCTGCGTCTCTCAATTCGTGAGTCTCTCTCTCTTCCGATGATCATGTGTTCGATCCTCATTCCTCCGCCGGGTGGTGGGTAATGGACAGTCCTCAGGGAGGGAGAGAGACAACAAACAAAACTTTTTTTGCGGAAAAATTTGTGTTTTCTCTAACCACTCTCTCACTTGCCCACACTATTTCTCCAGTGTGTGTAGAGCCTCCTTCGAGGGAGGGAAAAAAGAATGATTGACCATCGCATCGTTTTTTTTTTGGTGTTCAGTTGAACTATGGAGAAGAAAAAGGAAATCCGGTTTGTATGGCAAAAAAAAGGACCACACCCGGAGGAAATTGGAAAAGAGGATTTGGTCTTGATGAGGAGGAGGACAAACATGGAAAGAAGACCGTTTTCTTGAGCTTTTGACCCTTTTTTCGGAAATGGGACATCTCGGAACTGGGACAGTTTAGAACCGTAAAGTTCCCTACTGGACCTGCCTAGCAGAGTTGTACGGAAATCCGGATTCCGGATTCCGTATTCCGGGGTTTTTTTCATTCCGTATTTCGAATTCCGGATTCCGAGAAAAAAAAGTTTATTCCAAATTCCGAAATCAGGATTCCGTAGTTTTGAAGGTCGTTCCGGATTCCGGATTCCGAGTTCCGAAATCGTAAAAATCCATTCCGTACAACTTTGCTGCCTAGAACTTTTGATCCATTTTGAAGTTCCGGCATCTAGAAACTACGGTAATTCAAATCTGATACAGTTCGGAACCAGTCATTTTTGACCCGACCCTTCTGAAAATAAAAATGCTGACTTGGTGATCGAAGCGGCACCAACTGCTTCAAAACTTTAAAAACTACATCATAGAATTGAAACAGTCATTTTTGACGTTCAATTTTGAAACCGGGACAGTTCAGAACCATGAGAATTGCTACTGTAACATTTGATTACTGTAGGAATACAGATAGACAAAATAGTTGAAAGTATGGAACCATCAGAATCTGAACCGGGACAGCTCATAACTGGCCATTTTGAAACTGTAATATTTCGAAGCTGACGCAGTTCAAAAGTACGCTTAGATCTGGATCATCTCAAAAGCGGGCATTCTTCTGGAACGAGCCATCTCGGAAATTCAGTTTCTAAAAACCAATCCCTTTGAAACTGGGACAGAATAGAACAAGTTATATCGAAACTGTAGTTTTTCGAAGTTTCTGTAAAATGCAGAACAAGAACTAAATCACACGACCACTTATAATAGAAATTTTGAAGATCTAAAGAAACAGGAATGTTTCTTCCGTGTATTATGAAAAACAACCTTCAATAAAAGAGCATTCGGAAGGCATCGGCAGTTCGAAATCCGAAAATCTGACCTTGAATATGACAGAAGTCTTACTTTACTACATTTATATATCACAAAACATTGGTTCCTCTAATAGAAGAGCATCCAGGGGTCCACTTCTATAACAAGGTTATACTGTGGAGCCTAGAGCCCACTGCCGGTCTATTCGATACAAAACTAAATCGAACTGTTGGTAAGGCTAGAACAACTGAATAGGCCTCACCAAAAAGATTTGGTGAGGCTTAGGTTATTGTAGTATTCGTAGTCTCCTAACGATCCATAGCTCAGGAGAATCCAAAAGTTTGGATTACTGTATCAAGCCTCCTTTGATACTGTCTTCTTTTCAATTGGTTTATTGCATCTGTGGAGCAGATTGAAAGAGCGAACATTATTCAGTAGTCAAATAAGCATTCTTCTAACATTTTCTCTATTACGAAAGGCAGTGAAACACAAAAAAAAAGTTGGGAACCCAAAAAATTTTTTGTGAAAATTCACTACTTCAAGATTTTGGGATATACTTGTGGAACTGATTGTGTATAGTTTTCTGCGGCTATTTTTTTGGAATATATGCAAATATAAGTTTCAACTTCAAAGTCACAACTCCTCCAGTGTTCTAATAGAAGGGGATACGTCTCTTAAACAATTTGATCTGAAAAGGTCTATCCTACTGACTCTACAGGCTTTCAAAACCTCCCTCTCTATTAGAAGGGCACTCTTAACAATTCACTTTGAAAATAGGCAATCTGAAAGTTTTCTCAATCTACAAATATTGAAATTTTTTACTATTTCAAAACTTTCTCAAATTTTCATCAGACTCAAAATTCACTGTTCCGGAGAAAATTTCCCCTCAATGTATCTTATTTCCAGCGTGTCGTCTACAAAAATGAGTATTCCTCTGATCACCCGGCGGTCCAAGCCTTTTGGAAAGCATTCTTCGCTTTGGACGATGATGAACGGAAGAAATTCCTTCAATTTTTGAGTGGTTCTACACGTCTTCCTGTTGCCGGAATGAAGGCTTTGGATGTATTCTTTCAGCCATCGTCTCCTGAGGTAAGATAGGGGTCTTGTGGGTTTTGGGCCGTTTCGGAACCGTCTGTTTCAGAATTATGACATTTTGCAGCTGTTTTGAAACGATCGTTCTTGTAATTTGTTTCAGTTCCGAAGAGTCAAAGTTGTTCTAGTTTTAAAACCATCACATTTTAAAGCACTACCTCTGATCAGAACTGTCTCGACCGTTTAAGAACTGACCCGGATAAGAACTTTTCAAATACTCGTATTTGGGCACTTTTTACTGCTTGCAAGCCATTGCAGCAAAGTTGTGACCGTTCTGATTCGACCATTTCTCATTTATCCGGCACTGCTTCGTCCATAGTTCTGATTAGGGCTAGTTTAGATTTTTCCAGTTCTGATTAGGAGTAGCACCCATTTCAAAATGCTTCGGCTTAAAATTCTCATAGTTCCGAAACGTCTCAGTTCCAAAAGTTCTGAAATCGAACTGTACATTTTCAGGCTTCAATAGTTGTTGTAAAAAAAATTTGCAGTTTCTAGAAATTTTGAAAACCTCATTATTTTGGAACTGTCTGATTTCACTTGATATACTGTTTTCAAAACTTTTTGGATTTCTGAAATGATCAATCGTTTTTTGAAATTCATTATTTTCAGAATGGCATAGTTTTAAAACGGACAATTTCGTCTCAGTTTTGAATCCCAATTAGAAATGTTCAGTGGCTTTGTGCATGTCATCTAAAAATCCGCTTTTGAAGCTATAAGTCCTAAAATGGCACAGTTTTGGAGCGTTCTAGTTTTTGAAATGATTTTTTTTCTGGAACTTTTAGTTTCAGTATGTTCGAGTTCGGAGACTTCCGGTTGAAAAAACTTCGGTTTCTAATATTTTACTTTCCAAATTTTCTAATTTTTGGTCTATTAGTCTTAAAAATAACTCGTTTCTAAAGCTGTCTGCTACGAAATTTCAAGAAAGTCCGTGGAGTTATTCCTCCATTTGATGGCCTAGAAACCTCTGATGGCCGAACTCACTCACTCAGTTCACTCTTTCTCCACGAATTTCTGAGAATTTTGGGCAATTTTCTTTTGAAAAATGTCAAGAAAAAGAACATCTTGTCAGAGTTCGGCCACCAGAGGTTTCTAGGCCATGTGTGAAAACCATAACTACAGTAATCCCCATATCCGATTTTCAGTCTCTCCCCGTTGCTCATACTTGTTTCAATCTTCTGGATCTTCCCAATATCTCAGATGACGTCGAGATGCTTCGACGTCTTCGTATCTCAATCGAACACATTGAAGGATTCACTCTTGTCTAAATATTATTCTAATTATGACTCCCTCTAATAGAAGGGCGTACCCTCTAATAGAAGGGCACATATGTAAAATCGTCTAGTTTTACCCCCCTTTATTTGGTCACAATCAAAACACTTCATTTTTAGTTTTTTGTAAATTTACTCGATTTTTTTTTCATTTTTTTTTCAAAATAATTTTTTTTTGTATTTCTACCCGGAGACTTTCTCTGTGATATTAGTTCATTTCAGTACTTTTTTTTACCTATAAATTCATTTTTATTTTCCCTTTTTTCCCTGAAAATTTTGGTTTTTTAATCCGTTTTTTCAAAATATTTTTGCCCGCGAAAATGCAAATGCGCTCCACTGCAAATTCAAAAAAAAAAAAATTGTAGATCACGAGGATGGCCTCGAAGTTTCTGGTCGTTTTGAAACCGGAAATTGTGGCGCATCGAGTTTTGACGCAGGTAAATTTTTGGATTTGGGTTACTGTAAGTTTCTGGGATTACTGTAGGTCTTCAGGACTACTGTTGCTTTGGGGATTACCGTAGTTTCCAGATTACTGTAGATGCCCGGGATCACTGTTTCATTTTCTGAACAAGTTCAGATTTTCGCGATTACTGTAGGTCTTTTGGACTATTGTATTTTTCCAGGATTACTGTAAACCTGTGGAAAATTTTCCGTTTCAGTAAATTTTGAAAATATGGAGCTTTTATTGTTTTTTGTCAGAAGCTTCACATAAGCATCATTTACAACGAAACTTCTGGATTAATGTATAATTACAAGATTACTGTAGCTTAGAGGGGTTACTGTAGAGCCTGTAACATTTCAAGACTACTGCTGATTTTCGGGACTACTGTAGCTTACTTTTTCAAGATTACCGCAGCTTGATGATTACTGTAGTCTTTTTGAGAAATTTTCTGTTTCACCAAATTTCAAATTCTCTGATTTTTTAAACTTCATTATTATTAACATCGATAACAAGAAAACTGTAGAATTTCGATACTATTGTAGATTTACGGAATCATTTAAACATTTTTAGGAAATTTTTTCCGTTTCAAAAAGCGATGAAATATTTCGATGTTTTGTTGCATTACTGCAGATGTGATATTTACTCCGCGAATTCTTGGAATTTTTGTCAACAACTTTTTGAGATTACTGTGGAATTGGAGCACATATCTTCGAAAAGTTGGAAATTTATTGGGATTACTGTCACTTGTATATTTCAATAGGGCTTACAATAGACATTCTCGAAAAAATTTCCGTTTCAAAAAAATGTCAAAATTTTCAAAGTTTTGTTTTTCTACTTCATTGTCAATATAGTTCTGGACTATTGTTTATTTTTGTTCATGAGCAAGCGCGCCCCACTAGACTCAGTACTTCAATTTTTCTCACTTTCACCCGAGTGAAGTTTTTTTGGTGAATTTTCCGGTTTTCGCAAGAAAAACACATATTCTAAAGATTTTTTCACCGAAAAAAGTAAAATTTTTGAATGGAAAATTTTTCTTTTTTTCTAGGTTTTTGACCAGATTTAGGTCGAAGTGAGGGCTGAAAATGTTATTTTCAATCGAGAAATGCATATTTCAGTTAGTAATAATCGAAAAATGACAGAAATAAGTGTTTTTTTCAGCGAAAATCGGAAATATCTTCAAAAAACTCATTTGGCGAAACTGAAAAAAATTTTTCCAAAAAATGAACTGAGTCTAGTGGGGCGCGCTTGCTCATGAACAAAAAAATACAATACCCTTGTTAACTGGACATCTGTAGTTTTACGGTGAAGATTACTGTAGTTTCTTTTTTTCCTTTTGAAAAAAAGTCGGTTTCAGAAACATTTCATATATTTTGGGTTTTTTGTTTTTATCACTGATTGTGGTACCAAGATTTAGTTCTTCTTCAGTTGTTTCTGTAGATTCAGAAGATTACTGTAGCTCCGAGCAGTGGACTAAGGAAAGAAATTACTGTATCATTTTTGGCGAGGAGTTTCTGTTTCAAGAAGGCTCTAAATTTCGGGAAAATTAAGTATTTCTAGTGTTTTGCTGATTTCTCGAAATCGGAGATAAAAATTTTTGGTTTCAGAACTTTTCGAAATTTTCGAAAATTTTATTCAAGCTCATTCCTCTATGCATTGCATTGTTCTGAAACCACACAGGAGAAAACGAAAAAAAATGGTGAGGCTGAGCATTATTCATAGTTTTTGTAGTCAGGTAACCTCACCAAATGTACTGTAGGAAGTGGGGTTTTGGTTTGGTGAGGCTAAGATTGATTTGTAGTCTTTGTAGTCTCTCTAGCCTTTACCATGTTTTTTCTAACAGATCGCAGAGGCTCAATGTAGGCTGAAAAAGCCAAGTGCGCTCTTGGTGAGGCTGAGTTTGGTTTGTAGTCTTTGTAGCCTGCAAGCCTCACCAGACTAGATATGGAAGTAGTTCCAGTGAGTTTGGTGAGGCTATGCCAACTGTTTAGTGTTTGTAGCCTCCTAAGCCTCACCAAAGCAGTAACCCCAAGGAACACTGGGTGAGGCTAACTGACTACAAAAACTACAAGTTGAACCTCACCAAAGTTTGTAGTCTTTGTACCCTAAGCCTCACCAAAAATTGGTCCCTCTTTCTTCAAATTTCCAAAACTTTGCCTCTCCCATCCGTTCATTTTGTCACTTTCACTCCTCCTCATCGGTTTTTCAATTCATTTTCCTTTCGATCATCTCTATCGGAATCTCTCTTTCTCTCTCTTTTCATTGTCATTGTCTGTTCCATTCCCTTCTCTTCCATTTTCCATCCATTCCCAATTTCACATCTGAATAGCCGACGATGCGAATCGGCCGTTGTTGAAGGCGTCGTCGTTACGGTAGAATAAAAGAGAGGAGAAGCATTGGATTAACAAGAGGGAAAAGTTTCCGAAATCCGAAATTGAGGTCAAGCCTATTCGACGGACAGCCGATATCTGGGTCATCCTCTCCCCCCTTTCCGAAAGGGAGCGTCTCTTTTCGAAAATCCGAAACACTTTCGATTTCTCTTTTTCGGATGAATCGGAACTGGATTCACATCTCTCTCGGATGATGATGGTTCTAATGAAAAAGGGGAGGTTAGCATCCCTTTTCTCTCACTTTCGCTTTGGGAAGACATCCCGACATTTGGAAGGACAGATAGATGACCCCAGACAGAGATTGGTGAGGCTAACTGGGGTACAAACTACAGCCTCACCACGAGGGCTTGGTGAGGCTTATACTACAAACTACAACCATAGCCTTAGCCTCCTCACCAGCAGTGCGAAAGTTTAGAAGCTACGAACTAGAATGATCGCCTTAGCCTCACCAAAGATAACAGGCTACAAACTACAAACTGCTTAGCCTCACCAAAAGCAACCAATGTGCCAAACTCTGAGTTTTGTCGCGACGAAACGATACGTTGGCTCTCGTATAGTTTGGTGAGGCTACCGGACAGTTTTAGTTTGGTGAGGCTAACAGACTACAAACTACAATATTGTGTTTGGCCTCACTCTACTTTAAGAATTTGAAAGAGGTGGAATGATTTACAGATCTAAGAGATCCAGGAAGCCAGATGGGGTCCGAAAATTTGGTGAGGCTTATAGGCTACAAACTATAATATGAAGTCTAAGCCTCACCAAAGATGGCCTAGAAGCTCGGTGAGGTTTATGGTACAAACTGCAAGCTTGGTCTGAATCTTGGTATTCAACTTGGATTAATCATATTTGACGGAAAAGTTCAGTTTTCAAAAATCTCAGAAACAGAAAATTTTTGTAATGCTAATTGGATTCAAACTATAACCACGTCAAAGCCTCACCACAAGCGCTCGGGTTCTGTAGTTTTTGTAGTCTTGGCATATCCGGTTTGGTGAGGCTTAGCTATTTTGTAGTTTTGGTAGCTTCTTGCTTCACCCGTTGGAATTGACCTCGTTACAATATATACTAGTTTTCACAGTTTTTTCAACTTCTTTCTTCAGTCCTAGACCACCTGTTGAGGCTAAACAGACTACAAACTATAACGTTCTTTAGCCTCGGCTTCGGTCCCTCTCTCTCTCTCTCTCTTTCATCTTCTTTCCCATTACTTTCACCGCTTGCGGAGAAAGCAAAAAGGGGAAGTTAATTTGATTAATTATACCCTTTTCTCTTCCTCCTCCTCCTTTCTCTGCAGAAGAAAAGAGAAAAGGAACTGTAGAGAAAAGAAAGGCATCCAAGAACCAATCTAAATGATCAATCGGATACGAAAAACAACGGGAAAAGGAGATAATATATCAATTAGGGACAATTAGGGGAGGGTCTAGAAGCAGTGAAAGTGAGAACATTGATAAAGGAAAGTGGGTACGGTATCTATGGATTACTGTAGTTGGACTTATAACTAATTTTGGTGAGGCTAAAGAAGTTTCAAAGCTACAAACTACATAACTAGCCTCGCCAAGGTGCTTCAAATTAAAGAAAAGGGTTTGATGAGGCTTAGAGCTTTTGTAGTCTTTGTAGTCTTAGCCTCATCAAGACTAAAGCCGCTAGGTAAAGGGTAACGGTATCTAGGGTTACTGTAGTTTGGCCGAGGGCCTATGGTGAGGCTGAAGAGCCATAAGACTACAAACTACAACTTTTTATTAGCCTCACCAAGATAGAGTTCCCTGAAAGGAAGGCAATTGTTTGGTGAGGCTTAGAAAGTTTGTAGTATTTGTAGTCTTACTATCCTCACCATTGACTTCCTATCAGTTAAGATGGTTTGTTTGGTGGAGCTATGTGACTACAAAAACTACAAATCTGGCTAGCCTCACCAAGCTTTGTCTAGAAAAGGTGAAGTTTGTAGTTTTTGTAGTCTTAGCCTCCCCCCAACTCTCATCTAACCCATTTTCTTTGCAGGTAGCACTATCGGAACTTCGTCAAAATGGAATCGAAATCGAAGAAATGCGTCAAATGAGAATAGATGGATCTCTTGCCAAAAAACTCTATGAACAACACAAAGGGAAATTCTTTTATGATCGTTTAGTTCGTCATATTTCATCTGGTGACGTCATTGCAATGAGAGTTAATGGAAATGCGCGAAAATGTATTGGATCAAGTCGTCTTTGGCCAAGAATTATGGATCCATTCAATCAACCATTACGACAGAAATTGGCTCTTTCTGATGTTCGAAATGTTGCTCATGCTAGTGATGAAGACGTTGCGGAGAAAGAATTGGAATTGTTTAGATTACTGTAGATAATATTGATTTGGAATTGTATGAGCTTATTGAAGAGAATAAATTATTTTTCAATCATTTTAGAAGGTTTTTTTTTCAGATTTCAAGTTTCAGAAAATGAAGAAGGCTACAAAAAAAGACTACAAAAACCACAAAAAGCTGAGCCTCACCAAAAAATGACCTTTTCCGCTAATTCGCACAAGTTGAATAAGGCTGACAGTTTTGTAGTTTGTAGTCTCTAAGTCTGACCAAATTTTAAGTGAAGCCATCGAAAAAGTTTGGTGAGGCTAATGGACTACAAAAACTACAAAAATGTTAGCATCAAGAAACTTTCCAATTTCATTTCTTTATGGATGCTAAAAACTTGTAGTCTTTGTAATGTGTTAGCCTCACGAAATGTTTCGTTTCATTTCAAGAGAAAGCTTGGTGAGGCTTAGACTACAAATACTACAAAGCTTGTAAGCCTCACCAAAAAAGTTGCGAGACGTTTCAATTTTTGGCGGTTTCAGTCATTTTCAAAATAAATCCGATTTTTTCAAAACTTATTCCGTGGCCCGGCTGTATGAAGGTTTCGTGAGATTTTCGGAATATTTTTCATGGTGAGGTTAAATATTTTTGTAGTTTGTAGTCTGCTTTCTCCACCAAATCTGTATCTGGACTTCTAGAAGTGTGAAGAAAAATTGAAGAAGCCATATTATTTCAATTTTTATTGTTATGTTTTTTATAATTATTTCATATTGGAGCTTATTATTTTTGTAGTTTGTAGTCCACTTTAGCCTCCCCAAATCTTCAGTCGAAGTTCACGAATCGTGCCATGTCATATAAATAAAGACAGATTAATTATTTCAATTTTTATTTCAGTTGGAATTTTTTCAAAATTTTCAAAAAAAAAGGGAACAATATAATACAGAGAAAAATGGGGGTTGAAAACTGGTATAAAGTGGGAAATGCGAGGTAATTGATTTTTTGGGGGCGGAGTCTAGATATCACAAAAATTGGATCACATATTTTTGAAATTTTTTGAAAGTGTTCAGGTAAAAAAAATAGAAAAAAACTCGTGCACAATACTATATTCAAAGGGGGAGGGGAGGTGCTCTTTTATTATATTACAAAAGTGGGCGTGGCTTATTTCTTGAATTAAGTCTAAAAAAGGGGGCGGAGCTTAACCGGATAAACTCATTCAAATGGGAAGTAGAGGAAAAGGTGGAAAAGAGATGAATGGTGCTGGAAATGAAGGCTAGAAAATGGCGCTAAATGAGACGAGGATTACTGTAGAAAAGTGGGCGGGGCGAATGGTGGAGAGATCAAAAAGAAATGAAAGACTGAATTTGAGGAAATATTGGGATGGGTGGAGAAGGAGGTTGGGAGAGATAATATTGGAGGCGAAAAAGTCAAATTTTTGAGAAATTTTTTTGGAAAATTTGAAAAAAAAAATTTGGTGGCCTAGCTTTTTGGTGGCCTAGGTTCTCTTTTTAGTGGCCTAGGTTCTTTAGTTGGGCGGCCGTGGCCTAGGGGCTCAGTTTAGATTGCTAGGCCATGCTTTCCGGCTACTTGATTTTCCGTGGCCTAGAAAACCCCGCTCTGAGAAACTAGGCCATTCACCATTTTTTTCGAATCTTCAAAAAAAAAATTCGAAATATTTGATTTTTTTCAAACAAAAATTCAAAAATTTTTCAGACCTCAAAAGGCCCTTTTCAGCTATGAATTAGCATATGCATTTTGATTTGTAGGTGCAACTTCAATTAATGTGGCTGCCGTTGAACCATCTGATGCATGTTCGACATCAATTATGAATGTATCTTCATTACAATATAATCGAAGCATTTCATCATCAACTTTTACTGTTATTCCTTTGGCACATCGTTTGTAGACACCCGTCATCTGGAATTAAAAAATGGAATTTGGATGAGAAATTTCGATTTTTTTTTTCATTTTCAAAATAGTCGTTGAAACGCGCATATCAAAGTTCAGAAACCTTCAACTTTCTCATTTTGAATTTGAAACAGGGAAAAAATTCGGAACATTTTCTAAGGTTACAGTAACATCGTACACCATATCATACGAGAAAACGCAGGAACCCTAGATATCCTTTGTGGTGGGGCTAAAACTACAAAAGCTACAGGTTAGCCTCACCAAACCAACTCAATTTGTAGTTTTTGTAGTCTGTTATCCTCGCTAAACCCTCTGATTCAAGCAAAAAGATGTGTAGAGGCTAAGACTACAAATATTACACACCACCATCCTTAGCCTCACCCAAGCAGATTCCTATATTTTCAAGCCTTCAAGGCTAACCAACTACAAAAACTACAAAACTGATGAGCCTCACCAAAAACACTTTTTCTGTAAAATTTCCATATTTTTTGCTGTTTCAATCATTCTTGAAAAATATTTCGATTTCGCAAAAACTCGTTCGGCAGTCCATTCATGCGAAATTTTTCAAACAATATCTTAATAATTCCAATTTGGCCAAGCATCACAAAAAAAACGTAGTTTGTAGTCTCTTAGCCTCAACAAATTCATCAGTCCATCTCTTTATTGCAGGTTGGTGAGGCTAACAAACTACAAAGACTACAAGATAATTAAGCCTCATCACAACCAATATTTTTGATGTGGCTAACTTGTAGTTTTTGTAGTCTACGCCTCACCAAAGTCATCAGTTGACCTCTTTATTGCAGTTTGGTGAGGCTTAGACTACAAATACTACGAAACAGTTTAGCCTCACCAAAAAGTCCCCCTAATCTCTTAATGTTGAACTTTTCATACTCCAATTTTCCGTTCCATTTAAGTGCAAACACATATATTTGTTGCCCCCATTTCTTCAATCCACTCATTTTTCTATTTTCGTTTTCTCCAAAAAGAAAATAGAATCGAATTTCGTTTTTGCGAAAAAGCAAAGAAAAGAGAAGAGAGAGAGGTCAAGAAATACAAATAGAAAATGGACTGTCTCTCGGGAGGGGGGGGGGGGGGGCTCTATTAATAGAAAGAGAGTGACCTCACGCAGAAGCCTTTCCGAATGAGAAAAAAAGAGAATGAACTTTTTTGTTTATTTCTTTAATTCTCTCTATTAGAGAGAATGTACTTTCCGAAAATAAGAGAAAAAGAGCCTAAAATAGACCGGAGAACCTCTAAATATACATTTGGAAATGGTCAAAAGTTCGAGAGTGTGTCTGGGTAAATATGATGAGTTTTAGGTACTTTTAGAGAAGGATCTTTGGTGAGGCTAAATGAACTTGTAGTCTTTGTATTTTTAGCCTCACCAAAACGGAAACTCATGGGGCATCTGTGGCTTTGGGGAGGCTAAGAGACTACAAACTACAAGGTTTTGGTGAGGGTTAGAAAAGTTGTAGTCCTTGTGGTTTTAGCCTCACCAATCTTCTACTTTAGCGAGACTACTTTGGTGAGACTAGAAATCAACAAACTATAGGTTTTGGTGAGGCTAAGCGAAGTTGTAGTTTTTCTAGTCTTTGCCCACCAATCTACTACCATAACCATGGTAAGGCCAACTGACTACATACTATAATATACAATTATGGTGAGGCCTAAGTAAACTGATAGTCTAAGCCTCACCAACGTTGAAACCAATGAGCTTCCTTTCACCTTGGTGAGGCTTAGAAGCTATAAACTACAACTCTTGGTGAGGCTAAGCGTGTTTTTTCTAATATAGAATAAAGACAAAAATATGGCCTAGAAATCAGTTAAGAAGGTTTTTTATAGGCCACCTGAGCACTATTTTAGTATATCTTCAAACTAATCGGAACGGAACACAAAACAATTTTTATGGGAATTCAAACGTTTAAAAAAAATGAAACAGCAAGAAATTTTGAAATTTTCCAAAATTTGAAAAAAAAACTCCCAGTTTCAAATTCAAAATAAGAAGATCACAACTTTTCCAGTTCTGTTCAAATAGTGGAAACCTTTTTTAGTGTGATGAACAACTATTGTAGTTTGTGCTCTTTCATTGATTACTGTACCCTTCCTTACCTTTTCTGGATCGGCTCCAAATTTATTGGCAATTGCCAATGCTAAACCAGCGAGTGATGAGGGAACGACGTGAAGGGGTTGATAGATTTGTTCGTCTCGTTTTCGAACGTAGAGCATTACTGAAAAAAAGAGTTCAGAAGAGCGCGATTGATTCTTGAGAGGGTTTGAAAATTTGAAAAAAAAAAGTTGCAAACCCGCTCTATTGGACGGGAAAAGAGAGCAGTTAAGTAGAGCGCTTTTGCATCTTCGAGAAACTTGAAAGCTTCAAAAAGTGGAAATTCAGAACAAAATGCAAATGCGCTCTATTGGAACCGAGATTTTTGAATTTGCGGAAGATTTGCGGAAGTCTGTTAGAGCGCAATTGCATTTAAAAAATTTAAAAAATTTTTTTTCCGATTTTTTCAAAAAAGGGCTTTTTTTTAATCTACTTTTTCAAATTTTTGACTTTTCAGAAGCAAAAAGTCCAATAGAGCGCATTTACTTTCTCATAAAAAAGGTTGCAAATGCGCTCTACTAAATACAAGAAAACCAAATAGAAAACATTGTCCGATAGAGCGCATTTGCACTTTTTTTAAAATTTCAATTTTTCCAAAAAAGCAAGCCATTTACATCATTCAAAAATGAAACTTACTCCTTTCCGAAGTCCTTGGCCTTTTGGCAATTGGTTCAATTTCAGACATATCAAATGAAAGTGAAGTACTATCAACATATCGATTATCAAATTCTTCTGGAGCAATAAAAAGTGCTGCGGGTTTATCTAATTCTCTCATATGATAGAATTCACTTCGTTCACATTGCTCATGATATTCTCCATCAGATTTTTTTCTTCCTCCCGTTAATGCTCCTGTTTGAGTGAATTCTGAATATGGAGGTACTGTAATAAATGAGAGATTTCATTGCGATTTTTTGTTAGTTTGGAGAGAGGAGGAAAGTGCGCTCTATTGAGAACACCTAAACATGAAACATGGAAGGATTACGGTAGCTTCAATGGGCTGGAACTGACGAAAGTTTACAGAAATTTTGAAAAATTTGGGGTTTTAGTGTATGCATCAGACTTGACGACAAATTGCGGTCTTTTAAAAAAAAACGGACAAAATGCACAATTTTTTAAAACTTGCATTTCATTTCACGAAAATTTGCATACACACCTTACTACACGAGAAATTGCGTATTTTGAAGTTATCGTAACCCATATGTCTATGGATTACGGTAGTTTCAAAACACTGGATTTGACGACAAATTACGTACTTTTCTCCAAGGCCCGGTTTTCTGCGAATTGTCGTAAGGTCAGGTGTAGCAGAACCTTCCCATTTTACATATAGAAATTTGGTGAGCCTTAGACTACAAACTACAAGTTTAGCCTCACCAGTTCTCAACAAGAACTTTGGCGAGGCTAAAGAATTGTTGGCGCTATACCAGTTGGAAGGGTCCACTGGGGGCGGTTTCGGTTTTTGAATTTCCGCTGGGTGTTAAAGCCGTTCAGAAGTGTTATTCGTGCTTAGAGGGGGGGGGGGGGGAAGGGCCTAAGCCTCAATAAAAGCTTAGAAAATAGCCGGAAATTGCAACAAAATTTTTTCAAATTTTGACAGAAATCTCGGAATATAAAATTTTTTGTGCTAAAATCGGCAAAAAATACAATTCTCTTTCGAATTTCAGGCTTAGTTATGTTCGAAAACGATTCCGACACCTGAAACTATCTGCATCAGTTCAGAAAAAGTTCATAACATCAGGGTTGCCCCACTACTTGAAAATCGGGTGGACCCTTCCAACTAGTATAGCGCCGAATTGTTGTAGTTTATAGTCTCCAAACCTCTCCAAGAGGATTCGGAGAGGCTAACAAGCTATAAACTACATTTCTTCTTAGCCTCATCAAAAAATCAAAATCTTTCAAATATGAATGTTTGTCACCAAAGCCACCGTAACCCAGTTAGTTTTTTGAGTTAGCACAAAGGGGGAAAACGCGCTCCATTGACAAAATTATCAATGGAGCGCATTTGCAACACACACATAAAGCTTTTTATTTTTTCGACTATACCTTGCATTCTTCTCTTCTCATCTCGTCGATTCTCGTGCAACATTTTTCGATTAGCTCCCTACAAAAAATGAGGACAAAATACAAAAAAAAGACAAAGACACTTCTGTTTTTAAAGCTAAAATTGACACGACGAAGACAAACAAGACGACACGGGACGACCACGACGTGTTAGAAGATATGGATTCAGATGACGTTAAGAAGAAAATGACGATGGACACAGAAAAGGAAAAAGGATTACTGTACCTTGAACTTTTCGTTTCGCCGCTCGTTTGTCTTCGTCGCGGAGTTTTCGCTCAGCGCCCTATAGGATAGAATTGACTAGATTAAGGCTAGAAAGAAGCTTAAAACGGATCTACCTTGGCTAGCTTTGATTATTTTGAAAATTTTCCAACTACAAAAATGTAGATCATAAAATTTGAAATATTTTATCAGTTGACAACTTTTTGATAGCTCTTTTCCCTGCTGAGATATGGTTCTTTGAAGAAATCGTAGGTTTGGTGAGGCTAGGTGGACTACAAACTACAAAAATGGATAGCCTCATCAAGAGCCGAAAGAGATTTTGGTGAGGCTGAAGCTAGAAACTAGAGGCTTGCCTCACCAAAGTTCAACCCTTTGGTGATGCTAAACAAGAGTTGTAGTTTGTAGTCTGAGCCTCACCAGTGTCCAGACTCTGGTGAGGCTAAAAGACTACAAACTACAGCCTTGCCTCACCACAGTTCAACCCCACGGTGAGGCTAAGCCAGGGTTGTAGTTTGTAGTCTTAGACTCACCAAGCTCCAGCCCAACACTTGGTGAGGCTCAGAGACTACAGGCTAAATTTTCTGTTTAGCCTCACCACCCCTGGAGAGGCCTAACCATTTTTTTAGTTTGTAGTCTTTCTTAGCCTCACCAAAAACTCCATTATTTTCAAAGCTCCATATCTCAGCTCCTATCAGAGATAGAAAAAAGTTTCCAACTAACAAAATGTTCAAAATTCGACTTCCTACATTTTCTAATTAATAACATCATTCCTAATCGATACCAAAACTCACCTTATCACAAAACACTTTAATTTGACAGTAACCCCGATGGAATGGTGTTTTATCATTTTCTCCATCATACGTATCGATTTGAACATGGAGGGGAAGTCCTTTGACACCTTTTTGGGTTGAGAAATCAGTAGAGAGACATTGGACGGCTATTGAGATCTGAAAAGAAGAGAAATGGAGCGTTAGAGAAAGAGAAAGAGAGAGTGTGGGGAAAGGGGAGACGCAGACAAGATTTTGGTGAGGCTAAGGGACTACAGACTACAGCCCTTGCTAAGCCTCACCAGTTTTGTGGGGAGGCTAAACACAGAGTGTAGTTTGTAGTCTGTTAGCCTCAACAACTCGGTGGCCTAGATTCCTCAAAGATGGCCTAGAAATCCGTAAGGTGGACTGAGTTTCTCTTTTATGCCCTAGCATTTCTCATGATGGCCTAGATTTTCGTTACCTTTTCCATACGCGGACTATGTTTCCCTAAGATGGCCTAGCTTACTCTCAGGCCGCCATTGTAAAGTGAGTGGTCTAAAACAGAGATGGCCAAGCTTTTTCACTGCTGATCTAGATTTTTCAAAATGGCCTAACTTTCTCTCACATGGCCTAGGTTTCCAGTAATTGGTCGAGCACTCTCATAGACTAGCCTGGCTGTTCCTAAGCTGACCTAACATTCTTCAAATAGACTAGCTTTCCCAGCATAACCGAACTTCCCTTTCTTGGCCTAACTTTCTTCCCGGTTTCCTGGTCCCTCTTCCACCCATTTTTACCTTAACTCCACCATTCTGATCCGACGGATTCCAATAGAATTGGACAGCATTATTTCCAATTTCTTCAATTTGTCCAATCATTCCAGAACTATTTTTACTATCAACTTCAAGAATTCTCTGCTTTGACACGTGTTGACGGGCATGCCATGATTGCCACGTCTTGATTTCTTCTTCGTACGTTTTGTCCTCTCGGAATACAACCATTAATTGACTCTGGAAAATGGAAGAAATTGGTGGTTGGGAGGATTTTCGATTTCAGATTTTGGTAAGGCTAACAGACTACAAACTACATATTTAGCGTGGCCTCACCAAGCTCATTTTGACTACAAACTTCATTCACTTAGTGAGGCTAAGAAACGGTAGTGGTTTGTAGTCTTCCAGCCTCACCAAACCGTATTCAGAAGAATTCTGACGTCATTTTCATTCTTAACATAAATATTGAAAATATATGGAAACTGCCTAACAAATGTTTTGGTGAGGCCAAATCAGATTTTGTAGTTTGTAGTCTGCTAAGCTCACCGAATGTCACGGATGCTTATAGTTTGTAGGATTTGTAGTCCATTGAACTAGATTTTGATCTAACAGACTACAAACTACAATGAAGTCCTGCAACTTGTTGAGGCTCATAAAAATTGTAGCTTATAGTCATCAAGCCTCACGAAACAACCTCTTTGAAATAAAAATTGCTCAAAAAAGTGGCAAGTTCCAAGCATATTGAATATTTTTCTGAGGAAAAATCTTTGTTTTTGCAAATTTTTGAAACAGAAAAAAATTAGGAAAACTTCAAAGCAATTATTTTGGTGAGGCAAAATTTAAACTTGCTAGTTTGTAGTCTTTTCGCCTCACCAAACTCCAAGCTTTTTGAGTTTGATGAGGCTAACTGACTACAAACTACACAATTCTTTTAGCCGCACCAAAATTTCAAAATCTTGGGTTTTCGCCGATTTTCACCCAATTTTTTTTGTTTTTTGTCTCTTAGAGAGGTCTTCAAGACTCACCTTAACTGTTTGACTTTTCAAACATTTATTAATATCAGGAATATAATCCAATGAAACTGTATAGAATTGTCCTTTATTCACATATGTCATTCGATCATCATCCCGTCGTACTGATGTTGAAATTGGGGCTTCCAGTACATATTGAAATCCCAAATTGTTGTGTCTGAAAATAATTTTTTTTCAAAACTCTGAATGTTTTATTTTTTATACACTGTCTTTGCTATTTAGATGCTGCTTATATTTTTTTCATTTTTTTTTTCGATTTTTTTCGATTTTTTTCAATTTTTTCCGATCAGATATTTTAGCGAAAATTATTGCATTAGAGCGCATTTGAATCCGAAAAAAACGATTCAATTTCTCTTTTATTTCCGCTTTATCCGGGATATAAATGTATCTCTGTACTACTATTTTATGAGACATAATAAAAAAACTTTCATTTTTTATTCACTTTTTATCTGGTCTGCGTTTTGGTGAGTAATAAAATGGAGGAATCAGACTACTGTAAGACGGGTTACTGTAGTTTAAATTGTGCAAAAAAGTCGAAGTTATTTGAAAGATCGAATTAAAACATGAGCAAGGAGAAGGAGCGGAACTTCGGAGCATCGTACTTTTTCGATAAAATTTCCAAAGTTCTGAGAACTTTCTTTTCAAAATTATTTTCTCGATATTTTGATGGTCTGAATCAAGGGAATCAAAAATTGTTATCAAAACTTTTGGAAAAACCTCTAATTGAAGAGCACCCATCCAAATTTTTTTGCTTTGAAATTGTTTCAGGAAATCTCAAAAATTAGCAGTAACTTTCTAAAATTTTTGAAAATTTTTTTCTGTTTCTGAAATTTCTCAAATTGAGTTATAATATTTCAAGAGCATTGAAGAGCAAGAGCGATTTCCAATTTTTTCGAAACTTTCAAAATGTCTTTTATCATCTCAAAGTCTCTTGAATAATTTTCGAATTTAGAACCTCCAATAAACCGGCAGTCCGACAACAATCATCAAAAGCAAAGCGGCATGCCGGTATAATAGAATTGTAACGGTATATTTTATTCAATTTTTCAAAATAAGAAATACTGTTTCTAAAATTTATCGAAACTAGGAAAAAGTTACTTAAAAACAATAAGTATATTCAACTAAAATTTCAAAAAAAAAAGCTTATAGTTTGAAAATAATCAACGGGATGTGAGGGTTCAGTTTTCTCATATTTTTATTTATTTTTATTTTTTCAAAGAAAAAACCCAAAAATTTGTGTTTGCAGAAATTTTTTGGATTTTTGCTGAGGCTAAAAGAGTGTACATTTTGTAGTCATGTTAGCCTCAACAAAAAGCTCCACGAAACGAGGACATGCCGTTCTAGAACCTTGACCGCATCACAACTGTCTCGAAACAGAACTATCCCGTATCAAAACTACTTCACGATAAATAATAGTTCTAATACGGGAAAGTTCTTTTTCGGCATACTCGGTACGAAACTATTTAAAGAAAAAAGACTCACAATTTGGGAATAATCAATGGAGAATCTCGATGTGAAAGTGTTCGTTCACTGCTTCGATCCAAAAGATTTCCACCATCTCCCGATGAAAAAAATTCTTCTTTTGGATTTGTCAAAAGAATTTCTTGTCCAATACCAGAATCAACAGGAGATGGCATATCACTTCCTTTATAAACTGGAACAATTCTCTCATTTTCTGATATTGATTGATATTGTTGAGATGTTGAACTCCGCTGATATGAAGTATTTGAATATGTTGAATTATCAATTTGTCGATTCCATTCTGTTGTTTGTTGTATTGTATTCAATTGAAATGGATTTGTATAATATAAATTTGGAGCGGTTTGAGTTGTTAAGAGTTGTTGTCCAACTGGATATGTTTCATACATTCGATGATATGATTGAACTGGAATTGGATTTTGATAATATGAATCCAAATTTTGCATTTTTGTCAAATCTTGCATATTTGATGTTGCGATATCCATTGGCTCATTTTTCGCTTGAAATTCCACGTGCCGAGGCCCAGGCGGTGCCGTTTTTATGACGGATGTCTGTTCCAATTGGAATTGAGACATTCTGCAAAAAAAATTTTTTTAGTGGTGGAAGAAAAATCCGAAGAAAATGGTTTTCTAGGCCATGAGATATAGGGAGCACTTCGAGAAAAACCGGTAAAAAGAGTGGCCTAGAAAACCACAAAGTTTTCTAGGCCATTTTCAGAAGCCCAACGGCCTAGAAACTCCTTGTATTTTCTAGGCCACCAGATTCAAGATGAGAAAGATTCGGAAGAAAAAACAAAAGATGGCCTAGAAATATCACAAGGCATAGTTTTCTAGGCCACCTAAAAAAAGAATATCAATGAAAAATGAGCAGGAAAAAGTTTTGAAACAGAAATATTTTTTATTAAAAAATTGGAAAATGTGAAGTGGCTGAAAATTTCCCTGATTCAAAATTCAAAAGATGGCCTAGAAATAAGTTCGTAAGCTTTTTCTAGGCCACATTTTTCAAATTTGATAAACTTTTTGAAAATATAAATATGCTATGAACGAATTCACCCTACGGATTACTTTTTGGCAAAATTTGAATTTTTTCAAAAACTTTTGAAACAGCAAAAAGTTTGGAATAGTTTTGATTTTTTGGTGAGGCAAACTTAAAGTTGTAGTTTTTGTAGCCTAAGCCTCACCAGAAGACCTGACCCGGTTGCGATGAATTTTGGTGAGGCTAAACGCCGGTTGTAGTTTGTAGTTTGTTAGCCTCACCAAGCTTAGGGCATGAGTTTCGTGAGGCTAAGTGACTACAAGCTACATTCAGAGCTTAGCCTCACTCTTTAGGGAGGCTACACCTTCTTGAAATTTGGTGAGGCTAACTGACTACAAACTACAAATTTCGCTTAGCCTCACCAAAATTCCAAAATTCTTCGTTTTCTTCGGTTTTTCCGGTTTTTTGAGCAGTTTTTTCTAGATTTTAGAGTAGAGATACAAAAAAGTGATCAACTACGAAAAAATGAAGCTATTTTTGAATAATATGCTCCAACTTTCCCAGAGCTCCCGGATAATTCTTTGAGCTCCTGGAGCCAAATTCAAAGTTAGAGCTCCCTGTTTCAAAATTTTTTGAATTTCCCGCACTTTTTTCCATTTTTTTCCCTCATGTCAAAACAAGCCAAATTGTACAAAAAGAGAGGAGGGAACATCTATTGTCCATTCGAAATACACTAAAAGAACCAGTTTTTTTAAAGGGGATTCATTTGGAGAAATAAGTGTGACCTCTTCTTCGTGACGTCTTCTAAAAGAGAGATTCAGAAGACGTTCTTCGTGCCACGTCATAAAAGGGGCGAAAATTTAATAATAACAAAAGAAAGAGAGATCAATGTCATAATAATAATAATAAAAGAAAAGAAAAGAGAAGGAGAAGGGAGGAATCCGGAGAAGAAAGTGAAAAGAGAGTCTTATTCTGAAGATGAAGAAGGTGAAGGAAAAGAAGAATATAAAGAGAAAAGAAGAAGATGATGATGATGTGGTAGTGAAATTAAGATGAAGACGTTAAGAAGAGAAGAAGAAGGTGAATGAACCCAATTATATAAAAGTTACTGGAAGAAGAGGAAAATGATGGGGCTGGAAGAGTTTTTTTGGGTTACTGTAGAGGAGCGTTCAAAGACTACAAAAACTACAAGCCTCACCAAAATTTTAGAGCAGGCTCGGTAAGCAGTCTTAGGGCTTGTTGAGGCTGAATGACTACAAACTACAGTTTTTGGTTAGCCTCATCAACGTTTTCATGTACGAGATGAGGCTGAAGCGATTTCAGTATTTCGCTCCACCTGGAACTTTAGTAAGGCTAAACCATAGAGACTACAAAAGCTACAAGAATAGTTTAACCAAACTTTTGGTGAGGCTAACTGACTACAAACTACAAACTTTGCTGAGCCTCACCAAAGTTAGGTCCATCTGGCTTGGCCAGAAGATTGGTGAGGCTAGACTACAACAATTACAAATTTTGCCACACCTGACCCTTACACAGAGTTTGGTGAGGGTAACTGGGTACAAACTACACCAAAAAAACTGATTTTTTAATATTTTCCAGATTTTTTTACCGTTTCAAAAGTTTTGTTTTAATTTTGGATTTTCACGGAAATTAGTTCATAGTCTTTAAATGAGAAGACATTATTGAGATTTGGAAAATGTAAAAAATTGTACAGTTAATAGTCGGCTTTATAGAAAAGTTTGTTGAGGCTAAACTTCAAAAACTACAAGTTACAAAAAATCAACCATATAGAGTTAAAAAAGCACCGCACTTTAATTTTAGAATTTTTATAAGTTGCCGAGTTGATACAGTATTTTTTTTCAATTTTGAATTTCTGTGAACTCTTTCCCAGGATCATTGAATAGATCAAAACTTCTTGCTCAACTCAGAGAACTAGAGCTTCCAGTTGCTAACAACTGTACAGTAATCCTAGTACAGCAAACCAAAGTACAGTAATCCATGGGATACTGTAGATTCCAAACTCATTAAAGGGACATAGACTACAAAGAGATTAAAATAAAACCTTTTCGAAAATGAAATGTTGCGAAATAATTTTGTAATGTACTTCTGCCAGGTAATATCCAAAAATTTCAGTTTGAGAAAAAAAGAAAATTCCGAAACTGAAAATTTTTTAAAAATTCATCAAAAACGTTGGTACAATAATTCAAAAAAGAGCAAAACACTGATTTTGAGAGAAAAAAAGCGAAGGTATTGTTGAATCAATAAAGTTGAATAGAGAGTAAAATAGAAAAAAAACATCATGAGGGGGGTAAGGAATGGAATGAAAGAATGGATTGAGTACATAAAAAAGTACCCCACCCGAGACTAAATAAAATGCAACCAACTCTTGGAATATGGGTTTAAAATAAGAAATGGAAGAATCGTTTCAAGAAAAAACTTTACTGTTTCAAAATATGGGGATATGGAAAAAGTTGGATTGAGATCCGATCTTCCAACCATGCAAAAAGGTATGTAAAGTAGTGGAGAAGTAAAAAAATTGGAGCTTTGAAACTTGAAAAAAACAGTATAAAACGATCGAAATAATATTGAAATCTTTTTAAAAAACCAAAATTGAAAGATGCTGAGAAACGGAGATAATTTGATACTTTTCGAGATTGAAAAGAATCTGAGTACAGGAATTCAATTCGAGGAATCAAAGGGTATGTATAAGGAGCATAGATAATTGTTAGTTGGACTTCTCATAACTGAATTCAAAACTAAAAAAAAGTTATGAATTTCATTTCTACTGTTCGTGAAACAGTAGAAATGAAATTTTGCAAGCACAAAAACTGTGGGACTCAGAATATGATAATGACTGGGTTTCTGGCCCGGAAGGGACCTTGTCAAAAGTTGAATCTTTTCGAGATCAGAAAAGGTTTTCATAATTCTATTCGGACTTTCCTCAAAACAACTATAGATTCCAGAACGTTCCGAACCTCTATGGTACCCGGAGAGAGATTTGTTGCAGAGAATTGGAAAATAGGTAAAAGTCAGAATAGGGTGAATTTGAAAAGGTTAAAAATTAGAATGGAATCAAAGAAGCAAGAATTATAAAACTTGGAATAGTACGGTACGAGACATGTCAAAAATTGGTTAAAACATGGAAAAGTCCTCAAGAAGTGACTCAGTTCCAGGTAGCTAATACACTTTGGAGCTTTGAAATATGAATCAAGTTCGGAAAAGTACAGAAAATCCGGAGCTCAGAAGTTAGAATCAACAAGGTTTTGGACAAGATAGTAACTGTCGAAAAGTTTGAGAAATAGGAAAAAAATCTAAAAAAAAGCGCATTTCTAGACTCTTCAGGACAAAAAAAACCATAAGGATTGCAAGCTCTCTCAGAAGATTATATAAGGAATAGAAGTAAACTTGAGAAGACCTGATAGTCCGGAGCATGGTATAATATGAAAAGGACTTTGTGAAAATTTGAAAAAATAGGAAAAAACTCAAAGGTACATGGCCTACTTTATTCTTTATACTGCACATTTTAAGTTTCCAGAACCTTCCACACCTTTCTAAACCCTTCCATTCATTTTCATTTTCATTTTTTTCCTTTTTTGGTCCCAATTTTTCCCAACTTTTTCAATTTCTTTTTCCCCAATATTCATCCTCATTTTTCAATTTTCGTTTTTTGTTTCAAATATTCAACATATAGAGAGTGACCCCGAAGACAAGAAACAAGTCCAGATATCAAGAGAGACATAGAGGGAGGACAGGTAAAGCAACCTGTTTAAGGGGAACCAGAATTAGGACCCGAGGGGGCCACTTGGCGCTGGAAAAGGGGGGAGGGGGTAGGTCAAGAAAAAAAAAGTAGTAGAGATTCGGAAAAACTAGAAATGAAATCAAAGGAAGAACCGGACCATCCGAAAAAACCGGAGATGGTCCTCCTCTCTCTTTTTCTCTGGTCCCTCCACCCCTCTAGAGAGAGAGAGAGAGAGAGAAGCCCGGTCTCTCTCCAGGGAGAAAACTGGAGTGGGCGCTCGGCGGGGCAGGACTGGACAAGAACCGGCCCCCGATCTGGGAAGGGAGGGAGGTGCTTAGTCCCTGCGCGGGAAGAAGAGAGGTAGATCAAAAGAGAGAGGGGAAAGCATCCGGTTCTCTTGGAAACCCGCCCCAGAGACAGTCTTCTCGTCAGCTGGAGGGAGAGGCAAGGACTGTGTGAGGCAAAAGGGGGGCAAACACGAAAAACCGGCCCCCCGATTAGGCTCCGCCCACTTTCTGTCTCTCTAGCCCCCCTCGACACCCCCCTCCGATTTCATTTTGATGATGATTATGAACATTCGGAAAATCGAAGCTCCGCCCACTTTTTCATCGCGGCGTCTCCTATCTCTTTTTATTGATCCATTTCTCTTGTCTCTTTTCTTCTGTTTTCCTTATCGATATAGACTTTTCTCCATGAAAAGAATTAGGCCATCACTTCGTCTTCTTCTTCTTATCACCTCCTCCCCCCTCTTAGCTTCATCCCCCCAGATAACAGATAAAGCCAGAGGGTTACTGTAGTCTGGTGACCATCATAGTGATCAAAAAGATAAAGGGACCAAGAAGGGAGGGGTTGGGTTTGGTTTGGTTCGACTGGGCTGATAAGGTTACAAAAACAAATGATAAGGTTGCCACGTGGCACTCTTTGCAAAAATCAAAATCGGAACATTTGTTTGTTTAAGCTTCTTCTCCTCCTCCTTCTTTCCGCAGCTTTCCGCAGCGCAAGATGCTCTGTGTGTTCTTTGAAAAATGAAGAAAAGAATCTACAGTAGTTTTTTCCTCCATTAGTGTTACTGTAGAAAACGTTAGGATTACTGTAATAAACATTTTCTGTTTCAACTTTTGATTAGTTTTCGAATTATTTTGAAGTTTCGTTCATTCTGTAATACTAGTTACTGTATCTGTGCTTATTCAAGATTGCTGTAGCTTTATTGTAACATTGGTGTATAGTTTTGAAGTTTTTCGACATAAGCTTAATATATCTGAGCTCCGGCCCTGCTCTGAAAGGATCAGAATCTCTTTATAAAAAACTTGCTACCAACTTTTCCAAAACTAACAAACGATAAATTCAAA
This sequence comes from Caenorhabditis doughertyi, assembly GCA_963572265.1. Lineage (NCBI taxonomy): Eukaryota > Metazoa > Nematoda > Chromadorea > Rhabditida > Rhabditidae > Caenorhabditis > Caenorhabditis doughertyi. The sequence continues at coordinate 7,011,960 of OY751553.1, read as the reverse complement.
AACAGAAAAGCTAAAGAATCTAGACTTCATCCTCATTCAAGTTTCTGCTTTAGGCTTTCAGAGTCAGAGCAATAAGCTCCGAATTCTAAAACTTGTTTGCTCCGATTGAAAGTTCGAATTCTTGTATTCATTGCTAAATCATGGGTCATAATTTACAGTATGCTCATAGATCGCTACTTTCTAGTATAATCCTAAAATTGATATCTCAAACATGTCTATACTGTAATGAGCGGAATGAAAAAAATTTGAAAATCTTTCTTAACCGTTGAAAAAGTGAATGAAATAAGCAATACCCTCTTAATGGCAGTGTCTTGCTGGCCTAAGAACCCCTCCGTGTAATTCGAGAGGACAAGATGGCCTACAAATCCTTTGCAAAATCACTAAATCACGTTGTCCTCTCGAACTATACGGTGGTATTTCTGGGCCAGGAGGCCACGGTCATTAGAGAATATTGTTATTTTGTAGGCTTTTCTTCGGTTCGAAATGAGTTTCAAGTAAAATTTGGAAAATGACGAGACTCTAGCTTCAGAATCTTCTTATCTACCTAGCCTTAGCTAACTAGCCTCCTTCGGAATGTTCTTCCTTAGCCTCCTATCTCCTACCTGACCATTACCCTCTCCCACCTCCTCTTCTTTTTCTTCGAGACAAACGAAATCCGGTTCTTCCATTCCATTCCGATAAAGGGCCATCCCCCCCCCCCCCCCCTTCTACCTTCCTTTCGGCTAATAGTTAGCCCCTCTCCGATCCCTTCCTTCCAGAGGGAGGGTTACGAGACAACTACCGGTTTCCCCTCTCTCTTCAAGAGAGAGGACACCTTCGCCCTTTCTCTCTCTTCGTTTCGCTTCAAATGTCCCGAAGAAAAGGACACAAAACCAGATACCCCCTTTTCCGATGTGGATGAAACCTGTTCCCCCTCTAGAAATTGACCCTTTATTGTCCTCGAATTTATTGTTTTCATTGTTTTTAATTTCCATTTTTTTTACAGGTAATTCTACTTGGAATGGTTCTGGAATGGTATTTCTACAAGGGGTATATGCCGAATCGGAACTGTCTCTAATCAGAAACGTTCCTCACATCAGAACTGTTATTTCACGTGAAGTGGTTCTAATACGGGACAGTTCTGATTCGGGACATGGTTCTGTAACGGCATACCCCCCGCTCTACAAAGGTAAACATGGAAAAAAGAGATAATTTTAAAAGTTTTTTTTTATTTTGTTTCTTTTTTCTAATAAAATTTTCATAATTTTTACCAATTTTTCACATTGCACAACGTTATTCAAACTAGCGTTGACATCGAGTTTTTAAAAGAATATTTCAAATTTTGTGAAACTCTGAAACTGAAAACAATTTTTTTCAAATAGCATTTTCAAACCTTTTTTAGGTTTTAAAAATCTTGAAGCTTTTATTTGAAGACATGTTTCTATCAACTTTGAGAAAATTTCTCCTCAATTTTCGGGTTTTCTGAAACTGAAAAAGTTTTGACTGAAATTCCAGAATTCTCATTCTCTAATAAATTCCAGAACTAAATCAAGATTGCCAAAAAAAAGTGTTGAAATATGAGATACGCAAAATAAAACACATCTCCAAGTCTCTTGATTTTACACACTCTTCCTCTTGAATTTTTAGCAATTTCAGCCTTGATTACCTAGTGAACGCCAAAATCTGAAAATGCGCTCTAATCTAGCCCCGCCCATTTCTAACGGAATAGTTCTCATATCCGAGAGAGTGGCAGATATGTCTGCGCTTCCTCATTTCGCACACTCTATCTGCAATAGTGAGCGGAGCCAGATTACAGCAAGTTTTCAGACGGTGATTCTTATGATTTCTCTTATTGGCCTGCAATCAATATTGCTATCCGAGAGCAAACAGAAAATTTCATTTCGATTTTTTGAAAAACCCTTTTTAATCAAAGAATTAGAATCCACCCAATAACTTTTTCAAACTCAACCTTTTCATTTATGAATTTTTTAAAACTGAAAAAAAAAAATTTTTTTTTGAAAACTTTTACAATTTCAGAATCAGTTCAATCATATTTGGTTTTAAGAGAATATCAATGGACTATCTGGAAAAAAAAATCTATGAATCTCAGAAAAAACTAGATATTCTACATCATTTCTCCAGTGAATAAAATTCACTGAAACTTGAATTTTCTCTGAAATTGTATTTCTTTCTTTCTTTTTTTTTGAAAATGAAAGGAATACTCCACCGAGAACTATTCTGAAACATTTCCCTATATTTATGCCATTTCTCTGAAACTGTAAACAATTTTTCTACACTTAACTGGACAAAATCCAATCGGCTCTGAAAATTGCTCTGAAATTATTCATCTGAAACAAATAATTTTTTCTAAACCTGCAGAAAAATGCTTTGAAATGTATCGGATACACAGATTGTTCTGAAAATTTTGAACGAAATCCTCAAGATTTCTCTGAAACCGCGAAAATTTTCATCCCAAGTTCTGAATTTTTGGTTCATAAATTTTTTTTCAGATTTTGAGTTTTTTCTGAAACTGAAGAGGAAATTCTCTGAGAATGGGCGATTTTTCTCCCCTAGAAAAAAGCTAGGCCAACTGAAGCGATTTCAGAATCAGAACCTCGTCTGGATAAATCAATTGAATCACCCCCCCCCCCCCCCCCCCCCCCCATCTCTTCTGCTCAAAAACTGAAAAGCCAACTCATCTGAAAATGGCCTAGTATTCTTCAAAGAAAGAAGCTAGGCCAATTGAAGAGAAGTTCTAGTATTTTCGTCTTTAATTGATTTGATAATACACTGGTTTATACAATTTCCTTCATAAATCACACTTTTCTGGAACTGAGAAAAATTTTAAAATCGGCCTAGTTTTCAATCTGAGAAAATAGCTAGGCCACCTTAATCGACCTCAAATCCTGTACGTCATCAATAAGTTGAAATTCCAACTTCTCTGAAAATGGCCGAGAATTTTTGCTTTAGATAAAGCTAGGCCATCTGCAAAATATTCCAGAACCTTTACCACAAAATTTCGAAGTTGTCTAAAAATAGGAGAAATGTGATCTGAAAATGGCCTAGTATTCTCAAAAAAAAAGAGCTAGGCCATATGAAGCAATTTCAGTATCAGAATGTCATCTGAATTTCTCCAGCTCTTCTGCTACTGGAAATGAAAAGCCAACTCATCTGAAAATGACCGAGTTTTCTTCCTCGGGAAAAGCAAGGTCACCTGCAAAAAGTACAGAAAAAAGCCTTGCTTTAAATGGCCTAGGTTTCTCCATAAACATAAGCTAGGCCGCATACAGAAAAATCCAGAACCTTTATCAAAAAATGTTAACAACTTCCCTGAGAAAAATGGGGAAATCGATCTGAAAATGACCTAGTTTTCTCTACGAAGGAAAACTAGGCTATCAGCAGAAAGTTTCCAGACACTTAGAGAAAGCCCGGCTATCAGAAGAAACGTCAGAATCCGCACGTCATCTGGCATGAGTCATCTGAATCCCTCCCTTCCACCTCTTCTTTTTCTTCTGCTACTGTAAAACAAAACATCATCCCCATCGTCATGGGTGGTAGTAGTCGTCGTTGTTATTCTCTCTGTCTCTTCTCTCTTCTTCTCTCCAAACACAAACACATCGAGAATCATCAAATAGCATGAGGGAGTGGGAGGGAGTACTGTATCTCTCTGCTTCGCCACGTCTTCTGAAATGGTCTCTTCTTCTGAAGAGAGGGGGAATTGATCGAATTCAATCCCCACAAAAACAACACTGAACAATTGGAGAGACAAAGAGAAGAGAGAGGGAGAGAGAAGTGAAAGTTTTGCGATGCGCTGCGCATCACCGCGCCTCTCCTCTTCAGTTGAAATGAAATGACGATGTATCTTCTTCTTCTTCTCTTTTCCACAAACTATTCAATATTCTGAATGTCTGGCGTCTCTCTGATTGGTACACTATCTCTTCTCTTTCGAAACGACGATTATCTGACGCCGTGTGTCGAAAAGTTTCCCCTTCCCCTTCAACCACCACACGACTACTATTCAACAGAGAGGGGGACTGGAAACTTTGTCTTCTGAAGAGCGCCCGGGGGTCATCATCACACAGTCTTCTTACGGAATCAAAATGAACGAGACAAAAAACGGGTTTCAGAACCGGAATATACCTCTCTCTCTATCGAAAGGGGATGAAAAGGGGGTGAATGGTCATCTGGGAGATGGAACTGGTTATTTGGGTTCACAGTGATACCCCTGAGAGGTTACTGATATAACCGGATACCCCTTGGGAGAAGAAGGAGAAGGAACTTGTTCTTGAAATCAGAGAGAAAGCGCCCATTTTAACAGTGATTCTAGGTGCTCGCACGATTTATTTAACAAAATTTAAAACTTCAAGGTATCGTTGAGTATGCAAATAAATCAGATTATTATGACAACATGAAAACTTGTGGGGGAAAACGGGTTGTGAGACCGGGGGATGCTAAATACGGGGGGAAGGTGCGAGATCCTTTAAACGGGGGGGATCGAATGCAATCAAGTTAGTACATGGAAAAGATAAAATTAGTTTGGGGGAATGGGGAGCGATGGGAGGGGAAATGGGGGTTAAACCAACTTATCAATATCCCGTTTCATCGTCCATCGAGGAGCCGCAAGACGGCACAGCACTTGGCCAGTCGCAGACAGAGAGCAAAGGATTGAAGAGTGTCCCTGATGGGCACTTCATGACGACCTTTCGTCCCCACACACAACGATAGAAGACGGAGCAGTCATCGTCGTCGCGGATGAACGATCCATGCTCGGTGCACTCTCCATCAGTTCGTCCGTGATTCTCACATCCTCTGACCTTTTGTGGGTAATCGCATTTGTCTGTCTTCTCGTTGAAAGCAAGATTCGATGGGCAGGATGGGTGCTCGAATAGTTCTCCTCCGAAGCACTGAAATATCAAAATTGAACTCAACTTTCAGGGTAAAAAAATGAAAAATACCTGAAGAATTGCCGAGCATTCTTTCGGGTTGCCATAGAGGCCATCAGACTTTCCGTCACAGAAAGCGGATTGATCTTTGTTGTTGTAGTAGCTCTTGACTGGTGGGCTATGAGGGACGGTGCATTCAGGAGCCGAATCACGGCTGACGCATTTCAACTCGGCATTGGAGAACACCTGGTTTCGGGGACATCTTTGGAGCTTAGCAGCGCCATAAGAACAACGAAGGTAGACACTGTTGCATGGTCCCAGACCGGAAGTGTCGACTCCTTCAATATGTGCACATCTGTCATCCAATACACTTGGTGGAGCAGTGGTTGCAATGGGTTTGGTAGTGGTTTGATCCTGTGTTGGAACCACGGTTGAGAAGTCTTCAACTGGATACGTTGAAGCGCCATCAGCCTCTGTCCGGTATGAATCGATCGCTTCAACATCAGCAGAACGGTATCCATCTTGAGCCGCTGTGGTGGTGGCTGGAGTGTCGTCCGATGGCGTTCCGTATGAATCAGTTGTACCATAGTCAACACGGTATCCATTTTGAGACGCTGTGGTGGTGGCTTGAGTGTCATCTGATGGTGTTCCGTATGAACGAGTAGTTTCGTCATCTGCAGGATAGGTAACGACCGGCGAGTACGGTTCTGGGGCTTGATCTCTACCTGCAAAAGAAATATGATATACAATAAATCCTTGTCTCGAAAACTTACACTCTGCAACTCGGTCTCTGAAGTCACAAGCCTGTCTTGCCTGGTCGAAGTACAAAGATCGTCCACAAGTGCGAACAATAGCTGATCCGTTAGAACACTGGATGTACTTCTGGGAACATCCTAGGGAGATCAATCCAGAAACGGACGAGCAACGATTGTCGACCGGAGCTGACGTGGTGGAGACTGCATTGTCATCAGACGGTGTTCCGTATGAATCAGCTGTACCGTATTCAGCACGGTATCCATCTTGAGCCGGTGTGGTGGTGGTTGGAGTGTCATCCGATGGCGTTCCGTATGAATCGGTTGCTCCGTCATCAGCGGGAACAGTGACGATAGGCGAGTACGTAGTAGATGCTTGAGCTCCACCTGCAATAAGGAGTATGCTATTTGGTTTCCCATTATTTCCGAAACTTACACTCTGCAACTTGGTCCTTGAAGTCACAAGACTGTTTGGCCTGATCGAAGTACAAAGACGATTGACAGGTGCGAACGATAGCTGCACCGTCGGAACACTGAATGTACTTCTGAGAGCATCCAAGGGAGAACAGTCCAGAAGAGACGAAGGAGCATTGATCGCCAACTGGAGCTGAAGTGGTGGTCGTTTGAGTGTCATCATTCGGTGTTCCGTATGAATCAGTTGTACCGTAGTCAACACGGTATCCATCTTGAGACGCTGTGGTGGTGGCTTGAGTGTCATCCGATGGCGTTCCGTATGAATCAGTAGTTTCGTCATCAGCGGGAACAGTGACGATCGGCGAGTAAGTAGTTGGGGCTTGAGCTCCACCTGCAAAAGAAATTAGATATACGCTTCATCACTGTCTGAGAAACTTACACTCTGCAACTTGGTCCTTGTAGTTACAAGTCTGTTTTGCCTGATCGAAGTACAAAGGTGATCCACAAGTGCGAACGATTGCTGCTCCGTGGGAACACTGAATGTACTTTCGGGAACATCCAAGGGAAAACAATCCTTCTGACACAGACGTGCAACGGTCGCCGATTGGAGCTACTGTGGTCGTTGGCTCGTCATTCCATGGAGCCTGTGTGGCGGCGGTGTATGACTGATCATCAGATGCTCCTCCAGTGGTGGTGTAAGTCTCGTAGGAGGAAGGAGCCGGAGTTGCGAACGTGACGTCATTTCCGTTATCGATGGAAGACCATGTCGAATCATCAGCAGTTTGGGTGGCAGCAGTAGAAGTTGCAACTGGAGCAACAACTCCGCAAGTCTCCGAGCAAGTACGAAGAGCTTTGTTGAAGGTCTCTCCGATCGGACAAGCTGCCATTCTGTTGACTCCATTGCCAGAGCAGTAGATGAACTGGTCGAAGCAATCTCCGAAAGTAAGGAATGTTGGAGTAGTGTACTGCTGGCAATCCTTGTTCACTTGAGCTTGACGAGCGCTGATTTGGGTGTACTGTTGCCCATATCCAGATTGTTGATATCCGTAAGCTGAGCGCTTTCTTCTGGTGGCACCGAACAAATCTTTGGCATCGAACGTCTTCTCATCCTTGTAGCCGTCTGGGTCCTCGACTGGTCCCAACCTCTTCTTTGAGTGACGTGCTTCCGGGAAGATCCGTTGAATGTCCGACTGGACGTATCTAGCCTTTGGTCCATCGAATCCATCGTCCATCAAGAATCGCTTGTTTCCGACGACCTTTCTGGCCTCTCCGTACTCAATCTTTCCCATTCTAGCGCGACGATAATCATTGAACTGATCATTGAGAGCAGCACGTCCTCGGAAGCGGGTAGAGAATGGAGAATCAAGGACAGCTGAAAAGAAATGAATAAAGCTCTGATTCAGAGACGATATAAACTCACGTCCATAACTTGGGCGAACATGACCTCTACGATAATTTCCACCGTGGTGACGGCCAGAGTGGTGACGTGGAATGAAGAATGGATTCTCAAGAACAGTGTTTCCGTAACTTGGAGAGTTTCCATATCCTGATCGTCTGATTGGTCCACGATAGTACTTGCGCCTTCTGTCGAACTTCGGCTTCAGTCGGACGTTCTCGTCGAATGGGCTCACGATGGTATCCGATGATCCATAGGAGACGTAGCCATTGCCATTGTTGTTGTTGTACGTAGGCACAGCTGGAACGGTGACTGGCTGGCACTGTGGCAAGTCGAAAACGCACAAAACGAGAGAAGACTCGAAAAGTGTGTTGACCGGGCATTGCTTTGAGCGGACGGCGTTGTTCTGACAGCGGTTGAACCGCGAAGAGCACATCCCGAACGAGGTGACTTGTCCCTCTTGACAGATGACTGGAGCCTGAGTGGTGGTGGTCGTTGTGACGACGTCATCGAAACCACGAGTGGTGGTTTCCCAGGCATCCTCTGGGGTCGTGGTTTCCACTGGGTACACGGTGGTGGCTTCTGTGGTGGAAGGAACATCCGAATCCGTTGTTGGCTGATAGCCCTGCGTGGTGGTTGTCACTGCTTCGGTACAATCGTAATCACAGGCCTCTGAAATTCGAAAACTAGCAATAGAACATTGATTTCCGACACTTACGCTGGCTTGGATTATAGACCGTTCCCTGTGGGCAGTATCTCTTGAAAGCCACGCCGTTGACGCAGGTGTAGAAGACATCGGAGCAACCATCGGCGTAATTGCCACTCTCAAGGCCATTGCAGTCGAAGTCGACTGTTTCTGGCTCCTCGGTGGTCGGTTGAGGCTCGTCGTATCCTTCGGTTTCGCCTGATCCCTCATCGTAAACCTCTCCGTCATCGTTGCCTGAGTCGACAACCGGAGCAGCTGTGATGACTTCGTCCTCCTCATCTTCGCACGACTCCTGGCACTCCTGCGCCTTCTGGTTGAAAAACAGGTCTTCCGGGCAGTACATGGCGTCTTGCCTGACACCGTCCACACAGATGAAGTACTGAAAAAAAAAACGTTTTGTTTTCGGTTTTCTGGAAACTTCTGGTTACCTCTTGTCCACAAGAGCTCGCTGCGATCATTCCATTGTGGTATTCGGGGCATTCGGGTGCAGGTGATGGGAATTGGGATTGAAAGGAGCCCGCGACTGAAAATGGGGAGAATGATTATGGGAAGGACGAATTGGGTAAACTTACAAAGTGTTAGTAGTGCTAGCGAGACGGTGGCTAGCTTTGGCCCCATCGCCTGAAAAAAACGAGAATAAGTGAGGAAACTTGGAGAAAAATCGCGAAAATGAGACGATTCCAGGCCTTTCGGGAAGAAAATTCGAAGAAATGGGCAAAGGGGAGCAAAAAGCCATAGAAAATGATGGGGGAATGCGCTAAACTTGAAGGGAAACCGCAAAAAACTAGCGATACTGGGGATTTTCTCGAAGAAAATCAAGTGAAATGAGCAGAACGGAGCCAAAAATCATCAAAAATGCCGAGAAAATAAGTGAAATTCCGAGAAAAAACTTCCGTTTTCAGAATTTTCCGGAAGAAAATGCGGAGAAATGAGCAGAGCGTCGCCGAAATTCATCGGAAATAATGAGAAAATGCATTGAAATCAAATAAAAGTCGCGAAAAGAGCGCACATTTTAGGCTTTTCTGAAAGAAAATGCGGAGAAATGAGCAGAGCGATGCCAAAAATCATCGGGAATGACGAATGAATGCGAAGAATGAATCGAGAAATGTTCGAGAACAACGACAACAGAAATTTCCCGCCTCGAAAAAAACTTTGAAAAATTTCGCGGGCTAGCTAAAATCAGAGATCAAACATTTTCAACGGGGTTTTTCTCAAGTTTTCGCTAATTTTCCCGTAATTTCGTGTTTCAATAAACTCTAAAAATGCTTTTTCGTCAAAATTTTATCGAAGAACCACAAAAAATGGGCTCTCCAGCGTGAAAATGGAGCAAAACATTTTTTCTGGCCTAAAAAAACATCTCTGGGTTACGGTTTTGGCTCTGCGCTGCGAGACCGGCGACCCACTTTCGATAATGTTCCTTTAATTTTTTGAATTTTAAAGTTTCAATTTTCATCTTTTTCGACGGATCACGGTCTCCCCAGCTTCCAAAACAAACTGCAAAGAAAAGTTTGCATTAGGGCGCGCTTGCATTAACTTGATTTTAGATGAATAAATTTTTTAGCACTGAAAATTGCACTTTTCGAAGATTTTCGGAGTTTGTGAGAGTTTATTTCGAAGAATCGTCCGACAAATTTATAGATTAGGATTTTAGAAACATTTTAAGCATAAAACTGAATAAATTCAACAAGAATTGGAGGAGAAATTAGCTATTGCCGGTTTGGCTTGGAAACGTGATCTTTTTTGATTTTCTCGAAAACCGAAAAGTTTGAACACGATTTCGTCCGACAGATTTGTAGAGCAGACTAAGGCAATTAATTTGAGCTATAGACCGTCAAAAAACATTCGAAATTGACTGAATTATTAAGACTTTTCTGAGTCAGTTAAAAAATTTTTTTTGAATTTTTAAATGAAAATAGTCTCAATAGTTTCAGCTCTTCTTTCTGAGCAAGAATAACACAACTTTCACCCAAACAAACTCAAAATGAAGCCGTTTTTCGGTCGGAAAGCTACTCCAACAATTCTTCCGGATCCTTCAATTTTACACTATATTTATCAAATAGTAGCTAAAAACGTTTCTTTAGTTCTCTAGATCAATTATTTCAGTGTTTTCATTGATAACTTTGCCTCAATTTCGAGAATTTCTGCAAAATGCAATTTCTAGTGCTAAAAATTAATTCATTAATGCAAACGCGCTCCATTGCGATTTGCAGTTCGGATTGGAAGCTGGGGAGACCGTGCGGATTTGATTGGTAAAAGCTGATTTTTTGACGGAATGAATTGTAATTTTTATTGAAAATTAATTGAAAATAGATTTTTTAATGAAAAAACCCAAGAATTGATTTAAAAATGTCGGAAAACTCGAGCTTTGCTCCTGCATGAAAAATTTCCCTAAAAATTTATTTTTTCAGCTCTCAGCTCGTGTTCCAATGGAGTCCACACTTAGCAATGACGACGTGGTAAATTTAAAAAATGAAATATTGCAAAAATAATGTATTTTTTCCCAGATGAACCAGGAGTTCTTCACAATGGCACCTCCAACACCAACAAAGCTGGAAGACGACTCGTTTCAAAAGCTGGTGATGAATGTAAATAGATCATTTTTGATTTATACTTTGAAAAATCTGTAATTTTCAGTCGAAAAACATTTGGAGCTCTGAATGTGACTCGGGCGCCGGCGATGTTTTCGATAAGATAGTTTTCCACGATGACGAGCTTTACGATTCGACTCAAGACAGTTTTCGATACGGGCGGTACGCTCAAAAAGCTGGAAATATGAAAAACTTCAAATTTCAGAATGACGTCAGGCCCGACGTACAATTTGGTGACCGGAAAAATGCCTGAAAAGGTGTTTGAGCAGGTAAAATTGAAGGATGAGCGTATCGATGAGGAGAGTGAACTAGAATGTGGAGACGCAGAGAAAGAAGCGTCTGAAAGTCAATCGTTTATTGAGATGTACGATAGCCAGATGCCAAAATATTTCGAGTATCGGAGCAGTTTTCCGGTGATTATTCTGAACAAAATGTGTCGAAATGAGTCGAATGAGGTCTCGGCGCAAGAGTCTGTGAATGAGCAAGAGTCTGAAAACTAAAAATAGTGTTTGAAATTGAGAAATGCAGAGAAAAAGTTGACAAAAGATATCGGAGGGCGATTAACCATGCGAACTGAATTAGAAGGTCCTGAAATCGATGTATTTTCCAGAAACTATTCTCAGAGTCGAAGAAATTCGTTGAAATGTGCCTGAAAATCTAAATATTTTGCTTAGAAACCTTCAAAAATGGCTTGTTGACGATCATCTTTTCTGTTTTTAGCCAGGAAATTGCCCATAATTCGTGAGGAAAACTGAAATGAGCGGGAAGCTTTTCAATATTACAGGCTTTTTGGGTGCTGAAACAGCGCGGAAAACGATCTGGGGTCAGTTTTTTTTGCCGCGGAATTTCAGGAACAATTTGTGAAGCCGATGTTGGAGCTGTTTTTGATGGGACTTTTCTAAAAGTTCCGACTGTTCTGATTGTTTCTGGAGGGTCCGCAGCGTAAACTGACTCCAAGTTCGCGGATTTTCAGCTTTCAGACACGTCTTGAGAGGCCAAGAACCGTTTTGTCCTTGCTTTCTGTTTCGATAAATGATTGAGATTTCAGGAGACAATCCTGATAATTGCGTAGAACCAAAACAAAGGGCATGATTTGCATTTGATGGCCTAAAAGCCTCTACTGGCCGAGCTCACGACAGCGCTGTCTCATAAATTATGTTACAATGACTTTTTTCGAACTTTTTCCAAAGAAAAAATAAGAAAAAGATGGGAAAAAGTAGTATCTTTGCGAGTTCGCCCAGCCAGCGGTTTCTAGGCCATCAAATGCAAAACACGAATTTAACGACACTCAAAATCCTCAACAATAAGCTTCCGAAACCTCGTTCGACGAAAAACTATAACGTCAAAAAGTTCCATTCCTAAATGTCCTTAATTCCAGGAAATCCGTGGAATCTGGACGCTTCTTTTTGATCAAGATCATTATGAGGAGATGTCAACATTCGAATTACAAGCAGCAATATGTGCTGCTCTCAACTCAAAACACTATCTAATGATTTGTGTCGGCGTGGATTCATTCAATAATATCACCGGAGTGGAGATGTCAGCAATCGATCGAGTCACATTTAGAATGGCATTGACCAGGGCAGTCGCTGGGGAATTCCAACCACCTCTTGTGAAATTGGCTCCAAAACAATTGACAGGAGTATCCCCCATGAAACGAGACGTCTCAGAACTCACTCCAAATATTGATGTTCTCTTTGTTCCGGTCACTGGAGCCCCGAAGGGATCAGAGGAAAATGATCGATTCTTGATTGTAGTCCGTGTTAAAGAGATTTCTGAACGATTCTATCAATTGTCTTCGGGAAGAATCTATAAGGAACAATCTGGGGGAATTGTGGAAATGTCAAATCTTAATGATGCTTTTCATATGTTATTAAATGAGCAAACGATGTCAGATATGCAGAAAAGAAGTGGAAGTATGTTCATGAGAGAGCCCGAGCCGTTTATTCATCGACAATCACTTTGTCTTGATACGATTCTGGAGGAGAATTCGGAGGAGGAGGAAGAAGAAGAAGAAGGACAGAAGAAGCCAGTCGTTAAAGAGTAGGTTTTTAGACTTTTTTGCCTGGAACTGGGGAAAATAATGGATAAAAAAGCTGGCTGATTTTGAGTTGACTTGGCATGATGCCAACTTTTGTTTAGCAGATTTGGCATTGTGCCAACTTTAATTTAGTAGACTTGGCATGGTGCCAACTGTAGTTTGTTGGACTTGACATCAGGCCAACCTTTGTTTGATAAACTTGGCATGGTGCCAACATTAGTTTAGTAGACTTGGCATGGTGCCAACTTTTCGAAATGTGACAAAACGCGATTGCACCGGCCGCTTTTAGGCTATTCCGGGTTCTATTTTGAAGCCAGAAGTTCTAAAATTTGGAAAATTTTCTGTTTTCAACGCAAATTTTGAAAAGTTCAGCCGCTTTTTCCAGCTGAAAAAGCTGTCGGATTCTCGGCCGCGGCCATCAGTCTGTAACTTGCGATTTCGACGCGATTTGTGCGGTCCAAGAGGTTTTTTTAGATGAAAAAAAAAGAATCACCATAGAAACACCAACCAAAAATTCGAGAAAAAAGTAATTTCAGTCATTTTTAACCCTTCTAAATTCCAGATCTCTCTACAAATCGCTTCTCTCCAACGTTGACATCGAACACATCGGATGGATTCTCTTCGGAACGGCAATCTCCTATTGCGTCTATAAGAATGCGTCGAAATATCTTGTAAAATAGAAATCTTGTAACATTTTATTCATCTCTATCTTTTCTTTTAGTTTTGATTCTGGTTTGTTTTTTGTGTTCAACACCTAATTTATTGCCTCAAATAATCATTTGTTTTTCTTAAAAAAAAAGAAATTTTTTTGAAAATCAACAAATAATTTCAGATTGAATCAAAACTTTAATGAATGGCGCACTTTGCAAAAGCAAATACCTCCGGCTCCGCCCCATCCGAAGCCACCAATTTGACCATCATTTCCATCGTCGTGGTCCACATCTTTTGAATTCGGAATTTTGACGTCTGAAGCTGGGGCGTCTTTTGAATCCACGTCGACGCAAGAAACTTCAGAACCCCATAGAGAAGGCTCCACAGCAGCGAAGTCTTCTCAATTAGGTCCAGAGAATGTGGCGGCGGATTTAGCCGTTTCTGAAGGAGCGGTGACGTCTTCGGGCTCCAGAACTCCAGAATTTTCGATAGAATTCACTCGTCGTCAGAAGATTCCAAAGTAGTAACGATGGATTCATTCAGAAAGTTTTCAGAAGGCGTCACGTCTTCTTAATCCCCAACGTCATCTTCATTGTTAGTCGACAAAATATGAAAGACCCCGCTCGATAGGTTTCGCAAATTACAGCCGCGGCCGTGTTGCCGAGTACCAGCAGATTTTTCAGGGGAAAAACGCGATGTCGGGTTCTCGGCCGCGGCCATCAAACTGTAATTTGTGATTTTGCATGCGATTTCTGCGCTCCAGTTCCGAACCGAAAAAGAACCGACATCTGCGTGTACGAGACCAAGATCTTTGTTGACTCCAAACAGAGGTCTAATTAGAACTGAGGGGTAGATCAAAAGTGATGCCGACCGAATGGTCTGTTTCTCAAAGGAAGATGTCATATTCCTTAAGAATGACAGGTGGCGAATATTCCTATCAGCATTGTTGCGCAATTTGTACATGGCAGAAAAGATAATGATGGGAATAAATAGGTTTATTGTACGGAATGATATTCGGAAGAAGGGTTTATTAAAAGATGAAAATCGTGAAAATAAACATATTTAAGGGAATTTTTTTTATTGAAAAGTAATTGAAAAAGTAATGAGATTCTTTTCGAAACAAGTCAATTATAATTTAGTGACCAAATCCGACGAATCGCTTCACACAAGTATTAAGTGCTTCATGATAGTATTCTCCGCGTGGACAGAATGACCATTTATGAATTCCTTTGCGGGAACAATAGACGCAATGATCGAAGCAATCTTCGAATGTGAAGATGGTTGGAATTGTGAATTTCTGACAATACTTGTTAGAACTGTTTTTGCTAATGCGTTTTTTCGAATTTTTATTGGCAACGTCCAGCTTGCGACACGCCTTTGAGCAACCACGAAAAGCAATGCTCCAAGACCCTTCAAATTCTTCCGGAATAATATCAGTAAAAAATCTAACTGAGCAAGTGAAGGGAGCGACATCCGATGGTTTTTGTCTGGTAGAAAAAGTTGAGGGAAGAACCGGAGCAGCGGCCTCGTTCGAGAAAAAAATCGGAATTGCGGCAGAAGTTTTGGTGGCTTGCGGAGAAACAACTTTGCAAGTTTTCGAGCAACCACGAATAGCTTTGTTGAAGGTCTCTCCTTCCCGACAAGCTTCAATTATATTGACTCCATTGCCGGAACACATTATGAACATATTGAAGCAATCTCCGAATGTAATGATGGTTGGAGATGTGAACTGATGGCAGTCCTTGTAGACTGTTTCACTTATTCTAAATCGGGTGTAACTGTCATTTTGAGCTTTTTGAAGTTTGTCGATATAGTTATTTGCTTTTGTGGCACCAAATAATACTTCGGCATCGACAATTTTCGGGTCCTTGTGGGCAAATGACGCCTTAACTGCACCAAATATTTTCTTTTGGGATTGGAAGGAGTTTCCGCCTGAAAATGGATACAATTACCGTGAAAACTGTAATTGAAGCTCATGCGCCTCTATTCTCAAACACTCGATTTTGGTGCGCCTCAATTACAGGTGGGCTTCAACTAGAAGGTGCGGCACTATTTTTCAACCCGAAAGTACCTGATATTAATTATTTAAAAACTCATATATTTCCGTTTAAACAAATAAAAAAAAAGCATATCTTTGAGAGAAATCATGAAAAAATCAGAAAAAAGCCAGAATTCTACTAGTTTTTCAATAATTTTTGCCTATTTTTGATAAAAGCACGAAGGAATTGAACTTCTCTCTATGCGTCTCTATAACGATGTGCTTCAGTTAATTTCTCGATAGTCTCGATTTTGTGCGCTTCTATTCCAGGTACTCTTCAAATACAGGTGCGTCTCAATTACAGTTCTTACGGTAATCATGGGAAGGAAAATTTTTTTGGGAAACTTACAAAGTGTTAGTAGTACTAGCGAGACGGTAACTATCTTTGACCTCATCTTCTGTAAAAAATAACCAATTTGGAAAGATTTTGAGGAAGAAGAGCGAAAAAGTCGTGATTTGAGAGTCAAAACGAAACAAGACCGACAGAATAATGACCACCAGTCGAGTGAATGATTTGAATGAACGCCAACGGCAGATGTTTTTTTCTTGGGTGGGCGGAGGGTCCCAACGGAATGAGGGGGGGGGGGGGGGGGGGGCTAATTAGAATGTAGGATGATGTAATGATAGTATTGTAATTAAACGTAGACCTTATGTGGAATGGTCCGTCAGTCGGAGAGTCTAATTGTGCAACAGGTACGAGACAGAGAAAACCTGTGGACCTCTTTCCGGGAGATTTTTGGCCTAACTGATCTTTTTATTCTTCTGACAATGGTAATGTTTTCAAAAATTTCAAACGCTATTGAAAAATTTGAGGGAGATTCCCACAGAGAAAGATAAACTTATTCTTTTCTTTATTGCGAAATCCGTACTTGTGGGAAAAGAATAGCATGGAAGAAACAAATGAATTTCTTACCGTTAAACCTGTATTAAAGGGACATGTCCTACTGTTCTCAACTTCTCTATTTCGGTGTCTTTTTATTAGTGGCTGTCCTTATATTCTTAAACAAGTTCCCGAGGGTGTTCTTCTATTGGAGGTGTCCTTCTAATACAGTTTTTACGGTAATTGCAAAATCCCTGACACCTTGTTTCAAAGGCGCAGTGGTAAGTGTCCATCGGGTCCCATCGCGCTTACAATTACTGTCGACTGAGAGTTACTGGAACCGCGATAAAACTCGATTAAGTGTTATCACTGCGCCTTTAAACCGAGGTGTAGTAGGCTTTTGCAAATAAGTATTAACAGCCACGGACAACTCTTTTGAAGGTTTTTCCGATCTGCCGTAATGATCTTTTACTCAAAGAATGACGTCATATGTCTGTAGGAGGACAGGTGGTGAAAATTCTAATCATTATTATTGTATAACCTGTACATGTGGGAGAAGATTTTGATGAGTATAAATGGGTTTATTGGACGTAACAATATAGAAAAAATGATTATCAGAGAATAATATCAACAGGTATTGCAAAACTTATTTCCCGAGACGTAGTTTGAAACACAAAAATCAAACGCTTTTAAATTTCAATCGCTCATAAGTGTCATTCGAAAGTTTCTTCACGCAAGTACCAAGGGCTTTGTTGAAGATTTCCCCGGTTGCACAGTAAGCCCATTTGTGAATTCCTTTTTGAGAACAATAGACGTATTGATCGAAGCAATCTCCGAAGGTGATAAAGGTTGGAATTTTGAACTGTTGGCAGTACTTTAACACTTCAGCTCGATCGATTTGTTTTTTGGGTTGATTGGAAACGTTCTGTCTGCGGCAATTCTTCGAGCAACCACGAAGAACTTCTTTTACAAGTTCTCTCGAGGAAAATTCAGTTAATTTATCAGATGAGCAAGAGGTAGCGAATAGTTTCAGTGTGGTAGAGTTATTCGAGATAAAATCCTGAGCAGCAGTGGATTTCGAGCAACTACGAAGAATCATGTTCATTTTCACTCCGTCTTCAATCTCACTCCAATCAATATTCGCCGTGATTGTGCAAAAGACAGCAGTGCGAGAGGTGGTATTATCTTTTTTGCAAGTCTTCGAACAAGCACCGAGAGCTCTGTTGAAAGTCTCTCCGAAAGGACAGAATGACCATCTGCTAACTCCTGATCCAGAACAATACAAGTACTGATCGACGCAATCTTCGAAGGTAAACAAAGTTGGATTATTCGACTGTTTGCAGGTCTCGATGAAGTAAGCTTCATCGATTTCGTACTGGCGTTTTCTATATTCTTTATTGGCGACGTCCAGGCTGCGGCAAGCTTTCGAGCAACCACGAAGAGTTGCATTCAATGTTTCTCCCATAGCACATTCAATCATTCTTTCAACTGAGCAAGTAACAGGAGCCCCATCCCATTGTCCTTTTGTCGAGGGGTAAGCCTCTTGGAATTGGATGGAGGTCGCGACTGAAAATGGAGAGAATAAATGATTGGAAAAGGATTATGGGAAAACTTACAAAGTGATAGTAAAAATAGCGAGATGGTGATTAGCTTCGATCCCATTGTCTGTAAAAATGAGCGATTGAGATAGTTTGCGAAAAGAGAACGCGAAAAAATAGAGGTTCTCGAAATTGGTTGTTGTGTGAAGCAATAATTAGGATGAACTTGTGAGTGTGGACTCATCGAACAGGACCCGAAAGAAACCAGAGGTAGGACCAGGACCAAGGACCAAAGTAGGACCAAGAAAAAAGGAACAACAATGAAACCCGAAAGCCAGGGGGGAGGATGAGGATAGGTACCAGAAAAAATATTAGAAACTATAGAAACTGATTGAATGACTGAATGAGTTAAGGGAATGACAACGGTAGGTGTTTGCGTGTGGGCGGAGGATCCCAACACGACGGGATATAGTGAGAATGGAAGATGTGGAAAAGAGAAGTATAAATAGAGACGAAGACATTACTTGAATATGGTCCGTTTGTCGAAGAGGTGACGTAATCTATTTGTAGAACAGTTGCGAGGCGAAGGAGCCCTGTGGGCCACATTCCCAGGATCGTTCGGTAAACAAAAAGAGTTGAACCATAGGAAGGTTTTGGGAGATATGAAGGTGTAAACGTCCCAACACGACGGGGGATAAGGAAGGCAAATAGAGACTAAGATCTTACCTGACTGGGTCCGTTTTTTTTTGAAGGTGACGTCATCGTAGATACATAGAAATAAGAGAGAAAAGGAGAGCAAAAGTGCCGGTAACCTCCCTTGTCGGACTCTTTTTTTGGATGCACCGGCGGTATTTATGGAGTGAAAAAAAAAAACAGAAGGCTTCGAGTAAATGAGTTTATTTTACGAAAAATAATTCTATATAAATGATTATCAAAAAAGAAACATCAACACGCGTTGGCACATTTTTTTTTTGAAAAGAAGTGGAATAAATAATCTTGCAAAAAACTACTTGTTAATTATTATTGGCAACGTTCTGTTTGTGACAAGTCTTTGAACAACCACGAAGAACTGAATTGTAGGTTTCTCCTTTTGGACAGGTAATCCATCTGTTGTCTCCGTGGCGAGTGCAGTATCCGTATTCATTGACGCAATCTTCAAAATGAATAACTGTTGGAGACGTGATATTTTCACAATCCTTGTCTAATTGAGCTTGGCGTGAATCGATTTCAACCGTTTTTTTCTTCGATTTTTCAAAATGATGCTTAAAGACCGTTGGCTGACAGTATGGCTCCGTGAAAACGCAGAAGACGAGTGAAGTCTCGAAGGTTGTACTCTTCGGACATCGCTTTGAGTGGACAGTGTTGTTCAGACATTGGGTAAAACCCGTAGAGCACTTTTGAAGGGAGGCTACTTGTCCCTCTTGGCAATTGGCAGGATCGATGGTATTTAACGCGACATCTGATGTTTCATTGGCAACAACTCCGCAAGTCTCCGAGCAAGTACCAAGAGCTTTGTTGAATGTTTCTCCTTTTGGACATACTGCCATTCTGTTGACTCCATTGCCGGAACAGTAGATGAACCAATCGAAGCAATCTCCGAAAGTGATGTAGGTTGGAGTTGTGAACTTTTGACAATCCTTTTTCAGTTCAGCTTCACGATCCTTGAATCGAGAGGATGACATAAATGAATCTAGTTTATATTCATTGATATAGTACATTCTTCTAGCTTCACCAAGCAAATTTTTGGCATCAAGAATGTTGTTGTGCTTCGTTTCCTGTACCCCCGGGAGATAGGGAGAACGTGTAGTTGAATCTTCAGCTTGACCTGAAGAAACCAATAGATGTTTAGAGATTTGTTACAGGAACGAGCAGCAATGCAATTTTTCTTCAATCCCGGCTATTTCCGAGTTGAAAAATCGGCAATAATTTTTATCGCGATTAGAGATTTTTGTTTTTTTTTTCAAAAACCTCGTTCAAAGATAAATGGACACTCAAGTGGTACGCCGAATCAGAACTGTCTCGTATCAGAATTATTAAGTTTTGAAATAGTTCTCATAAGGGACAGTTCTAATTAGGGACACGGTTCTGGAATGGTATATCCCGCCAAACAGAACATCTCAAGTAAAAATGTGTTGAAGTTTTGCGATGGTTTTAGAATTTTCGGAAAATTTCCTCAAAGTTCTGCTATTTTTTCAAGAAAATGTGCGATAAAAACTGTTACAATTCAAAATTTTTGTCGAAGCCCTCTAGAAAGCAATGCAGAAAAAAAAGATAGGAAATCCGGCAACGGCAATGCCCTCCGGAAACTCGGCAATTTCGGCAACGCGGCAATCCCATTGCCGCTCGCCCCTTATTCATCATTTTTCGAGGAGGAACTTACATTCTGGAACTTGATCTCTGTCATTACAAGATTGTTTGGCCTCGTCGAATAACAAATTCGAATCGCACATGCAAAGAACCGGCATCTCTTTGGAACAGAGGGCAAACAACTGGGAGCATCCGAGGGAGATGAACCTTTGTGTGCTAGATGCACAAGCTTCTTCAATTTGTACTGGTTTGGAGCCGATCAATGTCGAATTATTTAATTCTTGAAGATTGCGCAAATACATCGATGTTCCTAAGTCACCACATGAATTCTTAGCATCGAAAATCTCTTTGAGCTTGTAGTTATATCGAACTGCCCTGGATGTTTTCTCTTGAGATTTCTCTTGAAACGAATTTGCAACTGAAAATGGGGAGAATGAATCTTCAGAAGGAATATGTTAGGTTGGCCGAAAAGAAATGCGCGCTAAACTTTTACGCGAACTCGCATATCTCAGTTAGAAAAAGTGATCAACTAATAAAATGTTGGTCATAAAAGTTTGCACATTTAACCAGTTGGCCACTTTTTTTTTATCTTGAATTTCAACTAAGATATACAGATTAGAAAAAAAAAGTTCAGCGCGCATTTCTTTCCGGCCAACCTAATAGGGAAACTTACAAAGCGATAGTAGAACAAGCGAGACGGTGACTAGTTGCATCCCCATTGCCTGTAATATGGATAAATTATGAGAAATCTTGAAAGTACTAAAAGCGAAAAAGTAGAGATTCTCAAAAAATGATCGAGCGAGACGACGGGGACAATAAGAATAGGTACTGAAAAAAAGGACACCGTTCGAGTGAATCGATTTTCGGATGGACCATGGCAAGGGCTGTGAATGAACACGCCGAGGGACTAATAAGAATCGGAGATGATGAAGGGAAGGTATAATGACTATACGTACTTTGGATCCGTGTCTCGGAGGATGACCTTGTACCTGCCACCTCTCTTGCCGGATCCCTTTTCTATGGATATACTAATCTTTTATTCTCATTACTGTTGCGGTATTTGTGAAATGAAGGAAAGAAGGATCGGAGTAAATGGATTTATTGTGAAAAGCATAATTCGAAATAAATGATTATGAGGAAAAGTAATGTCAACTCCGGAACGGCTCCGGAACACTTCGTACCCAAAGAAGACTTGTTTTTTTGAGTGCGAGATGTCCCAGAGCCCTTAGTACATTTTTTATTAGAGCATACATGTTAGTTTTTAATAGGAACAGTCCTTTTGATACAATTCTTCAAGCAACCACGAAGAACTCTGCTGAAGAATGTTCCCATTGGACAGAGATCCCATTTGTTAACTCCACGACCAGAACACTGAATATAACTATCGGCGCAGTCTCCGGGAGTGAGATAGATTTGAGTAGTGAACCTTTGACATCTCTTATCTACTTCATCTTGACTGATTTCGTATTTCCGTCTATCATCAAGTTGCGGCTTCAGAGGAGCATAGCATTGTGGCAAATCGAAAACGCAAAAGGTGAGAGAAGATTCGAAGAGAGTTCCAGCCAGGCATCGCTTTGCTACGACAGTGTTATTCTGGCATTGGGTGAAACGGGAAGAGCACATTCCAAGAGAGGCTACTTGTCCCTCGTGGCAGAAGAGAGAAGCTCGAGTTGCTCCTGCGGAATGAGAAGCGACTCGGGAAACATTCCAGCAATTCCTCGAGCAAGCACCGAGAGCTCTGCTGAATCTTTCTCCTTTTGGACATACTGCCATTCGGTTAACACCATTTCCAGAACAATAGATGAACCAACTGATGCATTTTGCGAATGTGATGAAGGTTGGAGTTGTGAACTGTTGGCAATGCTTGTTTAATTGTTCTTGACGAGTGCTGTTTTGGGCGGGAGAATTATATTCACGAATATAAAGCCTTGCTTTTCTGATACCGAACAATTCCTCCGCATCGACAATCTTTGTGTCCTTATGAGGAGGCTCTTGTAAAATTTGTTGGAAGGAGTTTCCGACTAAAAATGAGGAAAATTGATTGGGGGGAATATGGAAAAAAAAACTTACAAAGTGATAGTAGGACTAGCAAGACGATGACCATCCTTGACCCCATTGTCTGTAAAAATAAGGAGTTTTTGAGAAGTAAAGGCGGGAATAATTTCTATTAGGGGCAAAGGGTCACGACGGGGGGCTAATGAGGATAGGACAGAATGGAGAGAACACAAGACGCAGACATTATTTGAATTGGTCCGTTGTTAGGAAGGTGACGTCATCTATTTGTACAACAGGAATGAGATGGGAGAAATCTTTCGACTTGGACTATTGCATGTTTTTGAGAGATGGAAAATGATTCGGAAAAACGATTAAGGGTTATAATTCAGTCCTCTCTTATAACCCTAATGAGAACTGTTCAAAAAAAAAGCTGAGCTTCATAGGAGCTGGCCCGATCAGAGCAAAACTGTCTCTTATCAGAACTCTGACCGAATCAGAACCGGATGAATCAGAACTGACCCTCCTAACAAGGGAGGTGTTTTTAGAAAGGTCTTGGGAATTTTCTGAAATTTTGAGGGCATGTTCACACCATCTCTGGCATTCACGAATAAAACTTTTAGCTGCTTTTCTCCAAAACTAAGCTCAAAAAACGGATTTGAAGGTTTTTCTCAGTACATTTCAACATTATAATGTCAAAAATGAAGCGGTTCCCGACCGTTTTAGACGCTCAAAATCAAGTGGGGATCTAGTTTGACTCTAATTGACATTTCGGACAAGTTTCAGCCAAAAAAAAATTTTGAAAATTTGATCATAAATTTTGCCACCATAAGACCCACCCTGTTGGTGGGTCCAAAAAGTGAAAAATGAAAAAAATTTTCAGAATTTTCTGTAACTTTTTGTACGTATTTGTAGGTGTTCGAAATAAGTCCTGACAAATTTTCTCGCCGCACAACCCATTTTTAACGGAAATATAGCGATTTTTCGAAAAACTCAATTTTTTCATACATCCGAAATTTCTGAAAAACAAAGTTGAAACCGGCCAAGATGGCTGGAATTTGGCTCAGAATAGGTCGGGACACTATTTGAGGGTCCTTCCAACTCGATTTGAAGACTAGTAACGGATTCGAAAAAAATTTCTGAAAATTTCCAGCCCGAAAAAAAAGTTTTTTTTTCATCGACTCAAAAGCAGCTAAAAAGTTGATTTTCGAATTCCCCGTGTCAAAAATAGTATTTCTGCCAATTTTCAGCCAATTCCCAAGACCTTTCTAAAAACACCTCCCTTGTAAGAACATTTTGAGAATTGCCCCGGATAAAAACTTTTCAAATGC
Organism: Caenorhabditis doughertyi; assembly: GCA_963572265.1. NCBI lineage: Eukaryota > Metazoa > Nematoda > Chromadorea > Rhabditida > Rhabditidae > Caenorhabditis > Caenorhabditis doughertyi. Next base: position 6,988,524 of record OY751553.1, on the reverse strand, counting down.
ACATGTTTTCTATGGATAGACTAATCTTTTATTCTCATTATTGTTGCAATATTTGTGAAGTGAGAAAAGGAAGACTTGGAATAAATGGATTTATTTTACGAAACATAATTCGAAATAAATGAATATCAAAAATAACATGAACACGTATCTGGCACATTTTTCCCCCGAAAAATTGAAACAATAATGATTATTATCAGAACAATCATGTTAGTTTTTAACGTTCCGTACGAGACAAGCGTCCGAACAACCACGAAGAACTCTACTGAAGAATGTTCCCATTGGACAGAGGTCCCATTTGTTCACTCCTTTACCAGAACAGTAGATGTAACGATCGGCGCAATCTCCGGGGGAAAGGAAGATTGGAGTAGTGAACCCTTGACATTTCTTATCTACTTGATCTTGACTGATTTGGTCCTTGCGTCTATCATCAAGCTGTGGCTTCAGAGGACCACTCGTTGGATGGCATTGTGGCAAATCAAATACGCAAAAGGCGAGAGAAGATTCGAGGAGTGTTCTAGCCGGGCACCGTTTTGTAAGGACTGTGTTATTCTGACATTGAGTGAAACTGGAAGAGCACATTCCAAGAGAGGCTACTTGTCCTTCTAGACAGATGGGAGAAGCCTGACGAGTTGTGGCCTTTGACGTGGCATTTGATGATCCATTGGTGACAGCTCCGCAAGTCTTTGAACAAGAACCGAGAGCTTTGTTGAAGGTCTCTCCGATCGGACAAGCTGCCATTCTGTTGACTCCATTGCCAGAGCAGTAAATGAACCAATCGAAGCAATCTCCGAAGGTGATGAAAGTTGGAGAAGTGAATCCTAGACAGTCCCTGCTTAATTGAGCTTGACGATCACCGAATCTCGAAAGCGGGAATAACCCGTTTTGTTCATATTCTTGAATATAGTACTCTCTTATCGTTTCACCGAATATTTTCGTAGCATCAAATGTCATACTTTGCTTGAAGATATCCGGATTTTTAGTAGTTGTTTCCTTCAAAGCGACGTTAGGAGAATGCTTGGTTGATCTTTGAGCTTTACCTGCAAAAGGAACATAAAATGCTTTTGTTGGTTTGGGTTTGACGAGCAAGCGCGCCCCACTGAACTCGGCGAATGAAGTTTTTTTTTGGTAAATTTTCCGATTTTCACAAAAGAAAAAATCGAGTAAAAAAGTAAAATTTTTCCGTGATTTTTCTCTAGATTTTTGATCAGATTTAGGTCTAAAAAGGGCTGAAAACGTCATTTTCAGCCGAAAAATGCATATTTCAGTTGGTAATAGTAGAAAAATGACAGGAATAGGTGTTTCTTTAGCGAAAACCGGAAAAGTCTCCAAAAAACTTATTTGACGAAACTGAAAAATATTTTTTTCCAAAAAATTAACTGAGTTCAGTGGGGCGCGCTTGCTCATCAACCTAAACCAACAATAATTACTACCTATCCATACTTGTAATTTTCCGGTCCGCTTCGACCCGTCGAATTTCTCAATCGGCCCAGCCCGGCCCGGTACATTACAAGTATGTACCTATCTGAAAAACTTACACTCTGCAACTTGGTCTCTGTATTTACACAATTGTGTGGCCTCGTCGAAATAGAATGGTGATTCACAAGATCGAACCTCGGCTGATCCGGAGACGCAGTGAATGAACTTTTGAGAACATCCGAGAGAGATAAATTTCTTCGCGCCAGACAAGCAAATGATTTTAACTTGGGCTGATTGAGTGGTTGGCTGATTGTTCAATGGAGACGGGGTGGTAGTGGTGTCTTTTGATGGTCCTTTTGTGGTAGTGTAGGTCTCGTAGGGGGAAGGAGCTGGGAAGACTCGTTGAATGACAACTCTTTCCTCTTCCACCCGGACGATACGAGTGTATGTGGTGGACTCTTGAGTTTCGACACCTGCAAGAAGAAATTCAATGATTTGTTACTACTTTTGAAAAAATAAAGTTTGAGCAGGAAATTTTGAACTTGGCACCGTGCCAACGACCTCCCTCTGAAAACGCAAGTGCGGCGCTTTATGCAACTCTCCGGCACGCAGTTGTGTTTCTAAAGTTTAGCTGTTTTCGATGAAAAGGAGTACGAATTTCAGCTTTTATGATAACGTTTCACGTTGTGTATACGTGTAGAATTCAGTTGTGTCATCTCCTTTTCGTCGAAAACAGCGTGCGGGAGAGTTGCAAAAATTGCGCGCCGCAACTTGCATTTGCAGGGGGTTGGCTCGGTGCCAAGTTTAAAATTCCTTGCCTAAACTTTATTTTTCCATCACTATCTGTTAAGCTTACACTCTGGAACTAGAAACTTGTGGGTACAAGACTGCTGGGCCCTGTTGAAATACAAAGATCCTTCACAAGTTTGAGCCTTAGCTGATCCGGAGACACATTTGATGTATTGTTGGGAGCATCCGAGAGAGATCATAGTTTTTGAGCCAGACGAGCAAGCGTCTTTAACTTGGACTGCTTTGGTGGTTGGCTGGTTTTTTAATGGCTCTTGTGTGGTCCCATTTAAAGCAGAAGCCTTGGTTGCAATCGAAAGAGAACTCCCGCAAGTGTCCGAGCAAGCACGGAGAGCAATATCGAAAGTTTTTCCGATTGGACAGGCAGCCATTCTGTTCACTCCTTTTCCAGAACAATAGATGAATTGACCGACGCATTCTCCGAATGTCAAAAAGGTTGGAGTAGTGAAATCTTTGCAATCTTTGTCTAATTCAGCTTGATCAGCTCTGATTTCAATGTAATTTGCATATCCAGTTTGTTGAAGCTCGTGAACATATAGTTTTGTTCTTATCACTAGCAAAATAAAAAGCGTTAGTAGGACTAACAAGGCGGTGGCTATTTTTGGCAACATCACCTGTAAAAAAGAGCGTTTAGAAAGAATTTTGAAAAGTATGTATTTGGGGAGAATTAAAAAATATTGAAAACCTTTTTGAAACGAAAAACTTCCTACAAGACAAAACGGTACCGAAACAAAAGGTCGATTCGATAACTTGGATGGACCATGGCAAGACCAGGCATTCGCATGGGTGGAACACCACGGGGGGCTAACGAGAGGCGGATGGAGAAAAAGTAGACGCAGACAATATTTGAATGGTCCGTTTCTTGTAAGGTGACGTCATCTATTTGTGCAACAGGAATGAGAGAGAGGAACACTGTGGGCCTCCTTTTGATTCCCTAAAAAACGTTGGACCATCAGATGATTTTTTTAGAGATAATTAAAGCTGCCGGGATCAACTGCCGTGCTCGACCATAGAAAATTGTAAACATTTTTAAGAAACGATGAATTTATTGTACATGAAAACATAAAAAAAAACGATTTTATTTTCATTGGTAACGTTCAATTCACGGCAAGTCTTTGAGCAACAACGAAGTCTTTTTCTCACTGTAGCAAGTAACAGAAGATGGTCCTTGTGTGGTAGTGACGTCATCATTTCCGTTTTCAGTTTGAGTGACATCGGTGAAATTGACAAATGGAGCAACCGCTTCGCAAGTCTCCGAGCAAGCTCCAAGAGCCTTGCTGAAGGTGTCTCCGATCGGGCAAGCTGCCATTCGATTGACCCCATTTCCAGAACAATAGATGAACCAATCGAAGCAATCTCCAAAGGTGATGTAGGTTGGAGAAGTGAACCCTAGGCAATCCTTGTTCAATTGATCTTGACGCTCGTTGAGTCGGTCGGAAGAGACATAGTTGTTCTGTTGGTATTCATCAATATAGAATTTTGCTCTTGTGACACCAAACAGTTCCGTCGCATCGACAATCTTTTTGTCCATGTGACGAGGCTCTTGGAAGATTCGTTGGAATGAATTTCCGACTAAAAATTAGGAAAATTGTGAGGGGGGAGTGTGAGGGATGAAAAAAAACTTACAAAGTGATAGTAGTACTAGCGGGACGATGACCATATGTGACCCCATTATCTGTAAAAATGAGCAGTATACGCGGAAAACTCTTAGAAGTATAATCAAGTGGATCAATAATTTCTGTGTGGGGAAAGACTCACGACGGGGGGCTAATTAGAATGGGACAGAATGGAGAGAACGAGACATTATTTGAATTGGTCCGTTTTTAGGAAGGTGACGTCATCTATTTGTACAGCGTGTACGAGATCGGGAAGGAGGGCATGCGTACCCTCCCACTTTCTTGAAATGTAGACCATCAGATCAAAGATATGAAAAATCCAAAGAAGAAACGAGAAAATTTGCCTCGCAAGCTGTCGGAAATATCCTGGCTGCTGCTTAAAAAAGTTCAAAACGGAAAATTTGTGAAAATCAGTTGTCCGAGAGGAGTACACAGCAGGAGAATAACTTTGCCGTCAGAAACACACCGATTTTTGGCAGTTTTCATATCTGAAAATGAATTCTGCAATGGAAAAGACGATATTTTTTTTTAAATTTCAGTCCTCTCTCAACTGCCCAAGCCGAAGATGTGCCTTATGAGAGAGCTGGCCCGTACAAAGCAAAACTGTAAAAAAAAAATGGCGCATCCCGGATCGAAACTCTGGACGAATCAGAACCGGACGAATGAGAACTGGTCAGTTAAGAACTGGACGAACAGGAACTGACCCTTCTAAGAACCGAGCTTTTAAGAACTGCCCCGGATAGGAACTATTCAAATGCTCGTATTTGGGCACTTTTCACTGTTTGCAGGCCATTGCAGGGAATTTTTGTCAGTTCTCATCCGGGCAGTTCTAATTAGGGGCGGTTTTGATTCGTCCAGAGTTCTAATTCGGGCGGTTCTGATTCGTCCGGTTCTACTTTGTCCAGAGTTCTGATTCGAGGTAGCACCAAAACAATTTTGTCAAGGAAAATAATAATCTTTCACGTCTAACAAAAAAAGTTTTTGAAAAAATAATATTTGTTTTTCCTACGTGGTTGTCCTTCCACGTCAATAAAATGACCTTCCCCTTCAAGACAAAAAATCCAAATGAGAAAACAAAATCAGTTCTAATCTTTCCAACCCTTGACTCCACCCTCTTTCTCCTCTCCACCCTCGGAAGAAGAAGAAGAAAGTCATTGGGTTTAAAAAGGTTTAAATCATGGTGGATAAAGGCATCCTTCAACAACGATACTACCATGGTTTATTGCCAAGAGATGACATCAAAGTGAGTCCCGGATTTTTGAAAAAATTTGATTTAAAAAAAAATTATTCTAGGAGATGTTGCACAAGCCCGGAGAATATTTGATCCGTACGTCGGAGCCTGTCAAAGGACAACCGAGACAATTCATTTTGTCTGCTGTTGGTGATAAGCAATCTGATGTAAGTTTTGTTTTTTGGTGGATTTTTGGAAATGGAGTTTGGAGAGCGCGTTGCGGTTGCGTCGCGGTTAGAATCTCAAAATTTCTAGACTTCCGGATGCGCTCCGGTCGCGTCGCGGCTTTTTTTCAAACACGACGTTAGGGGGAAACGTGGAAGCGTTGTGGTCGATTCACCGCTGCCACGTGGCAAATTAAATTACCATTCTTGACACGCGACGCGACCGCAACGCTTCCCACGTCACTTAAATCGGAAAATGTGTAGAAGAAAGCGGAATGGAAGGCGTTCCTGCCGTTGAGAGCGGCGCGGTCGCGTCGCGGTTCTACATGGGAACTAGATATCTATGAAGCCCACAATTTTTTCGAAAAAAAAGTTGCATTTTCCTGGCCGTGGCCTAGGATCCGACAAGCTTTCGATCTTGCCCGGTCAATGCCGTGCAAGAACAGACGAGTAGTCTGAATCGGATTCTAGGCCTCGGCCGGGCAAAACCATAAAGCGGAGCGCTTTTATCAGTGGCTCACTTCAATTGCAAGTTGCAATCTGATGGCCGTGGCCGAGAATCCGGCTTTTTTTCATACATTTCTTATGAAAAAATAGTAAGAAATTGGAGATTTGTAACGAAAGTGTGAAATGAACGGAGCCAAAAGGAAAAAAGTGGAAGAAAAGACCCGTAACTTGCTATTTTGGAAGCGATATTTAAGTGATTTCTTTGAGAAAAACGGGTTCAGCATAAAAAATGAATCCAAAATTGAAAAATTAGTGATGTCAGTTCACGTTAAGCTGCGTTGCGTGTCGCGTCGAGACTCCTAAATTGTACGGCGACTCGCATGCACTGCCACCAATGGTCAGACTTTGAAAACCTATTTTGCGAAAGGGCGCAATTGCACTAACGCCTTCGTGGCGACCCTGTGCCTTCTAGCAACAAAAATTGGGCAGGAATCCCATTTACAGAACCAAAACCCCACATAAATCTCATTAAATCCCTTTTCCAGGCGAATCATTTTGTGATCCGTGAATCGGCTGATCATCAAGTGTTTGTTGACAAACGTGGATTTCCCACAATCATTGAGCTCGTCAATCATTATGTGACAACAAAAGAGCCAATTTATACGAAGAATAAGGATGTAAAAGTGATAATGAAGCATGCCGTTGAACGTCAAAAATGGGAACTTCTTCATGAAGATGTTGAAATGACAAAGAAACTAGGCGAAGGAGCATTTGGAGAAGTTTGGAAAGGGAAGCTGCTGAAAGTACTTGATGCGAATGGACAACCAGTTGCAGTTGCTGTAAAGACTGCAAAATTGGAAGCAATGAATAAAGAACAGATTAAGGAATTGATGCGAGAGGCACGATTGATGAGAAATTTGGATGTAAGTTTGGGGAGTTTTTTGGGTCGGTTTGAGACAAAATGCGTAAAATGGGCATTTCAAAACGGTGCTATCCCAATTAGAACTGGACGAATCACAACTGTACCTTATCAGAACTGCCCGTATGAGAACTGACACTACTTTGCTGCAATGGCCTGCAAACAGTGAAAAGGCCCCAAATACGAGCATTTCAAAAGTTCTTATCCGGGGCAGTTCTAATTCGTCCAGTTCTGCCTAGGGATAGCACCATTCAAAACTTCAATAAAATGATTTTCGATTCGAAAGTATCTGAAAAAAGTGCAGATTTTCAGGAGGGACTAGAAAAATCTGCAATGGCCTAGAAATCCACACACGGGAACATGAAATTTTTCTCATCAGTTTCCTTATATTATGTCAAAAAACTGCTTTTGGATTTCTAGGCCACCGCGGATTCATCTAGTCCCTCCTGCACACTTATTTAACCCTTTTTTTGGATTTTCCAGCAATTTCCAATGTTTTCCGACTTGAAAATAGGGTTATTGGAATATTTTTTACTTCAAAAATAAAATTAACAAAATTTTGGAAAAAATGCGGTATTTTTATTGGAAGTGTCCTTCTATTAGAGGTTTCGCTTTCGAAATATTTTTTATTTCTTTCTTGTTTTTTTTTCTTGAAAAATCCTATCCTGCTGATGATGAAGCTAGCGCTTTTTCCTCTTAAAAAAACGGTAAAACCATTAATAGAAGGGCATACCTCTTTCTGCTCAACTGGAAAGCAAAAGGAAAACCTCTAATTGAAGGGCGCCTTGCAAATCTCATGGCGGATATCTTTCCTTTACCGCATGATTTCTTATTTGGAGTGAATTTTGGAAGTTTTTCCATTTTTTCTGATAAGTGGGCGGAGCTTGAGAGCGAATTTTCCAAATTTCTTGAAGCTTGAAATTTTATCAACTACAGCTTTCCGAGTTTCTCAAAAACGCTGTGGTCGCGTCACGGCTGCCACGTGGCAAATAACTGAAACGCGGCGCGACCGCAACGCTTCCCTCGACATTCCCTTCAAAATCCTTTTGTTTCCAGCACATCAACGTTGTCAAATTCTACGGAGTCGCTGCCGGTACTGAACCCCTCTACGTCATTATGGAGTTGGCCGATGGTGGTGCTCTTGACTCTGCACTCGCAAAACAACACTTTCCAATGGTCAAAAAGTATGAAATGATTCTGCAGGCTGCTTGTGGACTTGCCTATATTCATGATATGAATCTGATTCATCGTGACGTTGCCGCACGTAATTGTTTGTATGGTGGAGGACAAGTGAAAATCTCTGACTTTGGGTTGACTCGTGAGGGAAGTGAATATCGGATGGATTTGAAAAAGAAGGTTCCAATTCGTTGGTTGCCACCAGAGACTATTCGTTCGGGACTCTACACTCCAAAAACTGATGTTTTTGCATTTGGAATTATGGCATGGGAGATTACTGAGGATGGAAAAGAACCATATCCAGGGATGAAGGTTATTGAGGTGGCAATGAAAGTGGTCCAGAACTATCGAATGTCGTTTAATGCGGAAGTTAGTCCCGAGTTTGGAAGCTACATTTTGGTATGTTTTGGTACCGTGAAACCTGTAATAGAGGGGGGAGATGTCCTATAGGTTTTACGGTAATTATAAAAATCTGTTCTGAAAATACAGTTTTTGGGGGTTTTTGACCGGAAAATTTAGCCAAAAATGTACATCCTTCTAATCTCAGCCTTTTATTGCATTGTCCTTATATTAGGGGTGTGCTTCTATTAGAGAGAGGTTGCCCTTCTACTTTTCAATGATGCCCGAAAGGTGCCCTTCTATTAGAGGTGCGCTTCTATCAAAGGTGTCCTTCTAATACAGATTTTACGAATCAGAGGCTTTTTGGTGTTCTTGATTTCGCCAAAAATGTAGATTTTTTGAAAAATTCAAATCCCAGAAATGTAGAACGGCCCCTCTATTAAAGAAACGTGACCATGGTCTTTCTCCCGGTGGCCTAACCCTGTGAAAACTCGGCCGTTCTCAAAATCCTAGGCCACTTCTCGGCGACTTTTCTCATAACTGATCTCTCATAGTTTTCGACCACAGATGGTTTCATTAAGGAAACGAGTAGAAATGAGGGTAGCTGTTCTGGTGGACTAGAAATTGGCAATAGAAAAGTTAGGCCACCAAAGTGCAGTAAAATGTTCCGAACAACCCATCCTCCGGTCGACCCACAGGCTATTGGAGAAAAAGGACTAGAAAACCTCTAAATGAAAAGTTAGGCCATCAAGTTTTTTTTTTGAACAATATCTAAAAATCAGTGATAGACAAAGTTGTGGGCCTCGATTCTGAGAATTTCGTGAGTGGCAGGTTGTGCATAGACAAAAATTTTTACCGTTTCGGTAAATCGGTAAAACCAAGTCACAAAAAATTTACAGAAGCGGTAAAACTGTAAATCTGTTTTTTCTTAGACCGGTAAAACCGGTAAAATCGGAAAAATCTGTAAATCTTCTGAAAATGAGCTAACTGTTGTCAAAAATGAAAAATATCATATTTTGAGTCATAAAAGGTTATTTTTAACTTCATAATTTCCGATGATATGAGTTGAAGTTCAAAAAAAATAGTTTTCTCTAAAAATCGTTTTTCAAAATATCACCTGAGCTTCATTTTTAGGACGTTTTGGTTCGAAAAATTTACCGAATTTACCGAAAAGTCGAGAAAAATTTTACCGGTGCACACCGGTGAACTTGAAAAAATTTACCGTTTACCGGTTCGGTAAAGTTTTACCGAAAAAAGTTCGGTAAATCGGTAAAACCGGTAAAACGGTAAACGGTAATTCCCACCCCTGGTGAGTGGCCTAGTTTTCGCAGCGCAAGGCCACTCAACCATCTCAAAGCTAGAACAAAATCCCTCACAGTATGCCGAAGCACCATAGGGCCCTCTAATAAAAGGGCATGCCGTTCAAATAAAAACTCCTCTTTTTCCAGGCAAGCTGCTGGGGTGAACCATGGGAGCAACGTGTTCCAATGAAGGAAATTGTGAAATGGTTGAGAACATTTGTCAAAGCTCAAGGTGGAAATGTGGGAAAGAGTGGAGTGAGTTCAGCGGAGCCCGCCTCCAGGCCAATGTCAAAATTTTCGAGGAATAAGGTACAGTACCCCCGGAAGTTCAGCTCTTTTTCTGTCTTTTTTTTTTGGTTTTTTTTACTCGAAAATTACTCGAAATTACTTGAAATCTACTCGCTGACACACACAGGTACTCGACTTTACTCGAAAAATTTGACAATGCAACTGCGCTCTATTGATATAAGGGCGGCGTACAAATGAGCAAGCGCGCCCCACTGCACTCGGTTGATTTTTTGAAAATGCTTTTTCCATTTTCGGCAAATTTTGGAGATATTTTCGATTTTCACCGGGAAAACGTCAATTTCCGTCATTTTTTGTCTATAACTATCTGAAAAATAAGTTTTTCGAATCAAAATGACTGTTTTAGCCATCTATTTGACCTAAATCTGGTTGAAAACCTGGAAAAATAGAAAATTTTTTAAAAAAATATTCAAAAAAAAACACTTTTTTTTCGATTTTTGGTGCAAAAAAAAACACGTTAAAACAGGCGTTTTGATGCCTAAAACTGGAAAATTCACCGAGAAAAGTTCATTCTCTGAAAGAGGAAAAAATTCAAGTTCAGTGGGGCGCGCTTGCTCATTCATATGCCACTCCAATAACTCGTTTTGCTCCAGATGTTTGACAATGCAAATGCGCTCTATTGCTAATCCCTTTTTTTCCCAGATGATGATGAAAATTGGCAAAAAGTTGAAGCGTAACTCGAAAGAGAAAGTGAGTCGTAGCTCATCGATGAGCTCTGCGAACACAACATCAAGTGTTCAAGGAGGTACGAGTACAGCCACTGCAAATGTCTAAATGAGAGAGATGATGACCCTTAAAGAGATGATTTGGCACCCGAAAATACAAACGAATCGAGTGTCTTTTTTAAAATTTTTTTGTAAAATGTAGATGAATAGAACTCGCACTCTTGTAGATTTACACTGTGAAATGAATGAAAATTTCTTTTTTCATGTGTGATTTTTGTTTTTTTTTAAACATTTTTCAGAAAAGGGATTACCCTGTCGCACGGCAGGCATCCCTGACAACATTAAACTCCGCATAGAGCGGCATGCCTTTCAAATAGAGGCTCGACTATTTTTATGAGTCCTACGCTTTTTTTAGTACTGGGATTTCGGAATTTGGGACTCCTATTACCGGCACCAATTTTCTTCCTTTTTGGTGGTCGCGGTCGAGAATCCGACAGAGCATTTTTTATATATTTTTCGCTATTTTTTTTCGATCACTGCATGTAATTTGTTACAAATCTTCCGTTTTCTTACTAGTTTTACATGTGAAATGAACAAAAAAAATGAAAAAAATATAGAAAAAAGCCCCCAGACTTTCGGATTCTCGGCCGCGGCCACCGATCTCCTTCTAGCGGTTTTGAACTGGGTTTGTGTCTTTCAGAACGGTTTTTTGGGTAGTTTTTTTAATGAAAAAACAAAACCACTATGGAAAAATAAAACAGCAATTGAAAAAATTGATTCAATTTTTGCTTTTATTTTCTTCACACCGAAACGCGACCGCTACGCGTCAAGGATAGTTTTAACTCCTGTCAAGCTGAAACCTGTAATTGAAGAGCACCTCTGATAGAAACACACGTCTAACAAGGAGTACTGTGTGTCTTTTTCCTGGCCCTGGCCTGAAATGAAGAATGCCGGGAAATGCGTTCTACCTGTAACTCTACTTTGTATTAGTTCAGTTTTTTCTTTCAAAATGTGATTGGATACAGTCGTAGCTTTCTACATTACCATTTCCTATCATTAGTCTTTGTTCAAACCACCAATCTCTGCACTTCTTTTGCAAACCTCTCTTCTGCGTGTCCTAATTTCCATTTCCAGTTGTCTCATTTGCATTGTTTATTACCCCATGATAATGAGATTTTCCGAAGCCAATAAAAGCCGAAAAATTCCCTCATTCGCCAACAAATCATGTCAGCTCTTCCAATTCTTCTTCTCCTTCCTCTTATCTTCGCCGCCTCATGCAAGGGCCCAGATATGAACGGTAAGAAGCCCTCCACATATGCCCTTTTAAAAGAGGTACATTCAGAATGTGGATGTCCAAGTCGTCCAATTTTCGATGAAGCATGGCTCAAGGCTAATCACAAGGACGTGGCCGATAAATACAGTACTTCAACATTCCAAGCACCGACAATGGATTATTCTGGATGCAATTCAATTGTTGCCACGTGCCCATCGGATCATAGAGTTTGTGCTTATTACCCTGGACTCAATGATATTATTACCCATGCAAGAGTAAGTGATTTTGAAAGAAAACCTGTATTAGAAGTGCACCCTCTAATAGTGCTGCCTATGCACCACTAATACAGGTTTCACGGTATTCATCAATACATTTTCAGTTATTCCCAAATCCAGTTGTTGCCAAGCAAATCGAATGCAGAAACGGTGTTTGGTACAAGGAGGGACTCAATGATGAGGCTCAATCCACTATGTTCAACTATACGTTGTCGTGTATTAAACCATAATAATTTCACAGAAATAATAAATATATTGTTTAGAGATTTTTTGTTTCAAGGACTGGTTAAAAATGTCGTCGATTCTGAAGATTTCGAGTGGTGGCCGAGGTTATTCTCGGCCACAAGATGAACGGCCATGTAAAACTTTTTGGATTGAACTGCGCTAAAACCAACATTTTATTGTACGAAATGCGTCCAAATCGTCTGGAATGCGTCTGAGAAATTCGAATGGTGGCCGAGTTTTCGCCGAGCACGGCCACGAGGGAACAGCGGCCATGTCTTCTTCAAATCCAGACGTATGTATTGCTTATTCGACTTATTGATAATCCTTTGCAAATTTTGCATCAGAAATAGTAATAAACGAAGTCTTGAGGATTTTAAGGATTTCAGGAGGGGAGACGAGTTCATTCTCGGGCGCGGCCATGCACTAATTACGGCATACTCCGTGATTCTGAGATGAACTTTTTTGGAATTGAACTTACTGGAAAGGGAATCTTACTGTACAAAATAAGTCCAAAAATTCAACTCGCAGTGTCGTGGCCATGGCCTAGAATCCGACAACTCAATAATTTACCTATTTGTTCCTGTTTTTGAAAACTCCGTTTAGATTTTCATAAAAAATGAAAATACGAAAATTATACGTGAACTTCTTCCACTTTTTCTCCACTTTTAACAAAAATTGGAAAATAAAAAATAAATCCACGGGTCACCGTGTCAATTATCGAGTTATTTTTCTCATCCCCCCGGGAAATCGAATTCAGTTTTCAATTCGGAACAGAAGCACAAGCACAGATAAAATTGATATCGAAAAAACGCTTCAAGAGGAATTGTGAGTTTCTTTTTTCAGGGACGTTTAGAAACCGGTCGTTTTGAAACCACCGGCCGCCAAACTTCGTTTTTGAACGAAAAATGCGTGTCGCGTCACGTCTACTGGACTTTCGTTGTTTTTCAAAGCTGGGACGGTGCCAAATTAAGAAAATGCGATAGAGCGCGATTGCACTGACGGGTGCTCGAGAACCCTGTGAACTCCTGTTGGTTCCGAACCGTCTTACAATCTTTTATATTTTTGCAGAGCAATGAGCCAAACACGTACTCACGAGCAGACACTATCAAAAGAGCCATGGTATCATGGACTGTTGCCACGTGAAGATATGAAAGTTCTTCTCACTCAAAAAGGCGATTTTCTCGTTCGATTCACCGATCCAAAAGTGGGCGAATCGCGGAAGTTTGTGCTCTCGATTTTTGTTGGTGATGAGGTAAGTGGATAAGGAGGGTAAATTCTTAGAGATCGCCTTGGAAATCAGGAAAGAGGTTGATTTCGGCAATCCGGCAATTTCCGAGTTGGAAAACCGGCAACTTGTGGAAATTTTCGGCCGTTTTTTCCAATTTTTGGCAAGTTTCGGCATCTGTCGGCAGTTTTTTGCGATTCGGCAAAACGGAAGTTCGGTTTCCGCACGCTCTTGTTGTCCATCTATTTTTGCAACCAATTTTGTTTTTCGGGCAATTTTTCCGCTTCAAATCCGATCGAAATCCGCTCCAAATCAAATCCAAATCCGATCCAAATCCAATCCAAATCCGAATCAAATCCAATCCAAGTTTGATCCAAATCCGAGCCAAATACGATCCAAATCCAACCCAAATCCGCTCCAAATCCGATCCAAATCCGATCCAAATCCGAGCCAAATCCGATCCAAATTCATTCCAAATCCGAGCCAATTCCGCTCCAAATCCGATCCAAATCCGATCCAAATCCGAGCCAAATCCGATCCAAATCTGATCCAAATCTGAGCCGAATCCAATCCAAATCCGATCCAAAACCGATCCAAAACTGATCTTAATCCGATCCAAATCCAATCCAAATCCGATCCAATTCCGATTCAAATCCGATCCAAATCCAAGCCAAATCCGATCCAAATCTGATCCAAATCCGAGCCAAATCTGATCTAAATCAGATCCAAATCCCATCCAAATCCCATCCAAATCCCATCCAAATCCCATCCAAATCCGATTCAAATGCGAGCCAAATCCGAGCCAAATCCGAGCCAATTCCGATTCAAATCCGATCCAAATCCTATTCGAATTCAATCCAAATCCGATCTAAATCCGCTCCAAATTCAATCAAAATTCGATCCGAATTCAATCCAAATCCGATCCAAATTCGCTCCAAACCCGATCCATCTACAGTAACCCTACCGTATCCCTCATTTCAGATCCGTCACTATGTAATCCGAGAGTATGAGAACAAATTTGCCGTCGACGCGAAATGGTTCGCCTCGATTCCCGATCTTCTCAACTATCATCATCGGACCAAAGAGCCAGTTGCCATTGGAGTAAGGGTGCCCTTATATTAAAGGAATTCTCTAATTCTATTTTTCAGTGTGCCGAAGCCGTTCTTGTCCGTCCAATTGGTCGTGAGCCATGGGAGAAACAACATTCGGATGTGACTTTGATCAAAAAGTTGGGCGAAGGAGCATTTGGAGAAGTTCAATTGGGAGAGATTCGTATTGGAAATACGGTGAAAAAGGCGGCGATTAAACTGGCAAAATTGGAATCTTTGACAAAGGAACAAATTAAGGAAATTATGCATGAGGCACGGTTGATGAGAAAGTTCAAACATCCGAATGTTGTCACTTTTTATGGAGTGGCTGCCGGACAGGAACCTCTTATGGTTATTATGGAATTGGTAGGTTTTGAAAACTGATTTTTTGGGAAATATAATAGAAAGAAACTGGAAAATGTAGGAAAATAACAGAATCGAGGTGGTCCAAAAGTTTGGAAATTTTGAATAGTTTTGGAACTTTTTGATAATTTTCCTTTTTAATTTACTTTTTAAATTAACTTTTTTGGCTCCAATTTCATAACTAGAGGTTCATAACTAGATTTTCAGAACTAGCTGATTAAAAGCTTCAAAAAATGTGCCATAAGATCAAAGCTTATTTTTCGGAAATTATTAATTTTTGGGTCCCGCCACGAAAATTTTAAAAAATTTTCTCGAAAAGCCTTGATTTTGTCTCTTCTCGATTGTCTCGACCGAGACGAGAAAATAACGAGACGAAAACGAGACAAAATCGAGGTATGGCCCGAGTCGAGAAAATTCGAGACACAAACCGAGTCGAGACGGGGCAAATCTCGGTTGACTTCTCGTGAGACTCGACGAGACACGAGTCTCATGGGACTACACTCTCCTAGGGACTAAGACAAAACCGACCAGATTCTTTGGCTAGAATTTTGCAGGATTACTGTAGTTTTCAAAAAACAAAAAAAAACATTTCCAGTTAAATTTTCAATTTTTCCATATTGCAGGCTGAAAACGGTGCCCTCGATTCGTATCTGAAAAAGAATGCTGGCTCGCTGCCGATTTCCAAAAAGAATGATATGGTCCTTCAAGCAGCTTTAGGCCTTGAATATCTTCATTCTCTTCAAATTATTCATCGTGATATCGCCTCGAGAAATTGTCTTTACGGTGGTGGACAAGTCAAAATTTCCGATTTCGGACTATCGAGAGAAGGATCCAGTTATCGGCTGAATCCGCATAAAAAGTGAGTTGTTGTTGTGGGGTACTGTACTTACCTATGGTAACCCTTGCTATAAATTCCAGGGTTCCAATTCGTTGGTTGGCTCCAGAAGTGCCACGTACCGGATTCTACACTCCGAAAACTGACGTCTTCGCCTATGGTATCATGTGTTGGGAGGTGTATCATGACGGGACTGAACCCTACCCAGGGATGAAGGTGGCTGAAGTTTTGCCACGTGTTCAGGAGGGATATCGAATGAGTTTTGAGGCGAAAGTGTCGCCGGCGGTTGCCAAGTATATTACGGTAGGTATAGACGCAGATGGTGAGAGAGTGCAGAGAAACGAGAGTGTCTGGTTTCTCTGCGCTCTCTTACCCTCTACTGTCTTCCAAAGACTTTATCTCGGGAACTAGAGGAGCTAGAAAAGTGGTTCAAAATAGAAAAATGGGCAGAATTTCAAAATCTGTTCATTCAGTATATTACGGTAGGTCGAATTCGAAAATGTCTGAAAGTCTAGCCCTAAGAGCTCCGGAGATGTAGCCATTTGAGCATTGCAGCCAGCAGATAAAAGCGCAGAGAAGCGAGAGTGTCTGGTTTCTCTGCGCTCTCTTCTAGGGAGCCTATGAAGAGCGGCGCTATTGTAGTTTGTAGCCTTGAAGTGTAGCTTTTAGTCTATTTTTGTAGTTTGTAGCCTTGGATTGTAGTTTGTAGTCTAAAAAAAGCACACCTTTTCTGCACTTTTTTTTGCATTTTGAATCACGTCTCTAGCCTACCTAGTTCCCGAGATACCGCTCTTTCCAGCTGGCTAGTCCCATGAGAGAGCGCAGAGAAACGAGAGTGTCTGGCTTCTCTGCGCTCTCTCCTTCTCTCCCCCTGTCTTCGAAGGGCTATATCTCGCGACCTAGATGAGCTAGGAAAGTGGTCCAAGAGAGAAAAACGATTAAAATTACTAGCTTTATAAATCTAGGCCATCATTTCTTCGAAAAATCCTCTTCCAGGAACGTATCTGCGCTGGCACCGAATACGAGCGTGTCACAATGAGTGAAATCGTTCGTGAACTTCCGAATATTGACGGTTTCGAGCAGGCTCCACAATCGAATAGCTATTTTGAACTGCCTAACAAAGTGAAAATGGAGGATTTGAACGCATCGAAAAAGTCCCCGGTCGTCAATATTCTTCCACATATGTCTCAACCAGTTGCCACTCCAATTGCTGCTACTGCTAACACTCCGAATAATCAAATGGTGGTTAATGTGCTCCAACCTTCTCAGCCCAGCCAACCAACTTTTCTGGAACGTTCGATTGAGAATAATAATAAGGAGAATAAGCCGGAGAAGACGGCGCCACAGCAACGGAAATCGATTTCGACGAGCACTGAGGATGGACCGTAAGTTGGATTTTTGAGCCCCAGTCTCGGCTCCGGCTCGATGGGCTCAAATCAAGAAAAAGTCAGAATTTCCAATCCTCTGACCTTCGCCGTTTTTCTCTAATTCCCGCGGCGCCCTCCCCAAAAGCCGCCCGCCAGCTATAGGGCAACTCGCTCCTCTCGCACAGGTAGACCGGGGTTGCCCAAAGGTGACCCACCGGCGGACCGCCGGCAGGTGAGTGGAGAACAAACGGCGGACGAAGAAGCGGTCCGCCGGTGGGTCACTTTTCAGCCGCCAGCGGCCGAATTATCGGGCGTGGGCGGTCCTTGGATAGGTACTTCAGAATTCATAATTTGGAATGAAATTCATTCCATTAAGCTCAAAACTAAGACTATGTATGCTGTTATCATGTAAATTGTGTTCACTCCGTTCACTTTTCGTTTTCCTTTCACTTTCCGACAATTCTTTTCTGCTCTTTTTCCGATCACTTTCAATCGTTTAAAACACGTAACTGCTGGACCTTTATCGTAAGAGAAACAAACAAAATGACATGATAATTTTTCTTTATATGCATATATATGGATGAGGCAAAAAAATTTGTTTTTCGAAACACTTTTCGAAATACGAAAAAATACTCGAATTTCGATAGATTTTCAATTTTTCTTTATTTTTAAACGCAAATGCTCACAACAACTGTTTTTTTTTTCATTCCGAACACACAAAACTTACAAACTTGCCTTTCTTCCATCTGAAAATATGAAATTATGTGTTTTCGAAACGAAAAAAAAACCAAGTGTTGGTATTTACTTCATTAGCATTTTTTGTCGGATTTTTTGCGATTTTCTTGAGAAAAATAGGTTTTGATAATTTATTTGTCGATTTTTATTAATATTTTCCAGCAGAAACGTGATTTAAACGAAAGTTATCGAGAGAAATAGGAAGAATTGCCACTCTCGGCGCAGAAATAAATCGGGTACATTTACGATAAACAGCGCCGACTATGCGGAACTTCGGAGTATCGTACTGGGGGCGCCAGTCGACCGCACGGAGTACCAGAGCGTTCAATTCAAGCAAGCGCGCCCCACCGAAATCGTGCTAAAGTAGTGGGAATTCAAATTGTAGTTTTTTCGTATTCGCTGCGCTCCAATGTTAAAATCGAAAATCGCGATACGGAGTTTAATATTCCAGATGATGCAAAAAACCGCGATTTTTGGGGTTTTTCGATGAAATTTTTTGGTTTTTCGATAGACACGAGTACTATTAGAGCAAAAAATACAAGAAATGTAACTTAATTTCACCAAAAAAGTTAATCCATTTTTCAGGCTTTTAAGCGAATAAAAATTGATACAAATACATTTTTAGTTGTTCTAATTTTTTCTTTTAAGTTTTAAAGTACCTGCGAGCGCAGAAAAGCTCAAAATTTTGCAATATTTAAACTCAGCAAGAAACTATTTTTTGAATATCCGCTAAAAGTAGCTCGAATTATCTTTAGGGCGCGCTTGCTTAAATTGTACGCTCTGGTACTCCGTGCGACCGACCGCAGGTGGGTGAATGGTGGCTCACTTTCTGGCGAATAGCCGCTGGTAGACGAAAGTCAGGCCAATAGCGGGTGAATGACAAATGACACATCAAGTATATTGAATGCGATTTTCAGTATGAAAAAACTCGGAAAGAGAAGTTGAGGTCTTTCATTCCTACATTAGGAAACTTTAATGATAACAATAGATATTATGATCATGGGCAAAGATTGGAATAAGCCACATACTCCGATTATGTGTTTTTGTAAGAGAATTCTGAGTAAACGTGTGCCGGAGATTTTCTATGTATGGAGTATATGTCTCAAGCATGAACAGTATACGTAAAGTTGTGACGAACGTTCTGAATGTGTTTCGATTGTCTGAAGGATAAAGATCTCCTACTACATCTTTACCGGATATACCTATTGTTATGATAACAGAATGTTATGAACAGCAGAAGCACTTATCAAAAACAACAACATGGAGGCATAGCCGTACTGTTTTATGATTTAGGTTTAAAATAGTATCAGAGAGAGAACTTATTATATCCCATATGTTAACTTTAACTTGTAACGTCTGATCGAATAGAAGAAACGCGGCCAACAGCCTCTATCAAGAACACTGAAGCGGGAAGCATGACAGAAACGTGCGGCTCCCCAGTACGAAAGAAGCGACGAACAAGGTTAAAAGAGCATAACAATCTCACATCATGGTACTATATTGACGTCGAGTTTCAGCTTTTGCAAACGGCTGACAGCCGAGAAATGAACAATCAAACATCTTTTCAAAAAAGCCAGAAACGTATGACTCAACCTAATAGTTTCTCCATATAGTCAAAGAGACTTAGTAGTCACTAAACGTGTGTAGTCAATGAGTTTCTGCCAGAAGTCCTCCATTGCTGAGCGAAAATCATTAGCATGTACCATAAGAAACCGTAGAAAAGTCCCACCCAACTAGTAATTTACGACATGAATCTAGATACATCCAGTAGTGTACAGTTCATCTCTCCGTTTTACTTCTCTCCTCACACTCATACAATTGGTCCGCTATTGACCCGCTTTTGGCCCACCCGCGGCTCTTCGTCTGCTATTCGTCCGCCAAACACCCACCCAGAGTCTAAAATGTTTTCTCATCGGAAACTCACTTTTTTGGACTTTATATGGTTTTTGGGCTAATTTTAAATGAAAGAAACACAATTTCCAGTCGAAACAAGTCCAAACTAGCATTTTCGTTGATCTGCTTTTGAGCCGCTTCTGGCCCGCCGCGATCGTTCGCCTGATAGTGGACCGCCATTCACCCACCTGCGGCCGTTCAGCCGCCAGTGGGCTGACATTTGGGAACCCCGTTCTACCTGTGCGCTTCACTATCCTGGTGGCGCAGCCGGGTGCGCGCTCGCTTTTTGTTCAGCAGGTCCCGGGTTCGATTGCACCTTGCGCCATTTTTCTTTTTTCTTTTTTTGGTAAATCTCCCAGCCTCAAACTAACCCTTTTTCCAGCAAAAAGACCAAAAAACCAATTCGCCATCGTATGCTCAACTATCAACCACGCACTCAACAAGTTCAAACCAAAAGTCAATCCATGTCGATGGCAACCAATTCTGCAAATTTGAGAGCTGTAAGTCTTACCCCTAATAAAAGGGCATCCAAAATCTCAATGTTCTTTAAGAAAAAGAAGAATAACAAATCGTCATCGTCTTCGGTGGATGCTCCCTCTTCCAGTGGATTCTCGGTTTTGAGCATTTTCAAAAAGAAGACTGATAAAAGTGATATCAAAAAGGTTGATGATTAGATTATTTCTCTCTAAATAAAGATTTTTGTGTTTTTTTGTAGATTGTAATCTAAGCCTCATCAATGATTTGTATATATTTTGTAGTTTGTAGTCTAAGCCTCACTAAAAAATTTTGTAGTTTGTAGTTTAAGCCTCATCAAAAGGAGATTTTTCGTAGTTTGTACTTTTAGACGCACTAAAAACTTGATAGATTTTTTTTGAATAATATAGTCTCACTAAAGGAGTGGCATAGAGGAATTCTTGTAGTTTGTAGTCTAAGCCTCACCAAAAATTGTTAGATATATTTGTAGTTTGTAGTTTAGACCTCACCAAAAATCGATTTATATTGTGGTTTTCCGTCGCCATCCAGGCTCACTAATCCCATAAGCTGAAACATTTATCCTCGGGCTTTTCATCCTCTTTTTTTTCCATTTTTCTTCGTCTCCTCCCATCTTCTCATTTCGGCTCCCTTCTCCCCTTAGTCCTTCCCCCCTCCGCCCGCTCGCTCCTTCTTCCTCACGCGCTTTTTCTCTTTCTCTAACCGGTCTCTTGTTTTCTCATGCTCTCTCTTTTTTCCATTTCTTATCGTGTCTGCACTCTCTTGTTTTCTTCTTATCTATCTCGTCAACGGAAAGGGTCGAAGGGGACAGAAATGCTGCATTCCTCCCGACCCCCCAAGACTCTTGGCTGGTCGAGAGTCAGTTTCGATGGGCAAGAGTCTTTCATTTTTTGGTGTGGTTTTTTGGAGATTTTATCATGTGTGTGTGAAATCGATAGAAAACTAGGAGAAATTTTAAGTTCGGAAAATTGAAAGAAAAACAAATTCGTGGAATTCAAAAAGAAAGTCAATAAAGATTTTGATTTGCAGAGTGATTTTTGAAAATAAGGGTTCGAACCAGTTTTATCTGTATATTTTGCAAGTTGGAGATCATTTGAAGAGTGAACTCGAACAGAAAATTATGACGAGAAACTTGAAACTTTATTAATTTTCGAATCGACTTCAAGGGAAGCCAATTTTAAACATTGTTTATTCGAAATTTTGAAAACTTCTGCACTTCGACTTTACAGTCCGAATAGGCTAGAGCTTCTGAGCTTCTAAAATTAGGTGAAGTTACAAAAATGTTAGTTTGGAATATTACACTAAAGTTTTCAAAAGCCGATTTTCAAGCCTAAAGAAGTAATAAATTTTTTTTGAAATTCTGTTTTGGGTTCCCCAAACAGCTAAAAATAGCTTGAATTTTGAGTTAATAAAGTGGAATGACTGAAATTTTTTGAAATTTTCTAGGTAAAAGTCCAAATTTTCAGTCTATTTCAATTGAACATTGACTAGAAATCTGTGGAAATATTCTATCGAAAAACAAAAAATATACATTTTTTCAATATTTCACGTCCAAAATTGCAAAAAAGGATTGCAATTTTAACTGTGTCAGCTATTTTTTCAAATTGGTATATTTAAATTCTGAATGAGTAATAGTCGAAAGAGTCGGAAGAGCTGATGTTCTGAGATTTTGAAATGATTTTTTTTGAACATAGTTTTAAAAAATTTTGAACATAGTTTATGTGATAGCTAAAATCAACTATAGAGCTCAAATAACTGGTTTCCCAATCTTTTCATTTTAGTTAATTTCCTTTTTTCAAAGTTACCACTCCTAATCCCATTTCTCATTTCCTTTTTTCTCCTCTTTTTTTGCCTCTCTAACCTCTCATCTCATCTATCTTTTCTCCCCTTTTTCTCCCATAAATCTCTTCGGAATTCCAGTAACGATTTTTTGGATTTTTGAAACACCAAATTTTCAGTCAATTTCAATTAAATTCATTGGAAATCCTTATGAAGTATTTTCGAAAAAATGAAGATCGGCACTTTTTTTTCAAAGTTTCCAGTCTGAAATTTCAACAAAAATAGCCGTTTTCAGGTTCTAGAAGGCTAGTCAAAAGAGCTGAAATTCTGAAATTTTGAAGACAAGGGTCACAGCTTTTCACAATGATAAAACTAAAAACAATTCCAATTTTTAGAGTCAATCTTCTCTATTCAGTTAATGTTCTTTTCTTCAATCCCCTCCCTAATCCCATTTCTCATTTCCTCTCTCTTCTCCCATCCATCTCTCATCCATTTTCCTTCAATTTCCAGGAGAAACGATGGACATTGAATACCAGCCAATTCATTGTCAAGAGCTCAATACAAAAATTCTTCTCGTAAAACTTCCCGATGGAACCGGCAAGAAATTTTTTTTCAACACTGAAAAAATGTCATTTGAACCATTGAATTGTTCGGATTGTGATCCGATTCAAATGGATTCTGACCTAACTCCACGTCATACTGAATGGTGTCCTCATACTCGGAATACTGTAGTCTTTGCCTACAATAATGTTCTGAAAATGGAATTGAAATATCGTTTTGATTGTGAATCTGGAAGTTTTCATGAAATTGAATGTCATGAATGTACATTGAATCGAGAGAAGACAACGGATCCGAAACAAATTGTTCTTGTGGCAACTAGTCCCAAATCGAAAAGAGCCATTGTTTTGACAATGAATAAAGAGGGACGAATGCAAAAGATGCAATATGATGAACAAGAGAAAAAATATGTGGATATGGAGGCAACTGCGATTAAGTCTCTGCCGTTTAGAAGTGGACCAATTAAGATTGAGGAAGAAGGTTAGTGGATTAAAAAAAAATGTACTCTGGGTTTTTTTTTTACTTTTTCTGAAAACTCGCTTTTTTCAGTTTTTGGGGTCAAATTTTGCTTAAAAAGCGTTTTTAAACCTTGCTCTACCGTGCTTGCATTTTTCTCTGAAACGTCAGAGAGAGAGAGAGAGAGAGTGCAGATAAACGAGAGTGTCTGGTTTTTCTGCACTCTCAATACAAAAAGGCGTTTGAGAGCATGACCGAGTACAGACTGATGGCCTAGAATCCGACAAGTGGAAGATTTGCGCTCGCTTTTCTCAACTTCCTAGGCTTTGTCCCAGTTTTTTAGATCTAATTCAGATTAAAAAGCACTTTTAGACACTCTCGAGATCACTCGAGACCAGTCGAGACCAGTCGGGACCAGTCGAGACCACTCGAGACTCTCGAGACTCTCGAGACCAGACTCTCTCGAGCCGGCTATTTCAAATGAAATTCTCAAAACCGAACCGAGAAAGAGGAACAATTTTCCAATCGTATCTAGTTGTATTTAAAAAAAATTGGGCTTTGTTTTGGAAAAAATTGAAAGAAAAATTTCTGAAATTTTTTGAAATTTTGCATTTTGAATCACATTTCAAGCCCCTCTATGCCAAGAAATACAGCGCTTTAATGATTGCGGCAATCAGGTTAGAGCACAGAGAAACCAGACAATCTCGTTTCTCTGCGCTCTCTCCTCTCTTCCCAAAAACTTCCAAAGGCCGTATCTCAAGAACTAAAAGAGCTAGAATAGTGCTCCAAATGGGAAAAACGATCAGAAGTTTAAGCTCTTTCTGATTTCCCACGTTTTCTGTAAAAAACTCTTATTATTTTCAGAAAAACCCATCGAACAACGCATTCAATCCGAGCGTGATCTCCTTCCACTCTACCGTGAAAAGAGCACAATTCTCCCAAATACAGACATTCTAATTGCAAAGAATATGATAACCGGAGAACTTGGAATGTACGTCTTTGATAGATACATGCATCAATTTCTTCAAGTGGTCCTTCCGGATTTAAAATTCAAAGAAAAGGAAGAGTATACAGTAACCCCATCTCAAAAACTCATTTTCTTGACAATGAGTACAAAGGATCAACAAGGAATTAGTATTCAACAAGTGCCAGGGAAAGGAGGATTGAAAAAATATCAATATAATCGAGCAACGGGACTTTTTGATTTAATGGAGGAGTTGATTGTAATTGAAGAGGAAGAAGAAGTGGAGAAATGGATTAATACGATGAAAAAGGATATGGGTTAGTTATAGAAAAGGGAAAGAAGTTGTAGTTTGTAGTCTGCTAGCCTCTTCAAACTTCGATCGCACGTTTAGATATGGTAACCGGCGATTCTGAGCCTCACCAAATGCTGTTTGGTTTTTGGTGAGGCTAAGAGAATTGTGTAGTTTGTAGTTTTCTAGCCTCATCACACGTTTTGGAAAGTGCTAGCAAGAGAACTGATTCCTTGTAAACCCCAAATGAATAGAGGATTGGTGAGGCTGGACGAAAGATGTAGTTTGTAGTTTGCTGACCTCAGCAAATACTGCATATAAGTTTGGTGAGGCTTAGCACATTATTGTAGTTTGTAGTTAGGCTCACCAAAAATAAAGTGAAAAAGCCAGTAGCGTTAATAGTGTATATCAGCAACCTATAAGGGGCCTCACCAAAATCAAAAAGTGTAGTTTGTGGTCAGCTAGCTTCACCAAATTGCTTCTCAATTTCTCGGTGGCAAGCCAACTTCTTAGCCCCACCAAGATTCGATTGAAAATTTAGTGAAGCTAACAAGCTACAAACTACAACTTTCGTCTAACCTCACCGATCTCTCCAATCAACATTTAGGGACCTTGATCTGACGTTTATATAGAAGCCTATTGAAAAGGGTGTTAAGAGTTTGGTGAGGCTAATAAAACTACAAACTACAATTTTCGCCGAACCTCACCAAACTTTCACCGAAAATCATAGAAACCGGATGTGATGGGTTTGATGAGACTGGGTTGTAGTTTGTAGTCTGTTAGCCTCACCGCAAATGCAATTTTCATCAAAATTTCATTTCAGATCGTCACACTCAAATGGTGTCCGGAGCCCTTCAATTCTGGGGAACTGTAAAACCGTTCATGGTCAAAAAGAAGCAGTTGACTGCGGCAGATATAGGTAAGGTGTTATCTTTTAGGAATACAGCAAATTTTACGAAAAAATGCATAAAGTGGAAGTGACTTAATATCTTTTCTCGTTTAGCACACCGAACCTTACGGCAAAATGCACAGATATTCCAAAAAGGCTGAAACTAAAAAGCACAGTACTTTAGTTAAACATACACCGAATTTTACGACAAAACGCAGAGAACATTGAGAAACATGTGGAAGATGCACCATGTTGAGCATACACCTAATCTTACGACATAATGCACACATCTCGAATTAAAAAAAACACCGAACCTCACGACAAAGTGCACAAAACCGTCAATTTTCTTAATTTCAGGACTCGAACAAGATTTCTTTGACCTTGGTATCACTGCCCCATCAAACACGTCTACATCAACTGATACTGAAGAAGAAGAAGAGGAAGATGATACTGATTCTTCGTCGTCGTCATCTTCTGAATCCTCAGATTCAGATGACGATGACGATGAGGACACTGATTCATTGTCAGATGAGGACTCGTTTGAGATGATTTCCGATGAGGAAACTTTCAAATAATTGTTTAATTATCATTCATTGCTGTACTTATTCCTTGGTGAGGCTAATTGACTAACTACAAACTACAATTTTCTAGCCTCACCAAAGCTTTTTTTCCCGATGTAAATATGTATTGTAAATAGACCTTCTAGAGGTATCTCCCGATTCTCAATAAAATGTACAAAAAAAAGAAAAAATCTGATAAGAATATAAGAGATTGGCATCTGACCCAATGTATATGTATTTGGGGAAAGGGGGGGGGGGTTTGGTCCTTGTGCACCGAAAGAAGAGAAAAGGGTAAATACTTTTAGATGATGAGATAATAATAATGACGTGTATATAGGTTCTCATGGGGTAAAAAGGGGGACCAGAGTGGACCAGAGGACAGAATATGAAGGATTTAAAAGGGGTCGATTAGCCTTGAGGGGCTGTAAATCATGTGTTGGAACAGGCTCTAATTACTGGAAAACCTGCAATAGAAGAGCAGTAATTTTCGAATTTTTAGAAAATTAACTTTTGGGAGCCCTTTTATTACAGGTGGCTAATAACTTGCCGGAACTCCTGTAATAGAAGAGCACCCTACAGTGTATAATTAGCTTCTGGAAGGGTCTAATGACTGACCAAATATTGGGATCAACTAGAATAAACTCGACGTCAGACCGTACCCATCCTCCTTTTTTCATCTCACCGTCTTTTTTTGGGCTTGGCCCTCCGGACGGAAGGACACTTGATGATCTTACTAACTTACAATGGACTGAATAAATAATGATGACCGGGGTTCAAGAGATGGGGAATGTTAGAGAAGGTAATCTTCTAGAGGAGTCATACTGAGTTGACCACACCAGTGTTTCCGGAGAAGTGAATATGATATTTTCATTACAATTATCTTAGAATAAGTATCATAAAGAAGTATAGTCAGTTTGAAACTGTCTTTTTTTGTGATTTTGGCTATAGTCGATTTGTTTGTTGGATAGTTTATTATCTAAGAATAGGTTTTCGGAACTGTTTTTTTTTCATTTCTAATTAGTTTTTTTGATCTTTTGTCTCTTTTTAAGTGTAAGACGGCTGCAAATTCTAGTATTCCTCAATGGGTCTGTGTTCGTAAGGCCACGACTTGGCTTCGATAAGAATTTTGCGAGTTTTGACTTCAAAAATTGAATCAGAATGTCCTGAAATCCCTATCTATGGAATGAACTATTTAGTGGAGTGTTTTTCTGGATTCTAGATTGGTCTAGAAGCGCTTTTTTGTGCATGAAACCTCAGTTCCATAAGCTTTCAACCTGGTTTTAAAACAGCGTTACGGGAAACAGCCTACAATCTAACCTTCATTTTATGTCGCCTAAGTAAGCTTTCTCCTCTAAACCCATCCACCTGCCAATCCGCTTTCCTTAAGTTCTTGAAACCTTACAATCTTCTCTCTCCCATCAGTTATTCCTCTCTTTCTCTCATTATGCATACGACGAACACCTTCACTTACTCTCGGTCTCTTTCCCAGCCAAAAGGGACCATTCATCTGACCCCATCATCTCCTCTTTCTCTCTTTCTCTAACTCTCTTCTATCACCTATAGTCTCTAATCAGATTCAAATGAAGAGAGCAGGGGTTAAAGGAGGGTGGTCCGTCCGGGGGGTCAGTCGAGGGGAGAAGAGAAGGGGAGAAGGGCGGATGGGTGGTCCGTCCATTCATTTATGTTGGACGAGACGAACGGTGGTGGTGAGGGCTGTCGTGGCTCTCTCCACGTCTTCTTATTGATTTTCTCCAATGCTTCTTTTGAGCTCACAGGGCTCTATTTATAGAGCTCGTCTCTGCCATTGTTCTGCAATTTCAGCTTCAGTTTCTTTCTGAAAATTTTTCCACGAATTACGGTTTTCTAGTCCATTTTCTAGTCCAGCCCGCTTTTTCCCGCTTTTTTTAGTTTTCTGTCCGTCGTCCTTGCCTAAAATAGCGACTTTGTTTGGAGCTGGAATCGGGCTTAAAGGGCCTAAAATGAGCCTAAAAAGCTCAAAAGAGCCTATGGAGCCTATGGAGCCTATGGAGCCTAAAACAATCCTTTTCGTAGAGACTGATTATCCCATCCAATGCTCTTATAATAGAGTTTTTTCATATTCAAAATTACTTTTTTGATATCTCCGTCCAAAACCATTCGGAACCACTGTTTTGAAAACACGAAAAACCATCGAATCTTGTCCAAATCACAATTGAAAACTAGTTTTATCGATTCCTTCTCTGTCCATCCCCCTCTAAACCTTGATACTGTCTACTAGAGCGCATTTGCATTTTCTCTCATCTCCCTCTATTTTCCCAGTATGTTATCTCTCCCTTTCCCCTCTCCTGTGTAATTCTACACACAAACCTTTACACGCAAATCGATCGATTGAACGTAATAACCTGCTAGACGATTAGCCCCCTTTCTGGCCCAGTATAGTGCGCCTTGTGCGGCTTCAATATGATATACTGTTCAACGCTCACTGCTTTGGTGAGGCTAAGCGAATATTGTAGTTTGTATTCTGTTAGCCTCATCAAATACTATTCGAACTCATTGTTAGCCTTACCAAACTCGGCCAACGCTTACTACCAGACCACGCGCATAGCTGTTTCGTCATTTTGGTGAGGCTAAGCGAAGGTTGTAGTTTGTAGTTTGCTAGCCTCACCAAAAACTCATTCCCCTCCACTTTTTTGTATCGTTTGGTTAGCATTGTAATAGGCCAACCTGATTGCCATCAATGGGCTGGTCTCTATACTGTTCAACGATCACTTTTTTGGTGAGGCTAAACAAAAGTTGTAGTTTGTAGTCTGTTAGCCTCACCAAGGCTTTTCGAACTTAGGAACTTCACTTTTCAGCTTGTTAGCCTCCCCCAACGCCTCGATTCACTTAAAAAAACAGTCCTACATTTTGGTGAGGCTAAGCTAATATTGTAGTTTGTAGTTTGTTAGCCTCACCAAGTTTTTGAATAACGAGCTTTTGAATAACGCTTTTTCTTTCGATTGCCGTTGAAGATAGCAAAAAGTTGTCAACTAACAAATTGTTTCTTTTAAAACGGGGAGCATTTTTGTAGTTAACAAATTTCTCATATCGATAACAGGAGCCGAGATACAGTCCTGAAAGTTGGCACTGTGCCAACGCTTTTGAAGCCATCGCCCCCAGTTTCATCTCTATTGTGAACACTTTTCTCGCTCAATTTTCTGTTTTGCTCTTCCCAACTTCCCCTCAAACTTTCCTTATTTCCAGAGTCATCTAACCCCTCTCCAAACTTGAAAATGGCTCCGCCCACCCCGTTCAAGACCGCATACGACGATGGGCTCAAAAAGCACATCGTGGAAGTGCGTGACAAAAAAACCGGGGAGCTCAAAAAGTATTTTTACAACCATGCGGCAAAACGTTTTGAGATCACCGCCGATCCGATTGTAGTCTTGGAGAAGGACCTGGAGCCAGTTTATGAGACAAATTGTGGAGCTCGCGGGCGGCTCATTTTCTGTCGGAATGTCAAAAAAGGCGGGAAAGTGTTCAAATATAAAATGGGCGATTCTTGTGTTGATTGGTGTCGGATTCAATGTCTCTGTTGCCCCTACACCCCACCACAAACCCTGGATCACGAATGGATTTCCTCTATAAAACAGACAATGCAACCCGAGCGTGAGGTCCAAGACGACTATTTCAACCGGCTCAATTTCCATCCACTCTACTCCAAATACTGTTTTCACTCGAATCAGATTACGGTATTCGCCGCGTTTCTACCATTCGACGGGCCAATTTTCGCGTGGAATTTTGACACGGCAAACGAGACTTTTGTGCGGTCCAAATGCCTTGAAGACTGCTGCAAGCCGGTTCAGAATCAAGTAAAAATCACCCTCACAGCTTTTGATACGGGAGCCCAGGGAGGGTGTTATGCCAGAAAACATCGCGATGCTGTGGGTCGTCCATTGATGGGGTTGGCGATCTCTTGGTATAATAAAGAGCATGGGCAGGTGGAGATTTTTATGGATCAGGATGGAGATGTTGGAAAATACGAATGGAACGAGGTACTCCAGTGCTTTGACCTCGTGAAACCTCTTGCCGTTCGATGTGAAGCTTACTCTCCCTATATTGACGTCTCCAAAAAGAAGGTTGGAATGGATGATGGTCTTCAATGCATGTATACTCAACTCTGTCCAGCCCGAGTTGAAACCATCTATTTCTGCCGTCACAAAGGATCCTATGATGTGCTTAAACTCGTTTTCAATCCGTTCTCTCTCCAGTTCTCAGAAGTCCAATGTATATGCTGCCATTATAGAACCACTGGAATGTTTGAGGAGTTTCGACCGATTACCTATACGGTTCATTCTACAGGGACGGAGGTTGTGATTTCGAGAAATTCACAGAAAGGATTAGTCAAGCAAATGGAGGATTGTGGTGGGCACTGGGTCCAATTGGATGCGTCACCCATTCGAATTGAATCGCATTTGAGTATTCAAGGTGAGTACGGTAGAGGGGAGGGGGTACGGTAGGATACTGTAGGCTTTTATAGTCACTAAGCTTTAGCTACTTTCCCAAATGGTAGTACTGTCGAATTATTGTAGTTTTAAGCTGCTATGAAAAAACCACAGGTTACTGTAAAAGAGGTACACTGTGGCTAGAAACATATCGTAGGATACTGTAGGGATTACGGTAGGATACTTTGGAAAACACTAAAGAGTACTGTAGCACTGTGTGGGTCTTAAGGCACTTTGGGTTGAGTAGCTAGCTTACCAGAAGTACAATACATGATACTGTAGATACTGTAGCATAGGTTACTGTAGACGAGGTTTATATAGATGACTGTATCATGGATATTTGTACAGTACTGTAGGAAGGTTAATGCAGATTACTGTAGCTATTTGTACATCTCAATCAGATTAGAAGCTAGCCAGCCACATGACGCTTTATCTAAGGGAACCTCTAATAGTAGGGCATCTAAAGAATCTTACCAAAAAACTTTTAGGATGAAGTACCTCTTATAGACAGGCACCTACTGGGAGCCACTTTATTAAAAATCACATTTTCATTTTATAGAAGGGAGCTCCTAGCAATTCATATACATAGATAAAACTCTTTTATAAGAGGTTCCAAAAGTGAAGAAGGTTAAGGAACCTTCAATTGAGTGGCATCACTTCTAGAACGTGCCACTGTATTAGAGGAAAAAGATCCCAATTTCATCTGCTCTTCTATAAAAGGTTCAATTTTCAGAACTCGACAAACGCCGCGAAATCGAGTCTGAAATGGTGGGAGCAATGACTCAAATCCACACCTCCGAAGGCCTTGAAGCATGGGTCGCCCGTAATAATCGAACATCATCTGATGATACTCGATACATGGCTACAGTAATCCTGATGGACGGAAGTGTTAAGCCAATTGTACCCGGGCCGCAAGGGACCTTTGTGATCTACCAGGAGGAATGTGTGGATTTGAGTTTTAAGCAGAAAAAGAGCGAGCACGTGGAGAAAAACACGGAGAGATATGCTCTGGATTGGGATTTGAGCCCAGAGAAACACTTCCGTTGCTCACATTACAATAAGAATATTATCAAGGCTTTCAATCATTTCACTGATAAGAACACCTATATTATCTTTGATAATTACACTGGTCACTTCATTGAGCATCCGGGTTGTGAGCCCTGTGAGCAGACCTCGGAACTCTACAAGATCCAACCAAATCAAGTGATCCTTGGCACGACGTCTTCACAATCCCATAGAGCCATCGTCCTGTCTACGAATGCCGAAGGAAGGCTTATCAAAATTGGGGAAAATGCTCACACGAAACTTTTCTCTGGAATGCAACCCCTTCGAGTTTTAACCCAGCACGATAAGGACCTTTATGAAACCCCACAGACCCTTGTGGAGGACCGACTTCGTGGAAAAAAAGCCGAGGAATCTGTTCAGAGTGAGCTTCAGAAGTACCAATTGATTGCGGTGAAGCTGGAAAATGAGAAGATAGCGATGGAGAAAAAGATGAAGGAGATGCAGATGGAGATGGAGAAAATGACGTTGGAAGCGACAAAGAAGAAGGATATTGTGGAAAGTGAGTATGGGTTACTGTAGGGTTGCTGTAGAGTTACTGTAGAGTTACTGTAGAGTTACTGTAGAGTTACTGTAGAGTTACTGTAGAGTTACTGTAAGGTTACTGTAGGATACTGAAGCATACTGTAGGATACCGTAGGATACTGTAGTTCTGTCTGGTTAAGAAGGACATGATCGTACGGTTACTATAGGGTTACTGTAAGGTTGCTGTAGTTTAACCGAGTTCGGGCTACTGTAGCTTTGCTAGATTACGGTAGCAGTACGCAGTAAGGTTATTGTAAGCCAGCATTCAAAACTTGAGCTACTGTGGGTTACTGTAGCACAGTGTAAGTCATACAAGAAAACGATGGACTACGGTATTTCCTGAAAGCATTTACCTGGTTACTGTACTTTCTCGAGGTTACTGTAGTTCTAAGGTTACTGTAGGATCGTGGTATAGCATCTTGGAGGTACTGTAGGACTACAGCATGTTATCCTAACATTATGTAGGATTAGGAACTATTCTTCCAGATTACTGTAGCTTCTATGTGATTATTGTAGCGTTTGTTAGATGGTTTTCGCTTACTGTAAGCTTACTCTAGGATTACTGTACTTCGACCTGATTCACTGTGTTGTTTATAGACTACAGCAGCTAGAAATTACTGTAGGCTTACTGTATACTTCTCAGTTACTGTAGCTCTCAAGGTTACTGTAATAATCCTCTCAATTTTCAGCTCCAATCCTGGTCCCAGCTCCACCCGTCTCGGACTACGACCTAACTCCAACCTACCGTAATTTCTGCACTCACACCGGCCATTTCCTCATCACTGCTCTCAACAACAAGACTCAATCCATCAATCACTACATCTTCAATCCAACCACAGCTCTTTTCCATTTCCAGGATTACTGTAGCCAGTGCCCGGACTTTACAAAAGGTGTCAAAATTCAACCATTTGTCACAATAATGCCAGTGGAGACTCCTCTTTCGAAATACCCATATTTGGTCATGACAAATGACGATGGACGACTGGTTAAGATTGGGTTTGATGAGAAGCTCAGAGGATTCATTTCAATGCCACCTACAGTAATCCAAAAGGCTGTAGAAGATATCAGAGAGGTCAAGAATTCGATGAGAGCAGAGGAAGCTATTCCTATGCCAGCCCCCTCGGAAGGACCGAATGATTGTGATCTGATCCCGAATAATCGAGTTTTCTGTACTCATTTCCGTGAATTTATCATTTCTGGATCTTACGATGGACAGGAGAAATTCTATATCTTTGATTCCACAACTGGACATCTTACGGAAAAAGATTGTGCAGAATGTCGAGGCAAGAATCCAATCTATAAAGTGGACCCGATGCGGAGTATTATGCCAGTCAATTCTCCATATTCTAGATGGCCTGTCATGTTGACAACTGATAAAAATGGGAAGTTTGTCCCTATCGGATTCAATACGGAAACCTATCGATTTGATACGATGGCTCCGTTGAAGCTTAAGCTGGACTTCTATTGCCCTGGTACTCCAGATGAATACTATCATAATTTGCCAGTTCGAACCGGACAGGATGTGATTATTCCAAACACTCCGGAGCCGCTTCAGAAGAGGCCAGCGACTTCAAAAGGCGTTCAGAAGACGTCAGAACCTACCGTAGAGGTCCAGAAGGCTCCAGAATCTACTGCCGTCGTGGAGACTCCAAAAGACCCAGAAGTCACTCAGAAGACGCCAGAGCCTACCGTAGATGTGGAGGACCCAAAAGCACCAGAAGCCATTCAAACGACGTCGACGCCTTCTGAATCCGAATCCATGATGAAAATCCCACCGAAATTCTGGTGTGAACGTCAACAACAATATGTGGATGGTCTTCAAGAATGGAACGTCCCGGAAGCCGAGAAACAAGCACGTCTTCAAGAATTGGAGACATTCTGGGAGCATTTTCGACAGGGAGTTTTGAAGATGGCAGCTTCAGGAGACGCCACGGCTTCAGAAAGCGTTGCTCCAAAATCTGAAGACGTCCCCCAAGATTCAGAAGACGTTGACGACGAAGACGAGGAGTGTTCTGACGAAGAGAGCTGGTGTTGCTCCGACGAGGAATGCGATTGTACTGATGAAGAATGCTCCGACGAAGAAGCTCCCGATGAGGACGAAGAGGATTCAGAATGCTCTGACGAAGATCATGAATCGTCTTGTTCGTGTTGCTCAGATTCTGAATATGAGGACGAAGAAGAGTATGAAGATGAAGAGGAGGAGGAGGAGGAGGAAGATGACGTTCCTACTTCAGAAGACGTCAAGCCTGAAGCCGTCAAAAGTAAGCTTTTTATTTTGGAGATTTGAAAAGAAACTAACAATTTTTTCAGCGCTTCCAATTCCAGCCACCAATCCCTCTTCCCGTTCTAAAGAAGAAATCGTTCGCGGTGAGTTTTATTGGATTTTTGAGGGGTACTGTAGGGATACTGTAGGGATGTTGTAGGAATACTGTAAGGGTACTGTAACAATACTGTAAGGATACTGTAGGGTTACTGTAGGCACTGTAAGCGTCAGATGGATAAAATGGTTACTGTACCTGGTCCCAACTTTTCTGCTTGCTTTACTCAAACGGATACTCTGGCTGGTTTTCGATTTCTCTAGGAGTACTGTCGATTGATTTTCTAGGTTACTGTAGCTCAACCTGGGTACGGTAGCATACTGTAGGATTACTGTAGGATTACTGTACCATTTCCAACAACTTATTTTCCAGAACTCATGGGTCCCGCATATGATTCATTTGTCAATCACCGTGTTGCTCCTGCTGACGATGACGGAGAATCCACGGCTACAGCAGTTGAAGATGACGTCAAGGATTCAGAAGACGTTCTCAACGAATCCACCGTCACCGCCTTGGAGCCTTCTGACGATGAAGATGATGATTCTGAAGTTTTGAAGTCTGAAGACGTCATGACTGATTCCACTGCCACGGCTTTGGAGCCAGAAGACGTCGCTGATGACGTCTCCATTATCAGCTCCACTAACACTGCCATCGCACCTTCAGATGACGATGACTCTGATGTCTCTCACGTCGAGGCTGAAGACATTCCAGTGGAATCAGATGAATCTGACGTGGAAATTCTGAATGCTTCACAAGATGACGTCATGATTAGCTCCACTCAGACTGCCATTGAGCCTGAATCAGAAGACGTCAAGATTCAGAATCCAGAAGACGTCATGGTCAGTTCTACAATGACCGCCATGGAGCCTTCAGATGACGATGATTCCGATTTTTCCCATGTTGAAGCTGAAGACGTTCCAGTGGCATTAGATGACTCTGACGTTGAAATTCTGAAGCACGAAGATACTGAAGAAGACGTCATGCTCAGCTCCACCCAAACAGCAATCGAGCCAGAAGACGTCACGTCTTCAGAAGTTCAAAAGTCAGAAGACGTGGTGGATTCAGAAGACGACGTCTCCATTATCAGCTCTACAGCCACAGCCAAAGAATTCTCAATTGCCGAGGATAGTTCAACTGGAAGTGAATTCTCATATTTGGAGGATTCTGAATCTGACGACGATCGTCATATGGATTCTGGAGAGTTGAACGAATCCACCTATGAAGACGCTTCGGATCAAGGGGCGGAGCCAAAGGAGGCGGAGCCTGAAGGGGCGGAGCCAACTGTCCAAACTAATCCATGTGCTATTTCTTAATTTTTTTTTTTTCTTGTGCCAGATTCCATTTTTTTTGGATTTATTCCGAAAGAGTGTCCTAAAAAAGTATAATTTTTAAAAAATCTCAAAAAAAAACCAAACCCCCCCCCCCCCTTTCCCAAAATAGTCCCCCATTTTTTTTCATTTTTTCCCATTATTTTGGATTTAATCCTTTTCAAACGACTTAAATCCAAAAAGTATACAAAAAAAGTATAATTTTCAAAAAATCTCAAAAAATTCACCCCCCCCCCCCTTTTCCAAAAAAGTCCCCATTTTCCCCCAATTTTTCCTGTAAAAAATCCAAAAAAAAATCTCTTTTTTTTTCAATTTTTGATCTACCTCATATGTATTTGAGATTACTGTACCTCAAATTTCCCTACTGTACCTCTCCAAATGTCTTTCAAACTGTCTTTTGTTATTTTTTGTCTCTTTCCCTTTTGGAAGATGAATAAATTTGTATGTTATCCTAGAAAATTGTTTTTTTTTGGTTTTTCAGATTTGCAGATAATTTGACTTAAATAATGGGTTACTGTACCTACAGTAATCTAGAAGGGTTACTGTGATAACAAAATACAGTATCCTACAGTATCAGTTTGGGTCCAATAGTCTTCTACAGCCTTCAAAATATTAGAGCGGATTACAGATTTCTTGGATTTTCAGACAGGAGAAAAAAGAACGGGTTACTGTATCTAATAGACACTATCTACACTAATCCACCTCAAGACCATAACCTTACAGTAAACTATTAGGTCTATCTTTTTTCTCGTTAAAGCATGAAATTTTCAGAAATTTCTTCAGAAAAGTGTTATGGTTCTAATACCTGACTGGAAGAGAGAATCCATATCAGATCTTTGTCTAAAACAACTATTTAGGACTTTTGGAGCATTAATTCAACAAAATCAGCTCGAAAAAAACAAGTTTTGAAAATTTTGATTTTTTCGGGAGATGGATTTTTTGAAGTCGTGCCACGTCTACAGGAGGGATTCAGATGAGCTGAAAATGTGTGAATGTATCACATATGAGTAGGGCAACATGTGACAGTAATTTTTTCAAAATCGGTGACTACGACCATTTTTATCCTGTATAGGGGTACGTTGAAATTTGGGGTGCTCAGCACAAACTTTGCTTTTTTTCGACAATGAGACACCGCGAAACCTAGGGAGATTTTTTTAGGGTTTGACCACTTAGGTCAGGGGTATCCATATTTGAAATAAACAAGATGTTGATCGTGAAAAAATTTTTCAGGGCGAGTGTACAAAGGGTGCTACCCCGCATTAGCACTGGACGCATTAGAACTGGCCCGCATTAGCACCGCGCCCGCATTAGCACTGGCCCGCATCAGCACTGGACGCATTAGAACTGCCCGCATTAGAACTATCGCGCGCGCGCGCTGAAATTATCACCAGGAGGGCGGCTATTTTTCCGATATCTGAATTAAAAATATATAAATTTGTAGAAAAAAGAATTCTCTATTGAATGGTATATATTGTGCCTAGGTTTCTGTGAAAACTTCGGTCGAAAAAAGAAAGAGAACAAAAATTTTTAAGAAAATTAGTTTTTTGCTGTTTTTGCTACAAAATTCGCAGAAACTCTAGGCATAATATATGTCATTCGATAGATAATTTTTTTTTCTACCAAATTATATAACTTCGAATTTAAATATCAAAAAAATAGCTGCCCTCCTGGTGATAATTTCAGCGCGCGCGCGCGATAGTTCTAATGCGGGCAGTTCTAATGCGTCCAGTGCTAATGCGGTCGGTGCTGATGCGGGCGCGGTTCTAATGCGGGCCAGTTCTAATGCGGGCCAGTGCTAATGCGGGGTAGCACCGTACAAAGTTAGAAAAATGACATATTGAGAAAAAAAATCAAATTTTTCTCCATGAAGACGTTGAGCTGGAAATTGCTCCAAGAGACATAAAATACTCAAAACGGTGCCATTTATCGATTCCCGTTGAGATTTCATCAATATCTCCATCGGCTCAAAAAAAGTTTTTTTTTGCTCGCCGAGCATCGTCTACAGTAGGAAGGGGGCGGAGCCTAATCATATTCGGTGATTTATATTTAGGTGACCTAGGGCGATGCTATAATGGGTCAACCACCGAAGAAAAACTAATCTGAAAATGTTGTGCGGACGGTAGTGACGACATACTTAAATTTTTCCCAGAAAGTCTTTTAAAAATTTAAACCAAAGCCCGATTGATCTCGTTGTTCTATTTTTATGAAGCACCATTCACAAGTTACTCGTAAATCAACTGAAATTTTTCGACCATTTTTTGTACTGAGAACCGAAAAATCACTTCAGTTCTTTTTTCACATTTTTGAATTGGGTAAAAACAATTCAGTCAGACACTATAACTGTTAAAAAACTGGTTTCCGAGCAATAGCCGCCGAAATTACTTTACTGAAGGCTGCCGTAAGTCATATTTCAGTGAATATGTCGAACGGCTAATTTTCGTCTTGAATCAGCTGAATCGAAGATGGAGTTTCTTGTGAGTGAGAACGGTTACTCATTGTTACAAAAACATATAAAAGATCAATATCACCCGTACCGCCACTGAGAAATACGAAAAGGAAAAAATGATCAAAAAACAGACAGTTTTCTATGACCTGCCAATCCAAGATAAAAGTTTGTGGAGGCTCCAAGTTTTGGTTTTTTTCTATATTTGTGATTGCCTATATAACGCAAAAAATTTCAGAAAGATTCCACTTTTGAAAACAAAAATACACCACCTAGAAAAAAAA
This sequence comes from Caenorhabditis doughertyi, assembly GCA_963572265.1. Classification (NCBI taxonomy): domain Eukaryota; kingdom Metazoa; phylum Nematoda; class Chromadorea; order Rhabditida; family Rhabditidae; genus Caenorhabditis; species Caenorhabditis doughertyi. The sequence continues at coordinate 6,950,448 of OY751553.1, read as the reverse complement.
CGACATTATCCATCGAACAACCTAATACATTATTCTGTTCATCTTCCTTCCAGTCCGAATCATTAGTTAAATTGATTAACTATGAAACCTCTATCATAGCGGCATGTCTCTCTTCAAGTGCTGGAAAAAATTAGAATCAAATTTCAAAATGTTTTACGAAATTTTGTTAAAAGTTCAGGTATTTCCGTGGGGTGAAAAATCTTCAAATGGGGCATGTGCCGTTCTATTAGAGGTGCCTCTATAATAGAGGGTTTTATTGAAAATCTCAAAAACAATAATCCAGGGTTACTGTAGTTTTACTCATTTTTTACAGTATCGGTTTAGATCTTTATATTCCTAGCGGTTAGATAGCCAACCTCATTGCCCTGAAGCAAGCGCGCTCCCCTGCACAGCTTGTATTCTGTACCTGGCACAGTGCCAGATGTTTTCAGTACTCCCTTCCCATGTGAACTGCCTGCATTCTGACGTGAGATTCAGTGTATAATGTGTTAGTGTCTAGAGCACAGCGTTCTTATGACAGACCTAGATGTGTGTATGTCAGTCGATTGAAATATTCCGTCTGCAGTAAGACCACAGTCATTCCATTCGATTTGAATGTGTATTGAATGGTCTGGTGCAGATCGATCGATTGGTCTTGTTTTCGCTTTCTTCTTCTATTTCGTTTTCTCCAATTCTATCGTTGATTTGTTTGTTCTTTGTCCCCCATATTTCACTTTCGACCCATTCACAATCTGCTTCAAATTTGCAAAACCTGATAATCCTTCCCAACAAGATAGAATTCGAAACAACTTGAACAGTTTCAGCTTTTCAATGCCAAATTAGCTTAGAGATAGGAGAGGACAGCAAATTTCCAGGTTTTTTGAAATTTTTTTGAAAACCTGCGTTTTTTCTCTTCTAGAAATTGATTGAGTCCAAAACGTTCTATTTGTATTCTGAGTTAACAACGTTCATATTGTTCTAGTTTCCCCACACCCTTTGTCCCTCCATACCTTCACTTTTTTTCTGTGGGAATGAACACACAACCAATTAGCACAGATAGACCTGAATAAAAGAATCGACATCCTCTCCTTAGGCTGACATCGTGACGGTAACCCTATCTCATCTCCCGATTGTCTTTCTTATGAGAGTGCACCTGTCAGAACGTTTATGAGAATGGGACAGTCTTTATAACCTCAGTCTTTCTATTCCATCCTACCAATTTTGTTTCCAGAGTGTTGTTCTTTAGCTAGTTATTCTGGAGTTTTTCCCGCTTTTTTCCCAAATTTGCACTGATACATGTTCCGCCTTTCCCGATAGTACTGCGCTTTTGAATCTGATAAGTTTTAGAAAGTCTGGTTCCCAACTGGGCGGATGAATTCCGTAAATCCTTTATTATAATTGCATGTGCTCTATTTTTCAAATCACAAGTCCGAGTGCCGGTCTATTAGAGGTTTTACGATAACTTTTCGGATCGCTCTCAGAAGTATCAAATCTAAACCTTGTTTCATCTCACTGAAAAAATTTCGAGATGGAATGGAGATTCCTGGACTGACCATAAGTTGACCTGAAACCGAATTGAACCCATTCATACTAGCCGGAATCCACAATAGCAATTCTGAAAGATAGTCCTAAGCTTAATCGAACCATTTGGCACGCCTTCCGAATCATTACATTCTAACTCCAAGATAGGCTCCATCAAGCCAACCTTTTGATAAGAAAATGCCGGTTTCAATAGCAAACTAGACCATTTGGATCAGAGTTGTACGGGATTACGCAACCGTACAACTTTGATGTGGATCTAGAAATTCTTCTTGTTTTACTTTTTGACGTTTCCTAATCTTCCTACTCTATTTTCATTATCTCATGTATCTCACTTTTTTCCAGATATCCAAATTCTCTAACAATGCTCTCTGAGTACCCATCGATTTACGATCAGGACCTTCAGCTTCGTATTTTCCTGTTGAAAAACGAAAAAACAGGAAAATATGAAAAATATCGATTTGATCCAATTCTAGATGCGTTGGTAAAACCTACAGGAGGGGTTGACGTCAAAGATCTGGTCCCTTTGTATATGGAAAAGTGCGAAAGACACGAAAATATCATTTTTTGCAAAAAGGGAAATGATAACAGAGTCTGGAAATATAGATTTTGTGAAGAGAAGAAGAGGCTATGTCGAGTCCAATGCACATGTTGTGGGTATGATGATTCAAAAGAAAAAGGAGGTTCTGGTTTTTTTATGGGCGTGGCCTCCCCAACAACTGATGACCACTCTGAGAACTATCTTTGGCTCTACCCATTCCATTCTGGAATCTGCAAAAAGACTCAAGAAATCAAAGTATTTTGTATGGTTTACCCACAAAATGAGCACCTGGAGCCCTTCAAATTCGACCAAGTGGCTCAAAAATTCATCCGGAGCCCATGTGACTGTGCCACTTGCTCCAAAGTTGACCACGCCCACAATATTTTTGACCATGGAACCCAGGGAATTGGATATCAAAAGTATCATAGAGACCGGAATGGGCATCCGTTGATTTGCCTCTCTGCCACGTGGCAATCAAAGTTTAAAGGGACCATGGACACATTTTCCGATAGCCAAGGAAATATTGGAAAATATAGATGGAACCGAGATTTGAAGTGTTTTGACCCCTTGGAATTCTTGCCCATTAGGGTGCATGGCCACAAAAAAGACACCGCCTCCCATCAGATTCTTTATGACGATGGCCTCAGAATCTACTATTCCCAGACTTGCCCGGCACTAAATAGGCCAATTTATTTTGCCCGGCATGAGGACACTTCGAAGATTCAAAAAGTGACATTTAACAATTTCTCACATCAATTTGAAATTATCAAATGCCCGGATTGCCGATTTGACCCTAAAAAATATGCCAAGGCCATCAAGGAATCTTTTGTTTTTTGCGAGGAGAGCAAGCTGACTGGAACCCCATTTGTATTGAAAAAGGGCAAAACGGGAGGAATTGAAAAGATGTTCCAGATGACAAATGGAAATTTTGTGAAAGGAGACAAGGCGCCGATCAAGTATTTGGGGAAATTGGACAAGGAAGGTTAGTCTGAAAAATTGGGCATGCACCTTTTTTTTGCCGGTTTGCCGGTTAGCAGTCTTTAATTTGGGGATTAACTTGCCTTTTTTGACCACCGATACCCGTTTTGAAAAGCAATTTCAAAATGGGCGATCAGAGGTTGCCCTTTTGTCGGTTAAACCATTTGCCGGTCTTCTGATTTGCCTGTTTGACCATTTTGCCCGTTTGACTGACCATTTGCCGGTTTGACGGTTTGCCCACATGTCGGTTTACTAATTTGCCGGTCTGCCGGTTTCTCTTTTTGCCGGTTTGAGTGTTGCCATTTGACGGTTTTCCCATTTGCCGGTTCGAATTTCGCCATTTGCCGGATTGAATGTTGTCGACCAAACTTCGATCAATTCCGGCAAGACGCCGTTGACAATTCACTCAAACCGGCAAGTGTCTGTGAACTGTACCTGCCTATCTGAAAACATGCCCATTTAGTCGGCAAAATGACATTTTGGCTTTCAAATTGCCCATTTGATCGGCAAATCGACTTTTCTGGTCTGCACCTTGCCCATTTGGTCAGGCAGAGGACTTTTTGGTCTACAACTTGCCCTTCTGGCCGGCAAATCGACTTTTCGTCCTAAAACTTGCTCCCTTAGCCCCATTCTAATCTGAATTTCCTTTCCAGAACTCACCGCCTACTACTCCCGAAAACCTCCAATTTCTCACCGCCAAGTTCAAATCCTGGAGCCAAATGGATCTGAAAAATGGATTGCCGCGAAACATCCTGAAGAACAAATGGCATATTTGATTGGGATCGATGGAAGTGTTCAATTGAATAAAACGGAATTGTCCGCTCTTTCTCCATCCAAATATAATAAATATACACCATTGGAAGGTAAGTGCCCTTATAATAGAGGGAATAGGTTACTGTAGCTTTTCTTTCAGATGAGGAAGCCACGCCCACTGAAGATTCTGAAAACGACGATGATGTCGAGTCTTCGGATTCAGAAGCAGAAAGCTCAGATTCCTATTCAACTGCTCCAGAAGACAACGACGTCCCAACTTCTGAAGATGTTCAAGAAGACGTCAAGGATTCTGATTTTGACGATGAACCAGAAAACGTCAAAACCACCAAAACGTCTTCTGAAGATTCGGAAGCTTACCAAGATTCTGATGACATCAAATATTTCCCCGAAACCTCTGAAAATATTGAAAACCTCCGAGATTCTGATGACGTGAGAGAATCTGATGAAGACGATGACGTGACGGATTCTGATGATTCTGAACTTGACGATGATTCAGATGACTCGGATCCGGAAGACGATGACGTCGAATCGACCACGACAGCTATGGAGGCTTCTGAAGCCTTTCACGAATCAGATGACGTCAAATCCACGACAACACTAATGGAGCCTTTAGACGTGGATTCAGATAACTCGGACATTTCCGACGATGACGATGAATCGGATTCAGAATCCTCAGAAGACTCGGATTCTGAAGACGATGACGTCACTTTGGGTCCTGAATCAGATTCAGAAGACGTGCAAAATGAAGATTCTGAAGCGGACGATGATTCAGATGATGTCAAACGGGCTTCTGGAGATTCTGAAGCTTTAAAGAATTTTGATGACGTGGACGTTGATTCTGATGATTCAGAAATATCTGACATTGACGATGAATCAGATGCCTCAGAAAACTCGGATTCTGAAGATGATGACGTTGAATCCACTGCTACAGCCTTGGAGCCTTCATTTTCAATTTTCTCGCCAGAATTCTCTCTTTGTGAAGTTCTTGAAGGCGTCAACGTCAGATGTCGGCCAACTTTTTCTGATTTTCTTCGAGATACAGAATATGCCAAATCGAAAGCGTCTTCTGATACTGATTCAGATGATTCTGATATTGACGGTGAATCGGAGGATTCAGATGAAGACTCCACGTCATCAGATTCAGATTTAGACCTGGATTCTACGCAAAATGAAGATTCTGATGACTCGGATTCTGAAGATGAAGACGTCAATACAAAAATGACCGCTTTGGAAATTTCTGAGGATAACGGAGAAAACGTTGAGATCGCCACTACATCTTCTGAAGCCCTCCGCAAATCAGATGACGTCAAATCCACAAAAACAGAGATGGAGCCATTTGATGTGGATTCAGATAACTCGGATATATCTGACGTTGACGATGAATCTGATTCAGAATCTCCTGGAGATTCAGATTTTGAAGACGATGACGTCGAGTCTACGGCTACAGCCATGGAGCCTTCAGATATTGATTCGGATCCAGAAGACGTCCAATCCACCACAAAAGCCTCCAAGAAAGCTTCTGAAGTTTACGTTAAACCAGTAAACTCTGAACCCGCCACGACGTCTTCTGAGAATTCTGAAGCTCATCGTGAATCAGATGGCGTCACGACAACAATTGATATCGATTCAGATAATTCAGACATTTCTGACGTCGACGATGAAGCTGATTCGAAAGACTCGGATTCCAAAGAAAACGACGTCAAAGTGGAAGCTGAGACAGAAAGCGTCAATCCAATTTTCACCGTCAAAAAATTGGATGGCGTTGAAGAAGATGACGTGAAATTTACGACAACAGCTTTGGAGCTTTCAGATGTGAATTCTGATAATTCAGACATTTCCGATGTGGACGATGAATCGGATTCAGAAGATTCAGATGGCTCGGATTCTGGAGATAGTGACGTTGAATCCACGTCGGGGTCTGAATCGGATTCAGAAGACGTGGACTCAACACAAGATGAAGATTCTGATGAGGACGATGAGTCAGAAGACGTCAAACCGACTCATGAGGATTCAGATGACGTAAAGTCCACGACTTCAGCTTTGGAGCCTTCTGAAGACGTTGAGATCAACATCACATCTTTGATGCCATCAGAAAATTCAGAAGACGTGACGCCTTCTGAAATCATCGTCACCACAGAAGACCTATCCCCTATCTATATGCAAGTCTGTCCAAAGACCAAAAGGAATATTCTCTTTGCCAAAAATCAAAAAAATTCTGGAAAAATTCAAAAATTCTGGATTACGGTAGATGGAAATATTCTGGAAACGAAATCAGAATTGGAATTTGACCCAAATTTTGAGGAAACTGTAGAAAAAGGATTCGTTTTTTTGGCATTTGGAGATTATGGATTATATACAGTTGGTGAAAAAGGAGCATTAGAATTGAAGAAAAATGGAAGAAGAGAAGAATCTCGAAGAATTAAGATGATGTCAGATTCAGAAGACGTCAAGAATGATTCCCTTTCTGATGTTCCACTTGAGGATTCTGATAATTCAGAAGACGTCGAGTCTTCTGATGACAGTGATTATTCACATTTGGACGATGATTCTGAAGCAAAAGAAGACGTTACTACACCGACTGAAACATGCACTATTTCTTAATTTTTTCTGCTTTAGTTGTTCCTTAATTTTAGATTTTTTTTCATCAATAAACTGATTTTTTCAAAAACTTTGTTCTATGAATGTTTTTCAAGAAGGGGTGCCATCCTATTAGGGGTTCCAGTGTATCAGAGGTGCCATTCTATTAGGAGCGCCAGTTTATCAAGTGCACCGTTCTATTAGAGATCCATTCTTTTAGGGGTGCCTTTTTATTAGAGGTGCTGTTCTATTAGGGTTCCCAGTTCATTGGAGATGCCATTCTATAAGAGGTGCCTGTTTTATGAAGGATACCGGTATATTAGAGGTTTTGCGGGTATCTTCTGAATTGATCCTTTTCTGATCAGATTTTATTTTTTTTTCAGTAAAAAAATGCTGATTTTCTTAACGAAAAATATTTGTTTCTTACCCTTTTCAACAGAAAACAAGCAGAATCCGAGAAAAAGAATCTGAGAACGAGCTTACAATAAGAAACCGCTAGTTGTATCAAAAAACAAAAAAGAAAAAAAGAACTTGCCTCAGAAAAAGTTGAACCCGACCCTTTGCGAACGGCAGCCGCCCACGCACCCAACTGCGCTATTCGAACAACAAGAACGCCTTGGCTGGTTGCCTTAGCACAGGTATCAGCTTTCCCCTTTTTTGCCTGGGCGCTGCTTTTTCTTTCCTGGTGAATTTTGAACCAGTCGGTCATCGGCGCTCCGCGCCTCCGGCTTCACAAAACTTTTTTAGAAATGAAAGAACTGTGAAAAGTTTCACGGGTCTATTATATTCACGTGGCCCCCTGTATTTCTCTCTCACTAATAGAAATTTAAAAAAAGCCAGAAAACGTGGTTTTTCGAACCTGTTGACCTCATTTCTATCAGTTTCAAATTTTGAAATAGACGGGCATTATCGCGTCGCAATTCTGGAAAGACCTATCCAGGTCCCATTAAAATCGGTTCAGTAGGAATCTCGCTAGGGCCGGCGACAGACACACAAACACACAGACACACAGAATCTGTACAGTAATAATAGTAAAGATAATGATTCAGATTCATCAAATGAGACCAAAGGTGAGACATAAAAAGAATTACAGAATAAAGAGAGAAGCCATTTTTAATGAAGTGTCTCAATTATCACATAGGAAATGTTTACAACCTGGTAGAAAGAATTAGCGAGAGCTATTATAGAAGTGAGAAGGGAATTATGGTGAGATCGATGGAATATCCATGACGAGGACCTGCTCTTCATTGTCGTCGGAGTAGAAGATGTAGGCGGCCTTCGGGTTCTCCGCACACTGAACTTTCCATACATGTGTGATGCGTTCGTGTCTGAAATTATTGAAATGTCTTCTTCTCGGAAGTGGAAAGAAATAACGAGAGGTTAGTGCGGCTCGAACCCTCCAACTTACACGAGGTGCGGAGCAACTGAGACATCCAGGCTGCTTCCTGTTAACAGATCTGGAATGTTGATGGTTTCGTCCATCTCTGCTTTGTCCTCCATAGTTTTGGCATCCGGTCTCCAGTTTCTGAGATTTGATTGAAGAAGTGGTTGGGATAGAAAACGGCCGATCCTGATCCTACCATATCCGAGTGACCAGATGTCGAGGTTCATGACGTGATTTTCGTATCCTTCCTCTGATGCCTTCATCGAGAGTTCTCTCTTTCCTTCCTTCGAATTGATGCTGATCTCTAGCCCGTTTAGACTTCCGCCTCCGCCCATTTCGAAGCCAATTCCAGAATCCTTAGCATGGTCTCACAAATGTCTTTTTTGTCAGACTTCGGAAATCCTAGGCCAGCAAATCGCATCTCAACTGTCGTTTCTTTTTCGATGAAAGGATTGATGAATTCAGCGGAAGTTCGCATATCATCAATGCTGGAGAACACTCCGATTCCGACGAATTTGAAACTTCTCGCAATGTTGCACATTGTTTTGATTGCTTTGTGACGCGAATGATCTCCCCATTCCAAAACAATGTCATCTTTTCCAGACTTCGGCTTAGGCCTCTCTTTTTGCCACGATGTGATGCGGTCCCCACTGTGACTTTGACCAATGATAGATTATCCTGAATGAACTCCACACTCAGCTCACAGTCGGCTCCAAATGGTTTTCCTCTGAGCACACGACGAATAGATTCTGACGACTTCTCCGAGCCTAGTCCCAAATTGCGACTGAAATGAAAACATGCATAAAATAAAACCTTTGAAAAAAAAACTAACAGGGGCTATCCGGAAACGACGAAGTTTAGGACTTGTTCGGATCCTTTCCGTTCAATGAAGAGCATCGCTTCCTTCGGGTTATTTCCAGAGCGAACCTTGTAGGCGATACGACCGTTTCTGAAAAACATAGTTTTTTAAAGCAAAAAAAAATCGAACCCGCCACCTACCGATCAGCAAAAAACGAAAAAAAACCGTCGGAAACCGTCGATCCATCCAGCAGCAAGCAACACAAATGACCGTTTTTCTGTTCTCGAAAATGATGATAATTGTTTTTAGCGCTACTGATCTCACTTGTAAATTGACTTTGATCTGGGAGATCAAAACTCACAAATGCATGTCTAAAGTTTTGACCTACAAAATTTTTAAAGAGGCCCCTTCATATTTTTAATTCCAGAATTGTCGGGACAGTTCTTAAACGGTTGTTTCTTATGAAGGTCAAATTCGACCAGATATTTTTCGACCAGTGCTGATTTGTCCGGTTATAATTCGTCCAGTAGTGGATGAAAATAGATAAAAGTGAATGAAAATGGGTATGGAGCCATTTTGGAATATGTAACGAAAGTTAAATATTTCGCAATTTCAATGTTTTTAAATTTTATTTCAGAAGAAAATAAATCACAGGAAAATGGGTGTGGGCGGGACTTGAATACTATTGGAAATCTGCAGAATACATCACAAAAATCGTATCCCATTCCTCTCCATTTGTAAACAGAAAAACTTTTTTCGCCTGATTATCATGTTCCAATTGATAACTTTCTCTGATTAGACCATATCTGAAAAAAAAAGATTTGAAGAAAAGTAGGAAATCAATTTAGATGGACATTAACTTACATTGGATGTACGAATTCCTCTTGATTTTGCCTACATGGGATATTCTGCCACAGTTGGTCCAAATCATAGAATTCCCCGATTTTCCAAATAAGATTAACAGTTTCAGAAAAAGGATCCCATGTATTAATATAATAAGAAATACGATCTTTACTAGAGAAAAAATAGGAAAAAATGATAGTATGACAATTGAAATTCCATATATTTGCTTTGAATGAAAATGGAGTTGCCTCATTTATAACAGACAAACTTCTATTTCCTTCATCATTTTTGAATTCAAAAATCGTTTCTTTTTCTTCATCATCGTCCTCAGAATTTTCCTCAATTATATGATAGAATGCAATTTGTTTGAATGGCTCAGAAATTTTGAATAAATATTCATAAGGAACCAAACCATGCCCTTCATACTCAAAAGTGGAATCAGATGCCAGCGATTCACATCCTTTGACGCAGTCTAAAATCCATTTCAAACTCTCTTCATAATTAAAAATTTTGGCACAAATTGCAAAATTGTTGAGAAGACCCAAAAGAATATGAGATACTTTGATTGAATTTTCTGGAGAAACGGACAAATAAGTGTTACCGATTTCTTCAGTTTCATCAGATTTTATAATATAATAAAAACTGTTTGAAGGTGTTTGAACATGAATAAATGCTTCTGGTAGACTTCCCATATTGAAAAGAATGGAATATCCATTCAATTTTGATTTGATTGCATGTTTTATGGTGGTTTCTGTTCTTTTGGAGCATCGGGAAATGGAGATTCTGAAACCAAAAAGAAACAACTCTATTACAACTGCATCCCTAAGAACACGGTCCCCCTAATAGAACGGCACCCCTATAAAAAAGGGAAAAAACATAAATTTTTGGTGCAACACCTGATAAGAACTGGATGAATTAGAACTGCCTGAATCAGAACTGTATCATAACAGAACTGACCGGATGATAACTGACACTTTTTTGCTGCAATGGCCTGCAATATGTGAAAAGTGCCTAAATACGAGCATTTTATAAGTTCTTATCCGGGGCAGTTTATAAACGGTCGGTTCATATGAGGGTCAGTTCTGAAAAGGGGTAGCACCATTTTTTTGAATGGAATTGGCCAAGATTTTCCAAAAAAGGATTTGTTTTTGAATAACAGAATTTGCTTGAAAAATCCGAAAAAAAAATGTTCAAAAAATAGAGCCGCCACCGTTAATAGAAACGGCACGCTGACAGTTTGAAGAATAGAGCGGCATGCCCGTGTAATGGAGTTTTTACAGTTGTAACTTTTTACGCATTCGGGTCGTGTTGTAATATAAAATTTTTAAGGAAAAAACTTCAAAAAACTTACAATTCAAGAACATTAAAATTCATCAAAACGTTTTGTTGAGCCAAAAGTGGGAGACGAAGAAATGGGAAATATTTTGACCTCTTTTTGAACGCAAATCCAATGAACCTCGATAATTTATTGATTAACTGTTGGAACACAAACGTCTTCGGCATTGTTGCATGAGAAATGAATGAATGGGGATTATGTATTTGGCTGCGTACATGAGGCGTTTAATACTCAGTCAACATATGTGTGGCGTACTAGTGGATCGATGATGGCCCCACACTGGTTCCCATTCATTCATTTCTCGTGCAACAATGACGAAGACATTCGTGTTTCAACAGTTAATGAATAACTTTTCAAAGTTTATCGGATCTATTTTTCGAAGGAAGCCAAAATATTTCCCATTTCTTCGTCTTCCACTCTTGGCCCAACAAAACTGTTTGATGAATTTCAATGTTCTTGAATTGTGAGTTTTTTTTGTTGAGCATTTTCATTGAAAATCGGGCGGTATGCCGTTTCAGAACTGTTCCGTATCAGAACTGTTCCGTATCAGAATTGCACCAGAACGGAAAATGTTTTTTTTTACGTGGGAGTTTCGCTGTTCTGATACGGGAAAGTTCTGATAAGAAACAGTTCTGATACGGGACAGTTCTGGAAAGGGAAAGTCCTGGAACGGCGTACCGCCGTGAAAACTCTACCGACTGCCGCTCTATTGTTCAAAAGAACCTACAGATTTATTGGAGGTGCCTTTCTATTAGGGGTTTCGCTTTGTTTTCCGAATCTTTTTTCGGTTTTTTCAAGCAAATTCTGTTATTCAAAAAGGAATGGTTTTTCAAAAAATTCTCAATTCGAAAGTTGATGCGTTTTCCCTGTGAGCGTTTAGCTAGAAGCAATTTTCAAGAAATTTGCAAGGAAACTTTTTTTTCAAGAAAAGCTGAAATTGAAATTTTTATATTTTCTTCAATGAGACAAATTTGGTTCTTTACTGATGGTTGCCGGTATATTAGGGGTGCCGTTCTATTAGAGATACAGTTCTACTAGGTGTCACGGTGTTTTAGGGATTCTGATTAACTAGACGTCCCGGTATATTATAAGAGCCGGTTTATTATGGGTGCCGGCTCATTAGGGGTGCTGATAGTTTGAATGTGCCATTCTATTAGATGAGGGTGCCGGTGTATTAGAGGTTCCACAATATTTTTTTTTCAGAATCGTCATTTCGATGTCTTCGAAAAGAACCAAAGAAACTGTGAAACGAGCAATAAAATCAAAAATGTGTGAGCTTTCAGTTTCATATAATATGAAATTGAATTCTCCTCTGTATATTGAGTTATTTGGAGGAGACATTAATGAAAGAGAGAGATTCATCAAAATTCGTGCTCTTTCATTCAATTATAATATCTACGAAACTGATGATTTCAGTAGAATCTATCATGAATCTTTATATATTGATTCAAACAATTGGATTGAAGTTTCTCAGATTCTTTTGGGTCTGTCAAATCATTTCGATATTCAATCTTTTATTTTTAATTATGAAGATTGTCTGAATTGGGTTTTAGATTGTATCAAAGGATATGAATCAATGGCATCAGTTTGCACGTTCGAATGCGAAGGACCTGATTCGGTTCCTTATGATCATTTATTTAAAATTTCTAAACCATTCAAGAAAATTCAAATTGCTAATTCAAATGTAAAATATTATGAGGATAGAAAGGACAAAAGGACAGTGTTTGTATTTAATAATGATAAAGGGAAGCGAAATATGTATATTCATTATGAATCGAAACCATTTGCCTTCGATGCTAATATATGGAACTTCGATTGTCATACTATCACTTTTTCAAGAATTTTTTCAAACTGGAATCGTATTTCTTATTATATTAATATGTGGAATCCTTCTTCTGAAACTATTAATGTCATTTGGGAACTTGGGCTATACTTTTGTGTGGATAAACTGTGGCAGAGCATCCCATGTCGGCAAAATCAAGAGGAATTTGTACATCCAATGTAAGTTCATCAATTTGTCTTCATCCTTTTGTTTGTGCTGCCCCTAATTAGAACTATTGACGAATTAGAACTGTACCTTATCAGAACTGCCCGGATGAGAACTGACACTACTTTGCTGCAATGACCTGCAAGCAGGGAAAACTTCCCAAATACGTCTTGAAAAGTTATTATCCGGGGCAGTTCTTAAACGGTCGGTTTTTATAAGGGTCAGCACCTTTTCGTGACAGACCATAAAACCTGTATTAGAAGAGCCCGTATAATAAAGAGGTCCCTCTAATACAAGGTTCCCCAAAACCGTAATAGGGACAATGGAAGAGTCACCTCTATTTGAAAAACCCTTGCAGAAAAGCTCCCAAAACACTTCTTAGAACAATTGAAGGGCATGCTCCTCTATTACAGGTTTTCTGGTATATAGCTACTCTGATCCGGAAACCTAATGTCATACTCTTTCTTAAAAACAAACTTTCAGTTATGGACAAATAAATCAGAGCTATCAGTTGAAACATGAAAATCAGGCAAAGAAAGTGTATCTATTTACAAATGGAGAGGAATGGGATGCGATTTTTGTGATGTATATTATGGAATTGTGAAGGTTTTTTTGTTACATATTTTATACCATGAGCGAATAAATTATTTCGGGCGTATACTGAATCAGAACTATTTTTCACGTGAAGTAGTTCTGATGCATGACAGTTCTGATCCGGGGCGGATCTGAATAGGGATACGGTTCTGATACGGCATACCCCCATTATTTCTTGTTGTTATTTTTTTTTACATTTCTATCTCTTTTGTGCTAATTTGTTTTGTAAACATTCAATAAATAAAGACGCCGAAACTCATTCTGAAATTTTTTTTCCAGAAATTATCTTGGCATGATGCCAAGTTTTTCTAGTACAAACTTAAAGAGTATCTCTTTCTCTCTCTTTTCTCCTCTTTTTCTTTTCATTAAACACATACCTCATTTTGATATTCAAATGTCAAATTATTTCCCTTCTTCCTCTTTTTCCTTTTCAATTCTCAATTAATTCGACATAATATGCGTGTACATGTTTTGTGTTACATATACTCATAAACAAGTTAGAGCGTGAGAACTTGGCACGGTGCCAAGATCTCACACAAATTGTTTTGGCACGATGCCAACTTTCACTTTTCGTTCCAATGCATTTCTGAACACCATATTTTCAAAATCTTTGTTTTTCACTGTAGTCGGAGAAAAGTTGGCACAGTGCCAAGTCCCACAACCATCAAAACAAACAGGATTTGGCACAGTTCCAAGTTTTTTGTATAGCTGTAACTTTTAAGTCGAGGAACTTTTGGCTCTGTGCCAAAAGCCTTGTTTATTCTCAATTGTTTATGTTTAGTCAACTAATTTTTGGCAACTTGTCTTAAGCAGGTTATGCCCTTCTATTAAAGCCTCACTGGCAGCGTGCCAAGGTTTCAATTGTGTTCTTGGCACCGTTCTAAAATTTCACAGAAGACACTTGGCATCGTGCCAACTTGCTTCCTTTAAGAGCTGTCATCTTATAAGAAGTCCTCATGCTTTTCTAGTGGAGGTTTGGAAGTTTTTAAAGTAGAAACGAAGGAATCCAAAAATCATTATGTTGATAAAAGCATGAAAATTCTCGAAAATGCTCATTTTTGTTTTCTTGGCACCGTGCCAAAAATTATCTTTCTTGTTTCATTTCCTTGTTTATAATTGACAACTGCTCCCTAAGATATGCACCTTTCTTCGACCTGCCCTTCTATTAGAGGTCGAATTAGGCGGATTTCCATTTGTTGGCACCGTTCCAACTCTTGTCATTTGAAACCCCAGCCAGCTCCCTTCCAATTTAATAGGCCGATTGATTTATTGACAACTGCTCCCTCCCTAAGGTATGCAACTCTATTAGAAGTTCTTTACACAGAGTTCACTTGATAAGACCTGCCCTTCTGTTAGAGGTTCCACGAACCTCACCAAAAACTTGGCGCCATGCCAGCTCTCTCTCCCTCTCTTGTTGTTTCAATTCAATTCGTTTCTTTTTTTCTTTTTTTTTTTTCTTTTTGTCCCCTTCCTTCCCTTCCCTCCGTCCATAATTCATAAGCCATAAACACCTCTCCCCTCTTCTTCCTTTTCTCTTTTCATTTCCATCATCAACACTCTTTGAGGGGCGCTCACAACAGAAACAACACCTCTCTCTATGTGCTTCTTCTGCCCTCGTCTTCCCCTTTTTTTTCTTCTAGAAATTAGAGAAAAAAAGAAGAGTTTTTCTCTCTCTCTCTCTCTCTCTCTCTCTCTCTCTCTCTCTCTCTCTCTCTCTCTCTCTCTCTCTCTCTCTCTCTCTCTCTTTTCAGATCTGCATATACACGAGCGCTCGCGCGCTCCTCTTTGATTAAAAAGGCGCCTTCTTCTCTTTTCTGTCGCTGTCGACGTCTTCTATCCACGTCTTCTACATCCTTCACGTCTTCTTCTTCTTATTAGAAGATATACATATATTCCGAGGCTCTCGCGCATACACACACTGACATTCTACATTTCCTTTTGGTGTCCCCCTTTCTCTGCTGCTTCGTCCAATAAAAGAGACCAAAAGAGACCAGGGCGAGAGGCAGGGGGAGAAAATGAGATGCGTGTTCATCACAAAAAAGAAGAGGGGCGCCCTCCTCTTTTTTGTGGAGAGTCGTTCCCCTCTCCTTCTCTCTTTTGTTGTTGCATTCTCTTTTTCTCGGTGTGGGTGGTCTTGACACGTAGGTGCCTTTGTTTTTTGAAAAAAGAGCGCGAAATGGTTCAGATAGAAACCACGTAGGTCTATACAGATCTTGAAATTGAGTCGAGAAGCTTCCAACCGTACTGATTCTGACTTTAAACTCAAAAACCGCAAAATGTTTCGTGAAAATATTTTTTTTAGTTGTCACTTTTTCAATATCTATCAACGATGGCTCACGTATTCAAAACTCTATCGAGCAATTTTCTTTGGAAATTCATACCGAAGTTCTTACAAACCGTAGCTTGTGAACGCGCTAATGAAACTCCTAGAAGTGTCAAAACTTGCCAAAAGGTATCAAAGGTTTGAAGATAAAGCTAATATCGTGAAGTTTTGGCTCTAAATATCTGCCGATTACTGTCATTTTCGTAATTGAAGAGCACGTTCAGAATTTTAAAAAAGTCATGGCAGGTGCTACCTATTTTCCTTGTGTCGGTTATGTTGATATTCCGGCGCCACCTGCCTAGGCATTGCGTTCTGCAAGTGTTAAAAAGGTTTGCACGTTGCTTTTTGCCACGAATGCACCTGCTTGGTTTGATGCAAAGCTACTTGGTGGTCTAGATCCTTGGCTTTAGGTTCTTCGTAACAGAATGAACTTTTACAGAATCCTCCCTTCTAGTTTCACCTATTTTGACTCGCTTTTAAAATAAATCATCTTGAACAAGTCTAGATGCCTTTCTAGCCCTCCCATTAGGCTTTGTAAAATCATAAAGCTGAGGACTTGGTGCTATGCCAAATCCTTATTGCTTTAACGATATACAGGTGTTGGCACAATGCCAAACCTCGGCTAACCTCCTTTTTCCTTCCCTTTCTTGTGTCAATCACCTACAAATCGGTATCTTCCTTTCTCTCTTTCTACACCATATTTTTCATCTCATTTTCCTTATCTAAAAAGGACCAATCCCTTAATTAATATACTCTCCTTTTACCTGTATGCCAAAAGAGGGAGGATTAATGTGTCCTCCTTCCTTCCTCTTCTCATTAGCCCAACCTGGGGCCCCTTATCCTTCTCTTTTTCATCTCCCTTTTGAACATCTGTCCCTCCTTCTATCTGTGCAAAAAGAAGGAGAAGAGAAACGCTCTTTCTTCTTTTTTTTGGCGAAAAAACGAGGACAAAAAAAGAAGAAGAAAGAGAGGAGGCAAGCTGTTCTTGGGTTGTATGTGTGCGTGTGTACATCTATGCAAAAGGAGAAAGGGGGAGAGAGTGCAAAATGATTTATGCTCACTTAGAATAAAAGGAAGGGAAGAAGGAAGGAATGGACGACAAAGGGGGGGGGGGGGGGGTTAGAGTTTCCATGGGTGGTCTAGAAAAGTTAAGGTGGTTGTTTCTCAGCATGGATTCCGATGCATCTTGCGAATAGAACCGTTTGCCATCTTACAAATCGGAAGTATTCTGAGTCAAGGTCTTCGCATTGTGAACAAACTGTTTCACAATTGTTTTGAGCAACTCGAGAGCGGTAGATAAAGCTCCAACCATGTCGTTGTCAGTTGTGGAGCTAATTTAGGTTCCGAATTTAAGAGAAACGATGAAACCAATCTTATTAGGATAGCGAGGATTACTTTCTATGTTATGGAAAATAATTCCACAAGTGCATTCCGAAATGGAATCACTGAAAATAACTTTAATCAAGACGAAACTTTTTCTATGCGCCTTTAAACTGAACCGTCACTTTTTTGTGAACATAAAACAGTCAGAGTCCTAATCCTAACTGAAAGATTCCGTTTGGTTCTTAAAAGTTGGCTAGGCTCAACTGGTCCTTGAAGTTTAACAATTTTTAGCCGTTAAAATGCCTTTCGAAAGTCTGAAAATGCTAAAAACGGAAGAAATCCATAATTTGTTCTTTTAATTTTCAGCACATTAGACACTTTCCATCTTTTCACGTCACATTTATCCGCAACTCATTGTGATGACGCTATCCCGTTTTTTCGCTATCAGAAAAGTACGAGTTTTATACAGCCCAAACAGATGCAGAACTTATTATGGATCTGAGACCCTGACAATTGTTTCCACCTGAAAATTTCAGCAACCAAGACTCTTTCCGAACCCAAAACACCCCAAAATAATCTCTGATCTCCTGACGTCACAATTACCAGTACGATTCGCTCATTACCACTCTACCCCGCTCTTTCCCTTTCCATGACATTTCAACCCCATCCCATCTACCGTAACCTTTCCCCACTCGCGCGCCCTTTCCATCTCTCAATTTCAATCTTTTCAAATCCCCCCTGCTCTCTCACTCCCCAGATACAAATTCGACATATAATAATCCCTTCTTTTCTCCTCTCTATCTCTTCAGCATCGAGCTAAGCTCCGCCCCCTTTTCTTCCAACAACACCTGGCTCCGCCCCTTTTATGCCCTCTCCTCTTCCTCCCCCTTATTTCATTTCATTTCATTTTCGTCTTCTCGACGCGGCTCTTGATACCCTTCTCCTTCTTCTTTTTCTCTTTTTTGATGTTGCTATGGTTTCTGTGCGGAGCTCTTCTCGAGGGCTCTTGGGCTCCGTGAGCCGGCTCTGAGGCTCAAGGATATAGAAGGCAAGAGAGAAGAGCTCAACTTGGCTCACAGCTATAGAAGAAGACGAAAAAAGAAGGGGAAGACGCGAGGAAGAAGAAGAAGAAGTGAGGAGCCATCGCCGCCTTGCAGAAGAAGAAAAAAAGAAAGAAAAGAGCATTGATTTCTCATTTTCTCCACGTCGCTTTTATGTCTATGGCGCCTCTTTTTCCTCATATTTTCTATAATTTTCAGTCAGGTTCAAAGAGTGGTAAGTGTCAAAGAAGCTTTTCCGTAAACTTTCTTCTGTTTTTAATAGTATTTTCATCACTTCTATGCTACTTTTCTGTACTTTTTCGTCCGTGGCGCCGCTTTTTTCATAGAGCCTTCACTTTTTTTTCACCTCATTATACTGTACTCTATCCTCTCAATACGCTTCAAGAAAGAGAAGTTAATTACTGTCCAACATGATATAGGTTTCCTTAAAGGTTCGGTACTTTGAATTCTGTTGTTATACTTTTCATTCTTATGTCTTTACGTCCTATTCTTTTTATCATTTTTTTTTCTTTGAGTCACTTTTTGCTAGAGCCTATCATTTTCATCTTTTTGAACTCTTTCTTCAATTTTCAGATAAATGTAAATTCGTTTTGATCAAGAGTTTTCCTGCTTCTAATCCTCTATTTTCAACCTTTATTTTCTCATTTCCATATTGAGATTTCAGCTTCTAAACATCCAATTTGCAAGTTGCTCATCTTTCTTATTACCTTCGTTTTGTTACTCTCACTTCTCTTTTTGCACTCATTCCCTTTCATTTTTCTCCTCATATTCAGCTTCGAGCCTACTCAATCTAACTTCAGATTGCTTTTCCTTAGATTTTGTATTCACTCTATTCGAAAATCACCTCTATTTGTAGGGCATCTTCAAAAATATAGCGTGTGGCAGTTGGCTTCTTCTAGGCATAACTTCTTTTTGCACTGATTCCATCATTATTGAACGTCACTCACTCATTTGTCAGCAAAAAAGTCAACTTTTATAGCCGTCAGCTTCTTCTCTTTGTTCTAACTTCTGCTTAGCTCCTCAGAGTGTTGGCTTTCATGGTTCTTAATCACATTCTTCAGGTTATACTAGTCAAGTTTTGTTCTACGCCATGTTTTCTTGAAAAGCAATCTCTATTCCTTTATTAGACCTCATATTCTGATCTACAAGTTCAAGTTCCAAACTCTCTCTTCTTTCCTCTGTTCAAATCTATTCTTATCAATTTCTCACGGCTGATGTATGTCACATTCCTCTCTACCTTTCTCTTTTGTAAACATCATCCTGTGACATCACCACATGCCACGAGATATGCGTATCTGCATATCTCTCTATCTGTGTCATGTGAGCTTCTTCTTTCTCTTTTGCTTCACTGATCTTATCTTCTAAGAAGAAAAGTTTCTAATCAGGCGAATGTGGTTGGAGTAACTTTTATGTCATTGTATAATAAGGCTCTATAGAACCTTCTCAGCTAAGGGAAACTCTATTGTGTTAGAAAGACCCCTAACTCCTATTTGAAGGGCATGTTTTTGAAAATAGCTATGTAGACAACCTTCAAAGACAGTTCGTACTTTGAGTGCTTTGAGGTAACTTTCATTGTATAATTGAATTCTATAGAATCTTCTCAACTAGGGGAGACTGTATTAGAAAAGCTCCTAACCTCTATTTGAAGGGCAGGTTTTTGAAAACAGCCTTCAAAAACAATTGGCACTTTGAGTCTTTGACCTTTCTCTGTTTTGTATGGGTCAGTCAGTTCAGCCGAATCTTCTCAGCCAGGGCAGCACTATTAGAGTCGTCTTCCCCCTAATTGAAGGGCATGTTTTTGAAAACAGCACCGTGGTCTGCCTTGAAAAACAATCCGTACTTTGTTTGCTTCTACCGTAATCCCAATCGAAAATTACACTTTCTCACTCATTTTCAAGGCCATAAACATCCACATTCCCCTCTGTCCTTCTCACACATTATAGCCTTCCCTCTACCGTACTCCCCCCAATTTTCCAATATTCAAATTTCTCCCCTTCTCTCTCTCACTTTCCGCTACATGTTTCTCCCTTGTTATGCAGCCCCCTTCGCACGCGCGCGTCTCCTGCCTCGTCGTCAAAAAACAAACATCTCCTTCTCTTCTTCATCTCTCTCCGCTTTACTCTCCTTTTGACCCATGCCGCTACTTTTGCTCTCTCTCTTTTTTTGCCCGTTTGTCATAACCTTTATAGCCTCTCTTTCCCTTCAAGAAAGAGATGAAAGGGTGATGAACTATCAGCGCGCGCGTACGGAATCAATGTTCAAAACTTGGTTTTTTTGTATTCAAATATAGCGAGCTAACTAGTAAGTAAGTAAGGATAGTGATAGTAAGGTAAGGGGTATCAGGCTCTAGGCAAAATGAGCCGCGGATAGTTTTGCACTGCCGTTCTAATAGAGGTACCTCATGAGGCTTATGAAATTAATGCTCAAAAGTTGGCTTTGCTATTTCGATTTAGTAAAATTCAAGGGGGTTTGGTTTTATTGTAGAGTGAACTGAGAATAGTTTCGCATTGCCGTTCTAATGGAAGTAGTTCAAGCCTGCGTAGCGTTTCGATAACCTGTTGGCGCTAAGATGTGATAGTCAGTTAGTTGTCAGGTACCCTTCAGTTAGGGGTTTCTTAGGTCTTTGGCTGATTTTGGACCTTTATAAATATTTACCCATGTTCAAAAGTTGTTTTGATGTTCAAAATTAGCAATTCATAAGAGTACTGACATTGAGCTCTATTCTAATTGAGAGGGGGGAGACTTTTGCACTGCCATTCTAATAGAGGCATCTGGAGTTGTCAATCAGTGCTTTTGAAGGGACTAGCTGCCCTTGGGTTAGAGCTGAAATTAGTTGGTAAAGCTTTGGATGTATTCTACAAGGTATGTCTGTTAGCTTCTGTCTGTCAGGGTGACTTTTACGCTTTTAAGAGCGCTGCATGCCCTTATATTAGAGGTTTTTTTTTTGAGTAGTCTCTATTTTGCTAGGCTGCCCTTTCAGGTTACGTTCAGACTCACCTATCACAAATGTATCCCTACCTTTTTATAAAATTTTTTTGTTTTCTGGAATCTTATCTATTTCCAGATGCTCTTCTATTAGAGAAATTGTCTCCTACCTACGTATAATCCCCTCCAACGACGTAGAAAATAATCTTGTCACCACCTAAGATCTCTCGTCCTCTTCTTCTTCTGACTGACGTCTTTGGATTTTTATTCTATTTTTGGTTTTTGTTTCTGCACGAACCAACCAAAAGATTCTTGATTAGATTTCATTTGGAGCGTATGTGTCTGCTCTATGGGCGGACGTACCTTTGCACGTGTCGACACCGAAATCGTAAAGAAAAAGTAATCAAGTTTTTGATATATTGGATTTTGGGAAAGGTTGAGTGTCAGAAGCTTTTGGGGCAGCTTTTTAGAATGGAAGCCGATGTTTTTTAAAGATAAAAACCTGAACTTCTGAAAATTCTTTTTTCAAGAATAAAGTTCCGAAAAAAGATGTCTCATCTTTAGCTCACATTGTTTCCAAATAAAAGATCAGCGCTTTGTGAGAGCTGGGTTACTTGACCAATTCCTCCATTTCATGCTCGAAAATCAAAGCATTGAAACCCAAAATCTATTTAAATCCCAATAACTTATTAATATAATGACATTATCAAAGATCACATTCATACAACACATATGCTCCAATGAATCCACTGCTAATCTCTTACCCATTACTCCCTCTTCCCCTCATATGAGCACACCTAATCTGTTCATCCTCAGAATATTTTGGTGCATACATATTTCTAATCAACTTTTTGTGCCTTTTAAAAGGGATCGATCCTTTGTAAGAGAGTAGATTTTGAAGGGAGAACCAAATGTTCATTATTATCGATTCGCACTTTTTCCCATTCTTAATCTATACTTTTTCATGAACTTCTTCAAAAATCAATCTGAACAATACAACATGGGCAATTACAGATTGATGGCCTAGAATCCGACGATTCACGCGCGCTTTTTTCAGTTTTCTAGTCCCTAAAACTGTCCTTGGCCATGCTTTTAAATGCCGTTTGTTACCGTTCAAAATGATGATTTTTGAAAGAATTCGTGATGAAAAATGGAAACATGTAGAATGAAAAAAATACGATGAAACCCACAAATTCACCTTCTCTAGTCCGAAAATGTGTTTCTTTCGATATATTTTTTTCTCTTTCTTTTGTCTTACTCTTCTTTTTCTCCCAATTCCAACAAATTTTTCTTTTTCCAGGAATCTGCAGTTCCTCTTCCTTGGGTAACCATGAACTCCCCACCGGATCCATCTAATCCCCCCTCCACCCCAAAGGATTTTGTCTCCATTTTCAACCATACAAATAATCAAATCATATACTGCAAACGTAATCCAGTCACCAATCACTATGAAGTCATCACATCAACTACCGATCCATCTGAGAAATTGTTTAATTTGGAACCAATACGGACAAAACTGTGTTTGAATGGAATGTATGTGATCTTGTATGCAAAGGATGTGGAGACTCAGGAAATTGGAAAATATGTTTTTGAAGAAAATGAATTCAAATTGGCGCCGGAATGCATTTGTCAGAATTGCAATCTCAAGGATATTGAGAATCTCCCTGGAACCACCTTTGAGCCAAAGAACCTGATGTTGCTCAGAGTTATGTGGAAAGGATGTAATTCTCATGGAGTCTTAGACACATTTTTGGACATGAAATCTGGAAATATTGGCCAATATGGACCATCTGCAACTGGGGGGCTTAAGCTCAAAGCCCAAAACCCTCTGGCAAAAGTTCTTCCTTCACCTGCTCGATTCTTGGACCCCCGCAACCCTCTTCGCTTCCAAAGTGCCATGTTCTGTCCTCACATCGGCCGTAAGATCTACATCTGCCACTCCGAGAATCAACAACAACTCCACATTGTATTCAACAAACAAACCCTGCAATTTGAGTCGATTTCTTGTGAATGTGTGCCCCCTTACCCTGGAATTTCTCTTGTGGAACAGCCTTCGTTAAGATTGATTGAAAGCTTCCCAAGTTTGGAGCATGGAAAGTTGATTGGAATCTTTTTTGGAACGGATGAGGATATATTGGAATGGAGAGAGTTCACAGTTGGGAATGAGAAGGGGCAATGGTCAAAGGAAAAAGATGGAATGGTTTTGGATTGTCGGCATATGTCATATCGGGGTAAGTTGAGGATTGAGGGTTTGCAGGGAATGTGTCTAAATGGTAGTCCTCCTTATTGATGGAGAAATAGTGCGGAATAGGGTGTCGTCTCGTGAGACTCGTGTCTCGACGAGACCGAGAATTTCGTCGAGTCTCACGAGAATTTAACCGAGACTCGTCTCGCGACTCGACTCGGTTTGTGTCTCGGATTGAATGAATTGGCTTTGTGTGCGCTTGTAAGTCTCCTAACTCGGCTTCTACTGAACCAGTTTCCATGAAACTTAGACGGATTGATACGGAATAGAGTGTCGTCCCGCGAGACTTGTGTCTCGATGATAGCGAGACTCGACGAGACCGAGAATCTTGTCGAGACCTTACGAGAATTCAACCGAGGCTCGTCTCGTCTTGACTCGGTTTGTGTCTCGCATTTTCTCGTCTCGGCTTATCTTGATTTTGTCTCGTTCTCGTCTCGTTTCTTCTCGTCTTTATCGAGACAATCGAGACGGGACAAAACGAGGATTTTCCCTGAAAAAGCCGCGTCTTTCACATTTTAAAACACTCAGATTTGATTTGAACTTTCATTAATATTGAATAATAAACGGTCAACAAATTCAATTTCCAAAACAATTCACGAGATTTCCTTAGAAATGGTCCAAACGTGACCATTTAGTTGTTGCCCCTGTCTCGATGAGACGAGACGAGTTTGAGTCGAGAACGAGACAAGCTCAGGACACACCGAGACACTGACCGAGACGGGATGAGACGATGCGAGACGAAATCGAGGCTTTTCGAGACTCGTGAGGAAGGTCTCGTCTCGTTTCTGGAACTTTTCTCATCGGAATTAGAAAGTTACAAAATGATACCGAATTCTTTCTTTTGGGCTTTCAGTTAAACATGTATTATAGCCCCACAGCCCCTAATCCATTTTTTTTCTATTTCCAGACCTCATCCAACGCTACAACTTCACACCAATCGACCACGAATTTCTCGTTGAATCCTTCGATACCCATGACAGAATCCCCCGTAAACTAGTTTTCATCGAGCCAAATCCATTTGGAAAAATCTATTGGATGGTTGATGAAAATATGGAAATGCGTCCATTCAGCTATGGAATTTTGAATCCTGGAGGAAGGAAGCAATTCCGACAAATTAATGAAATGCAATTATTTGAATATCGAGAGAATGCAAAGAATGTTTTGAATCCAAATTGTGAGTTGAGAAGATTTTGGCGATGGAGCACATTTGCATTATTTTTAGGGAGAAACACGAGAACGACTCAACAAAAAATGATGGATTTCTATGGTCATGTGTGTGAGAGATGCAAGGGAAAGGGCCGAGTGGATTCAGCTTGTGAGTTGAAAAAAAATGCAAATTTCAGAAAATTTATTTCGGGTTTTCAGCATATGAGAGGATAATGAAAGAATATTTGAGGGACGAGCTCATTAAGGATATGAGAGAACTTCGATGTAAGTTTTGAAGAGGGGGGGGGGGGGGCGGAGGTTGGTGAGGCTAACTTAAGGGGCTACAAAATACAGGTTTTAGTTAGTCTCACCAAAGTTCTAGTGTAAGCTTGGTGAGGCTAAATAGCTTCATTCAAGAGTTTGGTGAGGCTGAGAAACTACAAACTACACTAGTTGAGCCTCACCAAAATTTATTCTACACTTGGTGAGGTTGAAAGGCTACAAACTACAATTACTGCCTAACTAACTTCACCAAGATTGTGCTATAAGATTAGTGAGGCTAACTACAAACTACACATTCTGCTTAGCCTCACCAAAATTCTAGTGTAAGCTTGGTGAGGCTAATTTAGGTTGACCTTCCCAGGGTTCGGCTAAGAGACTACAAACTACAAAATTAGGTTAGCCTCGCCATATTTTGGGTGTAACTTTGGTGAGGCCAACAGACTACAAACCACGATTTCCCCTTCGCCTCACCAACTGTCTCTCAAAGTTTGGTACGACTAAGAAGGCACAAGCTACATTTTCAGTTAGCCTCACCAACCTTTTTGTTTACTCTTGGTGAGAGCAACAGACTACAAACTACACTTCCCTCTTAGCCTCACCAAACTTTAAAAACCTTCCAATTTTTCAGCGCCATCACCGCCAAACTTCCAAGCTCCGCCCCTACCAACTTTTACCAGAAGAGCTATGGAGAAAATGAAGCAGAGAAGACTCCAAAGGGAAGAGATGGCAAGAAATGCAAGACCATCAACAGGTACTGTAATAGAAGGGCATGGGCTGTTTAGACTACAAACTATAATTAGACTACAAACTATAAATAGACTAAAAACTATAACTAGACTACAAACTATAAATAGACTAAAAACTATAACTAGACTACAAACTATAACTCAACTACAAACTATAATTAGACTACAAACTACAACTTACATTTTTTTCAGTACCAGTGGTCACTCATCCAGTCTTCCCGCCAACTGCACCACAAATGAACCAAATGAACATGTATGGATACCCATATTTCCACTATTTGAATTCGGACCAACCTCTGACTCCATGTCTAAATGGACCACGCCCACCGACTCAACCACGGATGGCTTATGCTTCAATTCCAGTCAATCAAACTCCAGTTCATGTTGCTCCTCCTCCACGGATGGCTTATAGACAACCAGTACAGTCAATGGATTCTCCATATACCAGAGTCAATTATGTCAATCCATGTGAGTTTGGAGGGAGGAGGTTATGGTAGCTTATGGTAGCTTATGGTAGCTTATGGTAGCTTATGGTAGTTTATGGTAGCTTATGGTAGTTTATGGTATCTTATGGTAGCTTAATATAGCTTATAGTAGTTCATGGTAGTTTATGGTGCCTACAGTATCCTATTGGAACCTACAGTACCTTATGGTGTCTACAGTACATTATAGTGCCTTTAGTATCCTATATCCACTGGTACTTTATGGTTCCTTATGGTACTTTATGATACCTATGGTACCTTATGGTATCTACAGCATCAAGGGATCAGCGCTACAGTAGCCATACCTACAGTATGCCTGTTTTAACCACAGTAATCTCTTTCCATTTTCAGTCATCCAACCTGCTGGCGCTCAACCCAAACCACGCGGCCCACAAGCTTCCACTTTCTCGTGCAACCCACGTGCTCCAGGTATATTTGGTAGTACAGTAGTCTCCGGTTACAGTAACCTACAGCACTCCTCAGAATTCGGAAACCCCTATTATAAGAGCACCTTTCAGCAACTTCAACATCTTCCCGTCCAAAACCCAAAGAGCCAGTTGACATCAAAACCAATCTGGAAGAATACAAAAACGATTTTGGTAACTAATTTTAGCTCCGCCCCTTTTCTCTAACTCCGCCCACTTTTCAGTCAGCAGTCCCCAAGATACAGCCAATTGGGAAGACCTTCTCAGGATGTTACATGTTGCACTGGACGCAGCGGCAAAGAAACGTGATCCAAGTAGGGGAAAAGAGACATGCCCTTACATTAGAGGTTTTTGTTTCAGGAGAAGGAGAGAAAAGTGTTCAAGAGAGAAGCAAGGAACTCTCATTAAGAAATGAAGAGGGTTATTCCATTTCTCAAGAGACAATCAATCTTCAGAATGCTCTTGAACGCTTCAAGGCAGCCAGGGCTCAACAAGATGCTAGTGAGTTTTGTAGTTTGTAGTCTGGAACTGTAGTTTGTAGTCTAAGCACCGCCTATTTTGTAGTTTGTATTCTGGAGCCGTAGTTTGTAGCTTGATCAGCACCCAAATGTTCATTTTTTTAGTCTGAACCTGTAGCCTGTAGTCTATAGTAAGCTCCGCCCACCTTCTATTTTGCAGCCTAGGACTGTAGTTTGTAGTCAGGAGCTGTAATTTGCTGTCTAGAATTGTAGCTTATAGTCCAGAACAGTAGTTTTTGTAGTTTGTAGTCGAAAAATGTAGTTTGTAGTCGAAAATTGTAGTTTTCAGTCTACTTTTGTAGTTTGTAGTCTATCTTTGTAGTTTTTGTAGTCCGAGCCCCGCCGATTTTGTAGTTTGTAGTCTTAGCCCCGCCCATTTCTCCAAAAAAAATTTTTGAAAGACTGAAATTTTCAGAATTATCAGCACGTCAAGCTCAAGAAGACGTCCAACAAGACGTCGAAGATGACGATGACGATGAAGATTCAGAAGAATCAGAAGAATCTGATGACGTCGAGGATTCAGAAGACGACGAAGCTGCCGACTTCCCGGAAGTCGACCTCAAAACCATCATGCAATCTCTCCAAGACCGTAACAACATGGATACGGCTTAAACTACAGTAACTAATCTTATCTACAGTAATCCTATATTTATCTACAGTAACCCATCCTACAGTAATCCCCCCATCGACCGTGCAGGTCTTATTTTTTCTTTAAGGTTCAATTTCCTCAGGAAAACTCTGCGGAGTTGCTTCCACCCCAATAGTATAGTATCGTAGAGGTCTTCGGACCTACAGTAATCCTTTTTTTCCTACAGTAGCCATTTTTTCTCATACAGTAACCCTACAGTAACGCAAAATCCCAAAACAAAAGGAAAAAAATTGAAAAAAATTGGTGTTTTCAGAAAAAAAAATGGTAGTTTTCATCCTAGTTTAAGCTTATTGGTGAATCTCAAAAAACTAAATTTCAAAAAAAATTCAAAAAAGTGCAATAGAGCGCATTTACTCATCTGCTTTTAATCCCATCGGAGTTTTTTTTTAATTAAAAAAATCAAAAAAAAATTTTTACTCTGGCTGAATAGGTTTCTTCATTGAATTCAAAAACTTGGCACTGTGCCAAGTATTCCAAAATCTTTCAAAATCGGTGAACTCAATGTTTGAACCTTCAAGCCACGCCCCTTTTAGTACCACGCTTTTAAGCCCCGCCCCTTTTTTCACGGAGCAATTTCCAGTTCCAAAAATCCAGTTGAAAGCTAGTTCAAAGTTGAATCCAATGTCTTCGGATATTGTGAGATAATACCCAAAATTAGTGGAAAATTGGATTTTGTGATTGGTTAAGCTCCGCCCCTTTTCTTTGAAATTAAAAAACTGAGCTGGACCCTCTCATCTTATTAGGAAGACTCTACGGAGTTGATTCCACCCCCTCGAATCGTATCGGAGATGGCTTAGGCCTACAGTAACCCAAAGGATTACTGTAGAAAAAATTATAGTACACCATCACGTCAGATTGCGGACTTTTTCAAAATAAAAGTGTGCATTTTGACGTGATGGTGTTTATTTTTCTACAGTAATCCGACACCTACAGTACCGCAGACCGTGCAGGTCTTTTTGCTCTGGTCCCTTTCGGACCGGAAAAAAAATCAAAATCCCTTTAGGAAAACTTCACGGAGTTGATTCCACCACCATGAATTGTATTCGGAGCACACAGTAATCCCTAAACTACAGTAATTCTTCTTTTTTTTTTCAACACTACAGTAATCCCAGACCGTGCAGGTCTTTTCCTCTGGTCCCTTTAGGACCGGAAAAATCGGAGGTTCGTCGATTGTTCTAGGAAAACTCAAAGGAGTTGATTCCACCCCATCGGATTGTATCGGAGATGGCTTTTTTAGCCTACAGTAATCCCCCTTTTTTTATTGAACAAAATTTTGGCGGGAGTTTGAAATATCCAAAATAGTTGACTCTTTTTCCGAAAAATTCAAATCCCCGCCAAAACGTTTTTTAAAATACTACAGTAATCCAAGGCCGTGCAGGTCTTTTCTTCTGGTCCCTTTAGGACCGGAAAATTGGAGTCCATCTGAATTTTTAGGAAAACTCTACGGAGTTGATTCCACCCCCTCGGATTGTAACGGAGATGGCTTTTTCAGCCTACAGTAACCCCCAAACTACAGTAATCCTTCTTTTTTCTAGTTCTCTAGTTTAAGTACTACAGTAACCACAGACCGTGCAGGTCTTATCACTCTGGTCCCTTTAGGGCCAGAAAAACAAGAGCTCAGATAAAACTCTTCTAGGAAAACTCTACGGAGTTGATTCCACCCCCTTGAATTGTATTCGGAGAAGCTACAGTAATCCTGAGCTACAGTAACCCTTTTTTTTTAGTTGAAATACCACAGTAATCCCAGACCGTGCAGGTTCCTTTAGGACCGGAAAAAATCGGAGGTTTCTCGTTACTAACTAGGAAAACTCCACGGAGTTGATTCCACCCCTCGGATTGTACCGGAGATGTCTTTTTCAGCCTACAGTAATCCCACAAACACCTTTGGATTACGGTAGGAAAAAGATAGGTACACCGTCACGTCAGATTGCGGACTTTTCAAAGAAGTGTGCATTTTGACGTGGCGGTGTTTTCTTACTTTTTCCCTACAGTAATCCTCGGTGGCCGAATAGGTTTCCTCATTGAATTCAAAACTTGGCATTGTGCCAAGAATTTCAAAAACTTCCAGTGAACTCATTGTCCGAACCTTCAAGCCACGCCCCTTTTCTACAGTAACCCTTCGACCGTGCAGGTCCTCATTATTCTAGAGAATCATTAGTAAAACCTCAGGAAAACTCTACTGGAGTTGCTTCCCCCCAATCGAACTGTACTCGGAGAAGCCTACAGTAATCCCTCCCAGACTACAGTAACCCTCGAAACTACAGTAACCCAAAATCTAAAAAATTCAAAAAAAAAATTCCAGACCGTGCAGGTCTTTTTTTTCTAATTGACAGTTGAGAACAGTAATGAGAATTCGGAAAACTCTGCGGAGTTGATTCCACCCCATTGAATCGTATTCGGAGAAGGCTACAGTAATCCTGAGCTACAGTAACCCGAAGGATTACTGTCGGAAAAAGTGAGGTACACCATCACGTCAGATTGCGGACTTTCTGTGCATTTTGACGTGGCGGTGTTTGCGTATTTTTTTCCTACAGTAATCCTTTGTGGCCGGATAGGTTTTTTCATTGAATTCAAAAACTTGGCATTGTGCCAATTATTCGAAAAATCCAGGTGAATTCAATGTCCGAACTTTCAAGCCACGCCCCTTTTTAGCCCCGCCCCTTTTTTTAACGGAGTTCTTTTCCAATTTCAAAAATCCAGTTGAAAACTAGTTCAAAGTTGAATCCAATGCTCTCGGGTACTGAGAGAAAATACCGAGAATTAGTGGAAGATTGGAAATTTTGAATTGGTTAAGCTCCGCCCCTTTTTCCCTTCTCTACAGTAACCCCCAGACCGTGCAGGTCCTTTCTCTCTTTGGATCCCTTATGGATTCATGTCAGATGACTGGGAAGGAAGACTCTACGGAGTTGATTCCACCACAAACCGAAATGTACTCGGAGCAATTACAGTAACCCGAAATTCCAAAAATTCAAAAAAAAAAAATTATTCCTGGTTAAAAATGGTATATCTCTGAAACCAAACTAGATACGAAAAATTTGTCAACTACAAAAGTTTGAAAAATGAAATTTTGAAAATTTTTGCAGTTGATCACTTTTTTGTATCTAGTTTGGTTCCAGAGATATCCCCACTCAGTTCAAGTGTTTTAAAATTTGATGTGGCTAACAGACTACAAACTACACTGGATGCTTAGCCTCACCAAGGGCAACCCTGGTGAGGACTTAGCCCCGATTGTAGTTTGTAGCCTGCTAGCCTCACCAAATTCCAGACCGTGCAGGTCTTTTTCAAGAGGTCCCTTTAGGGCCTTTTAGAGCGAACCCTTGTAACGATAGGAAAACTCCGCGGAGTTGATTCCACCCCTTTGAAATGTATCGGAGGACTTACAGTAATCCCCAATCTACAGTAACCAAAAAAACCCAGAAAATTCAAAAAAAATTTCACCAAATGTACCACAAACTCCTGAAAAATGTAAGAAGATTTCACAAAACTACCAAACAAAAATTCTACAGTAATCCTACAGTACCCCTGAAAATACAACCGTGTGTAAACCCCGAAAAATGTAAGAAATTTCGAGAAAAAGACCCAAAAAAAGCTTCTTACCGTAACCCTACAGTACCCCCTACAGTATCCCTACAGTATCCTTGACCGTGCAGGTCCTCATTACTCTTCTATGTAGTCCCAGCAGGAAAACTCTACGGAGTTGCTTCCACCCCTTTTGAACAGTATCCGGAGAAACTACAGTAATCGCTTCTCTACAGTAACCCACCCAAACTACAGTAACCCCCCAAAACTATCCCTAGCTACAGTAACCCTTCTAGGTTTTCTCATTGAATTCAAAAATGTTGGCACTGTGCCAATTGTAAATAAAAATCCCAAGAAAAGTGGATTCAATGTCTGAACCTTTAATTTTTTTTGCTACAGTATCCCACTTTTTGTGTCATAGACCAGTTTTTTTGGAAAACGCGCTCCACTGCATTAAAAAAAGTCCAGTGGAGCGCATTTTCCAAAAAATTACTGTAGGAAAAAAGTGAGGTACACCATCACGTCAGATTGCGGACTTTTTGTGCATTTTGATGTGATGGTGTTTCTTGTGCTTTTTCCTACAGTAATCCTCTGTAGGTTTTTTCATTGAATTCAAAAACTTGGCACTGTGCCAAATATTACAAAAACTTCAAATTTCGGTGGATTCAATGTTTGAACCTTTGCTCATCCTACAGTGCCACAACTACAGTACCCCTACCGTAACCCTACCACAGTAATCCTCCCTCCAAAAGACCGTGCAGGTCTTGAAAATAAAAAAGTCCATCTGTCTGTTTGCCGATCCCCCGTTTAAGGAAGACTCCATTGGAGTTGATTCCACCCCCAAACTGAATTGTATTCGGAGAAGGCTACCGTACTCCTACAGTACCCCTCTACAGTAACCCCCAACGTACAGTAACGGAGCCACGCCCCACTTTTTTGTAACTTTCCAAAAATGTAAAAAATTTCGAAAAAATCCAAAAAAAAATTTCCCAAAAAAAGTTATTTTTTTCAGGACGATTAATTGAGAAATCACCTTCAAAATAACTATTATTTCAGTCAGATTCTTTATTTCCAAAAAAAATGTAAGAAATTCAAAAATCAAAAAAAAACTCTAATATAAGGGCACCCATATCCCAATACCTGGAAAATACGAAAAAATAGCAACTTCGTAAATTTCCAAAATTTCCTAGTAATTGAGTTACGGGTGCCCTTACATTAGAAGTCCCTTTCTTCCAAACTTTAATAGAAGAGCACCTAGGTGCCCTTCTATTAGAGTTTCGCCTTTTTCAAAAGAAGTAACAGCTGGCAAGCACTTTATTTATCCCAAAAAAAAGAAAAGAAAATGTACCCATCAAAAAAATTAAAAAATAAAAAATCCAAAAAATTAATTTGATCATCTCTCATAAAAGGGCATGCCCTATTATTAGAGTTTCGCATTTTCTTAAGAAGTAACACTGGCACCCTTCAATAATCCAAAAGAAATTTTATTTAAAAAAAAGAAAAAATGTACCCACCAAAAAAAATTTCAAATTTCAAAAATCCAAAAAAAAATTAACTCTAATATAAGTGCACCCATATCTTAGTCCCCAGTCGAGGTACAAAAAAGTGACCAACTACAAAAATGTTTTAAATTTTATTTTATCCAATTTTGTAGTTGACAACTTTTTGCTATCTTCACTAAGAACTGAGCTATAGGTGCCCTTATATTAGAGGTTCTTGAGATTCACTGATATCCTGACTGAGATGGTTTAACGACCCCTTTTTTGTGAAAATTCTTCTTTTTTTTCTCTTTTTTTTGCTTTTTTTCTGCTTTTTTCCCCCAATTGCCCACTTTAGTGCAAATGCGCTCTATTGGACTGTTGTCCAGTGGAGCGCATTTGCTTCCCCCGTTCCCAAACAAAGCTGTGTTAGTGCTCGTAGCTCCCCCATTTTCATGTCAATTTTCTTACTTTTCTTGCATATCCCCCTTCCTGAAAAAACCCCAAAAAACCCCAGTTCCCTTTTTTAGCTCCGCCCCCTTTTCCTTGACCACGCCCCCTTTTTTTTGTATTTTGTTTTGTAAAAATGAATAGTTTAAAACTGGGAATCTACCTCCAAAAGAGGTATTTTTCTAGAGTCTTCGCTTTTTATGAGTTGCAAAAACTCTGAAAATATCTGAAAATTATTTTTTTTTTTGAAATTTTTCTTCTCAAAAAAAAATTTTCCCGCCAAATCTGAAATTTTCAGCCAGCTAGATTTTCTTAGCCACGCCCACTTCTAGAAGATGAGTGAAGTCGTCGATGTTCCAGATGATTCTCCACCAAGATCTCCAGAAGTCGAGTGCCCATTCAGTGAGGGTAAGTGGGCGGAGCTTGGAAAAGGGGCGGAGCTTAGGAAAGTTGAATTTTTGCAGAGGGCTCGTCCGAGAAGAATTCGGAGGCCAGAAAAAGAAATGCTGATGAGGTCGACAAGCAGGATCAGGATGATGGTGAGTTGTATTTTTTTTTGATGGCCTAGAAACCTCTGATGGGCTAGAAGACTTTGATGGCCTAGAAATCTTTGATGGCCTAGAAACCCCTGATGGCCTAAAAGCCTCTGATATCCTAGAAACCTTCGATGGCCTAGAAGACTTTGATGGCCTAGAAACCTTTGATGGCCTAGAAACCCCTGATGGCCTAGAAACTTCTAATTGCCTAGAAACCCCTGATAACCTAGAACCCCCTGATGGCCTAGAAACCTCTGCTGGCCTAGAAACCTCGGATGGCCTAGAAGCATCTGATGGCCTAGAAATCTTTGATGACCTAGAAACCTCGGATAGCCTTGAAAGCTTTGATGGCCTAGAAATCTCTGATGACCAGTGTGCGCACCCGGGATCCCTTTTCCCGGGAATCCCGGGAAAATCCCGATTTTTCATTCTCGAGATTCCCGGGAATCCCGGGAAGGGAAAATTTATTTCCCGGGAATTCCCGGGAATCCCGGAATCAGCGGGATTCCCGGGATTCCCGGAACTCCCGGGATTCCCGGGATTCCCGGGATTCCCGGAACTCCCGGGATCGGAGTGATATTCCCGGGAATCCCGCGGGATTCCAGGAAACATCTCTTCGCATTTTTTAGCAGTTTTCGTGGGAAATAAAAGAAAGTAATTCATCAATTTACTGATTGTAATTTTTTATGCTATACTCCATGGAAGTTCCCCGAAGTTGCTTGGGAAATTTTTTGCAATTTTGCTCCGTATTTCGCTCAATTTTAAAGATTTTTTGAAAGTCAAAAAACAAAATTTAAGAAAGAATTGTGCTTCAACTTTTTGTTCACTGCCCTAAAAAATTTGGGGGGATACTGAAGAGCAAAAATTTTGCTCCAAAGTGAAGCGAAAAATTCAAAAACGTTCAATTTTTTTGAAATTTCGAAATTGAATTTCACATCAAAAATGACGCTTATTACCAAATTTTTAATAAGTTTCTTCGCTAATTTTTTGAAAAATTTGAGTTTAAAATATAATTTGTATTTTTTGGGTTTTCAAACTCAAAATTTCCAAAAGTTGAATCAATAAATCACGTAGCCCGTAAAAAGACGCATATTTTGGTTTTTAACTATTCCAAAATATTGAGTTTGAACTGATTTAAGTATGTTTGAAGACCCGACCTAAACCAGATCTGACAGAATTTGATATTATGGTCAATCCCGCCCCTGTCACTGACTTTTTTCATTCAACATACCAATAAGGGTACTAAAATCAGTCATAATAACTAGCCTAAAAGTATTCTAGACGGTTTCAAAATTTCAAAACGAATGGCTTTTTAGCCCCAAACGAATTCTTACAGATCGACTTGAGGCTAGGAAAAAGTTTTTTTTGCGGCTCTTGTACTGACTTTGAACATTTCCAAAAATTAACTAAAAAGTAAAAAAAAAACTTCTAAACTCAAGACTGTCCATAGAATTTGGTTGTGAATTCCGAAAGTGATCTTTTCCAAAAATTTTAGCCCGCTCGGAATATTTTCGGCCGAGTTATTATGCTCGATTCATGTACCCCCGTTGGTGCGTTGCCTGAAAAAATTCAAAAAATTCAAAAAATCAATGAATTTTCACATGTATTCTATGCCCTACAGAACTTTCAAAAATTGATATCTATCCCGGGATTCCCGGGAACGTCACTCCCGGGAATCCCGGGAATCCCGGGAATACCCGGGAATCCCGGGAATGGGAATCCCGGGAGTCCCGGGAATCCCGACTCCCGGTCCCGGGATTCCCGGGATTCCCGGGAATTGAAAACGGGAATTCCGGGAATTCCCGGGAACGGGAGTCTCGGGAACCGGGAATCTTTAACTATTTCCCGGGTACTTACTTCCCGGGTACGCACACTGCTGATGACCTAGAAACGACTGCTGGTTTAGAAACCTACCTCTGATGGCCTAGAAACCTCTCATGGCCTAGAAACCTCTCATGGTCTAGAAACCTGTGATGGCCTAGAAACCTGTGATGGCCTAGAAACCGCTGAAGGCCTGGAAACTTCTGACGGCCTAGAAATCTCTCATGGCCTAGAAACCTTTGATGGCCTAGAAACCTGTGATGGCCTAGAATTCTCTAATGGCTTAGAAAACTCTCATGGCCTAGAAACCGCTAATGACCTATTTTCCAGTCATCGAAATCCCACCAAAGAAGACCAAATCTGGCGAGACCGAAGTCGAACAACAAGAAGAGAACGATGAAGATGTGATCGTCGAGGAGGAGCCAATCGAAGTCGCTGATGCTCCAGCTCCAGCTCCACAAGCAGCAGCTCCAGGAGCACAAGAGGAAGAGGAGAAGTCGGCTGAAGAGCCAAAAGAAGAAGAAGAAGCTGGAGGAGAGGAAGAGGAAGAAGAAGAGGATGAGGAGGAGAATGGAGCTGAAGAGGAGGCTGAGCAATAAATCTTTTTTGTTTTCTCTAGACTTCTCTCAAAATCCCATTTATTCTTTCTTACTGTATCTTTCACTCATCTATTTCCTTAATCCCACAGACCCTTTTGTCCATATCTCGGGAATCAAATTAGAGACAAAAAAGTGATCAACTACAAAAATATTGGAAATTTAATTTTACACATTTTTGTAGTTGACAACTTTTTTGTATCTAGCTTGGCTCCAAAGATATGCCATGAACTACTTTTTTACCCCTTTTCTACTGTTGTCTTCTTTTGAAAAGGGCGTATCTCACCTACCGTACTATCTACAAAAAAGTTGTTCATTACAAAAATGTTAAGCTTAAAATATTGTACATTTTTGTAGTTGACCACTTTTTTGTATCTAGTTTGGTTCTTGAGATATAGCCTTTTAAAAAAAACAACCCTTTTTTCCCCAAAAATTGCTGATTTTGACCATTTTTTGTCGAAAAATTGAACTTTGAAGTCAAAAAAAAACTTGGCACTGTGCCAACTTTTTTTTCAGAATTTCAAATTTTTTGGCATTTTTCGTTTTTCAAAATCTGCATCCCATTCTTCCCCGAATCTCCCCTCGAAATCTCTTCCTGAAATTAGGCTCCGCCCCCTTTTCTCAATTTTCTGTCCCCCACCTAATCCAAAGAAAGAAATTCAAATTCCCGCCTGAACTGAACAAGTTGTATTCGTGGAGTTGTTCAGTGGAGCGCATTTGCATTCTTCCCTTTTTCCCTTCCCCTTTCCATCTATCCCCAAAGTCGATTTTATATGTTCTTTTGGTTGTATTTTGGTGTAAAAATAAATAAAATTGATCGGCAAAAAATGTCGTGGCTCCGCCCCTTTCAAGTTAAGCCCCGCCCACCTTGGCCAAGTGGGCGGTGCTTAGGTTTTAGTGGCCATTAGATACAGTTCATACGGTGCCCGCTCCATATGCGCTCTACTGCACTCAGTACTTCGAGATTTTCCACTTTCGTCGCCAAATTGCATTTTTCAAAATTGTTAAAATGATGTTTTTCGAAGTGAAAAGCATTTTTATGACATTTTCGGCAAAAATTGAAAAAAAAATTTGGTGACCAATATCAGAATTTCAGAGAGCCATTTTTCAACTGAGTGCAGTAGAGCGCATATGGAGCGGGCACCGTATGAACTGTAGATTTGAAGTCCATAGTCTTTACTTCATTAGGTTAAAGGAGGTTTCTGAGCTCCGCCCACTTTTACGGGCTTTCTGAAGGAATAGATGAGAAGACCAAAGCCCAAAGGAGGGGTTAGCCCCGCCCACTTTCAGAGAGCTAGCTCCGCCTACTTTATACAGATTCTTAGAAAGACTAGATCAGAAGTCCCCCTTAGGCCAATTTTAGCCCATTTGTTAAGAATAAGCACCGCCCCTTTTTTTCTGAAGTCACTATTAGAGTAGAGTTCAAAGAATCATATTCAAATTTCCTAGACAGGCCTTGACACGCAACCCAACGGATTTTTTGTTTGAAAAGATGGGATCAAGGTCATATTTTGGCGAAAAGTAATTAGTTTTTTTTCTAGTTTCGAATTGGAAAAGCTGAGATAAATGAGAGATCATAGTAATGATTATAGATTATGATAAGGGATAAAGTTAAGAGATAAGGATTATGAGACGACAATAGGTTCAGATGATAGAAGAAGAAGATAAGCTTTTTTTCAGAGTGATAGCTAAAATGTGATTGAATGGAGAGAGATATTAAAAATGATAGAGATTTAGAGATAAAGAGAAGGGGCAATTTGTTGAATTGATAGGTTTGTAAGCATGACTCGTGGCTATAGGCAGACACGAGAAGCAAAGGAAAAAGCAGAAAGACATGTACGTTTTGAAATTAAGTGAATTGAAACAAAATACATGGTTTTGTTGATAGCTTCTTTGCAATTTTGGTGCCAAATAGTTTCCAAATTCCCTCCATAAAAAACAAATTGCGTTAAAAAAAATACTAATTCAACAGTTTTCGATTCTTTTTGGGTGAACTTGAAAAATGAAAGGAGTACACATTTTCAGTTTTTATGATGGCACAAATGAATCCTACACTTATGCACAACGTCAGCATAATAGC
Organism: Caenorhabditis doughertyi; assembly: GCA_963572265.1. Lineage (NCBI taxonomy): Eukaryota > Metazoa > Nematoda > Chromadorea > Rhabditida > Rhabditidae > Caenorhabditis > Caenorhabditis doughertyi. The sequence goes on along the minus strand of OY751553.1, from coordinate 6,912,512 downwards.
TGAAATTTGTACTCCTTTTCATCATCTAGAAAAATCTAGAGAAAAATTGCGTGCCGCACTTGCGTTTTTAGGGGAAGGTTGTTGGCTCGGTGCCAACTTCAAAATACCTTGCCCAAACTTTATTTTTTTAACAATTTTAACGCTATAATCGAGTTTATAATCCAATTATCCGGTGTCTTGTTTTCAGGTTACTGTACCCTCTAAACATTCACAACAATTATTTCCCATTCACCATTTTATTACCCATAATTCTTCAATTTCCTCTCTCTTATAATTCCCACGAATAACACTCTTTGCATCGCCTCTCAAACACTCATTGGGGGGTTACTGTAGACATTGCCTGCATTCCCTCCTTTTAGTGTCGCCAGCAAGGAGAGGCCCCTTTCCTTCCAACAAAGCAAACCATGGCGCTATCCCTCCGTCTCTCATTTTTCAACACTCTCTCTCGATTTCATGTGCATTTTTATAGATTCAAAATGTCATGGTTTTCGTGATGTCTGCGTCTCTTATCTCTCTCTCTCTCTCTCTTTTTGTTTTTTTAGGTTTTTTGATAGTGATATCAATCATTTTTATATATTACCTATTTGCGAAAGCTTGACGCCTCGGTTTAAAGGCGCAGAGACAAATGTCTATTGGGTCCCGTCACGCTTACAGTAATTCTCAGTTGAAAATAACTGCAAGCGTGGCGGGACCCGATGAACATTTGTCGCTGCGCCTTTAAACCGAGGTGTCAGTCTTTTGCAAATAAGTAACATTATTTTCGATATTCCCTTCTCTCTCTTTTCGCAAAAAAAAAGTAAATTTCCATAAAGCTCGTCTCTCGTCGCAATTGCTATAGTAACAGGTACCTTCCCTCCTCTCCTCTTCTCATCTCCGCAAAGGAAATTCAAAAAAGAAGCGACACGAGAATTGGAGGCAGTAGTATATATGTATAAAGCTAGTGGAAATAGACAAAAGAGGAGAAGAGGATGTGTATGAGTAACGGAAATCAATTTCTAACCGCACACACGACGGAGGCAAGATGGCTCCACACGGCTTTCGGTGAAAAAAAGTGCCCTATAATTCTTTCATTTGGTTCTTTTATTGCGTGTACGGGTGCCGCTCCATATGCGCTCTACGCACTCAGCTGAAAAATGGCTCTCTGAAATTCTGGTTTTGGTAATCAAATGTTTTGTTAAATTTTTGCCGAAAATGTCACCTAGAAACCTACGATGGCCTAGAAATTTCTTATGGCCTAGAAACCTATGATGACCTAGAAACTTCTGATGGCTTAGAAATTTCTGAAAAAAATCTCAAATTCCAGAGGAAAGAGGCTGAAATTTTCAATCCTAAAATTTGAAAAAAAAAACAACTTCTGCTGGAACTTTGGTTTTCATAAAGTTTTGGAAATTTTCTCGTCAATCTGACTTTAGGAACCTTTTATCTACCAGTGACGTGATGCACTTTCTTACTAGAAAATTTAGAGCTTTTTTTCTAAATCTACAGTACCCCCCCCCCCCCCCCCTCTGTTCGTTTTTCATAGCTTACTGTAGAAACAACCCTGCACATCTTTCCGCGCCCATTCCCTGTGGGAACACATACGCAGTGTATTCATCGATCGAACACTTTTTTGTCATCATAACCGCTTGCATATTCGAAATGCCATTCTTTTTCTTTCTCTCCTGCATCTCTGTTTCTTTCCTTCTCTTCCTCTTTTTTACTGTTATTGCTATGTCTAATATATTTTATCTCCACTTTGCTAGACTTTAAAAGCTAAAAGCCATATCTTTTTCTACTAGTGACCTTCCACTCAGAAACTATGCTTGAAAATGTATAGAAAAACTCCATGGACAACTTGTTTCGCTTTCGGTTTTTTGGAAACTAGATTTTTCATCGAAATTTCCATGAATTCTGTTTGAAAAACTTATGATACTTCCGTTTTTTGGTAGGTAAAGTTCTTTCGGATTTCCACCACTCCGTGTGATAATCCCGTCTCACTACTGAAAAGGTCGTGAATCGAATAACCATGAAATGTTGTGATGTCTGCTTTAAATTTGTCGGTATTGAGCATAAATCTCTTATCTGTCAGAGGATCGTAAAATGCGGTGTTTGATTACAATTAGTTGGCGGCGGCGTCAAATGGATGTTTTATTATAAACAAATAGTCATTAGATAGGACACCCATCATAAATCTCCGTTGGTTGTTCATAAATCTCTTTTGAGACTCTTTTTTCTTCCATCTAAATACTATTGTAGCTCGTAAAAATTGTACAATTTTAATCAAATTTTTATGACCCGTTCTCTCTTTTTCCCCTAAAAATACGGAATTAATCAAAGCCACTCGACATTTCTTTTTTGAATCGTTATAAATCGTGTTTTTTTTTTGCGTTTTAGGAAAGAGCGACGGAGGGCATGGCTCCGTGTCTAGGAAACGAGGCACGAACGAGACACGTTTTTGGAAGCATATGTCCGTAATTTCGTAGGATTCAGAGCTATTGATTCATATTCATTTTCCATTTTTGCCTGAACGATTCTTTTCTGGTGTTTTACATTCCAATAAAAGTGGATTTGAGAAATTTTCCGAATAAGTTATGGGAAATTTTTCTTTTATTACTCATAAACTGCTCAATTTATTCATAAATTTTGAGCTTCGTGCCTTTTTTTCATAGCATTCTTGTTGAAAAAAGTCAGCCTTGGGAAATGTTTTTGAGCAATTTCATAGACTTCTGGGAATCAGTTTTTGTTTTATTTCCCTTTTTTTAGTCAGTTATACCTAAAGCTCAATTTCTTCCCACAATTTGAAATTTTTTGATTTGAAGCATGTTTCAGACTCCTACATCAAACATAATTTCAAATTTTTGAGCATATTTCGTCATAGGAAAAATAATTTCAAAGAGGCGGATCTAAATAATCTGAACGGTTTTTTTTCAATTCGGCAACCCAAACTACCTGCCAATTAGTGTGGCGTCTCACGAGAAGTTTCTCTCGAAAAGTCTCGATCTCGTCTCGTCTCGTCTCGGTCAACGTCTCGGTTCTTCTCGTCTCGGCGTGTCTCGATTTTGTCTCGGCGAGAATAGTCGAGACACGAGCCTCAAGGGATGACACTCTATTACCAATTCCTGAATCAAACAGTTTCCATAGGTCCAGTCTTGTGGGCAGACCCTTTAGAACCCTCTCACCACATGTTCATTTTTCTCAAGCTTCGATTTTCCTCTCATTTTTACGTTCTCAGAACTCTCTTTCATCTTCCTCGAGCCCCCTCTAACTTTTTTTGTTTCCAGGTACTCACCATGATGGCAATGGTGAATGATATTTGTAATTACACCCGTCTACACTATTGTAGTGCTCAAGACATCCCCCTCGTCGGCGTCCATATGGGTAATAACATCTACTACTCTCAATATTTCGATCATGACCTTGGGAAATTCGTTCCTTCTCAATGTGTAGAATGTCAGGGAATGACTCTGGAACAACATTTAGTCCCGACAACTACTGAAATGTGTCCGGAAATCAATGATCAGATTTTGCATGTTTACAATTGCTTGACACGGAAATTTGAACAATATAGTCTCAACAGGGCTTCAGGAGGATTGGTTCAAGTCAATTATCCCAATTTGAAAAAGAACAAACCGGCGAGTCCGGAGGGAGTTTTCAAATTTCCAAAAACTGACAAATATCCAGAATTTATTCTTCAAAGAACACCACAAAGCACAATTGGAAAGATGAGATATTCGGAAAAGCTCAAACAATTTTGTCCAATCCCACCGGTTTATGTCAACACTTTGATGATGCAGGTTGGTTTTTTGTCTTTATTCTGGAAAAAAGAAATAGTTCCAACTCGTGAGCAATTGTTCTTAATTTGAGTGTCGTCCCGTGAGACTCGTGACTCAGCTAGACCGAGAATCTCATCGAGTCTCACGAGAATTCAACCGAGACTCGTCTCGTCGACTCGGTTCGAGTCTCGGATTTTCTCGGTTTGTCTTGTTCTCGTCTCGTTTTTTCTCGTCTCGGGACTATCGAGACGAAACGAGACGAAACGAGAAATTTCACTAAAAACCACGTATTTCACATTTTGTGACACTCAGTTTTGGTATGAATTTTCATTTCTGGAAAATTTTCGGAAAATACTAGAGCCAAATTTAAGACATTCTTCTAAAAATTCTTAATTTAATGAAATTGAAAAAAAACGTACGAAATGTCAATACTGCCTTATGACCGTGGCCTCCTGGCCGAGTAATCCCACCGTGTAGTCCGAGAGGACAAGACGACTAGATCTCACGCATGAAATCTTTAGGCCACGTTATCCTCTCGGACTACTCGATGGGATTTCTAGGCCATGAGGTCTCGGACATTAAAGGAGGATCGCGAAAATTGTTCATAAAAATCGTACGAAATACAGATACCGATTTAATGACCGTGGCCTCATGGCCTAAAAATCCCACCGTGTGTTCCAAGAGGACAACGTGGCCTAGAGGTTTCACCTGTGGTTCCTAGACCTTCTTGTCCTCTCGGACTACAAGGTGGGATTTCTAGGCCAGGAGGCCACGGTCATTGAAGCGGTATCTGTATTTCGTACGGTTTTCCAGGACAATTTTCGCGGTTTAGAGCGAATCACAAGTAAAATTGCTATAAAAATTGTGAAAAAAATTCTGAAATTTTCAAATTTTCAGGAAAAAATGAGAAGCGACTACAAGCCAGTCTACCCAAATGCTGCTCAAAAATACACAATGGATATGTGTCCGCATACAACTCATTTGGGATTAAAAGAGCGTATTTATGTGGGTCTCTTTCACAAAGACAAACCACTTCGCTTCTTTTTTAACCCGGATACAAATGAATTCTTTCAAATGAATTGTCCATTTTGTCCAGGACCAATGACCGAATCAAAACTTGAAGGAATTTATTCAAAATACCATGAAAAGTCGGGAAAAACTGTGATTTGGTGTTGGAATAAATGCAGATATCAAGTGGAACAATATATTTTCAATAAAGAAACAATGGGTTTCGAGCAAGTTTTATACCCGGATTTGCAATTTACAAATGACTATCGTGAAAATGAGTTAGTCCTTTCGACGGTTCAAAAATTGGAAAATGGAGTTCAAAAGACAATTGTGATTATGAAGATGGAAGATGGAGCATTGGTTAAATATATGGAAGGAGTTGGAGAACTTCCACCCGTTCCTGTTCAATTTATTGGCGAGATCGTTCGTGAGTTTGTTATAATCTCCTAATTGGCGGTTGAAAAGAATTCCATCTTGCTTCTAACTGAAAGACTTTCCAAAAAGCAAAAAACGTGGAAAGTTTAAAATGCTATCATTTTGAAATTTCAATAGATAATATGTCAAGAAATTACCAAAATGAGATTCGAAAAAGTTATCAGTCGTCTACTTCACATCAGTGCGGCATTCAGACACAGGATTAACTTTTGACACAGAGTTTTCACCATTTCAATTAATTTAGTAATGGTCCGGATAGTTTTTGGCACGCTTTATAGACTATTTCAAAGCGGACATCAGTATTATTGTCAGTTGTAAATCGATTTCTCGCCGTCAACTCTTTAGAAGAAAGTTGTCATTTTGACATTTCGTCAATTTCACCATTAGTCGTACGGGGTCTTGGCAATGTGTGCAATTGCAGTTGAGTTGTGTCAGTTGAAAAAAAGGCCCTTTGAAATGCTGTTTTGGTCACCAATTTTTTTGTCGAAAATGTCATAATAATGCTTACTACTTCAAAAAACATAAGTTTAATTTTTTTTTTCTGAAAAAAAAACAGTTTGGCGACGAAAGTGGAAAATCTCGAAGTGCTGACAATGAGTGCAGTAGAGCGCATATGGCGCAGCATCCGTACGACTAATACACAAATATTGTGAAAGTCCGAATTTGGTCAAATTGGTCAGTTCAAAGCACGTTTTATTATCCTCTTTTTGAATTTATTTTTCCAAACACTATGGCTGAATATGGAAATCAGTATCCTTTCTTTTGATGCATCTTTCAATTCAAACTGTTCTGATCTGTTCTAGTGAGAGCTGTCTGAAAGTCTGGATATAGAATCTCCTTGTTTGAGCGATTCCAAAAAGATCCTTTCCTTCGAAGTTCAGGTCTGACTAAGTTACCCAATGTTCTATGATTCCCAGTTCAGATTAGGTCCAGCTTCAAAAATTACACGATATATATGAAGCAAGTTCTGTCCGAAAAGCTGCTTTGAATTCTGCAAAATTTCGTGTACCAAATAATTTTTTACAGGAAGTGGTGCCCCGGTTCCATTAACTCACCGTTCTCCATTGGCCCTTACAGCCGTCTCCTCCGTCTCCTTTGCCCAAGGTCTCAATCAAACAGTTCCATTAACGGCAGCACAACAACAACAACAAAAAGAGCAAGAACAAGAAAAACGATTCAATGAAATGATGGGTTAGTTCAGTTTGAATTTATTATAATTGCATGTCTCCTATTTTCTATTTCCTTTGCAGCTGGTCTACCTCCACCATTGTACATTGGAGTCGATGGGTTGAATAACTTGGCAAACCTTATAAAAATAAAAAATGGGCCAGGCGTCGATCAATCCACTCGTGATGAACAAACCAAACAACAAGTTGAATTGTTAGGTAAGAAAAGTTGATAGTTCCCTGTAAAAACTGTATTAAAAGGGGTGCAATCCCTAATCAGAACTGGACGAACCAGAACTGCCCGAATGAGAACTGATATTATTGTCGTTTTTATAAAATTGCTACTTCGGTGTTCGCACAGAAAATCTCGACAGCCGAGTCACATTTTTGCGACCCGCCGCACGGTTTTTTGCAAGAGTGCGGCACGAAGTTTCCACTTTTTATAATCGTAGATTACGGAATTCCTAGCAAGTTTTTATGTACAAAAGACATGATAAGAGATTCTTTTCAGTCCTTAAATTGCAAAAATTATCATGGAAGTATAAAAAAGTTTTCGGGAATCATGTTTCGTATCAGGGAAAAATAAATAGCAGTTTCTCCGTGCGGCAAAGTTGCGTAACGCCCACATCTCTGTCAGTGGGAGGAGTCTCGGGAAACTGAGGCGCAGTTAGCCGAGGTAGCAATTATTTTAAAGCGACAATACTTTTCTGCAATGGCCTGCAAGCAGTGAAAAGTGCCCAAATGCGCGGATTTGAAAAGTTCTCATCCGGGGCAGTTCATAAAAGGTCGGTTCTTATAAGGGTCAGTTCTGATTCGTCCAGAGTTCTGATAAAGGGTAGGACCTTAGAAGGAATGTTTAAGGGCTCCTCTATTGAAGGGACTCTTCTAATACGCCCAATTTTCCGGAAGAAATGAATCTAGACTTCACGAACATCGCTATTTTTTCATTAAGAGTTCACAGGGCTCTTATAATAGAGGGAGCTCATTCATTTGCTATCATTTTTTCCAGCAGCTCTCACTGCTGCAAAAGCAGAGCAAGTCAAATTCGACGCTGCCATGAGACAGGTCAATATGGAGGAGGAGACCACCCGAACACTCACAATTACGGACCAAAAAGCCAGAAAATTGGCTTTGACAAAAGGTAATCTTTTGACTAGAGCGTCGTCCCGTGAGACTCGTGTCTCGTCGAGTCTCACGAGAATTCAACGGAGACTTGTCTCGTCTCGACTCGTTTCGTGTCTCGGATCTGCTCGTCTCGGCTTGTCTCGTTTTTTCTCGTCTCTTTCGGAAAATTCGAGACGAGACAAAACGTCTCGACGAGAATTTCTTGCGAGTCTCGAATAGCCTCGATTTCGTCTTGTCTTGATCTCGTCTCGCCTTCTCGATTTTGTCTCGTTCTCGAGACGAAATCGAAACGAGACGAGATCATGACAAGACAAAATCGAGGCTATTCGAGACTTGCCAGCAACGTCTCGTAAGACGACACTCTACCTATGACATTTCTTCTGAAAATTCGATGATTTCAGAGTACTTATCCCACAATAACGGAGCCAGTTCTTCCGGCGGCACAAAACCATCAAAAGAAACTGTAAATTTTCAATCGGATCTTGTGATGGAGCGTCTTACCAGCTCTTTCATTGAACTGTCAAATCGTCTTGATGGTCAAAGTGAGCTCTTTTTTTTTGGTTCTTTTAAAAGTTATTCTTTTCAGGCCCTTCAACTTCCACTCCAAATAGCGTCTCAACTCCGACTGAAACTCCAGTTAAGACTGCTCCGAAAGTGGCCCCAAAAAACAAGAGAAAGAACAAGAAGCGATAAACTAGGCGACGACATGATCTCTCAAATCTACGGAACTCTTCTATGAACCACTCATCAATTAACACATGCTTATTGAATATCTTTTTCTCACCTGGCTAATCACCCTCTTTTTTATTTACAAGCTTTCTCTACAAACATTTGCAATATATAGTACAATTATCGTAATGAGGGGAATGGAATATCAATAAATGGGTTAGTTCTTCTTTTGTACAATCTTTGGAATCAGCATAAGTAAATCGTTATCCGATTCAGAGTCCATCTCGATTTCACTGTTATCCGAATCGACGTCCGGCTCTTCTCCTTTTCCTTTTTCAGCGGAGGCTTTTTTATTTGAAGTCTCAGAATCTTTCTCGACTTTTTCGAAACCAAAATCCGAATCCGAATCAGATTCAATGGTGATCTTACTGTCATCTGAATCGACATCTGGCTCTTCTTCGAATCTTGGCTTCTTGGTAACTCCTTCACCCGACGTCTTCATGTCAGAATCCTTTTGGACTTTCTCGAAATCAAAATCCGAACCAGACTCCAAGCTGATTTTACTATCGTCTGAGTCGACATCCGGCTCTTGTTCTTTGAATCCTGGCTCAGCGGTGGCTTCATGCTTTGACGTCTTCACTCCAGAATCCTTTTTAACTTTTTCGAAATCAAAATCAGAACCTTCAGAAGCCGATTCAAAATCAAATCTGATTTTACTGTCGTCGGAGTCGACGTCAGGCTCTTCTTCGAATCTTGGGACCTTGGTTGCCCCTTGCGTCGACGTCTTCAAATCAGAATCTTTCTCCATACTTTCAAAATCAGAATCAGAGTCTGATTCAAAGCCCGTCATGCTGATCTTACTGTCGTCTGAATCTACATCCGGTTCTTCCTCGAATTTCGGCTTTACTGTGTTTCCTTCGCTCGACGTCTTCACATTAGAATCATTTTCGACTCCCTCAAAATCGTAATCGGAATCCGAATCAATGCTAATTTTACTGTCATCCGAATCAACATCTTCTGCCCCGTATATCATCTTCTTTGTGAATCCTTCGTTCGAGGTCTTCACTTCAGAATCTTTCTCGATGTCAAAATCAGAATCCGATTCGAAACCTGTCATGCTGATCTTGCTATCATCTGAATCGACGTCAATTTCTTCATCAAGTCTTTGATTATTTCCATTGTTTTCCAACAAAGGCTTCGAAGCTCTACCAGCTGCAGAATTGACTCTCGTGCTTGCTTTCTTAGAATCGATGATATCAATGTCACCACTGGAATCAGAATCAAAAGAATAGCGGCTAGGTTTCAACATGTTTCTAAGGAAGGTCGAAAAGCTCGCTTTAGATTCATTCAAGCCAAGTTCTTCTTCTAATTCATCGTCCGAGCTTAATTCCTTGCTAGCGTCTTCTGCAGAGCTATTGTTCACTTTTACAGCGGTCGTATCCTTCTCTGATTTTCCAGAAGATTTTGATGAATTAGATAGCTCTACGACTCCATCAATTCTGCTAGCCCACATCTCGCCAGCATTTTCCGTTTTTTCTTCTTCTTGCTGAAGAGGTTCTAGTGGAGAAGATTCTGCTTGGTCTGAAAAACAAAAATTCTAAAAATGCCGCTATAACACAACAAGAACCTCTGATTTCACTGTTAATCGGCTCAGTCTCTTCCAGATTTTCATCGATAATCTTCTTGATATCAGAGAAGTTCTTCCCACCGACTGCTTTGAACGCTTTTTTGAACTCCTTTTGAATTGTGCGCGCGCAGATCGAGACCATTTCTTGTGTCACTCTATCGGTCTCTGAAAATAATATTTTATGGAAGCCGGCTTTTAGTTTTCAATATTTTCCAACATATGGCTGATTTTTTGCTCATCGGCACATTTTCATGTCAAAACCATGCCAGTCTGAAATTTAGCCGGCCCCTCGGTTCAAAAAGTTCTGAATTTTGTTGGTTTTTTCGTCGTATTTCTTAGTAATTTTTCCAGATTAAGAAAATCACAATTCGAAACATTTCGAGCTCTCGTCACAGAATTAACCAAAAAACACGAATTCAGGTTCTAGAAACGATCTTTCCAGGAATTGTGTGCCTATTTTCCGCCACGATTTCGACACAAAAGTTTTACGCCGATTCTCACAGAGGCAATCGCCACCTTTAGTATTTCTTTCAGCCTTTCAGGACCAAAACGGTTTTTTGGCAAAACCGAGCCATTCTTCAATCAGATTCTGCAAAACCCTAAAAGTTTTCCCTTTTTCGTGCCCTTTTTCGAGCACAGGCCGCTTTTATGGGCTGTGTTCAAAATAATAATTTTAAACGAAATGCAAAAAAGTCTTTCCAGCCACCTTCACGAGCAAGCTTTTTCCGTTCTCTTGTCATTTGTCCAACGCGACGGTACAGATGCTCCAGCGTGTTCTTAGTACAATGCTCTGCAACCACTTGCAGTGGCTTTTTAGAAGCTGAAATTAGCCTTTTTATCTTATATTTGGAGGAATCACAAACCTTTATCTTCTTTATCTTCCAATTCTCGATGAGCCGACAAAAACTTGACTTCAACTGGTGGAAGTTCTTCGAATTGAAGACTTGCCATGTTGAATTGGTGCTTCTTAATAGATCCATCATATCCATCCTTCGATATCACAGTTGTTCCGACGTCTTCGGACCCTTCGATAGTCAAAAGAATATCAGATTTTGTGTCTAACGATGGATCATAAACGAGTTCCGGCAATAGAACTTGTTGGAATCCTCGACTCTTTTCACAATAAATAAATTGTTCCATCGTTCCCATCATCCCATTTCTCGCGTGAATCACACAGTTATCGATACGATTAGAGTAGGCGACATATTTTGGGAAGAGGAATCGCTCGGGATACGCGATACTTGAGTCCAACCGCTGGAAATTTCCTGAAAACAGTATTAAATTTGAGTATTTTACGCTATAATACCTGTGCTATAGTCATATGCATGTACTGACATAAGCTCTCGATTTCTAAGGGCGAAAACAACATCTTGTCTTCCTCTCGGATCGTAGTGAACAGTGAATCTCGTGCGAATTTCTTCAGCTGGTTCCTCCTCAGTGGCTTCTTCAACTGGGAGAGTTTTCACATCGGAGCACACGATTTCCGAGAACGCTTGAAGGTCTTTCCGGAAATTTTCCACTGCGAAAAATCCTTTTTTGTCTTTACGAATCACCACTGCTCCATCCTCCGTGTCCATTGTATAGAGAAGATCTGCAGGTCTGTTACGATACTGATCGAAGACCAAATCTGCGAGATTCACTTGCTCGAAGCAATTGATTTTCGGGTTATACACATATTGCTCCAATTTATCAGTAATCAAATTTTCAACAAAAGTGACAAAACTCTCGATTTCCGGGTGATAAATCGAGTAATACGGGCGGAGGTCCTTTTCGGTGACACGTGACTGGCATTGGATACATCTGAGCGGTTTAAATGCGTCGACACTCTCATCGAATTCATATTTGTAGTCTTCACCGTTTCGCCGCTTCACAGATATCGAATAACGCTTTTTGCAAGGACAATAATTCACTGTGAACGCCTTTGGAGGCGCTAGCTCTGGGGCTCCTGTGATGACGGGAAACGAACAGGGATTTGAATCGAGAAATGGCGGCATCGTTTGAGAAATCTGAAAAATGGAAGATTTTCGATGGATTTTAAACTGAAAAAGTCGATTTTTGAAGAGAAAAAGCGCTGAAAATCGATGAAAAATCGCCCATCTAACATCTCGTATTGGAACAGGTATTTTTGCCAAGTTTTTCGCCATAAATTGCTCGAAAATGACATCAGATGATCGAAAATTTAATATTTTTCATTAAAATCTGCGAAAATTCCAGAAAAAACGACGAGAAATGGCGCTATTTGAAGTTGGAAAACAACAAAAAAAACCGCCCGAAATTTTTGTCCGCAAATGTTCGTCGACGTGTTGCACCTGTACGCGATCACAGTTGTTCATACCGTATCACTTCGGGAAAATCTTTTGAGTTAAAAATATTTTTCTTCAAAGAATTTTCCAATTTTCAACAGAATAAAGTGGTTTTTTCGGGGTAACTTGTTTGGAAAACTAAAATTTAAAGTTTTATTTATTTTCGAAATATATTAGAAAGAAAAAAGTCATTAAAAATCGTCCTCATCGGCTTCCAAAATAGAAATATCGCTGTCCTGTAAAGTGTCAGCAGATCCTTCCGAGAGCTGGCTACAGCTCTCCCATGAAGAATCGGAGGTTTCGCTAGCAAGATCTTCTGAAGCATCTTGGAATTCCTCTTCATTCGAAATTTCTTCAGTAGTTGGGGTAGAAATGTCGTTAATTGTGGTAGAAAAATCTTCAAGGGAATTTTCTTGGTCTGAAAAAGAAAAACTTCATGACGTGGCAAAAGAAGCCAAAATTTACCTTTAAAATCGTTTTCCCCTTCCGATTTCATACTCTGGACGTCTTCAGAACTCAAAGTGAGATTCTGCTCCAGCGTCGATTTCTCTTGAAGTTGTTTTTCGTTCGCAATGACTTCAGTAACCTCAGGCTCGCCGTGGTTTGAAGTATCTACGGTTGGAGGTTCAGCTTTAGAAGAATCTTCTTCAGCGTCCGGCGTTAGAATCTGGACGTCTTCAAAATCTAATGAAAGATTCTGTTGCAGAACAGAATCGTCGGTTGGGGCAGAAATAGCTTCGAAGCTCTGGTTGGCATTACTGTCGTCAGCTGTTGAAGCACTTTCTTCGGAAGAACTTTTCTGATCTGAAATCATTCATTATGAAAACGTGACAAAAAAGAAAGGTTTACCTGTCACATCTTCTTCCCCGTCTGGCTTTGGCTTTGAATTCTGAATCTCTTCAGAATTTGAAAGGGGATTCTGTTCCAGCGTTGGCAAGATGGCTTCAGTAACCCTGAAGTCATCTGCAATATCGCTTTCCTCGATCGATTTCGAACTCTGAATTTCTTCTGAATCCAAATCGAGAGTCTGTTGCGAAACAGAATTCCCATCTTCCGCCAAGCCAGTCTCATCATTCTTTTTCACATCCTTCGCCGCTTCAATAGCGGCGGCAAGAAGGTTCTCGAGCTTCCGAATTTCCTCGAGATCACTTTCTTTTTCGGTCGATTGGTCCATTATAACAGTGTCGAGTACATCAAGCGTCTCAACTGCTCTTCTTGCCGACTTCTTGGTTGCCTTTGCTGATTGCTCCTCTTCCTTCTGCTTCATTCTCAAATCTTTGACCTGCACTGGGGGAATTGAAGTGTACTTTTGGGATTTGAAGCTGTAGAGCTCTTTTTTGAATGTGCCATCCTTAGCTTTACTGATGAATACTCTTCCTTCATCAACATCCGTATAGAATTCAAAGGCTTCCGATGAGCGGGAAGAATCATATTTGAGCTCAGAGAAGCGCACTTGCTCGAATCCTGATGTCTTCTCACAGAACATGTCCTGTTCGATTGACTTTGTAATTTGATTATAGACAAAGAACACTGTTTTGTGATTGATTTGTTCCGTGTACACGGGGAAAAGGTCGGATTCCGTTGCCCAGTCCTCATAAAAGACTTGTTTGAACTGATTGTTCTCGTGAACAAAAAAATCATAAGACCCATACATTCGAAGAGCACAAACAACAGAAATCCCGGAGCGGTTTTGGAGAAGAAATTTCGGGTGAGGGCTATCAGATTCATGATAAATCTCTGAATTCATAGACCCATTTTCCATTTCCTTCATCAATAGAGTCTTTACGTAGACCGGCGGGATGATTGTAAAGTCTACTCGCTTTTTCAATTCCCGCATCTTACGGAACTTCTCCTCACCATCTTTTTGGATAATGGTCAGGCCATACCCATTGGTTTCCGGAACAACACAGACGATTTCTGAGTTGATCGTCTGATTTTCATCGAAAACAAGTTCTGGAAAGTGAACTTGCTCGAAACCCGCGGTCTCTGGGTGGAAAATAAACTGCTCCACTTGCATCGTAACCATATTCTCACAGAAAATGATATGCTTTGAAATGGATTTTTCATAGACAGCGTAGATGGGCTTAAGGTCAGTCTCAAAAACCGTTGGCTGGCATTCCAAGCATCTTAATGGCTCGAATTTTGTAGTTTTATGATTGAAAAAGTACTTGTAATAAGTTCCATTTTCACGGAGAACTCCAAGGACTTGAATCTGTCGGGTTGGACAGAATTCGGTGACGAATTGGGTTGAAGTAGAGGAGAGAGGGGAGAACATTTGAAGACGTTGGGGTAGAATAAGACGGTCTGTTCGAATGAAGAATGAAGAGGAAGACAGAATGGTTGTGTGAGAGGGACGCGCAGATGGTAGATTATACTGTAGATAGTATTCCTTCAGGTTGTACAACAATTGGGGAAGACTTGGCAGTGTGCCAAGAAGTTATTGTACTGTAAAGCCTATTGGGAAGGTTCATGAAGACACAGGGCCATGACAACGCAGGTTGGTTCGCGTTGCGTGTCGCGTCGCGTCACTGCTCAGAAACTGCGCAGTGTTAAATTTTCAATGTCTGGCACGGTGCCAACTATGCATTTTCGGCTTTCGAGTCTTCAGAAGCAAACTGACTTTTCATCGGGCCACCGAGAAATTTTCAGAATTCTCATCCATTTAGTTGAAAAAAAGTTCATTAAAAGAAGAATTTGAACAAAAAGCAATATACAGAAAAGACCATTAAGAATCGTTCAATTTGACAGCATCCATCTCCTCTGAGAGGCTTTCATCAGAAAGTTTATCGTACTCTCCGATGTTGGAGACGTCAGATTCAGAAGCAGAGGTATTGACAACCTCGAAACTATCGTCGGATTCACTCTTGATAGATGTCTCATCAGCTGGAACGTCTTCCAGATCATCTGCGGTTTGTCCAAGAGCCGAGTCAAGAGTAGAATCTAATAAGAGCTTGATGGATCCTACGTCAACGTCTTCCAGATCGTCTAAGGTGGTTTCAGAAGATGAATCGGAAGCCGTTGAATCATCTGAAAACAAACCAATAGAATAAGCCTGATAAAGTCAAGCCAAAACTTACCACTTTCGTCTAAAACGACATCTGATTGATCGTAAGCAGCAGATAACCTCATCATAGTTCGCACTGGTCTTGCTCCGACTTCCTTTAGAGCTCCATCTCCGGTTTTCAGCACTTTTTTGATGCATCCTCCACCGATCAGAATCAAACTAGAGCCATTTTCAAGCGGCAAAATAACATCCGCAGGGGAAATCTTCTTGTAGTCAAAGCGGATATACGGATCGTAAATCTGCTCGAAACACATTGATTCTTCAGAGAAAATGTATTGCTCAACACGGAAGTTGATGCAGTTTTTCATGAAAATCACTTGATTTCGGTACCCGGAAACTGAATACAAGGGAAGGAGATTTCTCTCTGTGATATGCCCCTGGCATTCTTCACAGTCTACCGGGTCGAATCCTCCAGTAAGACTGTTCGGAATATATCTAGAATACGTTCCATCTCGACGAAGCACGCAGATGACGTTGACTTGAAGAACTGGACAGAATTGAATGTAGAAGTTCTCGAGGCGTTCCAAGAACTCATCCTGCTGGAAGTCCATCTCATTATTCTCGTCGAACTCTATCTCTCCGTTTTCTGCCTTTTTCATCAGAAGAGTTCTCACTGGTTTGGCCGGGAGCCGTGAAAATCCATGTGTTTCTTCTTCGTATTTCATCTTCTTAAAGTTCTTAAACTCATCCCTCTGAATCAACACGAGCTCATCTGAATACTTGATGGCGCACACCACGTCTTCAAGCCCAATCGTGATATCATGAATAATATCAGGGCGATGGACTTCTTCAAATGACCCGGAATGCTTGCAGTAAACATACTGCTCTACATTAGTGGAAACCCGGTTGTAAGTGAAGATCACAAAATTCTGAAGCTCTTCACAATACTTTGCATAAAGCGGGAATAGATCTTGCTCCGTGACTGTCGGCTGACATTCCAGGCACTCCAGAGATTCAAGTTTTCCAGTGATGTGATTGAAAAGGTAGTGGAATTGTGCTCCACAATTTCTCTGGATACGGATGGTTTCTGCTCCAAACGCTCGGCAATAGCCAGTGGTGTAAGGAGAATCGATTGGGATGAAGTGAGAGTTCATGGTTTCTGGAAATTCAAAAATGAAGAGAAAGTTCTGGAGAAAGAGGCTAAGAAGAAGAGAAATGGTCTAATGAACGAGAGACAATGTGAGTGTCTTGTGCGTTGGTCTGACGAGAATGACGAGAAGAGTAGCATGACGTGTGGCCCATTCACAACAAAACAGAAGGTAGATCGATGACCTCGGCTTCTGGGAAGAATCCCATGTTGGACCACACGATAGAAAGGTTCACCTATCCTATCTCCCTAAACGGACCAGCCAGATGGACCGACGGACCATAACGGACCCATTTGGGAATAGATAGAGCTGGGGTCAACTCTCGTTTGGCATCTTTCCCAGCAAACCATTTCGGCGAGACTAACACAGACAGTCCGTGTAAACAGTATTCCATTAGTTTCATGACAGCAACCTCTACCCAAGAAGAAGAGGGGTGGTTCGGATGACGTCCGAATCGGAGTTGAGCACAAGCTGCAAATGTAGTCTGCTCTGGGCTTCAGCATAAAAAGAAGCTCTTGCTCGAAAAAGTGCAAACCCAAGGATTTCTGAAATACGGCCAGATTCTACTCGGCCAGTGCGGACAACTCTGATTTGACAGCAATAGACTCTCCCCAGTTAGATCTGCAGCTCTTTTAATGACCAGCTTATGGTCGCCGGAGTCGCCACCAGCCAAGATTTGATTTGGCCTTGATTTGCTGGAAGATTCAGTAAATCGAGGATGCCAACCAGACTAAGCAAAGCCAACATTCAAAAACAACAAATAAAATACAATATTTATTCATAACAAAACCATTTCAATATGAAATTAATGTTGATTCTCAATATCCTCCAACAAATCATACTCGGCTCCAGAAGATAATGATTTCCCTTTGCTTGAAGCAAGAGAGACATCAGAGACGTTGATTTCCGAGAGTGGTCCCTTCTTGGAAAGTTCCGGTTGAAGTTGAGTGGCTTTGAAGGTCAATGCCTCAACTTGTTGGGTGAGAAGAGAGAGTTGGGAGATGGCTTCGGATTCTTGAGCGGTGTCCTCTGTTTGGGTCTCCTGGTCAGCTGTTGAAGCAAGCTTGGATCTGTTCGGTTGCTTTGGAGGTGGCTCGAAGCTCAAAGACTGTCCTAAAATTTAAGAATGTAGCTCGTAATTCAAAAAGCAAAAAAAAAAAACCAAGAAACTTACCTCCATTCTGGTCCAACGTCTTCACTTCAGCCGGCTCCGCCGTCACGAAGATCCTCCTCTTCTCATCGAACCTCTGTATTTTGAAGTTCCCATTCCCATCCTTCATCATCACAAGGTTCTCCTCGGTATACAGAATATCGTCCGGGATTTCATGATTTGGATCATAGACCAACTCAGGGAAATCCACTTGATTTAACTGATTAGATACCCCATTGTAAACGTATTGCTCGATTTTGCAGTTCAAAATGTTCCTGACAAAAGTGACGTGAACTTCAGAATCCCTAACGGAATACAATGGATAAAGGCTCTTCTCGGTGACAGTCTGATTGCTGTACTGATGTCTGATGAACTCCCCATTATAGGCAAATCTGGAGTATTCCCCATTATGTGGAACCAGAATGATATTCTGATCGCTAATACTACAGTAGTAGATCAAAAAATCTTCTTGCACGCCGTCATTTTTTGTCGGGATGTACAATGACTTCAAAGTCTTAACAGCAGCCACTGGGATCTCTCTGTATTCCTCCATATACGTGGAATATCTCGTGTATCTTTGCTTGATTAAATGCCCATTCGGATGTCTTCCAATTATCACTTTTCCGCATTTTGACTCATCTATAGCATATAAGTCATGATTCTTTTGATAAAGATTCGGATTAAAATGAAGCAACGGAAGGGAGACTTGAACAAAAATAGCCTGCATTTGGTTATAAATATATTTCTCAATTTGATTTGTAATTTGGTTCTTTACAAACAAAATGGGTTCTCTAAACTCTTTCATGGTGGCCATGTACAGAGGATGGAGATCGGTTTCCAGAATAGTTGGCTGACATTTTTCACAGTGTAAAGGCTGAAACTGCTGGTAGTGTGTGTTAAAATAGTACTTGAAGAAAGTATCCTTCTTTCTTTGGACACCAATATAACGGGCGTTATGGTATGAGCAGAATCCAGTGATAAGAGGAGTAGCTGGCATTTTCTCTGGAAGATGGAAGAGGTGAATCAATATCTAGAACGAAGAAAAAAGAAGAGAGAAAGAAATGGGATGTGGTGGGGTGAGCAGGTGTAGACAGGTTGACAAAGAGGCTTTGGTTGCACCGAAGGTAGACAAAAGTGCTAAAAGGTATTCTGAAGAGACATAGAAGACGTGACAGAAAGCTCTTGGGAAGAAGGTCATATAAGGCACACAGGTGGTATACAATCGTGCTCAATTGATAAAATCAATTTGGTTATAGTCAAGAGTTTGGAAATGCGCTCCAACGGAATGTTATCAGTTGAGCTAAAACTCCGGGCGAAAATCACTATCGATGGGAATGATGTTCCAACTGATGGCCTAGCCTCCCCACCGTGATTGGAAGCTAGGTCATCGGGTCAGCGTTTCATTAGCATCAGTATAATGCTGTTGTTATCAGTTCTATTCTGCTAACGATACTGCAGTTTTGAGAAGTCTTCTTTCCAGTAGAGCGTGATTGCATATCTCATATCTTCGAACATTTCGTTACAGAGACAGTATCGGGCGGTTGGCGCTCCAAGCGCACCTCTGAAAACCGGAAAAATGAAAGGACGCAGAGACTTTTTTGTCTGCGCTTCTAGATTTTACACACTGTTGTTGGAGGTGCGATTGTAGCGCATAATCCCAACTGTTTGCCTTTTATATAGCTGATAACTCAGCTATCAAGAGCATGATTAAAAAAAGCGATCAAACTTTATTCAATTTCGATGAATTTCGCACCAATTTCCTCTTGGTACTTGCACGGTGCAAGCCTTGCACCTATTGGAACATGCACAATGGCATACAAATCAACTCTCTGAATGGGCTGACAAATGTCCAAATGATATTGTATTGAATACGAAGGGGAACATTGATTATAGAGAAACACGTGTCTTCCAGATTGTCACTGAATTTTCCACAGAAGTTCTGAAAAGTTCTTTTTTTCATTTCACAGATCAAAAGCCTGAAATTTCTGATGCTTCCTACCTTAATAACCAAATCCGAAAGCGTATAAAAAGTATCAATTTTTGGCGGGAGCAACATTTCTACAGTAGTATTGCATTTCAGACAAAGGGAATCCAAGAATGATGGAGCTGAGAAGACGTTGGGGATTACTGTAGTTAGGAACAACACCACGACGAGGAGTAGCCTCATGATGGATGTGAAGAGGCAACTAACTGATTTGGGGGAGATTGATAATATGAATTGAATATGATAATTCGAATGTGTTGGCTTGCTAATTTATGGAATTATTTGGTGATTGATGATATCTCTGTTGCAACCATCGCAAGGTACCACGATAAAAACAGAGAATTGATAATAAAAAGCAAGAATTGACGGCTTGAAAATCTGAAAAACAAAATTCTGAATTATAACTTGCAAATTTTTCTTGTTATTTTCAGAGAACGCCTTCTTACCTCCTTGAAAATGATCAAGAACGTCTGGAAAAATTTTTTAAATCAATTCGTGGCGAGACCAGACTACAACATCCGGCATGCGCCTTTAATTTTATCGTAATACGCAAATTTTATTCAAGAATTTCGTAACTTTCTCGTCGTCGTTTCCTGCGGATTCCGCTCGAATTTTTGGAATATCAGGTGATTAATTCGTGTAAAAAATGTTTTTTAATTTAATTTTAGAAGTTTTCTCGAAAAAAGTGACAAAAAACGGTTAAAAATGGGCTTATGAGCAGAAAGCTTTAAAAAATAGAAACTTTTGAAAAATAACCCATTTTTTAATGAATTGTGCTATTGTTAGTGATTATTTTGCGTAAAATATATTTTGAATTAAATTTTGGAAGTTTTCAGGAGAAAAACTAGGAAAAAAAACGGATAAAAACAGCTGGGTACCTATAATGATGAATACTACAAGAAAAATAGTTTTTTAACACGAATTTTGCTTTTGGAATGATTGTTCCGTTGTAAAAAAAATAAATTCAGCTGAAAAAAAGTTGGTGAACTCGCAAAAAATTCCTTTAAAATCTTTAATTTTTCAGAAATGAGCCATCCCACAACATCATCTGCCTCATCAACATTTATCCCTCGATTCTGCAAATATCTCAACACGGAAATCCTGTTCGTTCGTCAAAAATCAGGAAATTACTTGAAATTTCAATTTGATCACTCAAAAAATGAATTTAAACGAGTGGAATGTCCAGATTGTCGTCTAACAATCAAAGAATCCGATCTGGCACCCCTCTATCCAGCATGGTCAAATCGTCTCGAACGATATTTAATTTTCGCGCGCAATCGTTTAAATGATCGAATTGAACAATATGTTTATGATAGAGAATACGAAGGATTTCAACAAGTTTATCAATCAGAAATCATTTATGATCCCAATCGATCACATCGTCATTGTGAATTCTTTACTGTTGGCGGATCGAAAGAAGAAGGTGTTACAGTGATTAAAAGAGATTCGAAAGGACGATTTTTGAAGGAACAATTGAATTGGGGAAATAATGAATTCAGAGTGATTTCACCGGTTCCTGTCAGGTTGTTGGATCGAGATGTCTACCCGGAATTCCAAATTTCGAGGAAAAGGAAGACAGAAATGGTGGATAATAAGGAGAATGAGATGAAGTTGACAAGAAATGGTTAGATTTTGGTTTCTTTGTGGAAAAATAAAGAATGTATTGTTTTCGGGTGGGAATGCCAGTGATGGACATATTTTTTTCCAAATTTTTGGAAGATTAGTAAACGGCTAAAAGTGAGAATGGAAAAGGCAAAAAGTGTTGAAAAAATCCTTTTCTTATAGTTTTCATTGTGGTTTCTTTTGGATTACTCAATTTTTACCGTTTTTCCGAATTTCAAAAATAACTGAAAAATTTTTTCCCAACCGCAGTAATAGCAAACCAAGAAACGAATTTTTCTATCAGGAAATTATCGGTAGCAACAAAAATTGTGTTGGAAAACAGAAATTCGAACCGATTTTAATTTTGGAACCTTCTTAATTCAAAGGAATTCTCAATAACTTTCGATGCCTTTTGATGCCTCTTGTTGCGGAAAAACTATTTCAAGTTGTCGAAAAAAAAAGACTTTGGAGAAAACTTCCCCCCAAAGTCGAAACTTTCTTCGCTATTTTGAGCTTTTCGCTCAAAAAATCGGTTCCGAATCGTTCAAAGGATGAATACTTCTTTAAAAATTAGATTTTTCCACTTTCTGGTGCTTTTTCTAACTTTTCTGCTTTTTCTGGTTCGCTCACACACTCAAAAAAAATTTCTGTTGATTGGAACCTTAAATCCTCTTTTTTCAAATCAGAGAAACCAAGTGCGTCCTGAATCAGTCAATTAGCCAGCTCCGCCCACTTTTAACGAGAAAGTTCAACCATTTTCGCGTTTTTTCACCTGCTAACTTTAGCGTTTTTCAGAAGGAAATATCGATCACTCCTTGAGTAAAAAAAACCAAAAAAAGGCATCGAACGGAAAATCGGGAAAAATTGGCTTAAAAAATAAAATTTTTCAGACCCGTGCCTAGCAATAATGGGCGGGGCTAGAATAGAGCGAGTTTTCATACTTTTACTAGTTAATGAATTGTGATTCCAATTTGAATTCAAGTTAAAAAATTGTGTGTTTGAAGCTTTTGCTATCTTTCCGTAATTCCCATGGAAGGTAAAAAGCCGTCCTCTTTGACCAGCTCAATTCGAAAATAATCTCCCATCGCCACTAAATGGAGTCCTCACTTGCAAAATATCACGTCCTTCTGACATTATCCCCTCCTCTCTAATCTCTTTGTCCCTTCCTTTTCGTCGTCCAAATCCCTCCTCCTCCCCTCCCATCATCGGAAGTGGTTGCCAATGACAACAGATGAGCATAAATCTCTAAAAGAGAAGAATCTATAATCCAATTTTAGCTCCTTTTTCAAACTGAAAAATGCTTCTATTCATAGGTATTCATAGCCTCATTTTCTTGGATAAATATTCAAAAAATGGTTGGGAAAATTTGAATTTTTTTTGATTTCCAATAAATTTTTTGTATTTCAGAAGTCGAAAAGGTTCCGGAGGATAGTAATGTAGTGACGAATGATGAAATTCCGTGGAAGCCACAAGTGGAAATTGTGGGAAATAAACAAAAGCTGTCCAAGAAAGGTGAGCGGTTTTCAGGGAAAATATTGAAAAAAAGTTTTTAAATTCGAATTTTCAAATACAAAAAACTTCCAAAGTTTTTCGAATTTTTCAGATTTACTTGAAAAAATCGTTGGAAAAAATGAAATGACTTTGAATTATTTTTTTCTTCGAAAAGATTTTTAAGATGATTTTTTCGGATTTTCGAATTTTTTTTCGGTGCGAAATTTTCAACTAAAACAGCCAAAAAGTCACATTTACCTGGAAGAGCATTTTTCGCCCCATAAATAAAAAAAATAAAGCTCCAAATACTTATTTTTTCAAAAATTTATGAAAACAATTTCTTTACTTCAATTCCCGTCAAAAATTTTTTCAATAGGTTTTTGGAAAAAAAAGTTCCAAAAAAATCCTCTCAAAATTTCTCGTGAATCCTCGAAATTTTTTCAAAAGGTATGACCGGGGTCTGCAAATACGCTCCAATCGCAACTTCAAAAAAACAGTGGGAAACATTGAGAAGCACAGAGAAAAATGTCTTTACGTCTCTTTACGTCTTTCGCACACTTTTTTTTGAGGTGCGATTGGGGCGCACTTACAGACTCCTGCCCTGTCTACATTATTAAAAAATTTTCCCACTTTCGTTTTCCACAGAACTGTCGAGGATAGGGTGGCAAAAAGTTGAATGGTCAGCTCACTCCAAATTTCTCACTAGGGCGTGATTTCCTACCCTATCCCCGATATTCCTGTGGTTTTCTGAAAAAAAAAATCTAAAAATTCCACAAATTGAACTTTTTTCAGACATTCTGGAAATCCGTCGACTCGCTGAACTAATGGGAAATCCAGTTGAATCAGACTCATCAGATGATTTCTCATCGGATTCAGATAATGATTATGATGATGTTCCTGATGAAATGTGTGATATTATTGAATCAAGTTGTTAACAAATATTCACTCACTTTGTTTTAATCTCCCCTCTCACAATATTTATCTGTATTTTCTGCAATTTTTCATGTTTCTTTTTTGTACTACTACTTGATTCTTCTTTTATACACTAATTTTTGAGTTTGGCTGGTGAACCAAAAAAAAATAATTTTTATATCAAAAAATTTCGGAATTTCGAGAAATAAATTAATTACGATTTTCATATTGATTGCGCTGAAAAGTCGTTCTTTAACGTAGAAAAATATATATATATATATATATTGTTCCCTAAATTCATGTTTTGCTCAAAAAGTTTTTTTTGCTGTTTTTTCTCAGAAGGATAGGAAAATGCGCTCTATTGAGAAATTTGGCTGCCTGAGCTGAGTATTCAACATTTTTTACAAAATCGTTGACTGAGTATTCGACTTTTTGCATTAGGCCAGGCAGCGAAATGCGTTTCTCATCAGAGCGCACTTTCCCACCTTATCCCCGATAGTGCTGTTAAATTTTGTTAAATTTTCGGAAAGAATCGACTTTTTTTTTACCAAAAAAAAACATTTTTTCAACAAAAAATTTTTTTTAATTAAGAAATTGAACGCCTTTTTTCCAATCTTTTCGAATTCAAATTCAAATCTCTTGTATAATCTTAAAACTCCTTTAACCTTTTTATTTCCTTCACATCTCTTTAAGACCCGCTTGTTACATTTGAACCTTTCCTTTCGAAATCTACCAAGTAATCTGCACCCTATTTATAAGCCATAAAAGTGAGGGAAGGGGTCTCTTTGTCTCCTTTTGTATGTAATCTGGTGTATGTTTTTCTGTTGAGATCCCCGGCCGTGTGACGTCACGAGGTGACAGTCAATTCCACCTTTTGTGCGCATTTTCCCATGAGAGAGGACGCTCATGTTAGCCCCGCCCACAATTAGCCCCGCCCTCTTTGTCGGTCTCCCTTTGTGTGTAATCTGATGTCTTTACCACACTCCAATAAAATATATGGACTCTAAAATTGGATCATTATTTTAAATGTCTCTGCATATGGTTAATTTTATTGATTTCAAACAAATTGTCATCTTGTGACGGGTCTCAACTGGAAAAATTTATTTTTTTTTCGATAACTGTAGGAGTGGTTTTCTAGAAATTTTTTAAGAAAACTTCCAGTAGTAAAAAGTCAGAAATTTCACCAAAATACAAAAAAAAATTGAAGAAATTTTTCAATTTTTTTTTCAAAATCCGGGCCAGCAAAATTTCCCATCGGCCAATTCGCAAGTATGGAAAAAATGGCCGAGAAGGGTTTTCTAGGCCACGGCCAAGTTCCACAAGTTTAAAAACGTGATTGTTTCCGCTGAAAAAAACTGTGACGTCCGCCAATAATAAAATCCATTTTCAAAAATAGTTTTTTTGAGAAAAACTTTCGTGCT
This sequence comes from Caenorhabditis doughertyi, assembly GCA_963572265.1. Lineage (NCBI taxonomy): Eukaryota > Metazoa > Nematoda > Chromadorea > Rhabditida > Rhabditidae > Caenorhabditis > Caenorhabditis doughertyi. The sequence goes on along the minus strand of OY751553.1, from coordinate 6,887,715 downwards.
GGCCTCAACGTCAAGCCCCTTTTTTCAACGCCCCCATTTCTGCCCTATATAGGCTCTGAAATCGCTAGAAAACGTCAGTTCTCGGTATTCGAAGGCAGCTTTCTCCCTCCCTGGCCCCTTCTGGTCCCTTCCGGCTCCTCGCCTTCAACTTCGGGACGACGGCTCCGCGCAGTGGTTGGGCACCGCCCGAAAAGGTACATTTTCGAAGCTCCGGCTTTTTTTATGCTTCTATGCTTCTTCTTATGCTTGCACACGAGTTCCCATCGATGGTAGGAAAGCGCGCTCTAATGCTAAATTGATAATTTCGCTGGGTACCTCGATTTCGAGCGAATTTTTTCGAACCGAATTTTTAGGGAAATTAGGCGAAACTGAGTATTAAACGTTTTTATCAATAGAGCGCGCATTCCTACCCTCGCTGGGAACCCGTGTGCCGCGGTAGTGTGACGTCACGAGGTGACAATCAATTTGACCTTTTGTGCGCGTTCTCCCGCCTCTCTTTCCAAAGGAGAACACGCTGACGTCACCCTTTTCCCGCCCTTTTAATCAATACACAATGGGACTCTGCACAGTCGGCATGACTTTCCGTAAGAGGACGCTCATGTTTAGCCCCGCCCACAATTAGCTCCGCCCACAATTAACCCCGCCCACTCAACGCTTTTTCTCATTTTTTCTCATTCATTCTGCATTTTCTGCAGTCTCCTCCTCTTTTTTTCCTTCCATCCGTCTTCTCTCTGGTCCATTTTGGACCGTCTTCCTCCTGTATTTTCTTCTTACCTCCCGACTTTTTCTACTTCTATTTAGCCTTGGACTTGGACTTGGACTTGGACTTTGATGAGCTTAAGATGCGCTTTGGACTGGCCTAACATGGGCTTGAAAAGGCCTATTTTGGGCTGAAATGGGCCTAATTTGGACTGGAATGGGCTTGATTTAGGCTTGGTTTTGGCCTGAATGGACTTTGGACTGGCTTAATTTGGACTGGAATGGGCCTCATTCGGGCTTGGATGGGTCTTATTTGGGCATAAATGGGCCTAATTTGGACTGGAACGGGCTTGATTTAGCCTTTGATGGATTTAATTTGCCCTGGAATGGGCCTTGATTTGGACTTAAGTGGGCCTTGATTTGGTCTTTGGACTGGCCTGATTTAGAGTTAAATGGGCCTTGATTTGGACTCAAGTGAGCCTGATTTGGACTTGAATGGAATTAAAACGGACTTGTATGGGCCTATTTTGGACTTAAACTGGTCTAAATCGGGCTTGAAAGGGATAAATTTGGACTTGTATGGGCCCAAAATTGGGCTTGGGCCTATTTTTGACTTGAATGGGCCTAAACTGGACTGGAATGGGCCTAATTAAGGCTTGAATGGGCCGAATTCGGGCTTAAATGGACTTAATTTGGGCCTTGGACTTGGGCTGGATTTGGGCTTGGTTTTGGCCTGAATGGACTTGATTTGGGCTTTGGGCTGGCCTAATTTGAGCTTGAATGGGCCTAATATGAACTTAAATGGGATTAAAAACGGACTTGAATGAGCCTTGATTTGGACTGGAATGGGCCTATTTTGGCTTTAATAAGCCTAATTCGGACTTGAATGGGCCTAAATTGGGCTTGAATGGGATTAATTTGGACTTAAATAGGCCTATTTTGGGCTTGAAGGGGCCTATTATGGGCTTGAAGAGGCCTAACTTGGACTGAAAAGGGCTGATAGGCTCACTAGACTGGACTAAAAGTTGGGATTTTTTTTTAACTCTCGTCGTCTGACTCTCGTTCTCTGACCGTTTTTTTCCGTTCTCTGACTCTCGTCTCCCACCCCTCTTCCCGATTTTAATTGTTTATTTTTCCAGGTTCGACGACAACTCCGATCCAACTCCGTGTCAACTCCAAGTGCAACTCCAAGTG